>CM073772.1:47483878-48900713 GCA_037158775.1 Hetaerina titia | reverse complement strand
CAATTTCTAGTCATTATTTAAAAATGGAAGTTATCAAATAAGAAATTCAGCTATGACTACCATGGAGCTATTTACTACTATTTCCGTGAGTGAATTTCATAATATATCAAATAGCTCTTGAGTGTTAACTCTATATCCCTATATAACTTTTGAACGGCACAATAGAACACAGAATAAAACAGATAACACGTAAAAGAACACTCACATTGTAGATTATTTGAGCTTTCGGCCTACTCCGAGGCCTTCTTCAGGTCAGACTGAGAGGTCTTGAGGGGAGAGTGTCTGGGGAAGGAAGAAGGGGGGCGGAAGGTTTAGGGACTGCTGGGAAGGGAATTAAAGATGGCGGTTAAGGGTGGGAATTTTAAAGGATCGGAAAT
The DNA here is from genome assembly GCA_037158775.1 of Hetaerina titia. Classification (NCBI taxonomy): domain Eukaryota; kingdom Metazoa; phylum Arthropoda; class Insecta; order Odonata; family Calopterygidae; genus Hetaerina; species Hetaerina titia. The sequence continues at coordinate 48,900,336 of CM073772.1, read as the reverse complement.
ATAGGATGTATGAGGATTCGCGAGTTCTCAACTCTATGTTGGTGGCTGAATCGGGTAGGGATTCTAGAATTATTAGGGAAAAGCATTCACCTATGTAGAATGAAGTACATTGTTATGCATATAAAAAATATATATATATATACATATAGGTGTAGCACACAAGTATTAATAAGGCCAATACGATATAGGGATTATATATATATATATATATATATATATATATTACTGGCATTTAAGGGTATTGATGCGTGACGAATATATGCAACACAAATGGTGATGAATTCAATAGACTATGAAGTCATAATTATAAGTGACTCCAGTCAGCCATTGTGTATATACGAGTATACGTAATATATATAGGTATGCATATGTACATACATATATATAATCAAGATCCGTGGTTCAAGTCCCAGTCAAGGAAATATTTCTGCACTTGGGATCTGCTCTTTTCCGCCTTCCTCACCTCTCCTGTGTTTGTCTTTTATATGTGTTACTTATCCCTTTTCCCTGTATCTATATCCATGTAAATGAATATAAATATACATGAATTCTATGTGTATGTATATATATGAATTGTATATAAATATATGTTTGAAATCCTCGCTCGGTACCATAAGTTTGGCGCTTGAAAACAAATAATTGTATTGCCCGGATTTTACCAGCAAGAAGTTTTGGGCTGTTTAATTTCAATAAAAAATGTAAGTAAAGTGAAAGATGACGAAATTTTACTAGAATAAGCTGTTTGAGTTGGGAATAAAATGAATCTATGTGGTACACTGTGAGAGGCAAAGTGCGTGACAGCTGAGAGCCGCGCGGTGGAAACCTGTCTTTCGTATGCCAACTGCCAACGCAGTCATAAATTTCAATCAGCGGTGGTGTGCTTACGCGGCAAGCAAGAAGTGGGCGGATTAGAACCCCTACCGTAGACCTGAAGGGTATGATGCTCGTCATGTACTGATTTGCACAAGCCCAACGTGAAATCAACCCACTGCTCAGCTTACCTAAGAAATGTTCTCCTAAAGCCATCACATCTACGGTGGAAATGCTCTGAAAAGCGAAAAAGTTAATATTCGTACTAAAATGTAATGTCATTAATCTCAAAGAAATCGTTATTACATATTTTTAACTATGGATATGAAAATTAATAAAAATTGAGGTTTATCATTTCATCATTCAAAAAAGTGTTGTCATCATTTTCACCCCCGATCCACTACGTAAAAGGGTGGCGACGGATATTTTGGAAATGCAATAACAAATAAAGAAGGAATGACCGAAGTCATTGAAAGATTTCGATATAATATCGACAATAAGCGTACATAACTTAAAAAATAAATTAATAGTATTTATTATCTGTCGTGGGTGACCTTCCATTACCTCAAGTTCACTAAAGTGCAAACAAGGTTCATTAACTGGTCGGCCATTTCACATTACTGTCAGAAATCATTCTTTGAGCTCTATGTTGCGTAACATAACGAGTAAATGCAGGTCAATATTTATTTATGAAAGATTTCATTTCTCAATTATAAAAACATCATTGGCCATTGAAAACATTTGAAGATATATTGTTCCCATTTGATAAAAAATTACAATTCATTTTAAAAGGTGAGGTGGGTGTATGCTATTAATTCCTTTTTTTTTAAACCATAATTAGACCCCCAGCTGTAAATTGATAAAAACTATTAATAATTAAATAATAATACAAAAATCGGACACAAAATGCCACGACAGAACGTTAGTGAATCACGAAATTACAAGTAGCATCTCAAGACAAACCGTGTAACACAATTACAACTTCGTATCATAACCAGTTGGAAGATTTGGTATATGGAGGTAAGTTTTAAGATAGCAGGTGAATTTACGAGAAACCTAGAGCATAGGAATAAAAAATGTTTTCACTACAAATTGAGGAGGAAGATAAATGAAGCAGCTGCAGGTCTGAAATGTTAACAAAAAAACGACTTCGGCAACATTCGTTCATCACTCGTCTAGGCTGCGATAACTGCAAGAAAGCGAATCTTCCTTAAAAAAACACGCAACGCACTTTGGAAAACTGTTGACGTTGAACCAATGCTACGCTGTATGGAGTTTCTGGTCCTGAAAAGAAAACTTGGTATCTAGGTTACATTGAAAGTTGGATTCCATCTGTTATTTATCAGCGAAATTGCATGGGGTGCTAATTTAGTGAGTCAAAAGGAGTTTGTAGACGTAGTTTGAATGTGCCCAAACCTTTTCTGCTGAAAGGTTTTGGAGCATCTTTTGGTCTAAGATAGGAAATTTTTTTTGGATTCCCCTGTCTTTTTGATGATGACGATGCATATATTTTGCAAAACACATCTTCATAAAATCTAGAGGTAGTGTAATGTCTCCGCTTAATGCTGTAGAGCAATGTTTCAACTCTTTGTCTTTGAGTAGAGTTGATCCGCCGAAAGTTTTATTCATTTATGGTATTCTTCTGTCACATTCAACGTAGCATAATATTATTTTAATTAAAAAAATCATAAATGCGGACAATATTATTGGATCGGTTTTTTTTTGACAGCCCTCCAAGCCATCCCTTCCAGATGTCAATTTTTTTCATTCCTTCATTGGAATTTTCCCTGTTTCGCCTTACACCAGTAGCTTTCAGTAAGATAGTTTACAGAATGTTGCCTCTAAATGCTTTTCTCTTCTTTATGACTTCGTTAGACACCGTTCTTTCTTACATTTCAGTTGGATTTCTTCATTGGTCACTTGTTAATATATTTTAGTTTTAATAATCTGTAGCGCCATATATTCACCGTTTCTTAACTTATAAAATATTTTAAAATGGAAACTTGCCCATAAGTCGGTTTATCCTGAATTTATTTCCCTCAAAGATACTTGAAAAAAGAATAAATTCGATGTCGGTTCCCAAAATTTAAATTTCACTGCAAGGTATTTTTACTCTTTTCCAATCCACACGGGTGGTGCGGGGTTCTTGCATAATACGGTATAAACGTACATCCAAAGTAAAACTACTCGAATGTGTCCTATGGCTAAAGGACTTAGTTACGTTGGACCCATGAAACCCTCGTTTCTCTAATTGCACATATCGCACAATCTTGAGCCGTCTTTTGTTTTTTCTCAGCAGTTTTTCACGAGGGCGTTACGATGTATGTTCTCTACAATTTTCTCGATCACTGAAATCGAACGTTTTAGGAGTGCAGTGCAGATAATACGTTTTTGTTCAAAATCACTGAAAAAATGTTTCCCCTGAGCTTTTTCTTCACTGCCTTACAAAATTGTACGTCTTAAAAATTTCGTCTATTCAAATTGGTATCATGTCATAATTAATACATTCTTCATCCTACTTACGGACATGCTCACGTATCTCGTTGACACAAATTAATGGGGGCACACGAATTGAAATCATGCACTTCAAACGCTTTCACTACCGAGGACTTGAACCTTGAAGGGCACACATACATTTGAGTTGTAGATCACCAGTAAAACTTCACCAACGCGACCGGAGCGTGGTGGGTCAAGTTGAAGGGAACGGTAAATCGGCCCAGGGTTACGTTAGGAGAGAGAGAGAGAGAGGGGAGAGAGGGAAGGGAGGAGTGAGTGGGAAGTCGACAAAAGGGATCCAACGGGGTTGCCGAGTTACTCGGAGGGATTTTAAGGTGGGACTCCGTGTGGGAGGAAGGCGGAGGAAGGAGGGGATTGTGAGAAACGGCAAAAGCTGTCTCACAATGAGCGCGGAGGGAGTGAGTCCGAGGCGAGGGGATGCGTGAAGACGCTGCGGGGAATATAAGGGGAAGGGATCTAGCTGAGAATGGGACGCGATTACAAGGGCGGGCATTATATTTATGTAGCATCTCGGATCCTTTCGCTTTAAGTGAGCACGTCTCAGGCTTAATGCATTCCGATTGTTCCCTCTCTCTCTCTCTATCTTTCCCTTCCACTTGGGGTTCCGGGGACTACATCCCTCCCTTTCCCTTCGTGGACTTTGCAGGGAGAGGGAGGGAGAGGACAAATCAGAGAGCGACGGAGAGGGAATGGGCAAAATACGTTTAGGGTTGCTCGATATTTATTTCACAATATCTCCTTCGGTAGAAAATAAATCTAATAATGGTGACCATACAGCGGCATGGCTACAGTTAAGATTCTATGATGTCAACATTACGCTAATGTTCAAATATATCGAGCGATTTCGCGTGTGTACGATCCACATCTATCGAAAGCCCCTATGGGCTACTTTTATATGATGAAAGGGCTTGCGTGTTCTCGTGACCCCAGGAGTTGAGCTGGCGGTAGTAGTGAGAATTACTCCTAGTAAGTAGGGTTGCCCATTGGTCGAAAGGCAGGAGTCAAGAAGCAAAACGTAGCCCCTTCAGTGTCTAACAGAGTGAGGTGACTGAAAAGGTCTCCGACCCCAGTGCGGTGGCCGTTAAATGTGATAGTTCCATGTCATAAAAACTTTTATGATTAAAACTTACATGTGCAGATAGACAATACCAGGTGGCACACAAGTCCCAAGTACATATTATAATCAAACTTGCCTTGGGAAAAAATAACATGACATATCATGACATGAATCAATGTCACAAAAAAAGATAATAAATAAAATCAGTCAGTAAAAAAATACACTTAAAGGAAACTTCCTAACACCAAACTTTAACACAAAAAAAAGAAAATCCCCATCTCATTAATATCAGTTTCCTAATCAACAAGAAAAAAATCAAAAATTAAGTTGTTACATACAATTTTGCACTACACATCAATCAAATGATTACATAAATTGCTTATATCTTTTCGTATTCACTTTTTAGGAAAGGGCTCGAATAGTTTTGCAGGTAAGGTGTTCCAATGAATAATTGTTTCATTAAGAAAAGAAAATTTTTTTAATGCGTACTTTGTGCATCCAGCATTTTACCTTAAATTTGTGATCATTTCTCCCTATAAAATTTGGATTTCCCACCTCTTTCCTTAGTTCTGCCCAAGCTTTCTCTCCCTTCAGAACGCGGAACATTCCACAAAGTTTGCTATTTTTCTTCCACTTTTTAAAGATAACATAAAGATAAAGTTAACATTCCAGCCACACCCTCCATTCTCCTATGCTTCCCCAATACATATCTGGCAGCCTTTTTGGATTTTCTCCATTTGTGTAATATGTCCTTCTTCGTGTAGGTCCCATGCAAGTGATGAGTGCTCTAAAACTGAACTTACCAGAGTCTTATACACCTTTTCATTGGTTGCTCTAAAGCTCCCTTTGAGGTTTCTCATCACCCAATGAAGAATTTTGAATGCTTTCTTAACAACGTATTCCACGTTTAGCCCCCACCCTAAACCCTTGGTTAAATATACACCTATGTATTTACAGCTATCACTTCTAGGAATGATATTTTCCGGAAGATATTTTGAGGATGGTTACGGGAAAACATCACAATCATCTCTTCCGCAAAATTATAATGGACACAAACGTGGTAGACCAATTACATGCGTCGAGAAATATGGTCATATTAATATAATCATTACGTAGATCGCATCGTATATGGATTAAATCGTGCATAATGTAATTCAGCTGTCAGAACTACTTTTTCTTATCGATGATGTAATCGATATCGACGATAATTATGAACTTTTTAATCCGGTGTTTTCATTAAGTGTCGATTTAACACAGCAGTTGACTCGAATACGAGTCACTCGATGGGTAATTTTCGCGTAATTTTTGCCTATTTTCATACTATATAATTGTTCATCAATGCAGGAAAATCGTTTGGGTCATCCTTATAAGCATAGCAAACATTTTATTTATTATATAGTCCAGGCTTAAAAAATAACTATTTCATTTTTATAATGGTAAATTATTTAACGATTGAATAGTTATTGAGCGTTCATGCAATTTCTACTTCTTTAATGATTTCTTATAACTTGTAAATAGCATGATTTTCAAGATTAAGTCAATTATTTGTTATTCGATTCCTTAAAACTTGATCAGCTACGAGTAATTTCATATTCGTATATCTGGTTTCAAGCATTGAGGCTTGAACTTTGGAACCCCAAATCTAACAGCACTAATATTAATTGCTAACGGTACCAATAATAATTAGTGTTATTCCTATTATGATTTACCTTAGCACTTTTAACTCCCTTACCAGTTTTAAACTTGTAAAATGTTTCAGAGAAGAAAATATGCCCAAGCACCGTTTAGAATTGTAAACAATTCCTCGGTGGAACGAAAATTTAATAATCAGGAATTACATGCGGATGTCACCATTTTGGAAAAATTGGATTACTTTTTTGATTTATTCATCCTTTGCAATTGTTGAGAAATTATTATAGCTCACGTTTAAGAAATAATAATACATTATATGATCAAATTTTATATTCCAACAACAGTAAAAATTCTAAAGATTAATTTTTATCCGAACCAAGTTCCAAAATTAGAAAAAGATATTTTTATCCAAATGAATTATAGGTCTAGATCTGTGTATGGGCAGGTGCATACTTTTCTTTCAGAAATTTCTCTGCAGTAAAAAATTTTTAATTTTCATAGGAAATTTTTAAAAATTTGTTGAAACTATAATGTATCCTGTCTGTCAATCCAGATGTATTGGGTAGTGCATTTTCTCCACGAATAAAAATTTGAATTATTTGCTTTCTTTAAGTTAAATACATGCTGACAGGTTTGAAAAATTAGGATAATGAATTAAATTCCTTCTATTTGACCGAATGCATAGGAATACCAGAAAGGGAAAGAAGTACTTTGTTAAGAAGCAGATAAAAATTCTTCGTCGCCCCGATGCCCCGACTCTTTGGCCAAGAGATGGCGTCGAAGAGTTGTTTCACCTACCAAATGAGAAATAGACGACACACAAGAGGAAAAGACAGTAGGAAAGCAATAATACAACGTCTTAAAGGATATGAACTGTGCGTTTCGTGGCACGCATAGCCAGAGGAAAGAGACGAGACACATTGGCCAAATACACATTCAAATATGAAAAACGGCACTTGGTTGCATAAAACCCCCGCTGATTTCAATGTCTTCTACGTTTCTTCGATAGCTCAGGTGGTTAAAACGTCGGCCCGGCGAGTCGGAAGATCTGGCGGTCAAGCAAATATTTTTTAAATTTGTGATCAACTTGATTCCCCTCCTCTCCTGTGTTTCTATTTTTATCTGTCAGTATCCCTGTGAATGAATATTTGTTCGCCACATGATGGGTTTTTTGTGTTTGAATGTGTGTATATACATACATATACAAACACATGTTTATATGCATCTATATGCATACATATACTAAAATACGTTGGTGACCTGAAAAGTTTCCGACTCAGAAAATTTCAGAAAAAATGTCTTGTATCTTTGTTAGGTCGAAACCTTTTCAGACCACTCTTGTTTTCTATTTATTTCAAAAGAAATGTATGCTACATAAATCTTTTAAATTATGATTAATTTGTAATTTTCTTTAGCGTCAAGGTGTATATGACGGAATAAACATAGCTGCAGAGGAAGGAGAAGAGAGGGGTGCAAAATTTGTTCGGAGGGCGAAAGACTGGGAAGGCGAAGAGAGGATAGGTGAGAGAATGTTAAAAGATGAACGTTTGGTGAGAGTTGGAAAGCACGGCCGCTATTGTGAAACGTTTAATCGCAGAGGTTGAAAAGACTAAAGCAACCATATACAGCCCTGTTCTTTTGCTTTTAATTGAAGTGGTGTGAATGCGGGAGGACGAGTGTGGAAGAGGAGAAATAGCGATAATAGCGAACCCATTCATGGTCTTTTAAGCTAAAAGCTACGCTCTCACGCTCCCTCGGGTCTTAGCGGTCGAGGAAAGTAAACGCCTCCAATATAGAACTTCCCTATCACAGTGGTTGTAGCCCAAATGTGAGTTTCGTTTTACCCGAACGTTCCTCGCTTATTCCCGACGGTCCTTCATCCAACAGTTTCACTCCTTTTTCCTTCTTATGTCAGTCCGAACGCTAATTCCGACCGCTGAAAAGGCTTGCACAGGAAAACGTGTAGTTGGGACTTGGAGGGGCTAATGTCAAGCGTCCCCGAAAGAGACGGAATCTTTTGGAGATCACGTAAACCTCAGTTGACTTCAATGCGAAGCCGTGAATAAACCAGCGAGGGAGGAGGGGTCACTTAGGGAGGGATATGATCAGAGACGGGATGGGCTGGATTATAAGCCTTTGGGGAAACCGGTGGAAGTGGAGTACACAAACGGCGTTGTGCCGTGTTACGTCCTCGGACTCCGGGTATGGCGTAGAACTCCAGTAACGACAGGCTCACTTGACTTTCCCTCTAAACTAGGAGAATGATTGCGTGAATCCTGATTGGACTATTTAGCCCTTGGGATTAACACTGGCAGTCTCCTGAGGGAGAGAGAGCTATTCTAAACTCGGTGATGGTGAAAGTTTACCTTAGACTCTGTGAGTGCGAGGAACAAAGAAAACCAGATATGATTTCCAAAACATAGAAGCGTTGCTACGGAACGCGATTAAAACCACGGATAAAATGGAATTGATTGATCAAAAAGCCTAAAAGTTTCCTCTTTTCATGTTCATCATTTGTTTAAATCATCGGAAAGCAATCCTCCAAATTACAGGGAAATGTATTTCCTTAACGAGGCCTCCCTGTAAGTGTAAGGAACGATAACAGTGTTGATTCTAATCCATCGAAGTAAATTTTTGCAATATAGGAAACGATAGGGAACCCTAAATTAATGGTAAACCCATTACACACGGTCTAATAATAACCGCATCCATTCATTTGCTTACCAAGGTGTCACACCAAAAGATATATATATAATACTTATTCCCATCCATAATTACGCTCCTGAGCGCGTTCCCCTTGGGTGTAGTTGACTGAACGGGGGTAGGTTTTTGTAACACGTTCGTTAATACGTTAACTATATAAATGTCTAATCTATAATGAATATCATATTATCCTCAGGTGGGAGGCTGTGGCCAAGGAGGAGAGGAGTAAGCTGGAAGCTCAGCTGGAGAGAGCCAAGGCTGCCAAGGAGGACGCGGAGAAACTCCTGTCTCAACAGCTTCAGGCGGAGTCGTGAGTACAAATAGTTTGCTTTATCTTTTAGTAGCTAGTGATCAATGCTTAGTTTAGATGATAGATGTTTATTTCCCAAATGTGGTTCCCAAGAATATTTTTTTTTGGCGCTTGGGGGGAAAAAAGAAAATGTGTAAGCCGTTATCGCTTGAATGATTTGTATACCCGAACGGTATCTCTCCCGCCGTCGATCGGGATTCATTCGGGTATGACATCTCCATCTGTATTGTACTCCATGTACAGTCAAAAGACCAAGAAGATACATAAGAGGGCCTTTAAATTGTAAAAACGTTCCGCTTTGGAAAATGGATTTGATCTCTCTCGCTTGACCACCAATCGTTTTCGCAAATTCCGACTACATTTCCAGAAAAGGAGTAGTTACTAAACCAATCATGGATCTTCCGCCCTTTTGAAGCTATGGCGTTAAAGGTAGCATTAATGAGTGACTTTTAATTTTTCAAAGTTGGGAAAATATAATCTGTATCGCTTTTCCTTAGAGGTTAAATGCGTTTAAAGTTAGAAAGGTTTTTACCACGCAAAGGCAAAAATTGCTATCAGTCGGTCGAAGAAGTTCTCACGTGTTTGAAAAGTTTTCAGTAACTATTTACAAAGTTATGGTCCCTAACAACTTTCGAATAAAACGATTACCTACTGGCGAAGATTTATAATTTGTTTTGTTGTTTATCGAGAGAGTAGAAAGGTTTCAGCCAGATATTCCCAACTAAAATACAAAAGGAATGTAATTTTATGATTGATTCAATTATAAAGTATTATTAATGTACTCCATTTTAATTTTAGAAATGGCTTTCAAAACGTCAGCAGGTATTTTGTTAATGTATGTGTACATTAAATGTGTGCTTACCCAACATTAGGTGTGCTATATAATTAATAATAATAAGGTATTATCTGAAATCACTCATGCACACTCCAATCGTGATTATTTCTGTATGGGCGTGCGCATATGCGACATGTCACGATGCAGTTTTACTCAAGGACACAATTACTTCCTAAAAGTGAAATAAGGAACATTTTCATTTAGGTAATGCTGTATTTTTATTTACGATCTTGTATTTTTTACAACTTACTTTTGCGTACGTCGGCAGGCCATTTACTTCTGGCCAACTAAATGTGCTATAAAATGAAGTTCATCGAAAACCAATGCAAAAAGAGGAAGTTTTTTTTTGTACGACAACATGATAAATCTCCAACCAATCGTATCAGAGTTCAGAAATCGACAGATATCGACTAAATCTCGTTCTCTATCGGAAGATGCGATAATATTCGGGTATGTGATTCGCGATGCGATTTTCGACCGCTCCAAGTTGAACGACAAGCGGGAGTGTATGCTATAAACTCGTATTCATACTCAGTTATAACCTGATGGGATCTGAAATATCGCTTTTTTGTGTCAACTCCGCATCTTTTGTTTATGTATATTTTTTAAAGCTTATTTTATTGCTAACTGACTTTATGTGCAGAAACTTCTGTTTTCTTTCACACATACAATCACGAAGTGCAGCGTTTTCATTTCCCCAAGTTTAACCAATACAAACGGCGTCACAATTAATGAATGAAATTTAACAAATCACGGAATATTCGAAAGAATCACATTATTGCTTACCTTTGCTTCAGATTTCACAAATTCTATGATTATTATTAAAGAGCTGACTATTTGAGGGAAAATTTATGTCATGTTTGATGTGACGACGTCAAATTAGGTCATTTTTTCCCACTTTGATCAAAAATATTTCCTAATTCTCCTCTGCATGGAGAATTAAGGATCATGACTGGATACTTATGAGTAATTATAAATCCTGTTGAACAGCAAAAAAGGAAATGTTATCAACGAATACCCCATCTCAGTCTACCTTCACGAACATCTCAATACGATTCTGTTCTCCCCACCGCTTATTCTGTAGTAAAATTCAGCTATGAAGCGGGCTCGAAATTTATATGAGTCTATTGGATTGATTCCATAACAACTTTCAACCAAATCAAATGGTAATATTATAATTTATTTGTAACTATGAGACGTATTGGGGTAAATAAGAAATGCGAATCATTTGAACGAGTGTTTAAAATTTAATAACTCTTTTGCCTAAATATCTAAATCTCGCCTGCGCCCAAAAGGGGCCAACTGATGTGATCAATTGAGATTGGCAATATAGAAAATCGCTAACCGAGCAGAATTTAATAGGAATAATTATCGATTGTTCATGATTATCAATTTCTCTGTGAATTCCTCAGTCCATTGAACTGGCCCTCTTCGTAAAGAGGCTCGACATAATAGTATTTTTTGCAATCAATTAATGCCAACAAATATTTGGATAAAAGTAAGTTTTTCTCGAAAATATATGAAATTGAATTGAATTTCAACAATAATCTTTTGAAGAGCTGTACGGTTAACGCAGAGTTCTTAATAGTGGAATAACGGAGGAAGAAACGAGGTGAAAGAAGAAAATTATATCGATTTCCTGCGGAGGTGTTCTAACATGGTTTTTGCACGGAATTTTTAATCCCAGTGGAGTGTGGCAAGGTTCTTTCGTCCTTTGAAATGACGATAGGGATATATAAGGTAAAGCGCAGAGGTGAAGCGCCTCCGAGGGCATGATAAAGAGCCGATTCGAGGACCGCAAACGAGCCGTAATCAGCTAACCGTCCTTCAATTTTCCCGCGCTCGCCCACACCCTACCGCATTTTGTACCTCAAATGATTCGGGGGACGAGTGGTAATCAAATCCACGACGAGAATAAAACGGGGTTATAAGTGCGGAAATGATGTCCCATAAGAGAAAGCTCTTTTGGATAAGTTTTGCACTTTGCCCTAAGGCTTGGCGAGTGAGGGAGGAGTGTGTCCGTCCATTCAGTTCAATGATGATCGAGAGGAGTCGTGTATTATGGCAGGCATATTGGTGATTCACAAAATGCCTTATGGTTTCGATTTGTCTGTACACCCGTGGAGATGCGGTAATCTATATTTCTGAACGGAGATAGATGCATAAAATTCATTGGGAAAATAAAAATAAAATGATCGAAATAATAGAAATTGAAACCCTTATATTAAATTTTGATCGAGTTCAGGAAAAATTTCTCACTATCTCTGTGAATACGTGTCTGCATATGTATATATATTTTACCTTTCCTTATGTCTATTTCTGTGTAAATATACTATATATATATATATATATATATATATATATATATATATATATATACATATATATATATATATGCATTACTTCACACACAGAAATAGACATAAGGAAAGGGAAAACACACAAAAGACGAACACAGGAAAGGTGGGGAAGGCGGATTTGGCAGATCACATAAGGAAATATTTTTACATTTGTGGTCTGCTCCAATCCGCCTTCCCCACCTTTCCTGTGTTCGTCTTTTCTGTGTTTTCCTATCCCCTTTTCTTATATCTATTTCAATGTGTGATGTAATATTTGTTCGCCATATGGCGGGATTTCGTGTATAAATGTATATATATATATATATATATATATATATATATGTGTGTGTGTGTGTGTGTGTGTATATGTATATATATTTATGTATATATGTGTGTGTATATATACATTCATATATATATATATATATATATATACACAAATATATACATAATAATACAAAAAATATATATATACATATTCATTCAAACATAGAAATAGGTATAAGGAAAGGGGATAGGAAAACACATAAAAGGCAAACACAGGACATGTGGGGAAGGCGGTTTTTGAGCAGATCACGAAAGTAAAGATATTTCCTTATCCGGGATTTGAACCACGGGCCTTCCACTTGCCGGGCGGATGCTCTACCACCTAAGCCTATATATATATATATATATATATATATATATTTATTTATTTATTTATTTATTTATATATTCATTCAAATGGAATATGGAAAAGAGATAACTGATAAAATCTGTTAGGCCCCTCATTGCATGCAAAACTCTAGGGTTAAGTTGAAATGCAAATATTTATTTGAAAATATCTCTGTTAAAAATATTTTTATGGATTAGCAGCAAATACCGTAATTTCTATCGACCCAAAAAGAGCCAACAACTTCAATATTGTTAAATTCGTGAAATCATGGAACATTTTTAATTGAAGATGATCTTGATTAAAACGATATTATTTCTAAAGATAAATACTTTTATTCCTGAGATAAACCATCTCTTCTGAGAACTAACACAACGACATTTGTCGTTTAGGCCTCTAACATTTACGAAATGCAAGATCATCTTCGATATGACCTCAGTTGGGTTTTTAGTTCCACATCTCCTTTAAAAGTAATCCATATTTATCTGTAAAGACTCCAGGTGCGTAGTTGCCTCTCCGTTATAAAATAGACGAAATTTCCTTCGGTTTATTTTTGGGGTTGGCTGCTTGAAAAATATTTGTTAACGTACACAATATTTCCCGTCATCGATATTTTGCCTCAATTTCCAATATCTTCCCAAGTTTTTACCACCATCACTTTGTTTGACCATCGTTCGGGATAAAATGCAACGCCAAGCATGTCCGGTCGGAGGGGGTTAGAAATGGGAGACGAAATTGGAGGCAATCGGTTGGATGAAAATTGACGTCGCGCGAAAGAATGGGGGATGGACCCGGTCTCCTTTCATTCGGCTCCCTGCGGCGCAATCGGAGAAATCAAACCGATTGAACGGGCCATTTCCACCGTGAAACTAAAATAAAAAAAAGAGAAAGATAGATTCCTCCGATGGGTCAGTTCGTTTAATCTTCGCTATCCCGCTCAAAATCCTGTGAGGCTAAAAATGCTCTTACTCGAGCACGGGCACTGGCTAAGTCGATTACAAAGCATTCCCTCAGCTACCGGTTATCCGAATCAGTCCATTAGCTAACTCAACCAAACCGAGTTTGAAAGATTGGTTTGTTAACTTGCCAGTGAACAATATTCTCCACGTTATCACAACACATACCGAAGTACTTACGTACCCAAGGATTATGCGTTCGTCTTAATTTGTCGGAGTCTTGCGAAGGTTACCTACTTATCATGTCGGAGAAAGACTCAGGGGATCTTTGTAATGTGCCCTTTACTAATTACTATTGCAATAAAAAAATTTTTTTGGGTCGTAATAGTCTAGTAGGTAAGGCATTTGTTTATTGACCAAGGGGTCGCGGGTTCAACATTTACCACGTCGCACTCTTCTTCTCAGCCTTTCGAGGATTGCCGCGTAAAATGTACTGTTCATTGGCTTTCTCTGAGAGAAACTCTTTGTTGATAACATATTTTGATTCATGGAAGACGATAAGCATGGCGATACTTATATTTGGGACAGAGTGGTGTTCAAAGGGAAGGAGATTTTCTACCTACCTACTTTTGAATGTGTGAATTTCGCGCGCTTGAAGACAGTTTGGAATTGCTACTATATATCAAAACCAACCTACGGGTTGATTATTGAGAACGATATGGTCATAAATCCTATCCAAGTCGCCGTATTTTTGTTAGGCTACTGATTACCTGTTAGGGTACATTGAATTGGACCCATGGAGCGTTCAATATCTACGCATTCGTGAATAGCAATAGGTTAGTGGCAGTTGTCACTCACTGCGTTGATTGGGAAAGGCGAAATCAACGGTCTTATTTATTAATATTAAACGATAACTTCTACATCGGATTTTGCGCTGAATAGCGTTGCTGATACCAAATGACTGGTTTCCTTTGACTTAATTGTATATCAGTAAATTAACTTTACCGATTTTATTTATCACTCATACTCATGTTAACATCTTGAAGGTACCTCATTACAAATGTCAGTTATCTTACTCCAGCTTTCATAATATTTAATTTTCTTAGCTACTTATTCATTTTCCTAAAGCAGGGTCTCGAGGGAGGTATGAAAAAGGCTATCTTTGTGTGAGGTCATAATCAAAAAATTTGGTAACCCCTAATTCAGAATACTAATCTTAAATTTCCTGTCTATCTGGTGTACTACTTCAGCAAGAGGTAATTAACAGGTAATAGATACCCCTTAAGAAAGGAGTTGACAAGCAATTAATCAATTAGACCTTTGGTAGATAATAATGAACTCGATGAAGATCGATGAATGGAAATTTTTGATTGATAATTTTTATTTCGGCATCGCATTAGGAAGCTCGTATCAAGGAAATTGACATATAATATGCGGAATTATAAAATCATCTCGGTTTAAAAATTTTTAAATAAAGTATTTTTAAAGTTCCCCAATACCCATACCCTGTCAAATGAAACTTAATCCATGTATATATATATATGATCGAATCGAAAACATTTCAGAAGACTTTCAAAAACCTTTATCACAACAGTGTCCGGGACGGAAATCCGTAATTGCCTTTCGAAAACATGATCATCGCACCATTAAATCCCCCATTCATTACTTGCACATAATTTATGTGGAATTACTTTTGCCGACACAGCTAATTACACTTAGTTTTGCCTGTTTTATCGATCGTTGATGCTCCATCATTTTAATCTTCTTAATCGCTTCTGGAAAAGCTGATCGACAACAATACATTTTGCACAAATTCTCCACTCATAAAAAATAAAGTGACTAACTTACCGACAAATTAATTCTTTACAATTTGGCAAGTTTATTTGTGGATTCGCAGTGTTTTCACTAGTTTGTGGAATAGAAAAATTCCATGAAGTAACGGCTGAAACGGTTTCATATTCATAAGTATATCAAAAATTTGGCTGCGTAGATTTTCGCGGCGGTGGCTTGCAGAATTCTGCATATCAAAAATTTATTTGATCTCAGATTAACGTGCAGGTGAGTAGCCTGCTTATTGGACATTTACATAAACTCGTGATAGCGAGAAGTTATGTAGCACAATAATAACAGCCGCTATTACATAACAATCATTCTGTCTCTGACGATATTTTCTTGCTTGCAACGTAGGGGAGGGGAGATCGTCACTATATTACTAACTCAATTTCAGACCAAAGAGAAAGTCCTTTTATCCAATGAATCACGCGGCGAATTGATGAATTCAGGGTTAATAAAATGAATTTTGTTAAAAATACCCCAAGCAAAAGGTTCCCCGTGAATCAGTATTTATCTGTATCGATGTCACCGGAAAATTTTTTGCTGAAATATATATGTGTGTGTGTATATATATATATATATACCAGTACAGAGAAGAACTCCCAATTCTTTCTTTTCCCAGAGGAAGGTGGTTTGACCACCGAAAATTTGTAATACGTGTGAGTATCATTTGTATGTTTCTCTGTGTTTTGGTTGACAAGCGATATTTTGCTCCTTCGCATTATTAGTAAAGTCCGTAAAACTTTATTATTAGATACCTACATATATTTACATGATATATAACTACCCCTCCCCTACGTTGCAAGCAAGAAAATATCGTCAGAGACAGAATGATTGTTATGTAATAGCGGCTGTTATTATTGTGCTACATAACTTCTCGCTTTCACGAGTTAATGTAAATGTCCAATGATCAGGCTACTCACCTGCACGTTAATCTGAGATCAAATAAATTTTTTGACTATTTAGTGAGTTTCATTATATATATATACATATATATATATATATATATATACATTATGTGATTACATTGCGGATAAATGGAATGACTTTATGTGACTCTGTAACTAGCCATTAAGCAACAAAGAAATAAACTTAATTTTCATAAGTCTCATATTTCACGTTATACCTTCGCATTACGACTTTTTTAAGGAAATTACGAACGATGGACTTCGCGCATATGAATTTTTCGATCAGCACGGCAAAAAATAAATATTCTTTAGCGTTACTCCTGTCCTTCGAATGACCTCAATATGTTAAAACCATACATCTCCCCAAGGAGAATTTTCAGAATTTTCAGAATATTTGGACGTCCTAATTTCATGACAAATCCGCAAAGTTACTTGTGTTTAATATCGAAGACTCATGACACAACAGTTTCCTTTTCCTATTTTATTTCACACATTGATCAATTTCCTTGGTTTTTGAATATGAGTCGATTCATTTCATAGCAGTGACAAATGTATTTACAAAAAGTTATATCTTTGATAGATTCCTTACTAGATAGGTAGCATCACTCCACGAAGTACTGATATTTTGGGAAAAAAAGGCAAGATGCCATCGAGATAGCATCAAAGGTGCGTTAAAAATGATATTTTCCAAGTTTTTTTCATCGATTACTTTTCAGGCACTCATTGAAGTTATGCATTTAAATTGTTTGGTGATGAGGATTATTACTCACTTCCATGGTTTATTTGAGAACTTCGTTGGATTCCATTTCCACAGAGTTGAAGTATAAAATGATTCAACATGAGTCTGTGATGGTGAATTACTAAAGAAAATCTTTCTCTTTCCCCTTTGTCGTTTAAAATATGTAGCCAGTCATGAAGATTCTCTAGCAAGGGCATACGTAACAACACGTTGAAAGTTAAGGCAAGTAAAACGGTTTCTGGCGTAACTTGGTGGAAAATCTTCATATTCACATAAAAATTAAACAACTTGGCTTTTCCATTTAAAATTTATGTGGAAAAACCAAGTGGTTTAACTTTTACGTGAGTTAAGGCAAGAGTAAATGAAAGTGTGTGCTGCATGTTTCCTGATCACAAATACCTTTAAAAAATAAGAACAATGACACTATTTTATCAGGTAACGTTTTTTAATCAGAACGTGACAAAAATAGTAGGGAGAACTGAAATTTTGAGAAAGATTCATTTAAAATTAGGGATCGTCAGTGATGTTTCCAGGGAACCATTAAACTTAGATTTTCAACAGATGTGTTTCGGCGAATCCAGTAAAAAAAGCGTTTTTCAAAATTAAAAGTCTACGCGGAAAATATACCAGCATTCAATGGTTTCCTGGTGCTCGGACAGAAAAGATTATGGAAACAGTTGACGCGAACCGTGGAAAATAATTGTGTAGCAATAATTCAAACAGTATGTTAACAACTGATACAACTCAGAGATCTGGTGATTCTACGAATGCAGCGTTGCAAATTGGACGCCTATCCATGTTCTCTCCAATCATTGCTAAAATTATCATCGCCCTATTTACAAGGAGAAGGATAAAGCATTAAGTTCAAAACAAAATAAATGTCTAAATAACACATTTCATCAACGTTTTCAAAGCCCTTTACAGTGTGGAACTGTTCCCATTTGCGGCATTAATGAGGTATTACGTTAGGTGTTTACCGAAACCAAGTTTTTTTTTTTTTTAAACCTTTGCATTGGTGTTATTCACCCCGTCGGTGACATTAAATCATAAAAATAACACCCTTGGCGTGAAAATGAAACGGAACGTGCATGGATGGCGCCCACAAATAAACCTCAAATGAAATTCGGTCAATGATCCGCCTCCGTCATGTACACCTGCGTCAATTCGACTTGTTTTAGCGTCCGGCGAGAGGGCCGGCTAATGGGATATTCGCGGAACTTGGTATCACGGGCGTTCCCGAAATCTCGTTCCCTCGGCCCATCCTCTCCGTCCAAGGCTACTTCAAATCCGCTGTTCGGGTCCCGTGATAATTGTAACGCGGATGGGGAGGTCGAGGGGACGTTAATGAGCGCTCCGTGGAACTCACTCACACACTAGAATACGCCCCACTTCAAAGAATCCTGGATTCGCTTCGAAGCATGAATATAGGCAACCGCACGTTTCCCGAATTGCATGTTAATCATATCTGGTCCAGTGTTTTCGCTTACGCCCAAAAGAGAGAGGAAAAAGTGACATGAGACGCCACGAGAGTTCTCGAGAGGCCTAAAATTACTGAACGTGCGAGAGCTGTTTTTCACTTATTTCGCCGTGGTTTAAATTGAGGAGAGTTCCCTCGAAACAGCGAGCAGAGAGGGACATATTGCACACATGTTCAGAGAAATATTTTATTTGTCAGGCTGGCGCAAAAGGAAGGTTTTCGTCCCATCGCGTGTTTTTTAATTAATTTTCCAAGAAACTGCGGGAGAATCCGTGACAATAACTCTTTGCTGAGTCATCCGCTAATGTGCATTAAAATTCAACAATTTCAGCGAGTAGAAATAATTCCAAATATTTATTAAAAAAATTTCGGCGTGTAAGTTGACGCCTTGATGGCTTAACTGGCTAAGGCACTCGGTCGGACATTGAGAGATCTGGGTTTGAATCCCGGTCAAGGTGAATGATTTTTACACTGTGAAAGTGTTGCATTTTAACTCATTTTGTTCGTCATGATGAACGCGTACTGTATCTGCACGTACTTAGTCGTCAGGGTTCAGGCGATTAATTGGAAGTGTGTATTCAGGCTTCACTTGCACCACTGAGGTCAAGCGCCTATAAACGACGCTGGACTAATACTCGTAAAATTCATTGTGTGTTATTACATTTCGTCACAATGGTTTTCATAGACCTTATTGAAATTGTAATCCATAAAAAAATAAGAATGTTAATTTCTCCTTTAACAAAAAGCAGTTTTCATTATTTTGAAAATTAATTGTAGAAAATACTTCATGAGATCCATGACGGAATATAATCAATTCACATGCCAAATTATTTAGTTACAGTATTAAACAGTGCTAATATTATGGAGTACTGTATTCACTCGGTAGTTTTAAGCTCTATCTTGTGGAATTTGTTCATGTTCATTTATAATCTGATAACGTGATTTTACGTCGTAACTCAAAAGACCTGAGTTCTGAGTCTATCACCTGATAATTTGCATAAGATTATGTTTTAAATCAAATTTGTTGTGAGGAATAACGTAGGTTTAGGGCACTAATTCAATTTTTCTATAAAATTTAAAGTATACAACTTATTTTTCAGAGTGGAATTTTATTTATTTATTTTCGACTTAATTGGGCAAGGTTGAGACTAAATAGTCCCTTCTTCCACCTAACCCTTACTATACATACATTACATTGAAGACAATTACATACACCCAAGCCCTGGATGGAGAAAAATCCACCCAGACGGGAATCGAACCCGTGACCTCTCAGTTGGTAGACGAGGACGTTACCCCGCCGCCACCGGGGCCGGCATAATAAGGGACGTATATGAATGTAGTAACAATATTACAAATTTAAAGAAACTGCGGGAGATGCCGCAACAGTAACCTCAACGGAGTCTTCCGCTATGTGTGCATTACAATGCAACAATTTCAGCGAGTAAAAATCATTCGCCTTGACCGGGATTCGAACCCGGATCCCTCGATGTCCGGCCGAGTGCTTTAGCCAGTTAAGCTTCCGAGGCGTCCTCTTAAACTCTGAAATTTGTTCATCAACATCTTGTTCCTTTAAAATCCCACAAAATTCACAGTTTAAGAGGAGGCCTCGGTAGCTTAACTGGCTAAAGCACTCGGCCGGACATCGAGGGATCCGGGTTCGAATCCCGATCAAGGCGAATGATTTTTACACTCTGAAATTGTTGCAATGTAGTAATAATATCTTTCAAAAGCTCTGAAAAGACAATATTTTTCGTTCTTTTGAGTTAAATCGTTTGCAAGACGATAATTATTCTGATTAAAGATATGTAATTAGAAAGAAATTTAATCACTGGTCATCTTATGCCCTTAAGCAAGCAGCTTTTATGGTTACACACTTGGTCTTTCAAGGATATTAATCTTATTTCCTCACCTTCTCAAACCTAAATTTCCATTTTCTTAGTTTAGCATTGTGTTGATAAGTTTGTGTCCCTCGGTAAGAGTTAAGATGCGGCTTCAACGAAGCAAAGATTTCTTAAACATTGGTATTTCTTAAAATGGGTACATCTTGTAATGACATATCTCTTTTTTCTTCTGCGATTCGTTTCTTTTCTCGGGTGATATGGAATACATTTGAATTTGTACGAGAGTGGTCCCATAAATACCCGGCCTGGCCTAAAGATGGAGGTGGTTGTTTGAAAGATGACTTTATCGCTAGGAAAAGTGTAGAGAGCCGAAATGAGATTATGTTGAAAGATAAATACAATTTTTTCCAAAAAGTTTTTGTTTTCTTTGTTGGTCGGGTACTTCTGGGAGCACCCTCGTATACTGACTGGTATCTTCTGAAATCCTTTTCTATTCCGTGAATTACTTTCAGCTGGCATAAATGGGTCTCATCAAATTAATCCAAGCATGCCAACATAAATTCCTAGTTACCCAGATTTTGCTTTAATTAATGAGAAAATAATAAGGTATATCCTTGAAATTAATATTATTTATTATTAGGTAATCTACCGGTTAGGGTAGGTTTTTGGATGGACACAACTATCAAATAAATATTTTGTAACTCCAAACAAAACCCAATCCAGCAACCTAAACTACATCAGGTCCCTCTTCATCTCTGTGTACCTCTTTCCACCCTTCATCCCATCCAACATCCCTATCCTGTTCCTACCCTTCCTCGCTTGCCCAACATTCTCCCCTCTATTACCTTCTTCAACATTCCACTACCGCTCAACACGCCCTTCATCCATTTTTCCTGCCTCCATAGGATTTTTCTCAACAAACCCCTCTCCTCACCCACCATCTCTAGTACCTCCTCATTTGTTTTCCTTTCGGTCCATTTCACCTTCTCCATTCTTCTCCACACCCACATTTCAAAAGCCTCCAATCTGCGTCTATCCTCCTGCTTTAGTGACCACGTTTCCGCGCCGTACATAGCTACGCTCCATATCAGAGTTTTTACGAGTCTTGTCTTAACATCCCTACTCAACGTCCCCGTCATCAACTCCCTCCTCCTTGAGAAAGCCTCCTTGCCTAGCGCAATTCTTCTCCTTACGTTCCGACCACTTTGACCGTGTTGGTCCAAAACACTTCCGCGATATGTAAACTGCTCTACCTGCTCTATTCTTTCCCCGCCTATTTTAATATTTAGCTTAGCCTTTTTCTTTCTGGAAAATCGCATAACCTTTGTTTTATTAATATTGATTCTCATCCCATATTTATCGCCCTGAACCTCCAATTCACTCAACAATGCTTGCAACCCCTTGGCTGACTGAGCAACTAATGCTTGGTCATCAGCAAACCTAACCGATTTTACGAATTCCCCTCCGACTTTCATTCCTACCTCCAGTTCTTCCCATGCCTCTTTAATCATTTCCTCTACATATACGTTGAACAGCACCGGTGACAATGGGCAACCCTGCCTTACACCTCTTCCTAACACTGCCCATCCCGACTCTCCGTTCCCCACTCGCACCTGAGCAGTCTGAGACATGTACAGGTTGCGGATCAGTCTCCTGTCCCTCCAATCCATTCCTATTTTCTGCAAGAAATTAATATTATACTTTAAAAATGCATTTTTACAATTGGGAAAGCTTGCTGTTTTGAAGGCATTGAATGAACGATTTTACGTATTCTATCTTTTGTAAATCAGCCTACTATTTTCCTGGTTAAAAAATAGTTTTTACTGACGAGAGAGTACATTTCCACATTTAAGATATGTCTTTTTGAAAAATTACATCGAATGGTTCGACGACAACGACAGGTATTTCAAAACATTTGAAACATTTTTTAGGTGTTTTAAAGACATGCAATTTTTACGTAGTAGTAGGCTTTTATCAATCCAGTGGTGAAGTTTTAAGCTAGGAATTTCATCTTTGTAAATAGAGATACAATTTTTTAGAAAGTTAATTCAAGGTTAAGGTTTCTCTTTCTTTTCCATCGCTGGTATGATAAAAACACCATGCTAAGGATCTAAATTTAGAATAACACAACGGTGACGCTGCATTCATCCTCGACGAATTCTAGACAAACTGGTATTTTTCAAAGAATCTCCTCCACTGGAGTGGCGGCATGCATTAAGCAAAGAGAGCGAAGGTTTAAAAAGATGCGAGATATTTTTTTATGCCAGAAAAGCGGCACTCCGCAGTTTCGATTTGAAATAGAAGGCCTTGACCGGAGTCATCAAATGATAAGATCAAACTCCCAGACACTCCGTGAAGAAGTGAATCCGTTAATGCACAACATCCTTGCTCCGAGCACTCACTCCAGAAATACCAAGTCGTAAAATACTTTGCGTCATATTGCAGCGGAATCCTTTTCCACGGGTGGCAAACACTCATGAAGGATGCCGGTCATGACTCCTCTACCTCAAATCGCGATACGTATACATACACAAAGAGCAGAGGCGCTGCCATTGAAGCCAAACAGGTACAGCGGTTGGTAATAAAAGAAACTGCGCAGAAGAAGAGAGTGTTTGGAGGCAAAACAGCTTCTTTGCATTACGGACGAGGAGAAGAGTGCAAGTTTTGACGTACTGGAGTGAACACATACTGGAAGCGATAAAGAGTGTCTCAATCGGGATCAGTAGTTCACTGCCTGCGGTATGGATGAAATAGGGAATGCTCTTTCCAAGGAGGGATCCTATCAAATAATTGTACTCCACAATATTTCAAATTAAGGAGTAAAAATGTGTCTATCCTAGTTGAGATTCCAGAATATACGCGTGAATCAGTTGATGCAGAGTGAAGTAATACTAAACGATACATGAAATGTTATTTCTACATACAATTGTGTATAAATTGAGAGTAGGGACATTAATGGGCGAATAAAGGCAAATGGATCCAGAATCCGGTACGTATTGACATTCCACCGCAAATTTCACACAATCTCTAATTTTTCGGGTATTAAATCGATCTTCCTGGGGAACTTCAGACGACACAGGGAAGGGATGGGTGACATTCACTCGCCGTTGGGCTTAGTACTAAGTAAGCTGTGGTGTTATTAATATAGTAATAGTAGCATTTATGGGAGGCGACCGACAGGTAAGGTCATTTGCGCCATTAAGGATGGACGGGAAAGGAAGGGTGGAGAGACACAGAGCACCTCAAGTAGGGTTCGGGTTACCACTGAAAAATATCTGCCACACCTGGGATTCGAATCCGGGTCATGTGCATAATATTCATGTTAATACGAGACATATATATATATATATATATATATATATATATATATATATATATATATATATATATATATATTCATTTACATGGAGAGATATAAGAAAAAGGGACAGTGATACACATAGGAGAAAACACAGGATTAGTGGGTGTCGTCAAACAATCCTCTGTTTGTCTTTTGTGTGTGTTCCTATCCCTTTTCCTCATATCTATAAATGTGAGTGTGTTTGCCATTGGCGGGTTTTTGTGGTTGAATGTATGTATAAACACATGCGCAATATATTTGTCATATATTTATGCATTGCGCATGAAGTCGATGGATTCCAAGTGAGGCAATAATGACTTTGTCAAAAACGGTAAAGGCAAAGGAAATATTACACGAATATGGTATACAACATATTTGAAAGAATACTCCTCCCCATCCGATCTCACCCTGTTGGAATTATTTCTGGTTGAATTCCCACATGAAAAACAGTCTAAATTATTTTAAATTACATTCTTTTGCAAAGGATTCCTAAAGTAAGACGACAAAAGGTAATATTTAAGAGTTTATATGCGACACTGGATGTCGACATGACATTGGACCTCGACGTGACATGTATATTGACGTCTATATTAATGACGACCTCAATATTATCGACATATGCATCAATTACATAGACATAGTCCCTGATACCAGTCAGGTAGGCGGGAATGTTAGATAGAAAGTGCCGAGTTGGTGTAATCGCAGTTACACGGGGAATAGTGGTACAGCTGAATTCATTTGCATCATTAAGGATTGGTGGCTAATTTGGTACATGCATGATTTCCAAGGAATGAGAAAAGGGGGAGAAAAACACGACACCGACATTGGCCAACCCTTAACAAAAGGCGCCATGGGGGTCAAACAGTTTAGCATTCCATTCGACGAAGCGTACTATACCGTAAGTGCTCTCTCCAAATGGAACCTAAGTATGCTTCGGGATAGCGCTCAAATATTCTGCCACTCCCCGAATTGGGGGCATCGAGCACTGACTTTTGGGAAGTTGAGTCGGCATTTCGGATGTATTTCCTAGTAGGCCTTAATTAAGTACTTATCACAATAAGCACCAAGGGGTCAAGTGAACGCCATTTCAAGAAACAAACTTTAGTAGTGTATGTGAGGGGGTTTAGTGGAGATAATTGAGATTTTTTTTTTCAATTTCTCAACTATCTTCTTCGCTTCCATTCCCCCTTTGGTTTTAAAAATTCTCGAACATTACAGAAGAAATGATTTAGTTACTTCAAATAAATACTTAGATATTCTTCAAATTACTACCATCTTACATTCCTGACGAGAACTGAACGAATATTTTAGTTGGCAGGAGAACTCATTGTCCACCGGTATATTATAATGGCCTAAGTTAAAAGCAGTTTTACAGTATTATGGACAGAACATGATCAAATTTACTCAATGTCATCTCGCAACGTTAAATCGAATATCAAACAATGGATTTCGTGTTTGTTTCTATGGATTACCAAGATTTCATAGAAATTTTAATTCGATGAAATTCGTTTTTGTGACCTAATTTTTTCTCATTTAGAAAACAGGTCAAGTAACTCAAATAACATCAAAGGCAAACTAACGATAAAATAAAAATATTAAGCACAATAGCATTTAAAGCTATATAAATAATTATAAAAAATTCTAAATTACAAAACAAAATTCAGAGGTTATTTATTCTTTCGCCATCAAAAGAGAAGATAATCCAAAATCATTGTCTCCCCCCGAATGACTTATTCCCTCCCCATTCCTTCAAGACACACTGATTACTACATTTTTCTTCATAGAATTTTACTAAATATCCTTTCTCCTTCCTCTTCCATATCCTCCTTTATTACCTAACCTTCCAACCTGGTGATTGCGCCCCCTGCCACACACCTTTTTGGTTGATCGCGAGGTGTTTATTTCGATATCGATAATTGCTTTCAGCGAACGTAACTTAGCTACTATCATTTCCCTATGACCAAAATTAACTATTTCGGAAGTGTTGTGGATCAAGACGGTCAGAATAGTATGAAAGTAAAAAGAGGAACTATCCCAGGAAAAGAAACTCTTACATGGCCAAGAGTTGATGATGATGATGGACGTTGGGTAAGGATGTTAAGAAAAGGCTCGTTAAAACTTTAATTTGGAGCGCCGCTTTGCACGGCTCGGAAACATGGTCATTGAAGCAGGATGATAAGCGTAAAATAGAGGTTTTTCAAATATGAATGCAGAGAAGGATGGAAAAGTGGGGGAAAAGGTATAAAAATGAAGTACTAGGCATGACCGGAGAGGTGAGAGGATTCTTTTACAGAAATCCAAAGGATTCAGAAAAGTGAGTGCCGAGAATTTTAAATATGGTTGAAATGCTGAAGACTATAATAGAGGGTAGAACGTCACGCTGGAGACGCAGGGGGAGGAAAAGGATAGAGTGTGTTGGACGGAATGAAAAGAGATAGAACAAATACGAAATTGTGAACGGCTTTGAAGTACGTAGCGGGGGGTTTCAGGCTGCGTCCCGTTACACGAAGCTAAGAAATTTGGCGGTGTTACAGTCTAAGTTCATCCAAAACCTACCTTAAACGTCGGACTGCCAATGGCTAAGCATGAAACATTTGAGCGTAATCGCGCAAATTTAGGTGGTGAAAGATTGATTTCAGGCAGAAGTTTACCTAGAACTAGACATGAGACATGAATAGTGAGAGAGAGAGAGGAGAGGAAATTGTTTAGAATCGAATCACGTCGGCCGGGTGGCCGAGGTACTATGATAGGTATACAGGACGAGAGAGCCAATGAATTATGATGCTTTTGGGCGAGAAGTTAGAGGGAGCGTGCACCTTAGAGTTAGAGGCTGCAGTGCGGCAGGTCAACAAGAGTGCCGCGGGAGTTAGAAGGAGGAAGAGGTTGCGGATGAGAAGGAAGAAAGCACTGGTGTGTGTGAGCATGAACGACGCGTGGAGAGGAGATAGAGTGGGGGGGGTGTGGGTTGGTCGACGGAGTAGGGTGAGTGGGCGGTTGAGACAAGAGAATAGAGGCAAACAACGGGCTTTATTGCGGGGCTAAATTGAGAGAGCGTCGGAGGAGAGAGGAGGGATGGGAGGACGAGAGAACGGGGTTGGGGAGCGCTTTCTATTAAACCCATAAAATAAAATTGGGAGCGACGTGGACGGAAGTTTTTTAAATACGAGTGGAAATAAAAAAAAAGGATTGAGAATTTGGAGGGAAAGTATGGGGGATGGTAATGTGGACGAGGGGGCGTGAAGGAGAGAGGAAGAGAGAGAGAGGGAGAAAGTGGAGTGAAAGAAGGACGAGTTAAGAGAGTATTAATGGAATGCAGACGAAAAGAGGCGTGAGGAGTTTGCGAAGGAGCAGCGAATAGACTGGAGTCAGAGATGGGTAACGGCTTGGGGAGGGCGAAAGTGAGCTTCGCCTCGAGAGCGTTCAATTTATGAGCGATTCCCGTCTGAAGACTTAAGTACCTGTGCCAAATAAAATGCAATATTACCTCTTTCGTTTATGAAAATAGCGTTCCACAATCACATTAAGTGGTGATCGATACTTAAATTTTATAAAAGACACTAAATATGTATTTGAAGCAAACAATTGGGTATATATTAAGATGGTAACAGATGTTGATTCAAGCTTCATTCAAGCTTTAAACGGCCTTGACGTTTATAAATTTTGGTTTAATTCATTCCAAGGTTATCTACCAATTCTCGGTTACTTTTTCACGGACCGTAATTTTTTTCTTGCATCGTATATACTTCCTCTTGTTTGCCCTTCTTAATTTCTTTCTGCAGTCTTTGCTGTTGTCAGCCAAAACAAAAAGTGAATATTAGATTTCCATCCGAGCCCGAGTTGTGAGTTTGATATTAAAGTTGAATGTTTTATGTGATTTCAAGGGTGATGTTATTCATATCTATTATTTATTCATATCCTCATGAGTATTCGTATACGTATTCATATCTTCATGAGTATTTATGCAAATCCGAGCTCGTGGGTTACAGACGATGCGGATGTGTCGGTTCAATGTTTGAAGTGTGTCTCTCTTTTGATTTACGGATTTTAAGGGTACATTAAAACCCACAATAGTAATTAAACGTAAGTTTTGGGCCCCCCAATCGAGGTTATCTAAGGATATCGTCATCAGTATTTCTATCCTAGGATTGGTTTATTGCAGCTACTACGTTCTATTCTATTTGAGTGCAGGGAGAATAATGTGGTAGTTTCCCGTTGCTATCCACATCGCACTACTCTGGCCGTACCGTAAACTTCACTCCCGCCCGAAGCTGTGGCAACTGATGCCCGGCCTACCCACTCGGTCTGCGCCACCAGTGCCTAATGGTGAAACTGCTGCCTTTCACCATGGGTTCAGCGTAGCTTTTTAGTTGGAGTATTTTTTTCACGTGGCCGAAATACCATTTTTGCTTTTTTTTCTGTTAATGTGTGGTTGTCTCGTTCCAAAAAACCATTAACAAACTTTTTCTAAGCTGAAAAATGTTCGTTGATCACGGGAATCGAACCAGCGATCTTCGGCTCCACAGGCAGACACAGACTTAAAGTTGTGTGGTCACTCTGGTCTACCCCCAAAGTTCATGTAATGACATAAGAACACTTTTCAATATTCTAGACATTAATTATTGAAATGACCTACCGTACGTTTTCACATAATTGTTCCTAGTACTAACCATCAAGTGGCGAATAACATACGAGGCGTGTTCATAAAGTAAGACCCGTTTGGTCACAGGAAAAAATATACTCATATGAAACACATTTTATTGGCACTTTTAGTTAGCTACAAACCTACTTCACTTATCTACGTAATCGCCGTTCACTTCTAAGCATTTTTCGTACCGCTGCACCAGCTTCTTTAACCTCTCTGCATAGAAACTCGCCGCCTGAGGGTTGAACCAATCGACAACGCCATTCCTGAGTTCCTCTTCGGTTTCGAAACGTTGTTCACCGAACCACTGTTTCAAGTGCAAGAAGAGGAAGTAGTCGCTGGGTGTAAGGTCAGGACTGTACGGTGGGTGGTTTAAAGAGTTCCCAACGACCCAAAAACTCTCGTCCACTGGACATTCTTTCCTCTTTGTGGTGGTCGGTGAGCATTTTCGGTACCCACCTTGCACGCAATGTGTGGTATCCGAGGTTTTCCGTAACAATATTGTAGACAGTAGTGCGTCCAAGTTGAGGAAATTGTTCAGCCAGGCCATTAATTGTCAATCGACGATCTCATCGCAGTTTTTGTTCCACTTGCGAAACAATTTCATCGGTCAGAATACTGGGCCTACCACTTCGCTCTTCGTCATGGACATTTGTTCGTCCATTTTTAAAATCACAGCACCATTGTCTAACCTTTCCTTCACTCATAACTGTAGGTTTAAAACTAGGCATAATTCCCGATGAATTTCAGCAGCCGACAATCCTTTTGCATACAAGAATCGTATGACAGAACGCACTTCACAGCTGGCGGGATCAACGATTGTCGCGGACATTGTTGTTTGCATGCACGGACAAGCAAACGACTTCTGAAACAAAACAAATGCTGCTATAGCTTCTCAATGAATTATTAGATGGCGCTGCAGGAGCAAAACTGTGTTCTAAAGGGCCAATATTTAAATATAAGAAAACGGTACTTACTTTAAGAATACGCCACGTATACGAGTACACATGTGAGGTGATTGGGGGGTTGGGAGAATAAAAGACCGGTTGAGGCGCATAGGATAAATTGTTCTAGAGGAGTGGAGATAATTTAACCATGAGAGAATTTGTTCAAGCAAATCCCCTGCCAATTAAGGTCACTCCTTGCCTCTCCCCGTGCATTTTTTTCCGACTTGGTTTTGCACGATATGAATCATATTCACCCGTCAGCCCCAGGACCCCGCTCCGATTCCAGAATAAACATCTTTTCTCTTCATATCAATGCGTTTTCTCAGATAATTCAACATTGCGACGCAAGTAACGTTATTGGAATGCAACAACCTAAATTTCGACTGTTCGGTACTCAATGATTTGCCTGTACATGTGATATTCACACGTACAGACCACATTCCCTTCGCCGCAATTTGATTTACCACGAAGTTTTAATCGACAGAAATCGCTCTGCTTTAATTTAAAGACTTGGTTATCGAGAGTCATTGCATGTGATTGGAATCCAGAACCCTCAAATCAGAAGCTGAATTATCTACCCCACGAACTGCCAAACCACTGGAAAAATATTCAAAAAGTATTTTCTACAGAAATGAAATTGCTCTGCATACATTTGAAATTTGGACACTAGAAAGGCAATTACTAGGCAAAAAAGTAGCCATTAAACTAATTATGACCAAACAAAGCAAGCTTAATAACTTAAAAATCGAATGGTGCACAAGTTTATCTATACAGGGCAATTTGTTAGCCATTGTTGATGAATGTTTTAGATGCGTAATCTCGTTGACCATTTGATTGACTCATCTTAGATGGACTAGGTGCTTGACATGTGTCTCTGCAAATGTGACGAATTGATATTTCCAAAGCACAGGTCATTAGATCGTGAGTCGGAAGGGGTGAGAGATGGGACAGGAATAATGGATCAAGAAAAGATATCGGCGTATTTGAAGGAAATGAGATGCAGAGGCGCTTTATGGTGGTTCATATACATAAATGGGGTTGGGAAAATAACTCACCATCAATTTTTCCCCACCGTAAGTTTTTATTTCACGCGGCCAAGATTCGGTGTCGCGACTGATGATGATGATGACGTCGTGTCGCAGCCGTGGAAAAAAATAATCAAATGGTAATAAATTTTTAGAGATAGACAGATCCCCTCGGCAGAAAACGGATACTAAGTCATTTCCTTCTCTCGATCAAAAATAACGGGAAGTTGCATTCATCTTTGGCGAGCAAGAAATTGTTACGTTTGCTATTTCTCTCTCTCTCAGTCCCTTAGATAGACGCGTGCTCTGGGAAAACTATTCCTGAATGAAAAGTTTGGAGATTTCCCAGATGCTCTAGTCAGACCTACGTCAATGGGGACACGCAAATGCATTAAATGACGCCTATTTTTAATCCGGTGATTCTCCATCACGTGTGAAATATTATTAACTCGATTTTTGAGTTTTTTTTTCAATTTCATAAAACAGTTGGGGTCGATAGTAAAAAATTTTAATGTCTAAAATTTGTTTGCTTTCAAAATCATAAGCCGGAACTATCTTTATCTATTTTAAATTTTACGAAATTTTTGTTTTACAATCTCCAATATTTTGAGAACGTGTTTTTAAGAAAGTGCGGTGCAGTACAGCGTATATTTATAGGACCATTGGACCCCGAGTGAAAACTAATCTGTAATAGCATGTCATTGAAACGTTAATATGCCCAAAAATGTTCGATATCTATTTTTTCCAGCTTCATAACTGGTTTTTCCCGCCCGTCGGGTTTTCCAGTTATAACTGGAACGAAATTCGGGAACAATTGGTTTTTTTATTAGATTTTGGTTACACTTCTGCATTAAAATCAAATTGTGATTGTATTATTGCCTGAGTGACTGCATTTTTCAAGAGAAATGAATTCCCCCGGATAATGATAACGGATACCTCAATAGCAGGTGTGTCACACCGTTTATATTCTCCACTTGCATCGATAATAAACATTCAGTGAGCGTTTGAACCAGAACTTGTTTAGCATAAAACATTTCTTTTAGGCATTTCATAGGCTTCTTATCATTTGTTTAAATAATTCATTTTTTACCACATTCCACTGTACAATGATACCTATATTTCAATAAATTCCTCACGATTCTACTTTTCTTTCTCACTCGTCTTGTTAAATAAGTTTATTTCTTTCCTACATCATATCGAGCACTTCACCAATTTTGGTAGTGCAAATCGTTCTCCCTATCGTACAATTCTTATGCAACGCTTTTTGGTTACATTCTAAATCCTCTTAGTCCTTGCTTGAAAAATATTATACGATTTAACGGAGTTCACTTCATATTTTACGCTAAAAACACTAGTTTTTTACGTTCGAGCTCAATAGTGCTCACGTTGTAATTCGGATGAGAATTAAAGGGATATTGATGGGTATATTCTTTTTATATATTTTTTCACATTTCTGTTAATATTGTAGCAAAACTCCGTGCTTGGTTTATAAATTTCAACTTAATCAAATACAACCTTTCTCCACACCTTAATGTTGTAACTATAATGTCAAGGTTATGGAGCAAATGTCATACGAAATTGTTGTTTTTATTGCAATTCATCCGGAGCACGTTTAGGTGATGCATAATGATATTCTCCTGAACAAAATATTACATGATATCAGCAGCAGATATTCCTAGTGGGACAACTAGATTAATCCTCATCTTCTGCCACAGCTCTCCGGGATATGCACCGCCTTTTTAGCCTCCTCCAAACGTAACTCTCCCTTTTTAAACTCTATTTCCAACTTACCCAGCAATTTAGAAAACACCCCCCACATGTACATGGAATTAGTGGAATAAATTTCAGCACTTCAAATCCTAATGCTAAAAAAACCCTTTCATGTAAGTAAATAAATGTTGTCTCATTGCCTCTCTAATTTTCCAAAAATGGTTTTTCATCTTCGATAAAATTTTTCTTTAATAGGTTTGGACACTTCCAATTGTTCTTAATTTCTTGACACGCTCTTAATTTGGACTAATTACGACTTTTTTGTTAATCAGTGAATCTAAAAACTTTGATTTGAATAAAGCGCGAGTGACCTGAAAATCAGGAAAAAAAACATTGTCTGATCAACCGAAATCTACGAATAGTGTGGGAAATAAAATGAAAAAAAAATATTTGTTGCATGATATGCTTTCACCTTTTTGCCATGCATAAAACAGATAAATTATAATGAATATTCTCCTGCTCTAGACGAGGCTATGGAAGAGGTGCGAGTTTGTTCATCTCCTTTAGATGTTCTTATTCTTTTCTGCGAGACTCGAATCGCAAGTTTGATAGTTGTCGGTCTAAAGCGCTCAAAAAATTATTATTAAACCGATGAAAATTTAATAGCTTAACTCAGAAGAAGAGATTAGATGACATTTGTAGTAACTACCATTCAGAAATGTCAGATTTTGAATTTGATTATAAACTATATTATGTGGGCAGCCCTGTACCTTAAACGGTAGATTACCACATAATAATAATATGGTTAATGAAGAAATAATAAAAGTTCGAGACATGGAGACCTCGCATTTGGAGTCCTGAAAACAGAAACAGATTAGTGGGGTCTGATAGTAACGATAGAAAAGCTAAATATATGACCTGTGGGCTACAGAGTACAGGAGGAGAAAATTGGAAGATCTGGAGGTAGGAAACGAAATACTTCCAAAGTATCTATATTTAGGTATTTAGGAAACTTGATACTTGGAATAAAATGAGCAGTTCTATATTGGAATGCATTCGAGTAGAGAATATCATTATAATAATATACGTATTCTGAAAATGTTTATTTGATAGTTGTGTCCGACCAAAAACCTACCTTAAACGGTAGATTAGCACATAATAATATGTGGGCAGCACATTACTTTCCTCCGAATTTTCCTAATCATTTTTTAACAACTAATATAATTTAATAAGCTAAATATACACCAGTAATTAATTATGAGAGAAGCATTTTGTTTTACATCAGATAATTATAGGCGTAATAAATCAACGGCTTGAATGATCAAAATCTCCGCTGACAACATTAAAGCCAATAAATAATATAATCTTATTTACTACCAATTTTATCGCCTTCCTAATTCTTAGCACTTATTTATCCCTGATATTTTCTGGAAAACAGGGATGCCCGCACTAAAATTTCATTCCACGGTTGTAGAATGTACCCTTTCACTTTACCGACGGAAGTTTACCTGGCGGTAGTCGTTTGGTCAGACTACCTGCCGAGTGATTTAAAAAGGCTAACCTACATCAGTTGTGGAGATTGAGAAAAGCCATCTTAAGTAATCAACGCGAAGATTGGTTCGCCTGATAACAGGTGTGGTTAGAGCATACCTAGGCCAACAGCCTGCTCTTTTCACTATCGAGTAAGGGTGAAGCTGTGGGCCCTCAAAATCGACCATCCGGGACCGTACAGTAGAAAGGCGAACGCTCCAACCGCTAGACTACCAACCCGCCGTTAAAGGAAAATGAACGCGAGAAAAATCTAAGAACAAAGTAGCGCCCGGAGTCCCGTGGGAATTCTGGAGCGCCGGCCGGAAAGGCGTAATGAAGAGACGCATCAAATGCTAATAATTCGTCGCATCTGGGAGCGGGGTCCACGTGGGGTGGATATGGGAGGGGGGAGGGCGAAGAGATGGAGAAGAAAGGGGGAAGGAAGGGAAGGTACGATGCGGAGGAGAAGAAGAAGGCTGCAGCGAAGAGGGGGATGAAGATGCTGAGTTATGGATTTTGGACGCGATTCCGGAATAAGAGGTAAGGCATGTGGGAGGAAGATGAGAAGGTGGGAGAGAGAGAGAGAGAGATAATGGGGACAGATTGGCGGGGATGGAGGGGAGGGGGCGAGGGAAGGGGATGGGGTCGGAGGAGCGGGAAGTGGCGGGTGTAAGTGGCGTCGTTATGTTCGAGGGATCCCCGCGGTCCAAATACTCCTGGTCGATCAGGTTGTTAGCTCTGCGTCTAACCGTCCTGCCGCAGCATCCCAAGTTTACCGAGCGTAAATTAACTCCATGAGGTCTCCCCGTGAGCCAAATTGTGCGAATGTTGTTTTATTTTTCTGCACAAGAACCGCATCAGTCTCAGAAGTCATTTAAATTCCAACACGCTGAAAAGTAAAATTCATCGTCAATAATTGAGACATGATGCCCGCAACACGAATTTTAAGTGTGACTTAAAAACAGCGATTACGCCAAAAGATTATTTTATATCTGGTAATCATGCAAAGCTTCCATTATTTAGTTTTTTTTTTCAATTTTGCAATCAACTTTCTTTTTTTTATCTTATGGTGAGTGTAAATGATGAAAACATTGATTGAGTGGGTGATTCCTCATATTTTTTGGCAGAGTGTTGGCGAAAGATGATATAATAGATGAAGAGATAAAAATTGGTGTTGGAGTTGACAGAAAGGTAGTAGCATCTGAAGCATATTAATTATATACGTCTACCTTGGGCAGGAAAATTTCTGTGTACAAACGAGTACTCCTCTCCACATCATTTCTTCGTGGAAGCTTGGGTACTTCCGCGTAAGCATTGATGACGATAAATGCTGTTCATATAAGGTATTTGAGGAGTGACTCTGGTAAAAATAAAATAGATAGGGTGGGGAATGAAGGGAACATGAAACAGCGTGATTTGGATTGACTGCTGGTGGACAAGTATGATTGAAGCATGACACGCTGGCTTGTTCATGCTGAAAGTCCGGTCACCAGAGAGACAAATAAAAGGAGATGGTTTGAGACGATTGGGTGGACCAAGAATTTCATCGCTAAATGTGTACAGTAAACCACTGAAGATTATTTGTAAAGAGAAATGGAATAACTACTTGGCTTCGTGACCATAGACGTGAAAGGTACATCTCATGGTAAAATTGCATTCAATTTCGAGGCAGCCTGGGTTCTTTGAGTGCAATTTTACCACTGAGCCTGTCGGTATATAGTAACTGCGTTCTTGTAGTTCTTTTATTATTAGTTGAGACAGAATTTGGAGCATTCCGGATTCCATTCCGTACATATTTTAGACTAGCTCTAGCATATTTTATCTCTAGACTAGTTCTATATAGTTTAGCTCTAGCATAGAGCATTCAACTAAGAGAAATCTACAATATCTTGAGGTTAACATAGGTCAAAAGTAGTGACAAAAAGTATCTAGCATTTCTCCCTGTCCTTTTCTCCAAACATGGAGAGACATTACAGGTAAGTAAATGCCATATTTTTAAATTTTTTTCGCATGAATATACCATGATCAATTTCAAAAATAAACTTGGAATAAATCGTTCTTTGAAATAGCTTACCGGCCAACACTCCCATAAAGAAACCTAACCATTTTGGTAATTACTTGAGGACGAATTCCTTAAAGAGAATTCCATAGATTAATTAATTCCCCCACAATTTTGATAAGCGACTCCCTTGTTCATGAAAACTCTTCGAGGAAGACAATTCCTTGTGCGGGGATGGGACTCCATAGAGTTGTGGAAATCGCAGGCGTAGGTATAAATGTCCTTATCTCGCTTGGTAAGAGCTGTTGTGACTCATGAGCAAAAATGGACCTCGCTGTTGATATAATGAATCTCTCCTTTCTCCATAAATTAAACTCACACACATTGTATAGACGTCACGGTAAAAGGAAATGCGACCTAGTCATTTCAAGTGATACTCTGCGATCTAAATTATTGCTAATGAAGTTTCACTTTCACCTTGAATAGCTACAAAATAGAGGAGGGGCATTTAACGCTTACCACAACCATTTACTTTAGATTCTAGCTAGTTATACCGGCGAGCATTGAGCTCGGCTGATAACAGAAGGTGGTGTGTTCGAATTCCAGCGCCGTAATGGAATTTTTTCCCCTCAAGTTGTAGATTGCCTTCCCTCTTACACTAAATGACCTCGACGTGCCGTCGGACCGTCTGAAATCCAGCACCAATACCACTTCTTTTATATGTTTTCTTAAATACTTCAAAATTTATCGCACCGTGCGTAAAAAAAGGCTGGAAATAGGGTTTCGAGGGAAGAATTCATGACGCAATTTGAGCCGACCATTTAAGATGAGTAACGGCTTTGTTGGCGGGTAAGGGAAGCAAAGAGGGAATAGGAGCGGCGAAGGGAAAGCACGGGACGAAAATAGGAAATTCCTCAGAGAAGAGAGGGCAAGGAGTTTGGATGAGAAAACATCTCGATGAATACACAATGTCGTCTGCTGGAGCGTGCACAAACGTCTTTCTTGTCCCCCCTCCCCTGCCCGCCCCTTCGGAGATAAGAGCGAAAGGGAGGAACATCCTGCGCGGATTGTGTGAACAGACTGAGGAACTGCCAAAAAAGAAAGCTGCTAAGGAAATGGTGGAGATAAGGATTAAGAGCGTGAGGGTGACTGTTGGAAAATGTATGACGAACCAAAACAATTGGCATTGTCTCCATTGACGAAGACAATCGGGAATAAATAATTATGAACCCATAAAAATAAAATAAGTCGAAAACCAAAAACGTATTCGTATTCAAAATTTATTTTATAGTAGCTTAAGGAAAACGATAGACGTATTTGCATTTAGTTCTGGCATGCAAAAGGTTGACTGAGGAGTTGGAGGGTTAGAAAAATGTCGACTCCAAATAGAAAGACGTTTTTCTAGGCCAGATTCGAGCCGCGGACATCCTGTTTACCGAATAGACAAATAGAAAAAAATAACCAAATCACTCAGTCAATATTATTATGTTGATACTGGACTTTCTGCATCAGACTTAGTACGACTATTTTGGGGAGATGGCGCTCGGGATCTCTTTCGACCTAAGACTATAGTTAATAGTAAACTGTCATCGTTACAAGAAATAATTAATGATAGTCTATTATTGTTATTCTGATTACTACATTAAATCTTTCAGTTAATAAAATAATCTTTATTAATGTCTTCCATTCCAGGGATTATAATGTGAAATGAGGTGAAGCAACCAACTAAAGAACATTAACAGAAATAATTATACACCGAAATGTACATAAGTTATGCATTATACACTCTAAGGTTAACCAGGTAACAAATATTAAGCTGACCGCACTATACAATTCTGCGCTTTTTATTCTGCACTCTGCAAGGCGTAAAGGGAGAGAAACAATAAAATAAGCATATATATATTTTTTATAATATTATATAAAAATATAATTTTAAAAAGGAACCGCAGTCTGAGCGTAGTCGATGTACTTTACGTTGGCGTCATTTCCCTTTCCTTTCATTCAGATAAAAACCCAAAAGTCCTTAAAGACTGATATGGCAATGAAGCTTTAAAGCCCCCCCTCCCTACTTCTTCCCCGGAATAATTAGGGATGAGAGTTGGGAGTAGAGGTAGACGTCCTCAGAGGATGCATATGAAAATTCCGGCCATAGATTTAACTTAGGTTACATCCGAGGAGGCCAAAAGTCCATTTCCAAAAGTCTGTGTTTTTGAGAGAGGCTATTAGCGGAAAATATATTTCTTTCAGGTTTGCGTCCTCGGGGAGGAAGTTCCCCCCCCCCCCCGCCCTTCCCACCGCGAGTGACGACATTCTGATTTGCACCCATTGTATCTTCAAAGAGATTTTCGAGATTTCAAAGTTTCGGGACTCGAGATTAAGGGAAGAGGATGGATGAAGAAACGCTTAATTACGAATGTAATAACCACAATTTGTGAGTTCTGACTTTAGTAATTTACCCACTTTTGCTTTCTTAATCATCCGAACTTTTTAGGTATCTCCCCGCTGCCTCATGATGACTTAAAATGCGAGCGTTTCACAGTAAAAATGCTTCAGACCACCTGGTTTGAGAATGAATCGTATCCACTTGAGCGATTCTAAACGCGATGAACCACATAAAGCTAATGGTTTTCGGAGATAAAACTTTCAGCTAATGAACTTCGGGGATAAAAATTTCCACTTCCTTGACAGTTGAGCTTCAGAATCTTGGAAAGATTCATGGTAACTCCACGCAATTACGTCGGCAATTACCAGAGGTAATTTCATGTGTTTAGCGTGTGAAGGTTTCCTCCTCTCACTTCTTTGATTTGGTCGGAAAGTTTTAGTCAATAAAAATAACCTATATGTATATATATATATATATATATGGTGGAGTCATGTATAGCATATGGAATCCATACCATGGTACCATCCACCGTTGAACTAGAGTTCCCTAGCTCCCTAGTTCATGACACCACTTCAAGTTTTTCACGGAAGATACGCACAGAAGTGACATATTTTAACACAACCAGAATTACAAACACATTTCTCATTGAACGTCACGATTGAAAAGAAGTAATCATTATTTCTGTCCTTTATAGGCATCATACCTCAATGGAAACATTTTGTGAAGCAATATTGAGAAGATCGATTCCAAAATAAGTTTGAAATCGATTCCAGAAAATAATCACCCGGTGGTAACCCATTATCATTTCGGGGGCGTAGTCGGGGGATAAGTCACTGAGAAGGATTTTATTTTTGTGCCAATATTCTAGGATTCTTCCACAAAATTCAGTCAAGATTATCCATATATGGGATAAGAGGTGTCAGTTAAAAATCGCCGGATGCATTTTCCAAAATTTCCTTATCTTAAATTTCTGTGAGTGTTAATTACTTAGCATTGCTGTGCAAGTGTCGGGGAAATTTCGCCAATCCAAGGGAAAAGTCAGGCACCCAAGAGAAGAGAGAAAAGACAATCTTTCGCTTCGCCTCTTCCACCATGAGAATCTCCTTCATAGAAAACTAGTCCATATAGCGCTCGTCAAAGTGAGGAATGAAAACATGCGGAAAGTCAGTTACAACAAGCGCCGAGTATTCCCTTGTATTGTGATTAAGTAGCTCTTGAATAAACAACATTGCTCGATGTCGATATTTTCGACCGAAGTACAGAATCAATAAAAAATAAGTATACACTAGTGAGTTCTAAAATTGTCCCGCTTATTTCAAAGTTACCTGACCCGTAAGGTCACGCCCATCTTCGCGGGCACCGTAAGTAGAAAAACAAAAAGGGAAATGATAAATGTATTTCCCTCCTGATTCGCAAAATAACGCTTTAAGAGGACAAAGAAATTTTGGGGAGCAAATTTTTGTCCTTAAAAATAACACATATTAACAACAATTTGTTAGGGGAAAATACAAGAGTATCCAAAAAAAATGCAAGCGAGGAAATGAGACACTCACAAATTAAATGTATTAAAATTAATAAATTGAGTAAATTAGTAAGGATGAATAACATAAACCCCAATCATAAAATTTATTCGACGGATCTAAGTAGGTCTCCATGAACAAATCTCGATACCATTTAAACTATTTAATGCTAACAAGTTTATCTCCGGTCAAAGATGAAATATGAATTACGGACGTACAATCGTTTTCGGAATAATATTTCGAAGCTACGGCATGAAAACGAGAGAGGGTAAAAATAGTGATTCCCATGTTTAAAGGTTGTCTTTTTGTCCACAAATTATGGGTTATAGATCTTGATCATAAACGACGATCAGATTAAGACATGAAAAATTGCCAACGAGAAATCTCAGTCAACTCACAAGTTTTATTTAGGATGAACGAAATTCGCATGTTCTGATATCGAGAGGATCGACTGGTTCAAAATTGTTCAGATAAAATTACCAGTGTGGCTAAAATCAATTTTAAGGCTAGAAGAAAGGGAAAGGAACTCTTAAGGAAAAAATAGTTTTACTCAGGCATAAACTCATTTCAAATATTTATCGGGTGGAATCATATTTCGAGGTGCAATAAATATGCCACGACCAAACGTCTATGCGCTGGTCTGGCCACGACCATTAAATTCGAATGGTAGCATAAAACGGTAATTTTCCAGTTTTTGAAGAACAACCAATAAATCGAAATGTTTGGCTCATTTGTCATTTTTAGCGATCGATACCACAGCACCACAGCGAGCCGAGACGCGCAGTTATTAAGGCATTTTGTGAATCCAAAAAAAAAAACATTATCGTGTTATTTTTCCCAATATTGGAAAAAATCCTCGACATTAATCCTCATTCAGTGATTGAAATTAAATATATTTTGGCGAGAGAGAGAACCAAAGGATTCCATAGACTCCTTTTTTCCAAGAAAAACAGGTGATAGCAACAATACACTACAACAGTAATATACCTATCCCACTTCAGCATGGAAGATATAAATTTTTTACGGGAGCGAAGGTGTCACGAAAAAAGTGTTCGCGAAAAAAAATGGATTTTTAATTGGCCATATCTGAAGTTCACCTGCTATTAGAACGCCTCGGGATCTTTTTCTTTTAAGTTTGGACTCAGAAGGGGCCAGTTGGAAGCGTCACTTGGACGGCTCCAACCCTATCCGCTTCCTCCGAGAGACAACTTTCATCTGCGGGGAAAGTAATGAGGAAAGATTCCGTGCAGCAGAAAGAGTTGCACCACTAAACACCATCATCACTCCCGTTCTATTTCGATCACGACAATGCCCCCGACGGCCTCTGCTCTTAATCCCATCATGCTCGGACACACACACGTATATACACCGTGACACACACGCTACACACACACACACACACACACACACACAAACACACAAAGTCGCACGCGGGCCCTTGAAAGGAGGAAGAGAGAGAGGCCACACGTCATGGCCTCGGAATGGATGTTGGGGAAGGGGGAGGGGATACTGAGTTTTGGATGAGAGGAAGAGAGGTTGTTGGAGGATCCGCCCGGGAGCGTATTTATGTGTGTGTGTGTGTGTTTTTTTTGGATAAAGAGCGGAAGGGGTAAAATAATGGATTCCCCTAGGGACCTCGAGCGGTGTGTGGACGCCAAAAGGATTGGGGACGAGGGTTGGAGGCGAGGGGAGGATCGTAGGGAAAATAAAATACGTTCAGTTCGTTGTTTTGGTATTTGTGAAATAGTATTTCAAGTTTTTTGTCCCTATAAATAAAATATGATACATAAAATATAATATACGAGAAGTCTATAAAATATTCAACAGGTTTATAAATCCCATATACACAGGTTTATATGCACACACACACACACACAAATATGTATAGAAAATGGGATAGGAACAGAAATCTATCCCTTTTCCTTACATCTATTTCTATGTGAATGAATATTTGTTCACCATATGGCGGGTTTTCATGTTTGAATGTCTGTATATATACATCGTATATATATATAAATATATATGCATGTAATTTATTTTGCAGTTTAGTACAGTATTATATATATATTTCTACGATACATATGTGGCTGTGTTTATAAAGTTGGCCAACGTCAAATATGACCAATGAGAAATAAAATGCAAGAGGTTATTTATTTAAGCCTATATTATATTTTATTAAAAGTGGATAACTTGTGTTAGGGGCACTAGTTCTAGCGAGAATGAAGTACTGGCAAGCTAAAACCGGACCTAATGAAAATTTGAGAATATACAAGAAATTTCATTTTTAATAGGAGGACGATATAATATCTTTATTCAAGAACTGTACCCATCATGGGTTGACCTTGTATTCATAATGATCAATTGATCAATTAATGAGAAAGCAGAAAGCTGCAAGCGTTCAAACTTACTCTTTCTGCATAAATATAGTATATATAAAACTCTTATTTTAACCCGGCGCTAGCTGATTGAAGAAGATAATGAAACGGAACTATCAAGAGCAAGGATTTTTGTTCCATTAGAGCTGTTGGTTGTCCAAATAATTGAGTAGTTTTCTTAAATATTGCCATTACATTGGTCCTGAATTGCACGAGGATACAACGAATATCCATAAGGTTGAAATAATAAAATCTTAACTTAAAAAATAAGAACTTTGATATTTTTACATTGTACATATCTCATGAACATTTCTGGAGTGCTATACCACTTTGAAAGCGCTAGCAAAAGGAAATAAAATTCGTGTCAAAAATAAGTATCACGTATAGAGTCACGTTTTGAGATTAACTATATTTAAACATATGTCCTACGCGTATTAAGTATTTAATTACTCCAGTGACAGTAGAGTTAATTAGAAAACGAGCAGCTCAAGGGATCTAGAACTAAAGTCCTATTCCTTCTGACCCGCTCTGTTTTTCTGACCCGCACTTTCATCGCGAGGATTTAATTATGAATTCCCGCGGAGTCATAAGAGGACTCGGGCTTCCCGTACAAATATACATTTACGAGAGTTTTGGTCGGGGGAAGAGGGAAAATGGAGAGGTTTGCGTCAGAAGTGGGAGAACGAATGATGAAAAGAGGAGAGAGAGTGAGAGAGAGAGAGAAACAAAACCGCTCCGAGAAAGACGAAGGGAAAGAGGTCGCGGAGAATGGATTTAAAGCGTAGACCGAGAGGATGAAGGAGGGACGGAAGAAGGCGGGGACGAGAGTATGGGGAGTAAGACGAAATTAAGGTCGGGGCGAAGGAGGAGGGGGGCAGAGAGATGTGGAGTAGTGAACGTGAAAAAGAGGAATGGGGAACAAAGCGAAGAGTGGACGAGAGGGAACAGTTGTGCGTGAGTGAGAGAGAGAGAGAGAGAGAGGGAGGGGGAGAGGGTGGAGTGAGGACAGGGAACGTTCCAGCGCAACCTCTTCTCATTCCATCCCTTTTCGCAGTCACCCGCCGCGTTGTCCCTCCCATAAGAAGCTCGCGAAGACGCACCCGGACCGATTCCTTAGCCGGGGAGTGCCATGACACGCGTGCGAGGAAAGGGAAACGGAGTGAGAGGAATAAGCGAGGGAGAGAACGGGAGGGTCCTTCGCCCATCCCTCACCTTCTTGGCCGACGACGCGCCCACGGGGCGTCGGCTAGGCCGGGAGTGTGGGGAGAAGGGAGAGGAGGAGACGGCGGGTAGTGGATTGATGCGAGGATCCTCGACATCCTGATGGCGCGGGCACGGAGTTGAAGGAGAGAAAGACGCAGGGGGAGAAAGGGGAGGAAAGAGAGTGTGGGGGAGAGAGAGAGAGAGAGATGGGGGAGTAGAAGGCGGTGGTAGGGAAGAGGTCGGGAGGAGGAGTAGGGGGCGGAGGGAGAGAGAGACGTCCACGCGTTTAGCGGAAGTGTGTGAGAGCAAACTGCTTGAGACCACGGGGAGGGAAAGAGTTGAGTGAGCCCGAAGAAAGAGTAAAGGGAGTCGCAGGGAGATAGAGTGTGTGAGTGCCGCGTGCGAGATAGGATTCGTGTGAGCGCGTTCGAGTAAGGAGGAGTCGGCTGAGGAAAGGAATAAAAGGCAGCGAGCGAGACACGGGACGACAACCTTCTTTTGGAGTGGTCCTTTCCTTCTCTCTTCCCTCTTCAAGAGACCCCTCTTCCCACGGCCTCCAGGTGTTCGCGTTCGCGAGTGAAACTGGGTCTCCCCTATCTCTTCTCTCCCTTCCTGCAGTTACTTCCCCCTTCGCGCGTCCTACTATATATCAGTGATAGTAATAAATACACTAAAAATCATCTCCGGAGCGCGTGCAGTTTTGTTGCATACTTTTTATTTTCCGCGGTGCATACCGTCGAGAGAAGAGTGAGTTTGAGGGGAACGCCAGTAATCACACGACGTTCGAGTGTGTGTGCGTCTGAAACAAAACAAACAAACAAAAGAAGTGCCGGGCGCGCTCGTTCTCCTTTCACTCTCAACCCCCCTTAACGAGAGGCAGCCGCTTTTGTGATTGTGGGTGGATCCGTTCCCTGAGGGTGCGATCGACGGCGGCGACGGGGTCACTTTAAGTGTCGGCGGTTGCGAGTCGGTGCCGAGGAGGTGGCGCGCGGGTAAGGTAAGGTTCGAAAACTTTGCCGCTCTTCCCATTCAGCGCTTCCCCCCAACCTCCCCCCTCATGCGGGGGAACTGTGTCCGATCCCTCTCCGCTTTGCCTCCTGGTTCTTTTTTTTACCGCTGAGGGTCGCGGGATACGTTAATTTGGTTCGATCGTGCGGATCAGGTAAGATGCTACTCAGGCCTGAGTCGAGGAAGATAAGCGGGGATTCAGTCGCGGTCGACCCCATAGGCCACGAGCGGGCGGATCGGGAATCCCGACCGGTTTCCCTTTGCTTTCCCGTCCGAACGCTTTCCGAATTTTCTGTCCGAGTTTCGGAAAATGAGCTCGCTAGCCGGAAAACATGTCCTGGTCGGACGGTCCCGGTTTAAGATCCGCTATCCGGACACAGCCTCGAACCAATGAATGATGCTGAACGATTTTCAGGTTTTCGTTTCAACCTGGTAAAGTGTAAATCTGTATAAAAAATATTCCTGAAACCCCAAACTAAAGCGTATGTCTTCAGGGGCTCGAAAAGAGCTTAAAATCTACTCTCATACTGATAACGTTCTTCTGAGAAAATAATTTTTTACTGA
The DNA here is from genome assembly GCA_037158775.1 of Hetaerina titia. Taxonomy (NCBI): domain Eukaryota; kingdom Metazoa; phylum Arthropoda; class Insecta; order Odonata; family Calopterygidae; genus Hetaerina; species Hetaerina titia. Next base: position 48,855,541 of record CM073772.1, on the reverse strand, counting down.
CCATTGCTAATAAGTATTTGTGATTGTTCTTCATTTGGATTTCTAATCTTTTTTGTGATTGTGAATTTGATGTGCCGCATACTGCATATAAAATAGGAAATCATACATTAAGCTGCTTTTAATCCATTTGGAATACTTATCCGTCGCTCGAGAAATAATCATTTTCAAATCGAGTTACCGGCGGTATTTCTTGACGTCGGAGAATTAAATTTGATTTTTTCTACTGTCCAGCGACACACATTTTGTGCGGGTAGACTGCGTCTTTGTAATTGTCATATTATTTGTGTCCTTGGACCTCATACCTAATTAATTTGGGTTAATATAAATAAGTAAAAAAAACCGCAAATCATTTGATTGATCGTAATTATCTTTAATAGAATTGCTTTCTTTTTTAGGTAACATTTAAAGCCTAATTTTACCTAACTTCTAAATGGAATGGATTCTCAATGGCAACTAATTGAAGAGAACTTACTGTTTAAATCCCAGTATAACACCGTGGGGTGAAAATCATCTCCGAAGTGTTAAAAACTGAAAGAAAGAAATGCATTTCGAAACTCTGCCCGGCTCTAACTTGTATAAAAGGCGTATTTATTTATTAAGCTAATCTTTTCATAGCGTTCATCGAATTCCCCATTTTCAATGGCTCCTTAAAGCAATGAATAAGACATATTAATTAAGAAACGTTCTTTTCAATCATCTTTGTGACGAAGTTTTTTTTGTCAATGCCAATATCAAACAATTTCTCGGTATGCTTTGAACCCTGAGTGAGATCAGTCCCACGATAAGGTTGAAAAACGGAATAAACAGGGCTAAAATATTGCCCTTAATTTGAAAGAAAACGCTGGATAATCTTCATCAAATAACTTAGGGATATTCGCCTTTGCCTTGCTAACAAACGACTTATTTCCGTTCATATCGTTTTCATGGGGAGGATCATGAATATTAAAATTTCCAAACCTTCTTTCCGGTTTTTATTCATCGGGGTGAATAAGCATCTGAACAGACGATAGGCCAAACTGTTGGCGTGTTTATGGGACGATATATATGCAGATATATCTCCCTTGAAAAAATATTTTCCTTTTCATGGAAATTGGATAAAAATAGTGTGATTTTGAAGAAAATATTGTTAAGATCATTGCGAATATTGGCTGCCAATCAAAATGGAGCAGTTGAGTAGTCTTAACTCTACCAGTATTTTAGAATTCAGCGTAAACTGCAATGGATGTTTAAATAATAGGAACTTGATCGATATATTTCCATGAATCATGGCCTACAAGCTGATGAATCAGGCCGCATCGACAAAATGAATTTATGAACTGTAAAAAATAATGAGAGCATTTATTGTTTTCCTAATCTGTACACCGATCTCATATAAGTTGATTCAAGCATGCTGATTGGATTCCGGAAGGAATACTTATCGCATTCAAATGACGACTTGAACTTCAGTTGACCGTACAAATTTGAAATTTGGAACATGGAAATCCTTCATTGTTCCACTATTGTAATCATCCTGTTTTAATAAACACACCTGCACTTGTTTACGAGATCCATTGTTTTCCGCAAGTAACTGCGCTCTCTTTCTCCAGTGTCTGATGTCAGTTATAAATTCAAGAGCGTGAGACTGCGCGCGTCAGAAATGTTTCCTAATATTGTTTTTATAAAGGGATCGAAGCCAAAATCTGCCATCTGTGCCTAGATTTGCAATCCCTCTTCCTTGAGACAAATTTAGCTCTTAGAGGATTCAAGGCTTCCGTTTATCCACGAATGCCTTTCTATTTGCGTCTGTTCAAAACAAGCGAGGTATATTAACCTTTCCAAGACTTCTCGTAAGTCAAAAATAATTAATGATTGTATTGTTATCGAGAGGGGTCACTAGGATGTTTGGAAATAGCGTGATATTAAGAAACAAATCAGTTCAACCAGTATGAATCTTCATAAGAATGGAAGCGTGTCATATTGTTTGTTTTTGCCTATCTCTCAAATCATTATTCATTAGATGCACTTTAATTTTTCATAATTTTCATGAATCAAGTACAACGAGTAATGAGGCTTTCCTTAATTAATTTTTAAAATCATAGAAGAAATTATTTACCAGATGAACGCGAGCAGGTGCAATTTTGTTGAGCACACAAATGAAGACATAGTACACAGTCCGGTTTGCGGCACGCTAATTTTAAGTTGACCACCGCGCCTTAATTAAACAAGGAAACCCTTCGTCGGGAATTCAACACTCGCCTCCTTGCGTTAGAATGCGCCTTCATTTATTCCTTTCGGGGAACTCTTTCAAAAGGGGAACAACAGCAGTTCATGGAACTTCACGTGTGAATCAAGTGTTTGCGTGTGAAATTTATTTTTTCCGCATTGCTCACGGTTGAAACTTTCAGAAAGAAAGACACCTTTGTGGCGGTGCTCCGTCCGGAAGCTCGGGCAAGTACAAATGCGTCGTCCCCGGCAACACCTGCCCGCCGCCGGAATGCAACGCTCGCACGTAGGACGCTTATGATTTCAAGAATTTTATTTTGAATGGAAAATGGTCGCACCACGGTCGCGTGTCTTGCTCCCAGGAAGATTGAAACGGGTTCGCGGCGAGCGATGCGTGAATCTGAATTAAAGAGAAAAACGTGATTGATAAATGGCCTCTCCTTCGCGAAAAATCTCTCCGAGTGTGGCGAAAAGTCCAATATGCTCACTTTCCCAAGATAAAAGAAGTGCTTTTAGGCCCAAACCTTCACGCTCTCAATTCGCGTCTGGTCGAATATATTTCTGAATTGGGCGAGTCCAGTGAATCAGTTCGATATGTATAGTAGTATAATTTTCCCAGTAATCTAATCACAAATAAGTATCGAATGATTTTTAATTATTGCATGATGAAGTAATCAAATCAACGCAATTTTTCCTTAAAAGCACATTCTTATTTAGCTAAGAATTAAAAAAAGTGTGACACTTTGAGATTTAAGAGAGCAGCTATTGAAGGGAGTAAATTACTAGCATTTGAAAATGCCATTCAATACACCCCAACTGGCACCAACCAAATCGTATTTTTTTACAATGCCAAAAACATATTCAATGGCCTACATTGTTATTTTGAAATTGATGAATTATGCTCTAGAATTAACTTAAGTTGTTTAATTTTAAATATGGCATCATTTGATTACGTCTTATACCAGTTTAATTTGTAACTTTGCAAAGAATTTTATGTGGGTGCTTTTGCTGATTAGAATTTTAAATAATAGTGTTCTAAATAGAACCTTTTGAACTAGTGAAATAGTGGAAATAGTGAAATAACAAGCAGCCATAGGAGAATAAAAAAATCAAGCACCAATTTAATCAATCTTACGGTTTGATCACCGAAGTTTTGTGAGGATTCATAGAAGTTTATCCCTACGGATGTCACAAGCAGCAATCTCTCTTGTACGAACTATACATTCCGCTATGCTCAAATTATTATAATTAAATTTAGACGCTCCTCAAACTTATTTATCGGATTTAAAGTGGCATGTTATGGGAAATTGTATGGGGTAAGGGATAAATTATGACAATTTAATTTTAAATGGATTTATAGACGAACATGACGACAAGATGTCTTTAGTAGTTGTTAATTCTTATTCTCGGAGAAATGAGATTGTTAATGTTTCCAAATTTTTCCAACTCTTTAAGGAGAAAAAATATCAGATTGAGTTCTGCGAACGTGGGATACTACAATATTATTATTAATATTATTATATGTATTTGATTAATTATCTATGTGAACCAGACCCCTAGGAATTTATACCAAGTGTCCACATTACCATTACATTATACCACATATGATGATTGCCAAAGGAAAGTAAGGTAATTTATATACAAGCCTCGTTTAGTTTAAAATCAATTGTTTTGTAATGGGCAACCTCAATTGATCTTAAAATTGAACTCAAGGAAAGCGTAACCTTGGTTCTATTCCTGCTCCTTGGGAAAATTTGTTCTATACCATTGGAAGTGGCAATACCGATTGGTGTTTTCATTGGATTGTCTTATGGGTAATTCCTGGAGATGAATCGATATCTGATGGATTATTTTGTGAGATTCAACAGGGAGCTTTCGAGTTCGAGCTTCACTCTCATGTTAACGAAGGGAATATTTCAAACAGGTTAGCCACTGAGCAAAAGAAGATTCTGGCCAAGTGGATGGTAAAATTGTGATTTGCCGGTCGATGTCTTGCAGAGCACGCCTCCCATTTTCCCGCAAGGACTATGGTCCTTCTGATCGCCGCATGTGTTTCCCCTTCCCGCTCTCCTTGCCCTTCGCACAATTATATTTCATCCCAGTAATGGCACGGGCTTCTGAGAGGAGCTGGGCCTTAACCTCTCAGGAATGTGACCTGTTGGCTCGCCGCTAAGTGCTGCTTAGCAATTTAAGCCCGCCTTGTTTCGAGGCTCTAAATGTTCTCATGCTGCAGAGACGGTCTAATTTACGATGTTTATCGCCACTGCTTCCGTAACAAACCGGCAAGGTTATGAACTTTGGAAACGTGTTGAAACAGAATAAGAACTTTTAATTTTAGAAATGTTTTTGGGCGTCAACGCTATGGAGCTACTTAGTTTAGGAAAAATAACTAAACAAGTACTTCGATATTCTCAGATATTTGCGCACTAAGTGTTTTACGTAACTTCATATAATAATTCACTTACGTACGAAATTATATTTGGGTTGCTAATCATCAAGGTGGAGAGTGACACGATCGACATTCATACTAATTACATACGTACGATTTCGTAAATATAAAGCTGGTTGTCAAACTTTTACAGATTATAAAAGAGATGCGTTTCATTTTGGGTCAATATTTTTAGGAAAACAGTTAAGCTATTCAATGATGAAATATAATGAGTCGCTCGTAATTTTCCAATTAAATGATTTATTTACTGCGCGTTTCGGCGCCTTAAGAAACATCAGTTTCAGGTTTTGTAACTTTCAGAAGGAGTCAGCGTCGGGCACAGACGGCACAGTCTGACCTGATCTGATCTGAATCCAACATAGCCTGCACCTCATGACGACGCTAAGACGTGAATTAATGAAGCCGTTTAAGTGAAGAACTACGGACAACCGTTTTAACGCCATTTATATTGCATCATTTTGGTGTGGCAAGGCTAGTTTCCACGTGTTTCATAATTGGATAGATCGTCTTTGGTAATTCGTTGAGTGTGCAGGCTTCACGAGTAAACACATCAATTAATCCACTCATGATCACTATCCCTTTGCTCCATTGTCTGCGAAAGTCACGCAGTCAGTACACGGCCTCATTCCTCCCGTGCCGCCCTCCCAACATCGTTTATCTGCAGCTGCTGTCGGACGATTGAATTCTAAGCCCAAAAGACGCAATCAAAAAATTAGCCAAACCGACAATGAAAACTAGAAACTAAATCGAACAAATATAAGCCTACTAAGGAAGCGATTGTGTGAAGAGCTCTTGTAGAGAAAATGCGACCTCGGCTTGTTGAACAATCTGCGGCTCAACTAACATGCATAAAACAGGCATTTATTTCGATGACCAGCTATACATTTTAACCTATCTTATGTCTGCACAGCCTATCACTTATAAACTGATGGACATTATTCACTCGAGTTTCAAAAATATATTGGAGTTTCTAACTTACTGTATAGCTGAGGGTTTCCAAAATGGTATTTCACAGCGTTTTCCTGTTCACGGAGATGTTAAATTAATCTTGTTTTGTTCGAGCCCTTTGGGAGAGCATCATTTCCGTAGTCGTTTTTTTTTTCATGGGTTGTATTCGAAAAGTCGGGCGCCGAAAGAAGACATAAATATATGCGGTGAAATATTAATGGTGGGTCTACATGCTTTCGCGGAAAGTAAAGAGGGTTAGTGGCGGAGGCGGAAGGGGGAGAGACTGGAAGGTGTGGGGACAAAAGAACTCGTTTGGTTTCGTCAAACTGTAAACGAGTATTGTCATGGGAGCTGTCGTCCAAACTTTTGTGTATAGTAAAATATGACCGTGCGAATTCGAACCCGGTAGCCCGTTTAGGGTCGTTGCCTACGCTTCCGCGTGGATGGAAGCCAAGTGCGAAACGTCAACCTCCTCCTCAGCGCCGTTGGCCCTCCGCCAATTCCCTACGCAGAATCTTTAGTCGACACCCACCGTCACCACATTAGATACCGCAGTGCATACTAAGTAACTCCCGATTCACATGTATCGGCTTGTACCCTATCGAATTTCCACAGTCAACCATGAAATCAGAATTCCCCCCGCGGTCGAATTACGCAACCGCGCTCTTGGATAATGCAATAGAGCGCACATACGTCACACGGGGTACTCTATAAGCTCTACGAAAACCGTTCACTGTCATTACCCCGTAAGTTTTTATATTGGTATGGAAATTTTCCCCCCCATACGAAATTCAATGAGGCTGTATATTTTTGCGGTCTCGCTTTGCATTTATATAAGCTCCAGTATCGGATAATGGATATTCAATAAATAAGTTCCGTCCTCCAGATCGATTGACTGGTTGAGAATGCAGAGGGTGAAAGTAACGATTAATATGAATCAGTTGAGTAAGCTTGTTCGTGTGTGTTTAAACGGTGGTATCATTAATATTTTGTACTGCATTTTTCCCAATTGTGCATGCTATGTTGACCTCTTATCTTTTTCACAAAATCAACCGTTCTCTTTGTCCATTGTTACAAGGATTAATCATAGTTTTGGCATATGAAAATGTCAATTTAAAGAAAAACTACATACCTAGCGTTAACATGAATATTAATTAAGTGTTACGGTATATGTGTTACAATTCTGTCTCGCAAAGATTTTTATGTGTTATTTCAATAATTTCATCACCAAGATAGATAACCATGATGTTATTTTCTTTAATAATATCTATTTGAATTTTTAAGTGGTTTTCTCCCGCAACATTACATCGATATATGTGCGGTGCGACAGTGTGGGAACACACTGAGGAGCCTTAGAAATTACTCAGTTTCAAATTAATTGGATTTAAAATGGAATTTAAGTTTTACAGCTATTATCATATTACTTGATAATTTTACTTGCAATAATCCGTTTTGACGGATAAAATTAATTCACAAAACCGCTCCAAGGAAGAAAAAAAAAGAACAACTTGCTTATTGAAATAAGATATCATTCGACCCATTTGAAACCTAACCGTACTTAATTGAAACCTAATTAGATCTATTTGCCGGCCCCGTTGGCGGCGGATTAACGTCTTCCCCTGCCAATGGTAACCCCCGCCCGGGTGGGTTTTTTCCACCTAGGGCTTAGGTGTTTGTATTGTTGTCACTGTTGTGTTGTTATTGTTTCCCGATGTAAAGGCCAAAAAGTGCTGTTTCCGGACCAAGAAAAATAAATAAATAAATAAATAAACCCGAACTCTCAATCCACACGATGATAAAATTTTCCATAATAAGTTTACTCTCATCGGAGGTGATCACCTATCAATAACAGGCATAATAAATTAATGGGCATAAACTGCTGACTATTGCGCCTAAGCAACTGTTAAAAGGGAACTCAATCATATCGTCTATTCCTATTGCTGTTCCCTATCTTCGATGGTGGAGTATTTCAAACCCTCTTCGATAAGACCTCAAGAGGTGTCCGCAGTAACCATGAGCATGCGAATGAACAGTTTACCTAATAACAGCGTCATGAAGACAATTCACGAGAAAATCTCATGCATTAAATTTTTTTTATAAGAACAAGGGAATCTTGCCCGTTTCAAATTGGTTTTAGCGATGGTTTACGGTGAAATCTCTTGCCGATGAACACGAACGGTTAATCGACTTTTGGACGGGGAGAGATGAGGGAGCGGCTTTTCAAATGCGAACATCCCGATACAAAAGCCTCCCACCCTTGCCTCAAGTTTCACGCTAACGACAACAGATGTCGGAAGGTATACGCCCGAGCGGAGAAAAACAATCCGCGAGCAATTCGGCATGAGCTCCACGGCAGAGAAATATGCATTGCACGGAAAAATAAATCCGGATGGATTCTCTCCCTCCATCTTCCGCCATCTTCTCATTCCGCTCACGTCTCCTCCTGACGGGAAAGCGAATAAAAACAGAAACGCTCGCTTTACCACCACCCCCCTCTCCCTCTCCAACCCCCACCCCCCGACACTCCCGAATGCCTCCGCCCACAAGCCCGTCTCATGGGAACGGTTAGTACTGACGGTAGGATGGAAAAAAATTTCGCGCTTATGGTGACGCCAGGAGGTTATAAGTTCAGGAGGGGAAAAAAAAGTTCCACATGAACCTTTTCACTTTCCTTAGCCTCGAGCAATGAAGAGGCGAAATTATCTTAAATAATTGTCAAATTCAATCAGTACCACTGAGATTATTTTGATTTGAATAAGCCCCTCTTCATGAAGCATCAATTATTTTTTAAGTTTATATCAGTGGATTGTGTTGAGATGTTTCTCACGTTTTCAAACTGCATGAATGAATGTTTAAATATTTCTGGTGACTTTGACGGTTAAAAATTATTTAGGCATCCTTGGTTTTAATGCGAGCGTGGTAGTTCAGTTGGTACAATGCTGGACCACTGATCGGAGAACCCGGATTCAGTTCCCAGTGACACCTCTACGTACCTTAATCAAAACTGTGTAATTTTTCGGGTACCAGGCATTACTGGAAAATCACAGGCGGCAGACGCAGGGAAAGTAAACGTCCTTCATACGCTGAATGTGTAAATTTCACAAATTTTTGGGCATAGTATATTACGCGAGCTCCAGGCTCTCCCGTGAATCCTGATTGAAATAACTCAAAAACCTTTGTCTTTCCACATTAAAATCTTAAGCACAGGACTCGTTACCGTGGAACACCTTTAGGTGAACTTACAGCATTGAAACCCCCAGAGGTCTTTTGGCCAAAAGAGAACGAATAGGGAAAATAATGACCGTTAAATTTTATTTTTCAAACTTTGTAGAATTTTTTTAACCTTACGCTGTCCTTGGTGGCTCACAAATTTGTTGGGATCGGACAGGCAGGACCTGATTTCGAAATCCGGGTTATTTTCCTCATCATATCCGCGACATTGAATCGGTGAGTAGACTACTGCCAAGGGGACATCAAAGCACTAGAGACATTCAATGTGCTCTCGATCCTTTTCCCACCTCTAGCATTGGCACCTATTTTGGGTGGAGTGATTTCTGAAACTTAAGTATTTAAGGATTTACAAGTCACAGGGAAGAGGTTGGCACTTATCCGATGATTTACTCAACTTCCCGCGCTGAGAGAGCAAAAATAGTATTATGGACATTTTGGAGGTGTGGGCTCGACACGATTTCCCACGAGCGTCAACCGCGACCCACTCACCGACTTTTTATTCGACCTTGTGCGTAAGCAAGTGATCGCCCACACTCATTAAACGGGGGGGAGGGGAAGTTTTCCAGAGAGGTAAATTCATTGCATCCGGTCGAGACGTTACGTTATACCGCCCCTTTTAGTTTTAACGAGTCATCTGCTTAGCATCACATGGATGGCTGGATGGAATATTAATTGAACACGACAGAATAAGTTATCGAAAAGTAAACAGTTCGAATGGTAACAAATCATTAAATATACCGGAATATTTCAAGGTCCCTCTGGGTTATTTTGGGATACATACACAGTCATGATTTTTAAGTAAATTTTAAGTAACATAAAACACAGTTTTGGAATACGCCCAGGGTTTGTTAAATCTGGCCGAGATTTAGATCTTGTTTTATTTAGTACAATAAAAACACATCAAATTTAGTGAAATAATAACTAAACATAGAGCAAGTGATATTGAAATAATATTCTAATCTTCGCAAATGATTAAGCATAACGTAATAATTGTCACAGGAATTATTTACAAGAGGATTGAATAATTCGTTGAGTCGTACGAATGTTGTCGAATCAAATGTTGATCCTCATTTAGTAACTACAATAGTTTTGAGATAATTTTATCGCATTTTTTATTATTTTATTGAAATTCATTTTTTACCTTGGGCCAGAGTTTTAGAAATTTTGTGAAGATTTCTGCAGTGAATAATATATATGCGTACATTTATTTATAGTTTTAAGATATAATTCTAGTTATTGCTTTATTTTTCAACTTTTACTACTATCGGATATGAATTAATTTCCATTTTGAACTCCTTTTAAAAGAATTTATTTTCGTTTTTCTCCTTGATTGAAATTTTCAATAAAATCGACCTACTGCCCAAAAACTGGAAATATTATTTTATTTTTCATTACACCAGAAGTAACGAAATTGTAAAACTCACCTACAACTCGCTTAACTACATCTTAATATACTTCACTAACTTATATTTCATACTTAACTACATTATAATAGTATTGTACTAACTTCCATAATGAGATGCTTATGCGTACAGATTCCTAATATTTGGTACATATTTTTAACAAATATTAATAAATGACGCGTTCCGATTATATTAAGCAGATTCAGGCGAGATGAAGTGGAAGTTCGTCATTGTGAGAAAAAATTTGCACTTCTCTACAGATTTCCCACAGAAATCTGTGGAAAAATACGAATTTGTTTTTCTCATAAGGACGCGCCTTAAAATGTATGCTTTCTTGATAATCTTCATCTGTCTAATTTCAAAATGAACTACCAAATCTTGATTAAATCCGTAACAGGAAAGGAATGAAATATTAACTTATTCAAATAAAATATTAATGGATTCATAATATCTTCAAGCCAAAAAATCACTTGCTAATAGTCTCAAATCTTCTCTGATACCAATGCTTATCTTTCACTCCTGACAAACTCTTCCGCACTCCGTATCTCGTTATTTGAATTACTAGTTTTTCTTTTCTCGTCCTCATGGAAATTTTTCTCCTATTTTTTTATTATTATATGTTATCATTTGTTGGAGCGTGGTATCATTGGGTGTTTCACGACTAAATGGAGGGTTAGCGGTTCAGATTTAACGTAATGTCTCTAGATAATCTCATTTAAAGTCAAAGCATATAATTTACAGAATTTTAGTAACTTGTGGGAAACCGAATTGTTTTGATACAGGGAAAGATGGTGAGCTACATACCCTGAATATGTGAATTTCACTCGCCGTAGGAAGTAAGTTGTCTCCTCACCAATCAAAGCAACTTTCAGTTAGATTTCTGTGATGAATGTGTCTAGCTAACGATTATGGTGAAAGATAAGCCCTTTACATATGTAATTAACATTTTCCTATTTGTTTGTATGACATTTCATTAGTCCACTTCACCATCTGCTACTAATTCTTAGATTTGGAAGAACCAATTATTTATCATTGTGTCCGTTTAGTGTCGCAAGAATATGTTCATGAACAGCTCTTTTTTCCTTGTTATCACGTATTATTTGCACATAGTAGTCGCCTCTTCGTCATGAATAATTTCCTGGGCTGTGAAAATATTCTCGAAAATTCCGTTGAACTACTTTTACCACTCGTAACAACGCTTCCGATGTTCGCAAAGTATTACAACTGGTTTGATTTTCTCTTCTCAAAATTAAATATTTTAAAATGAAGTGTAGACATTTTTTTAAAGTTGTTAAGTGATTTTAGTTGATTGTCATGTGCAAATGATATCTCCCGTTTCAAAATGATTTCTCCAATCCCTCTTGTTTAATTTATATGCGTCATAAAAACCCCCTCCCACCCCAATCTACATTTTGTGGTGAGGGAATCAAAATTCACGTAATTTCCCACGCATTCTCATCTCCAGAAATCTACGGTTGGCAGGAGCTTCCGACGAGGAGAGGATGGGCCAACTGCGGCCAGAGGACCTGACCTGGCCAAGGAGGTCGTACCGTTCCGAAAGCTGTGCATAAAACACGTAACAATAATTCAAGTAGGAAGATTCCCAGTAGGAGTCCCAGCCCGGTTGGGGTCAGGGAGGACGAGGTTGAAAAAAAAAAACATTCGTTCCAGCCATGGTTCGAATCTGGATCTTCCGATTTCTGGTAGGGTAAGCCAAACAACTTTGGAGTCTAACTCACACTCCTCCAGTGCACATTGTCAAATGGAACGACTGGACAGAAAACGGGAGTTTCAGGTTCAATTCACTGCTGGGGTGAACGTTTTCATTCACCTTATTTCCGATGGCTTATTGCTGATTTGAAGAGTAAATTATCCAAGCGGAGGTTAGGCTTAATGTTGCCACTCATCATCATTCTGACTAAATTATCCTGACCAAATATACTATATATTTTCAGTCAGTTTCGATTAAACTTTTACGAGAAAAAATCGGCCCCCATTGATGCAAAAATTTTTCTTCCTTAAATTTATCAGTTTTTAGCGATCCTGAGACTTTACCATGTACTTACATTAAGCTTTGTTTTATAATGCTACGGAAAAAAATGAAAAAAGCAACTTTAAAAAAATTGAATGGAAAATTTAATTTAGTATACTAATACATTTGAAACGGTACAAAGCTCATACTTATTCTCCGCCCCCATGTTAACGTGCCGAATTATTATCGATTTCTTTCCAGAAAATTCAATCTAGCATGCCAAATACATCGTAGATCCTTTTCATTCGCTGTAAATTTCATCAATAACCGCGTTGGTCACTGCATTGGAGACGAAATTTTTTGATTGCACACTCGATGTTGCAAAGCGAAAACGGGAATGTATTTTCATCCTTTAAAAAGATTAATTATGCGATTTAATAATTATAGAGGCATTTGCTTTCCTTCTCGGTGGAAAAATATAATTAATCTAACTGTATCGATCTGAGTCGTAAAAACTCTGATATGGAGCGTAGCTATGGAGGCCTTTGAAATGTGGGTGTGGAGAAGAATGGAGAAGGTGAAATGGATCGGAAGGAAAACAAATGAGGAAGTACTGGAGATGGTGGGTGAGGAGAGGGGTTTGTTGAGAGAAATCCTATGGAGGCAGGAAAAATGGATGAAAGGCGTATTGAGCGGTAGTGGAATGTTGAAGAAGGTGATAGAGGGGGGAATGTTGGGAAAGCGAGGAAAGGGCAGGAACAGGATAGGGATGTTGGACGGGATGAAGGGAGGAAAGAAGTACACAGAGATGAAGAGGGACCTGATGTAGATTAGGCTGCTGGATTGGGTTTTGTTTAGAGTTACAAAATATTTATTTTATTGTTGCGTCTTTCCAAAAACCTACCGTAACCGGTAGATCACCTAATAATAATAACATGCTCAAAATCGATCTATTGATAACTTTGTCGGGAAGAGAGAGTTATCGAGAGACAGACATACTAAGGTTAATTAGAAATTTGGTAGGTCCGGACGGCTTTCGAGTTTTCTTTTAAGAAAATACTCAAGGAATGATACTTATACCCCCGACAATACTCCAGGATACCAGGTGACCCCAGATCTTAAAACTCTACTGCACAGTGCGTTTCGATACCTAAAAGTGTGCTTTCAGAACATAAATTTCAACTTTCTTAGCAAGAAAAAATGTATATAATATTTTTCTTCATATTTAAAAATCCTCCCTTTACAGGTTTCCTAGATCCGCTAACGATAGGACTGAGGAAAATCGTTGACACTTTCGATTCATAGAGAGTCTCTTTGAAAGCAAAGGGAAAGAATTATGAGCGACAAGAATTCAATTAAATCAAAGAGGCAGCAGACGGCCCATTATTCAGTGGATAAGGGGAGGAAAGGAACCAGGCCAAAATCGTGTGTTACAGAGGAGATGAGAAAAACTGGCATATAACAGCAGCCCCTTTCTCTTGCAATGGTGCACCGCCATATTGGAATGTCTCCAACAGCTATCCAGACTATTATGAGTTTAGTTGCCCTCTTAGCCAAATGACTCGGCTTCCGCAAGGGACATCGTGGAAGGGGGAGTAATTTCGTGTGGGTGTGGCTGGGCGTTAAGAGGCGGGCTCGCGTTGCGCTTTCGGGCCACTTAACGATGAACCGCGGTCCCCCACAGTCGGAATACTTAAGCGAGCCATCAGAAAAAAGCCGTCCACTTTGTAAGTGGCCATTATGCGCACGTGTAATGCTCGTGACACAGTTTGCTTCATTTGTTTTTCTGTGCCGGAATGAACAACCCTCACCTACGAAATCGCCATGTCATTGAAGTGTGCCCATTCAGTCCTACCTCTCAATTATCAGTTTTAGACTAGTTAGGCAAACTATTGATTGGATGGAGATTTTCCAAAACCCAAAGGTTCGGGATGGAATTCCACCTGGGGTGCGAAAAAGGTTATGTTGTAAAAGGCGTAGAATGCTTTTTTACATGTAATTCACGTTGAGACATTTTATGTGTTTATATTTTATAAGGTAATCTACTGGTTAAGGTAGGTTTTTGGATGGTCAAAACCACCAAATAAACATTTTGTGACTCCTAGCAAAACTCAATCCAGAAACCTACTCTACATCAGGTCTCTCTTCATCTCTGTGTACTTCTTTTGTCCCTTCATCCCGTCCAACATCCCTATCCTCACCTGCCCTTTCGTCGTTTGCCTAACATTCTCCCCTCTATTACCTTCTTCAACATCCCACTCCCGATCAATACGCCATTCATCCATTTTTCCTGTCTCCATAGGATTTCTCCCAACAAACCCCTCTCCTTGCCACCTGTTCCACCATCTTAACATGTTTATGGTACATAGAGAAATAACAACAGTTAAATGCTGAAGGGCTTAAGAATATTGAATGAAGCAAGAATTCCTTTTCTGCTTAAACCATTGAAATGTTATTGTAATGAATATTATTATTTATATATTTATTTCACTCATTTAACCCGGACAACTTGAATTTTGATGATGTTTTATTTGGACGAAAGACAAGTGCGAAATCAACCATTGACTTTTTACTGGAGAGCAGAAGATTTAGATTTCAATATAGTACGGCGTTCATTAGGGGTGACATTTCCTTTCGCGAGCAGTGTTGTGATAAAAGAGGAACGTCCGGGCCAAGGATAACGTTCAAACCGATACGTTATGCCTCTCTGCCAACACCAGGCATTTAGTATAACGGCAGCACATTTGGCAGTACGGCTCTATAACGACAGAAAGAGAATATTTCCCAACTATATGGATTACTTTAGAGAAAGTTAAATAAAGAAGCAATTGTCATGTTAATCTAGTCATTATGTTAGCAATTCCTAGCATAGCTCTGAGAAAGAACACTATTGCGCTCTGATTTTTAAGTTGCATATTACATTTTCTCTGCGGGTCCTTACATCTCATTAACCAAATTTGTACTTAGTGGAATCATATTCAACACTTTCAACCATGCCTTTTTTGTTCTCACGTCCCTTTTCCTCAAAAAAAACGCAAGCAAATTACATTTAAATTAATTTTTTAATACCAGAATGGTTTGGAAAACAGTGACGAAAATTCAACAGCTTACGTTTGATCGCCTCGTTATTAATTAATTATGCGACACATTTAAATATTCTAAAAATAATTTGGAGAACAAGTTTGTAATATGATAATGAGTAATGATTTTGAAGATGATTAGAATAATGAGATTTTTGATATCATACTATAGGATACAAGTTTATTATTGTGGACCCAAGACTTGGTTTAGTTGACGAAAGATATCTTTTATCATGTTATTTGCCATCGTTTGAAAATAGTGTGACATACTTGATGTCTCACTTAGAATTTCGTTTAAATATTTATGAAAGGTTGATTTAAGGTGTCTCAATCGTGTTTTAGGACCGTTTCGGTTACTTTTCGTCCTGATGTAAACTATTGCCCGTTGCCTGAGGGCGTGGTTCTTTGGCTTAATCATACATCTAAGTTTAACCACCAGAAAATATTTATTGAGTTACTGACGGCAACGGGCGTCACCAGGAGAATGGTGAAGTGGGATTCCTTCTACGGCAACGACCGTCTCGATTGATCAGGAGAGGATGGAAGAGGGTTTCCCAACCCTTAAGAGTCCAGCAATCATCCTGCGGACGCCCATGGTGGTCGTCGCTCCCTCTCCACTAGGATTATTCCCGCGCCCGGAGTGGCGGTTGGCTCGTAGGCAGACGCGTCGGCGGCTGCGGCCGGGACCAACAGGCGGCCGGGGCCATCCATTCAACGAAGTGACGGCCGAGAGGGAGAGGACGGACGGGTTGGGTTTGGACGAAAAAAAATGATCCTCTCCGCGGAGCCATCCCACGTGAGACCGCGAAGAAAAAAAAACGGGGGCAGATGTGGGTGAAGTTTAAGCGAGGCTGAATGAGGGAGTCGGGTGGGATCCTCGGGATGTTCGGGTGAAGGGTTGACGGGGAGGCTTCTAGAGCTCCCACACCCATATATATATATATATATACGTATACATATATCCTTTCTTCCATGCCATGCCTCGTGGGAGACACTACCCTATCCCCCGACCCACGCTGACGTTAGCCCTCTCCCTTCCAAATCACTTTAATTAAAGCTCGCTTACGCTACGATTTTAATTTTTTTAATACTGTTTTGTCGACATCAGTTATGGCAGAGTCAGTCCTCGTCTGCTAGACCAGGGGTTGTGGGTTCGATTCTCACTTATATAGTTTTATAATCCTCCAACTTAGGGCTAGGGTACTCATGTTGATGTACAGGGTAGATTGCTGATGTTGCTATTTCTCTTACTTATTTCATCCAGAGTCGAAAGTGTAACGCCGAAAGTTTTCTTTTTTTTGGGGGGATTAGTGCTAAATAAAATATCATATCGAGGAAGAGAGAGGAAGAATAATTTGATTGAGAGCGGGAGGTTCATAGTTTTTCTGAATTTTTTATTTGCGTTGAGCTTGGGATACATTTTTTAGCCTCTCAACCGCCGGACCCCTCACTCTGTCAGTTCTTTAAGGAATAGTCATTCGACATGTTCGGGATTCGAATTACATCCCAAGGCACCTCGTTCCAAAAGAACCTCTCGAAAATTCACGTCGAACGGAAATGGCTTGGTGTTGTAAGAGTCTAACACACCTGACCGGCATGTAGAAGAATCATGATATTGGAGGAGGCGCTCAGAAAGCCATCTATGCACGGCCTTGCCATCCATCTTCAATGAATGTGAATTTTTCTCAGGATCTTTTTGGATCGTAAGGCTCCGCGAACCGGATTCGGTGATAGTTCAAATCAGATGTTTTTTTACGACTAATATACATGCTCATGAATTAGCCTACTTTAATGCGCGTGGGCAGACACAATCTTTCGTTCTCTGTTGCATTTCCTCGTAAGAATTGTCTCTTTAAACACACAACGATCGGTGGTTCACCGATGATCAATTCACACGCATAAATATAGATACTAGGGTGAAAAATATTTGTAAAAGGATTATTAAAAATTTAAAAACTCACTTATATTTCGAGAGCCGCAGCCACCAACATCAGAGCACAAAGAGTAGTACATGTAACTGTTAGAAAGATATATAGTATTCCTCATCCTCTAATGAATGTGGCTGGGACCACCGAAATATAAGAGAGATTTTTTATGTCTGTGCATGTGTGTGTATGTTTGTGTATATAAATATTTTTTTACATATGTATATACTTTCTTTCTTATATACTTACTATATATATATTATAAAATATAAGTGTATATATACATATATATACGCATATTTTATATATATTTCTTCATTCACATAGAAATAGAGATAAGGAAAATGGGAAAGGAAAACACATAAAGGACGAACACAAGAGAGGTGAGGAAGGCGGATGTGAGCAGATCACAAATGTTAAAGTATCTTCCTCGACCGGGACTTGAACACCGAATCTCTCCACTTGCCGGGCGGATGCTCAATCCACTTGAGCTGTCGAGAAAATGTACTTTACACTGAAATCTGCGATCTTATAAAGCGCCAAAGAGCTCCATACGAAATTCCGCCACACAGCGAACAATATTCATTCACATGGAAATAGATATAAGGAAAGGGGAGAGGAACACACATAAAAGACGAACATAGGAGAGGTAGGGGAGGCGAAATCATGCAGATCACAAGTGTAAAAATATTTCCTTGACCGGGACTCGAACACCGAATCTTTCCACTTGTCGGGCGAATGCTCTAACCACCTGAGCTATCGAGGAAATATAATTTACACGGAGATCTGCGATGTGTGTTCCTATCCCCTTCCCTTATATCTATTTCCATATGAATGAAAAAAATATAATTGTATAGTGTGTATATTTGTTGCTTCACATACAGATTTAGCAGTAGTTTAAGTTGCAATTTTATTTCAAATCAGGATGATTTCGACAACCAGGTTATTTCTCAAACACGGCTTGCGTGACGGTAGTGATTCCACGTGATCTTTGAAAAATACTGATGTGTGCTCGAGGTATCGATCACTCCTTCACTGAATCTGCGCATCAAGGGGGATCGAATTAGCATACATGAGTAATGAAACCTCTTGCATGTTGCCGACCGAATGAGGCCGTATATGTAATTGGCGGTCACCACTCACCGCTCCCCTTTGATGGTAAAACGTCACTCAAAAGCCCTGAATTTTACGCTTAATTACTTTTTCGCACTTGAATGCTAAAATGGGGATTTTTGAACAAGTCGAGAGCGACAAGGGAACACTCGATGACATGGCGCTGATTTTGAAAATGATCCCAGAAGCCATTGTTGGCACGCACACACACACACACACCTGGTCCTTCCCGCCGTTTTCTATCTTTGAGCGCCCTCTATCCTCCGTCGCAGCACATACAAGCCATCTTGAAATCAGTGATCATTTATTTCGAGCGGTGTTCGTATTTTTCTTATGAAGGAAATAATTTTCCTTGAAATTCTATTTGGATAGCTTTCCTGTTTTGCTTTGAAAATTTCTTTCAACCGCCTTCTTTTTTAATAGCAAGTAGAATATTAATTGGTCGAGCAAATATTATGCTTACTTTGAATCGAAGGAACGGATGCCAACATTTCTCCCTGTAAGTTTCCACTATAAGTTAACTAACCTCTTATTTAGGTATCTATGCCCTTATGGATTGGTTCTATAGCCTAGCTATTGTAGGTGTACCTAGCAAAAGTTTCTTAACTATCTTGAAAAAGTTAAAAATCTCAGAGCATATAAAGCTAACTTATGGAGCGTAATCTATTTCTATGACTATGAATACCTTCAAGGTCAGAAATAATGAATTTCACTAATTTTTTCTCTATCGACGACATTCCGAAGCTACCAGAAAAAAATAATAAGTTAATTCATACGTGATACGATTTTTTATAGTGTAGAAACAACTTTTTCCAGCGATAAAGAATTTGTCATTCATAATTGCTCAGAGAGATTTTAAAAAGCACTCGACAGCACATGGTCTCCCTTGGTAACTGCACCCTTGAGTTTTTCCGATCGAAGTGTCCAGGAGTAGGGGAAACCGCGAGATAAACATCGTCTCTGTTGACCAATTTTCATGAAGCAACGGTTTCGAAGAATTGGGGCACGCTAAAAGTTCGTTGGCCTTTTGTATTAAAGGGGATTACCTCGCTGACACTGGTTTATTTCGGAAAAATTTTCCAATAAAAATTTTGTATCCGTAAAAATATTTCTCAACGAACTTACGCCTTTCCAGCGGGAGGTCTGGTATATTTGGTCTGTCCTTTTGCTTAAGGGAGATGGAAGCACATATCCTTCCCGCACTCATTTATTACTCCCCTTCAATTATGGTAAAGGCTTAATTCTAGTCAAATTCACATGGGAAATTGGTCACTCATCTTTCGATTTAAGATCATCCTTGCCCTTCAGAAAACAGTCTTCTGCTCTATTCGACATTTTAAAATCTGTTTTTTTCATATTCGTGATTCCTGGAAATTCCTAATTGATCCATTTCTGTGCTCTCCTCTGTAGACATTACGAGAGACTAATTAGCTTTAACTGTGTTCTTAACGTTCCTCAATCCAGACTGGTCTTCAACGAGGGCTTCCTCTACTTTACACTCTGTGATAGTTGACGAATGGGTCATCAGACCTTAGACCCAAAAGTTTCCACGTTTATATTCCATCTCCGCTTTTGGAATAGACGAATACTTAGCTAGTAATGATCACTTAATAGACGAATACTTAGATAGTAATCGCACAGTAAAATGATATTATTGCATTCTTGTGGAAGTTCATTGCATTCGCTACGAATCTCTTACTAATTAATCTTCAAACCAAGATGAGAATGCTTGGTGCGCTTTTAATTTACTCTGGTACGATATCACCAATAAATGACACTCCAAGGCACGTAGTTTCATAACTTCTCCGTCGAACCCTACAGAAATTGTTTCTCTTTGAATATTACGGCCGAAAATATAAAGTTAATTAAATATATAATTAAACTCATCATTTGAGCTTTAAACTTAAAAAAAACGGGAGCTAAGGAAAGACTATTTTATTTAAGAATAAAAAAATTAGCAACATTACTCTTATAATTGAAGTTCTCGATTCTAACTTTTCGTGTCTCTTATAAAGTATTTCCATGTCTTTCCAAAGAGACTCAATGCGTGGTGTGGGAAATAGCTTGTCAACATTATAAACCATATGCCGCATGAAATTTATCAAATCCTACGGGATACGGAAAACGAAGCCGGGCCCTCCGACCAGGAGAAAAACACTCTACCTGCTAGGGTACCACACCTTTTCACCGTACCTACCAAACAAGAATATGATTTCTAGTCGAATTTCGGCATCACTACTGCTGGAATTCCAATAGCCTAGGAATACTATAGAACTCACAACAAATTACGTTGTTATTCATTTGTATTCCTTCTAGTCTGGTACATTTAATAAAACGAGTCGTTTAGTGGTCACGGCTTTAAGTTTACTCACTCCGAAAGGAAAAAGGCTTGAAACCAAGCGGTAAAGTGGATGGGGAAAAAAAATTATGCATACCTCGCGAAGGAAGATTCGAGTGCCTACCTCGCCATCGATTCACGAGAGGCCGTGAATTTTAATGCTCTTCGCCCATGATGGTTAACGGGAGTGTGTGGGTGGTTAGGGGTGAGAAAGAGAGAGGGAGGTTCGGACGGGGATGTCGTTCGGTGGTCTCGTGCCAGACGACCTTTCGGTGGTCAGTCGCCTCCGCCCGCTCCATTCCCGCGGGTGACATGGATGGAGCGCACGGCCCAACATTATGATCGCATCGTTCGCCGGCGATCTCGGAATGAAAAGCGGTCGTGTCGCCGACAGACGGTTGACTGGAGAGGCTGACACACACACACACACTTCGTCGCTGTTGAGGGATGTCCTCGTAGCTGGGAGAGCGCTTTAATGGTCGGGCTCACACGTCCGTGGACCTGAGGACGGGAGATATTATACGGCCGCGCGTCGTCGGCGACGTTCCTGCGACGTCGTCCCATTGAGAGAATACGAGCGAATCCATTCATCACACTGAAATGCAAATTTGGTTAGCATGAGGTCTCATTTCTAACATCGAATTGCGTCACGAAATAATTGAAGTAATGAGGGAATAGAGCAATTATGTTTATCGTGTCGGAGAATAACGTCTAAATAATTACTCTATATCGATTTCGGTCACAGTATGCCAAAAGATGGATCTAAGGGGGAAGGGTTTATTGTGTGGAACGTTCAGGACCTTAACTCAGAGAGTAAGATGTTGTACCCCGTTCAGCGCCGGGAGTATGCTTAGCCCTGAAGGGAGTCTAGCGCAGAGCTGAGACAGGCGAGCTATTTAGTATGTCATAATTGTGAGCTTATTCTCGAACTACAGAAATATTATCATATAAAACACATTGATGATGTAGACTGAAATAGTTAATAAATCATACTGTGTTTTTCACATTATGCATAATTTATCAATTTCTTTACTTTCACAACAATTCTAAAATAAACTTGACTATTCTCGTTACTATTAATACACCGAACACTCTGATGACGCACTAACTTGTGTAATTTATATAATTATTTTATTTGACAAACCTTATTGCAGAGCATATAAAGTCCTTTCTATGGTATAGGTGCTGGGTTATAATTGAATTCTTCAGCCAAGCCTATGGTTTTGAGGGACAAGGATGATTATTTGTAAAATTACATCGTAAACTAAAAAAACAGTAAAATAATAAAAACTTCCATTCATCAATTGAGGAATAAATTCGTTAAATATAGTTGTATCTTTCGTCTAAGGTTGGTTTCGTTATGAGATTATCAATTATATCATAAATTAGTTTACGGAAGAGAGCGGTCACATTCCAAAAACGCTTCAATAATTCGAATTCCTCGGATAGTCCTTCCGCGCAACGCTACTTCGCGTGTCTCAGCGCGGAGGCCAGGCTGCTTTTGCTCTGTAACAACACACCAGGTGGAATCGCAAGTGTCAATGACATCACGGCTACGGCACTTTGAGCACCGCTTTGGACAAGGCGTCCGCCATCTTGATGCAATGTGTTTACTTGGCGTTCTCGGATTTCGGTTGGGTCGAGTCGGGAGTAGCGACATCGTGAATGCCGACCGCCTTGCCTAAATCCTGCGTCGTTTGCACGGGTTCTTCCGATAGTTCAGACACATCTATACCCTTGAGGCATTCATTTCAGATGAGTCCACGAGATGCACGTAGGACCCGTCGTAAGTATGCCACATACCCTCGGTCGACTGCCACATAGGCCTCGGTCGACTTCCCCCGCTCGCTGTCCGCCCGGCGCACCTCGCAAGGGAGGAATCCGACCGCCCATCCCACTTCCCTTCCTCCCCATTTCCTCCCTCTGCCCAGCGGTAAGGAATGCGTTTTGGGAGTCCCTCCTCGCAGGAGAAATCAGCAGCAGTTTTTCAAATGCCATTGAAGTGGATAGGCCACAAATTTTCTAAAGAGGCACTCCAGTCAAGATACTCGCAGCCAAGAGTTATATCGTTATTTTCTTAACGAAGGTATTAGTACGGAGTGAGCGAGGTACCTGATGAGCGAAATATTCTGCTTTATCCCTCAGCTTCTTGAAACGTAACTGAATGGCTAATGTTTAAATTTTAGTATCAAGTCATTATGCATTCATTATTTTAATTACAATCAATTCGCAGCCGATGCTCAAGTGAAACTACATTATTAAATGTATATACTCAAGACTGTGTAGCACACACAGTTTAGAAGTAAGGTGGATTGAATTGAAAAATTGCATTGAATTGCATTTGTAGAAAAGTGTAAGACATATTGCAGTTGCTTTAGGCAAGTGCAGATAACCTAACTGACAAATCGGGCAACAAATATATATTCAAGAAGTTTTCTCGGGTTTCCCACCGGGTCAGGTTGCGGTGCACCGACATTTCGAAGGCTGACTCAGCTGAAACCCGAGAAAACTTCTTGAATACCATACGCCGGGAAAACCTGAGATCCTTCAATAAATATATCAAATAGCAAATGCTGCAATAAATGAAAAATTATATTGGTATTATTTCTTTGGGAGGCACGTTGTTTTAGAGTTCAATTTCCTTTCCTTAGTGCCCTCCATAATATCGATACACTAGTTTTCAAGTTATTACTATAATTAGCGCATTGCTTCATCATAATATATTTTCTCACTTAAATGCATGTCTAATTTCATCGAGGTAAGGCATTTAATCCTTAAGTACATGCACATAGTTTTATTTTCATTATCGATTAAATAGAAGACAGCGTTGTGGGCACTGGAATATGGTGCAATTTCATTAGAATAGACGAAAGTGCAGTAATTGTGGATGGTATGGAAGTGTTACGTTATTTGGTGGGGACGTTGCTCCTTTTAATTACGCTGCAAAAAGAGAGAGCAAGGTATTGCTTTGGGGGAAAAATTCTCCCATGAAATATTTTGGGAAGCCCTGTCCCTTCCTCCTACATCCCCACTTTTGCATTACGTGAAGGCGCCAGGAAAGAGCCGAGGGTAGGAATGTAAATGATTTTAAAGGGGACCGTCGGGGCAGGGGTGACCTGTCGCATTCGGCCGTGGCCGGAACCATCATGTTTAAACCACTGAGGACAGTGCTTGAATTCTTCTCCACTTCGTGAATCGAAACCTCGGTCCGAAAGGCATCATGCCTCGCGGCATCATTTATGCGTTATGGTTTAATGTTCCATCGTACATGTTTGTAACTAGCCAGAGCCTACTAAGCAAAATACTTTTAAGTTGCTTTCAGAAACACTTAAGATTAAAACTGTTTATGAAAAATTTAAAATATTTTGTCTCAATCAGTTTGTATGCAAAGAGATGAGGAAGAATCATAATAGAATATCAATAGCAAGGATGGAAGTTTAGGAAAAAATTGAGGTAATTATACGTAAAAACATATCTAAAATTTAAATAAAAGATAGACCATAGTGTAGGTAAACATAGTTTTGTTTTTGAAAAGCGATAAGTTTGGCATCTTAGTGAAGTAGTCTTGGTACGGGGTTCTTCGTTTCAATCTCGGCTTGTGATGACTTGAAAAATCTTCATTAAAAATCCAAGAGGTGCTACTTTCTGTTTTTTTTTGGATTTCGTGGAAAACCAATTGGTGGTATAGAGAAAGGATGCCCACCACGCATACCCTGCTCATTGCCAATATCTCATGCATTTTAGGGGTCGTAGTTCACGGGAACTCTCCGCTCATCTATCAAAACCACTTTTTGGGATGAGTTCCGCAGTAGTTTTGGAAGTACGAAGAATTCTTTAAGCATATTAGAGTCAAAATGAAAAGATTTCAAAGTGTAAAAATCGTTTGTCTTGAGCGAACGATTTTTACACTAAATGAAATTTGTGCACTTAAATGCATTTTATCAGATGACTGCGTAAAAAATTACTGTCGCGCCATCTCCCACAGTTCTTTGAATATTAGGATCAGATGAAAAGGGTAAAATAAAGTAATCTTCGTGAAGGAATATCATCCAAAAAAGCTCTTCCATCATACTATATATGTCACGTCGTTGTACAACAAACAAATTTCGTAATGGAATCATTGAATTATTTCATCGTATTGGTTCAAAAGCGTGCAACTGAATAATCAAAAAAAGTTTTCTTTTTGATAATTCAGTTGCGGTTGATTTCCCATTATTATTTTTAAAATTCCTCTAAAATCCAATTTTTCCATATAGATTTTGATGCCTTACGTTATCGAAGAAAAAACGCAGTTAATCGCATTATGAATGTGAAATTATCAGCAAGTAATATCCAAGTAGCTAAGAATTTAATCACTTGGTTCCCGACCGTTTCCCTCCCGCGATGCGTCATTTTTTTTCTTTCACTGTCTTTTTGTGCCATCGATTATTCCCGGCGTTAAAATGGAGATGACTGGCTTTTAAAAGGGGAGAGAAAACAAAAAAAAAGAGAAGGGAAATGGGTTCGAGGTGGAAAAAGAAGAGAGAGGAAGGGCTGGAGGGTTTGGAGGTGCGCGGCTGGGAGGGGATGGGGAAAAGATGGAGAGAGTAAACTGATTAAGAGAGAGGCGTGAGAACTTTCGAAAAAGATGGCCGTGAGGAGATGATGCTCCCGGAGGCTGGGGTGGAGTGAGGGGAAGGAGAAAAGAGGATGAGGGGGAGGAAAATATGGGAATCGGAGAGGGAAGAGCCTCTCACTTTACTCGTCGTTGCTCACGTCTTGCCGTACTATTAATCACAAGACGGGCGGGAACTTATCCGAGGGCTGGCTCTTCCGATTCAACCCGCCGTGGCGGTGCGATTGTAAAATTCAAAGGGATTTTGGGGTGGAATGCGATTGCAGGCCTGCAGTCTTATTTTTCCTTAGATTTTCAAATCACTGTAGGAATGTCTGAAATAAACTCAAGCAGTTAAAAAGCGTGAGTAAAGGGCTAAGGATCCATTTCTCTTATTGTAGCAATGTTGAGGTTCTACTGAAACGTTCTCGAGCACAAAAATAAAACTCGCAAAATTAGGAAATGTACGATTCAGACCCCTGACATACAGTTCAACATATTTATTGTCTCACGTGACGATCATTTTATTCTTCCTCTGTATCGTATTGCAGCTTTGAACGAAGAACCCCAAGGAATAAACGTGACGTCAAAATCCATTCAAATTTTACGAGTACTTAGTCCTTTTCAGACTTGGTTATAATGAATTAAAATTGGCAA
This sequence comes from Hetaerina titia, assembly GCA_037158775.1. Taxonomy (NCBI): domain Eukaryota; kingdom Metazoa; phylum Arthropoda; class Insecta; order Odonata; family Calopterygidae; genus Hetaerina; species Hetaerina titia. The sequence goes on along the minus strand of CM073772.1, from coordinate 48,829,629 downwards.
TTTTTCACAAAATAATTTTTTTTATTAATACGACCGGTTTAGATGTAACTACATCATCTTCTGGTGAAGGTGATGTAGTTGCATCATCAGTTGTAGATGATGACTCCAGAAGATGATGTAGTTGCATCGAAACCGGTCGTATTAATAAAAAAAAATTTTTTTGTGGAAAATTTCCAATTTAAATTAATCATGATGTTCCACCATATCACGCCTGAAACGTCTCTTTTTATTGGTTATAATTACTCGTGTATTTCCCATCTCACGCGCATTGTGGTAACACCAGTGAGTTTATTACTACATCATTAAAATATTTGCCCAGACACATTTGTATTTCCTTAAATTTAATAAGATATATTATTTCAAAACCACAACCAATCAACCAGAGGTTTTGTTTGAGAGGTGAGGATGAAGCTCATTTTGTTCTAAACCCAAGAGGTATGAGAAATTCATACAGTCGTCGGGAGAGTTATTCTTCACGTGTCGCCTGCAGTTAAAAAAAAATACGGTACGAGAAAAACCACAAAGCTTGAAAAGGAAGAAGCAATAACCCGGACTTTCATACATTCAGTTGCCGAAAAAAGTACAAGCCACGCTGCCACTCTTATCCTTTGTGTGAGATCACTTGATGAAAAACCTCTTATTTGATATATTGTGCCAAAACAATGTATTTGCTACAAGCACTTTGGCCTAGTTTCTGTTGAAACCTGTACGTAGCAGTGATATTTAAATGTATTTTCAAAATATATTTCAATTACTAGTTACTAGTAATAATAAGAAACTTGTGAATTAATAGGTTTCATTTTAGTCTAGCAATGTGAATAAGTAGAAACAAACGAGCTTTTAATCAGGTAATTACGACTCCTAAGTGACTCTCTTTATTCTGATCATAATTTGCTTTACTTCTTTCGAAATCTTTTTCTAAAACTTAAATTTTTTAAGCATTATTATTATTGTTATTAGGAAATCTACGGGTTAAGGTAGGTTTTTGGATGGACACAACTATCAAATAAACATTTTGTAACTCCAAACAAAACCCAATCCAGCAACCTAATCTACATCAGGTCCCTCTTCATCTCTGTGTACTTCTTTCCTCCCTTCATCCCGTCCAAGATCCCTATCCTGTTCCTGCCCTTTCCTCGTTTGCCCAACATTCTCCCCTCTATTACCTTCTTCAACATTCCAATACCGCTCAATACGCCTTTCATCCATTTTTCCTCCATACGATTTCTCTCAACAAACCCCTCTCCTCACCCACCATCTCCAGTACTTCCTCATTTGTTTTCCTTTCGGTCCATTTCACCTTCTCCATTTTTCTCCACACCCACATTTCAAAAGCCTCCAATCTACGTCCATCCTCCTGCTTCAGTGACCACGTTTCCGCGCCGTACATAGCTACACTCCATAACAGAGTTTTTACAAGTCTTGTCTTAACATCCCTACTCAACGTCCCGTCATCAACTCCCTCTTCCTTGAGAAAGCCTCCTTGCCTAGCGCAATTCTTCTCCTTACGTCCCTACCACTTTGACCGTATTAGTTCAGAACACTTCCGAGATATGTAAACTGCTCTACCTTCTCTATTTTTTTCCCCGCCTATTTTAATATTTTTTAAGCATTTGTCTTAAAATTAGTAAAAACAAACGGAATATCCATCGCTTAGACGAATGTATTTCGGTATCGAGATATACAAGGGTGGTCTGAAATGTTTCCGACCTAACAAAGATACAAGACATTTTTTCTGAAATTTTTTAGGCCGGAAACTCTTCAGGCCACCCACGTATTGAACGCATTGGTTGCATCTTTTTGTACTTCATGAGTTATTTAGGTGACAATTGTTGGAGACGAAAGTATGTACACTGATACGAAGCAGAGAACTTTACATTCGATTTCCTTTGCAAGGAGATCGAGAGAACAGAAAGACTCAATATGGAATCTTGTTGGAGTGTATTTTTCCGGTACAATACTTAGACTTGTACAATAATATATGGTAATGCCATATAGTAGAAGGGATCATAATCATGAAGGGCATTTGCAGAGTTTGTCATTCATTTATTTATTTAGCCTTAGTGCGAAAACAGCACTTTTTGGCTTTTACATCGGACTATTAAAAGTTATAACAATGGACACGATTACGAACACCCAAGCCTTAGATGGAGAAAAACCCACCCAAGTGGGAATCAAACCCACGAACCTTGGATTGGCAGACGAGGACATTACCCCGCCGCCAATTATATATTGGTGGTGGGGAGCCGTCCGCAATTATATATTCATAATTTTTACCTTAATTTTGGTGTTTAACAACACATAGCCTATTTTTATAGTATCACTAGTCGTAAATGTTTACAAATTATTAAAGAATTTTTTACCAATTAGGTGCAAATATTACTCATTTGAAGAAAAAATACATGAAAAAACTGTATCGCCCAATGATAACAATGAAAATTTATCGAATGACGTCAAATTCTTCAAAAAGTTTTAGAAAAATTGCTTTCAACAGGATTTCGTCCGTGCAAACGAGAAACCCAGGATAGGGATCTAGAAAAATGCTTCTCGCTTGCTTGAAAATTGAAATTTTTTTACCCTGGCTTATTAATTCCCTTCAACCCTTTGTTGACGGTATGAAAAAAGTTGTAAAGCGCAAGTGTGAAAGCAAAGGTAGAGAAAAAAAATACCAAATGAAAAATGAGGCCGTGGAACTCGCGAGGTGTCGGGGGTTCGGCAAGGCAAAGCGAGTGAATTCGCACGCAGCACTTAAAATGGCCAAGAACGAAAAGGTGGCGCGAAGAAAAAAAAATCGGGGAAATGAACTTAAGTCAGGTTTCGGGATGAGAATGGGACCGAAAAACTTTCCTATGACCCTCAGGAAGCCTGATTTATTAAACGAGTGGTAGAAAATGAAAAGAGTTCAAACATAAAGGAAAATTTAACGCTCCCCCTATTCATGATGACCTCTTTGCCTAAAGTTGTTTTAAGCCCACGCGACTAAGCCGTGAGTCAACTTCACCTCGACGGACGACTTCACTCGTGCGAACGTGCGGGAAACAATGCAGCAAGAGGCTGATTAATAGGAAAGACGTTGTAATTCCGTTGGGCACGGGAAGTTTCGCATGTTACGGAGACTGTCGGCTTACTTCTGCGTCCAAAATTTCTCATTTTTCCTCGGAAAGCACAATAATAGTAAAAACAGATTTTTTTTAATGGACGTAGCAGTCCAGTAATACTTAATGTTCGGTTGCTATCCGTGATAGTTCACAAGATTAACCATTCCAGCTTAAATATGGCGGAACATTTGCATGAATAAACTTGTTACGGCCATGTTTAATCTTTCTATTTCCTTATCGTTGAACCAGTTTCACAATGTCACATCAGAAACCCTAACCGTTAGGGATACTCAAGGGACACGTCTTATGAAATTAAAATCCAAATAGCAGAAATCGGACTTTAGATACGGAATTCGTCCGTCTCCCAAAAGCCGTGCTACCTAGTCTTTAAAGTTTATATTTAGTTTATAATCGAGTGTAAAATCCTTTAATAAAAATTTATATTGAGCCATCACATGGGGTGCCCTTAAAAACCGGCTCAAAGTAAATGGGGTAATGGAAAGAGAATAAAGGAGTTATTGTTAACTTAGGGAAATTCAGCTGCGGAGCTGGAGGCAAGAAGTATTATTCAGTCTCCTTTGAATGATTATGTGCATGTATAATTTTCAAGAGTAGGTGGGTCAGTCAGTGAGAGGAGCAAAAAAGACGCTATCTGGTGGTGAAAAAAAATTGCACTAACGGGTGAGAAAGGGAGAAGGGGGGTTAGGGATGAATTGGAGTGGGATGGCAAAAAAACAGGGCAGGCAAAGGACTGGAGGCCCTGAGCATGAAAGAGTGCCAAAGGGTCGCGGTAAGGGGGTGGGGTCAGAGAGTGTTTGATTAACAGAACGGACGTCATTACACTGTGCATGAAGAATAGTGACATTAAATCAACATTTGCGAAAAAAAATGGCAGGGTCGTCTTTACTCGTCGAGTAAAAAATGGATGAATCAGGATTATGAAGTGAGTGAGATAGATGCTGCCTCCAGTTTCCTCGGGGACTAAGCTACTTAAAGAGTTAAACAAAAAAACACGCATAAAATAACATTGGGCGACTTCAGAAAGCTTGTATTATCGCATAAGTAAGTCTCTACGTAGGCTAGGAACAATCCGGTAGATTTCCAAAACAAAAAACGCATTTGTGCATCCACTAATTGTTGCATAATAATTATTCTCATGTCATTATTAAAACTAACACACATTAATATTGAATCTGTCTCTGACATGACTACTTGTTTTCTGCTTAGTAGTGAAGAATTTGTCTCCTAAGATTGATTCTTTAAGGTGTTTACAATGTTCAAAATTTTTCTTTAAGCCATTAATTTTTGCATGCAATCACAAGAATGTCGCAATTTCATATAATTTGAAAGCTACCAGAGATAATGAGTAAAAGTCGATTTCTCTAAACCCATCAGATTTTGTACGATCTTAGATCCCACTTAATGAACAATAAACACATAATTTGTTAACAAGTGACTCGAAGAATGTCACTTTATTCAACAGAAGAAGACTGGAAATTTTTGTTTTATAGTACCTCGGATATTGTGCAAAATAATTTTTTCCAATCAGCTATGTTGGCTGAAATTAATTGTTTTATAAAAGCTGAAGGGTATTAGTGCCCTTAGTTATTTGTTGAGTAATTTGCATTGAATATGCCATCCAAAGATTATCACAATCTAAACTTCTATAAGAAAATCGAAATATCTGTCGGTTCAACCAACGTCCTAATGCGAAAAACACTGGAAGGTAAGGAAAATTGGCTTTTATGATTTCCTCAATATTTTAAAAAGTAATATGAAAACATATTTCGACTCGATTTATATTTTTTATTAGTGTTTAAAAACTAATCACATGAAAATGAATCATTGTATTCCTGATTGAGCCTCCAACTACAACACACACACACACACACACACACACACACATATACATATATATATATATATATATATATATGTATATATTTCCGGGATTTGAACACCGGACCTTCCACTTGCCGGGCGAATGCTCTATCATTTAAGCTAATAAGGAAAAATAATTTAGGCTGAGAACTATGATCTTATAAAGCGCCAAAGTGCTCCGATAATTTGGCCAAGAGATGGTGTTAGGGAGCTGTTTCACCCACCAAAGGAGAAATAGACGACACACAAGAAGGGGAAAGGATAGTAGAAAAGCATTCATACGATATCATAAAGGATTGAAATGGTGCGTTTCATGGCACGCATAGCCAGAAGAAGAGACGAGCCACATTGGCCTAATACACATTCAAACACGAAATATATATACATATATACTCGTGTATACATATAAACACACAAATACAAATAATAAAGCAACCAGAGTTAATATTCAATTCATATAATAGTTTAATGGGTAAAATTTCAAACTCGGTCTAATAAAACACGGAGGCTGTCAAAAATCAACTAGCCCGTGAATGAAATCTTAGAAGTTTGATTTGCCCAATCAGTGCAAAAGCCATAAGTTTCGAAATAACTAATTCTTCAGTAAGCTTTTTGTGATTATAAAGAAAAGGAAACCAAGCAAATTGGAAAGTCCATCTATGCATGGAAATTTCTTTTATAGATAACGGTTCGCTAGTTCGGAACCGATACGAGTTAATGACTAATGAATTAACTTTTTAAGAAACCGAATATTTACTCTTTTTCATATATAGAGGGAGTAAAGAAAAAATTAAGTCATCTAGGGTTCATTATCGTCGTTCACCTATCTGAGAATAGTTTTATCACAGCTCTCTAAACTATATCTAATTTCTTGACAGTTCTTCATTCCTTCATAACTCCTTATAGCAACATTTTCCTTACTTGATTCTCGTAGCCCATCTTTGGCCTTTATCTGTAGTTCTTACCCTCCTTGATTCCTTCAGTTATGATCTTCGGTGAAAATTTTTCCTCAAGATATGCCTCCTCTTCTTCTTCTAAACGCCACAAATAGGATTGTCCCTTTACCTACTTTTCGAAGTACATCTTCATTTGTTATTCTGTCAATCCGTTCATTTTCAGCATTCTTCCTCAGAAATAAATTTCGCGCCTGCAGTCCTATTTTCTGTGCCACCCCTGTCGTCAAAATATCACACCTGTAGAAAATTGGACTCCAAAAGTAACTTTTAAAGAATCGTTAAATAATGTGGGAATAATTTTTTCCAGTTATGATTTGCTTCGTCTGATTGAAAACCTTCTTTTTCATGCTTATTTTGCCAACTCTATCCTTTGTAATTAAATATTCACTTGATAATTTTATTCGAAAATGTTCATACATGGCGACGTGAAATTTCTTCATTCTTTCCAAATCAAATTAAAACAAAATTGTGCTCATGGCTAACAATACGCATGAATATGAATAGTCATTCATGTCAATGCATATGAATAGTCATTCATGTCAAGAGGGCATACATTTAATGTTAAGGTCCGTGAGCCATTGCTGCGAACTCACACCTTGAGAAGCAAACGGCCTTACTTTATATTTTGAGGCACGTATGCACATCGAAATAATTAAAAATCTGCTTGTCTCCACGAGAAAACTCCCTCCGTTTCTCTCCTGCACGTACCTTCGCTCCTACCTCCCTTGGAGGCTCGGCCGATTGAGCACCGGGGACCCGTTTCCGCCGATTTCATGTCGAGAAACAAATAAAAATTGCGCGGGACGGAATAAAAAAGAAATATTCCCGGAGGATATTGATCCCGAAAAAATATTTCAATTACAAAAATTCTCTGAACACAACTCACAATGGTGAAAAGAGATGGATGATGGCTTAAGATTTAGAGAATTCCCATGAAGTCAGTAGTAGCAGTAAGCATTGTTTTGGAAAGCAAAATAACTAGGGTAGGAGTTTGAGAAAACAGAAGGTAAAACGAAGGTATCAGAAATCATTATGGCAAAGCATACAAATGAGGCACTCAGATCAAAGCAAAAGAGTAGATCAAACAATCAGATCAAAACAGAAGCGGGGAATGACAAGCATGGCATCTAATAATACATCTACATCTACATAAGTACCCTGCGAGCCACCAAAAAGGTGTGTGGCAGGGGGTGTAGCACCATGAGGGAAGGGTAAGGGTTGAGGGGGTTGGGAGTTAGGTGAGGAAAGGTGGGGGGAACCTGTAGGGAAAAAAAATATATATATATACACACAAACATATATATACATACATACATACACACATGTATACACATCCTCGCGAAGTCCCTAACCTGTACGTTAATACTTATTGTAATGAACTAAGTCCTGGGGAATTTCGACTACGAGCATTCTGGTCCCTTATCGTTCTTGGAAAAAATGACATTTTAAACCTGTCAGTCTTGCAGTCTATCTCTCTAGTCTTATATTCGTGATCCCTTCGACCGTAATACGTTGGGGTTCGTATTATATCCTTGATGTCATCGGAAAAGGGCCCATCTTTAAATGTTTTAATAATACTCCCAAGACAGCATACAAATAGTAATGTATGTTCCTGGCACATTAATTAGAGACAAAATATTGATCATAAATAAATTGGCTAATTAGTTGGTAAGTTAAGGTAATTATCCTTTAATGGTGTATTGCACACACAGGTATGGTGGGTTGCAGTAATCCAGGGGGTAGAGCGTTGGACTACTGACCGGAGGGTCCCGAGTTCGATTCCCGGGCAAAGCACTCTGGGCACCAACCAAGCTAGTTGATTTTTCGGGTACCAGATCTTCCTGGGAAACCATAACCGGTACAGGGAAAGGAACTGGCCCCCCTACCCTGATGTGCGAATATTCACCCGCCGTCGGGCCTAGTACATGGGTGAGCTCTACCATCACCTACTAAACCGACCTTCGAGTAGATTACTGTGTTTATAGATAGATAAAGGGCTTTATTTGGGCGAAATTGAGACCTAATGGTCCCTTCTTCCATTTAACCCATTGTCATATGCATATTATGCAAGGTATAAAATTGGTTATAAAGGTACGAGAAGCAATTTATTTGATGCAAAAGAACGTTGCTTCGACTAAGATGGTCCCTTCAACTATTCCGGACAGATTCACTGAATAGACACTTATATTTCATACTAAACGCTAAAAGAGGGAATACTATATTTGCAGATTCCACTAGAATTTTTATTTTGCACGACCTTGGTTTCCATTAACGCCTAGTATGAAGACTTACATCAAGCAGCGCCAGGGGCAGTGTCTTACTTAGGTATATTTCCGGAAAAAAGTTCATGTGATTCTGGTTGCAAATTTAACACAGAGATATCACACAGAGAGTAACTATATTTTACGCTGTTAAGCCTTTTAATTGGTTATATGATTGATTACAAATTATTAATATATTTCATTGCGCGTTTATGCAAACTTTGAACACCGAAACAAGGTGAAGAGCCGTAAACTTGGGCCGTTTTATTTGAGGAATGAGACAAGTTCGAATCCTGGCAATTTACAAGCGCTATTATGGAGCATTTCATATTTTAGAATATAAGAGAAGGGATTGAAAGCGTATATCTTTACGACAACAGGCACAGAATGTAAAAATGGAAATTCCTCGAGACCGCAGGGGTAAATCCTGTCCCATGTTGTGTACGGGAATGTGTCTAACTCGTAAGACGAAATGAGAAAAGACAAACGTGCCCAATTGATATTTCCTACTGTGAGAGGTTTTTAAGCTAGGGTGCTTTAAGAAGGCAAAAATAAATACAGTCAAAGGAGAGAAGAAAGGAAAAGAGGGTCAACCTTTTTTCTCAACACGCCCAAATCAGATTACGCAAAATGATGTAACCCATATTTCCGGGCTATATTTATAGTTTAGAACTCTAGCCTCCTCTTCTGGCTGACCATACCCCACCCTAGATTCCCGTTCCTTCTCCAAGGCCGTCTGGTGCTGTTTATACGCACGCTCGAATACAATCCAGCACGCATCACACCAGAAAGTGAACGGTTGATAATAGAAGATAGTCCCGCGCACCCGGAAAAGTAGACTGAAAACAAAGAAAAATCAGTGGGAAAATGTGTCAAGAGGGCTAACAAGGGAAATCCATTTAGTCTCCTTCTTCACTTGAATTTCGAATACGCGATCGCAGACTCGATGAACGCAAAATACGTAGTCAAAGCGGGTTGTCAATCCATGGGGGTCCCCACGTTCCCGATGTCACGCGACGGAGCTAAAGGGTGTGGGTACGGAGACGGTCAAAGGACGAGGTAGACGTTGGAAAAGACGGAATAGGGGGAAGGCGGGCCATTATTCCGCGTGTGAGAGATGATAGGAGGAGAGGGGGTGGGAGAGAGGAGGGAGCTGGGGAGGGGTAAAGGAGCAAATGTCCATTTTTATTCCCTCCCCGCCGTCCATGGAGCATCTCTCACTCGGGCCGTCAAGGGCGATACATCAAGCGGGAGTGGGGAGGGTGGAGGTTGTGGTGGTGGTGGGGGGTGTGCAGGCGGAAGGGTCGGAAATAAACAGCAAATAGTGCGGAAGGGGAAGGCGAGGGATGGGGCGAAGAGAGGAAGGAGTAAGTAAGGGCAAAAGAGCATCGGCGGCGCGGAGGGGAAAGTGACAATCCCCGCTTCTAGGTCACGCAGCCTATCGAGGGATTCGGAGGGATGCTACCGTGTTGACGATTCTTATCCCCAGCCGAACCATCACTTCTTCCCCTCCTCCTCCTCGCGTACTCCCTCATCCATGCCTCCTCCGAAACCCAACTCTCTTTTCCCTTCCTCCACCTTCTCTCTCTCAAGTTTTGATGCAAAACTGGCAAATTTCTCATACCGAGGTAAGTATTTCTGTGTTCACCAGACGTAACTGATTTGGGTGCAATAAATTAAGAGCATCATTCGTAGGGGTGGATAAATGATCAAATATTTCGTTTCCCTCAAAATACCAGGGCTAAGCTGGGTAACCTATTGACAGCTACGTCTGCTTTTCAGTAATTTTAAGTTAATTTTTTTAGAAAGGAAATCGTAAATCTATTGACCATAAACATATGGTTATGGACGACGGAACTAAAGCAAATTCTTTGATCCTCAGCAAATTCCTAAAAAATATATTTTAAAAATCAAAAGTGTCGAAGAAACAAAGTTACCGGTAAGGTGAAACCTGTACTCCTTCTGTCATTGTATGATTTATTCTGTGAGGAAATATTGCAAAATGTACGTCAGTGTTGATGTATTTTTATTATATTCCTTTGCTTAAATATAACAAGATAAGTAGTGAAGAATGAATGCATGGCAATACATGTTTATAATTGGTTGTGAGGAAATTTTTCCTCTACTGCTTCATAAATATTTTTTCTAATTTTTCATCGTTTTTTCAAGGGAATTAAATAATGATATTAATACTTTTACTCAAAAAATTCGTCCACAATACATTATACATTGGCACTTTGATTTCAATGTTTTTTCATAATTCAAGTTCCTTATTTAGCATACAAAGCCATGTAATTTATGTAGATATCCATGAAATATGTAAATATTGGGCTACTAAGAATATATTGGATAACTTCGTTACAATAAGATTATCGGTAATTAGTTCACGATATGTTCTGACCTTTATCAATAATGACTGAAATGCTTATAATTCAAGATATATATATATATATATATATATATATATATATATATATATATACAAACACTAGGTTAATAAATATTAAACACACAGAAACATAAAAGAAGGACACTTACAGTAGATATTTACGTTTCGACGGCACGGCCGTCGTCATCAGAATTCATGGGCATTCTGATGACGACGGCCGTGCCGTCGAAACGTAAATATCTACTGTAAGTGTCCTTCTTTTATGTTTCTGTGTGTTTAATATTTATTAACCTAGTGTTTGTGTGTTTGTGCGTCGCCGGAGTGCGTCATTTTCAAGATTATATATATATATATATATATATATATATATATATATATATATATATACATAGTTTAACATAATTTTTAGGCTGGCCATCTGTAATTATAGCCATTCTTTCTTAAATATTTGGGACTAAATTCACTAAGAATGTATGTAGTCAAGGCTTCATTGCTCTATCAGCTTTTGAAAAGAAACGAGTATATACCCGTCCAACCTTGGCGTAGCACAGCTATAGAATATGACAACATTTACACCAGCGACATATAGTTACACTATATCCCCAGCATTGGCATTTTATGCGCACCTAATGATTGGAAAATTCCACTAGCACCTTCATGAATGCTATTATCAAATACCATTAGCATTAATGTAAACTTCTATTTGAGTTGAGATTTAAGTAAAATTTTTTTTTCAATTGTGATATCATAAAACGGGAAAATATTTTTTTATCATATCCTCCCGCATGCATAAAATATTTGAAAATGTTACATAAAAAACAATGATAATGTATTTACATATTTCCCTTGCTTTCCCCGGAAATTGCTTGACACTCTTCACACGCACGAAGTGTTTCGATCCGTCACAGAATGGATTATGATCAATCCCGAGTGCCAAATTTTCAATTTCGCATAAAAACGTCACCCCAACTGAAATTTCTGACCGGGTGGGAGAAAAGAGAGAGAGAGAGGATGGGGTAAAAATAAATTTACGGCCTGAATAACCTGGAAATGTCGGGAGCGATTTTGAAAACCAGAGACGTGGAAGTCCTGTCTCCGATGTCCTCCTCCCTCCAGTCCAGAACTCTCTTCAGTCATGCCCAAAACAATTGGCGGTCGCAGCCCGTCGAAAAAAAACCCCTCAATCCCTCCCCATCCGCCTCTCACCCGACTCCCCCATCCAACCCCTCCAAAGAGACCCGATCCCTTTTAGCCTCCGTTCTAATTATATGGGCAGCGCGATAGGAGTGTCGGACCTCCTCCTTTCCCTTCCCCTCCTGCACTCTTTCCGCCTTACACCTGGCAAACATGAGCAATCGAAGGGGTTCCCGGCTAACCCCCCCGCCCATCGATATAAACTCACCAACGGCAGGGAGGAGGAGGAGGAGGCACACTGGGGTTGGGGGTAGTCGGGAGGAACCGGGAGAGAGTGGAAGAGTGCGAGGGGGTGTGGGGGAAATAGGATCGGGGCTAAGGGAGGAAGGGGTAGCATCCGAAGGAGTAGTAGGTCGATGGGTTTAGTTGGTTTCGCGTCCCCGTGCCTTTGAGAACGTTTGCGACTTTTTGAAGCGACGAGTGAAGACAATATAGTAGACTTTGAATCCCAAACAAAAACCCCTTGCAAAGGTGTGTCAATCCACATAGACGTGCGGTCCCGACAAAGCGGTTCTTAAGGGTTAGGGGAAGAGGGAGAGTGGGGACGTGCTGCCCGGTATGACGGTGGAAGAAGCAGTCAGGACGGGGTCCTCGGAGTGCGTCGATTGAATCTCCGGAGGGTCGATAATAGTCGCGGTGACGAGGCGTGGATTCCGCGGAGGGTACGCCGTGAGCCGCGGGGGGTGTCATACCTCCCCCTCGCGTGGAAACAGGAGCGGTGGTGGGGCCTGTTGGGACCCGTGACTCTCTCTCCGCCTCTACCCTTTCCCCACAACCCTCCTCCTTCCCAATTAGGCACGGGGGTCATCGATTTCGGGGGGAGGATAAACAGTCTGTCGTCTCGCGTGGTTGGGGAAGTGGTGTTGTTGTCGTGGGATAAAAAAGGGGTTTCCGGGAGAGAGAGGGAGGGAGTATCGGTCCGAGGTAATTAATTAATCGATTCCCGGAGTTGGGTTTCGATCGAGTGACGCCCATCTCTGCACGGTCTCCGGAAAGTGTGGGCGGGGCGGTTCAATTTTTTGCCCCCCCTACCCCCATCCCTTCTCCCATCTCCCCTCTCCCCGCCTCCTCCCCACTGACCCCGTCACCGCATTTGTTTTTGCCGTCAAGGGACGGGAGGGATCGCGGGGATCCGTCAGGTTTGGATCAATTCCTCTCTCTCCTCTCTTCATCTCTCGATTTTAAGTACATCCGCCGCCTTTCGTGTATCCGACCCGAGCGTTTTGCTCCCTGCATCAATCGGGGAACGGGAGGGGAGAGAGAGAAAGCGAGAGAGAGAGAGAGAGAGGGGTGGAGGAGTCGTTTTTGATTCCTCCGTTTGTTTATTCGTCGAATCTCGAGTATTCTCTTTTTTTTTGTATTTCGTACATTTCTGAAAAAATAAACCGGAGAACCGTTCAAAATCTCGAAAATGGATTCGGAAGACGAGCTGATGGAGGAAATCGCCGAAGATCTGAGGAAGAGATCCGGGAATGGAGAGCAATTGGACTCCCCCTCACTCACGAACTTTTTCAACTATTGGTGAGTGGATCTTCTTCCCTTGGGGTGTTCAAAGTCTCCCTCCCCAGTTCTGTGTCTGTGTGTGTGCTCGCGTGCAAGATCTTTCCAGTGGTCGATGGATATGAGTACCAAAACACCTCCTTTGGAGTTTATTTTTTTTGCGGGAGGGATCGACGACATGTACCCGCGCAATGATGAAATTTTTGACGTCAAAAAATTCCAATTTTTGGGCATAAACCACCTCGGGACGCTCCAAGGGCATCACGTCATGATCTCGTTATTGCCGAGATTTCGACCATGTCGCCCTGAGTCGGTACGGTCCGAATTCCGAATGAGCCCTCTAATCTCATTAATTATGGCGTCAACTTTATTTTCTCGATCCGATACCGAATATCCAATCTCATTCTTTTTAGTGTCAACTCCATTCCGTCTCCAACAAAATCTGGTTGCAAAAATTAAGATTGTGCAAGAAACAATCATTAGGCACCGTTCATAAATGATGTCTCGTTTCCCTTCGGAGACGTTTTCAAAATCTTCCCAACAAAATACCCAAACCAAATACCCAACTGTTGCGCACCCTTTCGCAAATTCTATGATGTGACTTTGGTGCAAATATATCTTTTTCTCTTCATCATCTCATTTTTTTAATCCTTTCCATATCGTGGAGGCTGAAATTCGGAAAACTTTAGCACGCTGCTCGAGAGTAAAATTTTGAAGAACGGAATTTGAGGGAGGAATTGTAATCTCTGAAACAAAAGCTACTATAATAAATCTGATTTTGCGATGAAACTGAAAAGTGAGGGTTAGTGTTTTTGAAAATGAGAGTGCTGGTGAGTTATGTAAGCTGCTAAACTTACTGTCATGCCAATAATAACGAATCGCCTCTTGACGCTGGGAGCTAGATTAGCAGAAAGAGTAGCACAGGTAAAATCAACACCCTTACCAAAATTAATGTTTAGTTATTAAGGACTAACTTAGAAGGGTGAGAAAAAATATAATGGCAGTCGCATGAATTTTAAATCCTGCTGTTACGAATTTTGTTCCTACGGAGAACAAAAATCATAATCCTTCGGCTCAATGTTGACAAAAAATACAGCATGAATTTTATGGTCGAGATCATCAGCTTTCCATAAGAATGCGTCAACATCTATTTTCTTATGGGATTATTGTGTTACGCCTCCACATTTTTTATTGTCCATATGCCGGTAAATTTAGAGTTGCACTAAAAGTGCTGTGGTATTTAGTGGCGGCCTATTACATGTTTTTCCAAAAACAATTTTTATTATCAAGGTTTAATGTATTTCCCGCCTTGTTGACTTCTTATAGTATCGTAAAACTTTAAACTAGAAAGATAATTAAATACTTCAGCTGGTCTATTTCTCATAAATTTGTTTTTTTTTACAAGGTCTCCATTTGAAAAAATTCCTGTGTCCAATTGTTATTTGCTTGGACTCTCTTAGCCCTCAGATGAGTACGCGGCAAAGAGTGAAATTAACTTCCTTCACGTCAGAGATCCTACATTTCATTAATTGTCTTCCCTTTTGGGTAAATTAAAAAAAAAATGATATCCAATTGATATCAGAGTGTATGCACCCATTCGATCCATTACTTACGACTATATACGTATTTTCCCTCTCGATTACTGTCACGGGGCTGCCAGGTCGACACACGAAGCACCTCCCACGTTACCGGCGAATCGTTTTGGAACAGGGGGTGGATTCTGGGGGTTTTAGGATCGCGCATGAGCAACCTTAAAACATACCACAACTCAACTACGAAAAACAAGAAGAAGGTGGACACTTGTACTACCTTTATGGCAATGTTTCATATTTCGCGTCCACAGGGAGGGGGGCGAGTGACTAATTCCCCCGCTCTCCATCCCTTCACTCACTCTCTTCCACTTTCCCCGGCTCAGCGCACGTTAAGGATAAGACCAAGGCGAGTGTGCGTACTCGTACATTATGTAGCGTCATCATAAAGGGAAAGAAGTTTTCTCGCGGAGAGCTACGGTATAGCGCTCCCAGCAAACCGGCGAGAACGACATCCCGACTTGTTTATATGTATATAAAAAAACCACTCGCAATTTCTTTAAAAGCTCTGTAAAACATACATGTGGCGAATGCGACGGGATTTGTTGATCACTTGGCTTTTCCCTGAATTAAACCGGGAGGGGAGTGGTGGAGTGAATATTTCAAGCGTCGGGAGAACACAAAGGCAACCGTTTCCTTTATTCTGTTTGTGTACGACGCGCGGGCGATCGCGAGGGAAACCAAGGGACTCTTTTCTATTCATGAGGCTATTAAAGCTTAATCCACCGATGGGAATCCCGAGTGCTTGGGCCTGAGTCTCGTTCTTCATTTCGGATGTGATTGTTTACAACATTTCAGCGAAGATATGTTTCTTTCCTACGGGGAAGAGCATAAATTTACGCTCGGACTTTCACTTTTAGATATTTCTGTGTTTTTCAACTTCCCATGAAATAACGAGAGTATAAAATGGATGTGAATGAAGGAGAGGTAATAGGGGCGTTGAAAGCTGTGCTAGAGGGAGTATGGTTAGATATGTGTCAAAGAGCAAGAAGAAGGGAGAGACTTTTGTGCGTCAAAAGGGATAAAGACCGAGAGAAGGAAATATGAAAGGAAAACCAGTGTTTAGGCTGGAGGAAGTCCAAGCGATATTTAATAGTTCTTATGGAGCGTTAAAAATATACCTTTAGTAGCCAACTATAGGCATGATAATTTTGTAACGCATTTAATACCATGCAATTTTTATTACAGTTCCACACTTGACAAAATACCGTTAAACTTCTAAGAGGAGTGACTCGAAAAGGTTATCGTGTTCCCAAGTTGGCATGACAGTCGAAACGCAAATGTAAATGTATGTTTAATGCTCAATCTCAACTTTATGGCTAATTGAATCAATGCATTTTGAACGCTTACCAAAAGTCAGTTGTTCGTTAAAGTTTACGATGGAAAAAATAAAAAAATGTAAACATATATCCAGGTTTACCACGCGCTTAGGCACGGTGCGTGGTGCTATCCACCGATTTTAGATCTGCTGTCATCTCTCTTAAGTAACAACGCATTTTAATTCCTACGCAGTCCTGACTTCCTTAGACTAATCAAGAGGGTCCCTCGAAGTAATCGTATGGGGAATTGTTTCTTGGCTTTTAGAATTTTCGCTAAGGTACGCTGCACGATTATCATAATAAGATTAATACCGATATGGATAGGGCTCTGTGTATTATGAGGGACGATTGATAACAGAATATTATTGAAATAAAACTAAACTTTAGTCAACCATTCGCCTCTCAGATAAATTCCTAAGGGGGTTTAGAAATTACATGTTTTCAAATGGCTAAATAGTGATTTATCAATCGTATAATACATTCCCGAAATATATTTTCTCATGACTTGTTGATTCCTGTTACCCCATAATCTCGATGAAAACAAGGGAATATAGTCCATAGTTTCCTCGACTAAATCAAATATATGATGCAAACGCAATATTGACATTTTTTACTTGAAAAATTCAATGACACTCAATAAAAGTGCTGATACTGCATACTAACCAAAATTATAAATGCTCTTTACTCGTACACTGTCCAATGTTTAATGTGAAATCAATAATGCTCATTTCGTGGTATTTAATGTATATTATTTATAGAAGCAAAAATAAGAGTATGTTGTTCATTATTTAACAAATTTACCTCGAGTTTCACTACGATGGATGTAATTTCAGGTAAGAATAGCCATGTAAATAGATACACGGAGTACTAATAAAGTAATTTGACAATAAAACATTTCTTATGAGCAGAAAAGTTTTAAAAGCAAACATGTCTCCTGCCGTAATCTTTAGTGTCTTCATCGCGAGGCAATACGAAATGCAAGTGTCTAGTCAGTTAAAAACACCAATTGACGCAGTGAATGATATTTCAATATCGCAAATAATGTACGCAAAAATACCACTAAATGGTAAGCATGCGGTAGATAGTAATGATGATAATTTTCTAACTCTGTTCAAAGGATGATTCATTGGATATATTTCGTGGTATGCCTTCTATTCAATTAACAAATTCAGGAATTAGGGGAATACATACGATTTCACTATCATAAATGGGAGAAAAAAGATAATGCTTGGATTCTCAAGAGAAGCAGTCACACGATAACGGCGCGGTGTATTTCACAACGGGGACTACTTTAGAGATCGATTGAAAAAAATGTCTAGCAGCTGCACTCGTGTTCACGGGTTGGCAATTGGTTATAATGTATCCGATTGCATCTCCATGCGCTTCTCTATGACTGCCGAGGGATCATTTTTACGGGCCATGATGTTCACACTATGACGTACTTAGTTCCTAAGCTGATTTTCCGCTGTGGATCCGTAATGAGGATACTGTGAAATAATGTTACTCCATTTATTCGGTGAACATCTTAATTTGATGAGCATTTGTTTGCCTACGATGCGAATCGATATTTGAATCACGGTTAAAACCTACGACCAACTAGAAGGACGTATTTATAGAAGCGACGTATATCTAAATCACAACAAAGGAATGGATTTCTATATATTTCTGATACATGAAATTAATCAGCGCGTAGAAAATGTGCCAATTAGAAAATTTTCGAATGATAGAACAATTACAGAAAGTGATCACCATAATTTAATCACTATACCTGCTGCATGTATACGTTTCTATTAAGGTTCCTTGCGATGTTCCTATGATAGATATCGTATACAAACTTAGACAGACATTGCGTCGTTGACTGTCCAAAATAATTGTCATTTTTATCAGTTCAAAGAACGTGATATTTCCTAATCAAACCATATAATGAATATGAAATGAAGCCATAAATCGTAAAAGAACTTTAAGAGGAGGGAACGCTTAGTTCATTCTTCTTTCTAGTGCGGACTTTACTCTTTGAATTCAAATATATTTCTTAACATTACCATTGACTCTTTCATTAGCAGTATATTTATCCAATGATTGATATATTTTGCAAATGCTAATAATTATCCTAACCTAAATATCATCACCATGCCGTTGTATTTCATCATTATCACCAATGTACGTGCTCATATGGATAAAAATTGGTAATTGTAGCAATATTAAAGGGCTCAACACATGAGATCCTTTAAATAAGCCGCGATCTATCCACCGCAAAGTGTTATTAGTTTTTAAACTTCAGCATGCACCTCCGAGAGCGGGTTTTTGGGAATAAAAAAATACGCCATCAAACCAAAGTTTGTTTTGATATTTTTATGGAGTATTAAGTTATATTTTAAGATGATAAAGTATTAACTTGTCCTCATTATAGAAAACTTTCATTGTCAGAGATATGGGTAAATATTTGCTTTTAATTAAATTTCTTTTAGTTGGTTTTCGTAAAGTAAGGATATTTTATTTTAAAAAATAAACGGCCTCTTAGAGTCCTATAAAATCTTTTGGAAACTTAATTACGGCTTCGTCGATTGACTTAATTTATTTTTCGGAAGAAAAGAATCTATCATTAAGAAGATATGGCATTAGGTGGGTAAAAGTTTAAGAACCCCTGCCTTAACACTACTTTGGCTTTGATTGATGATTTTGTGGAAAGTACCTGCGTAATAAAATGCAGAGATGAGTGGCGATAAAGATATTTAAATCCAATGACGATTATCTCAAGAGAATACCTCTATTTCAGACCTGCTGAATTACTTATAAAAAATCAAACATATCACACAAAATTAAGTATATTCTGTTTAGCATGTTTGCCCCTAGTTAACAGTGAAAAAATATATCTAAGTAACCAAAAATTGAACAATGATATCTCAGGTTAAATATAATTGAAGTTTGCCCCTAATCATATTATCGTAATGCTGTATTGATGTTTTTTCTCGTAAAAGTCTTCATAAAACATTTTACCCGAGTAAAAGTTAATATTATCTATTGGATGTCAAGGCTAACTATTTGTTCAGCATAGTTCAGTAAACTTAACAACACGGATACTAAATAGAAAATAACACACTTTCGATCTCCATAAAGTCGCTGACAATAGCTCATCAAGGTAACGCTTTCCAAGTAAAATTTAATTTTTAATATAACATAAAGTGCAGCAATAACATTTTTGAACCCTGGACGCTTTGAAATAAAGTAAATGAATCAAATATCACATTTCATTTTATCGTCAAGATCAAAAAAGTGGTGACAACGTAATTCTCAGCAAATTTCGTCTATTTAGCAATCGTAGTCAGAATTAACCTATTATTCTGTAGGATATCGCCAGCAAGAGCGATCAGATAACATTGATAATATAAACAGGACCAGAGTTAGGTTCGAATAAATAAAACTGTTTTTCTCACCAATATAGCATTTCGAGCCCCACGTTTCCAGCCTAAGGTCGGGCATTTGTTCCGCGTCCACGATCACCGTTCCAACACGCCAACGCAGGCGGGCCGTCAAAATCGCAGAACCACCTGAGAATCGCGCATAGTGGATCGGCTCCGAGACGCGGCCTACTCAAAGGCTTCGTCCGTCGCACGCATCCATCGTCACGGGGATCCGAGCCATCTTTCAGCGGGTAAAAATGAAATGGAATTCCCCCCCCCCCGTCCCACACCTCCCTGCCGCCGCCCCTGGATTCCGCGGCATGAGATCGGGCTCCCTTTCCGTCATTCGCCCCTGCCGCTCCGTGACGTGACTATAATGAGACGACGCCCGGTGGGAAAAGGGGGGGGAGGGGTAGTGTGGGGGAGAGGGAAGTTGGAGGGATCAGGTGTCGCCTCAAAGCGCGCTCCCACCCCTGGAGGATGCAGTGCGCGAGATCGCCCGCCCGCCCTTCTTTTGCCAAGAGCATTGTCTCTGGAGCCATGAATCGTGCCTTGGCAGCGGCGCCCGGGTAGAGTGGGCGGGGCCAGGGGAAGCGAGAGGGTGGAGGGGCCCGCGGGGGTTTTCCTAAATGCGCCCGCCGGAGTGAGGGCCGCCGCCCGTGGTTGGCCGTGGCCGAGAGAGCACATAGGTAGATTGCCCGCCGCGCAGCACGTTCTCTCACACGCTTGTCGCCGGGAAGGTCAGGCGCATTCCTGCACAAGGCGAGCGAAGTGCGTTTGATGTGCGGTTGCATCACTCACCCGGATATGCGGCCGGAAAGCTGAGATCTTTTTCATTCCGTGTGAATCGAGGATGGATAATAGAGAGAGAAGCACAAGCAGGGAAATATGTTGACAATGGAGAGGACAATCGTAAAGGGTTGACGAAAAAACTGTTCGACGGGAGTTGCTTGGAAAGAACTTACTTCAAAACATTATTCAAAGAACTGCTAGCAGTCAAAAGACATGCGAGTATACGCTCGTATACGGACATGGCCATTCAAAATCATGGAGGCTTTATTAACAAATGTGTTCTAAGCCAGAAATTTAAAGGAACTTACTCAAACGGATGAATAGAGTTATAAATGCGATTCTTGATTATAATCATCCGAAATGTTTGAAAAATATTTCAAACCGGTATTTTGTCTCCCGAGTATTTTTTATACAATTATGTTTTCCTTAGCTATCATTCATTACGAGACCCATTTGCCCCGTTATTTTGGGCAACTTATTCCAAAATACGTTTTTTTATCCACCCTTCTCGTAACGTCACACGAATGTTACACATTTAACTATTAGTAACTGAAAACGATGCATAATGTGATTACTCCGTGAAAATTTTCGTTTTCTAATACATTAATTCTATGATATATCGTAGTAACTTGAAGGGACAACTCTCCATTGTTCGGCATCACGCATTTCGTGACTCGTTTGCTTTCTCTATCTAATGACCAATGACGTCGTCAACTGTTCATTTTTTTTCCATCAGTCGGCAACTAATTAAAACCAATTTTTAAAAAATACTCTCCCTCCATTTCTCAGCATTTTGATTTATTCGATTGGCCTAACTCCATACCGTCACCCTAAAGAAACAGTCAGCGGAACATTCTCAATTATGTTTGAGGAACTGCTTTGGACTTCAAACTTATTCACCATGCCCTCTTCCAGGAAGTAAAACATTTCACTTAATCCATAAATAACATTAATCCACCCTTCTTTCGTTTCAACTGTTTCGTCATTGTTTCTTTAATTTGTTGATCTATATGTATTGTGGCAGCTATCAATGGTGTCATTTTCTCAATTTTCCATAGCTCATGACTCACATGCGTCCCTACACCGTCTCTAATGATGTGGTATTACACAGTGGCTATCCATTCTGTGTCATCTCACATTAACATCTTCGGGAAACTGCTCTTCCGTTGAACGTCGCCATTCATTTTGTCTCTACTGTCCTTCATCCCTCTTATTTTCACCTTTCTTTGCTCTCTGCCTCCTTAAAAGTTTTTTAATAACAGAGAAAATCTCGGAATATTTGCTTACAACTTTGGAGCTATTGCAAGTCTGTTTTTTCATGGAATTAATGACTGATAAATTTTAAAGCGGCTTTCCATGCAAATGCAATTCTAACACCAAGTTTGTATTGAAATTTTCGTTTTAATTTTTGCGTACTGCCTTCAACTATCTAACGTCCTTCTCTCAGATTCACGAAGACTTCATATTGGTACCTACACCCTATGCGGTTGACGTGCTGAAACTTGGGCCGCACGTACACTGCCCGAAAAATAGCGACTGGTGCATCGCTAATCTTTTTCAATTAGTCCAACGATTCTGATGACTCATCCATTCGGCATATATATTTCTCCATTCTTCTCCTCGTGGACACTTTTTATAAAGTTCTTCCATTTATCATTTCCCCAAGAACTGAATTCCTAAAATGAATATTCGCTCTGCTGCAATCTAAAATATTTATGATCTGATCCCATGAATTGATTTTTTTGTGACAAAAAGCAAAGTGATACACTTTTCGTCTGGTTTGATGGGCAAGATGTGATATTAAAAGAGTGAATTCAAGTGGTGTGGTTTTCCTCACATATCTTAAACATAAACTTGTTTTTTTCTTAAGGATTTCGTGAAAAATAACAGGACATGGCCGTTGCGGATGTGAGTGCGCTAAAATATTTAATGTCTCCAACATCAAATACATACACGCGCGCCCACGTTCGCACGTCGAATGACGGCTAGCAATCGCTGCATGTGTTGCATTTTCTAAGAAACGGGGAGAAGAAAGATAAACATATCTTAGAGGATATTCAGAGAGCTTGGGTTACGAGAGAAATCGGGAAAATCTCTTTCTGTACTTTACAGCGAAAAGCAATCTTAAGAGTAGGTAAAGTGAGCACTTTTCAGGTTTGCACCGGATGTCGCAATAAAAGCTTGAATCCAAATATTTAATTCGCTTACTGTAGTGAATTATGTTGTTAAAATGTTACCTTGAAAAGGATCAAAATCGACTTAGCAATGCTGAAAGAAAATAATGGCGCGTAGGTGGCACAGAAGTTGAGATCAATACCTGTATTTGCTCCTTTGTGAACGCGTTGAGGTGCGCAGTCTGCTTTGCATATGATGCTTAAGTACGTTTGAGAGGAAAATGGAATGAATGAAGAATAGAGTTTATTGATCATGGAGATACTTAAGCAAGATATTTCCATCTTGAAGTCACGTCTCTCTGTCGAGTATCTAATTTTGGGACGGTACGGCCTTCCCTGTGTGGGTCCGTATTTTAAATACAATAAAAGGAGTTGGTTTTGGCGAAAACCCAAGTCTCCCTGATTGAGAGCGTGGGAGGATGACGTAAGACCATTTTCCGGTTTATATCTTCATGGGAATATTCGGCCGTTATTTCTAAATACGCTAAAATGTTCAATTGCTGATGTAAAAAGTATAAATGATGTCGGAAAAGAGAGTACAAGTTTAAGAGGTGAACAAAAAATGATAAAACACTGAAACTTAACTTTTTATGTCGTCCAGCAGATTGATGGCAGTTAGCGAAAACATTATTGATGCAAAAGATACAATTTAACATTGTTTGTCATGTTCCTATTTCCCTCTGGAAAGAAAAGCTCCCTGGAAAGGAAACATCGGTTTAATACGCTGAACGAACGTGAACTTCTTTTATTGGCATATACTTCACTGAAACGCTTCAAGACGACCAAAGCGTGGAAATTTGTGCCCATTAAGTTTCAAAATAACATAATTCATATGAAATCTCATTCTAGAAGTATTCAAATAATATTTTTTGGCACAAGTGAACGACTGTTGAAATTTAACGACCCCTCCCTCTGAATGAGGGTTTAACTTTTGCTTTTTATCACTGTTTCCTCTACGAAAATGTGCTCTAAAACAAAATACGAACCACTATTTGCTAGCGATGGCATATTAAGACATGTTTAAAGTTTTTCCAGAGTTACTCCGACATTTTTTTCTACTGTAACATTTTGTGGGTGACATAAAAAAAACCGAAATGCAGTACGCAGCAAAACCGTAATTGACGGGCAACAACAATATTTTGTTTGCTCTCTCAGAGTTTTTTTTTCAAAAAAGGGCGATGAAAAACTTAGCGATTTTTCACCAAGTTTTATATTTTTTTAAATTCACGTTTCTCGGATGTGCAAAAGCATTTTTCCGAGAACGAAAACAATTTCTGAGAAATTCTGGGATCCTCTCCCTCCATTTTTTTTAATCATGCGAATGGAGTGCGAATCGCTGGAACTTGAATTCCCACCCGCTTGGTTGAAAGCGGTTATGCTTGACTCCGACTGCAATTAAGCGCGTCCGAAAATATCGGTCGCCTATGGCTGTATCGCCAGGCACGACAATAAATCTTCCTGGACAAATTAACTGCAGTCCGTCTGTTGCAGTAAATCCATCAATTATCGCCCGGAAAAAGGATTCCCCACTGGCTGTTTTTTCCCCTAGAATTTACGGTTTGGGAGTCTGAGAGTCACACGTGTTTTTGGTCCCCGAGCCCGAAGCAACGTCACGGAAATGTAATGATTTTTCGGATGAGGGCCACTGTGCCTCGACGTTGCTGGGGAGATGTGGGAGGAGAAGCGTCCTTCGCCTAGTCCACAAGCTCATCATCTCGTTTTTCATTTGAAATGAGACGTGTAAATGGGAAGATATTTCCTGAAACGACAATATCAGACTGAGAGTCGCCGTTTAAAGTTTGAGCTTTGACTCCGCGTCTCCAATAAGAAGAGAAGGTTCTGTCCCAAAAGAGCGTGCTGACCATGAAAGTCTCTCGTGATGCACTCGGCGACGTTGCTGCAAGAGACTGAACATGTCATCTCTCTAACTTCCCGCCGGGGACGACTCCAAAACGAGACTCCCACCGCAGGGGGTTGAAGCAGCCCGTGGACCCACACTTGAAATTTGCTAAGCTCTTGATTTTGTGGCGTATAAATAGAGCCGTTCATTCGGAACCTATTTCTGTTTAATTAGAGTGTACTCATGAGGCTCGTGGAGCATCTGTTCAATGTCCGCATGTGGCAATGTCCCTAATCTCGGTCTCCTTGCCCTTGCTTCACTTCGTATATGCAATGCAAACGTGCAAAAATAAAGTGCAATGTTTTTCATGTTAATGGTAATGGTGACGAGAAAACATTAAGATGAACAGAAAATGTACACTTTTACAGCAGTCTTTAGGCATTCATTCAAAATTTGTTAACAGAAAAAGTTTGGATGCGGACCTTGGTAGACTAGCTCTCTGCATCATCTCTACTTTAGTTAAGTCATGCAAATCTAATTCAATTGCCTCTTAATATTTATTGGTCGATGAAAATACATTTGCTCATAAAGGAACTGCAAAGCATTAGAAATAAAGCTGTTGACTAGCAATGAAATATGCACTCATTGATAAATCGGTCTTATTTAAGTCACATAATTTAGTGGCTGTTAAAAAATCAGTTAACTCGAAGTTACTGAAATTCGTTAATTTTCACGTTCTTAACAATTTACTTCGCTATTCTAATAAAAGTGTCTCGTCATGGTAAAAATTTGGTGGGTTTGCTGCCGCAACATGAGTCTGGCTTGAATCCAAACTTCGAAGATCATCTCATCCCTGTTCTTTTAACTGAAATACTGTTCGAAGAGAACCTGACGTCACTTTGCGGCACTATAGAGTTATATCTTTATGGTAAACATGCGTTTATATTTTGTTTATATACTGAATTTAAACATTTTCGAATCTCTAATGCACACCTGATTCCTTAGAAAAAACTCATGACGACACCGTATTTCCCGGACAAAATATTTTCAAGGGAAACCCTAGGTTCCTTTTTCTTTGGTTCGCATCCTGGTAGCGTTGACAGACCAATGCCATCGCCCATTTACTACCTCACGCCAGAACTCCCTGCTTGACTGTCATTACTCAGGAGTGCACCAGATGCCGTTAAGGCTTCCGGCCCTCTCTTAAAGTGTAACAAAACACGGCAATAATTCATCCTCCCTTCTCCGCCACTGCGTCTTCGCCCTCCTCTTCTCTTACTCCATGACCTTCTCTCCCTTTCACGAATTTCAAAACGCCGCACTTGAACTCTCGGATGTTTGTATTTTTCCTTGTTTATTATTGAGTGTCCATCTCTTTAATCCTTCAGCATAGCGCTTTCGATAAAATTCTGACTGCAGAAGCCATATTTTTCTTCGTGTAATTGTAAATAAGGAGAAGAAAAAATAAAAATGGCTTCCGATTTTTAATCTCAAGTTTCGCATTCGAAATAGCAACATTGAACTCGTTGTTTGTTATCTGTGATAAAATTTACAGTTTTTTTCCATTTCAGTGGGCTTGTTGAGGCAGTATTTTATGAATTCGTAATATTTTTTTTCATTTTGTTCCACATCTTATTTTTGTTTGTTTTCTTCAAATATTCAAGGTTAGACCCCAGCGAAAACAAAGGTTTTCATTTTATTTGCAGGCCTCGAATATTTATCCGAAGTTATGGAGAAATTTCTCTCATGACCTCCATTTAATTGGCGCACTTTTTTAGGAATGTTGAATCTTCTCAGTGGTTGTTTTATTCCCCGATGTTTGCGCCAACGTTTGGCGAGTTTTGCTTAGTCCTCTATTATTCATATGGAGGATTTTACCAAGACGGTAGTTTCAATTCGTTGCAAAATAACCTCAATTTAAATATCAGATAGATATCATTGTTATTGTTAGTTTTCCTACTCCAGTCCATGAATATTTAAAGTTATCCAAATCACGAGCTTTCATTTCGTGGTGCGATTGACGCATGGTCTTTGGATGGTAAACATTGATGCAATAAAGAGTTTATAGCCGTGTTCATAGAAATATTTAGACTAAAATTTACCTTACTGTGCCAGAGATCGTGTGCATGGATGGACATTATTTCCCGTGCATTATTTCTTGTGCGGGAAATAATTTTTCACCCAAAGGAATGTAATGAAAAGAAAAATGGGAATGTTGAGAGGATGAGAGTACGAGAAATTATTCTGCGGCCAAAGCCGAAAAAGTTGGTACTTGTCTCTTGCCTGGTTGGTGATGCGCCAGCCTGTTAACCCAAAATTAGCTGGTTTGATTACCGTCTAGCCACGGTTTCTCTGTAAAGTGGGAAACACCATAGCAAGACGGGTGACTAAATTTATTCTTTTATTTGTCTAAGATTTAGTTTTCTTTACCGCTACTGAGGCCATTCCGTCTAGTAAAACTGGGTGTACGTCTAACCACTGAATGACTCGTTCTTCTGCATAACCAAAACCATCCAGAAGGAGGGTTGCAACAATACTATATTTGCCTGAGACACCCGAAAACGTCTTTATCTGAGGTTGTAATAATATTGCAAAAATGTTTTCATTAGAGAACCCACCAAATCTCTTTTCCTAATCCCACAATCCTTAAAATCAACACGGGTCTGAGCATTCCTCACTATTAATATGACAAACGATTTCGCTGGAAAGTGACGAAGCACTTTCAGATCAATTCGTACTACCCGACACTCGCAAGCACAAAAACCGAATTCAAAGACGTGTTTACTCGTATGTATATCTCTGTGGAATGAAAATATGTTTTTTTTTTAAGTTCTCCAAACGAAGTTTCCGTGGTGCGCTCTCAATGAAATATGAAAGGAACGACTTTCGTTCCAAGGTTATTATTTTTATTGCGAAGGCATATCATTTATCGTTCCCTATGTACACATACGTAAGCTCTCTGCCCTGAAATAGAATAAACAGCTATATCTGGTTGCAATGGTTCGTTAAGATTTTTTGTTTTATCTTCGTATCGATTCTCGTTCAAATTGAAGCAGTTGGTCTTCAACTGCTTCAACTTGGCTCGATGGCTCGTCCCGTGTTTCTGCTAGCTCTCCTCTCCCACTCATCGTTCCCTCCTAAACCATTTTGGCCGCTGCAGTCCCTCACTTAATCCCTCCCAAACTCGCTCTCCCAGAGGCATTCTCTCCTTCGCATGTTGGTGCTCTTTCAAGCCGCATACTCTCCACGGGTCTCTTTTGCTTCACCCGAGAACAACGTTATCTGCTGTCGCAAACACGAGGCAGCCGCCATCAGTTAGTTATTCACCGCTCCCTCCCGCCCGACCTCCTCGATGGGACGACGGCCGATCACCTCTCTTCTCGGGGAGATGCTCCCGCCGGCCCCGTGAACCAAATTCCCATGCATGTGGAAAGGGTTCCATTCCCACTTTGTTGACCAGCCACGCGGAGCGTCCAAGGGCACGCCCTCTTCCGTGACGATGAGTCCACACGGATACCCTCGCTCCCGGTGAATGTGGAGTCGCACCTAACTCCTCTTCTCCTCCCCTCCCCGTCTATATACACTTCACTCTCTGGTCCAGACGAGCGAGAGTCATCGTGGGAGTGTTCTGAAGTGTGAGAGGGCAAATAATGACTACCGAGGATTCGTTTGTCGTCTATTTTTGGTCCGGTTAAACCGTCCTTTTATCTCCATAATTGGTTCACTGCGGCATTTATCATTAGACTAGAGTAAAATTTTCTGAACAATTTGGAGATTTAATAAAATTTAGATTCCTTTATTTCACGTGTTTATTTGGCCACTTTAAATACCGAGATCATTTCCAAGCAGGATGATTGCGAAATTTTTGCAAAGGACATTTAATTATCCCCTACCCAACATTTTTGGGCACGTACATTTTTCTCAGTCCACGAAAACAAGTATTGCACGTTAATATGAATTTTAGTCATTAAATAGCCATTTATTTATGTTCCGAAAAAACTCTGGTGAATTTTAATAACTGGAAGTAACTTTTGTGACGATTGAACTAAGTTTAATACGGTACACTTGTCCACGAATTATAAACATGCCGATCGTGCGCAGGTTTTCTTACGCGGGTAATATTTATTTGGCTCCTAGATTAAAAAGTTGGTATCTTTGAATAAAAGCTCAATAAACCTACGAGAAATATATTTCATCCGAGGCCAAAAGTGCACACTTGCAATGTCAGAGAACCCATTCAGTTTCAACGCATTAATAGTGTAATTCACTCCAGCGGTGTTCAAATGGTTTTTAATTTTTTTTTAAATTTGCGTGGAGTGAAAGATGATGGCTCGACCCAGACTTTGGATGAAGTTCAACCTTCAACTTCCAGGGAGTTTAGTGGTCCCTTCCGAGGAAAACTTAACAGTACATTTCTAATAAAAACACCGTAGAACAGCTGCAAAGGCCAGTTGAAAACATGCCATCTTCAACCAAAGCACTCTTCTTTGTTGAATGCGACCACATGTAGGTAAATATGTTCAATTAATATACTCGTATTTTCATTCTTTCTTTGTGCAATCATTCAACTTGTAAAATGAGAAATGCACTCAGCGGTACACATAACGATAGTGTGTTTTAAAGTTTAAATAATAAACTGTAATAAAATAAAAGCTAGTTTATCAAGAGCGGGCAACCAAAAAATTATAACAAAGCATTTGTAAAAAAGGTGTGCCCCTATGAAATAAAATAGGCAAGAAACGTGCTTCGTGTTCGTGTTTTTCATTGTGATAAAAATTTAAACTAATTAACTGTCACGATAGCTAAATGAATATTTATCAAAGTCCTTTGATATCTGTGAGAAATATCTAAATTATAATGGGCTCTTTCCAATCATAACTGCTGAAATAATATGAAGGAAAAAATGGTCCATTCCTTTCTTTCAACTTTATATATATATTAATCAATGCATTGGTCCTACACGAACGTCGGTATATGATATACAGTAAGGCTATAGCGATTTGTTTGTGTTTGGTGGGACACATGATAGACAAAATTGACATTTGAGGGACGTCTGTCTCAACAGCTGAAAGACAAATTGTAAATGTACATTCACTGCATATGTCGATATAGAGATTTAATGAAAGAAAATATAATATCTCTCGTTAGTAATGGGCAATTTTTTCGAAAATCAATTTTAAATTAACGTCAAACAACTGATGATTGCATTCGCGAAACTCTGTATTAGATGCTTTCAAATCATAACCATATAAGGTCTCATTCACGTCTGTTACGATGAATTTTCTCCAGTGATGTTCAATGCATGAAAAATTCTCTCAATATGATCTAGTTTCACTGCAAACCTTGCAAAGATAATTATATTACCTAGCATTCCGAGTGAAAGAAAACAAATTGACACAGCTCGCTCGCATTTCGAGTTAAATTTTGAATGGAATCAGAGAATTTCCAAAGGGAAATTTCATTACCTTAGTTCCCCGAGGATACGCTCGTACTCACACGTCCTCGTGATGACCCGTTTATGACAGCGGTGGCGTAAACTCGCCCGTATTTTCAGGACCCTAAACCAAAAGGCAGTTCACGTCAGGTGAGACTTCCATCGATTGAAAACACCTTGCCACTTTCAATTCCTCTCCTACGCCATTGTTTCCACGTTTCCACATTCCCTCTACCGCGCTATGGCCTCGAGCTTAACCTCTCCCCTTTTGTTAAAGGGTTCTCTTCCATGTACTCGTTTCGCGATACTATACGATGTCATGACATCAATTCGATATTTCTTTACATCGATCTTTCATATAAGAAACCCTTCACATCTAGAATCCGAAAAATCACACCCACCTAACAACTAACTATTTTAAATGGTGGACGTATCCATATATTTACACATGAAGTTGACTCGTAAATATTATAAACTTTTATTCATTCAAATATGTATTGTCTCAGCTAAAAGTGGAAAAAAGTCCACAGGTTTAAGATTTATGACAAAGCCTTTGCAGTGGTAGTGAAATGGATGACATCAGTTCCAATTCTTTCCAAAAATTACATATATTTCACTTTTTTACAATTTAAATCGATACGTTATTGATTCAATTGCCGAAGCAGCCAAAAGATATTCTGTTTACGCTGTAACGCAAAATTTAAAATATCTGAGCGGATTCAAATCTCTGCAATTATCAAATTCGGCCGTAATCGATTGAGGACTAGTAGGAAGATGGGAAAAATACACGTAAATGTTTACATATTAAGTAAACTCCTGTACGAGTCACATGAAAAGAGTAAAAGTGTGTGACTGAGATCGTATTTATGGCAACTTTGGGAGTCGCCTCGTATCTTTAACGGTTTTGTCCATCTTCAATACGTTAGCTTTGAGGTTAATAATTCTGGTCAAGACGTGACTCGTGCATTCTCTTCAGGTTGATCTCTAATATTCAGATACGATACATCTCCGCACCCATTTACCCCTCTGTTCCATGCGGAAATTTCTTTCATTCTGGTGATATTCCCAACGACTAGAGAGAGGAACAGATATGCGTTTACTATTGATATTAATGGGAGTAACTGATTCTCCTTCCCAAATGCATCTTCTGCCTCCCAACTAGATACGAATTTTCTAATACGATAATAGATTCCACTTATGAGGATCGTAAATCTTTAGCTTAATTTTCATACGTACGTATATCCTCCCTTCTTCAGTGAGAAACCTCGTTACTTCTTATGATTATGACCGCAAATATGTCTCCAAGTACGCGAACAAATCTATCAGGAGAGAAAATAAGTTTATCGTCGCATTTTTCTGGAAAGGAGAAGGATACCGTCGATACTGATTCCCCATCCCTGACTGATGTACCATCTCCTACTTAGATATTTTCCAATTCGAAAATGAATGTTTGAGAAGGGAGCCATCCATCTATTCATACCCTCCCTCCTCTTAATCCTCGCCGACTTCAAGAGCGGCCCTCGACAGAGGTAATACGGCCCGCTTGAAAGGAGCTGGCTGCGGTCTCACAAACGACGGAGTCATGGGGGCGCGTTGTGCCGCCACCTTCGTCGAAGGAGAGGAAAAAAGAGAGAGATGGACGCCTTCCCCGCGTAGGCGTCTCTTTTTCCACGAAGGAGGGTGCACTTGGCCAACTGTCTTCGCCTCGCGAGGCATCTCCTCGCCCCCTCACTCTCCGCCCCAATCTCTCACGTTCCCCCCACCCTCCCAAGACCCCCCTCTCTCCTCTTTCGCCCCCATCCCCCCGAAATCTCATCGCCCCTCCTCCTTCTTTCTCCCTCCCCACTCCTCCGTTTCTTTCCCCCATTCCTCCTCATCCCATCTCTCCTCTCGCGGAGCAGACAACACTTTTAACCGGGTTGCGGGAAAGACATTGCTTTCTTTGCTTTCCTGGCTTCGCTCCTCGTCGCGTTGACTGGTCCCGGTGACCCGAACACATAGAGCTCTTCCTCCCCTCAACTTCGCGTTCCCCTTAATAATTCGCACCCTCGCGGTTCAGGCGAGAGGTTTCCATAAAGCGATTCTTGGCATCGGTACGAGGAGCGAGGACTCCTCCGCGTCGTATTTCTCAGAGGTTGTCGTATCAGTTCATTTACTCAGATGTGATTTCAATGGCTATTTAGGCAGGTAATTCGTAACAGACAAAGAAGGAGTGTCATATGAACATGTATCATAACCGAAACCCCCTAGAAACAGTTAAAGGGAAATATGTCAACCGTTGCTCGTTGTTCGGGAGGACTTCATCAGTAAGCACAACATTATGAAAAAAGCACTTTTAAATCAAGGTATAGATCAAATCGTACTTTATAGATATAGTTCATGGGAACATTGATATTATTATTTCAATAATTATTTAATGTTTATTAACTCAGTCTAATAACAGAAGCAAATTAATTTCTTCCTCCTCATTATACGAGCTTATAATATCCTCGTATAAGCTTACTCTATTAAAATTCATTGACGCCTCATGTATAATTAGAGTAGTGATTATAAAGTTAAATTAAATTCCCTTCATTTTATGTGCTCACTCAAGTAAACATTATTAACCGAGCGCATTTTAGCCTGACAACCAAATATGACAGTAGTTTCAATTTTGACCTTCATTTCACTTCAAGTATTAAGCTCGAAAGAGCTTCGAAACTCTCGACTCTATAACTATGGTGTTCTGTTGCTAAAGAATTTCGTAAGTTTTGAAACTTTAATTATAAGATCATTGTAAGTGAAAACTATGTACATTAGGATAGACATAAATGCCAAATAAATGCGATTGGTATGGAATATACCACAAGAAGTGTTTGCGTTAAAGACGAGAAGGATAGAATGAGATACTGTCCATTGGAAGCATCAGTAAGAGTATGAAAGAAGTATGAAGCGCTGTTCATATTAAGAGAATGGACGAGAGTTGAAAAATAAAACGTATGCGTAAGCGACACATGGGGTCAAGGTCCAATGGTAGACCGAAATGGCTAGATGAAATTCAAGAGTAATTAAAGACGAAGAGCATTAGAAGCCTCAGGAGTATAAGAAAACTCATACAACAATGAAGCAGGCAGATAAATATGCCAGAGACGAAATACGAGTATACGACGAATACGTATATAGTATGCAAGGATAGAGTAGCAATTCGGTAAAAGGTATCAATTCTCATGAAATAATTCAATTGGGTTATTAAATGTGTCTACATCAAAAAGGAAATGCCGTGCTGAGTATGAAGGTTCCGATTAAATTTGGCGAACTCCAGAAAATAGACCACAATCATTATTCGTTTCAACTCTGTTTTTATTACTTGTACGAGCATTAAATTGAACGCATTCCAACCTTTACCAATATATTTCATATTTAAAGGGGCATGGATGAGTTTACTTATATAAAACAAGAGTTAAAGAAAAAATAATTAAGTACATTCCACTAGGTTGAATGTTTCTCGTTGATTTAATTTAATTTTTTTCTACATTTTCAGTGCACATAAATGTGCAATTTTTAGCGAAAAACAATATATCACATTCATTTAAAAAAATATGATACTCGATAAATCAACATTTGAAATGTTCCAAATCCGTGTCTGGAGGAGATTACTTTGAAGGGGACAACATGAATGTTGACGAATAAATAAATATTTTTTCCTAACAATATAAATTTATCTTACTTTTTTAACATACCTCGTAAATATATATATAACAAACACGAAGTCCCGCCATACGGCACACAAATATTCATTCAAACATAGAAATAGGTATAAGGAAAGGGGATAGGAAAACACATAAAAGGCGAACATGGGACATATGGGGAAGGCGGTTTTTTGAGAAGATCACGAATGTAAAAATATTTCCTTACCCGGGATTTGAACATCGGACCTTCCACTTGCCGGGCGGATGTGCTACCAACTACACCACCAAGAAAACGTAATTTACACTGAGATCTGAGGCTGCAAAAAAAGGCAATTAAATTCCATGTTAGGAAATTATCTGCGGTCCTACTCTAGGATGTTTTCTAGCTTCCTCTACATGTATTATCCTGCCACATTTACCTGTCCTATTGTGCTGTCACCAACCTTCCATCCTTGTTTTTCCTCTTTCCTTCCATCCCCCTTCGCCCCTCGTTTTCCCCTCTCCTCAGAATTAGCGACGCACGCTAATTGATTTAAGGTGATGGTGCTCGCAGCATTGCGATTGCCCCTCCAACGCATCCTCCTTTACCCTCTCCACCACGGGTAGGGAGAAAGGGAGGGAGGGATACATTCGTTCAAAAAAATCAACGGACTCTTGGCAAGAATGGAGTGTGAGAGAGAGAGAAAGAGAGAACGAGAGATTATGCACAAGCCACATTCGGAAAGATTTCTTAGTGTTAATTCTAAATTTGTGTTCCCAAATCTTTTTCCTCTCGGAAGAAAACAAAAAAATAGAACGACGAGGAGTTGTTTCTCAGAGAACCCTTCAGTTATATTTTGGGAAAGAAATCAATTAGGTTACAACGACGAAGGTTCGGGAATTTACTTAATTTTTGGACTATAAATTCAATTCGGAAAGTTAATGTTATCACCGTAAAAATCAATACACCGGGACTTTCCACTCTCCCGCGCTTGTAAGCGTTGTAATGCATCACCTCTCCGATATTAAAGGGTTAATGAACGCGCATGTTATTTGGGTGACTAGATTTACCACTCTTAATTAAATCTACCGTAAAATTAAATCCTAAAATAATTACTAAACAATAAAACAGCCATTGACAGGTACGCCCTCGTAAATTTTGGAAAACAAAAAAAAAACAAGAAGGATGATTTGAAAAAGAAGAACTTAAAATATTTATTTCGTTGATGCTTAAAAGTTATGCGTATTTTCGTGCTTGCATTAATTTAGTTGCAACCCAGGTAATAAAAATTTAATTGCGCAGTTTTTTTTTTATTATTCGTGTGATTCCTTGAGTATTTACCATTAAGAGCAGTCAATATCGATCGTAATGTGGAATTTATCCCTCCTTAATACAATTATTGAAAGTTTCCATAGTATTAACTTATTCTTAGTTTGTTTTCGGAAAGCCATTATTCCATCGTGTGCGATCCGATGCGTAAATCCATACGTTTGTAAAATCAACGGTTTATTGTACCCGTTAATCTATTAGGAAGTATGTGCCATGGATCATCTCAGGGTAAAATCATTTTTCAATTTTATTACACAGGAATTTTAAAGGATTTTTAAACTGAAACCGTGTCTGCAGCGTTCTTGAAACGATTCACTTAGGGAAAGTTTTACGGGTTGCCGTTATTTCAGGATGAAAATCTTCCTTCATAAAGGTCATTCTTTCGTACGACTCTAAGAGTACATAGTATTTATATAGCTCATACACCACAGTTCACCTGTCACTCCTATTCTTCTTTCTAACAGTGGTTGTGCCGAAAATGTAAAAAGCTTCTGTGAGTGTTTCGTTTATTACGAATAAGGTTGAACGAGAAGCGGGAGGATAAGCCCTGGTGGGCCAGGTCCAAGCCCGGGCCCGAGCATACTCCTCGGAGCCAAAAGCATGCCGCGTTGGCTTTGAACTTTGGTGATGTAACTTAGGGCGGAGGTAGGCGAACGTCGATACGTTAACACAGTGATTATATATAAGTCGAAAGAAGGAGCGAGATGGTGTTAGCCAATAAAAAATATAGATTGAAATATAAAAATGAACGCTCATACTTGCTCCGAAACTCTCGGTGGCACAACCAGCAATTATTTCTGTCCACAGAAAATTTTTAAATACATATTAGGGTCCTTTTCTGTTTCCATCTTACTACTTTGATTAATTATTCACATCTGTCAGGCTTTCGAATATATGTATATATATATATATATATATATATATATATATATATATATATATATATATATATGTATATATTACATTTCGAATATATATATATACATTATATATATATAACATTTCGAATATATATATACATTATATATATATATATATAATTTTTGCACATAGAAATAGACATATAAGGAAAGGGGATAGGAAAACACATAAAAGACCAAAACAGGAAAGGTGGGGAAGGCGGTTTTGAGTATATCACATGGTATATTATAAAGCTATACTATATCATATCATGCGTGCCATGAAACGCACCGTTCCTATCCTTTATAATATCGTATGAATGCTTTTCTACTATCCTTTCCCCTTCTTGTGTGCCGTCTATTTCTCCTTTGGTGGGTGAAACAGCTCCATAACGCCATCTCTCGGGCAACATCTATCGGAGCACTTTGGCGCTTAAAAGATCGCAGATCTCAATGTAAATTAGGTTTCCTTATTAGCTCAATTGGTAGAGCATCCGCCCGGAAAGTGGAAGGTCCGTGGTTCAAATCCCGGATAAGGAAATATTTTTACATTTGTGATCTGCTCAAAACCGCCTTCCCCACCTTTCCTGTGTTGGTCTTTTATGTGTTTTCCTATCCCCTTTCCTTATATGTCTATTTCTATGTGCGAAAATAATATTTGTTCGCCGTATGGCGGGATTTTAGAGTTTGAATATATATAAGAAACAGAAACACATAAAAGAGGGACTTATTGGGTCTCGAATTTTCGGTGTTGCTACCACCTTTCTCAAGAGAAGTTAGGAACAGAACATGTCCGTGGGATTTTCAAAAAAGTGACAAAAGTGTTATATATTTATATAAGACATAAAAAGATCAAGATATAGAGTGACTACTTAAACGATCGTTAAATTACTGCTCACATAGACAGACACAGAGTGTATGACACTGTTTATAATTAATGGCATACATTTAGAAATTTAACGAAGAAATTTGCATTTTACAACCTGCATTTGCATACCTTGGTTCATTTCGGGCGACAGCGTTCGATCAAAGCACGTGTTGGTGCAAGTCTTTGGGGGACATAGCATTTGCATGTCCCCTATACCGTGCAGACCAGTAATTATTTCCGGAAATTTGCGTCTCGACAAAATGACCTTCAAGCGCCATCCGTGGGGCGTCTCCAACCTGTTGAGAAACACGGGGCGTGGTGACGTTTTGGGGTCACTATATATAATACCAGGGGGCTGACACCATTCAGGAAGAAAAAATTCAGGTCTACCGCAGATGCGCTATTGATAGGACGACGAAA
The DNA here is from genome assembly GCA_037158775.1 of Hetaerina titia. NCBI lineage: Eukaryota > Metazoa > Arthropoda > Insecta > Odonata > Calopterygidae > Hetaerina > Hetaerina titia. Next base: position 48,792,637 of record CM073772.1, on the reverse strand, counting down.
AAGGAATACAAAATGTCGTCCCGCTTTGTCGGGGTATTCTCCCAGTCGACCCGAAGACCATGGGTTCGAATCCCACTTCAGAAATAAACGTTGCATGATGACGCAAATGACCATATTGTGGAATATATAGTTAGATTTGCGGGATCATATCACATAAGCTTCAAAAATGTTTCACAAACCGATTCCAAAGAGAAGCAGGGATAGTTTAAATAATCCTTGCAAATACGGACTACGTAGCGCTTTTTTACCATGTTGCATTTTTCAACACATTCTACAGCTAGCTTAATTTCAACCACTCCAATGGCTTCTAAAAGTTAGACATTCTTAAATACTTCTGATTCTGTGATAATGCAGGCAAAATATATATCATCTCTGTTATTATTGAGTGATATCTAAACATAAGATTGAGCATGAGGTCCAAATTATGTGTCATGACTTATTTACAGCACAGAAAAATTGACTTTCGAAAACTTAATTGGATCACCTGAAATCTAATTTTTGCTCGAACGTAAGATATACTTTTATCCTGAAGTCCTGAACTTTTTGCAATTTTTGTCCTCTCAATATGACACATCTTCTACCATCATTTAGGGATAATAATTCATTTATGTATTTCCAATTAATCAGAAATTTTGAATACAAAAAATCGTAGATATCCATGCACACGAACCCATCTGTGCTCTTGTACTCTGATAGAACCTTCATTAAATCTTGCTGAAAGACATTTGTTTCATTTTTCCGATCTTAAATTGTCACTTACACAAATTTCATCAATGTTTTCTTAATTGAAACGTATTCTGATAAGATGCATACATATCCTTCCTCTCTCTATCCAACAAGAAATCAGGACAGAGCCTTATATTATGAAGACTTCCTCCATGTGTAACCGCAACTGGAGAGGATCTTAATGAAAGAACTGAGATGCCTCAACCCTAGAGCATCCATGACCTAATTTGCATCTCCCTTCAAACATGATTCTTGCCACAAGATCGATACATATATTTCTTTGATTATCCAAGGTTGTAGAGTGTTGACGGCGTGTCTTCAAATTCTGATTCTAACGCGATTATCTTTTTTTTCGCCGAGTGTCGAGGAAACTCTAGTTCCTTTCTCCCGGCGCCAATTCCATCTCACCTCTCGTGAATCCTCTCGTCATCTCGTGTGCCCGGCAAGGAGAACAAAGGTAAGCCTTCCGCTTTTGGAAGCCCAAGAGCACCGGCTAAAATTATCGCAAAAGCAACGATCGTCACTGCCGGGAAAGAGTCGGGGTTTCAACAATGAGTGCTTGAAAGTCACGGGTCAGAGATCAGAACGTGGACCTGCTGAAATTATTCAGATAACGACTTCAAATAGTATCATTACTTCATCTGTGGAGAGGTAGGAGAAGAAGAACTCAGTCTGGTCTGTTGCAATTTAAATAGAGTAACCTAGATTAAAATAAGGGACCACTCTTTTGTAGCTGTTATTTTTGGATCTATTGATTGCCTTGAAGGAAGGAAGAGAACGAGTGCTTCTTTGTTTTAATCGAAATAATATATTTCAAAATTCAATTTTTTTGTTAACTTTTATTGTCTTGAATCGCAACTACTGTATCATTGGATTCATTAATACAAGTGGAAATTAAAATCCTTCCTTCTGCTCCTTTTCCAATAATCATATTTTTCTTTGCTTATTTTAAGAGAATCGTTGAACATTTTAAATATTAGCTACTCTCGCTATCATATTTTATCCAATAAGAGTTTATAAATGTACATGTACGTTAACAAGAATGAATTTGAGACTTAATTTGGATCTAAAATAAACATCTTCACATTTTATGATAATGATGAAGGCGCAAAGGAAATAACATCGCGTACATCGAAATTTTATAAACTATTCTGAGTTTTCTCAAATGTATTCATTTATCGCGGAACGGCTTAGAATTGTAGGAGATGAGAGAAGGTTTGGGCGAGAAATTCTAGAAAAGCAGGAAAAGAGAACGGAGTGGAGGTTGAAGGAACTTGGAATTTTGAATGAATAAAGTTGGAAAAGCGAGGTAGACGCGATAAAAGATTAGTAATGTCAGATGAAATGAAGGAAGAAAGTATGCGCAGTCAAAAATATGTAATTGTGGCAATTGGCTATAGGTTAATTCAATACCGTGTTAGTTGTTGCTCGGCAGTGTAACAGTACCGATTCCCTGGGTCCATTTGAAAAAACTTCCTCGACCGTTGCCGTTAATGTTAATCCTGGTACCCAAAATCCACTTTAATCACATAAAAACTTTTAAAAATGTTGAAATCATAAACAAATTTAGTGCATGAAAAAATTTCTTAATAACATATATTGTACTGTGTGAGCGTTAAACGCATTAGGCAAAGTTTCGAGATCGTAATGTAAATATGATAACATTATATTAAATCCTAAGTGAAGAGTTAAAAATATCTTTTCACGAGTTGATCCTTATGGATTCAATCTAGCAGAGGAATTCATTCACTCAACTCCTACCTCGCTTCTTTTTCCTATTTTATTACGTGATAAGTGCTGAACAAGCAGAGAAGCGGGCTCGTTCCAGGGAACGCCACGCGAAAATTTCCATACCTACTGAAAGAGTGAATTTGCATTGTTGGGATATTTGGTCCGGGCACGTGAGGTTTCGCCGGCCGCTTCCTCTTTAATCCCCGCATATTGTTTGCACTCACGCCCCCTCCAGGATAAAAGAGCAGAAGGCAGCTGAAATGCGCCTCGTGAGACAGCGACACGCTCAAACAATGCGGAAGGACCGCTTACGCCGCACACGCCACGAATTTTACGCAGTGCCCAGGGAGGAGGGAAGAAAATGCCTGTCTAATTTCGGAAAAGGGGGCCACCATTTTATGGTAATGGAAAACCGACTGTCGATTACCAGTTTGGGAATTTTCACCTCCATCGTCATGCGTACTTTAATTGTATCATCTTTCCCAATTACAGTAGCAGATCGAAGGTGAGCAATATCCTCTCCAAACGTTCTCGTATTTTTTGGTGTGCGCATATCCAAATTTAGCATTTTGAGATGTGGTTTTGGAAATGGACGATAAGAGAAGAAAAATTTTAAAAAGTAAAATGGGCGGAAGTAAACAATTAACGAAGAAGTACTAGGCGTGGTGTTATCGGGGGGTTGGAATTGGAAGGAGGATTGGAAGAAATCAATAGGAGGCGAAGAAGTAAATCCAGATCACATTGATTGCCGATGGGATGTTGAATAGTTGTGATAGAAAGCAAAATAATGGCAACGCAGATGGAGTAAAAAAGTAGACATTTTGAATGGGGTGAGGGCAATAGAAAATTAGTGTTATTTGAGGGTTTGTTGTAGTGTAGGAGACTTAGGTTGTTTTGTGTTAGGGGTGATTTAGAAATTTAGCGGTGGTTAGTGCGTCTCCACCCAAAGTCTAACTAAAACTGTAGACATTATCATTATAGCATTCGTATTTTCGTGGAACCATATTGTCGGCCATAGCAACAAAGAAAATTTATTTGCATCCTTAAGTTTTTTGAACTACTAAGATATTTTATTCATTTTTCCCTCGAGAAACTTGGTGGAGACAGCTCATGGCTTACATGTGATACGATACTATTATCAGTAAAAAGTTTGTAGGAATTATTGCCCTATAGTATTTTTGCTTCGCCGTAAAAACCGCTTCGCAGATTATTTAGATTCAAAGGAAACCGCTGAAACTTTCTAAAATTTGGTGGAAAAACGACGAGAGAATGCGTGCGGGAAGTAAGTTTGAACTCTTTGAATAAGCCTTCCATCGCTTCGCAGCGTCGGAGTTTTTTTTTCCTCGGGAAAAGAAAAAAAATAGTAATACAACTTAATTTTTCATCCCTTTATCAAGTTTCCGTCCTCATTTCACGTACATTTCTCTCAATTTCACGCTAAAAAATTCTACATTCCGGTCTTTACGATTATATTTTTGGAAATACGTATTATGCTATAGAAAATTCTTTTGTGGCTTCGAGCGCAGGTAATCTAGGAAAGCACTTAGCTTCTTCTCCAGTTATTGCTCTCAGAAAGCCCACCCCAATACGGGATGAAAAATTGGACTTCAGTCGGTTAATTGATATTCTAGCCCCGAAGGAATATCATTATTATGAAATAAATTGTCTTAAGCTCTGATAAAGAAGTTAATATATGTTCTCTGGAGCGTTAACGGTCCTACCTAACTTATAAGTCTAACTCATTTATTATGATCCACTGATTATCTTAGTATTTCACTGGATAGGTGGTTACATATATTATTCTCAGACCGTTACCCTCATATTCATGCTAAACGTACACCATTTGGCTGGCATTGGTGTAATTAAACGTAGCCTCGAGTGTAGATGCCGTCTCATATCGATACTCTTGATAGGAGGTTTAAGGTTGATGAGGATTACGGTTTGTTGTCATCCTTGCTGATTGTTTGATCACGTTGGTGGTCATCGAGATGCTTTCCCATCTGTGAATCTAGTATCCTCTCACACTCAGATTTTGTTCATACGCCAGAATTTTAAGCCTTATACGCTCCAAAATATTCATGCGATTTCGCAATGAGACGTCGAACAGGCAATGCAAGCGGATTTGAAAGGGTTATTGCAATTGAAATACTAGACTGATAACCGCACGCAGGGGATCTTTGATTAATAGAGCCCCTTCCTCTGTGATGCGAAGCTTAAACTCGACCTATTATAGTTTGAGGAATTCAATTCGGCACCAAGGACTTCCGCCCCACTTCAAAAATCCGAAAATCCACATCCCTTCTCGATGTTCGTACAGAGCAAAAGCAGGCGGATTCCTTTTTCGCCGGGCGAGATATATCCGCCGGCGGCTCTCTCAAAATATGAGTTGCATCGGAGAGCCGAAAAGCAAAATCATATTCCGAGCTGATTTGTATTCCGTTAACGATTCTCGCAGCGTCTTAATTAAATTCGGTCACGTAAATTCCTATATTCATTAAGCAGTCCTCGCTAGGAAAATGTTTGAAAACCATTTCTGTTTCTCTTTGGGATACACTTTAAAGGGATATTGTTTCTTCCGGAAATATCCCACTTAATTGCAATGAGCACACGTGCTTATTAAGAATCCTACAATTTCAAGCGTACGTAGAGTGGCCTTGCGTTAATCTCTGATTTTAAAATGTATTCCCCTTCGTGTTGAGCTTTTCGTTTTGTGACCTAAGATTTTGCATGCATGAGGTAGAGCGGAGCTGTTTCCATTTAGGGGAAATTGCGACCCCAATAGGGCAAATTGGTATTATCTCAGCGACGTATCACGTAGTGTACATAATTAATTGTAGTCCTGATATTGATCTTTGCTAGCAATATCTTTCGCGGAGTGTGATTACATTTCCACGTTATTTACGGACCGCGGTAACTTGAGCAAGGCAAGGAACGCTACTTGATCATTAATTTGCAGTTAAATCAGAGTCAAAATTAAATCTTAAAATGTCAAAAAAAAAATCATCGTCGATCGGTATTTGAGCCCTGGACTGTGAAATTTCATTGCGATAATAAGAATGAAACAGTCTATGCGTTTTTTTTTAGAGTTCTGAAAATGCTACAGTGTAGGGAAACTAGTTGACCAATAAGAACACATTTTCTGTGAAACGCAAAGTGTATGCTACGCCCTACTATCCTATTGAGATCATTTTAAGTTTTATGGTGATCTCATCAGAGAATCTCTCATTTAGGCGAACTGAATTTTTGAAACAGCTCCTGGAACAATTTTTTTTTAACAACTCATTTCTCCTTTTGGATAAATGTATCAATATTGCATATTATAGAGTGCAAAATTTGTTGGGAATAAAGTATGCTTCCAAACGTCAGGGAACCAAACCATATCAGCCACATTTTACAATGCGTCTAGAATGAAAACTGGATAAGCAGGCTCCGCTTTAGGTTTTTACCTACTTAATTCGAAACCCTAGATGATTTTTGTTCTTTTCAAGACCCAATGAAGGTATATGCACTACGGAAAACGTGAAATCGTAAAGTTTCTGGTCCTCCTGCCGTGAAATAGTCTTCCGCGACGAACTTCTGAAGCGTAATCCACGGAGGAGACTCGTTTCTCTCCCATTGTCCCGCCGAGTTGGTCGTCGAAAGGAAAGCATTTCAAGCAGGCCCAGTCCCCATCCCCACCCCGCCAATGGCAGCGCCCTTTGCTTACGCCGACACTGCTGGATTCGAGTGCCACTTTGCCCTCCATTGTTGTCCTTGATCTTTACTCTGCCCTAATTGCTCATCTTTCTCTGAAAGCGCAAATGACTAGAGCTTGTCGAGAGCCACCCAAAATAACTGATTAATATTCCTAACGTCATCTCTTTCATCGGCTCCCTTTTGGAAACATATGTTATTTTCACTTGAAACTAAGCCACATCCATTATCCACGACGCCATATTTTCCTTTTTTTCCTCTCCTATTGGTTGCCACCCATTGTTCATTGTTGCGAACACTTGGAACAATTACCATGGAGTGTGTATAGTTTGTACACTCCATGGTGAATTACGTGTGCGTGGAAACATGTAAACCCTAACACCACGTATTGTATACTATATTTTTGTTCATTTTAAATGTGCGTTTATTTGAATCGGGACATTTATAAATTAAAAAAAAGATACTTTAGAAAAGGTGACTGATGAAAGATGACGCTCAGTGGAAGACTTCTCGAAGGGTACCGTTTGATGGTGATTCTTGTTTGCGTATACTATATTTGCCCAAATTTAAAATTGGCATGAAACATAACTAAAGGAGAGAAGATCTTATGGCTATTTAATCCAGCCGTCCTTCTACCAATTCGCACTGAGAAAAATACTAAGTTTATTCAATTTTATATTGTCTGCAACACAATTTCATGATATTCTGCAGTAGAAACATTAGGCACTATAAAAAACATGAGTAGGTATCGAGCTTGAAGCACCAGAAATTAAAAATACGAGTAATAGAACACTGCACCAACTCATATGAGCAAAAAGCGCTGGTACTTTTGTGTTCTTCCAGCATATGAATGCCAATTAGCCACCCAAATACCCCATCCAGTGGCACTCATTGTGTATTTTCTAAAATACTCAAATAACTCTTTAGGTATTTACGAAAATGCGTTGTATATCTTAAAAATAACATGAAATTACACTAATAATAAAGTTTACGCCTTTTTTATTTCAATTATATAATACTGAAACATATCCAGTTACCCTTTACCTGATAAAGTTTATTGTTACTAATTTATTAATGGATGATACAATCAAAATGCACTGGAATTCATCTGGCCACACCAATAGAGCCTTATAATGAGCATTCAAATTAATTATGCAAGTATAGTTTGACGATGATATGTGAGTTATCAAGCTATCATGTACCGGTATCAACTGGTAATGCATGTTAAGAGGTATAAATAGGAATTAGATGCTCCAAATATCGAATACCGGTAGCATTTTTGCATGGCCTCACTACTTACCTTATCAGCATAAATTCGAAATCTCTCAAGGTCACGTTCGCAACCGTGGTAATATTAATTCCAAAGCCGTAAGTGTTGTACTGACTGTCCGTGGAAGAGAAATTCCACAATTTTTGCCACCTCGATTACTTTTTTTTAATCCAATTTTGGAAGAAGCTAGAAGGAGGTAGTTGACTTAGCCGAGAATCTTGCACAGGCACACCCATTGTAAGTCCCCACTTTCCAACAGAATTTGAAACGAACGATCAGACCAATAGAAACAAGAAATTCGGGAGTATCTAGATTCAGGATCGATATGATATTTAAAGTGCTCTCATTGAAGAATTTCAACGTACATCAAAGGTATTCCACCGATAAAAAATATGGCCATTTCCATCAAACTGACTTTGGCCTTTCGCGAAGTTAGGGCATGAAAACCATACGCGCCGACGAAAGGGATTGGAATGAACGAAATAATTAATACCTGTTTTGTTTTAATTATAGTATCCCTTCGCAGAGCTCAAACGTGTTGGCAGATACTTAAAATTTCAGAGGAGATTGAAAATTTCCAGGACCGCAGTTTACTTTCAAGGGTGGAGATCTGAGCACAATCATTTTCACCCGGCCTTTGTCTTGTGGTTTCATTTCAAATCAAGCCGTAGGAAATTCGGTCAAACGACTGCGAAAGACGGAACGATTTCAAAATATATAAAGGAAGCATAGCGTGTCTCCGTCCTTTGCCGGATTCGGAGAATTTTCTCCGGGTAATTGGTGCGATCTTGGAAGGATACAGTCATTTGGGATTTTCCCAAGGTCACAACTTGAAGAGCTGACTCAAGAGTAAAATGAAAGGAAAGGGCAAAACCTTTGTCAACTTTTGTCTTGAATATTATGAAATGTGGGTTTAATGACTGCTCTTTACAGTTCAGCCATGTCAAGAAAGATTCAGAAAATGAATTACGAGTTTTACTCAAGTTACATGCAAGCATAATTATTGTACGTGAGAGTTGATTGGCCGGAATGGTTCTGGCCAAGCCACACCGTTTTCCCAAATCAAGTGACTACTTACACTAATTATATGGATCTTTCTTCTTGTAAATCTACATGATATCCTTTATCCCTATAAGATTTGGACAGGATGTGTTCAACCCCAGGTATGCAGCATCAAAAATTAAGTTTTGGGTAATCAATCATTAGTTACCGATAAATTAGTGAAATATTTAAAATAACGGAGATAATGTTAACTACGTTTTTATCTAAGTATGAAAAATTACTCTGCGCATTCGAGATAACCCGCTGGTAACAAATACAATATAATACAGGGAGTTATAAAAATGACAAGATTATTTGTTTTTAATCCTAAAAAGGGTACTTAGAATAAAAGTATATTTTAATTCACCAGCGCGTGGTCGTTTATAGTCAATCTAATCCACTATCATTTGCGGGAAAAATGATAAAAGAGAAATGTGTAGGTTCTACGCTTTCTTTTGTGAAATGAATGGTGACTGCTAACTCAGATTAATTGGCTCTTTGACATAGCTCGCCTTGCAGTCTTTATTATTCCCAGTAATCCCACTAAAGGACGAGTCTTCCTCTTCAACAGCAAGAATTTCGTCAATTTTGCCATTTATTGAATAGCCACAAGAAGGATTCAGGATAGAGTTTCGCATTTGCTTTTATCCCGTATTCTATCCTTGATCACTGATATTGTAGAATACGTATCCCGTTGGTTGTTATCACATAATAATTAACATTATACACACACAGAAATAATAAACTTAATTCGTTGCTGCTTTTGCTGATTAAATCCAGAAAGCAATGGTCGTCTTGGAAAAGCTATAGAATCTCAGAGTTCTTTTCTCTTTAAACATTTTGTTACATTTCCACCTCCTTTTTATGGGATTAATTTCTGGTTAATTCCGCCTAAAATAAATTCCTACCCATCCAAATACATTGGAGTTGCTTTTCAAGTTCTGTAATAAAATAAATCGCTAAAATTACGCAAATGAATATGCGGATAGAATATATTTCCTCACAAGCTACCAACGCAACAGAAAGTCGTAATGAATTACTATTCATTAGCTCTATTCCATTAATGAATAGTTTTCTAATTAATTCCATTAATATCACATCGTTTCACAATGAGTAATCACGTTTTAATATCATAGCTGTTTCTATCATTGAACAGTTAATTATAAATTGATACGTTCTCTAAAGTATTTCTGTTACTCGAGTCTCTTCACCTATCAACATCACTGATACATCCGTGATTTTATGGGTCTGCCAATTGATACGTGCATCAAGGCTTCGCTCCGAATGTTTGGTCATAATCCATTTTCTTTCACCCAACACGAACGTACAACTAACTGTTCAACGTACCCGAATGAGGCACTACTTGAGGAAATGATACATTTTAATTGGGAGTAGAGTTAAACCTCTTCTCATGATAAGCATAAATATTCAATTGATGGAATCATGGCTGAAAATTTCCGCGGAAAAAAAGGTTATTTTTGTAAACAGTCAAACATTCGCGGGCTTCAATCATATTGAAATTGTGATACTAGCCTTTACGGCGGGAAAAATATTCGCATAAAATTTTTCAGATATTAGGGGTTAACTCAGACTCTGGGGCGACTCTTTTTTGAGTTTTCCTCGCTGATCTCATGCCTGCTCGGTTGCCTGCTTGGCGAAGCACTCGAAGTGAGGCAGAGCACCTATTTATTACAAAACAATGAATTACCTCAACGGAGGAATCTTTGGGACCTCGGGCCAAGAAATCAGTGACAAGGTAGACGGGTAATTTTTCCGCTTCCACTCTGTCACTGTTGTTTCGTCACGCCCAATCTGACTCTTCAGGGAAGGATGGGGGAAGGAGGGGGGGGGGTCATTCGACCAAGTGCGATTTTAATTGCTTGGGTGCGAGCAGAAGAAGAGCGAAATGTGGTGCGGACTCTCGGGGGACGCCGAAATAAATTAAAACTCGGGGACATCTCGAGGGGTCCCACTGCCAACAGAAACATTTCGAATCCTCAAAGAGTCGTTCCTTTGTAATTTTTTTTTCGACCATCGCTGCTCGCTTCTTGCCCTTCGGCTGGGAAAGGGAGAGGGGATCGGAGTCGCGAGCGAATCCGTCCTCTCTTCACCCCTTCCCCGAGAGGAGACGACTCGATGGTGTTGTTCCCTCTTCCCCCACCAGGGTCGTGGGTCCTTTCCTCCTCCCCGCCCCTCGACACCGCTCTCCGCCCGCCTCTTCACAGTTTGACCGCGGCCGCGTCTGAATGGACCGCTACCGTGAGCGGCTCTCCCTCGCCCTCGGGGAGAGCGAATAGTTTGACCGTGTCCCCTCCCTCTCTCCATCTCCCTCCCTTCGTCCTTACCACATCCGTATCTCACGTCCCCGCCGAGCATTTTAAGTGTCCTAAGAGCGGCACCCGGTCCTCGCCTCCCCGCGCTCGCAAACATGTAGGTAAGTGCAGGCTCCTTCGGAGTTTCGTTGTGGCCATTGTTTGATTCCGAGTGACCGTCGCGCCCTTATAAAGCTTTGTTTCTCCCCTTCCACATTCATGTTTTGAGAGGGGGGTGCACGGGTATGCTCGTGCAGATCCCGTGAAGTGCTCAGACCGTTTGTCTTCAGTTGACGAATGCTCATAAAATTGTAATAGATGTGACTTCAATAGCAATATTTTCTCGTCTGTTCCCGGTGGATTTAGTCACCAATTCAGTTCTTTTGTTTCTTGAGGACTTTCGCTCTCATTATCATTGCGACCAGCGCCAATAAGGGACAATTCGCAACAATCTGCTGTAACGAAATTGATTACAACGCAGTCAACATGATAATATAATCATTACTCAGCATTTTATTGTGTTAAATAATATAATTTCAGCTTTTTACCAATATTTTATCATTTAACTATAACTAAATTTCAGTGAGGAGGAGGTGACTTACATAGCAGTTAGCAAATATTTCATTGTTGATTAGTAGTTATTGTCCAACGAGTGATCAACAAGGATTTTTGGATCCGGTTGGCCACGATTGATTGATTGAATGGAACAATTCAGGAACTTTCCCGAAAAAAAAAACATAAAAATGACTTTGGAAACACAGAAATCCTTGTATTAGAGCTCAAATTTATTCTAAATTATTTTTTACTTTACTCGTATTATAGCACGTCATCTGATTTCGAGTCAAGGGGATGATACATCTTCTGGCCGTTCTGAAAGCCACAGTTTCCATCCTCGCGAGGGAACCTGCTCTTCCTACGAAGTCATCAACGTTTATTTGTTCTTCTGCTCTTCTAAGTATTCAGCATCTGATTGCCTCGAGGTTTCCCCATTTAGCTTACTTCTCCTCCTTCGTAATGCTTACCCAAATATTAACCAGTCATGTTTCCCGTGGATGTCTTCGTTTTCTAGTCTTCCCATAGATGTTCCTTGTGCTAATGAATATGTGCGTGACATTTTGTTTTTTAAGTATGACATTTGTCACATCATTTAGCATGAAAAACGACCAAATTCAATAAAATTACATGAAGACCACCTGGTCCGTGGGTTGGTACTGGGTTGTAGGTAATTCAAAATTCATTTATTTTCGTCGTAAACGTTTGTTCAAGGTCTTCCATTTTCTATTCTTATTCACGTGCTCTGTCTTCTTTAGTTGCTTCTTCATTTCGTCCATCGCAGATACACACAACAGAATAAGTACGGGCAACTACGCCGCCCCAAAGAGCATCCAAAAATAAATTTTAAATTATACCCATGACACACGTAAATTTTCGGGATATTTCTGAACTAGCAACATGAAATCTCGGCAATAATCCCCATGGAAACATTGCAACAGACCACCCATTGACGCAAACAAGGGCACAAGTATAATTTAAATAACTCGTATGTGGAAATTATACATACATTAATAAAATACTTTGACCTGGAGGAATTCAAATCAGCATCTCTTAATTTCGGGTTACGCGTATTGATCATTTAAAAAGTAATGAAACCACAAAACAGAGATTTATGGAGATTGATATCAAACATGCACGAAGGACGTTCATTACCCATGAAATTTTAAGCTCCTGAAATGTTATAGACACATACACGTACAACATTGCAGTGTAGATAATCTCATCGCGGGGTTATGTGAAATGATGAAGCTCTCAGTCTCTGTTCATCTGGAGCCAAACAAATTGATTGAAGATCTCGTTCCACCCTTCCTGAGTCAGGTCGGGTCCTTATCCTCGACGGTCCAAATATTTTAAGGACCCTTGCCCACTTGAAATACATCGTTCACCTGAGGAGACCCCTTCCCCCTAGCTGAACCGTCGCCAAATATCATTCAGTAATATCTCTTCTAGCGGGTTATCATGTATAACGGATTTCTAGTCGTGTTTTCTCGAGTTTCCGTTGAAGCCCTCCTCTCTCCTTCCCTCACACCATTAGTCCCCTTGTAAGTCGCTTATGACCGGCGTGTGACATGAAAGATCCGGTACGGAAGGAAGGCGTGGAGGGGGTTCGAAAGGCGAAGGAGGGTTGGAGAGGGGGAGGGTGACGGGGGGGGATGGGGGAGGGGAGAAGGCGCCCAGAGTTGAGTGCGGAGTGATCCTCCTCAGAAGCGAAAACAAGAATTTCTCTGCGACGAACAATGAGTCATTGTGGACCAGGCCGTCTAGAATTTTCGAGAGGAGTCAAGTCGCCCTTGCCAACGGCGTTGATGTTAAATGCGTCAGTGATGGCTGTGGCCGAGGGGTGGGGGAAGCATTGTAAACGCGCTAAAATGCTTATTTTAATCGCTCCTAGAGACGTTTCCCAACCCTCTTGTGTGTTTCTCGGATCACGTGAGGGTCTCCTTACGGCTCACGGTTCGGGTGGATTGAAGTTAAAGGGGCAAGGTTTTTGAATTGAAAGGGCAAATTTGTCAACAAAGTGATCGCTATCTGAGGCAAATTTGAAAGCAAAGCGGACTCTATAAAAAGGCACGTAATTTTTCCATGCCAAGAGAGAAACCACACTACGGGATGATGGGAAAATTCAATTTTTGGAGATAATTACGACGTTGCGCAGAATTAATACGCATTACAAGAACTTAGGTGTATTTTTTAGTAGTAGCCTATCGATTTATGGGGTATATTTTTCATGGATCCTGGGACCACACGTCCTGTATTCATAAGCCCTCCCTAATGTGACAAAAACATCCTTAGATCCATTGCTACATCATTCCTTCTTCTTACAGCTCATTCTTTCGCTCTGAATCTTGCCACTTCCATTAATTCCATCCAAAATGTCTACCTTTTACTCCATTTACATCGCTTTACCAGAAATATCTATTACTCCTCTCTGTTACCATCTTTAGCGTCCATTTTCCCCTCAATATCTTCTACATCCACCATGAATTTCTTCCAAAAACCTCTCTTTTTCCTTTACATGTGTAGAACTTCATCGTTTGTTTTTCTTACCGTCCGTTCATATGGTCATTTTGTGCATAAAAGACTCATAGTAATTATGCCCCACGTCTTTTCTCTGAGGAGAACTCTTGTTGCATACGGTCTTATTAAAACTAATCTTCCGCTAGCTACCACTCTCATTGGTAATTAATATTCAGTCCCTTTATGTACAATTTTCCAACAGACAGGATGAAACGTAATTTGAGATGATTAGCCAATACGAGATGAAAACGTAATTTGTTACGATCGGATTTTGATCCTCAATCTCGAATGTTACCATTTGCGCTAATTACTCTATGTTTTAAAAGAATATTAAAAATGATGGAACTCACTCCTCGCACAAAGCCTACAAAACTAGGGAAAATGTTCACAAGGTTACTGTAAAGAATTAAGGTCAACCGTGATACCGAGGCGATGATTTAACCCCTATGGTCAAAATCAAATCCCCATAGGCATTAGGTAAAATAAATACGGATAGTCAAGATAAGTACTAATGAATAAGCCTATAAAAGGAATCCTTTAATCACTATTCGCGACAACAGGAATGGAAAAAAATAATGACTATTTTAACAACTATTTTCAAACGAAACTATTGCTTGTTTCTAGACTAATTATGTTAATGTAATGAACTGTATTGAACATTACATTAAACCCTGGTAGTTGAACTCTTCCAAAGCTCTTCTCTGTATCAAATTGACGACTACTACGTAGATGTTAATTACATTTTCGTAACGAAATGGTAAACCCCGATTCGCAACATCCACAAAGTAATAATACTACGAACAAGCATGGGTGTAGTTTTTCACTTGTTCAAGTTTAATCACGACTAGTTTTCGATTTTCTATATCATTTTCAAGTGAGATTTTTACATAACAATTCCAAGTATGAGTATTGAATATAGAGGAGCGAGGGAGGGAAACGAAAAGGGAGCACTCTGGGCGGGTCGGGTAGCGGTGTGGGAAAAATACGTGACTGTGAAACTGACGTCAATGAGGATCGGAGAAATCCCAGTGAAGGAAATAAGGCGTGGCTTGGAAATTTTTCGTGATTATTTAAACGTAAAACTGGAAGTGTTATTTATGCCATGGTCCCACCAAATCAAATCCTAATCTGTATTGTAGTATTATGCTAAACGTATTGTAAGTCATTCCTTACTCTCTTCCTCATTTTCGTGCCAAACTCAAGGTAACTAAGGCCATCTCAATGAAAAACAGAACCCTCTCTCTCTTGTTCAATCATTAATAATTAATTACTTGAGCGTTTACTTGGAGACCCCTGGAGAAAGGCAAGGATTTAAGTTCACGGTCTGTCCACCCGTTTATATGCGACAGGACGGACGACGCTGACCGTGGCCTTCGCCAAAGGGACCGACTTAAATTTTTGAGGTCGCTATAAATACGTTATTTTCGGACGGGGATTTAATTTCACATTGGGGACTAGCCTCCCACGTCCGAAATGAAATTCTCGGCCTCATCTCAAATCTCTCACTCTTTTTCCAGCCCTCATTAACTCTCTCCTCTCTATCCGTCTCTATCTCCCTCTACCCTTTGATAACGCCCCCTCTCTCTCTCTCTCTCTCTCTCTCTCTCTCTTATTAACTTGGTGCCATTATCTTCATGAAGCTATTTTTAACGGGAAGAAAGCATTCACGCATTATTTGTCGTTGGTCGCGGGATATGATTATTTTCGAGGAGAGGAGGGGAGGGGGTCTTTCTCGCTCTCGCAAGCGAATTGCTCCCAGTGTAAAAATTTCAAAATAAATCTGTCTCGCTTTGTGAAAGGGTGTGTCACCCCCCAGGGATAATACAGCAACAGCGGAATTTACAATTAGACATTTCACTCAATTAACGACTCTCGCATAAATTTTTCATGGGGTATTTTAAATGTGAGCTGGAATAACTCAGACAATAGTAGTGGGAAAATATACTATATAGAGAAAATTATTCTCAAGTGTTGAAGATTGTGAAAAAATACGTATCTAGGCATCATATTTTAAGTTACTTGTAATATGAATATTATATTATATATTATCAACTACTCGTATTTCGCAACAGTGAGCACGAGACTTCGGTTCATTTCGTTCGAAGTCATTTCTAAGGATTATTTATTCCTTATTAAGATAAACTTAAGTGTAATCATATAGACAATATAATGATTTGTTTAAAAAAATTATAATTATTAATAATTGGCAATCACGTATTCGTTACATTTCAAAAGAGAATATCCCTATTTCTTCCCACTCGAGTTAATTGCAAAGTAGCATAATTAGGATCAGTCGTTCTGATATCCCTTAAGGAACCGGTTTGGGGATTGGCATAGCCGCTTAGAACACCTGGGTATTCCAAAATCCGCGGATTTCGAACCCAGGTGAGTGGGTGGATACCGCAGGTACCTATTTGGGTACATATGCTTTTTATATCTTACTCTGCAAAGGGACCACAACATTTGGTGGTAGAGTGTTCGATCACCAACCGTTGGATTAAATGATGATCGATAATTATTGATACTCGAGAATGTGGGCACTCCTGGGCACTTCCCACTTTCGTGGTCTAAAAACGGTGCGAGGGAAAATTGATGCCTTACCCGTTAGTCAGGCAATTATCCCAATATTCTCACTCTGGTCTTGCCCACCAATGTTAAGCGACAACAAAATTATTCCTTCTGTTCCAGCGTTTAAATCCATTCATTTCTTTATAGTCTTAAAGTTTAATCGGTTCATCTATAGGTATGCAATAGCCAGCAAACCGCCGTAAGAGTGTGCGGCGGAGGATAAGCCGCTTCACGGACGTCTCCTCTTCCGTTCTCCATGTTGCTTGGGTTTCGTTTTATTCGCTTCACGGTCTTGCTACCACCCTCTTCCCCTTGCCCAAGTGTAATTTCCAGCTGTGGGAAAAGGGCGATCCTTGCCTCCGTTTCCTTTTTGTAACGCTCTGTGTTCAGAGTGCGCCGGTGGGCAGTTAGTGCTGTTCCTGACGTTCTTTGTGCTTATTTGTAAAGAGCCGTTCCCTGTCAGCTTCCCTTTCTTGTTAGGTTAAGATTTCATATTTCATTCCTAGTTTTAAGTTTCTTCTTCTCGCAAACCACACTTTCACTTCAGCCATGTTTCTTTCTTTCCATGCCATGCGTTCCTCTTGAACAATGACCGGTAAAGGTGAGACTCACTCACCGGGACGGTATATACTTGCCCGTTCGGGCAGTCAATGGACATTTCGGGAATTCGGAGTATTACAGCACCAGCCGATCATACATACATATCCACTTTGGCATAGCATAAATGTATATTTTACGCATACATAAAGAAGCTTACACATTCATGCATGCATGCCGATTGAAATCATGCAATAATGTGTGTTCGAGTCAAGTTTTCAGTTTTTCTTTTGGAGTTTAGAAGGCAGAATGGTTAAATCTGATTCTGTTACCATTTCGTATTGTCTGGTGGAAGTACTAGTGCTTCAATTTGTTGGTTTTGGTCTCCACCTCTATTATTATTTTATCCTACTGATTGAATTTGCTGATATAACGTGGGGTCATGTCAATCCCCTCGGTTTCACTAGTAAACTCGAGTGTCTGTGTCTCTATAATAGTTTTTTAGATATAACTCGCTTGCTCTGTTCGTGACTCAGGTTCTAGGCTATGGCTCCGTGGCTCTCTTCCTAAAAAGAAACGTCAGTATAGGTTAATATTCATAAACAGGTGGAGAGGCGACTGGGGAAGCCGAGTTTCTAAATACCCTTGAGCCAGGTTAGAAGGTAACCGAGTATTTGCAAACCAGTTCACCTGGGCTTTCGACATAATCTTGTACGTGTATATATTTCACAACCTCTTTCACCCAGAATCAACGACCTCTCCATTTTGCTCGCAGACCAGCACAGGTTCGCGGAACTCCTAACGGCGAAAAAGTGCTCGCTGTTCGTGGAGTTCAAGTGGTCTCAGTGATCAGATATATGCGATACGATGGGCAAAACACTCGCAGAATTGGGAGGAACAGACGTGTTTCCGACTCGAGGCATAGATACAGAGTCCGTTTGGTAGAATTCTCCCAAAAAGGAACGCAATTAGTGCTGATGATACAGGACGCTTCGCCCCATAGCCAAGGGTCCTCACCTCTCCCTTCACGAGGGAAGGTGGGGGATAGTCTTATTCTCTCACGCTCCGTGCAGGGCCGGCCCCCTCCAACTCATCCCACAGCCTCCCCCGACTCCAGTCAGCATGCGCCATTCCGTCCACACTCCTTATCCGCTTCCGGCAAAGGGATTTGATACCGGCTGGCTCGTTGACCGGAAGCCCACTTCACACTCCTCCCTCTCTGTCCCGAGGGGGCCGCCGCTAAAGGAGAGGGATTTCCGGGCTACAAAAAGACCACTTCCCACCGCCACTTAATATCCTTTCAGAGCGATCATGCTCCGCAAAGTAGCCCTTAAAATTGGTTGGCTACCTAGATTATTTTTTTTAATGCCGATAAACATCTTCCGCGTTCACTGCCGCATGATCCGTGCCCTGCGACGCATGCGCGAGATTAGTTCTTCAGCGCCCTCACGATCCCACACCTCTCTCCTTTCGACATCCTTCCCCTTCGATGGGGCGGGGATTTGGGTGGGAAATTCTTTAGAGTGGTTGTCCATCACTTCTTTTCCCTTCGAAAGTAATCACGGTCGCGTCACAGTGGGGGCTTATGCTTATCCTATAGAAAACTGGGTCCGGTCGGATCCAATGACTAGAATGGTCAGTGGGCAGGCCGAGCGTGAGGTTTCTTCTTTGAAGAACTAATGAATCATTCCCGGATCGTGAGAACTACTTTTCGAGGAGACGCAAAAAAGTAATGTTTAGTAATTGATTTACGAATGATCCCAAAAGAGACACCACGAACTATTTTTGCTGTCTAAAGACTCACTCATTCGTTTTGGCCTCAAAAGAGTCGCGTGCAAAAAGAATCGCATGACTAGATTAATAAAGATAGCTCAAATTAAAACGACTAAAAGGATCCTCGCATTTTACTGCGAACAGATGCCAATATCAGAAATTCGAGTGGAGTGGAAAGAATCTATATTATAACATGTTTAAACTCTTGTCTCTTACCGGTACTAAGTTCTTTTTCCTCGTTCGTTTACTGCAAGCGAACATTTATTTATTCATTTATGTAACAAAGCAGCAAAAACGGCACAAAGGCTTTTACATTGGCTGACATATAACATTCACTAAGAAAAAAAGAACGAGTAAAAGCAACAAACGACAGTGAAAAGTTAACAAATAATGTCAAGAACAGATATAAGATGGCAGGAGAGCACATATGCTACCAGAGAGAGAGAGCTAAGTTACTATCTGGCGTTTAAGGAAAGAGATGAAAGTTTTGAGGGAGAAAGAGAGGTCCAGGGAAGGACACGGGATGTTCAGAGAATTAAATGTAGCGGGAAGTCGATGCAATAAAGAACGTTGAGAGACCGAGAGACGGAAATTTGGAATCTGCAACAGAATCAAGTTAAGTGTTGGCCGAGGGGGAACACGAATTGAGAATAGAGGAAGAAGGTCGTTGGTACGGAGAGTTCCGTTGAAAATGCTAAGTAGGAATTTCATATCACATAGCAATCGACGGCGGTGGAGAGAGGAAATACCACGGGATGAGAGAGTAAAGTCCCGGGTTGTATTTTTGAGGGAAGGGATGCGATAACGGGAAATAGCAATGCAATAGAAATGCAATAATTTAATGCTCGTAAAAAGTGAATGTAGCAATGTTATCAATCTGTACGTTTTTCGGGTTCCCCCCGCGTTGAGTTGTGTCTATTGACGACGGTTTCGCCAGCAGTCCCGCAGGCATCTTCAGGTCTGAAGTGATAGATTTAACTCTCGAGTAAAAAATATATGTATCATTAACCACCTGGTAAATTTGCGTTTTATCAGAGTTTAACGTAAATGCTTCCAATCGGCGTAATGAGAAGTGAAGGACTTTAGAGACGTGGCGAGGTAGTCCAATGGGTAAATGACCTTTGTACGCACTCAGAGTCACAAAAGCTTTACGGATTTTCTATTATATGATCTTCCTAGGAAACATCGGGTGACATAGGGAAATAGGGAACGAACAACCCTATTCTGATATGTAAATTTCACAATGCTTCTCAGTGAAAGTATTTGATGAGACATCATGAAACGTATCCCACAAATTCATCCGACTTAAAAGATAAATTCATTTTAATATGTTTCTAACTGGTTATTATGATTATTTTGAACCTCCAGTATTAACAGAAGCTTATAAATGATAATATCTTTAACATCAATGTGAGGTCATGTATTCGTCGCTTACTGCTAAAATACTGTTATTTTTATCTTCACTCATTAATCAATTTGGGATCAATTACTTAAGGAATGAATGAAGTAAAGTAAACGAACTCGTAAGTACCATTGATACCATTCACTTCCTTTTCGTTTTCAGAGATGCGAAAAATGTGAGCTATATCATAAATTATAGCATACCTATAGGGCATGGACTATTTTTTGAGATCCTTTATATAAGCTGTGACTTCACTTGAGTATGTTATTTGAACACTCACCCTAGTAACAGCTTCGCCCCCTTATTCAAAGGCACCTGGATGAAATTCCACAATGTCAAACATCTAAAGGAGCAAGGCCAATGGATGGGTTTCCAAATACAACCACTCCTCTTTGAGCAGAAAGGTTTTAGAAGTGACGCACGGTAGCAATTATAAATACTCCTCCAACCGAATTATAACCTGGCAAATGAGTAAATTCCATTCTTTTTTCCTACGAGCGTCCCCCACTACTAGTAACCATCCCAATGATCTTTCACCCCTCCCAACATCTTGCTCAATCCCCTCCCAAATCAACACAATTTGTTATTTTTGGGTGCAGAGTAAGGGTTCGAGGAGATCACAATCCCTTTATAGTACCCCCATGCTTCTCCACTCATGTGGTATGCCCCTTCCTACAAATACACTGCTTCTCTTCCGACTACATTACGTACTTCATTTAGAATGTACTGCTGGCTCTCGTGCAGCGAATTGTAAAACTTGCTAGAGTTGTACAACTTTAGTGTAAATTGAGAAGCGTCTCTGGATTATTGGAGTAACTAGGAGTCAGGGAACTACGAGGCGTGTTCATAAAGTAAGACCCGTTTGGTCATAGGAAAAAATATACTCATATGAAACACATTTTATTGGCACTTTTAGTTAGCTACAAATCTACTTCACTTATCTACATAATTGCCGTTCACTTCTAAGCATTTTTCGTACCGCTGCACCAGCTTCTTTAACCCCTCGGCATAGAAACTCGCCGCCTGAGGGTTGAACCAATCGACAACGCCATTCTTGAGTTCCTCTTCGGTTTCGAAACGTTGTCCACCGAACCACTGTTTCAAGTGCAAGAAGAGGAAGTAGTCGCTGGGTGTAAGATCAGGACTGTACGGTGGGTGGTTTAAAGAGTTCCCAACGACCCAAAAACTCTCGTCCACTGGACATTCTTTGCTCTTTGTGGTGGTCGGTGAGCATTTTCGGTACCCACCTTGCACACAATGTGTGGTATCCGAGGTTTTCCGTAACAATATTGTAGACAGTAGTGCATCCAAGTTGAGGAAATTGTTCAGCCAGGCCATTAATTGTCAATCGACGATCACATCGCAGTTTTTGTTCCTCTTGCGAAACAATTTCATCGGTCAGAATACTGGGCCTGCCAATTCGATCTTCGTCATGGACATTTGTTCGTCCATTTTTAAAATCACAGCACTATTGTCTAACCTTTCCTTCACTCATAAGTGTAGGTTTAAAACTAGGCATAATTCCCGATGAATTTCAGCAGCCGACAATCCTTTTGCATGCAAGAATCGTATGACAGAACGCACTTCACAGCTGGCGGGATCAACGATTGTCGCGGACATTGTTGTTTGCATGCACGGACAAGCAAACGACTTCTGAAACAAAAAAAATGCTGCTATAGCTTTTCAATGAATCAGTAGATGGCGCTGCAGCAGCAAAACTGTGTTCTAAAGCGCCAATATTTAAATATAAGCAAACGGTACTTACTTTAAGAATAAGCCTCGTATAAATTGTAAGCAGATCTCTTTAGTGATGATGCTGAAGATGTATTATTAGCCCCATCGTACTACCGTGGGATAATTCATGTAAATAAGGTTAGAAAGACTAATTCTAGAACAGATAGATTTAAGATTTAATTTTTCCCACGAACGGTAAAGAAGCAGGATAGCTTTAAGTGACCACTATATGGGAAAAGTTTCTCTTTTTTAACCCACATGTAAGTTTGTATGTTGTCGCTATATCATCTAATATTACTTTTACAGTACTTCTTTTTACTGACGTCTCCTTTCTTCTACGTAGAGAGGTGTACAAGGGTGGTCTGAAAAGTTTCCGACCTAACAAAGATACAAGATATTATTTCATAAATTTTCTGAGGTGTTTTGAGTCGGAAACTTTTCAGACCAGCCGCGTATATCACTTTTATTTTGTGGTGCATTTTTCTGTAATTACCATGATCTACATTACCTGAGTTATTTTACAGGTACATATGTATTTTAACAAAAGTTTAGAAAAACTTAATTTTAGATGCTCTGTCTGGTGTTCAGTCACCCTCTGCCACAGACAGATCATAGGGGATGCTCTGCAGGGTTACAGGGCAAGAATAAATTAAACGAGCGCACATCCTTGCGTTTTGTATTTGGCGAACTTAACATCGAAATCGATATCCTATCGGTCGACCTGTCATTTGGATCAAATGTTACGTTTCACCATTCGCACGGCAATGGGAGTGCTCAAACCTTTATCAGATTAGTCTAGTGACCGATTTGTAAACGATGATATGTTTTGGCCAATTATTTTCCAATTTAGGAGACTAGATTTGCATCGAACGTCTATGTGAAATGACACTGGTCAAGATCGATAAAAGAAATTTTAGAAGGGGAAATTTTGGTGCTAATAAAATAAAAAAAAAGGTGTAATTGAGCCAACCATCACTGCGGCGATTGTTTTAGTGGAATTGGGGAGCTTTGCTGGTCACGATTCAAACGTTATAAGTTTTTATGTCTTTTAAATTTGATCGTTTTACTTTGACAACCAGAAAATGTTCATTCTTTTCACCCCGACGTAAGGGCAGGATTTTTGCCTATTCCATCCGTGGATACAGTGGGACGAGAGGATGTCACATTTCTTTAAAACTACCAGAAACGAATCATATGTACATACCATGGTTGCATAGGAACTCGTCTTTTTCGAAGCCAATGATATACGAGTTAGGAGATAGGTTACCGCTCGTTTTCATGGCCGTACAGATGAAACAGAAAAGGAAGTTTCAAATAAAAACATTTTACAGTATTCTTACGACTGTCAAAGAAACGCCAAGATCAGCTAATAATGAAATTAAAATTTTCAAAGAAGCCATAATCAAAATTTGCCAGAAAATATGAACACGAACATTTTAATTAATTTTAAAATTATTTTAATTTAATGTGTAAATAATTTCACATGCGAGTTTCACGTAAAAGCTTCCTATACTAAAATACATTTACAACTACTACCATATTTATCTGTTAATTAAACACCCTTGTCTTATCGTTCGATATTATTTTCCTGTCCAAAAATTACTAGTTTTAGAAGTCCAACATCTCTAGAGAACTCACTGAATGTTTTATTTGTAAAAGATTTGAGATTTATATGCTATGCACCACGCAGTAACGTGCCAATAAATAAGTTTTGTTTTGCCTGATTTTTTTTTGAGTTCGCGCTTCAGCGTCACCAGAACCGCGAAAAATTATTTACTGCGATGTAATAATCTTTTATGAGATTCTGCATCATTTCGCACGATAATTTAAAAACTTAGTTGAGACCCAGTATATTTGTGGATCAACTCTTCCTAAAGCATAATATTATATTGTCTGGCACGATTGAATGACTAAATTATACTTATCATTTAAAGAGTGTGAATTCAATGCGAAGAAGCTGTGTCGATACGGCTATTAAATTCCTGAAAAGTTATACTAATCATTAGATAAACACATTACCTACAAAAATTTATAAACTGTGATCAGACAGTTTTTAATTATGAAGGCATATATAATTATTGTATTCGGCACGTATTACAGTCGGAAAATTATGATTAAATTTTCTCCGAACACATGTGAGTAATAATAATCGATTAATATTGCTCCTATTTTTTAGCCTGGTAACATTCTCACCTACGTATCGAAATTCACATTTTTAGATTCCTGGAGAAGAATGCAATTAAAATTTCAATCCAAAGATCAAATTTTCTAGTTTTTACAACGAATTATTTGTATAAGGTTTCCAAGTAATTCCACTCGTATTACCGTTTTTAAAACGTTTGAAGAGACGGTTGAGGGAAGGGAACTTAAGACCGACTTTGTGCAGCGACTAATGTACTGGCTATCTACCCCGAGGACCTGGGTTCGAATCCCGGCGGTGGCAGAATTTTCACTAGAATCCTAATCTCTTCTTCCTGTGGCATGTGGAGAGTACTTTAAGTGAAGTACACCCTTCTGTTGGAATGAACGCTGAAGTGTTCAAGACTATTGGCACTGATACACAGGTATTGTGGTACGTGGTTAAGATAAGGCTAATCCTGACACCGTAGCTCTCTACCCTTTCTTCATTTTCTGAGCATCCTACCCTCACCAAGACTACCCTATAGTCCCTAATGGTACAAATAACCTCAGCTGTCTATCACTTCTCCTAATGACTAAACTACGAACGTCAAACTCATTCTTGATTTGCTAACGCGTGTTGACTTTTGAAAAACAAATACTTAATGACGGCTCGATGCTCAATATTTTCCATTTTTCACAAAAGCCCTCGAAATGACCCACTCAAACGACTGTCGAACTACAAATGAGCGTTCAAAATTGCTGAAGTTATGGTAAGTGCCTTTTAGCAAATGCGTGAATACACTCCAAAGCTTCTGTTGAATAGCAATGCTATCTTCACGTTGATATCGGAAACTTCTCAGACAACCGCCATACATTTCTTTTTCGGACTTCTTCTTTTTGGATTTGACTGTCTATTCCACTTTCCAGTAAAACTACCTGCATGTATCATCCCCTTTAATCCTGTTGACCGTACCAAAATATGTAAATCGATAAAAATCTCATTTTCCACATTTATTCCTTTTGATCGTCGTTGGAGATAGTTCCGAGCATCATCACTTTTGTGGGAGTGAGAGAGAGAGAGAGAGAGAGAGAGAAAGACGCCGCTCTGTATGGAGCCGTGAAGGCTTCCCGCTGCGGACGACAGTAACCTTTAGCCCTGAGGAAACACGGGGCCTCCTCGCTCACATCCCGTCTCGTGCGGCCCAACGCTTCCTTTGTGACCAACCTCGGGTTGCGAGATCTACGATACGAGTCAGCAGTGAAGGTGACGACTTACCTACGGATGAGATTTTTTCCGACGTGGATGGGTAATTTGAGGGCACGTTGGGGAGCGGGGGGGGAAGGGGAAAGAGCGAAAGTAAGCCGTGGAGAATTTTTTCGGGAACGAAAAAAAGGTTGAAGAGAAATTATGGATCGTCATCGAAGCAATCTGAAAGAGATAACGCCAAGGGATTCCCGAGCTGACTTCCCACTCGGGATACACGGGAGTTTCCTTTCCCTTAAGGACAATCTACATTAGCAAAAGTAGGTTTCGAACTATTCCTAACGACTATCTTGTTCTGCGTATCCCCTTAACTTCATCTATATGGTATCCTACAAACCTAAGAGTATGTGGCAGGGGGTGATTCCGCACTTGGTGTGCATTGTCAAACCTTACGTGCTGCTCTGATGTAATTTAGTTGAAAATATGTCAAAAATTCAAATAAGAACGGTTTTCCCAACAGCTCATGAGGACTATGAGGACTTGTAGTGAAATGACGCGTTGTTTTCGGGAACGAACCTCGGGTTGGTCCAGAATGTCTACCGTTAATGAATTGCTCCCGTTTTGAGGGACGGGAGTCGGGTTTCCCTCCCTCAACACCCTCCCACTTGACTGAGCCCGCAGCTCTCGCTGGATCACTCCACACACGCAACGCTGTCGTTGGCATCCCTCGCACGAAGACGCCAGGAACGACGACAATGGGGGAAGCCGACACAATGACCTCCGCACCCCCCACACTCCCTCCCCGATTTCTCCCTCTCTCTCACCCCTCGTCGACGAAGGCGAGGAAGAAGACGGGATGAGTAAAGAGGTCTTTTGTCCCGCCATAGCTCGCCACTCCCCCATCACCCACCGCCCGAAGTAGTGCCCTCCCGCTATTTCCCCCTCCTCCACTTCAGACACCTCGTGCTTCGTCGATGGGTATTAAGACACCCCGGACTCCCATTCCCTCCCCGCGTCGCCGCACTCCACTCCTGAGGAGAAAACTCATGCAATGCCCTCCCTACCCGTCCTCCACCGCCTGCCACCTTGGCCTCAAGACGCCGGGCCGGGACACTTTTGTGCTTGCCATTGTCGGAGAGACACGGGCTATTCAGTTCGGGAGGAGTGGAACTCTCCCTGATTAGCAGTGACTTGGTGGAAGGGGTTTCCTGCGGGTGGGGAGAAGGGCAGACCGCGTTACTGCTGAGGGTGAGAGAGAGAGAAGGGGGATACTTTGGTAGAGTAAGTGAACGAGGAAAGGAGAATCGTGGAACACTGGGGTAAAAAAAGCCATGCCAAAAAAGCATAGAAAACGTTCCCGACCACACGATACGTGTGCTCAGGTGATGGTACTCCTCTGCGACGAAATGAGCATCAGGGCATTTAATCGATTGAATCGACCCCCTACAGTTAAAGATCGATATTTGATTAAGCAGTTCATTCGGTTCCGTTTGCGGCTTGCAGGTTAAATTTGGTTGAACTGAGTTCTTCAAGGTGCAGTCGAATCTATTTCGTATTGAAAAGTTATCTATGCATAAATATAAAATATAAGACAACAATAAGTGTGCCAATAAAATATATATATTTGTTGGACAGGATGAAGGGAGGTAAGAAGTACACAGAGATGAAGAGGGACCTGATGCAGATTAGGTTGCTGGATTGGGTTTTGATTGGAGTTACAAAATGTTTATTTGATAGTGTCCATCCAAAAAAAACCTACCGTAACTGGTAGATTACCTAATAAACAGAAATTAAAATGCTTGTGATATGGAAAAGATGTAAACATTGACCTTTTTATGCCATTTTTTGCCGCGTACAAAAAGGTTAAACAAATTGATAAGAAACTGGTGAAAATGAGGTACTGCAAATCATTGATTTCGGCTCGCTCTTTTATATTAATTGAGAAGATAATAAATTATACAGGTTACGCCTAATTGCATGTAAACTAAATTCGCATGTCATTATCAAAATAATTTTTGCAAGTAAGTTAGCGAATTGGCTTCCGACAAGAATTTCAATTAACCCGGATCGCTAATAACTATCTAGCCTCCAAAATAATCTCAAAAATAAGAATATATATATATATATATATATATATATATATATATATATATATGTATTGCACAATTACATTCAGGGGCATAACTAGAGCAAATATTTCGGGCATTGTGAATTCTAAAAGCTTCTTTCCTATGACTCGAGACTAAGTTATGAAACGTCTACGTCATTAATTTTGCTCGAGTCCATTCATGGGAAATGGAAAATTTCGCTCTAATGCGACTTATAGGAAAGAGTCGAGCAGGAACTAAACACTCACCGTGTAAGGACAGTAAATTCCCTTCCGTATAAAGTAGAGAATCTGTTACAACAGAGTTCTCCGGTATAAGATAGTTTATTGATTAGTTCTTTCAATAGAAAAGATAGTTCTTTCGATCTATATGCCAGGAAGATAGGTAAAAAATTTTAATTGTTCGAAATAGAGAAGTCAAAGAATATTCGTTCTCCTCATGATTATTCAAGAAATATCTTCGATAAATATTGACGTGATCTGACCGTGGGAGGATACTTCTTATGACAATAACCATCGAGAAAATCCACTCCAAAAGGGTTTCCCACAGACTGAATGTAATATCTACGAAGATCACCATGGGGCATTGGAATATCAACTCTGTCTAATGATTTAGAAATTTTTTGATTAAATAAACTTGGATTTTGAGACGGGAGAAAAGAAAAAAATCGGTCAGAAAGGAGTTAGACAGTTAAAATAACTCACCAGCCATACGTACATTTAGTGTTGATTCAGGATTTTGTGGGGTGAAAATTATCATTTGAAAACGATCATTTCAATGAAATCAGTATTTGACTTTGATAACGGAGAAACAAAGAACGGAGAGCTCAAAAAAGGAAATGAGACCGTCCCACATGACATGAAAAACAACATGCTTTAGAATAATTGTGAGTCCACTTCTAATCTTAATTGTTTGACCGTAGCAATTGATCCATACTTTTGCTCTAAATTAATTTAATTTTCAATAGATTATGCCTCAAATGAATCAAATCTTTCGTCGAATAAATTCATTTCACATTTCACAGATTTAATTGAAATATTTTATACTTAATTTCAATATTTCATATTTACCTCACAAGCCGTTTTTTTTCAAAACTAACTCTGGCTCCGATTTCTCAAGAGGAATTAGGAACAGAACTAATTCCTCTTGAGAAAGGTGGTTGCACCACCGAAAATTCGAGAACCAGTGAGTCCCTGTTTTGTATGTTTTAGTTTCTGTGTTTGTGTCGACTAGTCAGTCAATTTACATTATTGTGCACGTTCGTGGGTTTTCAAGAAAGTGACTTTATATATATATATATATATATATATATATATATATATATATATATATATATATATATATTCACTGATAGTCATAACAAACACAGAAACCAAAACACAAAAGAGGAAAAACTCACTGGTTCTCGAATTTTCGGTGGTCCAACCACCTTTCTCAAGAGGAATTAGGAACAGAACTCAGAGAAGAGTTTTTCCTCTTTTGTGTTTTGGTTTCTGTGTTTGTTATGACTAACAGTGAATTTACATTACACGTTTGTGGGTTTTCCAAAAAAGTGTATATATATATATATATATATATATATATATATATATATATATATATATATATATATATATATATATACACACACACAGGTATATATATAGAAATAGAGATAAGGAAATGGGAAAGGAACACATGAAGGACGAATACAAGAGAGGTGGGGAAGGCGGATTTGAGCAGATCACAAATGTAAAAATATTTTCCTCGACCGGGACTTGAACAGCGGATCTCTCCACTTGCCGGGCGGATGCTCTAACCACTTGATCTATCGAGAAAATCTGAAATCTGCGATCTTATAAAGCGCCAAAGTGCCCCGCTTCATTGCCCAGAAGATGGGGTTAGGGAGCTGTTACACCCACCAAAGGAGAAATAGACAAACACAAGAGGAGAATGGACAGTACGTTAGCAAGCATTCAACATCATAAAGGATAAGAACGGTGCGTTTCATGGCACGCATAGCCAGAAGAAGAGACAAGCCACATTGGCCAAATACACATTCAAACACGAAATCCCGCCATACGGCAAACAAATATTCATTCACATAGAAATAGAGATAAGGTAATGGGAAGGGAACACGCATATTTAATCATTGTGTTAGATACTTTTTAGAAATATTATTTCAAAATCATTCCAAGGAATTGCACATTTTTAATGACGACTGAAATGAGATAGAAATTGCTCGCACTAAAAAGGAGAGATAAAGTTATACCTCTCTCTCTCTTGACATCGACATGCTGCACTCTCCATACAAGTAGGTTCGATGCGATAGACGAGAAAAACCGTATGGGATACAAATTGAAATCCGGTGCCTAATTAAACTCTGGCGCTTTAAATTCGCGGAGTAAACCGAATTAATGCCGAACCACGGAATTATCCTTCGGTCATATACCACTAAGCCAGCGAGATAAAAAATAATTGGTACTACATCGGAGGAAGGGAGATCATAAACTCTCCGTAGAGGAAACTTGGCTTATCTTAAAGCTGTCTCGAAGCAGTGCCTTCAAAACCACAGACTCAGTGCCGCCATAAACCTACTGGCGCCCCTACGCAAACTTTTCAATTAGGTAGTAGGTTTTTCACCAATGAATTTTAGACCTGATTTGCATGCAAAATTGATTGAAATATATATATATATATATATATATACACACTTTTTTGGAAAACCCACAAACGTGTAATGTAAATTCACTGATAAGTCATAAAAAACACAGAAACCAAAACACAAAAGAGGAAAAACTCACTGGTTCTCGAATTTTCGGTGGTCCCACCACCTTTCTCAAGAGGAATTAGGAACAGAACTCTTAAATTAAAATTAAATTAAATATACTGTGCCAACGCGATAAATATATCCGCAAGTGCTGCAAATATTAAATACATTGGCATTAAATTTAATTAAATATTGAAATTTAAATTAATAAGAAACGGCTAAAAATTTTCTTAAGCGTATTATTTAACATTTTTGATTGGACATAATTCTGTCAAGATGTCAATGCCAAACACTCAGTTGCAAAAACTAAATAAATAAATTGTCTGCACCGCCTCTCTACAATACACAGAGCACTTATTGTTGAAGTCGACCCTTTTGTGAATCCAAAGATCTCAGTTAGGCGAAAGGAAATGGCGAAGGGGTATAGGTGCATCAGAATCAAATGGTCGTCGCGGGGGTTATAATTGTGCGGATTGGATAGTTAACGACTGACTTCTTCCCTCTCCCCCGTCGTGGTGGCGGACCCGTGACCGGTAAGACGGTTCCACACCCTGTTCGGATGCCCACCTTTCCAACGGACACGTGCTGCGGTCCGGTCATCCGGCGACTGACTCCTTTCATATTTTTAGAGCAAAGTGGAGGGACGGCAAAAATGGGATGCGGGAGATGGTAGAGGAAAATGTGGCGAAAAAATTCGCAGTTAAGCGAGAGGGGGAAAACAATTGTCGAGGCTTGGTGGCGGGACGGGATGGAGGAAGAGTGTGGTTTCGGTGTCCCGCTCTCTCCCGATCTCTCTCAAAAGACCGTGGAGGACGAGGACAGACCCTTAACGTCCACCTCAGACCCACCTCTCCCCCTCCCCATCAACTAGCCGACCGTCATTAGGCAAGTAGTGTTCGTTTTATTTTTAGAGTGCGGGTTGGCTCATGACTTGTTGTCCGTAAGAAAGCGCTCACCCTTAAACTAAATTTATATTCCATCTTCCTGGTGGCGCTGCCACATGGGTGGGGGCGAGCTCAGGTGTTAGGACAACCCCATTCCCTACCCACTTCGTGCCCGCGACAATTATCCCCCCCCCCCGCACCATGCGGAAGGAGGTCGCGCCCATGGTCTCCCTCTTCCCCCACTACTCCCACCCGCACGACCTCCTCCCCCCCTCGCCGCCCACTTTGTAAGTCGCGGGGCTTCGTGTGATGTGGGGATCCCGGAGTTGAAACAAGGGCGGTGGGGTACAGTCGAGCCTCGGCCACATTTCGCGCGGGCCCTATATCCTGGCAGAAATCAGATGTATTACAGTAAACCCTATCTTAAGCGGAGTCTTCATGAGACAGAAGTCTGTCAAAACTCAGAAATATCGTAATTTTTAACGTACGATTATATGACCGATTTATTTTCGAGTAAGGCTCTGTTAAAGGCGGGACTTGTGAGACGTGAAGCGGAAAGAATGTAGAGCAACCTTTGAGAGGAAGCGATAAAATTTGACGAAGATTTTTTAAATAATTTAGTCCCAAATTATATTTGTTTAGCCGTCAGACGTCACCATTGATCTCAAACCTATGTTGCTTCCAATTACTTTTTTCTTTCGCTGAACTCATAACTTTAAATGGAAAGTAATTTAATGGCAATAAATTTACTTCGAATTTGAGTATTTTAATATCCACCAAACATCAGTGCTCACTTTTCCTACTCTGTCTACGTTGGAAGACCTGCTACTGCTAAGAGCACGTAGTCCCCAGATATTCCTCCAACGGGAAGTTTTAATGCAATTTATTTTCGTTCTCTCACGCCGTTCCGGGAAGGTGATGTAGCGATGAGCTGCAGCACCTCCCCGGAGTCTTTTCGTAAATGACGCGCTTAATTGTGAGTGGGAGCGTGCACCTACCTTCCGATATTCGAGGAAAAGTATGTTGGATAAAAATGGCTTTCGCGTCTGGTGTGGGAACCGTCGGTGCTCTGGGTGTCTCAAAGCAATGAATAAGCACACCTTGAGGACTCGGTCACATTTCACTCGAGGAGGAATATTCTTAATCCAAATTTAATACGCTGTTTTTTACGATTCGAAATAATTAATCCACATCCACACACACATATAGTATGTAAGGAAAAAGAAGAGAATTATATAAAAGACAACATATTGAGTTTTCATGTTTGAAGATTTTGGTAATGATTTATTCCATGTTATTTATCAGTTTTGACATTTGGCACAATTGCATTTGTCAATCACAAAAATTTCATTTTATAGAGTTTATCCTGTCTCATCCGATTACGTTGAAAATACTAACGATAGATAATTCCAAATTGAAAGTAGACATGGTCTCTCTAGATATGGATAGATATGATCTCTCAAAAATTGTATCTCTATTAGTAAAGAAACACAAGAACGAATCTTGTGGTAGACTAACTAAACCAGAGAGACGCGTTATTAAAAAAATCAAGCAAATATTTTGTGTAATAATAATCAGATTTTTGTCTTAGAAGATCGCATAATAGCCACTTTTATCTACTTTCTTTTTTAAAAAATGTCGCTCGGTCCAGTATGAAATGGATGAAATATATGATCATGCGAGAATCAATATTAATAAAACAAAGGTTATGCGATTTTCCAGAAAGAAAAAGGCTAAGCTAAACATTAAAATAGGCGGGGAAAAATAGAGCAGGTAGAGCAGTTTATATATCTCGGAAGTGTTTTGGACCAACACGGTCAAAGTGGTAGGGACGTAAGGAGAAGAATTGCGCTAGGCAAGGAGGCTTTCTCAAGGAGGAGGGAGTTGATGACGGGGACGTTGAGTAGGGATGTTAAGACAAGACTCGTAAAAACTCTGATATGGAGCGTAGCTATGTACGGCGCGGAACCGCGGTCACTGAAGCAGGATGACAGCAGTAGATTGGAGGCTTTTGAAATGTGGGTGTGGAGAAGAATGGAGAAGGTGAAATGGACCGAGAGGAAATCAAATGATGAAGTACTGGAGATGGTGGGTGAGGAGAGGGGTTTGTTGAGAGAAATCCTATGGAGGCAGGAAAAATGGATGAAAGGCGTATTGAGCGGTAGTGGAATGTTGAAGAAGGTAATAGAGGGGAGAATGTTGGGCAAGCAAGGTAAGGGCAGGAACAGGATAGGGATGTTGGACGAGATGAAGGGAGGAAAGAAGTACACCGAGATGAAGAGGGACCTGATATAGATTAGTTTGCTAGGTGGGGAGTCACAAAATGTTTATTTGATTGTTGTGTCCATCCAAAAACCTACCTTAAACGGTAGATTACCTAATAATAATAATATGATCATGTGGTTCAAATAAAATATGTACCCCATTCAAGTGGAATGTTAGGGAAAAATATTTGAGATTCACAAATATCATTGTCATCAAAAATGATTTTTATTGAAACTGCGGAAAACTCCGTGCTAATAAGCCTAGCGAAGCTTTTTTTGTTTAAAGAAAAAGTATATTTTACATATTTTAATCTTTGTGTTAGTCAGGGTCTAGAATTACGTAACAGCAATGACCCTAGGTCCAGTAAAACCCCAACCTAACCTGGTAGACTACCGCTAATAGTAATAATGCAATAGCTCAAAATATTAATTTTATCCTAGATAGGATATATCCGAGTTATGCATTAATTAATAATAATACCTCAATAGTTTTTAATATTAATTTTATCTTAGATATCGGAGTATGGAATTGGTAATCGAGATCTTTTTATCCTTCTTGGTGACAAGAAAATGTGCCTACGATATAGTACGCGTGCAAAAAGTAGGCATTGATTCACTTATTTTTATACTAAGGTAATTTTATGCTAGGTAACAGTACTTGATGCCCAACGACGTCTCCCCTTGGCACGTTTTGATGAATGAAAGTCCTGGTACGAAAGGAAAGTTGGGCTTTTGAGGTTTCTGCGGAGGTAATTACCTCGCTCGTCTTTGATGAACTGCGGTCCGAGAAGAGAGCCCTCCGACGTCACTTTCTCATTAGCCGTCCTTGATACAATCTGAGAGTAATGCTAGTCCTGCCAGGCATTTCGCACCTTCCGACACCCTTGAGACGAGATCAAAGATGCATGCTGGCAAATCTGCAGGCATGGGGTAAAGGCGCACGGACGTTAGATAGTCACAAGCAGAAGTGTAGAACGAAGTAGTCGAGTTTGCAGAGAGAGACAGTTGAGGAACTCACCGCAGGAGAGACTGAACAAGCCACTTATCAATTGTTTATCACGAAATAAATATAATTCTATTTATAAACAGATGTCATTCAACTTTGGTATATTTTCATTTCCATCGTGATCTACGGGCGAGTGACTAGCATATTTTGCTGGTACAATTCAGTCTACTTTATCATTTATTTAAACGATAAATACAGATGATAACACAGGCCTACAAAAAAAAATTTTTTTGGTGCCGGGAATCTTTGTGATGATTTTAACTATATTTGTAGAGCCGAATCCAAATATGAAATCCGTTTTTATTTAACAGCTCTACTTTTTTAGATATGGCACATCTTACGATTAGTTGTTTTAATATTTGATATATTCCGGAAAATAATTTTCAAAGTTAAATAAATCTATAAGTATACTAATTTATAACCACTCTGCGGTGTTCCTTTTATTTTCAATAAACTGTCAATAAGTTTTATGTATAGTTCTATATTGTAGGCCAATGAGATAATTATTAATTTAATATTCCCATATCATCATGTAGAAGATTTTTTTACGTAAGTAACAACATATCTATATCTTGAAAACTATAGCTGATAGGAAAAAACTAGTGTCATAATTGGATTCAGCACCCCAATTGTTCTTTAAATCAGCATTAAAAGCTCCGGCACCAAAACCACTGTTGGCCTGTGTAATACAATAAATAAATAAAACAACAATAAATAACAAAACAATAAATACCAGGCAATTAATAGTTATATTTTGACATCACTTTTTCTTTCTACACAGTACCGGTTGGACATTTATTGCATGCGTATTTTCAAGTATTTTGATTAATTTATAAAATAAATTACTTTTGTATTCAAGATGTACATTAAACTCTATATATGTAAGCCAATGTTCATGAGCAGCGTATGACCCCCAATTAGTAGTCTAATGTCTGGATCTTAAAATAAAATAAGGAATACACATTCAACCATATTGTTTCTCTTTCGTATCCGAAATAAATTATACGTTACATCTCTTGGATTTTTTTTCATTTATAAGAGCTTCGAAAAAAAATCTCTTTCATGTAGATAATATAAATTCGTATTAGCTGTAATTTAACCGTTATTACTCGTATATCCAATAAAATCACTAAAATTAACTGAGTATCTTAGAAGAAAATTACAAAAACTGAACTGTATGTCAAGAAACTGCGGGAGATGCCGCAACAGTAACTTTTAACGGAGTCATCCGCTTATATGTATCTCAATGCAACAATTTCAGAGAGTAAAAATCATTCTTCAGAGTGTAAGAGGACGTCTCGGTAGCTTAATTGGTTAAAGCACTCGGCCGGATATCGAGGGATCCGGGTTCGTATCCCGGTCAAGGCGAATGATTTTTACTCTCTGAAATTGTTGCATTATAATGAACTGTATGTGTTTTATGTGCATGCGAGGTACATAAATTTAAGGTAACTCACAATTATTTTCGTCCAAAGGCTTTCGATCAATGATTTTTTTCAATAAATAATTTTTCTATGTAGTTGGATATGTAAAATCAATGATTAAGGTCACAGAAATGTCTATTGAAAGTGAGCAATGACAATGGTATTGTATCTCATCACTGCTTTGAATCGCCTTTAAGGAATAATCCTGTTTTCCCTGTATATAATAAAACCTACAATAGGCGCTATAGGTTTATCATCGCTTCTTTCAGGAAAATTATCTTACTTGGAGACGATTAGAGTCACCATGCGATGTTAATCGCATGCGAAAAGGTCTTGGCGTGATTGAGCATGGCAGCGGACCTTTCTATCAAAAGTAGAGGACTAAATTAGGAATGAGAATCGCACGATTTCAACCGAGATACAGTTTTACGGGGATAAATTACGGAGGAATGATTCGGTGTTTTTTTTTTATCAATTTGGTCGTGGCAAAATCAATGGGATCGTTCAACTGAATATTTTTTTTTACCGAAACCGAAACTCCATTATGTTTCCAAAGAATTATTCAAGTTACAGATGCTTGTTGTACATTTATTGGCGCTCACCAATGTTAAGGGCAGAGGTCGAACAACGGCCCTTGAACTTTTGTTATCCCGAAAAAAATAAAGCCTCGAGTGGGGAAATTCTTGAGGAAATATCTTGGATCGGAAAGAAAAAAAAGAAGAATTGATGAAGAATTTAAATGAGTTTACCGGCGAGGAATGGAAATCAATGGGGAGATCGACTGTTCTTTCTTACTTTTCTTCGTGAATTCCCACGGTATCTTGCGGAACGTTTTCACATGAATTGCATTGACAAGCTGTGGAAATTTATTTTATAAATAGTATTAATTTCAATTTTTTATGGAACTTATTTTGCAACGTATTTGTAATCAAAGGGCAATTTCATGACGACTATTCGATGCATGTTGAAATGAATTTAAAATGTTACCCTGTATTTCATATTTAACAATGATACTGTGAATACTTTAGCCCTAAACGGTGTTAACATAAAATACACAAAGTGTCAGTTAGAGAACCCCTAGAAGACGTTCCAGTACCAATAGTAACAATAATTTTGTCATTGTAAGAAGTCCTGTTATGTTTGTAAATCTAAATCTATCTGGCATCAGGAAAAAAACAGTCGCTTATAAACTCCAGTGTAGAATTGAGTCAGTAGATAACCGAAATAAAGGAAGAATAGGCGGCTGACTTCTTTAAAACTAGCAATAATTGCACTGAAAGGAATACATCTTATCCAATCTTCCTAAAACCCCGCGACTTTTCATCTGTTCTTAGCTTCTGCAGAGGCATGCAAATTATATATGCGTTATCATTCAGATTGTAAAGAGACGGAGGCAGAGATAGTTATCAGTGAACATTCAATTAACCATCCCTTTTATAATGTGAATTAAAACGTTCAAGCGAGATGAAAATATTTTTCATAAAATTTATAGTACAGAAAAATGAATATTTCCCGATTTGAACCGGCCAATCGTTTATTCATTCCGGGCTCATAGTAACCGGATAAGAAGGAGACTACTTCGCGAGAAATACCACTACTTAATACACGTTGTTCCTCTTGCTATTTCTCCAGTGGATTTTAAAAATTGTATGAATTTCGAATATTATATCTTAAAATATTTATAATGAAATAAATACGGACGATATACCCTATATAATCGATCTGTACCCTCCACACCTCGAAATCTCTATTCAAGATGTCATCGATATCGATACATCGGCAGATATGCAAAAAAAGAATATTAAATCGTAGCATCAAATAAACGTTTTACGCATTACGGGGCATTGATTAGTACCCGAGTACATTAATCGTGTTATACATGGCCAATCAGGATTGTACGTATCTTCCAAAGTACGTAACGACCCACACATACACACAATCATGATTATGCAATCAAATCCATATCAGAATGAGCCATAAAGTCATGCTCGTACGGAGGCTTTAGTGTCGGTAGGAATTGGTTGGTTCAGGAGCGGGATTAGGGCAAAGTCGAAGGAAAGGATGTGGCCGACAGTGAGAAACCCTGTCGACAGCTGCCCCTGCGTGAGTAATGCGGAAGGCGGAAGAAGGTGGGTGGGCATGGTGAGGTAAAAAGCCCGGGCTCCCTCGAAAGAGAATGGGTGAGTGAAATCTATATTTTAAAGACGCGATAAGACTCCTTTCGCGGGACGCACGCATTTAGACCTCGTTCCTTTTATTTTTTTTTTACCCCGACCACCTTTCATTTTTTACGGGATCCTGGAGCCAGCCCCTTTTGGCTCGACGTATCGACCGGGGGAGAGATTTTAAAAAAAAAAAGCACGCTGGCGCCACTTCACGCTTATCGAATGGCGATTGTTTCGTACGATGGCGTGCACGCGTGACCGTAAAAAGGACCCTCGAAAATCGTTTCGCGTAGAAATAGGACGAGGAGGAAGGGGAAGGGGAGGGAATCGTCCAGGAAGAGGTTTAAGTCGTTCGAACCACAGGAGGGGGAGGGAGGGAGGGATTAGATGGGGGTCATTATCTAACTCTTGCTCTCGGAACCGAGCTTATCGGCAATTCTACTTATCAAAATGGGGGAGGGGTGACTTTGAGTAAAATATTACGAAGTATATAAGAGGTTGGTTTCAGAATAAAATCAGTGTCACATTATTCCTTCA
Source organism: Hetaerina titia (assembly GCA_037158775.1). NCBI lineage: Eukaryota > Metazoa > Arthropoda > Insecta > Odonata > Calopterygidae > Hetaerina > Hetaerina titia. The sequence goes on along the minus strand of CM073772.1, from coordinate 48,754,316 downwards.
GGTCGATCGAGTGTCAAATCTGCCGAAATAACAAGACGATTGTGGCAAAGTTGTAAAAAGCAGGGCCGTAGCAAATTTCGTGCGAAATTAAAGCTGAATCGGCGTGTTTAGGCAAAATTCCTTACAAAAAGTGCTCCGAAAAACTCTTTTAAATGCACCTCAAGTGCTCAAAATAAGGATATTCCCATCATCCGTGCTTCCCTTGGAGATAAGTTTGACTCCACAGAGAGAGAGAGATAGGGAAAAATACTCCATAATTCCGCGAGAAGAGAAAATGGAGATTTTCGAGGATCATATTTTTTAACTTCGATTTTCGAATACGTAAAATCGGGATAGTACCCAATATGGAATGATTTCACTCTCAAAACCTCAGTTACTCAAATTCATGTAGGTAAAAGGAATATTTAAAGGACAATTATTTGTGAGGTATCATGACCAGTGACTATTAGGGAATCCAATTGATCCCAATTTAATACTTCCTCCTCATATATTTGGAGGATGGTAATTAAAGGATAATAGTGGCCCTGCAAGCCGAAGGGTATTGTTGCAAGGTCGAGGATTTTGCATGCTCGATTTCCGAGACGCGCACAACTCAGTAAAAAAGGAATGATAAAAAATATCCCCTCAATCCAACGTGAATGAGGCTTTTAGCCTTTTCTAGTACCTTTTAAAGTGAATCACCGATCCCTGAATGAGGAGATCCACAGTTTTGAAACTTTCGTTCATGGAAACCTGGACATATTTCGCCGTCCACTCAGTGCATTACCCTACATTTTAACGGAGGGACTGTTACTCCTTTTCATCTCATTTTGTATTCCACTGCGAGAGAATAATAGCCAAAAGGTTTTGCTGATTCGTTCGAAAATGAGAGGATATATTATTACGGAGGGTTTAAAATAAAACATAATCCCCGGGGTAATCATAAACCATTAGAAATATGTTTCAATCAGCTAATAGTAAATCTTTCTACTCTCCGATATTGCTGCTAGCCCGTGTGCATGTTTGGAATCTTGAGTATTGCCATATTATCAGGTTACCTGAAGCGAAACCGTCAAATTTCACGCGGCAGCCATTCCAGGAGCAGAGAAATCGAATCCACGATATTCCGATGAGCAAGGAGACGCTTCCTTATTATAAATTATACATATTATCCTGGCCGCAAACCCATGACTAGGACATATATTTGGGCTACACTATTTTCAACAGCTAACGGATTGTCAATTGAATAATTTGCTATGTCTTCTTTGCGAAATAATGTTCCACACGTCCATGTCCCGAAACGTGAAGCTATTTGCGCATTTTATTTTCCATGTAAAACATGCTAACTTAATTTTCATTTCGGGAAAATTTTATTTCCTGTGTAGAGTTGTCCGATTTATGGCTTCTAAGAAGGGCGTTATCAGTGGCTAATTTCACCAGGTTATCTAATACGGACGCAGAAATGGAGGAGCACTCCTGCGATATGTGTGAAAGTTATTTGGCGGTTACCTTAATTTAAATATTTATATAATAAACAAGCATAAAAATTAATCATTGCGATTACTCAACAGTTGCGAATATTGGAGTGATCTAATTAGGCTGTTAAGATTCTATTGCATTATTCTTAGGCAATATAATTTGACAAACGCTTTATATTTACGTTGTATTAATTCTTATTTTCAAGGTATTCCAATACTGAGTTAGAGACCTATTACTTATTGATAGTTATCAAACAATACCGAGCATGTTCCTCACCATCGATCATGATTACCTCGATTGGCAGAGATGTGGACCATTGTGTTGTTACTATCGACAATCGATAGCCACCTTTAACCCTGAACTTCGTCCAGAAACTCGGCGTCGAGCCTTCGGCGCCCCGGGACGCCGGGCCCATCTCTCCAATGAAACGAAGTGTGATATCCCCTCGTGCGTTTACCGCACCCGCTGCGAAGCGATACAAAAATCTTAAGAAGCCTTCGTGCGTGTTGTCGGTCTCAGGGAACAGCTACGCCCCTGCCATCTATTACAATGGAAACCATTCTCAAGAGGAGATGGGATGTTTCCATTCACATATATAGGATACTAATTCATGGTCTAAACGACTGCAGGTGGAAAGATGCTGTTTTTAGGGAGGGTATTCCCCGCAGCAGGGCGCTTTTGTAAAAAGAATTTGAGTTCACCTTTTCTTTTGTTGAGTTCAATGCTGGATATTTGCCAAGTCCCTTACATATCTATAAAATATGTGAACAACGTAATTATCTTCGGGAAAATTTTCAGGGTTCTTTGGTACCTGGAAATGTATCTAGAGCGAAAGGTCTTACACATAATATAAAGGATATAATAAATACCCCCTGGGTTAGAATTTTGAAATTCCAAATATATTCCAATTGAATTGAGAATAAAACTGCTTTACTACCTTTGGTGAATACCACGCGGATTAGGGTTTCGAAAAGTAATAGGAAGGTTTACCTATTACCGATCTCTTTATACATATTAAGATCTCTACACAAATTAAGTTAGTCGTTATAAACAAATTGAAAATATTTCAAAATCAATTGGCTCACGAATTACCCATAGGGATACAATTAGTGGGCCCAATATATATATTTTGTATCAATTTTAGTTGTTAAATAATCACAACATTCAACTCGATATAAAATTGTATTGGTGAGAGTAGAATTCACCAATACAACGCGCTATGTGGTGTTTGAAATTCCCACTAGTAGAGGAGCCAATTCCTTTACCCGAGTAGTCTTATGGCTTCCCAGGGAGATCGGGTTGCCGAAAAATTGCACATCTTGGGTGAAACTTAGAGGCGTCACCGGGAATCGAACCAGAATCCTCTGGTCACCAACACAGCCCTCCGTGCACAGGGGTAACAGAAGATACTTATATTGAAAAATATAAGGAATCATTCGATCAAATGTAAAAATTACACAACAACGAAAAAGCCGTCCGTTTTCGGCAGCTAATCCATCTGCAATTAAAACTTTGTGCCAATAGAGTTTGCGGAGAGTGCTTACAGATGAAACGTAAAGCTGAAATTAAAGCTACTTTTAAATGTAGAGTTAACTCGGAAAACGTGGATTTCTCATTCGGATATCTATTTTTATCAGCCCAGGTAGGACGTAACTTAGCTCCTGCGCAGACCATTAAGACGTACCTACGGAGTCGAGAGATTTAACTGCATTTCTTACTTCTCGCTTGCAGAATGTAAGCATCATTCACCAGGTGTAGATGCAAAGTAGTGGAGATGAGCACGGTCATTTACAATTGCATATGTGGGGAGGGCAGAGGTCTTGGAGCACAAGGTGCTCAAGCAGTGGCATCCGCCGGGTCGGAGGGCGGCAGGTGAAAGGGGTGGCGATGCAAAATGGAATGAGGGAGGGGATTTGGAGAGCGGCAGGCAGGGGGAGGAGAGGAGGTTAACTGTCGTATCCCTCTCCCACACGTCCACGGGGGGATTGTCACGTGGCCGCCGAGCTGGTGAGTGAATCTAAAGTCAGGAGTCACAGGTGCGTTGGCACTTTCGGCGCACTCAAGAACGTCACGGAACGTGTCCCGAAGTTTAAGGGTGTCGCCAGTGACGTCTTCACCGACCGATATCTATGGCTATCCGAACTCCTCCTTGCGGCGGATGGAAATCTCTGACATTTAAATGTGGGTACCGGGGCAGTTGTGTAATGCTCACCAAGGTAATTGGCGCGAAGGTTCGGTTTCAATACGTGAGGATAGAGGCCAACTCGTACTAGGTCCTTCAAGAATTTTAAAGAACAGGAGGTAAGAAAAAAAAATTAGGATTTATTAGAAGAGTACTTGATAAATGTGATGAAAAGGTCAAAGAGAAGTTTTATCTGTCGTTGGTTAGGCTCCACGTAGAATATGCTGTAAGTATATGGGTTCCTCAAAAAGTTGGATTAATTGCCAAATCGTTTCGCGTGCAGCGTAGAGGAGCAAGATTTGTAAAACGTTGTTGTGATAAACTTACGAGAAGTACTAGAAGTTCGTATGAGCGTAGCCAAAGTATTGGAGCAGCTAGGCTGGAAATCGTTCAAATCACTCACGGAGCGAAGGTTAATTGCAGATTAAATCTCTTGCATATACTGGAAGAATGTTTCATTAGTAGTGATGTTCGAAATGTATCATTACCCCCATCGTACTATGGTAGGAGATATCATGCTAATGAAATTAGAGGTATTAAGTGTAGAACAGATAGATTTAAGATGTCATTTTTTCCACGAACTACAGAGGAACATAATATAATAACATTGGTCGACCGCAGTATGGTCATGCTCGGGTAAAATTATTCCGTGTTCACCCCCTGCCACACGCCCTAGCGGTGGCTTGCAGGGTATATTTAACTAAACAAATAAATAAAATGAAAATGTATGTGAAATTCAAGCATTTAGAGGCAGCGGGGTCGGCCTGTTCCTTTCCCTGTCTCATTAGCGGTTCCCCACGATGTTAAAGTGCGCATGAGTAGTATCGGTAAGATTTCAAGCTGGAATTGTACATTGATATCTCACATGCCTAAATTTGAGAATCTATGGCCAGTAGTTTCTCTGCTCATTTAAGCTACGCTGTTTCTTTTTTTCGCAAATTAATTAAAATTAGCATCAGTGAGGGGGTAATGAGTACAAAAATTGCCGATATTAGATGTCATTAGTGGTTCTTGGAAAAACGGCTCGTGAATTTGGTACGAGTCTTGAAGATATCAGCAAAACACTAACTGTTATCGAGTGATCCGTGACCGAAATTTCATGATCGCACGTAATGCACGAGTTATTAAAAGTTATATTTTTTCTTACCGACTCTTCTGGTCCCCAGTATGCCCCTGGGAACCGTACGCCTTGACATCAGCATCCCAGCCACCCGTGTTTAATCATCGTCCATGCAAAAGGGGGTGTCAAACACGCGACATTGCTGCCCGATGACTGGAGCATTGCCCACCAGACTAATCTGGCATAATTCATGCAATAGGATATTGAGTGTGATCTTAGTTTAGACTAAGCCATTTAGCATTTGTTTAATTATTATGAACTGTAACACACGACATGATTTATAACCAGCGAATAACCACAAATGCTTCTTAATTGTATCAAATTGTACGTACGTATCAACAATACTTTCGATGAAAACTCGAGTACTGCTTATTTAAAATAAGCGTGAGTATCAGTCATTTTTTCCTTGCCTTGTTTTACAAATGCTAATTTATCTCACGCATTGAAATGTGAAGGAAAAAATTCAAGACTATGTCGCAAAAGACTGCAATAAATTCAAAAGGGAGCTCCCTCACAAAAAGTAGAAGATGATTAACGATCATATCAACAATTACTGCGCTAGACTGATTACTTTCTTGCTGATATTCAGTCACTGAGGGAAAGAAATAGGTCTTCGCGGTTCTGCGTGACAATTCATTGGAGAAACGACGCTATTTTTAAATTGAAAAAAAAAATGACGCGCTCTCAAAATCGCACGCGGATGTATTTTCATGGCGAGCCTGACGATAAGAAGTAGCGACACTTCCCAACGGGGTGGAAAGGATCTGAACTAGCAACAGTCGGACGAGAATGTACTTGCTCTCTTCCTGTTAGCCAGGAGAGAGCCGAAGGTTGATTCGGAATTGGTAAACATTTTTTAAAAAATTGATGTTAATTGTTTAACCTTTAATTTAATAAACTTTCGTTATAAATGACATGTTGTTATTCTCCTACTCTTCACCATTAAATATTTCCGTCATTTGAGAGGTGATTGGAAAGTCAAATTTTGACGTTTTTTTTTTAAATTCATGTATTACTTCCAATATATAGGCACTAAAAATTCTTATTCAAGCCTATTTTCTCACCATTGGCCCTTTTCTATTGCTATGCTTTTACAACAAAGACTTTCGGACCATGATGGAATATCCAAGTAAGCATTTTTTTGAGAAATCAATTATCCAACTCCATAGTGAATCATTCGAGCATGTGAAATACATTTTAGCAACCCACATGCACATTATAGTTACCTTCCATGAACCTGGAGAAATAAAAATAGGCAAACACGTAAACACGTGTAGTAAAAACAGATAAAGCTATCAATTGTAAGAAACAAGGAGCATAGGAAAGGTGCATTGAATCAAAAAAAGGAAATAGGAATTTTGAAAAAAAAAGGAGCAAAAGAAGTAAAGATACGTCCGCTACCCAATCAGGGTTTACGAGGAGTTCCCGCATAGATGCACTAACTCTAGGCTAAACCAACGTCACCACATTTTTCAGTCCTGTAAGGCTGCTTTTAACTGGGGAGGGTGGAATTGGAACTTAACCTTATGGCGTGTGAAATTCTTTCATCCAGAGTAGGTGAGCAAATTCCTTTTCCTTTGCCAGAATTCGTTTTCCCACAAATAAGTGATAACAAACGCAACGAGTATCGCGCCATTTATATTATAAGATTGGGTTTTTGAGTGCCATCACCCGAGATTTGAACCCAGGGCCCAGAAGCTCACGCTCTGCTCAATGTAATATCACAGCTCACACAGGCAAATCCGTAAAGGCTACTACGTCCGCTATTCAACCTTTGAAGGAAAAATTTAATAAAAACTTAAAGAGACGAATGAAAGTGAGAATTCAGGCCACAATAATTGAATTTTTTACACCAGCTTCTTTCATTCATCGCTCCAACGTCTTTAGTGGATAAAATTGCTTGTAGACACTGTTCGAAACTACGTTTCTCTAGGTTCAACAGGACAAATCTTATTCTAAGCTCGTTATACGTAGTTTGTTTTGATCAAGTACCGACGTTACCCACGTCACCCCTTCTTATACACCCTAGTATTTCCTCCAACTCCTTACCCACGAGCCAAGCGCGAGGCCTAGAGCTTAATTCTCTAATGAGGGTAGTTTCTCAAGCTCAGGGGTGGAATGAACGGATGAAACGAGAGCGTATAAAACGAGAACGGTGATATTTTGGGTGATCCAGATTACGATGTTTGGTATCACGTGACTAAGTTTCGAGATCACCCCTCGCAAATCAAAGTTTACGTCGAGATCTTTATTTTCACAAACATAATATGCAAGATATAAAAGATTCCCCAGACTGGAAACCCAAGAGGAAAAGAAACGAGGTCACTGCGACTGATGGCATTTTGGTCCTAAACGCTATATCGAGCAAAAAAAGAAAATCTCACGGATAAGGGCAATCAAGCGCTTCCTTGTAGAATTTGAAAGTGCTCATTTATAATAACCGATGCGGAATTAGTTGATTTTTAATCGTATGGCTGCTTAGATTTTCCGGTGATTATTTATTTGCCTTGAGGGCGTGAATGATACACGTGCGGAGATTCGTTATCAATATGATTTCGATTTTAAATGCAATTTTTGCCGTACGAATGCAATAAGTACAACTAATATGTTTATCTAATGCATTTTGATCTAAATGCCCTGATTAATTGTTACCTCTCCTTGAAAAAACGAAATGGTTTCCAGAGAATGCGGTCGTTTTACCAGGAAATAGCAGTCGTACATGCTTGACACCGTGTCAGGCGTTCTCTAATCCCTGGAAAATGGTTCCGAGAATTCCCTTCCTTTTTATTACTCCGCTTGGGTTAGAGAGTCAAATCTCAAATCCTTTACAAGAACATATTTGAAATCATTCTCTACCGATATGTACGTGTAGATAATTTTATGAATCTCTCAGGAATCACCCATTGTACCTAGGGACTTTGTTTTCGTAATTTTTACAAGGTAAACACAAAACTTGAGTATATGACACAATAAATAATGTAAAAAAATAAGAATTAGAGTCATCTTAAGGTGAAATAACTAAGGAGATATAAGGTATTTCACCTGAAGATGACTTTGTAGTCAAAGCCTGCGTCATGAAAATAAATATTTCTCTTTGTAAATACAAACTGTTTATTTTAATTCAACAATTTCAGAGAGTAGAACTCATTCGCCTTGAGCGGAATTCGAACCCGGATCCCTCGATATCCGGCCGAGTGCTTTAACCAATTAAGCTACCGAGACGTCCTCTTACACCCTGAAATTTTGGGGGCTTTGAAGGAACAAGATGTTGTGACGAAACACCGAACATACAATGTCACAGGCATTCGTAGTCGAGCGCAGAGACATTGTATGTACGGTATTTCGTCACAACATCTTGTTCCTTCAAAGCCCCCAAAATTTCAGTGTAAGAGGACGTCTCGGTAGCTTAATTGGTTAAAGCACTCGGCCGGATATCGAGGGAGAGATCCGGGTTCGAATCCCGGTCAAGGCGAATGATTTTTACTCTCTGAAATTGTTGCATTAAAATAGACACATAGCGGATGACTCCGTTAATAGTTACTTTTGCGGCATCTCCCTCAGTTTCTTGAAACTGTTTATTGTTCTCAAAGTGCTCGATTTACAAGGGCTAAAATTAGCTGGTCACGTGATATCTGCTTCTGGTGTCGCGCATGCATGTCTTGTAGTGTGTAACATTGTAACTTTAGATAGTGATAAATAGGAAAAATGTCTAAGAGATACCTTTTGACTAGTACGTTTATTTTCTATTGAGGGTTTTGCTCGGATCAAGAAGTCGATTTTCCCGATTTCCCGACCAAATTTTTTTCGGGATTCGGGAACAGGAAAGCGAAAGGAATTCTTGCCCGGAAACCCTAGTCATGACACATAAATTCCAAAATCCAACACGCTAACATGCGAATTGGCCAAGATCCGTCGATTGCCATTTGCCTAACCATTCCGCCGAAAGTGAGCATCGGTGCAATAGTGATAAAAAATAATGCACAATCAGAAATCATTAACAATTGCAAAACTGTGTTAGAATCGTTTCGGAGAACGGCGTGCCATTTCTCAGTTGACCTTAAGGTTGAGTTGGTACGAGGGAAATCATTACCTCGGATAATCGGCGAATGTCGCCGAGGGTGTGAAACCAAGTCAAGTGGGAAGGGAGGGCGATATGCTTCGGAAAAATATCCACCCTGCGATAATCAGGCGAGAAATCGGCGAATATTTACTCTCACCCCCTCCCCCAACCCTCACCCAACCCCTCTTCATCCCTCCCTCCCCCCCTTCCTACCTCGGGGCTGATCCCACCCGGTGCGGAGAAATTCGCTCGGGCGTGAGAAGCGTAATGAAACATTTTGCGTAACGTCTTTAAGCAGGCGATAAGGATTAGGGGAGACGGGTTGGAGGGAGGGAGAAGTGGAGGCCGCAGGGGAAGGAACAAGGGGCTGCGACACCGCACACCCTCGAAACACCCTTATCTCTCTTCACCCTCCATCCTCCCTGTCTGCGACACCCCACCCCCCCTCACTTTCTCTCTCAACTCCTTTCCCCGCATTGATACTCCTCCCTTCCTCTCCCTCGATATGTAGTAACCGTCCCCTCTAGTCCTCTACTTCATGCAACTGAGGGTAGACTTAAACTGATGGATCACGAGAATTTGCGATGTTACATCTCGCGATGTATTACTAAATTCGACACTTTTCTGAAGTTAAAAGTGCCAAATTATCTTCATAGATCTATCTCTATGTCCTGACAGTGCTCGATTATCTCAGTCCGAAATGGTGGCATGCATTAAAGAGGTCGATCACCTAAAAATAACTTTGCATTGTACTCGCAGTTGTACATGTGTCATAAAGTCTCTTGGATAGTCACCAGACCAATCCATCGGTGGAAAACCAAGAAATTGGATCGTAGCGTGAATATTTCACTTCCACAATCAGGCTTCAAAATGGAAATTTTCATTACGCAATAACTCGTATCGTTCTCGATGTATTTAAATCATCACGAGCGTCCGAAGCGTTGGGGCACACTTTGTACTAAAGAATAGAACTGGATAAGAACCCTTGACCTTATGCATGTACATGAATGTGTAGCTCCAAGAACAGACTTGGAAAAATCCATCTCAACTCATCTAAGCTAAACCAAGATTCATATCCCGATAGGGCAATTTATTTATTGCCTATCGACACGTCGGTCAATGGAACCCCTAACCCGGTGGAAGACCCAAGAATCCTTAATGAAATTTATTTATCGTTTGCGGTAGTTAACAGATATCTCACAATGTAGGTTTGATGAATGTTGCCCCACATAGAACGTGAATTTGACTTTCTCTCCAGTTTTTCCCAGATGGATACATTTTTGCATTGAACTGCATTTAATATCTAGATAATTATTGTATACTCATGGTAAAATAAACTCGTTCCTCCCAGTCAAATCAAGCCATTATGAAGCAGGCACAGCAATTATAAGCGTTGCATATTACAAATTTTAAAAGGCATTCCGTTGCATATTGGTCACCTCTTCATCAAAGAGAGGTATTTCATAGATGCTCCGGATTATTGTGGAAAATATTGAAGATTTATTCTATTCCTAAGCCTTATCTTACATTTCGATCAAAGACTTGGGTTAAAGGTTTTAGTTCAAGGGAAATTGCAATCATTTGTTATATAGTTATTAGTTACTGTGATCAAAATAATTAGTATGGTCCAATTAATGTTATATGTTAACTAGTGAAATGATCAGTTACCAAAGCAACCTTGAAAGATATTTTTTTCGTATGATGTTTCCTAGAGATACCTTTTTAATTCTCCAATGCGTAAAGCATTTTCCAGCGCAACGAATTCCACCTTACTCTCTTTGCACCCGTTCTCATTCCATTCTCTCAGACACCCTTTCTTTAAATGAACCCTCGCCACCACAATCCCCGCAATCCCTCCTCCCCCCTCACGAGTAGCCCACTTCGCCTCACCCCCACCGACTGATAAAAAAAACTGCTGCCGCTTCTGCTCCTCACCCCTCGCTTTATTCCAAATCCTTCTCGCGAAGTTTACAAAGTCTTTTGAGACTAGCCATGTACCGACTGATTCATCGATCTGAGGAACCTCCCCACCTTGGTCTAAGTAAGATACACTCAATGAACGCGTTCGAAAGTAAGTGTATGAGCCTCACTTCGCTATCCCTCGGGGAAAGGGTTCGAGGAGGAGGATATGACGTTGCGACGGAAGATTTTATTGTTTTTTTTAGAGATCGATTTTTGTACCGGTAATCCAGCCCCCACGGCGTCTTAAAGGAGTTATAGGCATTGTACGGAAATCTCAAGATAAATATTTATGATATAAGAAGAAGCACTTCTTATCCCAATCCGAGTTTATTTTAATAGTCGACAGTTTTTTAGAAGTATCAAATCAATCTCGAGGCACATCTGTTTTCATGACACAACCGAGTGCTTAGGCATTCAAAACCAATCGCCGAAGGCGAAACCAAACAGGAAAACCCTCACAGATAATCAGAGCATTCCAAATATCAGACGCAATCTATTCTTACGAAGTTTCAACCAATACGGATTTTTCAATGCAATTTACTCGAGTTGTCACTCCGTGGTAGGTAAGTTCATGCATACGCGCTGGAAAGTCTGGTTTAATCTTAAAAACCGCCGCGGTGTTGAGTATCGAGAAGAAACAAGAATGATAAGCTTTATTAAAACCACGTTTTTACATTATATGAAAGCTTCATGAACAGCTATAGTATTTTTTTCCTTGAAATCTCGCAAAGGTGATTGTATACATAACATCGCCCACAAAAACCTCTTGCAATATCATTCAGCTAAATCATTTTTCATCTCGAAGATCTCAGGCTTTTAGAATAAAAATTGAAAGGAAACTGTTTTCAACTATAATTAAAGTGAAACAAGTGTGAGTGGGATGGGTAAATGTTATGTTGATCGATAATAATTACGTTGGTCAAAAATTTAAATCGTCGCAAATGAGTTTTTCCAAAGTTTTCACTTGAAATCAAGGTCGGACATTTAGGAATAACAGCTTAATACCCGTTTTCACCAAGTTCTTGCCGAATCCCTTCTCGCCAAAGGGGTCGTAATTTTGCCCACTTCTCACGCCGCAATGAACGGTTGAAACGATCAAAGGGTTATCCCATTGGGGAAATTACCTGGGGCGACCATCAGTCATCTATGCATTAAATTGCTATAATTCATTAAGTAGGATAAGTATCGATCATTGCCACAACAGGCACTCACAAACACACACACACACACACACGCACCTCACGGAACGGAGACCGTCATCATTATCGCATTACGGAAAGGCGTCATTCGGATGAAATCAATCATCAGAGCAGCCATTCGCAAAAAAATCGGAGTCATTTATCATCGACGCATGTTTCGATTAAACACGATTAATGAATGATCCCACAATAATTAATTCATCTTCACCGTAGGCTTTTCATCCATTTCACACGCCTTCGGGATGGTATCATTATCTCTAATATTATACTGGTTTGAGTACGATTGCTCATTACAATCGAAACGAGGTGACATTTAAACTGGGGAGACAAACATACTCTTGCACTTCGTCAGCATCATGTGCCTTTCACAGTTAGCTATTTATGGCAAACATTCACTTTATTTTCTGCAAGAATAAAATATTCAACTCCCTCGCTAATGAAATTTAGGTAGGGACCAGTCTTATCGGTAAAAAAGACACGATAAAAGGTAGAGTAGTTAAATCGATGTCAACGAAATTTCTCTTTTGTCGTAAACGTTCCAGAATCTAGTGTATTTTCATGTTATTAAAAACTTCCTAGGTTGGAAATAGCTAACAACACCGAGTTAGAAATTACTAGCGTGGCATTGGTAAGCTATTTCAACTACAGGGAAATATAAAATTACTTTCCCATAACCAGCCAGAAAACGAACGAGCGGACTACTACTACTACTGTTTACTACTATGAGGGTATATATGGGTTTTTTATGTATGTGTATGTGAGTGTATACATAGATATATGTATATATATATAGATACATATATATTGATGACGACGGCGGGGCCGTCGAAACGTCAATACATACTGTGAGTGTCCTTCCGTTATTTTTTTGTACGTTGACTTTTTGTATCCGTGTGTTTGTGAGTTTGTGCGTCGCCGGAGAGCGTCAATTTCAACGAATGTATATATATATATATATATATATTCACTGATAGTCATAACAAACACAGAAACCAAAACACAAAAGAGGAAAAACTCACTGGTTCTCGAATTTTCGGTGGTCCAACCACCTTTCTCAAGAGGAATTAGGAACAGAACTCTGAGTTCTGTTCCTAATTCCTCTTGAGAAAGGTGGTTGGACCACCGAAAATTCGAGAACCAGTGAGTTTTTCCTCTTTTGTGTTTTGGTTTCTGTGTTTGTTATGACTATCAGTGAATACATTACACGTTTGTGGGTTTTCCAAAAAAGTGTATATATATATATATATATATATATATATATATATATATATGCGGGTCGCGGTGGTCTAGTTGGTAGAGCGTTGGACTACTGACCGGAGGGTCCCAGGTTCAATTCCCGGGCAAGGCACTCTGGGCACCTGCAGCTCCACCCAAGTTAGTTGATTTTTCGGGTACCAGATCTTCCTGGGAAACCATAAGGGAAAGGAACTGGCCCCCCTACCCTGATGTGTGAATATTCACACGCCGTCGGGCTTGGTACATGGGTGAGCTCTACTATCACCTACTAAACCGACCTTCGGGTTGATTACTGTGTTTATGGTTTTTTTTATTGCTATCCGAGGGGGGGGAATGAAATGTTGTGATTTAAAATGGGTGTCTTTCTGTATGTCTAGTATTTATCATGACCATCATCGCGAGTTGTACCAGGGGAAAAGAAACTTCCCGTATTCAACTCCTATAAAATTGGTCTATCTCCAACGGATTAAGTCTTGCGTGGAACCTTCGTGCAAAAGGGCCTTGTTTTTAAATAATCGTGTTACATTCTTAGCAGTTGTTAACTAATAAAACTTTAAATACTTTTTTTGAAGTCATAAATTAAAATATTTCTACAGTACATCCCAAATGTATTGTGCGTATATAGCGTGAGGTCGAATCAAAACGAAAAAAAAATTAAGAATTTACAAAAAAAGTTATAAAATGATGCTAAAAAATGTTTCGAAAAAATTAGTTAAATACATAAGTCTCATATTTTTCTCTTTTTCTATTTTTCTATTTTTTTCTCTTAGCTCTCTATTGTCATATCAGCCTTTCCAAACATCTGATCGCGAGTCTGTAGCTACATTTCTCAAAAATGCATTGCAGTAAGTAGTTTTTTTTAAGGGTTTTCTTCTGGTAAACCCAAGACGAGGGCAAACATCACCCCTCAAAGCTCGCAAGATCCAAGGGGCCCTTCTCCCGTATCCATCCCTCCTTCCCCCGAATATCTTCTGTTTTCCTCAATTTTTCTTTCGAAAATCTATAGATACACTCAAAGGGTCCTCTCCGACGGGGTCAGCTGAGGTTGAGGGGCGTCGGGACGACCGCCCTCTGCCACCGACCCATTGACAAAGGAGACATGTTGCTTCCTCGCTAATGGAGATGTGAATTCACGGGAGCCGAGTTTCTTTGATCATCGTCAGCCTGATTGTCCAAACCCGACCCACATTCGCGTACCATTTTGCCGAACCCCGATTCTCATCTCTTAAGAAAGACAAAAAGTCGCGGGTGTCGACGGTTGGATACGGGTGTCTTAGCACTTACCCCCGGTGCAGTGGGAGGACGGCTGGCGCACATCGAAGGTGTACGTAAACTCCCTGACAGAAGATTTATATCTGCGATTCATAGGCGTGGAGAGTGTTTTTTTCCGAAAATATTCCATTGCAAAAATAGTAATAAAAAGCAGGATGAGCATTAAGCCTAGACATTGGCGTGGGATCGGAGTCAATTTTAATTTTTTCCATTACGTACCGTGCATGAAATATAAGAAAAACAAACGAGGAAGTGGTGGGAGAGGAGAGGGCATTATTGGGAGAAATCCAAAGCAGGCAGGAATGATAGATGCAAAGCATTTTAATAGGCGATGGTATTATGCTGAGATCTGTGATAGAGGGGAGAAGAAGGGGTAGGATAGGGATAGGCATTTTAAACGGAATAAAGGTTGGAAGGAAGTATGAGCAATTGAAGAGGAGCTTATTGCTGTATGGACGTCAGGTTGCCTACTGCTAGAAGAGAGACAAGGGAATTGTCGTTGTACTGTTTGGTAGTTTGTGTCCATCCAAAAACTATCCTAACCGGCAGAAAACGACAATAATAATAATTTCATCCCAGGTCTCCAATCTTAAACGTTTCAACTACATTTTTATCAATTTTTTTGTCTTGCACATTGAAGACTGTGATGGAGGGCAGGACTTTCGGGAAGTAAATTAGGGGGAGGAAACATATAGCCATGTTGGACAGGATGAAAGGAGGGAGAAAGTCTACCTAGTTGAACTAGGGTATACTGAAAATTAGGGTGTCACTTTGTTTCACGTAATTTCAGTATACGCGCACATACAAAACTCACCTTAACGGAGACCACCTTCATATTAACATTTTATACAGTATTTCAATTCGCTAAAAATCTAGTTTCCCAATGGATCTACAAATTTGGTTCACCCCCTTGAGTTATTTCTTGTTTAATTTTTTGGGATCGTGTTTCTATTTTTTGGCGCCATTGTTGTATCAGTCATTACGACTTCCACTCATTTTCTGTGGTATAATAAAATAAATTTGAGAATATATTCTATGGCGGATGTAATAATGTAATAGTAAACAATGTTCGTTTTTTTATAAATATTTATAAATATTCTATGGGCTGAAGTTGTCATTTGAACTTATGTGTAATGATACAGCATTAATTGTTGTTTTTTATTGTATACAGTAATTCAATTAAAACAAATTAGAATTTTCTTCAAACGCCAGAATTGTACCAGAAAAAAAACAATTAACCTGCACATAGTGCACTGTAATTTCTTTACAGAATGTAAGGAAAATTATATTTTTTAATATATTAGGTAGGATTAATTGCTTCAATAGCTTTTTACGAAGAAATGTTTCCCAGAATATGGATAAGTTCTTTTTGAAAATACTTTAAAATTTCAGCTTCTAGACTATATTTATATGAAACGCAAATTGTATTTCATATGAAGGACAAAATAAATAAATCCTAGAGTCTATATGGTACGGGAGGAGATAAATTGAAATTAGTTTTTCTGCCAACTAAGATGAACACCATCAGAGAATAAAATGTATTGACACAGAGAAAAAAAGAGATTAGCGCAAAGAAATTGTGCATTGCCCAGTGTGTCGGACTAAAACTCAGCATTTTCTTCCGCGATCCTTCAGTATTGCACATCTAACAATCTATTTATTGGTCACCTCGTTGGTCGAAATATCGATTCAGTAGTTTTCTACTTCTAAACCGTGCTCTCTCTAAGATTCTACTCCTTCTGTTTCGATTGTATACTTTTGGAACTTCTTGGTCACGCGAACTAGGCAAAATTTGTTCATAAAGGAACAAATCAATTATTAATCATAATTCCGATCCTCCAATTTAGTGATCTAATCTTGGCACCGAGTAAGTACTCGACTAAACGCCTCGGGTACACTCTGCTCAGTGTCGAGTTCAATCGATATGATTTTCCAGCCGTCCTCCCACTCACCCGAGCCTATCGTAAATGTATATTTAGCGTCCTATTTGGACGGAACCGTGAAGGAAAAATAAAACAAAAACATCGAAGCGAGATAGCGTATGTGATTCACTATTTTTGGTTCTGCCCAATTTATGAATGACGTCAATGACAAATTTTTTTGCGCACACTTCCCCGGAGATAGAGCCAAATCTCATTAACTGCAAATTCACTCGACGAACTAACAGCCGGTCAGAGACTTCCAAGGCCCCCTCCCAGAGGCTACGGCACTTATATAAAACTACCCACGGATCGAAATGCTCCCTTCTGACCTTCCAAAACCCTTTGTGAACATCTCTTTTTCGCGTTAATCCTCGGAAGAGCCATCATGGAAATGCTAAGGGGTTTTTTTATTCACTTTTACTGCGTACTTCTAATATAAAAAAACAGACTTCGTGAATGAAGGGGGTGAAACATGCTCCTTGATTTCAATTCAAATGATGAAAACAGACAATTTTTTTATCTTCTTCCCGCGATTACATAAAGACCACTGCCGTTAACTATTCCAATTGACGCACTAAACAAAAGTTAAAGATGTTTAGTGATGTCGATGAAGTACGAGGTTAATTCCAGAAGTACCCGACACAAAAAAGAAAACACAAATATTTTGGAAAAAAATGTATTTATTTTTCAATATAATCTCCTTTTAGCTCTATACACCTTTCCCAGCGATGTTCAATAAGTTCGATACCCTTTTTTAAATAAGAACTGTCTCGTAAGTGCATATACATGAAATTTGAAACGGGAATTGATATTTTTAGAGCACAATCTCTATTTTTGTCAAGCATCAATGGCAATTGAAATTCATAAATATAGTATGTTGACCAAGACGATGTTTAATCAATAACATTAAGAACAATAATCATTTGAAAATAATCCAAATAAATATAAGTGGCTAAATCAATTGATAGAGGACATTTTTTCCAACTGAAGGTCTTATGTCCAGTAAGTAAATCAATATAGTAGATAGCATTGACGAAATGTAAATCATAAAACGTGAAAATATGAACAATAAGTTAGC
This sequence comes from Hetaerina titia, assembly GCA_037158775.1. Classification (NCBI taxonomy): domain Eukaryota; kingdom Metazoa; phylum Arthropoda; class Insecta; order Odonata; family Calopterygidae; genus Hetaerina; species Hetaerina titia. Next base: position 48,736,827 of record CM073772.1, on the reverse strand, counting down.
AGACTCAGGTATTTGAACTCATTGCATTTTTTTATTCATTTTGAATTTGAAATGAGTTTTCACTCGCTCTGAAATGTTTAAAAAAAAATATAATTTCGTTTGGTAGTAGTAGTAGTTTTAGGGGAGGTGACCGACAGTTGAGGTCATTTGCGCCATTAGGAATGGATAGGAAAGGAGGAAGGGTGGAGAGAAACCCGGCTTCGGCATTAGCCTACTCTTTATAAAAGTTTCCAAGCGGTCCGCAGTTTAACGTCCCATCCTACGGACGTCGTACTCACTCAAAAAGCTCTCCACCTAAAAACACCTCAAATAGGGATCGGGATACCACTTAACAATATTCGCCGCCCACAGAATTCAAACCTGAGCCCTCTGGATCGGAATCCAGTAGCCATCGCACCATCCCGATCTCACTGTCGTTTGGTCCATATTATTTGTTGATACAACTCTTTTGAGACCTTTTCCTCAATAAAAAACACGCATGCTCCGAACAAATTTAAAGATAATGTCGATGGAATGAAAACTTAAATATTTTTGCACCTAATACCACGAAAACTATCGCTTTACTCTAAATTAATGACGGTATATTTTATACGTGTAATATATTTGTTGATTAAACCAATGCGGATTGAAACTCAGCTCATTGGCATCCAAATAATTGGGCACAGAATGAAGTCTTCAGTGGCTTAGCTAAAATAAAATTCGAGTATTCTCCGTCTTTAAATCCTCCCTGTGTTATTCCTAGAGGAAGATAATAGCCAGACAGACAAACAAGAAATTCTCATAAGAACGCTTCCGCTCATATATAATCATTAAGATCCCTGGCTTATTTTACAGCATCTGCTTCCAGAAATAGAAAATGATAAACGCGGAAAACTGTTTCAATGGAGAAGGTATTTATTTTCAAAAACGATTAAGCACACTCTTGGGCAGAAAACCTCTTATCAGACAACCATCATTACCATAGTAAAATGCTTTCATTACCATGATTTATACTCTCAGCCGACTAATAGCCATGGCTCACATTATATATTTTTATAACGTAAAAAAATGCCTCTAAACACTCTTATTTTCGTATACCTATGCTTGCCATATCCACCCGCAGGAACCGCACGATAACCTCTCTTAACTGTGGAGACTGAATGTTAGCAATTATGCGAAGAGAGTCTCCGAACATGCCGAACGTTGATTGGTCCTTATTATTTCCACCGCGTCTGTTTTTACACCCGTATCGACAGCGCGAGCCGCTAGCCGTCCGTGTTGAATCCCCATCTGCGGTCGTGGGGACCAGAGTCGCCGATAAAAATTTTCAACCACAAGCCAATAACGACTCCCTCTTATGTCCTCGTTTCCATTGTGCTCAAATGTCCACTAGATAACGAGTAGCCGTGGGACATCTCTATCTGCTGGCTTGCGGTTTGACTTCAGTGCTAGGTCAATATCGAAGGGTCATATTTAGTTCACCATTCATAAATGAATGCTCCATTTTACCATTCAGAAAAATAATCCGTAGGTACGGTTATAAACACCGATTTACCATTGACCTACCTGTCATTTTCGTACGCTTTCGCATATGAATCCTCTTTTGAAGACGACGCTGTGTGACGCATGACGCATGTGCCTTTCCGTCGAAAAATTTATCATAATTACGTAAACTCACTTGGGTAATCACGAAGTAAATGGTCTCGTATGTGGCCGCTTGAATGCAAATGTATCAAAAATACTCGAAGTTCCCCAGAGGTGACCTTTTGCTGCCATGGCTCATAGATTAATTACGCCATGCGTACCGATGCCATATTATCCTTCTATTTATGATGATCTACTGTATTCATTTCCCGTAATGATGTAGGTTTTTTTTTGTAGGAGTTTCTTTAACATTGTCTTCAAGATTTTTTGGCTATTACTTCCACCATATGATAATGAATCGTCCATTTAAAGATTATTATAACTTACGGTATCAATATATTCGGCACATAATTAGATGATCAAGGAAATAATCATTCTTTTTATTAGGTTCTAACGAAGGTTACACTTTCGCTTCCATCCCGCACTACGCACGAGTTGTCCAATCTCTCAGACCCTGCTATACATATTACTGAAGTTTCATGACAAACTAATGATAATTTTAAACGGTGCTTCATAACACGCGTGTTCCATTAATTATTCCATATCCAAGAATTATATTTCACTACAAATATTAAGTACTGATAAATTGTTGTTCCTCAAGTAGAGTTATAAATTTTGTTTATGAATTTATAAACAATTACTGCATATTTCGAGGGGGTGATCTCACCATCGATAGGGAGAAATCATGCTATGAGGAATCCATTAGGAAAGGCAATGTGGACTCATTTTACTTATCCATAAGACAACAATGCGGAAATCGACTGATTACTAAATGCATGGTTAGTAAAACCTTTGATTCTTTAAAATTCAAATCACGATACAAAAAGCATAAGGATATCAGGGCCAAAAGAAGTACATTTACAGTGAAAATAACCTTCCCGTTCTATTCTAATCGTTGAAAAGGGCCGCTGTCATTCTTGTCATTGTAGATAAAATTTTAACTGCGGAATTATGGATTCGTTCAAGGGACACAACTGGGTGTGAATAGAGTGGGTGATTTACAACCAATTTGGAAACGGGATATGGTTTAACGCAATAAACCAATGAATCCAGCATTACTTTCTCCCACAAAATCGTATGCGTCAAAAACAATATTAACGGGAAGCTTAATATTAAATGCAAAACAGATGGTTAACATCACCAAGGATTAGGTTCGCAGCAGCTTTTCATGCTACCATGCTCCCTGGCAATCCTTTTCATTCCTTTATAGTTTTTCCCTTATAAATGTTCACATGTAATGTTTGTTATTTGTGTGGATTAATTTTCACACGTACTTATGAGCGAGGTGTCAGCTTTCCAGTGTCACGTGCCATCACGAATATAATTGGACAGATTTGGAGATAGCAATGAAGACATCAAAAAGCTAAGTTTTATTCTTCCAGAAAACTAGATCTACCACTACCGATGCTAAAACACTGAACATAAACAGTAATTTCATCAATTTAGAGCCTTTACCACTGGCTCAATATCATCTTTAAAGTATCTGTGTTTATTTTGAAAGGAACAAGTGTCATTCCCTTTAGGAGCCTTGAAAAATAATTGAAAATACGAGGAAATACTCGTCGTATTTGCTCATAATGTACGCTTCACTGTACCTTTACTTATTTCACGTACGTACCTTCTTATGCCTATTCCATGTGAAGAATGAAATTTTCACTTTGCACACTATGGCGCAGAAAGTATGTCTACATCATCTTTATAGCCAAATTATGAGCATTTAATACATTTTACACATAGTTCACGTCCTTTACTTTGTAAACTTTCACTCATACATGCATCAATGGATGAATACGTACATGCTATTCAATAAAGTTAGGCAAAAACGTTTTCAAACATGGATCATTGATTTATTTGAAAGTTTCGGAGGCATAAAAATATGCTCATTCCTCTTATGACTCCTATTTCCCTTCAGTTCCAGGAGACGAGTTTTAACTTTTAATTTCCAGCGAAATGCATTTCACGTTTTCAACGATCCTCAGAACTCCGACTATGACTCGTTGAATGATGAAGAAACGCCGAGGCCTTTAACAAAGTCGGTACATGTATCGCGTTAAATTGCGGAGTCGTTTCACCCTTTGTTGGGTTTTTAAGGGCAGCAGACTCCTGTAATATTTTTCACTACTCAAATTTAATGCATCGTTCTCGTGTTCGTGCGTCGTCGAGAATTCGTACGTACTTTTCATATAATTTTCCGATTCCTTTCCCCTTATCCCAGCGGGTATATATGTCACGCGTAAAATGGCAGAGTCATTTCAACTTTGGTTGGTTGTCATAAGGGCGCCAGTTTCTCCAACTCCCGAAATATTTTTCTCGATTCGTTCTGCACGTAATTCCCTCAAGCGAGAAAATTTACTCGTTCCTTTCCTGCTCTCCACTTCTTCCTCGCTTCCCCTACCCGGAATAACCAGTCAAAAACTCTTAATTTGGTCTATGTTAACTCCTTCGTGGTACATAAACCGTCTAATAAAGGCGAGAGAGACGCTTGACTGACCGCTCCCGACGACAGCATGCGGGTTCGTTCAATTCAAAGGTCTTCGCAGTTTCTCGATATATACAGTGCCTCTCCCCAGTTCCCTCCCCACCCTTTTGTCCTCAGTACCCTCTCTCTCTCTCTCTCACTGTCGTTTAAACATGATCGATCTGAGTTCACTTAAATAGTCCCGCATAACCAAGTTCTCACTCCATCTCCCCCATGCATCTCCCTCGCCCTGGATCTTTCCGAAAAGGAACAAAAAAGGTAAACGTTTCTCGAAGACAATCCAGTTCCCCATGTCCGTCCTCTCCACTCGACTTCAAAGTGTTTCTCGACACAGACCATCATTTGCATTTAATTTTCCCGCATCAACACACCGACTACGAGGAACGCCGTTTTCGTAAGAGCGAAGCCTTTTTAGAGAGGAAGATGACCCTCTCGACGCCCCTCTCTTCACCCACCCTCGTCACTCTGTCTCGCGAGACCCTCAACCCTCCCACGCCGCGACCACAATTCCTTCTCCTACGCGTTGACAATAAAATGATTACAGATGATCCGCCAGCCCACCCTCGATTCCAATATCCTGCTACTCCGATCCCCTTTTTCCGAAGTTTGATTGTCCGTCCGTTTTTGTATGTTATGTCTGTCTACGCCGCACGAAATTCCCAACCCATTGCGATAAAATTGCCGGTTTTGTTCGTCTCCGTCGGCTTATCGCGTCATCGTTGCCTCTTCCCTTTGCATCATCGTTTCAGAAATAAATTTCTCTGTGTTTGTGTGTATGCGTGTTCACTATAAGCTCTTACGAATGGGAAACCAGCGAGCGTAAAAATTTTTATCGACTAGGGCATGACCGCATACTTCCGGCGCGGACGCCGTTTTCTTTCATTGCTGCCATTATTTTTTCTTGTTTACACGAAGCGATCCGCGAATGACATATGTTTACGGCCCATTGATCTCTTTCCTCGCGTCTCTTCCTTCGCTCCCGTTTCTAATACCCTCCCGCCCCCTCTACTCCCTCCTCTCCCTCTGAAGCACCCTCGCGATTCCTTCTCGCTCAGCCGTCTCCAGTTGTATCGGCCACCTCTAAAATGTCCCGTGTGGAAACGATTCCAATAAGGTTTTCATATCGGCTAAAAAATACGATGGCCTATAAAAAAATAAATTGGGTCACAGCAGAGGTGGGGGTTTTTGGCGATCTTGCCGGCCCTCGTATGTTTTCGAGATGTCTTCCTTAACCTCAGAATTCGGTAACCAACGGGATCGTAAATCTTTGTTTATCCCGCGTTGGGGCTCATGAAACCATCTCAAGGGAATATTTTTCCACGAAAACTCTCTCTCTCTCTCTCTCTCTCTCTCTCTCTCTCTATATATATATATATATATATATATATATATATATATATATATATATATATATATATATATATGATGCGTAAGTACTCACGAGAGCAATATAACTTTTGGACGGCACAATATAGTATAACACAGAATAAAACAGATAACACGTAAAAGGACACTCACACTGTAGATGATTTGAGCTTTCGGCCTACTCCGAGGCCTTCTTCAGGTCAGACTGGCAGACAGTGAGTAATTCATAAAAAATAAATAATTAAAAAAAACAAAAATAATTCATAAAAGTAGAATATATAAATATATATAAAAAAAATATATATATATATACATATATATATATATACATATATATATATATATACATATATATATATACATATATATATACACATATATATATACACATATATATATACATATATATACATATATATATATACATATATATTTTTTTATATAGTCCTCAGTTCTGTTCTTTCCTCCTCTTTATAAAGGTGGGTAGACCATCGAAAATTCGAGACCCAGTGAGTTTCTCTTTTATATGTGTTTCTGTGGTTGTGTCTACTAGTGTTAATTCCATTTACACTATATATATATATATTTATATATTCTACTTTTATGATTTATTTTTGTTCTTTGTCGCAAGTGTTTGAAAATCCAAAGTTTACATTAAATTGTTCCTTTTTCATGCGTATATTTTAAATGTAATCGATATTATTGTACAGTTGACTGACGAGATCCAAATGCTCCCCCTTGCACACGTTTATCTGTATACCTATTATTATCTAGTTATCAATCATAACGTGTTGTTGAAGAATTGGTGAATAAACATTGAATAAGTAAACAATGAAACGATTAAAAGAGAAATCACCCCAAATATACATATATCCTCTAACATTGCTTAATAACTTTTCCAGACCTTTTTTCCTCTAAAATGAAATTCTGAAACAATTTTCCGCATTATGTAGTTTTTCCTACAAACATCTAAACAAAGATGGTCTCTAAAAACAAAATAACTCCCAAACAAATACTATTTCCGACTCGAACAATGAAATGCGAATTGAGAAACTTGGAGCAAAGCAAAGAATATAAGAAGTAAACTTGGAATGACCGTGAAATATTATATTTCAAAAGAACAAACTGTTCCTCGTTGAATTTGAATTGAACCCCTTTAGGGTGTGCATACGTGAATGCGTACCATTTAATAAAAATCATTAATTTGGAAAAATAAACTGTTTTCGGAACATCATTTGATTGAGAATTTTATTTTTTTTAATCCAAGTTTGTTGGAAATTGGATTTTATTGGAGAAAGCGTCACAACCGCTTCTCGCCTCCCCTCCCTCTAACTTGAGACATGGGATTTTCCTGTTTTTCCGCCCTTTTCCGCGAAGCTTCTCCTTACTTTCACCAACCCATTGTCATCCCCCCGTTGTCTCGCTCACCCCTGGCTAAGCCTTTCTTAAATCTCAGGATACCACTGACGCCACATTTACCCTCCACCCTCCCCTCACGCACGACCTCCACCTTATCATAAATACTGATAAATCCTGAATGCTGCAGATATCCTCTAGAGGTCGCAAAGTCTCCGAGAGAGAGAGAGAGAGCAACTACAATTCCCTTCCTCATTTTCCACAATGTTTCGCCAGTTTCATCCCCCACACCCGCTCTCTTAATTCCTTCCCCCCCCCCTCTTCAACCCTTTGGGTATTCTCCCCTTTCCACAACCCTATAACTCGTTTAAAATAATATCTTCCTCCGCACCTCCATTTCGCCAACCGTTATACCCTCCCCTACTAATACATTGGTGGGAGTAAGGAAGCAGTGTTGTTTTAGGACCCGCCAACATCCTCTTCTCTTTCCCCTTCTTCCTACCCTGTGATAAGAGCAGTAAGGTGGCGGCGGCGGCTTTTAACCAATTATTATTTGGAGATCCCAAGAGGGGCTAAAGGAGTTGGCGATGAAAGGCGCTTTCTTTTTGCTGCGCCGGAGATGAGGCTCTTAAGGGCCGTGTCCTCCCGAGTCGCGGCGCTCTTCCCCTTAACCCCCCCGCCGCCTGCTCCCGAGGGAGGGTTGGCGGCGGAGGATGGGACGAATGGGAGTGGAAAGGGGGTGGAATTGGCGGGTGGGGTGTGGACGTGTTGGAGGAATGGTGGATCAAGGAACCTGAGCGAGGTCACCATAAAAGTATGGAAAATCCATGTTACAGAGCGGAATAAATAAATTTCAGTTAGCATCAAGCGAGTAGTTTTTCATTTCCCCACCAATTGTTTTTTTTTTCATGGAAAGATGTCTCTCCCTCGCATTCACAGAGTTCACCATTAAACCTCGTTGCATTTTGGGAGTCCCTCCATGGTTGACAATGAGTAGCAATGGATGTTTCAAACAAATCAGAAATCATATTCAGTGCCCATCCGAATAAGTTCACGTGTTGGAGCCGTGGAGGTGTTATATTTTACGTACTTAAAACTATGCAATAAAAGCTGTATTTCCCTCTAAAACACGAAGGAGATATACTTAACAAACAAAGGTATAGTCTCTACTGCACTCCAATTAAATTCCTAATTATCCCCAATGTGAAACTATGCCTTTTTCCTGCTCTACAAATAGAAGTCCGAAATTAAGGGACGACCGTCATTCACCCCAATACGCACCGAAACAGTAAATACTCAAATCAAAATCAATCCACCCAAACTAATACCAAAGAAATACAGGAACTAAGTTCCTTTTCCTCCGCCACCCTTAGTTATCGAGTAACTTAATTATTTTCCGCACAAAATTTTATTTAAATGTCTCCGACCACGGTATCGTCGCTAACCAGCACCATCAGGCTAGCATATGTACACCAGGACAACTGTCTTTTATATGATGCGAATGTGGAAATCGTATTCATAACAACATTCATAATTCTCCATTTATAAGAGGACCTCATTAGTGGGTGTTCATATTATCAACTTTGGTACATATCCGGTACTAGTCTGGTCATTCTGCTTAGTTCTGCATACATAGTCACAGTTTGTGTAAATTCCGAAAACAACTGATTGTAAAAGGCCTGTTATTCAATTATTCAATCTTTCGCCTCTAATATTTCGTCAGGGTCAGTAATTTTATGTTTTTCTTATTCTTTGACAACAAAGTCAAAAATCAGCAATAAAAATTGTCACTGACAAAAATAAATGATGAACTTCGGGCACCTTACCTCACAATGGTGTGAGGTAAGATGCTCGAATCAGACGATTGGGATAAAAAATTATCCGAAATAATTTTTTATCGCAATCGTCGCATTCATCCAAGGAATTGAATGCCAAATGCCCCGTACTTATCATCAAACGCAAGCGGGGGCGGCATAGGAACCTCGCCAGCTGCCAAACAGACCACGATTCGGGGAACAGTCAGCCCTCCCCCCTCCGGTCGGCCAGTCGCGGATGAGAACCAGGAGCTTTCGCGCAAGGCTCCTGCAGTTCCTCGTGGGAGCGATTTAACTCACTTCGAAATACGGCATCTCGTCGGCAATCAGGAAACGCCATGACGGTCGAAGACTCGTCGATGTTTTTTTTTCCACCAAGTTTCGTTAGAGCCCCTCCTCCTCCGAAGGAATTCGTCCGTGGACTAGCGAAAATTATTCTTAGAGACCCCGCTCATGTTCGATAACCCCCGCGGTTCTCATCTTCCCTCATCCAGAGACTCCGCCCGACTACCGCGTGCCAAAATTAAGACTAAACAGATCCCTAGCCGAGCCAAAGTGCCCCCTCCTCCCCCGTAAAAACAAGGGTTATTCCAGTCGCGGAACCTTTCTAGACGCCGTAATGGCAGTCACTCACTCACAAGGCAGGTCGGGGCTAATGAAGCGAGTGCGCCACAGGGCGCAGATAGCATGCTTCAGTCGTATTGCACCATGGCATTGCTGGCCGTTAGTTTTTATGTTTTTCTTTTAAATTTAAGAGGCCCCTCTTTTTTGCTGATCCTTGTGATTCGTATTTATGACCGGAATGTCGAAAATGCTTCCTATTATCCTGACGCATTTAAGCAACGCTTTACCTCCGTGGACGGTGCAATGAATTCCCTACGAGCGTGAAACTTAAAAAAAAAATAGAACATTTAATTAATTTTGTCAGGTTTGATTTATTTGATATAATTAGTTCAAAATAATTTTAATAATTTCGCACTAAATATACGCGCTGGAAATATGCGAGTATAACCCCCGCTTTATGCTAATTTTGCCTAATATCTATTTCGTGCTTTTGAAGAATACAACTTCGACCATATGCGGGAACGAGAAGCTCAAGTACAAAAGGATAAACTAAATGTTATTTAACAATTCCGAAGTATATATAAAGCAGTTATACGCCGTTACTGTTGAATGATGATTTCGCACTGAAACAATTGTAGCATAAGTAAATATATTGACTACATCTTGGATTATGTTCCACTCTTTTTCTTCGTAGTAGAAAACTGCACTCGATAATTCATCCAAGGTTGTATTTACTAAGTGAAAAGTATTTTGTAAATTTTGTATCATTTTTTTCGCTCCATGTGAAAGAAGTTGCCGATAAAATTCAGATATTTAAATTTAGTTTACACGGTAGAGTATTTCATTAATGCATAATGATGTTTTTCCGAATTGGTAGAGTATTCGCATTTTAATCATGAAATTAAATCGTCAAAAATTAATTTCGGCAGTCTTTTTTAGTCAGCGGCACGTTATATTTTAATGGAGAGAAAAATTATTCGTATTCGAACATTGTGATACCTAGCTTATCATATGTTTTAAATACAAATTAGCGCCTTTTATTTTCGGGGAAAATCCTGGTTTTTATCTACTTTACGGGACAACTTGACTTGATTTAAATGGTTACTTGATTAAAGATTCCATAATACGTAATTGATTAAAACACGTTTTAATGCGCTCGACGTCCTCTCGATTCGAGCAAGATTGAACAGAGTAACACTTCTGAACTGAGAAACTGTACGAAAGAGGACAATGACCCCTCTTAACCTCCTTCCCCTCCTGTGGTCCGCGCATTATCTTAGAGCCATCGAGCCAAATCTTTCGATTAAAATTCCATCAATGTGGAAACGAAATCGAAGTTTTTAGTACCGATCGAAGCAAATTGTCGTCCTCAACGGTGAGAAATACATACCTGTATTAACGCCCTCAAGTTTCTGCTCGTGCGCATTGAATTTGATTTCGATCGCTCGCCTGAGCAACAATGGCAGCGACAACAAAGGGGGCGGGCGATGATTCACCGATATAAACGAGGGCGCCAGCGACCCCCACAACCTCTAAACCCCCCCTCCCTCTCCTCCCCACACACCACCTCATTTCCAATCCTCCGCACGTGCCGCAGACATTGACAGTCGAAACCGCCCCGGGGTCTTTCGAAGCCCCCATAGGCATCCCGCACACCCCTTCCCGAGATAAGAACGACACCAAAAAAAGAAAACATTCACGCCAATCTACGGAAAGGATAGAATTTATACACTGTGCGTCCAGGAGTTCATACGATGCCTTGAGATACCCACATGTTAAAGTCAATCTCAAATGAAGAAAACGTTGCGACCGCACCCATCAAAAAAAAAATTTCCATCATCCATCAAAAAAGTTTCGTTTCCATTCTACATTTACATAAATACCCTGCGAGCCACCAAAAAAGGTGTGTGGCAGGGAGTGTAGCACCATGAGGGAAGGGTAACGGATGAGGGGGTTGGGGTTATCAATTAGGTGAGGAAAGGTGGGGGAACCTGTTTGAAAAAAAAATATATATATATATATATATATTCATACATACATATACACATATATACTATGTACACATACTTACATATATGTACATACACAAACATATATATACATACATATCCTCGCGCATTCCCTAACCTGTACGTTAATACTCATTGTAATGAACTAACTCCTGGGGAATTTCGACTACAAACATTCTGGTCCCTTATCGTTCTTGGAAAAAATGACATTTTAAACCTGTCAGTCTTGCAGTCTACCTCTCTAATCTTACATTCGTGATCCCTTCGACCGTAATACGTTGGGGTTCGTATTATATCCTTGATGCCATCGGAAAAGGGCCCATCTTTAAATGTTTTCAATAAGTTTAATCTATATTGTAAACACGGCTGTGTAAGAGAATCCCATCCTAAATTGTCTAGCAAAGTGGATACGCTGCTGCGTTGGTCATGAGAAGCCTGAATACAATAAAACATTAATTTATACTATTAATAGTAATTTTTTAAGTAAATGATGTGACGGTATGGAGAGCCTTACTTAAGGTAACAAAATCATAAGACACCAACCATTAATTTTACCTTCTGTATTTCGCAACCCCATCTGCGTCAAGCCCATAACAGCGTCAATTATATCTTCTCTCTCTATCATATCTAGCATATTATATCATGTCTAGCATATTATTCATAGTGGATGCAGGGATGTCTTAGATATCTCTCTCGCTGAAGCTCCGAAGGTTTTGGACTTTTCTGTCGATATTTAATCTGATTTACTCTGCGATGCTATTATTTACTATGTTTTCCTATGCATCCACATCATCAGTACGACAGTGCTTGCTCATTAGCATTCAATTTCTTGTGAATATGAATGAGGAAAAAAATACTGACTAAAAGAGTCGATTCTTTTAATGAAGGAAAAGCAAAACCGTTATAGCCGCGTCACGCAGTTCTACGTCACTTTAACTATTGCTCATGTGCCCATTTTCCTTCTGTTTTATAAACACGTGAAATTTGCTTCCACCTAATCATCACGCGTGAATTCCATGACAGAGAAAATGCACTCAAATATTTGATGAAATTATTTTTTTTTAAGTTTACAATCTTTTAATTCCTTTGCGACGTTTGTAAATTTTGCCAAACCCTCAAAACTTATACCGGCTTCAAGAACTCGCGATTCTCTACTCACAGAATACTTTCCATTTTGTCTTTCTTCTGTTTTTTTTTGGCAACTTGGTGCACGATTGTTTTTTTTTCATCAATAAAGAAATGGGACCAATAAAAATATGGGAATTTCTCCTCTCAAATCCCAACGTGCAAAGCCAATCGGATTAAGATCGACGGCCAGGTTCGAATTAATGACCCGGCGATGATCCCTTTCTGGTCGTCGGGGTTTGTCGCACCTCCCCTTACTTTTTTTTTAAATATCCCGCCCGAGTTATTCATTTTTGTCGCTGGTGTGTGTTCTAGCGCCCTGATTCAAGAACGTTTGGACTCCCTCCAACCCGGTCAGACGGTCGAAGGCATCTGAAACGACTGAGATTGCCCCGAATAGACGCGGGATATGGCGTGTGGTAGGTAAACCGTACGTGCTGCAGGGATCGCGCGGGTTGTTGGGCAAAGAGGCTTGTCTGGACGGGACAGGGGGGGGGGAACTAGGGTTTGCTGGGAGGGAACACATCTCTGAATTGTTAGTGAGGAAGGTTGTTCCGTTTTAGTGATGCATGGCTCCTCCGGGTTTTTTCATTGCATCTCAGGACCATTACGAAAAGAAAAAAACATGAGCTTGGGAGTGCGTATATTTCTTCCCTTCCTAACTTCCCCACCGAACCAGCATTTATGAACCAATCTCGAATTCATTTTTTATACCCGTTACAAAGCAATGGCCTCCCCTTGGTTCAGATTTCAGGGCAATGTTTATGATTAGTGGCGTGTGGGGTCCTTAAAAAAGAAATACCTGGCGAAATAACGATCACGAGTGTATTTCCCTTATCTCTCCTAAAAGCAACCTCCTAGATACTTCGTGCTAAGGGCGATGCTCGTCGCAAGAAGAATGTTGGAATGATTATTGATCGAGGATGCTGGTTGAATATCGTCGTTGTATTTTCAACTGCGGTAAGCTAAATTTGGTCGGATAGTCAAACAGACTAATCTCCCGCGTAGATTAACTCAGCAAGTGCTGGCAACTTAGAGGTCGTGGGTTATTATCGGGCTTCTGGAATGGATGAGGGGGGAGATTCCATTTGCCGATTTACGTCATTCGTCCGTATGATCTGGAGCACCTTTACTACCCATGTCCATCCCTACATCCCGAATAATATTATATACATAAGGGGTCACGGATCGAAACACGGTTTTGTTGCAAGACGCATCTTAAATTCCTACTGTGGCAAAGTGGAGCTTTAAGGCGTTTAAGTTTGCCGAAAATTGGTCACTCGCGATAAAATCGATTCTTTTATCAAATAAAAGTAATCTGCGCAAAATAAACCAATAAACTGGCATACTTATTGACTGTTTATTGCGCAGTAACGCTGTTATTTTGTTTCATATTATTTTAAATGAATCGCTGACTAATACATTTTTTTCAAGGGAAGTCGTACTAAAATATTACATATTTTTATCAATTTTATTGACTGACGAACTAAAGTATTTTGTATATTGATGCGATGAAAAATTGATGTGAAGAGGAATGTGTCACCCAACCGATAATTTATCCTTTGATGAAATTCCATGCATTTTTAACATTCATAGAGGCTTCTTTATATTTTTTCCGATCGGTACATTATTATAGATATCACATTTAAATTCACGTTCATCGCTTCATCCTTTTTCGGCATTTATTTTAATACAATCTGGCTTAGCGATATTGCTTCCTTTCTAGATATTTTTTATTATATATATATATATATATATATGTATATATATATATATATATATATATATATATATATATATATATATATACTGGGACTGGAGCATTATTCGGAAAATCGACAGCAACTTTTACCCTGAATGTGCTCCTTGTCGATTTTTCTTCAGAGAAGAAAATTCGATTATTTTCCTTTAATTCCATATGGTCCCCAGCAAGTCACCGCTGGGGTATGTGGCATGGTATGATTTAACACCAGGAAAACAACTTCAAATATTAAGTTATGATTATTTGTTATTTAGCCATGAATGTGAAATATTTCAAATAATAGTATTACGTACTGCTAAATACAGATGCGTGCAAAAAGGTATTCAAGGATAAAATAAACCTGAACGCATGCGACACGAGCATTTTGAAATATCTAGAGCAATGAAATATGGGCAAAAATAAAATGACAGCGCGCTAGACTATTGAAAAAAAAAATATTTTTTCCCTTAGAGTGGTCGTTTGATTTTTATTTTGCAATATGATTTTTCATATCTCGTGATAAAAATATTTCTTAAACGTATCCGTTCTGCAATCAATTATTTCTTATTTTCCCCTTTCATGGTTTAGTACGTTGGGGTTATTTAATGATTCCCTTAAACATACATTCTGATATGAATATTAATAAATACATAAACATCGCCCCACAAGAAGCTGGTAGGTCGTGAAAAATTATTGAAATACAAGATCTGTAAACAGTAAAAGAGAGAAGTCATAATTTGTTATTGGTGTAATTTACATATATATATATATATATATATATATATACATATGTGTACACATATATGCATAAAAGTGAAATCAATGTAACTTGTACCAAATTCACATTATAATTCAACATAACAATGCAGTATAAAATTAAATTTTTGAAAAATAAATTGAGCAAGTACATAATTCATGAACACTCCATTTTAAATAGCCCTCGTATTTAAAATCTCTGATGTTTTACAGAAAAATCCTTTTTAAAATAAATCATTTATTCATCTATTCCAAAATTATGGGTATATCGAGCAGCATACCAGTGGTAAAATTAGGCAATATGTCATCGTTCATGTTACAACACACACACTTCCGAACTGCGAATTTACAGTGGAGACAAATGGGTGCGAGGAATCTATTAAGCAGGATATCGAGAGTGGCATATTTCCAATACCATTATGTGTCGTCGCCCTCTCCCTTCAATTTCCACCAGACAGAACACAAAATGAAATTTCGGGTTCGTGGCAATCGCGAAGAATTCAGAGAAATTCACGATCCACCCCACCCTCCCCCTGAAGTGCATCAACCTCGGATTTGGAGATCATTCTTCTCCTCGATATAATTTTCGCGTAGCCCACAATCGAAAATGAAGCCGCCTCATTTCCCATTGTTCGAGGGGTGAAATCTCTCCCCTCTGCCACAGTAGGAGGCATGGGGGAGGGAAGCGAGGAGGGAAACCCGCTTCCGGGCTATTCTCGACGTGGATTCTTGGGCGCCTCAAAAAACGCCTCGAGGCGGCGGGGGGGGGGAGGTTGTGAGGGGAGTGGAAGATGGGACGAAGGGAGAGGGGAGGCGTTCCTTCACTCTCAAGTGGCGCAAACTGCGCAAACTCTCCCCCTCGGGGGAGGGGTGCCACGGACCCTTCCTCCCCTACCTCCTCCCCAACGGCGCGCGAACGTCAAGAGCAGGGATTAAAGGGGTTGTTAAATATAGCTTCCTTCTCCTCCTCCTCCTCAAGAAATCATAAATCGGGCTTTGCAGGTAGGTGGCAAGCATGAGTACTCCGTATCGCATGCGCGCGAGGACGAATGTGCAGGTACTTCTGCATTCCACGTTCTCCAAGCCGTTACAAATTGCCAAGAGATAGAGAAAGAGAGAGAGAGGTGTAGGAGAGCAAATATTTCCAGCCGAAGACTTAAGCATCAAGTACTTACGTACTTTGTTACTGAGACGACGTGAATCCTAATCTATTCCTGTCCATGATGCCCCAATTCTATCTCTTCTTGATTCATGCAGTCGGCATTTTTGTATTACCATGTCTGCCACAAGTTAAAAATAGTCGGAAGAACAACTGGAATCGTAACTTGTAGGTAGAGCATAAAAATCGTTAAAAACTTTAAGTTATTATCGCTTAATGAAGAATTAGCGTCATGAGAGTCATTAAATATACCAATAAATGTTCCTTTAGGAAATATCTGTGAAACATCGCATTTGGAACGACACTTCTAAGCTGGCCACGTATTTGACGAGATATATATCTATCGATGATAAAATTAAAGTTCATTTGTTAAAACCTGATTTTAAATTAAAGGGTTAATTATAAATTTTAGGGTATTAAATTTGGCAACAAATATATGATAAAATTATCCCTAAAAGCCAGTATTTAATATCCGAATCAGTAAATATTTGTGAGCCTTAAATATTCTTAATGTTAACTACAAGACGATGAGTGTCATCAGTAACTTAAATAATAATCTCGATCTTCCATATGTTAATATCGAAGATTTTATTGGCAGACTGAGTGAAAACCTAAAGAAATCAGGTGAAATATTGACGGAAGACGAAATTTGCGGGAAACTGAAATAAAGTGAGGTTTAACTGATAGGAATTAGCTAGAAGCACGACAGGTTACTTTATGCGATTGTGGGATGTAGCGGTAACAGTCAGATGCTTCATAATTTTCAAAAGTTTGTATACAGTCACTGACCCTCCGAGGATTAAGGATAGACGGAAAATATCCGTTATGTTGGCAGGCATTTGGGCTGCAATACTTTTACGCCGCTCTAACATACCGGAGTGTCTGACAGGCATTCAATACCTAAACATTGAACATTTACACCTTTTAATAATACGACACACGGTACATCAATGGCTACCTGCAAACTTTTGGAAATTATAGTGCAGAGATAAACTCCGAATGCGAAACATTATAAGAGTAATGGGAGTTGAAAAAATCAAATGGAGAGTCGCATCTAAACAGCTTCATATCATAGATGGATATCAAAGATGCTCATTATAATATTGATCTCTGGAATATTTTCATAATTATTCCACATGGAATTTCTTGCAAGAGCACGTCTCCATCGGCCATTAAGTTTAACGGTCCCAATGCTTGCAGTAGTTTCGTAACCCCCGAATTCCTTATGGAAACTGTAAGCAGTCTTGATTTTTGGTTAACTTACCATGTTAATTTTGCGTCAGGGAAACTAAAACCCAATCAATGTTTGCCAATTGTTTCACTATTTTTACTCATACACCAGCGAAGGTTTGGTTCCAAAAAGTTAGCTCTCTTATTTTCTCATTTCTAAGAACTCTCATCTTGCATCACCGTCCAAATTTCTTACGACAAAATTGATCCTTCGCGTCAATTTTCCCTACTGATGTCATCTTGAAGGAGAAAGGCTAACTTAAACATGAAAATTAGAGGCCTAAACCAGATCAGTTGGTATAGTTAACGTATTATGCATAGTCTTTGACCTTGATGTTGATGGTCATAGTAGTATAAATATAATAATGTGAATTTCTTTAGGTAAAGAACCATTCACAATGAAAGAATTGATAACGTTAAGCGTTAAGGGCGTTAAGGAGAGAGGCTAAGAATATACTAGTCAAGAATTTGGTAAGGAGCGTAATTTTTAATGACACGGAAACTTGGTCGTTGAAGCATGATTACAGGCGTGCATTTGGAGACTTTTCAGATGTGGTTGTGAAGAAAGATGGACAATGTAAAATGGACGAAAATAAAATCTACAGAAGTACTAGGAATGTTGGAGAGGAGAGAGAATTGTTTGGAGAAATTCAAAGGAGGCAGGAAAGTTGGATGCAGAAAATTTTGGGCGGGGATGGAATGCTGAAGACTACGATAAAGGTGAGGACGTTAGCCAAGCGAGAAGGCAGGGGTAGGAAAGGGATAGGTTTGTTGGACGGAAATGAGATAGAGTTCATGCAGAATTGGAGAACAGTTTATTGTAGTTTGGGGGGGGGGAAGAGAGAGGTTTTGTTTTGTTGGGCGAGGCTGAGAAATGTAGGAGGGTACAGTCTGTGACCGTCCAAAAACCTATCTTAAAATAGTAGACCACCAAATATAAGATGTCACCCTTCTCTCCCACGTATACCTTCTCCTTCTTGTAACCTCCCTCCCACCTCCCCTCTCTCCCTCCCATTCTCTCACACTCCTCCGTTTCACTCGTTCCCATTCCGTCTCTCACATCATTTATCTCTCGCTAATTTTTCTCACTCTCTTCCGAGACGCTAATTACAAGCATACTGTACACCACCCAGACTTGGTTTCGTCGAATTCGACAGAGAAAATTATCTCTTTGTCATCCCGTCACCAACCCCATATCTGCGTCGCCGATACGACTCAGCATTGCTCCATCAAATGGATTAATTTGGTCTCAAATTCAAACACGGATGCACGACGTCATGTCGAGCAATAGTGAATCCGAGCAATACCCTCTCCGTGAAAGTGCTTAGATGCGGGCGTGTTTCTACGCCACGAATCGTAATTATATACGGGGAGAAAGCCTCGACGTTTGAAATCCACCACGGTTATCAACCTGAAGGCTAGTGAGATAGGTGAGGATAGAGTTCACTTAATTCGAAGCCCGACGGAGTGCGGACTACATATCAGAGTAGGGGAGTCAGTTCCTTTCCCTGTGCCACCAATGATTTTCCGGGAAGATCTGGAGGTAGTTCAACGCTCTACCCGATGGACTACCATCTTCCCCGCTCGGAAATACTAATAAGAACTTAATTTTTTTACATATACATACCTATATCGTTTTATACTTTCGAAGTCGAGTCCAGAGTCGAAAACATCACGAATTTAGAATTGGTAATTTCAGGCTTCACTTTGTGGAATTTATCCATTACGGAAAGAAAAATGACATTTTTTAAGAGGAATTAACAAAGATGAAAAGTCTCTTTCTGTGATATCGGGTTTTAAAGTGCTTGTATTCCAATAAAATAACTTTTGAGAACAGAGATGTGTATCCTTGTGCTAAGGTTAGGGTGAGGAATGAGTGTGTTATTGAGGAACGTAGACAGGAATGCACTGCTAGAGGATAAGTATGAAAGAAGTGTCTTTCGCTGGTTTGGTCGTGGTGAGAGAATGGATGAGAGTGGAATTACCGTATAGATACAAGTAACTGAGGGAGGATAAAATGCCAGATGACGGCAGATGAGAACGTCATCGTCGGATGGAGTCGAAGGAGTCTCAGGACGAGGAATATTAGAAGCCTTAATAACAAAAAAGTTGTGTGAAATTATGAACGAATGTGGTGAAGGCGAAATTTTTTTTTTGTAAAACGTGGATGAGATTATCAAGTTTTATGAAATGAAATAAAATTATACTTTTTTTACTTTGCATCCCCCAAAAGGGAATGGTTTGACGGGTATATATACGGATAAATATTTCAAAGGGCATTCATTGAATGGAAGTGAAAATATCATCAGGCATCGGTACGCTTGCACCGAAAAGTTGTAAACGGAGAACTCGAGGAGGAGTCGTCGATTATAAAGAAATAATAGATTGTCACTCGTATTTCAAATATACTTAACTAACTATTTTATGCTCCAATGGTCTGACTCTCGCCAAATATAACCTTTTTTTTTAATCCAACAGAGTCTGGAACGGTTACTCAATATTTTTCTGCTGAGGGCATTAATTATGTTTTTGAGGCGCAGCTGTTATACAGGTGCCCCCATGATGCATTTCGGCCAGATGCTTACTAGTATTTCACCATTGATTAACGTAATCCACAACGAGTAAGTATTCCTTCCTTTTCATATCCCGCGACGTAAAAAGGCCTGCGACGAAAACGCCTTGTGCGTGAAATGTCTCGTTTTGAACGTGAATAATAGTTGCATTCGCCCAATTTTCCCGCACCACCTTGGGCACAGTGATTATAAAAGCGCCACGAGCCATTGGATTCCTTGTTAACTCGGATTGCGACGTTTTCTCGCAGCAATCTGCGAAGCAACATCCAAACTAACGACAGGGTACCATTTCATATCACATCTCAGTTCAACTAAAAAAATAACGTTATCCCACTGATATTGTCTTTATATTTTTCGACTCAGCCATGTTGATTTTGGCCGCTTACCACAGGACACTGTCAAGCCCACGCTGTGAATTACCAGCATGCGGTGGTGGGAATGAGAAAAATACGTTACCGTAGCCATAAACCAACTGCCTTTCTCTCTCTTACTCTCTCTTTGGTCGAGGGTCGATGTTCATTACTTTTTCAGCTGTTATGTACGTACGATCCCAAACATATTAATACTAACGCAACACGGAGACGGCAATGGTGTGCGAGGAGAGGTAAGAAAAAAATTCAAAACAGACAGAGAGTGGAAGCAGGGGTGCGGCGCGTGGAGGAAAGGGGGCATTGGAGGAAGGGGGCGTGCCAATTAAGGGGGGGAGTGAGAAATGGAGCGGACGATTGCGTAGAGTGGGGAATTGGGGCAGGGGATGGAGGGGAATTGGAACGGAGTTGTTGATACTCGGCCGCATCGTTTGACGTCAGGAGATTTTCTTTAGTCGGCGATCGGAGGAAAAACTCGAAAGGAAACGGTTGTTTACGGGAACAAAAACCGGGATCTTTAAACGGTATTTTTCTCAACCAAGTGAGATCTCACTATTTAACAGGGCAAAAGGTTAACCGTGCTGACAGTTACTTTGTACTCGATTTTGAGGCCCAGTGAGTAATTATACCTCTTTTTTCGCCTTATTTCCACACGCTGTCTCCGTAACTCGGAGTTTATCCACGCAGCCCTGAGCCCTTGTGAAGAAAACAAAAAGGGTAGGCTGTAAAACGAACAAATATTCGCTTTAATATCATGAAGTCAAAAACTCGATGTGGGAACGCGCTCAAGGGGATATTTGCTAGGAGAGCTGAAATTGGAGCCTAAAATAGAGATTCAAAAAATCTTCATCGAAACCGACTTGAAACGAAGGCTCGAATTACATAATATTGCAAAAGTTAATGTCAAAAAATTATGCATTCGAATAAAAATTCTTATATTGAACCAATGCATTGCTAGAAACCTATTCCAATTTAATTTAGCCGGTTGTTACTATCGCATATACTAAAATGTTTTTATTATGTACATAAAGAAATTGCAGTTTAATGTATTTAAAAAAATACAATAATAAAAACAAAATTGTTCGATTAAGACCTTTCCTTTCATATTATATATTCAAAAAGGTGTTATAAAGTTGACATATCAATATACGTATATGGTCTCCGGGTAGTCTACGAGGACGTTCCATAACCATTACTCGAATGCTGTTATAAGGTGACTTAATAGCCTTTTGACAAAAAGTCAAGCATATTTTGCGATTAAAAAATTTGTGTTAATATTTTAACATTTCTCAGTTATGACTAAGAAAAATTCTTATCTGATTTTCCCCCCCAACTTTGAGCGTTAAAATCGCAAGATCAAGGAAAAGATAATAGATCGGGTACGAATTCAAGAAGAAAGAATTCTGCAATTTGTAGACGACACAGTTAGGCTTGTAGGGAAGAAATGAGACTGGCTGAAACTCTAAGGTAGTGAGGAGAAGGTGATGAAGAAGTAAAAACTGAATGCAAACATAAATGAAACCACGACAGCTATCTGCAGTTAAATTAGAGAGGTGGATCCATGTGCAAGATTTCTAGATTACTTGAAATGAAAGAGGCAAGAAGATATAGTAAACAGAATATGAGTGGAGAAGAAGATTTTCTACTTGAAGAAGCAGCTACTAAAGACAACCAGTACTTGACAGGACTTAAGGAAGTGATTTTTTTATGAGTTATACATGGATTCCAATTCTATGCGGATGTGAGATGATCGAGAGATGTAGCAGAAAAAAGGAGATTGGAAAGGAAATTTGGCGCTACGGAAGAACGTTGAAAATAAAATTAATAAACAGAGCTAAAAACGTAGAAGTACTTCGAAGATCGGGTGAAGAGAGAATCCTATGGAGGACATGGCAAAATAAGAAGGGATTGATTGGGTACATTCTGGAAAAGACAGCTTGCTATATACCATAATTGAAGGAAATATTAGTCGGAAGATTCATAGAGGAAGGCCGATCGATATGAACTTAGAGAAACTGACAATGGAAAATGTCGAGGCAAGGAGCTATGAGGGAATGAAGAGATAGGCAAGGAAGAGAATATAGTTTGGAGAGCTGCTACGAACCAATCCTCGGTATGATAACCAATGATGATGGGTCATTATTATCTGGCCGGCAGTAGATAGGTAGCGCTCCCTTTTCGCGATTGGGGACGCACGTCATTACATCGGCTTCCTATGATCCTCGATGCACGAGCACAAAGATGCGTGTCAGTAGCCAGAGAGTGCCCCAACTTCGCGGAGTTCCCGAACGTGGGGGTGGGGTGGGGAAGTAGGGGGCGGTTGAGAAGGGAGAGAGGGGCGTGGCTCCACCCCCCCCCCGTTCCCATTCCTTCGGCTGGGAAGCGTGCTCGGCGGCACACACGTGGTCGCGCCGACCGAAGGGAGATGCTCCCCGCCGTCGACGGCAGCTCAGCCAGCGGAGGATCCCCTCGCTCCCTCACATTTCTCTCAACGCCTCCGCGGGATCATCGAAAGGGTTCGATGAGATGAAGACACGAGGAGGAGGAAGTCAATACGGAGGAGAGTCGCGGTGGAGGGTTGGAGGGATAGGGGAAGGAATGAGAGGGGAGCTGGAGAGTAGGAATGCAAGGGAATGGAGTGGGGGGGGGAGGGATTGGCTGGTAGGGGAGCGAACTTCTTTTCGGAGGTAATCGGGACGTTGGCAAACTTAAAACATTTTATTCCTTTGCACTTCCTTCTCTTGTTTTTTTTCGAGTTGGTCAGAATTCCGAGATACTCGGAAGTGGCGAGAGGAAATAAATTCGTGGTGCGGCAAGATGCCCGGGAAGTGGGTGAGTTTTCAGCATTGAAATTTTCATGCCCGCAAATGGAATATGTCCTGGGGTGAATGAACTATTTACGATTAAAATTGCAAAATTTAACGGCAGCAAAAAAACATAGCGTTAATCTCATTTTAAAAAGAAACAAGGCACACACACAGACCTATGGAAAATGTGGACTGAGAATAAAAGCGTATTATGTAGAATGTCGCATGAGGTCATGAATATTCATGGCAAAGAAATGAGCCCATATACGTGCACAAACAAAAAGCGACGTTTCACAAACATTTTTGCAACACATGAAGAACATACGTAGTTGGTACATCATTCTTTTTCATTTCCGCCGATAACTTTTAAAACTTCAATTATTATGAGGTTGAGTGAAAATTCCCTTTGCTAAATTAGTGAAGATAAGTTTTGAATACTAACCCCATAGTTTATTTTCTTATATTTCATAGATATTCAATTTCATTTCTGATATCTACGTGTTGTGTGTTTATTATTAGCATGTGGAAGGCCAAGGCTTACAATTTTGGAAAATATAATACTTTCGTGAATGCAAACGCGCAAAAACCAAAGAGTTGGAATCGATCCCGATGAAACTGAATGGATATTGGATCATTAGGTAGACATTCTCGGTGGAAACCCGTGATTCTATTTCCCGTGGCGGAGAATTTTGAGGTTCCGAGTTCTCCTCGAGGGGAACCCTCCCCACTTCTCCGGCGGCGGTTCTCATTGCAGGGGTCCCTCGCAGCCCAGTTCACATGCCTATATTGCGATAGTCAGTCGGGCGAGGTGGGCATAGTCTCGGCTAAGGTGTATTTGATCGCACCCTCCTCCTCCCCCCCGTCCCCCCTTCGTCTCTCTTGCCCCCTTCCTTCCTCGGCAAGGGGGAGTCGGGGCGTGGAGATCAGAAATAGAAAAGGGAGTGGAGGGCACGGTGGGGAGGAGGGCAGGAGGCCAAAAGCGATGAAATGCCGAGAGGGGGGGGCGCTGAGAGAGGGCCGGCTGGGAAGCGAAAGAGGCTAGTGCGAAGGGGGGGGGGGGGGAAGGGGAGATATAGGTGGAGTCACCGAGGTGAGAGACGCCGACAATTTTCGAGTCAAAGTCACGGGTGGAGCAGCGTTTCGATCATTTTCGCTTGGAAAGCAAACGGGGTTTGGAGGTGAGCCGACCGCATACGGCCGCGTCTCATCTTATTTCGGCACCCGCATGGCGGAGGTAAAAGTATATGTCATTCTTAAATGTTTTGTCAGGTTTGCGACGTCGGAACGAATTTTTTGATTCCTCATCTGGCCCAGATACGAGTATCGTAATAATTGCCACGCGGGCTCTATTAATTACGAAGTGATGACAAGGTATATGACCTCATCCTTAATACACAGAATTAGAACCACATCTTGGAAAATAAATCATCATTGCCGCACGCAAAATGGTAACCTATAATATATGCAAAAATAACAAGTGAGAATGGTTGAAACTGACGAGGAACGACTTTAATCAATTATTCTGACATTGGTTCACCTGAAAATTTTAATTTGCACGGAAATTTAGTTGAGGTAATTACACAGACTGCAGCAACTGTCTGGGAAAAGATGCCACAACCGAACTCTATTGCTGAAAATGCAGAGGGTAAGTCTACATAATATATTGAGTTTCTGTTATCAACTATTTGAATACGTGTTAGCTATTTATTAAGACAGGTCCGTGATTAGTCAAACACGGGAATTGATTCGATTGGCGGGATAGTAAGACCCTCTTGGCGTTATGCACTCGTACTAAGGTGACCGGAAACATTATTCAAAATGTGACATCCTGTTTCTCTTGATTAATCAGCTTTACAGAAAGCTAGCTGTAACGAATTTCATGACTATACATACACTATAAATGGCCATGTGAGCTCAATGAGTGGATATTTTGGCTTTTAACCTACTATCATTAAAAGAGCCAGGGTTCCAGTCCCTGATGATTCTGGGCGCCCTCAGCTTCATCCACTCTGCGTGATTTTTCGGATTCCAGGACTTTAAAAGAAATTGCAGAATATAAAGTGAAAGAAACTGGTCCCTTTGTCTTCTGTTGTTGTGCAAAAATATCAATATTTAAAACTTAAAATCACAAAAACTACTAATAAAACCCAATAGATGAAGAGCCAATATTTTACTTTAAAAATGACAAATATTCTAGAAAAATATGGCAAAGAGAATGCTTCAGAGAGCTCAACTGAGAAATCATATTTCATGTAGCATCATCTTATGTCATCTAGTAAAATCAATCGAGATGACGTGTTAATATTAAGCATCATCGCCGTCGAACTAGAGCGG
This sequence comes from Hetaerina titia, assembly GCA_037158775.1. Taxonomy (NCBI): domain Eukaryota; kingdom Metazoa; phylum Arthropoda; class Insecta; order Odonata; family Calopterygidae; genus Hetaerina; species Hetaerina titia. Next base: position 48,711,524 of record CM073772.1, on the reverse strand, counting down.
TTTGCACGGAATCACTCTCTTCAGATTTCAGCGAAAATATTTTATTTGCAGATTTCACATGGGTTTCAGAAATATGATTTCGTTTTAGTCTATTTCACCTTCTTTGGAAAGTTGCGAATGAGGCTTTTACGAAATTGTAACCCTGAAACCTCCTGCTTACTTTAAAAAAGGTAATCTTCGCAACTTTCTTCGGAAATCGGATCGTGAGGGAATTTCAGGTTTATAGTAGGACCATTACGTAAAACTTTTGATCCGTTCGTAGGATAGTGCAGAACTTAGCCAATATGTACAGGCGTCTTTATGGGTAGGTACTAAAAAGAAGAGGGATTAAAATAAAACGAGCGGAAAGGTTGAAAAAATGCAGCACCTCGGGTGAAAGGAGTTGAACTGGGGCGATAATGGTAGCTAGTTATTCCCTCCTTACGTGAAAACTTTTAAAGTTTTCACAGAGGGAAGGATTGACACATGTATTAAAAAAATGTGTATATATTTATATTATTATTAGGTAAGCTACCGGTTAAGGTAGGTTTTTGGATGAACACAACTATCAAATAAACATATATATATATATATATATATATATATATATATGTATATATATAGATGATTTCTTCCAAGTAACACGGAAGTGTTGAATAAAAAACTTAGACAGTAACACACAGCACGAGGACACATAAAAAGAACACTCACAATAATATCTTGATAATTTCAACGGACTCGAACTCCGTCTTCTTCGGAAGATAAGATATGACAGAATAGTCATATCTTATCTTCCGAAGAAGACGGAGTTCGAGCCCGTCGAAATTATCAAGATATTATTGTGAGTGTTCTTTTTATGTGTTCTCGTGCTGTGTGTTACTGTGTAAATATATATATATATATATATATACACCATCAAAAATTCCTTTACATAAGTCTTAAGAATTTTCTATCCCATGGTGCATGAAGAGTATTACTAAAATGATAGATTTATGTGTTATTAATGTATGAAGCCATATTGAGGCGTTGTATAACAAATTTTAAAAACTATAAATTTTTAATTTAAAACACCTTCTGTCTTCATTGCTGTCTTTTCAAATTATTACACATACTTCAGGCCTAAATTTGCGGAATAGTTAAAATTTGAAATGAAACTACCTTGTGAATATTTCACTGTTTCACTAATCATATCTTGAATTTATTAATTGAATCAATAATTTACGGCAAAAATTAAATTATTTTAATAAAAATTTCACTCGCACATCTCCCTCGTAAGCCTCAAGAGGAGAATATCGGTATGTTTAATGCCATTCTACTTGTATTATTGTACAAAGGTTAGACTCCACGGCTTGAATCATTTTCTCCTTCATCCGCGTGCGTAAATGGAGATCCAGCTAAATTTTTATTGCCCAGTTGTAAAAATCTTTGCCATGAAAACCCATTCGTGTTCGACGGTAGGAGAGGCGAAGGGAGGTGCTACCGGAGGTTATCGTCGGGAGGGAAACTGCAGAACATCTCGGATTGAACAAAGCGGAGCGAGGGTTATACCGGCGCGAAACGAATTTATAAACGCACGCGAACTTCCAGGCGAGAGTATTAAAAAAACAAGGAGCCGTAACACGGGCGAATAAAGGCGTGAATGGGAATGATGCAATAAAACACTTTCGGTATAAATGAGGAATGGGCCGAGTGTGGAAGGGTTTATCAGGGAAGGACGACAGAGGGGTGAGGGAAGTCGGAGCTGAGAGAGTGTAGGAAGGATGCATGAAAGAGGATGGGAAGGTAGAAATGATATGGTGATGAATGAGAATGGGGGAGAGATAAAAAGGGATACCGTGAAATCTCGCGGTGAAGGAATCACGCCCCCTTTTTTTTTCGTATATGGGGTCTAAAAAATCGGGCGCTCGTTCCAATGCGAGCGGGTGAGCCTTGTGGGCTCTTCCTCGCCACGTGGTCCGGATTGAATCTCGAAAAGAAAATCAATCTGCTTCAATTTGAAATTTCGCAATACCGCGACGGATTCGGGCGTAGTGTTCGGTCCCCGACTTCGGGTACGGATTTGAGTGATGCCTCTTGCTCACCTCCGACTACACACTAGCTGGGCGATTATCTGGGTGCGTCAACTTTCTAGGCGACCGTAAGACGGCAGAAGGAAAAGAGCTGGACTCCTTACCCTGAACGCGTTAATCCTCAACAGCGCCTCGTAGGAATGAAGACTTGAATTGGGCCCTACCATCACCTATCATCCCCACCCTCGAGTTGAAAGCTGATACGGGTAATAAAACGAATGGTTTGGAGTACTTGGGAACGGCAAATGGATCCGCAGCGTATGTAATGCATGCATGATGTAGAAAATGATCAAATTAAACCCTTATAACGTTCCACTTTAAGATCTATTCAACAATTTTAAAGTGGAAAACTACTAAGTACACATTTAGTTATATATTTAAAATTGAACCAATTCCACTGGGCCCTGCCTGATTATGTTTATGCATATTAAATCACATGACGTAGGTAGTATCCGGAAAAAAATCCGACACGTCTCCTTTGTGGGTTATAAAGACGAGACAGAATTGAGGTCATTTGCGGAATTAAGGACGTGTGCGTTCATTAGGGCAAGGTGGGATTTGCAGAGGCGGCAAAGAGTTGAAATAGGGCCAGCATGGACGTACGCCTTATTTCAGCGACAGAAGTCGTGGAGTTCACAGTTTATCGCCCGGTGCAATGCTCTGTTCGCTGCAAAGTTTATAAAGTGTTTTCCAGGTAAAAAAAAAACGTCCAAAGGATCGCTGAAAAACCCTCCCCGCCTTTCGAAGTAGGGTGAAAAACCCTCAGAGTCCTTCAGACTACCGCATCGCTCTCATTTCCCGTGCATGCAGGTGTCTGGCTCGCGGAGAAATCATGAATGACGATGTAATTACACTAAGAAAAAATGATGGAATTTAGTTTCTCATCTTGGGATTATTATTTTAAACCTGTATAGGCATGGGAGGTTACAAATTCGTTATTAATTTATTGATATCCATGGTGGCAATGGTACCTTTTTATTAGTCATATGCATCTAATTGAAGCAATCAATATTTCGGCGCAAAACATCGTCACCAGATTTATCACTATCCCACTAGGTTTACCCAACGCAGACGACCCTGTGCTGGCTGCCGGAAGTTTCAAGTGAATTTAGATGTCCTTGCGAGTTTTATTACATTTAAGATGATTTTCAAAATACATAATTCAGAAAACTTTTAGCTTTGAGAAACGGGTCTCGGGTGGACGAAACGGGACTCGAACCAGAGGCATTTATGTTTGAAATCTCACCGTTTTATTTTGGTAAAGAATTTATCTGAAGGCATCCAGTTCGACACGTTATCACAACTTGAGAGCTCAAACTCCGAAGAACGAAACCACCACGTCATCGACCCAATTCGAAAACGTCGAAAATTCGTCCCATAGCACCATGGGTATTCCATCACGCCCCCACCACCACCACGCTTATCCGGAGGCCGACGCCCTCATATAGTGATCATTTCACGTGCGCTGCCGCTGTCTCGGAGACGGCGGAGGGTGGGGACAGCTGTCACCGGTAACGCGTGAGCATTGGAGGGATCGCGCGAATCAAGAGGAACTCTTGTGGAGTCGGAAGGTGAAAAATTTACGGGCTATGATTAAAAACCGCGAGACATTCCTGGCCGGGCGCGTCACTCTGGGCTACGGAGAGAGAATTGGCCACCGCCCCGATTTCTTCCGAAGGTGTCGCATTCTTTTGTTGGGAACGTCGCGTCGCGGTGTTTTGGTCACATCCTCTCGCGGGACGTGTCGCTTTCCGAGTCGTTTTTGTTCTCCACCCAAGGCTTTAAGGGCTCCCCGGAATTCGTCTGACTCTTCCGTCTCGCCAGTCGCGCGTGAATGTCCATTCACTCGGTGCACCTAGTGTTGAAGTGAGAGACCAATTATACGGGAAGCAAAGGGACGTCAGGAAGGTGGAATTTTGTTTTAGTGTGGTCAGCTGAAATGCAAAAACTTTAATGCGCATATTCATCCTGGAAATCTTGCGGAGAAATCGTTTATTACAACAACAACACCAGATGGCAAGCAATTTGTTCATCACAAAACACAACCCCAAAAGGAAGATAGCAGACAGGAAACAAAAATGTCATTCAAATATCAACCTTTTTTCTAGTAGGAGAAGCTCGCATTCCAAAAGCGCTCGTCATCTACTACTTTTTAAAGATATATCCTCTAGAAAAATTGTCAAATGATGGTGGTTACTTTTAATCTGATTTTAATTTTAATTAATGGGTGTATTTAGTTTTCAAATTGTTGTATCGGTGTGCAAAGTCCGATGTAAAGGTCGAAGTGCTGTTTTCGGACTAATGCAAAATAAATAATCAACCTTTTTCAGAAATAGAAAATCGGAAGACATAATACGTTCTCGTCGTACGTGCGAGCAGAAATCCAGGTTGTCTTTTCGGTCATGCAATACAAATTAGTTAGTTCACTTGCGTTAGCATTTTCCTGGATTCGCCATAGAATGTGGAGAAAACCACGGCCGTACCTGCAAAGGCATTGTGATTCTAGAACAAATCATCCAAAAGTATTCTGGCGTACATCCCGAGGTTTTTGAACCGTACAAATTTTCGTTTCGTTCTATTTGAATAATATTCAGCGCACCGTTTGGTGGGTTTAGCGACATAATATCGCTCTAAAGAATCCTTTCCGTGTTCCTAAGGGTGAATCACCTCGAGCGGAGCTTTAAACGAGATCGCGCGCAGCTAATATATTTTATTTTCTTTTTTAGCGCGCGCTCATTTCTCAATATCAACGGAAAAATATAGACGAGGACATCGAATGACGGCTCCGGAATGAGGAGCGGAAGATGGGAGCTGCAGGATGAGGAGAGAAAGAATAGGGAGTGCATCGAGTGGGGAGGAGTGTGGGTTGAGGTTGGTGGGCGGGAGGTACAGGCGCTTCAAAAGGTGGAAGGAGACGAGGAGGGGGAGAGACGAGGATGAGACGGAGGAAGGGAAGGAGGAAGATGTGCAAGAAATAGATGGGAATGGAGGAAGGGGGGGAGAGAGAGAGGGCGGTGAGGATGGGGGGAGTCGAGTGGGTGAGAGGAGTAGGGAGGACGTTTGGAAGGAGCGCGAAGGAAGGGGACACAGTAGGAGTGTGGTAGAGCAGAGCGATAGAGGTGCCGGAGCTCCACTTTGAGGAGCAGGGAGGAGAGTAAAAGAGAGGAACCGTGAGGGAAGAGACGGGAGCGCGACCGGAAGGATTATCCGAAGGGGGAATAAGGGAGAGGGATAAGAAGAGGAGGTGGAAGGCGTGCGAGCGGAGGAGAAGAGATAGAGAGAAAAAGAGAGGATAAGGAAGAGGAGGAGAAGCGATCGACGCCATGGGGAGGGGCTCCAAAGGCACCCGGGGGTGAGTAGAGCGAGGGTTTGAGAGGGGGGAGGGGGAGGCGGGAGGGAAAATACCGGCGGGTGGGTGCTGAGCGGATTGGGGGCGGTGGGTGAGTGGGTGGCAGGGGATGGGAATCTTTAAGGGCCGGGATTTCCCACCAGTTCCCTCCGCAATCCCCATCGACGTCCTCTCCGCCCACTCACACCGCCTCCTCCCGTGCGAGTGCGTCACGTCTGACGGGCATTTCGCACGCGTTTTTCCCATTTCGACCCGCGTGCGAATGCGGTAGGGAGGAGCTCTGGATACTCTATTCCTTCACCCCTAAAAACCACACCCATTTTTCCCACCCCCCCGCTAATCCCCTCTTTCTCTCTCTCTTTCTCTATCTTTACACTCACTTATGGGACCTCCCCGCTCCGACTCACCCTGCTACATCAACGCGACTACTCAACCGAAAGCTCTCCGCGCGGACCCCTGTGTGTGTGTGCGTGTGTTTCTTTCCCTCTCCCTCCTTTTTTCGCTTTTCCGAGTGGAGAGAGATAGAGAGGAAAGAAAAGGAAATGGACCAATTTTTTTTCTTTTAACTTTTCCGCACCTAAAATTGGAGCATCTCACCCCGCTGACGTCGGCCCTTTCGTTGTTCCTCCATTTTAAAATGGTTTTAGGTCTCGTCTTTAATTTTATTTATCCTTCTTCTTTCCCTCACTTCGGAGGCGATGTTTTCGCTGTTTGTGACGTCCGCGGGGAATGCCATCTGCGTCGCGTGCGAGTCCCTGACGGGCGTGGCGAGTGGCTCACGAGAGCGAGAGGTCTTAATTTATTCAAGTGCACGTGTTCGGAACCTTTTACCCTCCCCCCCCCCCTTAATAGCTCTTTTGAGGATTCTCTCAAGAATTGTCCACCATGCCTCTCGCCTGAGAAAAAAAAACGATCAATCAATCAATTAACAATTAAAACATTTTTTCACAGTAGATTACAATTGGAATGCAACCTTCGGCTAAACAAAACCAACTCCGTTAACTGTGGGTTGCCTCTCTAGGAGATCCGACGGAGATTTTCTTTCTCCGTTTTGGAGAACATTTTCTCGAGTGTGGATATATTATCCCCGCCCGCAGCTGATTCGGATGAGTGTATTTCTATATCGTACGGCGAAGTAATAAACTTGTGCGGAGTAATTAATTGGAATAATTATCATACGTTCGAAATCATTCCACAAGCTGTTTCATTTAATGGGAATCAGAACTTCCTTGGTAGTTCTATGTGGTCTGATCCCCTTAGCCACAACTTCTCCAGAATTTCATGTGACATGTAACATAGCAAACATGGTAGGAAGTGAACTCTATCCTCATCTATCCAAACGAATTTCGGGCTGATTACTCTTTGTTAGTTAATTAGATTTAGAAGTAGTTGAGGATTCGAGTAAACTACCGATGAATTTTCTTGGGAAAAGTGTTGTAATTAGGTATTGTTAATAGTGAGTCATATGCAGCTATCTCTCTATAAATATATAAATTATATAATTATTATTATTAGGTAATCTACCGTTTAAGGTAGGTTTTGGATGGACACAACTATCAAATAAATATTTTGTGACTCCCCACCTAGCAAACTAATCTATACCAGGTCCCTCTTCATCTCGGTGTACTTCTTTCCTCCCTTAATCCCGTCCAACATCCCTATCCTATTCCTGCCCTTACCTCGCTTGCCCAACATTCTCCCCTCTACTACCTTCTTCAACATTCCACCACCGCTCAATACGCCTTTCATCCATTTTTCCTGCCTCCATACGATTTCTCTCAACAAACCCCTCTCCTCCCCCACCATTTCTAGTACTTCCTCATTTGTTTTCCTTTCGGTCCATTTCACCTCCATTCTTCTCCACACCCACATTTCAAAAGCCTCCAATCTACGTCTATCCTCCTGCTCCAGCGACCACGTTTCCGCGCCGTACATAGCTACGCTCCATATCAGAGTTATTAAAAAGATATACAAGATTAAATACTATACTTGTAGTTTGCCTCGCTGTAGGAATGGCTGTAGTTTTATCAAGTTTAGGAAACATTTCAGGCCACAGGTTTGATGTATGTTACCTGATGATGATGCTCAGCATCGAAACCATGGTCGTGAAATATTTCATCTTTATTGTGGAAGTGCCAAGTTTCTATTTTTTACCCCCATCGCTCAGATTTTTATTATTTGCTTGAATATTTTGAATATACTATGAAGTTGTGACTGGCTAGATGTTGGAATCGTTTATCAGCTTTTATGATCATCAAATTTAGCTGAAGAAGGCTGCAATTTTCATCCAACGAGATGTGGAAACAATGGGCTCGCTAATTCACTCACACCATGGCGGTGATGAATTTGTCTTGCTTCTCTTTTGATACTTCTAACTTAATTGTCTGCATGCCTACCCGGCGAAAGAATAGAACGCGAAACATAAGAAAATACTGTCTTAATTTTCAGAAGGCATGTGAAAAAGTTATTAATTTTTAGCGGAATACCGGATAAGAACAGTGCGGATTGAGTGCGATTCTTCTGCAGACCCCTTATTCCTCCCCAACCCATGGGAAATAATTCTCGACCCATGTCTCAGAAGAGAACCCCTGGGGATTTGATTTCATGCATTTAACCTCCTCCCCCTTCTTCCCCCTCTGTTTCAGCGAAGATAATAGCGCTTTTGTGCCTGAACTTAAGGAAGAGCTGTTGACCCTCATCAACCCTTGGTCAACCGTAAGATCAATGTGCAACTACTTGTTTTCATTACGTACTCCTTTCTTTTCAACGGAGTTGTACAATGTTCCTAAAAGATCAGCTTGACACAAAACCTAATATATTTCAAAGGAGCATCACTTCATCCGAATTCCAATGCTTTCAAATAAATTTAGTGTTGGCTCAAATCTGAGGAGTTCAACCGATGAAAGGAAAGGATAAAGTTGTCAATCGATAATTTTTTCTCCTCCCCTTTTCGTTTCGTCACCATCACCTCAGCGAAATTTTATTCCGAAGTCCTCTTCAAGATAACTACATGAGCTTTTTTTGTTTTTCAGCCTACGATCTTGATTTCCCAGAGATTTAAGCGAAGTAGCATATGTCAAGATGATTTCACTCTAAGAACTAAGGTTCAAGTGAAGAGCGACTCCAAAAATGAATCGCCAGTGTGTTAAACACGGTGATGTTCATCATGATACGTAAATGGACATGGAATACAACCTTTTGATTTTCTACAGAAAAGGTTTATTTACGGGCAAAAAAATTATGATAAAGAGTGTGCTACTTGCACGCAAATTAAATTTTTAATAGGGTTCGCATCAGCATTAATTCTTTCCATATCGCGAAGGATTTGCATTACGAGAATCATAAATCAGAGCTTTTTGGAAATAAAACTCGTACTTAACTGCCCAAATAACTTAAATACGAAGAAATAGGTTTACTTTAATCCTCGATTCAGTCAGAAGCTTGCTCTTAGTCATGTGTTTCTGTGATGCAATGCACTTCTTGATTTGCATATGAGATCACTAATAATATGCATATTTTTGTGCTTATTTAGACATGGGATCCAAAATTTGAAACAACTGCTCGCCCTATTCTTCCATTTCTCTCGCTAACTCTCTCTCTCTCTCAACCCCTCACTCAATTTCACAGTCGAATATAAAAGAAGAAATAAATTTTAATGAAATTGCAAACAAGAATCTTCTGAATGACGTTATTCACTTTCAATATTCCCAAATCGCCAACTTGAGTCAACCACAGTTTTTTCTTGCTCTTTAAACTTTTCTTTTGTGCAAATTTAAAAAAAAATTCTCAGCTTAAAAAATTTAATTATGTCCGAAACGAAAGAATTGGGTGAGCTTGGGAAACTATGAATCAACTGAATCCCAGTCTGACTAGCATTTTAATGATTATTTATTTCAAATTATATTTGACTAAATTATGGAAACAAAGAATTGTTTTCCAAAAAAGCCGGAACTTATCGAGATGGGCATCAAAGCAGCCGTTTTCTGGCTCTTCGGTTAATATCAGGTCGGTCGAGGAGAAAGAACCAGAGGGATGAAGCATGGGCAAAATCGCTTATTAATACACAAAAAGATCGCAGGGAAGGACGATGGAAATCCCTCTGGTTGCCTCTGTCTGTGAAGTAAATACCATTTGCTACCCAACCACGTAGATTTTTCGTTTATGTATTCCCTTTTTTTTGCCAAAGAGCTAAAAAAAATGAAGATTTTTTATATATTTTTATCCTCTTTTCGTCACTCATCCAAGGTTGTCGCATTACCATTCGAAAAGTTCTGTCTTCCACCTTCAAATTATATCCACTCCAAAACATTCGTTATCCATGCTCTTTAAATAAAGAAGAGTATTTGTGTGTGTGTGGAAACATATGTGTGTGTGTGTATATATATATATATATATATATATATATATATATATATATATATACATAATGTAAATGGAATTAGCACTAGTAGACAAAGACAAAAACACAGAAACATAAAAAAAGAGAAACTCCCAAGGTATCGAATTTTCGTTGGTGTGTTTTTATCTTTGTCTACTAATGCTAATTCCATTTAAATTATTATTCATGTCCGTGATACTTTCACAAAAGTGTTATATATATATATGAATACAATTATATATATATATATATATGTATATGTATATATATATATATATATATATATATATATTCAAACACGAAAAACCGCCAAATGGCGAACCCATTCATTAAAATAGGTATATAGGTATGAAGGAAAGGGATAGGAGCACACGTATAGACAATCACAGGAATGGTGGAACTATGTGTGTTCCTATCCCTTTTCTTCATACCTATATCATTTATGTGAATGAATATATATTTTTACATACAAAAACAAGATGTTTGTACATGATTAATGCAGGATGATATGTACATGATTATTAATTTGTTCACGAGGGTCCACCGTATGACCTAGATACGTCCGGGAGTGTCACGAAATCTTTTTACGTTCATCTCCTTCAATGCCTTTCTAACGTAAATAATACAATCACACGCATACACCTACTTGTACCCACAGACATATAAGTTCTCTTAACATTTTCAAGTGTCCCCCGTGACATGGGTCCTATTATCACACACGAGAGTTTTCCTTAATCGACATTGTATGTATATATATAATGTATTATAAACCTATGCATTACGCACAACAGCCGAACACTGACACGTGACCCGACTCCGCCCGTCTCAAGGTCCGCAATCTCCTTTTATAAAGCGAGTCCATAAGCCGCTTCCCAGTTTAGCGACGACTCCCGGCGTGGGCGAGGGACCGCGGCGCTAACGAATCCAGTCGTAGGCAAGCGTTTTGGTCGTCTAAACCCTCCCACTCTTCCCTCTCTCCTTTCCCTCTCCCTGTCCATCTCCCTTTAAAACCAGCCAGCGTTTGCCGCCGTCGACGAAGAACGACCCCTTCCATTTAACCCGCCCACGCGAGTGGAGGAAGTGGGGAAAATTTAGAAGGGAAAATACGACGACCGCCGTGCCGGGTAAGGAGGAGGTAGTGGGTGGGAAAAGGCTGGGGGTGCGTCGGGTTGGGGTTTGGAGGAGGGGGAACGAGATCTCTTTATAGCGGCGTCGTTAGCTATCCCGGCGCTGGTCTTTTCACGACCGCTCGCCTCTTCCAGGAGGGGCCACCGCTACCCTTGTGCCCCTGCGCCCGAGACCTTCCGCTCGATGTCTTTCGCGAAATTCCGTCTACCATCCCCAAAGTGTCAAGGCGAAACAATTGAGCGTCAGACTTTTCTGCGAAGAGTTTGAAGAGGTGTCTCGCCGAATTTTGGAAGCGACTGGGCACCTTTTGCGACTGGAAAAGGTTTCTTTTTACGACGTTTAAATTTACCCAAATGAACTCACTGACGTGATAGCCGAGACGCGTATACTTCAAGTTCAATTTGAAGGAGACCCTTTAAATTTTACGGCGTCAAATACGAGCGTTTATGAGTCAGCGAAGTTAAGTTCTGGATATCCGTCGGCTGACAAGTCGTTTTGCATATTATTCGTTCACGATGATTATTTTCCTTTGTTATTTCCGTCTCTTTTCTTTAATACGCCAGCTCATAAAAAATCTCCGGGTAGAATGTTCATGATTAAAATTCAACATTTCAAATTCACACATCAGGGTAGGGGCGCCAGTTCCTTTCCCTGTGCCGATTATGGTTTCCCAGGAAGCACTGGTACCCGAAAAATCACATAGCTTTGGTGGAGCTGCAGGTGCCCAAAGAGGCTTGCCCGGGAATCGAACCCAGGCCCTCCGGTAAGTAGTCGAAGGCTCTACCTCTGGAATCCCGCGATTCACACACACACACACACATATATATATCGATGATGCGGAAGTACTCACGAGAGCAATATAACTTTTGGACGGCACAATAGAACACAGAATAAAACAGATAACACGTAAAATGACACTCACACTGTACATTATAAATTTCACCTTTCGGCCTACTGCCGTCTGACCTGAAGAAGGCCTCGGAGTAGGCCGAAAGCTCAAATAATCTACAGTGTGACTGTCCTTTTACGTGTTATCTGTTTTATTCTGTGTTCTATTGTGCCGTCCAAAAGTTATATATATATATATATATATATATATATATATATATATATATATATATATATATATATATAACAGATAACACGTAAAAGGACACTCACACAGTAGATGCCTACTCCGAGGCCTTCTTCAGGTCAGATATTGTGCCGTCCAAAAGTTATATATATATATATATATATATATACATACACATATAAAAATATATACACACACAGGAAAGGGCAGGAACAGGATAGGGATGTTGGACGGGTTGAAGGGAGGAAGGTATTATACAGAGATGAAGAGGGACCTGATGTAGATTGTGTTGCAGGATTGTGTTTTGTTGAGAGTCACCAAATATTTATTTATTTGGTAGTTGTGTCCATCCAAAAACCTACCTTAACCGGTAGATTACCTTATAATAATATAATATATACTCACATATATATATTATTAATATATACATATATATATACATACATATATATACATATATATACATATATATATATATACATACATATATATACATATATATACATACATATATATACATATATATACATATATATACATATATATACATACATATACATACATATACATATATATATATATATATATATATATATATACACACATATATATATATATATATATATACATACATATACATATATATACATATATATACATATATATATATATATATATATATATATATATATATATATATATATATATATATATATATATATATATATATATATATATATATATATAGTGCTACTGAATCTTCTGATGAAGACGGAGCTCAATTCCGTCGAAATTATCAAGAAATTACGTGTGAGTGTTCTTTTTATGTGATCTTATATTGTTTGTTGCTGTTCAAGTTTTCTTTGGGTATCGGTAGCTAGACAAAAGTACTTTGGGTAACTATACTAGGTACCGATATAAAGGTACCTGTATCGATATAGTTGACGCAGAAATTGATTGCAATCGATCAAGGCTAATGCTAAGAGGGATTAATGGAAGTCAAAGTTATTGGGGACGAAGGAAGTGGCGACCCCATGAGTCATAGCCGAGATGTGGCCACGTTGAATAAAATTTCGGCGCTCTACCCACTGATCATTATGGACCAACATCCGGAAACAGGTACTTATGCAAAGTTTCAATTAGCAATTTTCAAGGGCGGGGTCAGAAATATAAGTGTTTCTCTATCGTTGGCACCATATTGTTGCTGAAGGATGTATAAACTGAAGTGGGCTTAACGGAACTTTTGATTTACGAATTAGAAGAGGTGATTGATGCTGAAATAACCAATGTGGTGAAATATAACCTTTGAAAATCCATAATATAATGGGTTATGTTCAAATAAAAAATATTCTGCCAATTGAAATTATGTTAAACCTCCTCAGAATGAAATGATAGATAGTTCGGACTATTTGCGTCAACCATTTATTCGTGGAGGGTCCTATTATTTTATCTGGGCTATGTAAAGAGATAGAGAGGTGAAGTTAAATGTTTAAGTGACAACAGGTGGTGTGGTTGCCTACTAATTTATGGTTACGTTACAGTTAAGACTTCCAGTTTACACACATTCCAAGTTGCTGCCTCTAGATTTCAGGGATTAAGATTTATTTTGCGGAATCTGATGGTTAAGCCTATGTTTATGATCATTCATTTTCCATTAATTCACAATAACACGGACCAAGTCGAACAAATTTATTTTTTCGGTGCCAAAACAATGAGGGCTTTATCTAGTGAACTTAACTCGCTTAATTTTATTCCAGAACCATGAGTTAATGAACATACGCACACAGACAGATATGAAGTCAAGTCGCCTTTTCCGATTACAACCGCAATAACTCACCATGATAGATGCAGTACGACATCGATGTTATCGCAAAATATCGTTACATCATGGAATGATTCAAGTAACTTCGCTAAGTAGAAGACGAAATATTTTCTTTGGTACTTACTTTCCACTCAAGTGTGACGCGTTTTTTCCGCTTTGTTTATCTCATGAAACAGATTTGCCTCTTCTTTGATCTGAAGGTAACCTCTGAAAGGCGTTAGAAGTTTAACGCGAGACATGGGTATGGTAGGAGTGGCAGGATGGAATCCGGATTTAGAGCACTTGCAGAAGAAAAGGAACTATCTTCTTTATTCACAAGGCGGAAAGGTTTTTAACGTGGCATAAATAAAGCTATTCCGGAAGTCTCCTCTCTTTCCGAAAGAGATTTGTGTGAAATGAAACAGATGTTGATAATAATCCCGACCTCCCCAGAGACCTCTCGCGTCTTGCCCTTAATTTGTGTCTCTACCTATTTATTACCCACGTTCTCTATCTAAGAACGAGTATTTTCAAGTCCTTGCTCACTCGACATCAATACGATCGATACGATAATAGGTAGTGGAGCATTTGTCATTGGAGTATTCTCGGATCTTTGAGTGAAAACTGGTTGCTATAAGTCAGTAAGATTGTTCAAATAAATTGCATATTTTTTTCCAATAAATTATCTGGTACGTGATCAATACAAGTGATATTTTTCAATCGCCCCATCCCTTTCTAGCACCGAAGGTTACGTGCGCACATAATTAGCGCCCTCTCAAAAATTAACAGATGCCATTTCGTCACAAATCTGCCAGAGCAGACCGTTTCCCGCTTATCTGGTAAAATAAAAGATGAGTATACCATTTTATTTACCAATTCTTTCCCATTTGTGATGATGCATCATTGAATTAGTGGCATCTGCAACTTCCTGTTGATATTTCCCACTTCTCGCTCAAGACAAACAGGAAAAAAACGCTTGTCAATGAAGGAAAAATTAGAGACCTCCGTTGGTCATGAAAAGAGAGAATTTAACGATGATGAAAGCATGGAATGAAAAAGGTGAGTGTGGGAAGTGCGTTCAGGCGAAGCCCTTTTAAGGAAATGTTTAGATAACAGGGGAACGTTATTTTTTTAACGAAGTTTTCATTCGTAGCAAATCACCGATTGAAGAGAGTTGAGGGTAGCGATGACGGAGGAAATCCTTCTTTCCCGGCGCACGATACAAATACGTACAGATCGTAACTCATTTGTTCGGCAGAATTCATATACTCGACGAATTTCATCGATAGCTTCATTTGGAGTGAGGTCGAGACTATTACGTCCCTTTCACCTCCACAATTACTCGTTTACGTCAGGAAGAAGAAGGAATGCAACTGTAAAGGAAGTCCACGCATATGTTTTTGAGGGATGAATTGGTCGTACGATCATGATGTTCGAATATTCTTCCAGTAAGAACGAAATAAATGTCGGGTTAAATTGTACGGGGTACCAACAGGATAATCATCCATTATTCACGAACAGTTTTCTCGTACCAATGTTAGACTTCACCATGGTTATGTTCCGTTTCGTTTGAATCGCAGGAAACCGTCGAATTTTTCGCTTCCCAACGAGGGATCCATGACCGAGTTGGTATTCCCTCTCCCGCCGGAATGCCCGTTCTATCGACGCAACGGCGCTCGCATGAGCCACACGAAGCATGCATTAGACACACTCCGTCAGCCATTATCAAGAACGCGTTCCTTACGCCTTTCGATCCGAGTGACCCAGCGGAAAAGTAACAGTCACTTCGCCTCCCTCCCCACCGACGAACCTTCCCGCTCGTCGGATGCAAGTTGAAACGGCCACACATTCACGTCTCGCCTGTCACGTGAAGGCGGCGTTCCTTCGGTCGTTGATGGGAGCGCCCTTCATCTCGCCCCGCCCCTCTTATCATATCGGTTAGCATTCGATTGCCTTCCCTCCTCCTTTGATGGCGTCATGACTCAACGGGTCCCGCAGCATCCGCGAGAGTCGTCATCTTTCCCTCCTGGACCCGAAGTCGCTATCTCATCCGAGAGAATCCTCCTTCCTCCCCCTTTCCAGGCTCTCTCTCTCTCGTCCCTGACCGCCCCGGGGCGTCCCTCACGCCTCCCATCCTCCGCCAACCCTTCCTCCCTCTCTCCCTCTGTCTCCCCCGTCTAAGAATCCTCCTCTTCAACCTCACGGTCGAGATTCGAGAGTCCTGAATATTGCACCGAGTCGTGAAATGCGCGGGAACCCTCGTAAGTCCATCCGCCGTGGGAAATCACGACACGCCCTTTCCTTTCCGTCGCCCTCCGAAGGGCATGCGAAAATCCGCCGCCTTCGGAAGGAGGAAGATGGGTGAGGGAGGAGGAGGGGGTTTTGTGTGGGAGGACGAGACGGAAGAACGCTCGGGAGTAAAGGATGACTCATTGAGGAAGAAGGAGTTACGTGGTAGGAGTAGGGGAAAGGATGAGAACGTCTTCAAGAATGCGGCGGGACGGGAAGAGAGGACTCGATACTCCTCCATCCCCTCTCTCATCCGACCCCTCCTGCCTCTCACGCCCTTACACACGAGCTTCAATAACCTTTATCCTCCCCCTCGCCCCTCCTCCCCCCAACCCCCCCCTCCGCGTCGTGACTCTCCTCCCCTTGCGCTCTCACTTCATGCTGTTTTTCATTCGTTATTTTACTTCTCCGCCGTAATTTCCTTCATTCCGAATTCTACCGCTCCTCTTACTCCTCTTCCCGTTATCTCCTGGCCGGACCACGAACCATCGTTCCAGCACAATACCCATAGCAGCCGTGTCGTTCGGAATACCGAAAGGTAGCCGCCAACCAGCTCAAGAGTGAAGCTGCAAGTTATTGACTATCCATGAGATTTATTTATTTATCCTCCAGACCGTCCCCAAGGTGGAAGTTTATTGATTCATTACAATTAGGCGTGCGTAGAATCACGAAAAACTGATGGGTAGAACTTTAAGTCACAGATCGGCGGGTCAAATCCCGCTGGTGGCTTAGAGCATTTTCAGTATTTGTCACAGGGAGAGAACCTGATCCCTTTCCCTGTGCATGCGAATATTCCGAGCCCTTGAGTCTTTATAATTTTGCATAATTGATAGGTTTATCCTAAGTTATCTGATTTGAGTTGCAATCGTTCGTTTTTCGATAGATATATAACCACCCACTAATTACATCGTGGTGGAAGTTAATTTTCCTGTTAGATTCTTCGCCGAGATACAGTTTCATTTTACGTCACGAAAGTGTTTTACCAAGTAACATTGTTAAAGTTTATTTCTTTTAACTGTGCGGCTAAGCCCGACTTAGTACAGACGGAATTCTAGATACACATCCACCTCAATTAACTGCACAGCTCCTAAAGTGTGCACCAATTTGAAGAATTGCGTAATGAGAAGAAAATTCGACACGTCCTATTGTCTTCACCTTATGCACGTGAAGGATGAAATTTACATAATTATTAAACGCCGTCAAAACATCGTCCTTTATATTATTCTTACATTAGAGTTGGAAAGAGCTTTTTAATTGCGGTTTGCATGCTCTCCTTGCGTAAATATTTTTTATTTAATTTCGGTGAACATTTTTATCCAAATAGCAATAAACATTATTTCAACTAATAGAATTGTATTTATGTGTAAATCGTTATGCATCACTGTGGGTGTGTGCTTGAGCTGAATCAGCTATGTTAAATAAACATGTTATTAAATTTTTATTTAACATAGCTGATTTTTTTTTAATAAATAAAAATTTTATTTTAAAACTTTAATTGAATCAAGACTTGAAAGGGGGAAATGTAGAGCCTAAATGAGGAGTTATGGGAATTGCGTCACCGTCATATTCTTCGCGCCATCTGGGCTGCGCCACGCAGCTATCTTCATCTTCCTCTCCAATGTAAGGGGACAAATCTGTACGCGCCGCGATAATATTCATCATCAAACAGACCCATTCCTTAACGGCCGGGATTATTTCAAAAAAGTCATCTCTAACCTTGATCATCAAGAGGAAGGCGTGATAATAAAAACTATCATAGAACGTTTCCAAGTTATTATCATCATTCAGGAAATTAATCGCTTTCCCTGGTTATTGCCGGCAACTGTTACCGCGGCTGACTCTCTCCTCCCCTGCCTTCGATGCTTACCCTCCTAACTCACAGCCTCTACTCAGAGACCCCTTCACCACCACCCCATCCTCCCTACACACGCTCCTCCCACCTCATTTGCTTTATTCAACCCCTTCCCACACCACCACGATCCTAACCCCATATCCCCAGTCCCAGCCGCGTGACTTTACACACCCCTCCCCCCTCTCCTACCCTAATTACACCCCATCGCTTTCCTCAGACCTTACCCCTCTCCCCTCCCTCGTTCACCCACGACGTCTCCCCCCCCCGCTTTGCAAACACTCCCGTAAAGTCCTCCAAGCCAAAATCTTTTCCCCCTTGCCTCCCACCGATGACGCGTCGGTATTACAGCAGGTAGCAACACGTGGAGGCGACGTCTGATGTCTCGAGATCGAAGTGCAGTCGGGAATGACACTCGGGTACTCTTTTCCGCCTTCCCTCTTCCTCGCTAATCTCCCTAATCAGGTGCTCGGCTCCGGGGATTTATACCTTCTGTTCTAAAACGTGTGCAATCATCCGAGCCCTTTTGTTCGATTCGTATAAGAAGGATTGCTTCTCCCAGAACTATTCGCGCGCCCAACCTTTGCTTCAGGTGTAGGCTACCAGAATATTCCTCGCCAAGCATTCGTTCTTCTCCTGCTCCGCCTCACCTTTTTGATTCATCATCTCCTGCCCGGATCGATCTCTCTCTCTCTCAACTTTTGACTTTTACCGGCACCTTCTCACCTTTAATTGAGGACACCACTTCTCATCACCCAAATAGTTGTCACCTAATGTATTGTTTCCTTCTTTACCTGAACGTGCTTATCATTTACCTGTAATAGAACTTTGTTTTCTATCTTGTAAAAGTGTAAATTCAAAGATTTTTTGCGGGTAGAAAAATGATGAAAATCAGCGAGTGTGAGATCGTTATCCTTACCTTATCGAACGACCGAGGAACGCAATGCGCCGCAATTTAATCCCAATGAATACTTCGTCAATCCGTATTCATTAGGTATTTACGACCTATTTCCTCTATCGGGCTGGTTTACATAAAATATTTTAGTAATATAGAGCGATTGATTACATTGAGAATATTCTCCAAAATGAAAACATTAACTCTCACATCGAATTCCTTCCATGTTTGTAGGAAAATGTGGGTGCGCGACGATAAAACTCTCAAAACGTCTCACACACCTCTGATGTAAATGCGATGTGCGATATGAAATTCGATGCCTTCCACCTTCTCTGAAATTAGACATATTTTTTCATCACCTGCTAAATCGACATTTTTTTGTGATACTCAATTTGCGTCGCACACCCCTACCGAGGAATCTGGAAGAACGTTCAAGATGGAGAATGCTAAAAAAAAAAAGTTTCCAGGGGCAGCAAAAGGGGCTCGGCGAGACATCGGTCGGTGCCCAAACGGGACGCCAACCCCCGTCTGTCCATTCCGCCCTCTATAACGCATGGGAACTTTCTTAAAAAAATGTGCCCCACGTCCGGAGTCCAGGGCAGACGCCACCAAACTTGCTGAATATTTATGATCGGAAATAGGTGCGCAGCCTATCGCTCCTGTATAATGTAATACCCGCACATTGGAAATTCTCCGACAAGAAATACGTTGAGGAGCTAATTTAAAAAGGGAAACCAGCCGTCACGATGAAAATTTTTCAGTGCCGAAAATGTAAAAAACGCCATTTTCTGATTTGCCGTAAAGCACGAAAGTGAATCTTTTTGGTTTCCCTTCGTAGTTGTAGTTTTAGGGGAGGCAATTGACAGCTGAGGTCATTTGCGTCATTAGGGGTGGACAGAAACCCGGCGTCACCATTAGCCTCCTCTTAACGAAAGGTGCCAAGGGGTCCGCAGCTTAACGTCCCATCCGACGGACGTCGTACTCTCTCAAAATGCCCTCCACAAAGCACCTCAACTAGGGATCGGAATACCACTGAAAAATATCTGCCGAACCCGGGCCCTCTGGGTGGGAAACCAGCACGTTAGCCACCGCCCTAACCGATCCACCTTTCACTTCGTTTCAAAACCATCAATCCATCCTCATTTCAACATCCCGTCATTGATATTGTGATCAGGGTGCCCTCAATATTCCCTAATCCAATTAGTTCGCTAACTGAAATACAAGCGATTAGAGCGAGTGACAGCAAGTAAACATTGGAAAACGTATTGAAAATGCGTGGATTAACTCCTCGCCGCAGGCGGAACTCAAAAGTAAGGTCGACCCCAAGGTTGCCAAACGTGGAGCGAGAAGAACCTTTCGCCTTCAGTAGTGGTGGGCGCCCCAAAGGATTTTGGCAAGCCCGCAAAGCCGAGATTGCCTGAAGACACGGCTCCGCCCTGCTTCCACACTCAATCCTCTCGCAACCGTGTGCGTTCACGCACAGAACTGCGTAAACGGCCCTCCTGCAGCTCCCTATCCCCGGCGGCGATATCGTCCCTTCCAATCAGTCGTACGGACTCGCTTGCTCATCTCTCTTTCCCAATCTTCACGCTTCCCGACTGACTCTTCTGTTTTTAACGAATGAAAACCATTAGGTGCACCAATCTTTTCCTCGTGCCTCCCACGTTCGTTTCTTCAGCCAATCTCACATCTCAAACCAGACATTTCCTCTCGAGAATCAAGGGAGGGGATTGATGGCGAAATAGCCGGAATCGCCATCTTTAGGATCCGAGCCAAAAACTGCAGTTTCGCACGAGAATGCCGCCTTAATACCGTCCGAAACAATTTAACTGGAGATGAATTGCGAGAAATGGGTTTTTTTAAGAATGTGCATCACCCTGTTCAGCGAATTGTCGACTGATTTTGTTCGATACCCTCCAATTTTATTTTGATAAGCTAAATAGAAATGGCTAGACAGAAATTGTTTCAGTGGAAAGTTTTCGAAAAAAAACGGGAAAACACAAGGGTTCATCCTGATATTCTACCGTTCCAAACGTCTTTTAGGATTATAATTTTACGACAACCTAAAAAGAATGAAACACATATACACATGACTAATATTCACTTTCAATAGACGACATTGAACCCAATCTGAACGTTAAGGGGATGTATGGCTTATTCTGAAGTGCGTTGAGTTTGAAACTGACGTAGACAGTGATATACAAGTGCTGTCACTAGTTTAATAGTAAATACAGGTTCTATCTGAAATATGAAAGTAAACTAAGTAGTTTGATATTTGGGCACATGCAATATCTATTACGAATTGTAACGCGTGGAGGATTCTGTAAATGAATATGACATTCTTGTGCCATATAAGTGTTGAATAAATAAATTCGCCTTCAATTTAAGGGTGTTTCTCCACCACTAATCGCAAACCTCTTTTCTCCCTCCCGTGTGGAATCACTTCGAAACCCTCCCCAGGATAATCCCTCTCCTTATCTCTCCCCTCTTCTTTACCCCTCCGGTTCCCAGCAACCAGATACGCACGTAAGGAAATGCCTCTCCCCTCCCCTTCTTCCTCCCACCCTTCCGCTCTCGCCAAAAATACTACGACGGCTATCTGTCCATCCATCTCCCTCAATCACTCCAAAATGTCCTCCCTCCCCCGGAGATCTTCGTCGTCCCTCTCGCCTTCCTCTCAGTCGCCCGGCATCTTCTTCAGCGAGGGCCCTCCGGCAGTCAGTTGGGCGGCCGAGTGGACCCGAAGACCGCGCGGGTGGGTTCTAATCTCCCTCCGGGCCACGTATCATTTGCCATCCCGCCGGATGTGCAGTGAATGAAATCAGCGGGACTAAACAGACCCCAGACCGTCCTGGCGCCAGTAGTGTAAATGCTTTCGCCATTGTGTTTATTATTACGCATGCCGCTTGCATCTTTTTTTTTCCTTCGCGGAGGTTTGCTGCGTGCAAAGATGTCTTGAATAAAAGAACAAGACGAGAGAGGAGGGAGATAAGGGCCAATTTTCTTCCCACAGACAATGGCAGTTTATGATTGCGAATCATAAATTCTAATCGCCTTTTCAGACCCTTGGTGCACAATTGCGTACTAATAAGTTTAATTTAGCTTCCATAAACGGTGGTCGTGTTGCATTTTGATTATCATTCTCTTGGTATTCACAATGAGGAAATTAGTTGTTCGTGATATTTTGATTGCATTTACATTTCATGTAATGCAGTCAATTAATGCTGTGTTAATAAAGTACATTACATGGTGCATCAAGGTTGTTCTGTCGTGTAGAAGGCAATTCTGTATTTTTAAAATTTTATTCATGGCCTAATTACTTAAATTTACGTCTGTCATTGTCTCTCTGAGAATTGAGTACATAGGCGTGATGAGTTTGATTCATAGGTTCGAACAATTGTTCTCTTAGTCGTTTCGAAATTGATAATTTATTGAATGATTCACCCTCGCACTGTTCGCTCGTTTTCTTGTGATTATTACGCAAAATGTGGACACAGTGACAGTCACTCTCGATTCAGCGTTCTTTAGCTGCACTTTTGCCATTGTAGAATAAATGTACAGATCACTGCTGTTGTTTAAGTGAAAATGGAGGAATGACACTTACATCTAATACAAACTTTTTAGATTTCCAAAGGGTTTGCTTACATACTGAATTTCACCGGCAAAATATAAAACTGACATGTTCAAAAAATTTTATTTTTAAAATAAATGAGCAAGTCATTACTAAATTAAGATATGTCATAAAAATTTCAATGAGACAATATTTTTTAAGCATTGAGATATTTTTTGCATCGTGAAAACACCTTAAGAGGAAGGCTAAGAGAATCAATAACTCAAGGAAAGTGTAGTAGCACTTAGATTGGTGAACCAAGTCTTTGGGGCCAGCAACACAGTCACAGGTGTCATTAGTTATCACTCCTCGATTTGTGTTAGGGGAAATATTCTTTATCTAAGCAAAAATGTTATTTTAAACAGAACAAAGAATGTAAGCGATTAGGTTCGCCAAAGAAAGAGACCAGCGTATGGGTGTTTTGATATGGATGAGCTGAAAGTGCTCCGAACTGGCGAATTCGGAGAATTTCGACTATCCGTTGATGACGTATCCACAGTAGCTGTTCTCAATCAGAGAGTAATTGGCATGTAGAGGTGTGAAGTCGGTTTGCTAAGTATTACGGTGACGGAAGGACTTTCGCCTCGTAAGCATTAATCAACACGAAAAATTCCACACTGAAGACGGCTTACAAAGGAATTTACTTTTGGGTTAGTCATTGGTTAAGCTATCTTCCAGACTAATCTGAGAGCATGAAATGGTTTGACGGCATACCGGAAGTTCCCCAGTTATGAAGGAATGAATGTTACTTCGACGCTCGAAAAGAGCCGACACGGCGAATAAAAGAAAAGCGCATGCTTTCAACATGCTAGTTATTCATCCGCCATGTCTTTCAATGAAAATTAGTTTTGAAGTCACTAAATGATAATTGAAACGTTTTCTTTGAATGGGATGATTTGGAACGTTGGCGATGGCCTGTTTCCTTCGTTCAAAGAAGCAAATTCCCCTTCCAGATCCCTCATAAGATACATGATTCCTCCTCTGCCTATCTTCCGGGGCCTGGTTGTCTACCCATGCTGGCTCACTCCTTCCCCTTAACTGCCCATACACATGCTTTCCCGCATTTAAGTCTCCTCATATCCTACATGGACATCACGCCGCTACTGCCAAGCCATTCATCCTCTCTCCATGGTGTCATAGTTTACCTCTTTCCTCGACTCGCTCTCTCCTCTCGCTCTCCCTCCCTCCCCACCCCCTCTCCGAGACTTTAGGCCCCTCCTCCTCCACCACTCCTACTCCTGCCCCTCCTCCACCCCACCACACACCACCTCCACCCAAGTGAAGTTTTCTATTCCGGTGGATGGATCATTCAGTCGTCGGCCGACGCCTTGAACCGCTGGACGCTAGCGCCACTTCTCCCGGAGCGCGACCGGCCAACGTGCCGGTCTGCGCGATAGTGCGTCTGTCTCTTTGAGAGCGAAGGAAACCGGGACGGGCGGGAAAACAGCGATAAAGAGAGGAGGGGGTGGGGCGCGTACGTGATCGCCGCGACGGTCGAGAGCGCTCAATCGGTCGAGTCGGAGGGAAAGGACGACGCTTCGGATGGCTCGACGCAGCTGACCGGAGAGGCCGCCACCCGATAGCGCTAGGAAGGCCGCGCGCGGCCCACGAAGCCTCCCAGGAAACCGCCATGTACCTCCGCGCTGGTGAGACCGACCGGCGTGTCGTGCGCTGCCGAGACAGAGTCGCAGGAGCTTCGGCGAAGGTGGCCGAGTCGCGTGCGGTGTCTTCGGTTCCCTGAGGGGTCGAAGCGCGAGGGTGAGCGAGACGCGAGTCGGAGGGACCAAGAATCCGCTGCCGGTGGGACCAAGAGCCGGGCGGTACATCCATCATGTTCGGCTTTTTCCGGTTGAAGCAGAAGAGTCGGGATGGCGGGGAGGCAGGTGATCCAAAGGCCTCGGAGGCGGCGACGGCGACGACGGCCGGAGGTGGGGGTGGGGTCAAAAGTGGGGGTGGGTCCCCGGTCCCCGTGGGCAAGGCGGACGTTTCCCGCTCTCAAAGTTCAGCAACAGCCGCACAACTCCGGAAGCTGTCGGAACTCGAGGCGGAGTTGGAGAAAGAAAAGTATGAATCGACCGCTGTAGATAACATGTACATTTTTTTTTAAGTTTTCGTAAATACGTATGTTGTCAATGGCTGAGAGTGAAAATATTTCGACGAATCGGAAATGTGTGGGTTTGGGGGAATGAATCGTTTACTATTTGACTTGCGAATGTAGTGTGATTGAAGAATAATGTTTTCATCCCGACTCCGATTTTTCAATTGAGTTTCATGTTTTGCGACTCCCAAAACCCGCTTTGGTAATGTAGGCGGCGATGCTTTTAGAACTCGCCTTTCCGTGTGACCACTTGTGAAGGCATCACCCGATTGCTTTAACCTCGGAATTAGAGCCTTCAAATCCAAGGTCTCATAAGTTTTGGGCGACAACCTGCAAAATGTGGATAACCTAGGAAGATGAAACAATGCTTGCTTTTCCAAATAGCAAACATTTGTGTAATTCTAGTGGTACATACCGTATTGTGGAATAATAACAGTGCTATCTTCCGCAGAGATCTTATTCGGTACAATTCTTTTCAATGCCAATGCATTATCATCATATACATAATGTCATCAGATATAATAATATCGAGGATAATGAATGTATCTGACTATGACGTATTTGCATTGAAACCCGTTTTACGGAATAAATTTCTGTGGAATATAAGTTTTATGTTTTTACAGCATACATAATGTAGCAAATTAGCGTCTGTCACTACCACTTATGGGCATATAATAATTGTAGCACCAAGTATGTCGAATTCCTGATGTAATGACGAATTACTGATTATCTATTTTCCTGGCCTATTAGTCTTACTGGCCAATATAGGTTGTAGTGACTGCCACTCGATTTCGGCAGTCAAAGAATTATTTCTCTCTTTTTGGCGGAAACAAGGATAAACATTCGGAGATGTACATATACTTCGCCCAAGCCGAATCTTATCGGAAACCCCCACGTCATAACGTATGCATTCTCTCGGAAATGCGCTTCGGAAGTGGTTCTCGAGTCAAGGAAGTCGGGTCCGAGTGTGTCGAAAATTGGGTGCATTCCGTGCTGTTATCTTTTCCCAGAAATTCGATGATATCACTGGGCTAGGTAAGGCTTAAAACGTTAATCCCGGTAGCATCACGATGTGACAATATGTTCGGATTTTACGTCGTGAAAACAGCGCTCGTCACGGAAGAATTCGTTGGAACGATTTTGCAGGAGGACTTCTCGTAACAGTCAAGTCACGTAGAGTCGTAAACGTCGTGATTCACCTGAGGACAAGATAAAGTTTCACAAGACGCGACGGCACGTGTTGCGGAGGATGAGCCATATCTTTGGATTCGTTCTCTCTGAGCGGGACGAACGGATCGTTCGGAACGATGACAGCGCATGAGAGAAAGTGCCCCGCAACGATTCTCTTTGACGATGTGTCATATTCCATGAACGGGTTTTTTTTTCAATTCATTGAACGCGCAACGTGAATCACAACGGAGGCAGCGGATTTTTTCTTCACTCACTTGGAAGCTATTTTTGCGAAGGAATATTCGTTCAAGGCTTCGATAACGCTCTTCTTTCGCTCCACGCCCAATGGTAGCAGGCAATCGCATTCAGTCAGATCAAGAAGGGAAGGAAATAACTTGTGACTCGTGACTTCTTACTAAGGGTAGAACAGCTTAGAATGTAAGTGGTTCGTAGTGTAATAGGGACCGTTAAAGAATGAATGTAATGGTGCCAAAAACTAAATATATTCGCATAGTAAGCGTTGCCAAAATCTCGAATAAGCCGCTACCGAGGAAAAAGTTTTGTTTCACTCGTATTTCAGGCGTTTAGAATATCACGGAAGGCAAAAAAAACAGGATCGTTAACACCTAATGTGCCGCTGATTTTTTTTAAGATAGCAAGTGCTTTCCTCGTAGCTCAAAAAGTTCGGAGTTTCAAATTTTGTTTGTAATCTTTATAGCACGGATAAAATTTAATAAATCAGTTACATCAAAACTTAAAGGCTATTAGAATATAAAACTCTTTTCTTTTCGTTCCTTAATTTTTTTAGTCCGCATCTAATATGTACAGTATGTTTAAAGTGTTATCATCTTAAAGTCACATGTTTGTGTTATGGTTTGAGTACCGAGATCCACTAGAAAAATATTATTACAAGTTCACATTATACAAACAGTTAAAATGCAATTTCTCAACAGTTGGTTGCACCACTTCAATGGCTTCTAAACTGACTGGAAGGCTCAATGAATTCCTTCCATTAAATATGCACTCCCCCTGTCGTTTCGATATCGTCTTTATTGAATTGCCACTTTCGGTGAAGTTAGTGATTTACCATGTTAGGTCATTTCATTAAAACATTTCCAGAATAATTTTTTTTAGAGTGGGTGATCTTTTTTATTCAACGGTTCGTTCTGAATAGAAACAATCATGCGCAAGTTTGGGGCCGATAATCGGTAAAAAAAAGTGGTAGTGTGAGGGTGGGTGAGCATGATGCATGGTGAACTTAATTTCGTAACACTATTGCCATTTATAGGAGAAATATTAACTCCGGAAAGTTTCTTTTGATCGCTTTCAGCGTAATAACCGATAAGAGTGACAAGAAAAATAATTTCAGATTATATCGCCATCTATCCACGAGACAAGGAAATGAATTATTCGCCACAATGACGTTTCATGTTCTTCAAATGTTTTAATCACCGATCGATCGCATTGATCTATATCCTAATGATTTATATTACGAACCCTAGGTATAGCTTTCATACATTCGTGCATTTTGTGGCAATAACTTTCAATTAATACAAATGGAGTTCAGTGAAATTTCTTCTTCACGTTGAACTTTGAGAACTTTGAAAATCTGCTCAAATGGAATATCTTTTAAGAGTTCAACCTCGTCAGACGTGCCTCTCGGACTCTCTGTGACAGTTTTGATCGAAAGATAAATAGTGTCTTGTACAGTGAGAAATTGTGTAGTAGTCTTTGCACCCTCCGACATCATCCCACTCCTTCCCCGGAAGAGTCGGGGAGAAGGGAACTGTTTTGAACGTGCGCAAATGACCCGTTGGCTGAAAAGAGGCTATTTCCATGAAGCCGACGGTCGAAACGATGACTTTAACCCTGGAGCCACCACGTGATTTATTTATAGCTCCGCATGAGACAGTCATTGGCGCGAAAGGTTCATTCAACCCGCACAAAGGGGCGGGCGCGACTTAATGGAGAGCACCAGGACCGCTTTGTTTTCTCAGGGTCTCTCTTCCATGCGGCCGCTGGCTTATTTGC
The DNA here is from genome assembly GCA_037158775.1 of Hetaerina titia. Classification (NCBI taxonomy): domain Eukaryota; kingdom Metazoa; phylum Arthropoda; class Insecta; order Odonata; family Calopterygidae; genus Hetaerina; species Hetaerina titia. Next base: position 48,683,803 of record CM073772.1, on the reverse strand, counting down.
GATCCCTGGAACCAATCGTGTGTTTGTCCCCTTTCCCATCATTTTAAAAACAAACCCTGATTCATCAAGTTGTTGATCGCGAATATTTTCCTGGCCCGCGAGGCAATGGACGAGCATTCCCCTCGGTCGTCGACTGGACCTGGAAACATATGCCGAGGGTCGATAAAAAAAGGAGGTTTTTTTTACCAACACAAAGCAATTGTGAATCTAAAAAAATATAAATGCTCACGTACGAGCTCACATAGTCGATCCGTCCACGTTTTATTGCGTTCGGAGAGGACGATACCACCAAGCTAAGCCCGTAGAGGAGTTGAATTTTCCCATCGGTCGAAATATTATACGGACGCCAGCTGTTCGGAACGTAAACAAACATCCTGTGGTGCGACGAGAATCCGACGCGTGTGCAACTATTTCCGATGTCGGAGTCCCCCTCCTTCCACCCCGTCATCATCGTTTTTTCTCCTCCACGCCTTCCTCCCCCGCCCGATAACCCCTCACTTCCAACCCTTATATTCTAATCCGATAGTGTGGACCATTCATCTTCTCCTCCGGGGCCCCAGTGCGTCACCTGCGACTCCCCTCCCTCGCGAACCCTCCATCCATCCCTGGCGGTGGTGTCGCCTACACCATTACCAATCCACTCCCGCGCCGTCATTTTCCCTCCACTCCTTCCGCTCTTGGCCTGCCCGGCTGGGGAATCTTCCGCGCCCGAGAGTGCATCATCCCCGGAGATTTCGGACCGTAAGATTCGCCATACACAAAATCGAATCATCTGAAATGTCACGTTTCCGGTTAGAGGGGGAGGTACGGAGAAAGAGGTGGGATGGTGACGATGATGATGAGGAAGAGGACGGGTTGGTTATCCCGTGGGGTGTTCCTATGGAATGTCACCGGGTGTGAGAAGGGCGGTTTAGTATCACAATGGTGGAGAAGCACCCTAGAAATCTCGCATACGGAATACTCACGCGATGCACTTTCCGAATAACATAATGCTGGTGCTCAAATATCAAAACACTCCAGTATACTATATTAACTAGGAACTGTACTTGCTACTGTATCCTTCAGGGTATCAAGATTTCATTGTCCAGGACAGTGTTAAACGCAATAAATGTCACTAAACCTTTCAGCTTTACGAATTGACTTGTGACCGATTGATTTCTATCAGATTGAGTACCTGAAAAACCGACTCGGATTGAAAGAGTTGTATGAGGGGAACGGTAACTACGGCCGTATGAAATAATGGGAAGAGTTGACCCCAGCCGTACTCTTATAATAATATATAATATTTTTAATTTTTTAATTTATAATTATTCCGCTAACTTATAACCTTTCTAACTTTCCTTCCTATCCACTGCCCACTTATAAGAGTACGGCTGGGGTCAATTCTTCCCATTATGAAAGAACTGTGTTTACACGTTCAAAACTTTCATCGGCACATTTTCAATAGCTGCGGCATCAACTTTAAAATCTCAACTCAAGAAAGCTTCCAAGTTTGAAAAAACCCACTTTTATCCAGTTTGGTTTGATATGTCAGGATAGAGCTCACCTAGTACTGAGCCCAACGGCGTGTGAAATCGACATAAATCGAAACGTAACACAGCTTGGGTGAAGCTGAGGACATCCAGAGGGTTCACCCTTAATCGAACCTGGGCCCTCCGGTCAGTAGTCCAGCGCTCTGTCCACTCGACTACCACATTCCCTTTCGAGGTGTGAATACATATTAATTATTGCCTAAAAATGAAAAATTTGCGTGGTACAGATTGGACGTTATAACAAGAGGTCAACAATAAGTTGGAAGTTTTTGAGATGTTGTGGAGAAGGCAGGGCAGAATACAAACGAAGGAGTGTTGTTGGCTGTGGTAGAGGCGGATAGGGGGTTGTTGGGAGAAATTAGAATAAGTCAGGAAAAGTGGATGCCAGGCATACGGAATGTTAAGTACTGTGATAGAGGGAGGAATTTTGGGTAAGTGACGTGTGGTGAGGAAAAGAATAAGAATTTTGTGCGGAATAAAGGGATATACACGAGTGATTTGCTAGCGGTGTTTGGCAATGGTAGACCTTAAAAAGTGTTTCGGTTTTTGTCAGGCGAGACTAAGAAGGCCGTTAGACTATTTTTAATAACAATAGCAATAAATTTAATGCTCAAGGTAGATAATAAATAAGTTAATAGTGAGCCGTTGGAAAGATTCCGTAGAAATATCGAAATCACGCATCATACATCCTCTGCCATCCTGGTGTCGAATCTCTACCCTAGTGTCGAATCCAGTTGAGTTTGATAGTGAAATCGTGTACGATATTCGCAAAAGTCAACATTCCAAGTGTACTCTCATAATACTTAACTCCTACGTGTAATCTATGGTTATTTGAACGGCTTTGCATTCCATAGCCGTGCATTGCAACATCGCATTCCACGTAAGAGCTCTTTGCACGTTGGCATTTTTCACAGTGCTGATGTGCATTCCTTAACGTCCGCCGTCCTCTCTTACTGGTCGATACGGATATACGATTTCATGATACCGGTATGTTCCATATACTCGCTCATTGCCCGTAAATCATGGATTTTTCTATGCAAAAGATCGATGCTGTAAACTAAATATCGAAAAATTCCGTCCATGCCGCACCGCATAATTTTTTTCATCGATGGGAGATGTCAAATGAACATTGAAAAACGCAATCGACTAAGCTAAAGATCCTTGTTATTAGTGAGTTTATGTAAGCGGGTTACGCCGTATAATTTCTTTTTCCGTTACGTTAATTTTGGTACTTGGTGAAAAGGAAAATAAACATTGTGTGGCACTATGACTAGAGTATAAATGTAATGAAGAGTTCAAAAAAATTTTATTTGATTGGTATATATGCTCCTATCACTTGTTAAATTCCACGCTAGTGTTGCATGAGTGGAACTGGTGTTACCCTCATGCTTTCTTTCATTTTTCCAGAATGTTCTTCGGTGCTTCCTTTCCTTCAGATAGTAGATTCATTATGAAGCACAAGGCTTTTGTCAAGATCTGAGTATAGCTTATCTTCTCCCCAATAAACAGAAGTTGAAAGCAATTCTGTTTTTCGTGCGTGGACGATCGTCACATACTAATTCATTTCCTATTCTGCCTGTTCGACGAACCTTTCGCTCTGAGCAGCACTCTACCCCCGTCTCTCCCTCTCTTTCACTCTCTCTCTCTCTCTCTCACCCCCTTTCCATCCACCCCACTTACGAAACCGGAGTCGATTTTAATGGGGGCACGCTTGTTTCCCAGAAAGTGTCTGCCGATGGCATAACGGTATGCGCACGACCGCGTCTTCCCCGAGAGGCGACTGATAAGTCATTTTGCGGTCGGTGAGCCCGCAACTGCTTTTGACTCATTGGGTTCGTAGTCAGAAGGGTCAAAGAATTGTGTTGTGTCCTGCGTGGCAAATCGTTTCCTCCCATACTTCCGATCATCCTGTGAAGTTGGCGGGGAAAAAATATTTCACGCCACAACATATTTTGCTTTCCATATTTAAGATAAAGCTTTAAAAAAAATATTTCAACACTAATAGAGTCAAAATGCGATTGATTTCGCGATTTATTACGGCAGTGATTTGAAGGATTATCTTAGTTAAACCAAACTTTATGGCATTTGACGCACATTTTACATTCCGCCGAGTGCTTTAACTTGGTATTTTTCCTACGGAGGCGATCAATAATGAAATATATTCGAAAGGCATGTAGGTACGGAATAATCAAAACATCAATATCCAAATGCAATCATCGCAGAGTACAATCCATTATTTTACTGCTCTTTCGAGCCCAAGATGCGTTATTAGACTTTTGAATTACGTAAATTGAAACACTCCATAGTCATTGTTTTATGGTTCTTATTATTTTTGGAAGGGGTTTTATGGTGTTCCAGCATGTTTAGGAAGTAGTCAAAGGGAAGAATACGTGCATAAAGTAGACAATAGTTAGTCTAGTTAGTAAGTAGAAGCCGTTCGAATCGGCATAATTGATTTTCGAAATATTTCCGGCTTTAATAGACTCAGTGCCACCGATCGCCTTATGTAACGAAGAGCCTACAATCGTTTACTCCAAAGATGAGTAATTTAGCAGGAATTTAGAATGTCTTCGTCTAGGAATAGAACTAACTGGTTGCTCGGAGAAGAGACGAACAACCATTTGCTCCTGTTATGAATTGGTGGGTCCTTTATGACCAAGCAAGTTTTGATTGAGCCCGGAGGAAGGGGGGACGGAAACTTGGCAGCGCAGGCATCGTCGTTTGCATAATCTTAATGAAATGCGCCACAGGGCCCACAGTTTACGATCCCTTCCAGTGGTTGGAGTGCTGCACTTGGAGTTCTCTACACGCGAAGCCCAAGGAAGGATCAGAATGCTAATTATAAATCCACCATCTCATGACCCGTGCCCGGAGAATAGACGTTGGAACTAACTGGATAAATTGGCCGCAAAAACCATTCCTATTGCATTAATTCATTAAGACTCAGAAAGTGCCACAATTTAAACTCTTCGAAATCAATCTAACGGAGAGCAAGGTCGTCCTCCAGATAGTTAGAGAGAGATTAATATTCATCACCTCAAACCTGATGGACGAAAATGCCTGTGAATCTGACAGATGGAGCAAATTCAAAAATTGTGTAGATACCTTAGGGTCTAGAGTTGAATAGAATTTAGTACCCCTAGAACTTATGACGCACTTTAATATCTGATTACCGACCAGTATTCATCGACTGTCGCTCATTATCGAGAAAGTGAAATGAATATATTATGCACGGAAGTTACAAGTTAATCTATCCATGCGACAAGTGAAAGAACGTCTTCGAGTCCTGACACAGTCAACTTGTTCCAATTTCAATAGACGTTTCCATCTCCATTGTCCACCAAACTTTCACTCTCTTGCTCCCCCATTTCATATCCTCATGCTTTTCTATTAATGTCACAGTTTATATTATCTATCATAATTGTTCGAATGTCAGACACCCCACAGCTTAAAATAACTACACTTAATTACCGAGTGCAAAGTGATGTACTTCGTTCTTGTACCTTTACTTTAACAAGAATCCGTAGTTTTTTTTGCTCGGTGGGTTCAATCACGCTCGAAAATGATGCGTAATCAGATCGCGAGAAAGAAATGTGTCACTGGTCAGCTATAACTAATATAATTTTTTACACCTTTTCAATTTGAAAAAAATTCGGCACAATGTGCGGGTAACTAATGATGACGGGTAATCGTTGGAACGGTCTATGAATAACGAATAATCACTTGCACCAAAGTAAATACTTAAATTTTTTGTTTATTAAATTTTTTCATCCTAGCTAATCCTACCCCACCAATCCACTTGCGTCGTTTTCTTCATGAGGATCGATTTAAGAAGAGCGTTGTGCACTCGTGGAATGCGGATCCGGAGGAACCGCAGTACATGGTGTTGTATGGCGACAACCAGAATCTGTTTTAGTTCCAAATGCACTTTTCCTCTACTCGGGTAGAGAGGGATCTTGTCCAAAATAAAGATTTCTGTGTCGCCACCCGACGTTAATACCTCCTCGTGCTTTGCCGAGCGGCGTACCACGAATTTATAATACCGTCGTCGTCCCCACCGCCCAAAGGCCTAGACCTGCTCTTGACCCGGCCATTTCCCTTCACCTCATTGAACAAACCCCCACACCCACCGAAATTCTCGGCCATCGTCCCGACCATTCAGGGCGGCGTACTTGATTACTTTCATCCCCCTCTCCGTCGATCCGGGAATTACACATTCTTTCACACACAGGCGACCTCTCCCTTCCTCCTCTCCGATCGTCCCTTCTCCCGTTCCACCGCCCTTCTCCACCCCCACCGTCGGAGGGGGGTGAATGGATAGTCATACCGTTTTTCATCTTTTCCACGCCCGCACCGCGGTGGAATCCGAAGCTCGCTGCGTCTTTTGCTCCCGGGTCAACGGTCAGCCGACATTTTTCACGGCGCGCGACGCGCGGGGGGTCGGACTGAGTAGGGTTGGGGGGAAAGAAGGAGAAAGGGGAGGGGGAAACAGACGTCCCGGTATCCCCCGCTCATCCCTTTCGTCCTCTGCCATCCCCCCCTTTCCCGAATGACTGCGAAGGTCCTTTCCGCTTCAACTCCCCGCTCCAAGCACACCTATGCGCGGGGAGGGAGGAAGCACACAGCGGTGTCCCACCCCAGAAACTTTGAACGGTCCCTCTAGACCGCCCTTTAAGAGCATCCGTCCCTAAAGGGGAGCTAAGGGATACAGCTCTCGCCGCGACCTTCGTCTCACGACGATGACGTTGAAAAAAAGAAAGGTGGAAAAAATTACGTGAGAGTGTGGCTGCGACTCGAAGATTTTCGTGGAGAAGATTCGGGTTCTATTCCTGCAATTGGGTAGGGAAACATTAGTTGGATAAGCGTTCTTTCGTGGCGAAATTCAAACGGTAAAGTTCTCTAATCCGTTTTAACTCACCCTCTTATGTTGCGAAATATAATATGCATAAAGGTACCTCCAAACGGTACCTGCAGTTATTGCGGTTATTTATTGCGATTATTATTTATTGCAGTCATTGAACAAGAAATGTTTCAGTGATATTATTATTATTGGTATTCTAAAACTTAAAGCAAGGGTTGGGTGGTCACAGATTTACGATGTCTTTATTTTCCTTTCCTGACAAAACAGCTTAATATCCGACACTAAAATAATCTCCTCTTTAATTCTGCATGCTTCCTTCCTACCTTCATTCCGTCCAACATGCCTATCCTATTTCAATCCCTTCTTCGTCTGCCTTACGTTCTCCTCTCCGGAAGATTGCGTATTGTAAAATAAAAAAGATGATTAACTGTGGAGAAAAACCCAGGGGTTTCAGTCGTAAAATTCCCAGAATGATTCCCAGCAAAGCATCCACTTTTGCTTAAAAACTTGCAAATAACCTGTCCATTAATTACAAAAACGATGCAGTGAGTTAGAGAGAAAAAAATGTGTATTAGAACAATATTTTTCTTTTCTTATTTAGAGAAAATGGTTGCACTCCTCAATTCCTGGTTATCATCCACAGGCCTACTTATTTTTTGCCAATTCGAACGCGAATATTAACAGTAATTGATGCCAAAACAGATACCTTTATTTCAAGAAACTGCGGGAGTTGCCGCAACAGTAACTTTTAACAGAGTCATCCGCTATGTGTGCATTATGATGCAACAATTTCAGAGAGTAAAAATCATTCGCCTTGACCGGGATTCGAACCCGGATCCCTCGATATCCGGCCGAGTGCTTGGATATTGAGGGATCCGGGTTCGAATCCCGGTCAAGGCGAATGATTTTTACTCACTGAAATTGTTGCATTATAGATACCTTTATATTTTACGGGATTTTTACTCTGATTCACACGGTTTTTCTGCATATCAGTGTGTAACTAATCAGAACGTACGGTTGCTACCCGAAGTTTATTTGAGGATATGATTGATTTAAAGACATTTCATCCACAAATACACTCGCTGATCCGTGTGGATTCACGGAAGTGCTACATGTTAAACAAAAATCAATTATTCGATATCCTCACGCAACAAAAAACTTCCTTCTCTCCCTTTCCCGTTCACCATCCATTTCAAACGATGCTGGCAAATACACCATCAGATCACTTCAATAGAATGTACATGTGGGACGCCTTTCATTAATGACGCCACTCCGGTTTTGGGCATTATTCTTCATGACTTGTCACATCAGAGCGATCCCCAAAAGTGACGTCAAATTCAAAACGGTGTCAAAACATCATTGCAGCTTGGTTGAACACTATTTTTCTCGCCATTCTCACGCTCCAGAGAGTTCAGCAGAAAAATTCTCGTTTTTAAGGAATCGGTTCAAAGTCGCGAGTCCCACGGCTGTCTTACTCATTCAAGGCGTATTTTACGATTGGAGTTGTCGCAAAAAAAAAATAACAAATTTTTAAAATCTCATAAATTCCTTTAAGAGCAACATTTGAGGAATTCGATGGAAAATTTGTGAAATGTCGCCGATGCAAAATCAAGATCTTAATCGCGCATGCGCCATAGGAGCATCTTCAGCGTCACATGATTACAAAACCGTGGTCTTTAGTTCAGTCGTGTGTACGGTAAATTTAGTCCAGTGGGTAGAGAGTTCGGTTGCTGTCTGACTGATGAAATTAACTTCACCCGAAGTTTGATTTTTGAGTTTCCCATCTTCCTGGGAAGCCCTTCCCAGCAATTACATTTATTTATACACATTCTTCGACGCATATCTTATATACCTATCAAACCCACTTTCGGGTTGATTACTGTGGTTTGTTGTTACCCCCTGTGACCTCGCGGACCGTCAAATCTCACATCCCCTTCCCAACTTCGTCACCAATGTCAAGCTGAGTCACCCACACCCTCACCATCATACCCACCGTCATACCCCCCACGTTCTCTTGATCGTGTGACGTCAGCACTGCAACACTCCCCCGAACGTAAATTCCTCGACCCGGAGGCCGCGACTTGCGGTCGGTCGGGCGAAGGTGATACATATTTCATTGTTTTCTGTCCGCTCACTCACGCCCCTCTCCCCTCCTCCCCATGCATCCATCCAACCCTCCCCTTTCCCCCACGTCTTCCGGGAGGTGAACAAAGTGGCGGATATTGTCTACCCCCTCCCAATCCCCCATGCCGCTCAATCTACCCTAGAGTTGGGATGCGAGGGAAAGGCGGACGGCAGTCTTGGGGGAGAGAATAGGGTGGAGGAGGAGGCCATCATTCCGCCCCACGGCGTGCTTTTCCGTTTCGGGTGCCCGGATAAAATGAAAGGCGCGTGGAGGGTGGGGGAGGTGTGTGCGTTTGTATCTGTGTGTGTGTGTGCGTACGTGTGGAGGAGAATGAGAGGTCTCGATTAATCCATCTTCTCCCCCGCCCATCGTGTGCGCTCGATAAAACCAAAACCGTTAAAGCGGCGCGACCACGGGGTGTGGTGCTGGTGCGGGGCCTCGTGTCTTTCGGCATCCTTTCTGGGGGTGAGGAGTCACGCGGCGCGGCATCACGAGCGGCCCGAAGAGAGGAGATCCGAGTCGCCTCCGTGATGATCGTGATTTCTCGGCCAATCGTTCGCGGTCGCCGAGATCAGAGGGCAGGATTATGGTTCTTCACGTACGTGTTGCGCGTTGTCGTTACCGTTATTTATTCGATGGATTGGCGAATATTCTATTTCCGTTCTGCCAATTTAAAATTACCACACCCAGCAAATGCAGTCCTGGTGCGAATTATCGGTGTTAGATTTGCTAGATCAATGGTCGTCAACCAATTTACGGAGGAAAATCCCGTTCATAATCATCACAGGTTATCAATCAGAGGTTTGATTTGCAGCAGCTCTCCAAACTATCCCGCTCCCTGACAACTTTTCCGTTTCCTCATAGCTCCTTGTTCGGATATTTTCCATTGCTTGCTTCTTGTAGTTCGTCTATGGCCTTCCTCTCTCATTCTTCCCCTCTACATCTGTTTTTTCGATTAATGGTTTTTCGGTAAGGCATCGTACCTCAGGAGATGTCCAATCGATTTCCCTCCTCTTCTTGTGTCTTGCATAGGCTTTTCTCTTCACCCACTCTTCAGGGTACTTCATATTTTACTAGGTCCATCCATTTTATTTTTAGCATTCGCCCGCATTTCCATCACTTCCAATCTTCTTTCCACAACCGCCACTACCCCGACATCTTGCCTATGTAAAAACTAGACTCCATGCATTAATTTTAATTAATCGCTTCCTTATGTCTATACTAGCAGCCTTTGTCGTTAGTAGTTGCCATTTATGATGGAAAGCTTTCTTGTCTGTTTCAATCCTGCGTAATACTTTTCACTGTCTTCTTCCATGGCTAATTATGCCTAAACGGTTCTACTTTTCTATGTGCATTTTCCAGCATGTCTTTGCCTGGCCTTACTTGGAGATTTTATGATTATTTCGCGTTATGGATTGCGATAAAGATAGCATGCAAAATAAGTTCCATGATCGCACCCGTGAAATAGATACCTTTGGGTCTGCACGCCTAGAGGAAAGTGGTTTCGCGTACCCCCGCGATGAAAGTGCCATGAAAGACGGATGAATGAGGGACAGGATGAACTTATGTAATTTTCGTATAATTCGCGTACGGTAGACACGGGTTTGCTCTTTGCAGAAACTTTCATTCGTTGCGAGTCACACGAGATCGGACGATGATCCAAGTCAAAGAGGGTGGACCACTCTGTAGGGGGAAACTTAAAGTCGAATGCCGCGAAAGTTCAAATCAGCTGAGCATGTCCTTGTACGAATTATTATGAGTGGATGTACGAGTATTGCAGGTGACCAAGCGTACATTTTTGAAAATTAAAATGATTAATAACTACGGCAGAAGGAAAGAAAAAATGAAACACAATCGAAGTGAGGCTCTACGGGAGAATAGTGGGGAGATCAAAATGACATCGAATATTAAATACAACTGACAGGTTCTATCAAGAGAGTGAGAGGAAAAGAAACCGAAAGAAAACTCTGAGTAGAAGGGATAGCTTTATTAGATCCATTTAAGAAAAATGATGGCATAATGATAACATTCGCTGTGAAAATGAAATGTAATAATGACAGAGTAAGGCTCCGAATGGTATTGAACGGAACAATTAGTGTCAAAATTAACAAAAGCGTCAACTGAATGAGTGTGTGGATAATAATTGTTTAGTCGGCGAAAAGCATGAATTGAAAATTAAATTAACCTAAATGAAATTATTAAAACAAATATTGGGGTTGATAGCCTATGATAGTGATATCCATGGTGCGTTCGCACCATAATGCACTCCGATGGTGTCTTCGAAAACTCAACGCCGCCGCTGGCGGAAGCGGGTCGTGGCGACTGAGTTCAGCCGAGCGTCGTGGTTTCAAGTTTTTCTTGGGTTTTGGAGCGACTGAATCCAAATATCGAACTATTTCTGTTTTCGCTACGTCACCACACCTGAGCTATGAATGGGGATTCCCCCGCAGGATCTGAAGCGTGGTCCTTTCTTACTGCGTCCCCGTCGAACAGGTGTAGGAGATACCCGCGCCACGAAAGCCGAGACGCGAAAGGGTTGCTCTTTAATTACTGCACACGGGCAAACCTCAGGACTCAAAAATAGTGAATGGCTTTTCCCTTCCGGAAGCAATGAATAGAAATGTTCCTCCGCTGCTTGCTTACGACCGACACTGATTATTTTGGGCTTCAAAAAAATGTATTCGATATGTATTTTCCTACTCGAAGTATCTTCAGAATTTCTCATTCTATGTCTAAAAGTATTCTTAGACAACCGTTCCGTTCCTTTGGGCCTTTTGAGTTTGTTAATAAATGTTTCCTGGAAGAATGACTTACATTTATTACCACATGTTTGGCAGTAATATTTACGAATGGGATTGAGCTAGATACACGAAGCAAAGTTGCATTGACCAAAACTGCCTCTTGGTTTTAAACGACGCACGTACGACAGTGTTATTGAAAGTATACCGTTCCTATCCATTATATCATTTGAGATTGACTATCTCATGGCAGACCTTTAAGTGGATAAAGTAGAACGAACAGGAAAATGGCTATGCTGGTTTACCAGAGATGGTTGTGCGTGGCAACGCCTAACGCTGCTTACGATCATAGGATATTAATAGTCTAACTAAAATTGGGATCTACCATTTTTCACCGTCAGAGGCTCCGTTATAATTTGGAGTCAGTTGGAAATAATCTAACCGAAAATAGATACGTTTAAACTTTTCCGAATGTATTCTATTAGAAACATACCCTTGTACCCTGATGAAAGGGGCTGGCACCACCGAAATTTTGAAGGGAGTTGTTTTTGTGTTAGTTAATCTTTTAATTATTTTGACTATAAATAAAACAGTTTCTGGCGTAACTTAGTGGAAAATCTTCATATTGACGTTTTTTTTTAAATAAAACCACTTTAAAAAAGTGGTTTTATTTTTTAAAAAAACATCAATATTTTGACTATGATTAAATGCGTGTGCATCAAGACTTATATTTATTTATTTTTTATGTATATATTTATTTTATTCATACCTCTCGTTTGAAATATGGGCTTGAATACAACGCCCTTTCGAATCAAGTTTCATATGGCACGTTGGCTAGAGTTTAATCCAGATCGCTTAGTTTTATTAATGATGATTTCATCAAAATTTCTTTGGTCCCGCCACAAGTATTGTTTCAAGTACTGCTGTTGTGGTATTTCACCTATTTTGCATTGGAAATCCCATTCCCGCCATCGGCAATGCCCTCTTTATGTTGTTCGCAACGAAACATTCACGATGATCCCGGCATAATAACGATCTCTGGAGAAAACTAGAGAGAGAGACGAAACTTACGCTTCCGATTCCCCTCGGCGCACGACTTGATATCATCCCAGCATCGGTTCCCAGCGCAGCGGAAACCCTTTTTACGAGGGGGATTTTGGATCGCCGGGGTTCTATTTGTCGGAAGAGAAAGGAGCTCTCAAATCGCGGGTGGGAAACGAATCGACTCACGTGTGGGTGGTGATCACGATCGCACCGGAAGGGTGTTTGCAGTTGCTTCGATCATTCCCTCCCTTGCGTGGAATGCGCCAGCGTGCCCATTCTTTCACCGAGTATTCGAATCTCCATTCTGAACAGTTTCATGTTCCTTATTTCACGAAGCATTTGGATCTCCATTCTGAACAGTTTCATGTGTGCAATCTTTTATTAGATCTTAATGGTTGAACAGAATGTTCGAGAGAGATTCACGTCCCTAATTCATAGGGTGTACTCCAAAAATCAATGCAAATGTTTGTATATATTTTGCGGTGAGGTCAACAGAAACTCTATTTCAGAAAACAATGACATTACACGAAGTGGCGCGTACATTCTTACGAGCTATGGGTCTAAATCTCACATTTTCTCCGTCTTCCTCTGAAAGCAAGTTGACAGTGATACTTAATGTGTCAGGGCATAAAATCAGTCACTCCACTTTAATACCGCTTTCAACACCTCATTGCCTCTCAGTGTAACCTGCATCCACTTCTCCTGCCTTCTTTCTAATCACTTCCAACAGCCACACCCCTTTCGCCACAATGCCTACAACTATCACTATTTTTTTCCCGTTCGTTTCATTTTATTCATAACATATCCTGTGAACTTGGGAATCACACGAGTGAACATTACCTGGTAGGCTGTTGCTTTATTGTTATGTACGTACTTGATAAAAATGGATAGTAAATTAATGTGCCATTTTTATCCTCTCCCATGATTCATAATCCAATTAGTGTTATTAAAACCCTAATTAAATTCAACTGACACTATGATGATTGTATATATTCATATGGCTAATGACATACATCGATATAAACGGATTCTCGACAACGACCTGAAGTAACGAATTCCCCAGAGGAGTTGTAATCCATTAGCTGTACGTGTAGTATTGACTGAGCTTAAAGAGTATTATAACTTTGAACGCATGCCTCTCTAATGGACTTAATCTTCGGAACTTATCCCCCGTCCTCTTCCACGGGCCACACGCATCAGGTGTTCGGATCGGGATCCCCTGTTAGACCACGTCCGGCGTAAGCCTATTTGGTTTGCTCCCGTCCTCTTATCCGATAGCGGTTCTGTCTTCGAAAAGTGAGCGCCTTGCAAACGCGCCGTGATCCGAGACCGGAAAAGAGCTTTGTCCGCGTCGCCTGAGCCTCCCGAACGTTGTAGCACAGTTCTGCACTTACCCGTTTGCGTCACAGGGAGTTAATACACGCGCTCGACCCGCTTCGAAAGTGACCTTGGTGCATTTTATTTGTGCACCTTTTGTTCTCACTCTAAAGGCGATGCAATGGTTACACCGCCTAGATATGTAGGGATAACCCCGTAAATACGTCGGGTATCCTAACTCCTATTTAACATCACACAAAATATCATAAAACTCCATAAAATAGTGCATTCTATTGCTCTGCGTGCTTTCTACTTCACTTAATTCTATCTCTATTGCCTCTTATTTTTCTACCTTGCTTTCCTAGCATCCTGTCCTCTATTACCTACCATCTTGAACATCCCTTTGCCTCTTAGTACCTACTAGATCTATCTGCCTTCTACAAATTTCTCCTAACAACCGCCTTTCTTCTCCGACCTTCCCTGTAAATTCATTGTCTATTCATGGTTATTTTTCATTTCCATGCGTATTTCAGTAATGCGAACAAAAGGAAAGTTAAAACGCACTCAAATTTGAGATAGTCAGTGCGTTAAATTTCAAATCAGATCTCTCAATGGAGTGGAAATTGGTGAGCGTTCACCAAAAATACGTTTTGAATAATTATTTACGACCTGATGGAGAAATTTTACGTATATGCCGCAAGGAGGATTAGCTTTACCCCATACTTGTTTAGAAAATCACCATAAAATGTTCTCGTCGCTGTTCAAGGTGAGAGTTGCAACGTGTGCTTACCTCAAACGTTCTGATTATAGCCTTTTAGAAACCATTGTGTAGGATGTGTAAGCGAACGAATGTAAAGGGCACACGGTAAACCGAATCGGGATTTCTTAGTTGGGAAATGTGAAAGGGAAGAGAAAACTTTCCTTGCTTTTTAGTTTAACCAAGCAAGATGTTAAAGGACTCATTTTCATTTCGTGTTTACAGGCTATTTCAACAGTTCTCCGATTCGATCATTTTATGTGCTTGACAAACAGTGACCGTTGAAAGTAATTCAGCAGAATTACCTTTTTTACAGAAAATTTGCCGATCCTTGTTCATCTTCGGGTAAATTTCACTGGCATGGTTTTTTTGTGAGCATGCAATTTGATATTTTCTTCAGGATGGCTTGTCCAAAGGTCCATAGCTTGTCCGAAATCTTGTGAATATTATTCATTGCCGAGTTGAATCGTTTTTCTATTTTTTTTTCATTCAGTACCATCAATTACTTGAGGTTTAACGATTTTGTTTTGATAACTAAGTAAAATTAGACAAGAAAATAACTCGCCTAGTTCCGATCGAGCCTACAGAACATTTTATTGGCTGGATATTAAAAGTGAAAATATTTAATTTCTATGCATGTGCCTCTCGACATCATTCTCTTTTTACATGACATGTCCTCGTGCGTAATTGCGAGCCTCCGAATGACGAATCATCAGTAGTGCCACCGGAATGAAGTTTGCAATGGGTCCATTATTTACGTTCGGAAAGATATTTTCACGAGGTAATCGAGGTTTAATGTTTTCGTTTTTCTGGCATAATTCCGTGTGGAGATGAAACAGGTGACCGAAGGAAAGAGCGACTTGAATGGCCGGAAAAATCATCATCTCATCGCAATCACATCTTCCTTTCCTCGATTTCCCATTGAAAATTAGCAAGACGAGGCTTGAAAAACATACCCGAACGAGCGTACTTTGAACTTCCGATCACGTCGTTATATTTACAGTCGATATTACAAACGTGAAAGAAAACGAAGGAAACTCCGCAAGAAAAGTGACTCGATATAAGATCTAAACCAAGGTTCCCCGATTCCACCCGAGTAGCAAAGAAGAATGCGACTATTTATCCCAAACATAAATCTCGTCCTTGTTCGTCGTTTTAGATCATTTTCACCTTCCATCGCAGGATAATTCATTTCACCATGAATGAATAACTTTTCTTACGATGTCCTCAATGACTGGAACAATTTTAAATGCTTCAGGATTTCGAGCAGCCCACAGACGATTCAACCTTTTTGTTTCTTCGTTAATATATACGCGGCGTGCTTGTAAATCAAAATGCGGTGGTCTAATTAGCATGGAGCGATTGTTGGCTTTTGTTGGACACAGGGTAGCGTAAGAAAAGGGATTTATAGTTTTTTTCGTTGCATACATTTCAGAAACCCTTTATGGTGAATCATTTTTTGCAATTCATTTTCCTCCATTGCCACGCGATGCGTTATCGGATGTTTTCAGGATATTTTTTCAGAAATGGTGTCGATGGAAATGGCTTTACAATGTTATTTGATAAGAGAACTGCAATATAAAATGGGAGAAGGCCCAAATATAACGGAGAATTTTATAACCTATTGTTGTTCAGCTGTAACGCTATTTAAATAACGTTAATGAATATTTCATAAGATGGCTTCTACATGAATTCAGAAAATTTTTGCAATCAGATTTTTTCAGTTTGGTTCCTATTTCATCCTGAACTATCAAGTAAACTACCGCTTAAGGTATGTTTTGGGTGGGCACAGTTACCAAATAAATACTTTGTGACTCCAAATAGAACACAATCCAGCAGTCCTCCTTTACCCAGCAACCTATTTTACATCAAATTTCTCTTCATCTCCGTATACTTCCTTCCTCCCTTCATCCTGTACAACATCCATATCCTGTTCCTGCCCTTTCCTCGTTTACCCAACATTCTCCCCTCTATTACAGCTTTTAACATCACACTGCCGTTCAATACGCCTTTCATCCATTTTTCCTGCCTGCTTAGGATTTCTCCCAACAAACTCCTCTCCTCACCCACCATCCCTAGTACTTCCTCATTTGTTTTCCTTTCGGCCCACTTCACCTTTTCCATTCTTCTCCACTCCAACATTTCAAAAGCCTTCAATCTGCGTCTATCCCCCTTCTTCAGTGACCGCGTTTCCGCGCCATACATAGTGCTACATAGCACATTATGCTCCATATCTAAGTTTTTACGAGTCTTGTCTTAGCCTCCCCACTCAATGTCCCCGTCATCACCTCCCTCCTCCTTGAGAAAGCCTCCTTGCCAAGCACAATTCTTCTCCTTACGTCCCTACCACTTTGACCGTATTGGTCCAAAACACTTCCGAGATACGTAAACTGTTCTACCTGCTTTATTTTTGCCCCTCCTATTTTAATGTTTTGCTTAGCCCTTTCTTTCTGGAAAATCGCATAACCTTTGTTTTATTAATATTGATTCTCATCCCATATCTATCGCACTGAACCTCCAATTCACTCAGCAATGCTTGCAACCCCTTGGCTGACTGAGCAAATAATGCTTGGTCATAACCCAACCTAACTGATTTTACGAATTCCCCTCAGACTTTCTTTCCTACCTCCAGTTCTTCCCATGTCTCTTAAATAATTTCCTCCACATGTACGTTGAACAGCAGCGGTGACAATGGGCAACCCTGCCTTACACCTCTTCCTAACACTGCTCATCCGGACTCTCCGTTCCCCACTCGCACCTGAGCAGTCTGGGAAGTGAAGAGTTTTGGCCAAGATATGGCGTTAGTTTCACCTACCAAAAGAGAAAATAGACTATACACAAGAGGAAAGGACAGTAGGAAAGCAACCATACAACTTCATAAAGGATAGGAATAGTGCTTTTCGTGGCACATCGGCTTGGCACGTCGAAAGATCCGTAGTTCAAGTTCCGGTCAAGGAAAGGCTTTTACATTTGTGATCTACTCGATTCCGCCTTCCCCACCATTCCTGTGTTCGTTCTTTATATGTGTTCCTATTCATTTTCCTTATATCTATTTCCATGTGAATGGATATTTGTTCACACGGATATACTCAGTTCCTTCTGCCCGCAGAAGGTGGTTGTGCCCTGAAAATTTTGGAATACGTGTTTATTATTTTTAATGTGTTAAGTTGATGATACCTGAAACACAACAACCTGTAACGAAAACGATGAAGCGAGATAGCCCTAGCGAAAAAAACGCAGAGAAACACAGTCAAATGAAACCCACACGTATTCCTCATTTTCAGTGGTCAAACCACCCTTTTCAAAGGAGAGGACGAAGATTATAATTTTACAATCTTTCGGTTATCGATTGCACGTGCAGTTTCCTGTGTCACCTTCCTTTCGGACAATTAGTGCCGACGTTCAGGTTCCAAATCCAACCTACATTTAGTCTTTCAGTACCCCAATACCCCGTTTCACCCTTTTGGTCTACTTACTCCTAGTGTATACGCCTTTTCGTAATTGGAAAACTTTCGCGGTGACTAAAAGCGAGAGAGATGAATGCTGTCCGTGGAGTACGTAATACGAAAGCTTTGAATTCACCTTTATGCCGTCATAAATGAAAAGATCCGATAAAAAATTTAATTCCGAACTCAGTCTCTCTCTCTCTCTCTCAATAACTACATGTATGACATGTAAACTATGTTAGCATCCTCATCGTCTAAAGAGACCCAGTGTCCTTACGTATGTGGGCGCGCGCTTAGATTGTGCCTGGAACACACGCTGTGTGTTTTTTCGAATGGTCGGAGAAGAGAAACTTCGTCGCAAAACAAAAAAAGTAGAGGAAAAAAAAGGAAAAAGATTCAAAACGAATAAACGAAGGGATAAAATCACCAGAAATGTTCGCGGGCGAATTGCATTTCTCGCCGAGTTATTCTTTGCGAGCTGGTGATGGAGACATTGTGCATACGTGTTCGAGCGCGGGTACCGAAATACCGCGATCCTCCAAATACGTATACCTCGCACATTCTCAGCGAAAATAAAAGCGCGGAATGCGATTTTCTTTTTTTTTTTTGGTTGGATCGGACAAAACAATCGTGTTCAGCGTGCAAAATCATGAAGGAGGGGGAAAAAGAGGCGGAGAAAGAGTTTTGGAAGGTATGCATAAGAGAAGTTGACTTTTTTTGTGTTATTTTTTATCATCTTTTCTGCTATTCCAGTTATTTACGTCGAATACATTATCAACGTCCTCAAAAAGATCACATTTAGATGTTATATTGCCGAGACATGAGTATAACGTATGAACTACGTAAACTCTTGATTTTTGTTGCTTCTAATAGTCGCACCATTTTTGTAAGACTTATTACAGGGAAGATAAATTTAGAATCGGCTAAAAGATACTGCGAAGAGAAAAAGATTAGGAGTGAACCACCTGGCGCTCGTAAATAATTTAGTGGGGTTCATTATGGTCTAAGGGGGTTCAATGTATTCTACCTTTGTCGGCGAGCTCAAAATCGAATGTATCAATGAAATATTACAACGTGTGCCCTTCCTGTCATCCTGATAGTCGAAATAAATATTGTCAGAAAGAGGCATCCCGTGGAGGGAATGAAAAGCTACTCATAGATTCATGAACTATTGTGATGTCATTATTTTTTTACAGTACTGCTAGGACAAGTACAAGGATACATTTTTCGTGTTTTAAGCGCCTGTGTGTTTGAAGCGATTTCAGCTAGAGCGAGCAATCAATTTATTGACGTTTATAAATGTGTCAATGTCGTCTCTGCGACCCTTGACAATGGGTTCATTGTGGTCAGTTCATTTCCACTTGGGTTCAGCTTGATTGGAAAAAATCTTTAGGTGGCGGAAATGTAAATTTATTGGATTACATGCATTTCATTAATTTGGCATGCTAGGTTTAATTAGCCGCAACAAACTAGACGAAGCCACGTTCATCCCTTGTAAGTGAAGACTTTGGATGCTGGAACCGAAGATAATCGTTAGAGTGGTTCAACCATGAATCCATCCATCAGATCTCCCTCTCACATTCTTTGCGTACGTTTCACTTTAAGAGTGGTCAGCTGATAGTTTTCGCCGATCACAAGGTCGTGGATATGGATCCACAATGTGTTGGCATGAGAACAAGTACATTGCTGAAATGAAAATACAGGGAGGATTGCTTACCGTTATAGAGTAGATATTATACAGGAGAAGACAGAAGATTGACACAAATATACATCAATCAAGTGTTGAAGTATGAAAAATAATATTGTTGCAAAATTTTCAAATATCCTCATCTGCAAGTATTCACTGTCATACCAATCATATCTATTTTATTGTGTGAGCAGCGACGACGATCATGTTTCAACGTACATTCCATATTATTATTAAAAAATGTACGTAAAGATATATCGGTATTCGATATTGAACGTGATGTCATTAACAATCTAGGGAGAAGTCTCGTAAACTATTTGCTGATCACTTATACGCTTTCATAGGACGTTCAATAATTGGTTGGGGTGCATTTCCAGCTGGAATTCCAAAAATTAGGGTGTGCGGCGATGGGTGATAGCGGGTTTGTTTTTGTATATTTGTCGGGGTGACCTCCTCCCCTCAGGACCTTTTATTCTCTCTCTCTCCTCTCCTCCCTCCCCTACTACCCTCCGGCCTGCTCCCCGCATACAATTCGAGTGTGGTTGCGTCATCTGAAATTCAAGCAAATTCACGTCCATAAATATCCCCGCGCGCTCGCAGGACAAAAGCTAAATCGCCCCACTTAGTTCTGAAACCGTGGGCCAGCCTTGTTCTCGCCAAACCCTTCGTCCAGCCATTAATCTCCTTTTGCGGCCTTTATTTTCGGCAAAATACATTTGCCTCGTTGGAAATTCCCTTATTTAGAAAAATTTCCGCTGGCGAAATGATTTAGCCATTGCGGTGTGGGTACTTACGAGTTGCTTGTGGTTAAAATTTTTTTTTTCATTTTTGCTTGACCGCCAGATCTAATTTTTTGTGTAATTTTAGGATGCTTTGGACAAAAAAAGTGCCCACATCAACGGTTTTCCTGTTTATTCGGAGGACTTTGTATTTTCGACCAATTTGTTGAGACCACGTATTTAATAAGGCTAGGGCGTTCTGAAAGGAAAGTGTGTCACTTCGTAGATTTGAGTTCGCAGATACTCGTATAAATGGCCCCGACTTGAAAGATGTGATGTAAATGTCGTGTAATTTTTTATGTGCATTACCTCAGAGAGTTAGAAGGAATATTATTTTTATTCAACTGTAATACTTCGAGAAATTCAATTTTCATGAAAGAAAAAAGAAGTACGAATGTCTTTGAAATGCCTCAGACGTACGTCAGCACACTAGGCATCGAGAGAATAAGACAAGCTTATTGTAATAATTCAGTGAATGTTTACGGAGAGTGGATAACAAAAGAAAAAACATTATGGCTATTTATACCAATGATCCAACTCTCTTCATCACGTTACCCCCTGTCTCCTAAATTATTGTTAGATTAGCGGTTCTCTAAATGAAACAAATAGTTACCTTAGATAATCTAAAATATTTTATGCTGTAAATTTATTAACTCTAATTTTTTATGTGTTGAAACATGACTTCAAGTGCGCTGATGCAAAATGTAGCTCATATTCCCCATCGAGTCAGATAGGTTTCTTCGACCTCGAGGCAATTTTAAAGTATTTTAAACTTGCACACTTGGGAAGGGTATTTTAACATCAAACCATACACTTATTATTACTTCGTGTACTTTGTCTGCCGACTAATCTGATAACTCAAGAAAATAATTACACATCGCTGTCATTCCCTCACCACATGAACTTATTTTGCCCAACATTTATTGTTAATTCGTTTCCTCATATGAAAAATGTTCATTGTCTTCCTTCTAACTCGCTCTTCCGGAATTTCCTTGCTTCTGCCTCCCCGCTACCTCTGCAAATCTTCTCTATATTTTCTGTCTTCGAATCTCATTAGATTTTTGATTTCTTCCTTTCTCTTTCCATTTCTAACACTTCCCCGAATTTTTCATCCATTCGTCCAAATTATTTTCTTCGTATTCTTCCATAGTCACATCTCAAAAACCCCTAATCTAGCCTTCAACAATCTACCCACAAAGATCAATCCATTTCAAGAATATCAATTCCCTCCAATCCAATCAAATTTTTGTAATTTTTTTAATGGCACAATTCTTCTCAAAGTTTCCATGCTACTGTGACGAAATTTTGTGAAAAATACGACCGAAATGCATCATTTGCTCTAATTTAATCACTTATAAAAAACGTTTGGTAATTTTAACCTTTTCAAATCCGGAAAATTGGATCAGTCTCATAACTTGTGTGGTGCTATTTTGTGTAATGTTAATGATTTTTTAGTTTATTTCACCCTTTTGAAACGGAATTCCGCCGATTAAATTTTGATATGCATGTAATATGCGTAAGACTGTAAAAGACTTTAACCTAAGCAGGATGTAACGTTCTTTCGTGTTAGGTGAGGCCCAATGGATTATTAGTGTACCCATCGAAAACCTACCAAAGTTGATAGACTACCATTAAAAATATTTATCTCGTATGAAGGAGTTGTAAAGTTAAGGAGCATCAACGTTAATCCACTCGGTAGAGCATTCATAATAGTTATGCACTGCTTTGAATGTAAACTCACGAGTCATTTGACTCGTTCCTCATGAGAGCGTTGTCCCCGCGAGTCTATCAGTGGACTAAACGCTCTAGATACTAGAATTAAAAATTGCGAATAGGCTGGAGTAGGAATTATGGCTGTCAAACGAAGTAAAAAGCTTGTCAATTTTAACACCCCAGTATCCGATTTATCAAACAATTATCACCACCTAATGAGTAGAATCCTCTGGGCAATCAATGGTGGGGATCTTACGCTTCGTTCGTTCGGTTCTGAGTGACAGCTTGTGTGATACGTGCCACGATAATCAGTGTACGGCATACATCGCACGCTTGTTGCGATCTTTGAAAGAGCTCGTTATGAACACGTACAGTAATCACCTTATGTGTGTCCGAGCCAGCCTCACTTAAATGGTGATGATTTCGATAAACTTATTACCGAATGGTTCGGTGTCAGTGAGGTAACTTTTAATACAAATGATATTTGCCTCGTCTTTTTCGCATTTACTAACCGAAAACCCCTCTCTTCTCTTGTTTTTCCCCTCAGGCGGAACCTCGTGAGCCAGGAAGCCCGCTACCAGGAGAAGCTGTCCGAGTTGAGTGGACAGCTCGCAGCGAGAGAATCGGAGGCGAACGCCCTGCGGCTTGAGATCGAGGAACTGAAGCGGGAGCTTGTCGCCAAGTCGTCCGGAATGGATCGTGAGTGAGAACGGTGAACGGCGACCCATTTGCCCCACCTGTTCCTCTTCACACTCCCCCCAACCCCAACCCTCGAAGGTCCTATACCCACAACTTTCCACACCTCCCGTTTGAGAATGGACCGAACGCGCGAAATCGAGAGGGTACGTGTGGTTAGAGCTGTGCGATGTTGTGTCATATCTACGTATTGACTGCGATGTGCTATGGTCACGTGGTATTTGTGGTATTACATTAGATCGTGACCAGATGAATTTGGAATATAGTACCACACATGACTGTGCATCGAAGAACAGCTAGGTTTGCAAGAAAAAGGAAGACGAGATAAAATTGCAAGAGGGACCAGGTTCTTAAAGGAAATGGAGTGGAGAATCACTCATGGTTCCAAGATTCATACGTGCGCATGGAGCTAAATTTATTGCGTTGAGTATACGTAGATCTCTAATCTAAAGGTATTGAAAACATTAAAAATGTTTATTTTGTTCCGATAAATTCGAGGGATATCAGTTAGAACGGTTATGTTTCAACTGTCTGATTTCCACGTACGGTGAAAGAGAGTTGAAATTAATTGAAATAAAATGCCCCCGAATTTCTCGTGCGTTAACTGAATTCTAACTACAGCTTTGGATACTGCAGTAGTGCAAAAATGTGATAAGTCATAAAAGTTTTTCATCCATAGGATTACATAACTTCAGACTTGTTCCTTTTATTGGTGGGTATTGTTAAAAATGAAATCAATCCCTGCCGCAAAACATAGATGAAGCTTTCAGAATATCATATAACTGTAGATAGTTAATGTAGCACTGTCTTATTGTGAAATAGTTCGTTACATCACACTGCTCCGCAAATCCAATGCTGCTAAGTAAATTTGGAAATAGCGATATTTGCAATATCGACCCTCGATATGAAAATAATTGCCAGAATTTGGGGATATAGATCGGATATGTATGTAAAGCATATTGTCCGTGTCGATAAAGGGTTGTAGCCAAGTACATTCAAGTTGAGGGGTGATATGAATATGCGCTAGAACGTGTGGGCCAGGCGTCAAATTATGCCCAAGGTTCTATAGTTCCGAGTGATATGGTAAAATTCAGTTACAAAATATATATATTGTACTACGGATAAACAGTTTCAATGTCCTTGAGTCATTCCCGAGGACTAATTAACACTTGATCAACAATTTAAATTGAGTAGGTCTTTGAAAATAGCGTCATTATATTGAAACTGATCTAGACATCTCGACAGAAACTAATGTGGGAAATTACTGCGTGTTTAATTTATAAAATTACTCAACTTCGCCGAATGTAACCGCAAACTATCGATCGTATTAGACACTTTAATCAGGGAATTAATTTTTTTTATGCTTCCAGCCGTCTCGAAAATCTTTAAATGAGTTATCTCGAATCTGGAAAAACAATTTGAGTTTAAAAGGGACGAACGATCCCTCTTTTCATTCACCGTTACATACCTCTAACGATATCATCAAAAATACAACCGTCAACGAAGAGAATACGAGAGTATGTGAAAATGACGTCAAGTCTTGCATAGTAACTTGCACAAAGGTGTATCATGCAATACGAATCAATTCACAATGCTATGCGAACATTTTACATCGCAAAGTCGGCACATAGACGTTTAAGAGATATTTAGTTTGCATTGCACAGCCCTAGGTGTGGGTTATGAGAGTGGATCGAGGTTGTAGCGTATCCTCTCGTTGTAGTTTGCACTGGAACGAAGATTCATTAATATCCCCGTGCATTCAGAGCTGGTCATAATTCAGAAGTAATAATACCAGGTTTGGAAGGGATCGTGGTCTCTTCATCCTAAGTTCACTGATTTTAGTGAGAATTATCAAATATTTGCATATGTTCATTTATGAAATGCGGATTAATCTAAAGTTACGACTGGTTGGAAATAAACTGAGTCATGACAAATACCTGTGTGCTTGTGTTAATTAATTTAATTTTTTAATTTTTATCTTATTTAATTAGTTATTGTTAGTTTTCTCATTACATACGTAATCGCTCTGTCATTCATTAAATGAAAATACTTTTAGTCCCATTAAAAATAAATATTGGTGAATAATATTGGAACTTCAAGGTGTAACTTAGTTGAATCCAATTAACTTTAAGTTGTGTGATGTAGTTTCCGGTCCAGCCAATGTCTTACTCAATGATACGATTGCAGAGGATGTATAAATTAAACAATGAAGTTCTACACCATGATTCCTTTGAATAAAACTATTTCCGGGGTTTAGCACTCACGTCCTAAGCGTAGTGCTTCCAGTGTCTCCCTATGCTGCTCCTGGCCTTTCTCTTAATGGCAGGGGGAGCCAAAACCTCAAGAAACATTTTCCCATTCAAGTTCCTCTACTAGGTCCTGGAATTTAATCTTTATGAATTAAAAGCAGAAAAATATGTCATATTCTATATGGAAGCAATTAATACAAGAATCAGTACTTGTATCCAGGGAGAGGAAGGGGATAACTCAATTTATTCATTGGCAAATTCGTATTGAATTTCACAGATAATGCCATGTTAGTGTGGATGTGCACTACATCATAAATATGCGACCTTTAATGGTGCCCAGGAGTTTTATCTTAAAGTGAACCACAGCCTCCATTTAGAAGTTGACTCTTGATGTAAAAGGGCAGGAGCCCACTAAAATTTATTGCATGATCAACTAACTTCATTTATCGCCGAAGGAGAATAATTCATTTCATGAATCATTATCTCCATCGTCTCCGTAATATCATGTGGTTCTGTCTAACATTGAATGTATTTTAATTTCATTTTGGGGGCCCTCACGGCCAAACTTATCAAACCTTGGGGGTTGAAATGGCAGCTCATGCTGAAATTGGATGCTTGAATCCGTTACTAGATTCGTGTACGTAAAACTTTAAAATTGCCCACTCACACGCAGTGAGTGCTTAACTGCCTCACACCAATCGACGAAACATGATTGGTGGTTAGGTAATTAACTTTGTGATAAATACGTATACACTTTGATGTTAACGTATTTGTTTTATATATGCAGTTTGGAACAGATGCAGTGATGAGAACCGCTTTTTTCTCCCTGGATTCACACTTCTGTTATATATTGATGAAATTTTTATTACAATAGAATTTTAATTTGACCATTATGTGTAGTGTTGCAATTTGAGTGACAATCGCTATCAATCGATCATTGACGATAAAAAAAATAGCATAGAAGAATAATGAAATAATTTAAAGTAAAATTAAATGTGTGATTTCTAATTATGTATTACTGTAATGATATTAGTGAGCGTTAACCAGGATTGTTAAACTAGAGTCGTGTTAAATGAAGATATGCTAAAGAGGGGATAATTTAGACGATAATAGACTGAAAAATATATCAGTTCCCAATAAATTCCTTAAAAGCACTTAAACAATGGTTGTAAAAGTAAAATTCAGTAGTATGTAATACTCTTCAGACCTGTTCTAAAGTATTCCATAATTTCCCTAAATTGATCATTTTTAAGATCCGTAAGAAGATGATCTAAATTGTACGAGTAAATTCATGCATTAAAAGCATTTAAATCTTATGCGAGACTGCATGCATAATTTTCTAATTCGACTGATTAAACGTAATATCTGAGTAATTGATTATACTAAATTTTTCCTCTAGGATTAAAATCTGATGATGTACGTGTGACGCGTGTTTATCCGTTACATTGTACACGGGACGAATGTAGGGTATCTCGAATGTCATACCATTAGTTTTGCGCTATCTACAACGAAACGGTTTTCTTTATCATTATCGAACCAAATCTATATTTTTTCACCCAATAAAGTTGCAAGAAAATTCTATCCAATCGGACCGGCCTGTTGTCACAATAAATAAACATAACTTTGCATGATAAATTCACTGTGTGAACTCTTGAGCTAAAATATCTATCGTATTACGACGCTATAAATCAATTTTCGTTCATTTAATTCCTCTAAAATCAAAATAGAATTTAAACGGTAATAAATAGGCAAAAACAGCAATGAAGATGATGATGATGATGATAATGAAAAATAGGTTTATATCTCCATCAGAGAACGTTGCACGTTGAAATGTCAAGTAACCAGTTAAAAGTAACCCTCCCTTTAAATCACATTTCTCTGATTCTCTTTTACATGCTTCCAAACCGTGAAGAGGTAAAATTGGCCAACAATTTTACCGTGATGTATTAGATATGCACAATGGTTAGTAAAATAATATTCTTAGTTTTATTGAATAGATACTGTACATGCTAGTTTTATGTTTTAAATTATGTTAGAAAAATAATGTGTGTGGAGTAAAATTTTAACTAGTTGCAATTATTAAAGCACATATTTGTGAAATGTGATAATTCACTGTATGAAGGTATGCAAAAATGTGCATGAGCAATGGTTGTCAATATTTTATCAGCCCTGAGTGGGTCATATGTGGGTGTATTGTGTTGATCATTCGCGGCATTTAATAAGCTCGCGAAGGTATTTGACTGCAAATCTTCATGAGCCTTGAAAGCGGTACGGGTTTGCTTTATATCATATGAAGAAGAAAGAAGCAGTACTTTCTCACCGCTTTATTAGTGCTTAAAACCCACTTTATTCCCATGTACCCGACGCCATTAATTATCATGGCCATATTCACAATTAAAAGAACTATAACTCTTAAACCAAGAAGGGTGGGAAGGATAAAACTGGAAAAAATACTCCATCAATTAAAAAAAATAGCCATGCCTAGTATTTTGGGGATGTAATTTTCAATTTGTATCGTGTGGTTTGACATTTTTTTTGCGAGTGTGGAATGAGCAAAATTTGGTGGAATAGCTTGAATTCAAATATTACCAAAATTATTAAAACGTGTTAAAATTGACGGTAGCTGTTATCAATACTCTTTGATTTCCACGAGGTTACGCGTAACCTTTGAATCGCAAACCCATTGCGCGCGGGGTTATAGTCTCCAAAGTCAGTGAGAGGGTGTTATAATGACTTGCCAACCAAATTGATTCGAAATTCATCGCTAAGTTAAGATCAGTCACCTAAATCGAAGCAGTTAATTTGCTTTCTAGTGAGGGAGTCTCCGCGGTTTGTGGGAAACGGAGGTAACCAAAGTTACGCCGGGCCTGAAAGAGTGGGCCCGGACCTAAAATGAACCCAACCGCAGAAACTGACTAACGCTGGTAAACTTTTTGATCACAAAATAACGCGACTTTCGAGGGAACGCCCTCTTCCCTTTCTGCCTCGTTCCGAGGGAGTTCGTTGCACTACGCCCTCTTGTGGAAAGCAGTCAAATGAAAAGGAACGTTCACTTGGAAATTAAAATTCCCTCGCGATTATTTCATGTGCTCGCAGTTAACTCCGATTTCACTTTTCTCATTTCTTTCCATTGATTTCAATACTTGAGTGCTCTAAAAAGTTTCGATAAAGGTCAACTTTTCCTGTTTGAACGGATTTCAGAGTGGCAAAGGTTCTACTTCTCCCTCGTTCTAAACCTGGATAACATTACAGAAAACCACTGCTTTCAAGCGCCCTCGATCTGTTCAATGATGGCAATGTTTTTTGCTGAAATAAATTAATGATATAGGACGCCACTGATATAATCGAGTCATGATGTCGGAGAATTGGAAATAATTTAAATAACTGTGACATTGAATATTTATTTATAATGTTATCACTGCTCTAATGAAATTTTCCGCGTCTTCCCCGTTGTACTACATTTTGGCAGATTTGCCTTCGTGAGTGTCTTGCAGTCCAAGGACTAGCATTTTTTCTGTGTAAATTCGTTTCACCTATATCATAATGCTGGGAGCGGGTTAACTCATCACACCCGATGTCATTTTAACCAGGAAAGATTCCGTTGTAACAGATGAAAAGTCATGCGCAATCATTTTCATGGTATGAATATCCATCTCTTCGGGGTACGGGATGGTTGTGTTATGGAAGGCGAACGCACGAATTAGTTCGCTGGATGTCTCGCAAATGAATTGCGTGGTCTGTACCTGTGGAGTTCTTGTCATTATCTCTTGCAATGAGGTCTTCCTCCTCTCCTCTCTCTTTCTCTCCCCTCTCCGAAACGACAGGTCTTCAGGCGGAGTTGGCATCCTCGAACAAGGAAGGGGAGTGCGTGCGGCAGACGCTTCGGAAGTTGGAGGAAGATGTCACGGGGTTCCGACACAAGAACATAGAGCTGGCCGAAGAGTTGCAGAAAAAGGCCGGTGAGTTCCCAAGGTTTCGAGGATTCGTCCATCCATCACCGTCTCGATAGCTTGGATGGCATTTTTCACGTGTCAGTCTCGAACTCAATGAGGCTAATTTTAAATTTGTCGACGGTACGTCGTCGATGACTGCCCCTTCAGCCTCGATGGACCGATAAGAAAGCTCTCTCCGCTAGAGAGATAGCCTCCTTGCACTTCCTGCCTCAAATGCCCTTCGACAGTGGAGGAAGGATTCATCACAACCCTTCAAATATGTCGTCACCCTCAATGTCAGGAAATAGTCTGGATTACTTACGTATTTATATAGGGCATTCGTTTTTATTAAAACAATTGTGCTTTTCCTTAGAATATTTTATCGTTCGACTCATTTTACCGTTTTATGGCGTCATCAAATACCAGGTAATTCCGTGATTCGTTGAATTTCTCATTACCATAATAGCACGATGATGAAATAACTGTATCATAAAAATGAATATTCATGACTTCCAGGAATATTGGTCTGAAACTGTAGCTTTTACGACTTAAATTCGCAAGTACCAAATAGCGAGAAATCCGAAATGGTAATTACCCGTTAGCCGAAGTTCGCGTGCTTTAAGTATCCCAATGATTCGAATTTCAATCCGAATCCGAAGACTCGAATGTACAGAAAATTAATAGTAAAATCATGTGATGTAGTCAAATTTATCTTAAAATCCTTTTCAAAATAAAATGTTAATTTTTCCCAAGTGTCTCGATTTTTTTAATGATTCGACCTGTTCGAGTAGAGAGATTAGAGTTGAGATTAGAGTGACGAATTAAAGACAGGTATGCTAACCTAATCACCTTTTATCATACTCCTAAATTTATTTTCTGACACTGCTATCTAATGTCTGTTTTTAATGTGCACAAAATTGATGCTGAGAAAAATTATCTTAAAATCATACCATATGATGTTCATATACATATTAGTGTCGTTACGCTCACTACTTCAAAATTTTACTAATCGATTTTAGTAAATTTCTACCCTAATCACATAGCATGCTGAATTATATGGTATTTTCTCTCGCTCCCAAATCGTTCACCCTCACGGCCATCTTTTGGTAAATAATACACTGATGGGGGAGAAACCGAATTGTTTATACACTAATAATTGCATTGCTGAGGCTCGTATTCATACAGAGTGTATGTTAAATTGGCCGCGGAATGAATAGAAAAAATAGAGATGTTCACATTGACCAATTGTTGAACAACATACTTTATGCTTTGTATCATGTAGCACAACTTATAGTAGAAAATTCATGCAAGAACTAAGACGCAGGATATTTGAGCGAAGCTGTTCTTAAATTACGTCAATTTTATTGTGAGCGGAAGGAAAATAAGGTTGTGATAAAAGAATCAATGGCACTGGATCATTCATCAGAAATCGTTTAATTTTACGCCCTTTACCAACTGCGTATACAGGATATAATAATATGCGCATCATTAAAGACGTCACTATGGGGAAATATCGACAAGGGGAACCAATCACACGCATGCCGAGCTGCCAAAATGGACTCGTTACTATTAAGTAAGGCCGAACGAAAAACTGAGTAAATCGAAGAGTTCCAATGATTTTTCGACCGGAGTGGTTAATTTGTTGCATTTTGAAAGGGCCGCCGTGGTATGGGAACTGGAAAATTAATCAAAATATAAAGATTTAATACGAAAAAAAAGAAATCATAAACAAATAAGACATTCAGCGAAGTGTATTTGCAAATTCTAAAATTTTTAGAGTAATTTGCTAAAAAAATACACATTTTGCTTGTTGATTACGAGAACTTATTGAATATCTCCTTCATCACAAGCAGCCTTAAGATACGCATATTTCATCAAGCTCATATATCTTCTACAGTATGACTCAGGCAGTATTGGTCTGCTGCTAATCTGCCAAATAAGAGTTACTACTCTACTTTGCTGTCTCCCCCAATTATATTTTCTAGATTGAAGAGAATTTAACAATATTTCTATATTATAACTATATATATATATGTATAAAACTATATTTTTATTTTTATATTGAAGAGAAATAAGCAATTAAAGCATGGAAAACTGAAGAAGGCATAGGAATCCATGATTCCTAAACTGTAAAAATCCATATGACAATTAATTTATTATGATTAATAAATCATTAATTGACAATGAATAATTATTTATCAATTGACTCTGATTCATTCAGGGTATGACTGTCGATGGTAAAGTTATTGACTTTTTTAATTCTCACGTTATCCACAGTAGCACATTGGGAATTTTTTAATAATTGGTTAGTTTTAGGTTAATGTATTAACATTTTTGCTGCCCTATTCGCTCCAACTTCGGATGTCATTTTCAATTTTAAACCGATGAAAGGGAAACTATCACACCCAATGGCAATACCCGAGGCTGTGTTTAAACCAATGTGTTACAGCTCATATGCGCTACCGTGAGTGTTGACGGAGGTCGTATTGGTTTTAATGCTGTCTTCCTTTCAGATAGATAGTATCAAAAACCTAGCATGATATGCGAAAGATCCCTTATCATTCAAGGCACAAAATGTGTGAGGCTACACACTCGCAAGCACAGATTTTTCCAAATAACCAAGGGTGAAGATTGCGTTCCGACCTCTTCTCGAAATTAAAACACTTGCGGAAATTCTCCGCGAGGGTAAGAAAGGGAAAGGAACGCATGTCTTGAGGAGGCCCGTCAAATATTGTCGCGCTCTTTCCGAGGTGACGAGCTGTCTCTTTCTTTCTCTCTCTCTCTTACATTTCGTTTCGGGTTTTGTTCCCCAGGGGAGATGGAGGCGCTGACGGCAGAGAAGACTAGGCTGGAGGAGGAGATGAGCAAGAAGAAGAAAGAGGAGAGCGATGAAGAGGAGGATGATAGCGAGGAAGAGGAGGATGACAGCGAGGAGGAGGAGGGTGGCGATGGCGCCAAGGAGAAAGCCAAGGTGCTGGAGGAGAAGGTGAAGGCGCTGGAGGGAAGGGTGGCCGAGCTGGAGGGGAGGGCCGTGGAGGTGGAGAAGGAGAGGGACCGGATAGCGGCGGAGAAGAGGCAGTTGGAGGCGGAGAGGGAGGAGGAGATGAAGATCGTGCAAGAGGTAAGACCCTTGGACTCTTGGATACAACACCCTCCACCACCCATGTACCCCCGGCGCTCTTGCATCTAGGTCGGGGGGATGAGGTTAAAATGAAGAAGGTGATGATGCCTGGGGTTTATGTCAATCTAAATTTTCATTCACTAAATTATATATGATCTTACGTCTGTGACTTCATCCATGCTGGAGGCTTCGTCAATGTTGTGTTCCCAACCCTGACGAACGCAGCTACCCGGAAAAAAGCTGCTTCCTCATCAATGGTCGGTCAAATTATTAATCAATAGATTAAACATCATCATTAAATCATTATCATGTCTCAAAGGAAATGTGACTCTGATTCGTCTCGAAGTACATTTCCACAGTCTCTGAATGGATTTTTGATGATTTTTTTTACTGATGCGGTCCATTGCTTTAGGTCTGGTTAATTCCATGAACGTATCGGGGGAGAAAATGATGTCGCGTCAATAAACAACGTAAACGTAAGTCTAGTACATGCATATAATTTTTATAATTTACGCGGAATTTTTTTAATCCCCAAAACTTTAATTGTTTATCTTTTCAAGTCGGTCGATCAGTTTGTTTTTCATTATAAATTTAACGTGAAATTGATACTCGAGATGGAATTACCATTTACCGAGGTTTTTGGTGGGCCATTTGTATTTTTCTAGGACGTTCTCGGTTTTTCTGGTTCTCCTAAACTTAATAATTTATCACATTAAGCAATTATATAATCTGAGAGAATCAGATCCATAGAAAGACTCTTAAGAATAAGTCTTTCAAATTTTTTTAAACAAACTAAAGATCTGTTGAGAATTTTGATTCAATATACATTATTCAGTTTTTGTTCAAGGGAAAATAGACAATTCGCTATCGTTTCTGTTAAAAAAAATAACTTTCAAGTTGATAACTCAAGATTTCAGAGTCGTAGCCGTAGATCTTGGATGACATGTGTCCATCAGATCGCCTGTTTTAAAACTTCCACTTACTAGCATACCTACAGCAATCAGAATACATTAGAGTCTCTTTGTCACGTCGGAACTAAATGTGTTCATCTCGGGACACAGCCCATTCTTGGCTCACTCTCTAAATCAGAATGTAGCAACCAGTATGGTTTCAAATTGAGACGGCTCTCTCCCAGAAATTCATCCAGAATCCCTTGATGTTGTGATCCTCGAAACAGGATAGCTTTTGAGCTAAAATCGAATACAAACTCCTAAAATACGAAGCTGCATTAATTCGTTTAGGAGTGTGATTTGCACGGTTGAATTCCTTGGTATGATGTGTACTCAATGCGCCGGCATGATTGAAAAAACTTGCGTGAGCTGAAAGTTGAAATAATTCAAGAATTTTTCTCGGGTTTCCCACCGGGTCAGGTTGATGAAGTGCACCGACGTTTCGAAGGCTGACTCTGCCATCGTCTTCAGGGTGAAGTGACTCCTTGATTGAAATAAACTATTTTTCTTTGGCAGATTCAAATAACTGTGGGAGATGCCACGAAAGTTTTTCAACAAAGTTAAAGTAACTGTCGCGGCATGAATCGAACCGCTGACATGAATCGAAAATGAGGAATTTACATTGCACAAATCATTCGCCTTGATCGGGATTCGAACCTGGATCCCTCGTTGTCTGACCGAGTGTCGAGGGATCGTGTTTCGAATCCCGGCCAAGGCGAATGATTTGTACGCTGAAAATTTCTGCATTTTCGAAGCTTATCAGTGGATGACAGCGAATGTCGCTTAAAGTAACTGACGCGGCATCCCTCGCAGTTGTTCTATTTCGTTAGAGAGAAACATGTTTGAACTTGGAATGTTGTCTTGAATCTCGTGGTGGATGAGGGAGCGTGCACGAGTAAAATTACTTGCGTCATTATATGCAGTTATTGGTCGGTTTCTTTCCTTTAAAGCCCCTAGCTATTCACAGCGTAAGAGGAACCTTCGGTAGCCTAACTG
This sequence comes from Hetaerina titia, assembly GCA_037158775.1. Lineage (NCBI taxonomy): Eukaryota > Metazoa > Arthropoda > Insecta > Odonata > Calopterygidae > Hetaerina > Hetaerina titia. Next base: position 48,649,860 of record CM073772.1, on the reverse strand, counting down.
GTGAAATAAATCGGTCAAAAATCAAAGGAATCGCATTCAAATCCCAGTCAAAGTGAATGAAAGAAACAGATTGAATGAACTTAAATGAATTGAACTTGGAACAGTAAAAAATAAAAAGGTAGCAAATGACAATATCTCCCAGAGTTCACTATTCTCACGTGAACCTTATGCAAAACAAATCCATTTGAGTTATCGTACAAAAACCAAGAGCTAAAATTTTAATCATGGAAGTCTTTGTAAGAGAATAAAATTGCCAGGCATTTAAATTTAAGTTAGCAATAATCCTCTTTAATGAAAGGGTGAAATCCAATTAAAACTAGGTTTTAAATGCTCTCGACGACACTATCACGCGCCTCTCGCTTAACTAAAACTGTTAGAAAGATGTCAAATATTTGACTTTAATTCAGACGCCGGGAGAAAAATTCTAGTTCCATGACACAGTACCGTAGACGTAGTGGGTTTTCCTCCAAGTTTGTTGCTGTAGTCTGTAGACAGGCGAAAACGCCCGTCCTCGTAAGAACAGCTCCCCATGGCGCAACTAGCTGCTAAGAACCGTCAATTTTTACAAAATGAAAAAAATACGAAATTTTATTGCCAGGTGAACCCGTAATCAAAAAATAAGGGGAATTTTACCGATCAGCAAACACAAAAAAGGAATCTATTCTCCCAAGTATTCGCAATCATTTTCTATTCGCTAAATTTCATTAGTCACGCGTAATCTCTATTTTCAAACTCAATTCACGAACCTGGAAGAACAGCACCACCTCCTAAGTCGCTCCATTATTTAGTAAATGATAGGTCAATATGAGAAACTGAAAATCCTAACGGGGTTTTGCCGTCCTTAAAAAGCCCAATCTGGTGAAACGATCACGACTTATTACGGAAAGTTATCGTCTACGTATATGGTGTAATAAACATAAACATTGTCTCCATATATGCTCACTTTATGCCCTCCATAGTTTAGAATCTGCTATCATGGATATCCATCTCCCAAAACTTAAAAAAATTACAATTTTTCAACTTTGAAAACATGCCGAAAATTATACAATAAAATATAACGACCCACACATTAGTAAAACTAAACGAAAACAAATCATGACTCCCTATTCGGTATTTTATTGAGCATGTTCATTGTACGTAAAAAAAAGACTAGACCTTAGGATATTATTAAGCAAAAATTAACCAATATTAACGCATTTATGACAGAAAATTTTGCCTATCGGTGGTTAACTTTTCCTCTCTCTTAAACAGACTCGTAAGATACTTCATAATTCTTGCATCAAATTCATGATAAAATAGCCTTACCCTAATTTCAATGCAACAATTTCAGAGTGTAAAAATCATTCACCTTGACCGGGATTTTTACACGAATGATTTTTACACTCTGAAATTGTTGCATTGAAATGCATGTTAGCGGATGACTCCGTTAAAAGTTACTGTTGCGGCCTCTCCCACAGTTTCTTGAAACTTACCCTAATTTTTTTTGTTCCATTCTCAATTGAAAACAAGTAAGTATATCTATCGATTCAAGAAAGGAAATTGTGTAACATTTGTAAGACGATTCCTTCAAAAGTGTTGGAACAAGTTGAAAACATTTCTAAATAAGGGAAGGAGAGGTCGTCAGACCATTCATAGTAGCTTCTCTTGCTTCTTAAACCTATGAATTTTCTCCCCCCGCAATTGTCGTGAACCGCGATCGAAAGAGCAGAGTTTCACCACGAATACTGCATGGTGTACCGCCCATTACTTATGCCGACTTTTGCTTTCTCCCGAACAATCAAGTCCGTATTGAGTTTCCACGGGAGAAACGAGGCCAGTATGTCAGGTGGTGAATGTTCGCCCCAATAATTGCGGATTATTTTACCCACTCGAATTTCTGCTAGCATTCAAGATTCGCAACTCATGCCCCAGTAAATTATCTAGTGTTTATAATCGTGCTAGTTGTGGAATTTGGTTTTTCGAAGTGCTCCGATAGCTGAAATCCAGCCGATCCTTATGCTCCAATAGGAATTATCCATAGTGTCTCCGTCATAAGGCTTTATATCATTAATAAAATTGGGCAATTTGAGCTGAAACTATCTTGTGAATTAGGGTTGATAGACCCCTATGCTGAAGTCAGTCAGGATGAGAATAACAGCTATATGAAAGGCTATATATAACGATAGTAATATAATTCGTATGTTTAAGAATTTGATGAGTAATAGTCTTATCAAATCAAGACTTGACATTTTTTCGGTATGTGACTGTCCATAAATTTAACAAGGTTTGGGGGGGGGGGGGGGGGGGGAGAGGGATGGTGTGCGATTTCATTACATTTCCTGACGTGGTCAGTGGGGGTGTTCAGGAGGAATGTTAATTAGGGTTTATTATTTCTTTATTTAAATCATTGTTTATGAAGAAATAATTTGAATTATCTTTGATTACGGGAGGACACATTTTCAAATACTAACAGATAAACATCTCAGATCAGAATTTTTAAAACATTTAGCTCTTTAAAGAGTTTCAATTATGAATTATACTGTTGTTGTACTTGATTATAAATTGACTGCAGTGCTCGATACGATGTTCCCTGCTTTTCTTTGTCCTTTGTTGTTTTCAAGCTTCTCCTTCCATCTCTCGTCTCTCTCTGTCGGGGGAACTCCTTACGCCGTCTGCTGCCTACAACGGTGTGTCGCATTCCCTTCCTATGACTTTAAGGGCGGAGATTATATGTTGCATGTCCATTTGATAGTAGATTTCCACCTCATACTTTTCAATTCTACATGATCTATCTTATTATGGTGGAGACCTGTCCTATAAATGGTTGTGGGTCATTTTTATTCCCTTTTTTTCGTATAAAAAATGACTTATATATTAGGTGAATTAACCCTTGTTTTGAATTAAGTCTTCCTCCAGCATGTGCACGAATTTGCACGTTGTTTGACAATTTTTTACGAATATTTTTCCCTCTTCCATAACCACCCTTATCGTTAACCCTTCCCATCTGTTTCTTGCACCCCTTACCACACACCTTTTTGGTGGATCGCGGAGTATTTACGTGTGGCGTTGTGGATAAATAACCTCATTTTGCCCTATGTATTCTGAGATCACTAAAATGAAAAAAACAAGTAATTTAAGTTAATCAACGTTTTATAGGGAAATTCGTAATTGAAGTAATCGGTAGCTAATCATAATAATATAACTCTTTCATCAGACCTAAATGCACATTTTTCTTTGCTTTTAGAAACATGTGCTTGTTTGATGTACATAAATGATAGCGCCGATAATTACGCAGAGCGGGAGGGGGGAGGGCTTCTTAACCTTATGGATACTTAAAGAGGGGTGGGGTGTGAGTAAAAAAAACCAAATCTCACCTTGCGTAATTTAAGGATGACCCCTTTTTTAGTGCATTGGCAGTTGCAATACAACATTCACACTCAATACGGACCTCAAAACCCAGTAGTTTTGGTTCCCGCTATTCAAGATCTTATGACCCGTATTCTACACATGAGTGGCACGAGTAAAATTCCTGAGTAACTTTAGTGTTCCCCAGTGTTTTTAATTGTTCCGAATAATATTTTATCCCATGTGATATTTTTTCCGTCGCTAATTAATGAAAAATTAAATTTAAAAATTAATGAAAACCGTGACGGCATCGCTCTACTCGAAACCGTTGTGAGAAGTAGGTCCATCGTATTAACTGGGGAGAGTAAAAACATGACCCCGCCGGATTATGAAGGGCGAATAGTGTTACAGGTCGGCGAAACCCGCGGTTCACCTTGTTCAGCATTTTGCCTCCGTAGAGTTTTTTTATAATTCTGGGTAAAAAATGAGGAAACCCAAAATTCATTACGCGGACGCGGGTGGAGGTATTATTTTTTAGTAGCTGTAACACACTAACGTCATCGGACACGCACTCGGCCACTTCGTGGCTCGATTCGTACCCAGGAAGTGCCGGCAAGGGCCGCAAGGTCGCTTTCAGCACCGCCAACTGTGGCTGTAATTCGCGTCGTAAAATTCGCGTGCCGTGGTGTCGAGCAGCCGCATCGCAGGCGAAACCGCGATCCCCTCGGGTCATTCGGGAGGAACACCACTGCCGACCTCCTCCCTTTGACGTACGCCAGCTGACTCGGCGGTGGTCCCAAAGGGTAGGGGCGGAAGACCTGTCTTCCCTCCCTCTCGGCGAGAGCAGGTCATGTATCCCATTTTCACCGTGGGGACTCCATGTCGGCCTCCGATCCCGTATTTTTAAAAAGCTCCTTTCGGCAAATTTGGTCGCACATGTTCCAACATTAAGTGGTGGAATGCCGCCAGGGTAATTTGGAATAATGGACTGTGAAAAGGAAGAGTAGATGACGCTGTCTCTGACGAAACGGCCGAGCTAATTTCCATTGGTCAGTTTTCGATTGGTGTACAATTATGGGTGTGGTGTATGCTGTCCGCTTGTCTTATTATTCCGGATTCAAAGATAAATGATAGTCTCAAGCTCTCCATAGTGAATCCAAGCTAGGGTTAATTTTTCTTTTGGGTAGCTAAAAGTGGGAAAACCTCATGTATGACTAGCGATGTCTACGAGATAATAAATTCGATTTAAAGGCAATGACTGTCGGTGTCATCAGCCATTAAATTCGCACCACATAATTTATTATCACGAATCAACCCGAATTCTGGGTTGACGTACAGGTCCTGTATGTTGGAAAAGACATGATGGCTATGGCTTTCACGCGCTAAAAATTTCGTAACTAAACATTCCCTTGCTATTTAGATTGCTCGTCCCTGATTGCTATCATTCGTATATGAAAGTTTTTTTTTACAAAGTTCATATATTTTTCTGTGTACTCAATCAGTAAAATTGTGTGTTAAATATTTAAAAAGTTATAATGTTATATTTAGTGAAAATGTCTCGTTAACATAAGTTTCTGACCTTCCACACAAGTCCAAAGTTTCCATCCAGATGATTTGTCGCCATAACTGCCTATGGCCGTTTTCAGCTAGCTTCTCCGGATAGAATCCTGGTCCAGCTGTCAGGGGGGAGGGACGCCGTCGCACGAATCCACTTTTTCACTCAAGAAACCACAAAGTTCCTTTGATAGAGACACAAACGGACACCGTGTGTTCCTCTCGAACGTTCAGAATGGGATATCACAGCACTTCAGTTTTGGTGTGATGCCGAAACGACTTCCCAGGATTTATATACCTTCCAGTACTCAGGGAAATCGAGGAGAGGAGTGAGAGGGGAGTCCGTCCATTCTGACCGCATTTGATTGCAAGTTCAGCCAGACAATCGGAACCTTTCGGTCATTCGAAGGAACTGAGAGGATTTTGACGGAAAGAGAAGTCGGAGATCAGGATGGTGCATTCACTAATGTGTATACCAGATCAGATGAGTCAGGTTCGAATCCTGGAGGTGGCAGAAATTTTCATTGTTATCCCTATCTCTACCTGAGGTGCTTTGTGGAGAGAACTTGGGAGTGCGCTGTCCGTTGGATGCGACGTTTAATTGAGAACCCTTTGGTGCATTTCGTTAAGAGTAGACTAATGAACGCCGGATTTTTCTCTCTCTCTCCCCATCCTCCATTCCCTCAATGTCGTAACCCTACCGAATCACCAACGTCTATTCCTAATGGTGAAAATGAATGACCTCGACCTCAGAATTTTCGACCCATTGGGCTACCGTGACATCAAAGAATACTAGGGTTTTCAGTGTCAATTCGTGGAATTCCGTTTGACAAATTTCAAGGAAAATAAATGGAACAAAATAAGGGAAAAAGGAATTTCGGTTGGGATAATTGAGTATCGATGTAGATGAGATATGGGTGTGGGGAAAAATGGAGAAAATAAATAAAACGAAAAGAAACGAAAGCAAACGATGAAGTTTTAGGCATGGTTTTGGAAGGAAAACGGCTTTTGGGAAAAATTCGAAACCAGAACAAGTGGATTCATGAGGTACTGAGAGCCATCTGGATGCTGAAGACAGTAATAGTGGGAAGAATGTTAGTAAAACTGCATGTAGTTAGAGGGAGGAAAAGATTTTACATGTGATGTGAAATTGAGAGAGGCAGAAAGTATGCAGAGCTAAGGAATGACAAATTGTAATGTGTAGTATTTATTAATATAACGGCTTTTTTATTGAGGCGAGATTGAGACTTAATAGTTCCTTCTTATATCTAACCCCTAAACATGCATACGGTATAGACAATTGCTCCTACAAATCACCTAGGCCCAATGTAGAAGCCAACCCATCTAGACGAGAATCGAACCCGCGACCTCTGAGTTGGCAGACGAGGGCGTTACCCCACCGCCAATGGCCAGCCCTCCCCTGACAAGTAGAAATATTTGCAGGGATAAATGGATATGAGTGGACAGCTAGTATTTTCTTAATTGTTGTAGGTGCTTTAAAAAATTGTCTCGAACTCAAGTTCAAGTCCGAAGAATATAAATTTCATTCTTGTCCTCAGCCTAAATATTAAGTCACGGCGCATTCATCGGAGTCAAACCTTCTTCGTTCAATTTCGGATCCCTCATTCTGAAGAGGATCCGCTTTCAAGTTTGTACCCCTATTTCCCGTGGAGCACTGGCCGAACAAACGCATAGCATGCGTGGCTTCGCCTTTTCCTGGGCGCTCATCAGTCGTTTGCTTCTGTACTCGCCCCATAGGCTTTGGACGGTGCGGTGGAAGAGAAGAAGGCGATCCAGGCCCGATTCGAGCGAGACTTCGAGGCCCTGAGGACGGTGAACACGGACCGCGAACAGCAGCTGCTCGACGACTTCGAATGGAAGCTTCGCGAGGTGGAGGCGACGTGCAAGCGGAGGTTGGAGGAGAAGGAGAGGGCGGCCGAGGAGAGGATAAGGAAGAGCCGGGAGGAGGCAGAGGCAACCTCCAAGGTGCAGATGCAGGAGGTGGGTGGATGCAAGGCGGCCAGGAAGCCGGAATCACGAGACGCATCGGTACAGGGATGCTTCATAACGGTCAGGATTGTTCGTTTCATCGTTGATTCCATTACAAAAATAATATTTGAAGGTAAAATCTTGAAAAAATCATATCGAAAGCAAGACAGTACGAAAACAAGGTCTATGCCTTGTCCCATACTTTCCCTTGGTAATGAATGCCACAAAGTGCTCTAACTTTCAGTGTTTCACTGAGTGGCTAGTTTTCAGCTACCTCCTTTTTGGTTTCATATTATTTTTTACTCTCTAAACTTAAGCCAATATTTAAAAATATAGCGAGTAAGCATAGATATTATTTTGCAGTAACCTACACTAGTCAATTCCAGTCTGGTTGTGGGCAATCACCAAGTATGCTATATACATCTAGATCAAATCCTATTCTCATCAGCTATGTAGCCATCAGTTACAAGTATATAACCTCTTAATTCAAAGTGCAAGTTGAATTATAACTTTCTTGTAGATTAAGGAGTTACCTTAAAACCATATTGTTATAATTGAAAGATGCTTATTGTATTTCAAAACAGTTTCAAATGATGTGTCATTCACTCTCGACAAAATAATTTTAGACCAAGTTACCATATTTTGGAATACAATCATGGAAATGAAGATTTTATGAACTTTGAGGAATACCCACTGTCTTTTTATGCAGTATTTATACTTCAGCTTATTTTCATATCCATTATGAGAGGATTGAAAAATTAAAAACCTATTTATTTCCCCAGAAAAAATGTATTTTTAATCCATTTGATTAATACTTTCACTATCTATATCTCAATGTGCACCCATGATGTCTTAATTTACATCACTTTGTAATATGTTCAATGAGAATATCATTACATTTGTTTATCTAATGAACATTAAAAAAACACCTGTAGAATTAAAGAATCAAAAATTGTAAAAACTACTTGCAAGAGAATTATTCTGAGAAAAAATATCATTTTCTGCAAATTGGGAACCTTTTTTTTTTTCAAGATTTTGCGCAAAATTAATTTGGCATGTGAAAACAAAGTGTAATGTCCCAATCCTTTTTCTTGTCATTAGCTTGCTGCTCTGAAAACTCAGGAAGCTGAGTTAGCTCAGCTCCGTGGTCTTACACATGAGCAGCAGAGGTCACTCCGGCAGGGGTCAAGGCAAATAGAGAGCCTTCAAGTGAGCGAGAAGATCCTTCAGGAGGAGGTGTCCAAGCTGAGCAAACTTCTGGAACGGGAGAAAAATAATGCCATCAACTCCGAGGTAATTAACTCAGCCATTCTTTTGATGATTCTATAGTAAAAATCTAGGGGAACTAAGTCCCATGGCTGAATGCAGCAAATATCAACCACTTGACTTATACTCACTAAAAGGTCATTAAATGACCTACCAGGTGAGGAACAGTTTTACACGCCCCTCTTAAGTGCCTGCACATTTGACTAAGATTAGTGTTTCCAAATATGTTATTGACACCACCGTTTACCATTAAACTTTTCATGCACTCACCAAACTAAATAAGTACTGCCATAAACAATAAGAAGCTAATTGTAAAAAATATACTTTTATGAAAATCTTTTATTTTTTTAAATACTATAACCAGTAGTCAACAGGCAAAAATTACATTCACTGAAAATTACTTAATTTTTTATTGAAAATTTTAAAGTTTATCCATTTATTTCAAAATTATCAAGAAAAACAATTGGTAACCCATTCATTATGACAGGATAAATATTTTTTCATTGACTTGGAGTGCTTAAGCTTTTAAAATATTACAATAATACATAATTGCACATACAAAGGCAATTGCCGATTGTTATAGTAACTTCCAATGTTTGATTTCGGGACAGGGATTAGACAATTTTGGAATGCAGGAAGAATAAATAAAACAGTTTCTGGCGTAACTTGGTGGAAAATCTTCGTATTGATGTTTTTCAGAATAACTTTGCTTTTCTACATAACATTTTATGTGGAAAAGCAAAGTTGTTTAATTGAAAAACGTCAATTGGAAAAATATATACTTCTATTACGTTCACCCCTTGCCTTTTACAACTTCCCGTGAAGATAAAATTCAATTTCAATATTTGCAACAAAAAATTATGTGCACTCATCTGTGGGTTGATGTGGTTCCCTCTTCTAGATTGCTCATACTAAGAAACTCTCTGACGTGGAGAGGTCGTGGTCCAATCGTTTGGCAGCCCTGAGGAATGAGCTGAACTCTTCATGGGAGGATCGATTGAAGAAGGAGTTAACTCGACTGAGGAATGAGCTGGATCGACAGCACACAGAAGAGAAGAAGGAATTGGAGGAGGCTGCAACAGCCAAGTCAAGGGTTGAGAGGCGGGAACTGGACAGGAAGCTCAAGGAGGCACTGGATGAGGTGAGAAGAAATCAGCAAGGAAATCTTAATGCACATTATTGTTATGTCCCATGACCTCAAACAGGATCCCTAAAAGGTCATAAATAAGCACCCCATGTTATTTATTCCGAAATCAAAACTAATATGGTATATGTGACAATCAGGATTTTACCTTCTGTTAATGATTTAGGTGGCCATTATGTATTACAGTTTAAGGAGGGACTTAAAACATGCATTATGCACATTGGGGATTCCTTTAACTTAGTGCTTAGCTTAGTTTTTTTGATAGAAGAACAAGCAGAAGTCTACTGTCAAAATTTTGGCTCTGTGCTCCATCTATTTTCCTAGTTTCAGAACAGGTTTTTCAATTTACTTAGATTAGAAATTCCTAATCTAATGAAATTACATTCATATCCAAAATTTCAATTCCCAATTCCCTGCATGTTATTTTTTAGCATCTAAGAGGGGAAGAGAAAGAAAGTTTGAGAAACACTGATGAAATTATTTACCCCTCCTAAATTGAAAAATGAAGGAATACTGAGGAAATTCACAAATGTTACCATAACCCTTCCACAAAAAAATTCTACAACAGAATTTGGAATGGCATTGGTGGCTGGAGAGAGAGCTCAGTGCCATATGCCAATAGAGTAAATTTTGCTGTTTCCCTACTCTATAATAGACATTACTATAGGAAGCCCTATTGGAATATGTTGTTGCAGTCAATGCATATCTGTGGTGTCTATCTTCAATATCATGCAAACCCCAGCCAGTCAGGTTTTTATGGGTGAGGAGAGTATGAACAACTTCACAGGCCTAGGTGCCAATCAACTACGAAAAACCTATCCTTAGTAATTATATTACAAGCAATCTATTCTAGTCCAGAACCAGATAAACAATTTGCAGGAAAATTTTTTACTAACCTAAATACCTCTGTGTGGGTTATAGACTCTTCCTCATCCCTCAACTCCAGTTTAATAGTGTGGTGATTAATTTGGCAATGAAAGAAATATTATTGTTAACTTCTAATTTTTGTCTCACACCTACTCTAATTACCACTGAAAGCAGGCAAGTAAATACTGGCCACTCCACCTAAATGTTTATCTGAATACACTACTGATCCAATGAAGTGAGTCCCTATGCTCAACCTGATTTTTTAAATGAACTTCCATTTCTATACCCATGTCTTTATCTACTCCCTGGAGTGAAATCCTCGGGGAGTGTCACCTTTAAGATGTTGCAACTCACATATATAATTAATGGTAATTTTTTATTATTTTACAGATATCTAACCTCAAGGCTAACTTGGAAAGCAAAGAAGGAAGTTGGAAGAGAGAGCTCGAGAAAGCCCAAATCAACTCTGACAGAGATATTTTTGAGCTTCGTCGAAAGTTGGACAAACTAGATATGTCATATCAGGATCAAATCGAAATATTGAATGGCAAACATCACAAGGAAATTGGTAAATATGTCTTGCAAGGTTAATTATTGTGATTTGTTATATGTGAATTTGTTCTTTTTTTAATTTTGTTTTTTTTTGATAAATTGACCTACAACAAGGTGTAAAAACAATATAGGTCTACACATCCAATCCCACTTTAAATGCAAACTTAAAAAGTGGATCTTTCCATTTAGTCCATATCATCTGTGACAATTAATAAACCCATCATAATTTAGAATGAGTGGCACACTTGAGAATTAGGTACACATCAGCAATTGATATAATAATGGAGTAATTAAGTCGAAAATGGAAAGGTGGACCACCTCCATATTTCCAGTACCTAACTAGCACTAAATTGGCACTTAGGGAAAAATCAACTTTGTACCCCTAGTACCTAGCAGTTCTGTACCCCTATAGGCACCCTAATTTGAATTTATTTCATCCCATGAAACTTGCTCCCCACAACCTACTGCCTCCATGCTAAGCATGCCTATATCTATTTTTGCAAGATAAGAGTAATATTATAAACAAATATAAACCATGGATGCATTCCTAGGGTTACCATTGATATTTTTACAAGGTTGCTTTTTGTAATTTTAAGGGAAGTGAAGGTACTTTATCTAAACAAGAAAGTACCTGGACAGTCATTCCTCTAGAGAGAACCCCCGAGACAAATTCATGGCCTTCATCAGAGTAGGTTTCTAAACTCTATTGTGTTCATTGGAGTTTAGAAAACCCTCCTATGTTGAGCTTAAATGCCTTTAGACAAAGCAACATTCTTTAGGGCTTATTTGCCTGGAATTACATGGTCAATGTGTTCAAAGGTGGAAATGGGAGAGATATGATGGGATATCAATAAAAAATTAGAAATATTTCATTTTTTTATAGTATGAAAGAATTTTCTAGTCTTCAGATGACCAATTTTGTCACTAACTGACCTCTTTCCATGACAAAGGAAATTAAGCTAAACTTAAGACTGACAGACTTTCGGAAATTGTTAATTATCTTAAATATGTGAATTTGCATGTACAATGCATAGCCTACTAGCATTCTTTTCGGAAATCAGTTCTTTTTCTTCTATGCATAGCAAATGGGAAACCAAACTTTCATTATGTCAGGCTTTATCACAGTGGAAAACATTTGATTCTTCACCTGCACTACTGCAGTCTGCAAGATTGAAATTCAAATTGTTACATTGGAATTCATGTTCTTATTTACTTCTTATAATGAGGAATAAGTGCTTGTCAGTTACTTCTTCGTGTTGAAACAAATTTTAAATGCCTTAGTTTTTTATGAATTTGTTAAATCATTTCTTGAGTTCACATTTTATCTCAGATACCTCAGATATCACAGCTCAAACAAGTGGTATTGCGAGCTTTTTGATCATAGATCATAGGGAAATTTCTCAAAATAACACTTTGAGGGAGATCATAAAAGTGGCATTATATCTTAAAAATATCTTGAGGCTAGGCTGGGATATGTATTTGAAAATTAATATTTACAAGGAGTGAAGTCATGCATAGTATCTGAAAAACAGAAAATCAACAAACAAAAATAAGAAAGCTGAAATATTACTATTTGAACTTCACTCAATTAGTGGGATGGATGTCAATCCCCTGATGGAACCGATTGGTTGTATTCAATGCAGGTAAGCACGTAGCAAATTCTACTTAGGATGTCAAATCCCTTGATTTTTGTCCAAGACAATTTGTAAGCAGGTTTGCAAGTACATTTAACACAGATAAGGTACTACTTACACCACTTCACAGTTAGGAAAATGGGCAGGATAACAACTAATCCTCTTGTTAAAAGTCCCATCTCCACTATCAAACTGTTAATCCTGAAAACCTTAAGTACAATCTAGTATGAGCAGTAAATAATTATATTGTCCTTGTCATCTCATTTAATGCCCAAATTAAGAAATCCACTGTAAAAAAAACAATTTTACATGACTGAAATTGAAGCAGATTTCCCAATTTCCATGACAGTAAAGATCCATCAAAATTGCTTTGTGCTCAGTACCTAGTCACAGGTTAACACATTGCATTGAAAATTGGGATATTTTAGTTCAAATCCAAATCAAGTGTGCTGAATTGCTGTTGGGAAATCTCTTCGTTCATGTATTAATTTTAACTTGCTTAAATGGATTTATACAGTGCATTATTGTGGCATTTCCAACAATGGTGCTACAATCACTTTAATTTCAAAATAATCAAAATGTGTTCTATGAATTTTCTTTTTTCTAAAATAACACATGTTTATGCACTAATTAATAAGATTTAGCCACACCCTCCTCCTAGCTTCTGCTTAATAGGAAAGCAATGCATAATTCCTTTAAATAATCCTGTTTTTTCACTAACCATGGATAATATCTGTTCTTTCTTGCTACAAACTTTTGAAACAATGCATGTGTAAATTTGACATTCCAGAAAAGCTGAATCTAGAGGCAGAACAACGCATAGCAGCTGTAGAGCAAACATGGCAAATGCAACTAAGCTCCACAAGAACTACTATTGAATTAGTAAAGGAACAAATGGAAAGAGATGCACAGAAGAAGGTAGAAGCAGTGCACGATGAATACAAAATCAAAATAGGTAACAAATTCATCTATTAATGATTAAGCTGTCGGTCAGAAATGACTTATATTCTTTAGTGGGGAAGTAATTATATTTCATTAACACCATTTGGAGTTGGAATCAATGCATTAGGAGACAAATCAAATGTAAGAAGGCTAGTGCCCTGGAATCTAATCGCATAGTAATCAAAAGATTCAGGTGTTAAATTTGGCCAAATGTCCTAAAATGTTGCAATGCATTTTCTAAAAGAAATAAGATTGATTCATATAAATACATAAAATATGCAAAGTACAAAGCCAAAGGTACATATAATGGAGCAAAACAATTTTCAAACAAGTTATATAATGTGTATATAACAAGTACAGTGGTATGATAACTGTTCTAAAAATTCTTTCAAAATATTCAATAATTGTCATATTCACTTCAGAGCTCTGTGCATCAGACAATCCAATAAATAATTCTCAACTTGTCATTTAAATTATGAAATTATGGAGGTTAAAATAATTTGAAATGTAAAGAGGTATGATGAAGAGATCCCTTGAAGCACATAAATGATAGTTATTTTACCAATTTTCATCAAGTATGATCATTTCATTGAGACAGCATTGTTTCTGTTGAAATTTAACCAGATTTCCTTGGCTATTTTGCTGGAAGTATAAGAATCTTCATGGGAAAAACAGATGATGAAACATCATTGGGAGCAAATGAAAATATAAAATGTATTAGATTGTAAGGATGTCATAGTGGAAAACATAAAACTTCAAAATTGTATGAGCTCCTCCCTTAGTTAGTATGCATTTGGAAAAATTCATGTTCCAGAGGGAATGTGCAGGCATATGGAAACAGTTTCTGACTGTCCCTTCCAAAATCCTCCAGGAACGATGTCACAAAAAACCTTCCAACAGGATCAGTCTCTTCACATATCTTTGGGAAACACTATTAGTCAGTACAATGAACTTATTTATGCATATCCATTACTAGAAGTGGGTGACTACCTCCAAGAAAACATGAGAGAAGCCATGGTCAACATTGTTATGTGTATTATTTAGCAACCTGCATGGTGGTTATCTCATGACTTTAACATATTCTTCACTGGAGTCAACAGAATATACAGCTGCATGGCCTAGAAGGATAGGTTCATAACTCTTCACTACCCAGAAGCAAGCATAACAAATTCAATGTAAACTAATGGTCATTTTGATCCTCAAAAAGAGCCGTAAATGATAAATATTTATTGTTCACAATTCTGAAAAAAATGGCTAGGCATTATTAATTCTGGATGAATGACTTCCCAGTATGCCTTCTTACAGCTGTGATATAAAACTTCTTTCCCTATAAATGACATACTAAATTTCTTCTGTCCACTGTCTTTCCTGTCCACTTCCTATATTCAGTTACCTAACTTTAATTTACATATCACATATTTGCTCCTCACAACCATGATTATAGATTGTAAAATCATTTAGATAGTAAATAAATGTCAGATTCATGCATGGCATCTTCAAACCATGTTACATAGAATAGAGATACTTCTGAGTAAACTTGATTCTATATAGTTTACACACTCCCCAGCACTTAATGATTAGTTTAAGTATTAGACCCAAATACTTTCTATTAGCCCCAGTGTCCAAACACTTTCTCTCCTTATCACTGCTTAATCCTGAAGATATTTGAATAGGTTTTCAGTGTGATAAAAATATTGAGTAATTAGTACCCAAAACTGACTAAAAACTTGAGAGTAATCCTGTGCACTCACTCCATGAATTCAGGATCAAATTATCCATGTGACTGTTTAAGTGCTTACAAGGTGAGCTAACTACTGTGAGGTGAGGTGCATCGGTGATATATATTCAGGACAAGGTTATGTGATCAGCTCAAATAAATTTTGCCTTTTTAAACCAGTATGCCCCAGGGTGCATGATTATTTCACTGAACATGGAAATACTTACTTAATATACTATTAATTGTGAGCAACGCTTTGAATGATAGTAAAATTTTTTACAGACACCCTATGGAAAAGGCTCACAGATGATAAAGAAAAGGCTGTCATGTCAGTGGAGAAAAAGTTCCTAGAGCAGTTGGAGCATTTGAAGGAAGAAATGCAGAAAAATAATTCTTCTGCCCAAGAAAGTGAGGTGAGTCAGTTCAGTAAAAGCAGCTTCACTATTTAACTAACAACTTACATGTAGGATTGTAGAACATTAAATAAATTATTCATCTTTTGCATTTACTTTTACTGACAAATACCAACCAGTTCCTCATCCCTTACAATAAGAATTGATTATGTATATATTTATTTTTGCAATGCTTCACAATGGATATAACTTGCTAGATATAACCTAGCAACTATCATAAAACAGCAGAGAAGGCATGTATACATTTTATCAAATAACCATATTTACAAACCCATGCATTAATGAATGGCTTACTTTGGAGTACATGCCCTTTTTCTTATGCTATTGTTTCTTTTGGTTTAAAAAATAGCATCTTCTCAAGATGGTTAACTCATTGAAAGAGGAGCTGAGCTGCAAGAGTAAAGTAATTAATGATTTACAGGGGAATGTTGATGCCCTTCAAGGTGGAATCCAGGTAAGGAGTGAGAATAACACAACTCTAATAGACTTGTTAGAGATAATTCTTTTGAAGGCTCAAAAATAATTCTTAATCTGTCTACACACTTGTCATGTACAATGATTTCTTATTAATTCTTAATTTATATTAGAAAAATTTAACTACAGTAAATACCTAATTAGTAAAACTAAATGAACTCACAATGATTCACAGACCTATTCAAATGATTATTTTAAGTGAGCACACAATAGGCCTTAATTTTATGATATGAATTGAATATCCTACTGAGTAATATGAATACAAAAGGAGTAGCTTTGAAAATTGTTGGAATAATTTTAAATAATTTTAAATTTTTCAGTTCCTTTTTTCCTTTTATCTTCTTTGAGAGATAATCTGTCAAATGGTTTCCTTTCCGTTTTCAATATGAACAAATAAACCACATTTCAACAACTTCTCATGCTTGCAAAACATCCAGAATGGCAGATTAATTTTTTTTAATAAATTTCAATCAAAATACTCCTATTATGCAATAGCACTTGGTATTAACGCAACCGTATCAGAAAAAAACAAGCTTCATATACTTCCACTTCATGCATTAGCATTATGTCTTGCTGGAGGGGTTGAATTACATCAATGTACTGAGAGAAAAACTGTTTTAATAATCTTTAAAAATGTGCTGTAAATCAGAGGTCCTGTAGAACTGGTAAAGCTACAACTGGCTTAATATTTAGTTCTCATTATTTTGCTATCATATTAAAAGTTGATAGTAAAACTTTCATATTTTCACTCTCCCCAGATTCATATGCAGATTTTTGTCTACTTTACATTAATACGTAAGCTTTAAATCGTTACTTTGCCTTTTCACAACATGTCACATATGGTTGACAGACACCCTTTTAGTATTGAAAATTATTCTTATTAAGTTTCAATAGCCTCTTCAAAAACTTTTAAATCAAGCAAAATTGCTTCAGAAATGTGATTGTTTTCATGATTTCATGTATATAAAATTTGTTCTTTGTGTTTCTATGCCTCGTCACTCAAACAACTCATTTTATAACTGTTGCTCAACTAAAATATTGTTTAAAGGGATTTTGATTTTTAAGGTGGGAAACAATCTCATTATAAATTTTTCAGTTATTTGATAATTAATTTACTTTCTTGGGCATTGGGATTTCTTGTGTGTATTTTCCCTGCATTAAGCATACAAAATGAAACCAAAACATATTAACCATTATTATAATCTTCCATTGGAGAACAAAGATCGGTAGAAATGGAGGCACTAACAAGGGAAGCATGCTATCAAGTAATGTCCTAATCAGATCCCATTTTATGTACTTAAGTTATAATTCAATAGGGTCTATTTTAATATTACTGGAATTGTAAACATTGAGCGTATTTTTGCTGCCAAATTGTAGAAGAAGAAAACTAAGTACTCTGTAAACGAATGAAATTGTTTCACTTAGAAGTGCATGCCATGTTAACAAAATAAGAACTTAGCTAAAAGACCTTTTTCAATTATTCATGCAGCTAAGTTGAGTTTAGCATGAAAACTCTACCAATGTATAATTTATTCATTTCACTGAGGCTTCACTTACCAAATATCTCTCTGTATACCTTTTAGTCTTATTTAAAGATTTATTAAAATGTTTTGAATGTTCCACAGGTACTGAATGAGGAATTGAATACCCAAAGCAAAGAAATGGAGAAGTTCCAGAATGATGCAGAAAATACTCTTAGGTCAGTGAAATTGATTGATACATATTGTAATTGCATGCACTACATCTAGGATCTTTGATCTGTTACTGAGCATTTGAATTAATTTTCATTTTGTCTTATAACACTATACTGAAGTAATTATAAAATGAATCACCAAAGTCACTAAATCAAAAGTGCTGGAGTTCATATTTAAACTTAGACATTTACACTATATATTTTTCCAGAGCAGTAGATAGTATCTACCTAATTTTCTTAGTGATTCCTATGTAATATAATTTCCATATCAAATATTAGGTGTGAATTTAACAAAAAAAATTGCCTCTACTTCATAGCCATTATTTTTTCTCCATTGTGTGCATTGCATGTATCTTTGAGTTTTGATGAACAAGTTCTTTCATCTGTAATTATTTTAACTAGCCAATAATTTTATGAATTCACCTAGTGGATCTGGGAAATGGGAAATTTTGTGATATCTATTGAATATGAACCCAGTAACAAGTACCATACCCCAAGTGAACATGCCGGACAATTGTTTGTGGTCCAATGTCTCTGTTGTCAGCGGCTGTCCCAGCAGTGGCGTAGGCAACACCGTCCGGCTTTCCCCAACCACCACCTGTTCATTCCTAATCCTGCCTTTCCTAGCATGGATGCTCTCAGGGTCTGCGACTGTTGCCATGTCCTCATTACTAATTGCTTTTGCAATTTTCCTTTACAAAGGTCTGTGAAAATGAAAACTGCCTCCAAATGTGAGATTTAGCACAGCTTTTCTTTAGAGTTAGTCAAGTGAGCAGGCTTCTTCATCAGTGCCAATCTAACATGAATGGAATAATAGCTTTCTTTGCAAAATGTTGACATTCAGAGTCAAATTTTGGGCCCTCGTCTTGGAAGTCATGCATAGTTGGTTTGCAAAAAAATGATGAGTATTAGTTAGTCCAAAAATTGTGGCTAAATTATTCCATTGTGAGGCAGAAATTTTTGTGTGAGCTGATATTTTTAATAAAAAAAAGGCCTGTTGGCAATTATGATTTCCTATTTCCATGTTTTGTAATTTTTTAAGATGAAAAATTTTGTTTTCTATAAAATTTTATTCTGCATATATGTAAGCATTTGTTATATTTTTAGAAAAGGCAAAAGATAAAAAAATAACAATACCAAAAATGTACAGCTTTAAGCAGTTCACAATTGTGTTTCTGAAGGGTGTTGACTGTGATAGCTAATCCTTCCATTATTGATTGGTTGGCTTAGCAACGTAAATTACATTTACTTACCTACTGCCTAGGGAGGTTTTTATTCCACATCATATGTGTAGGAATTAATGATGTATTTGGCAAAAGATGTTTCAATTAAATACTATTGTGATGCATTAAAATGACAGAGGTAGCAAAATTTATGCAATTATAATTTTTGAAATTAATATAATAAATTCAATCCTTAAATGTCAGCTTATAAAACAGAATTATTACCTACCTATTAAAATGGAGGAATTATAGTGTAATGGTTGAACCACATGTTAGTGGGCATAAAGGCAAAGATATGGGGATCGGGATGTTGCAGTGGCTGATGTACCGGCTTCCCACCCAGAGGACCAGGGTTCGAATCCCGGAGGTGGCAAATATTTTTCAGTGGTATCCTGATCTTTGCTTGGGATGCTTTGTGGAGAGCACTAAGAAATGGTTCTTTGGCATTGTATTTCATGAAATGAAAAATGAAGTGAGTATGATAATATACCACTTTTCATCACAAGTTACCGATAAAAATCTTAACTCTTTAACCTATCGTTCTCAGTGTCTCTACCCATATTTTACTGCTTAATTATGTAGGTATCCATGTAATTTACTGTATATAATATGTCATGGGGAAATGATTTTCCTTGGATAAACTGAGAGAGATAATTGAGTGTGCATATCAAGAATGATTTTATGTAGGATAGTAATAACGTGAAAAGTATACATCTGTGGATGCAAACCATTGATTGAACTTATTATTTTGTGAAAGAGAGGATGAAAAATGAATGAGTGTACAGGAAATGATTTTGAAGAAATCAAAGTTTTTCCCAAGTGACCTTGAGAGCACCCATTGTCCTCTCCACTCTTTGCTTAGCTCTTCACCTTTAATGCTTCCTTTGTTCCACGTTAACTTGGAAGCTTTGTTCTTTCCCCACCAAACACAAAAACTCTCTTCACTCACCTCAACTCTCAAATGCCACCCGACGTTCCCCTCTCCCCCTCCCCCTTGTGTCCCTCCTCCTATCCTCCGTCTCACTTTGGCGCCACTGCATGACCAGGGAGAGGGAGTCCCAGTTGGAGGCCCAGCGGCTCAAGGACTTGGAGGCACTGCGGAAGGCGCACTCGGATGAGGCCTCCAAGTGGAGAAAGGAGGTGCAGTTGATGAGAGATGCCTTTCAAAGGAAAGCAGCTTCCCTCTGCCAAATGTGAGTTCACATGTCCGTTTCGAGATTCATGGAATTAACAATTGCAATAGGCAATTAAATTGGGGAGGAAAAACAGATACCAATTGGGGGCAATAGGACATCCTAAAGAAGGATGCTCTATTGCCCCCCAATCTTTTATGTTATGAGATTGATATTTTTTTTCAAATTTTCATAACAGTGTGGCAGCCACATACAATAATTTTTTCCTGGTTTTTTCATTACCAAATAATATTAACAATAATCCAGAGTTGAGTAAGGTATGACCATTACCAATAAAAGCAGTGAGAATACATGGACAACATTTTTCACTTGGGAAATAGATAGCGGAGGATAAAGAACAATTTGCACTCGTGTGGGAAATATTTGAATATTGAACCTATTCTTTTTTCAAAATTATTGCCATTCATTATTTTGCAATAACGTGCTAAATGTAACACATTGTTTTTTTCATGACTTAAAGATTGTAGATATGTCATAGCCTTATAATGGAGTCAATTTTCTCGATCCAAAAAGTAATCAAGGGTCAACTACTCCATCCTCTCTATGATATAAGCCTTCCCCTAACATTTTTTGAAGAAAACTAGATCACATATTACTAGGGTAGGCTAATATCATTATTTCCAGCAGCACAAATTGATCTTTACCATCCAGAGTATGACCAATTTTCTCAAGCAAAATTATGGTATGTATCAAAAAACAAAACTATAGAAACTAATGGAAAGGTTAGTTTGAATAGGTGAGGGCTGAATTCACTTGGTAATAAATCCATGCATGCACACATTCTGGGTTCTGTGGGATACTTCCTTTCCATCACAGTAAGGGTTTAGATGTGAGTGCCCAGAGGTATCACCCAATTAGGAATAGTAGAGTGTCTTCCAGGCTAACTTAGTGGCAATGAGGTTAAAATTGTGGTAAAATTATTTGATGGATAGATGATCACATGGAATTAGTATCACTTTTACATGAAAGATGACATTCCAAATGGCCATAAATGCCACCATTATTGGAAAAGACACAACTGCTCATAAACTATTGAATTCTAAGGTGTGATGTACCTCAATACCAAAATACCATTTTATCTTTAGGTAAAATTGGTATGATTTTAATACAGGGAAGTCTGTTTTTCACAAGTAGAATAGGTTAAAGGACTACCTATGTCTTAATCTACAGGAGAAAATCCTGAAATATCTTTTCACCTTAAACTATCAATATATGACTCAAATAAGAAGTTTCATAACAGAACTATAAGAAAATGTGGAATACGCTTGATTGAGGATGATATTGGCATAGACAATAATGAAATGTGGACTATAGTTTTTAGAGAATAAACTATATTAGGGGTCATAATTAAAATGCAATAATAATTTTAAATTGGCTATTGTCTTGATTTAATGGTCAAAATTATTTTCCTCATTAAATTTTCCCATTGACCATTTCCTTCAGATGTCTTTCAATATGTAATTAAAGTTATATGGTAAATCTTCCTATTTAATGCACATAAACAAATGTTTATGGTTAAAAATAATGAACAAGAACTCAATTCAAATTAGCCTTAATTTTAATCAATTTGCCATAACTATGAATCAATAGGTAAAATAAGACATGAATCGAATCCCATTTCTCAATGTGCTGTTAATTATCATGAGATTAACTCACTAAGAAAATCATAGTTCTTTAAGACTCTAATCTATCACAACCATGATTAAGGGTTATGCCAATTTGCACTTAATTTCAAGTGCAAAAGAGGGTGCATATGTTGAGAATGGGATTCTCACTCTTACCCACCATTACTGTTCAATAGGCTGGAGGAATACCGACGAAAATATGAAGAGAGGGAGCCACGTCGCGAGGATGTGCAGCTCATTGCTGACCTTCACCAGGCCCTCGAAGAAAAGGAGCGAGACCTGTCAGCTCTCACAGAAGAGAAGCGCTATTATCAGTTGGAACTCGCAAAGCATGAAGGAGGCTCCAATTGCAACAGTGAGGTGACAATCGAGATCCCTGCCCGAAGGCGAAAGGGGTGCAAAACAGACAATGCACCTGGTGTGAGTGCATCAAATGCAAGGGGTGCAAAGAGTGGCAAATTGGACACTCAATTGGTTGATAAGGGACCCCAAGTGAATGTGTGCCGAGGTTCAAGTGCTGGCGGTTTGGCCACCACGCCAAGGACTCCCCCTGTGACTCTGAAGGAATCTTCCGTCCAGCCGTTGGCTGCTAGGAGGGGCAGTTCCCCCGCTTTGCCCATGAGGCCAACTGGAGGGATCTACCGACATCCTGGAATTGAGGCCACGGCCAACAACGTCAATGACCAACTGCCCAACCATAATAGGTCAAGATCCGTGGATTTGGCTTTCTTTTTGCCCAAAGTTACATCCATTTGTGCACCCCAAGTCCAGCCAAGCCCAGCCAACAATCCCTCCTCCCCTGACTCCCCAACTCCAGTTCAATTAACATGTGAACTTCTGTCTTCCAACACACCACTCTCTATCTCCAAGACTAACTCTCCTCCCAAAAGTTTGGATAGTCATAATGGTCCCACCGATCCACCTCCTCCTTCTGACGCTCCTCTCCACATATCTGAGCCAAGTACCCCGGAGGGTCCTAATATTGACCAAAGACCCCCTGTCGATCCAGTGCCAGTAATGTCTAGTCCTCCTGTGTCTGTGAACTGTCCACCAGAACTAACCGACATGCCTCCTGAGTCTACAGCTACGGATATGGAGATTGATGGGTCCCCTATGCCCAACAACCCAGTTGGAGCATCCTCTCCTGGCTCAGAAACCAACGCTTTGAATAGCAACCCTCTCCAGATAATAGAACCCCAGACAGGAAGCATTAACTCCTCCTCCTTACTTAACCCTCCAATACCCGTACTCCCCGATCCAACTCCTCCCCAGTAGCATTACTATTAACTCAAGTGTTTTTGATCGATTGAAAGTATCCTATAATGATGAATTTGGAAAACTAGAAAGAGAGAGAGGCGATATATATCGGGAAGTTTTCTTCCTTGCTGTCATTTATTTGGCACCTCCTGGAGGTATTCCTTGAAAAGTGACTTAGTAAGCCAGATCAGCATGGACGCATCTGGCTAACCTTACCCCTCTTAAAAAAAATGCATCATGCACTTTTAAGAGAGATGGATGAAAATGCATGGGATCCATTAAGGTGAAGATCTCATGGAGTTTCCTACCATCTCAAAATTAGTGGCTCCAAAGCAAGTTCAATTGGAATTAATAGGATTGTGATAATGCATTCTTGCATTGCCTGCCAATAAATGAACCAAACTGTGCAAAGAATGTGCATTCTCTCGTCCAATTTAGGATGGAAAAATTCTCATTATGGTCAATTTTATACAAATGCACAAAAATGAAGGGGGATGTGAATTTAAGGTCAAAGTAATGACATGAGAATTTTTAAGAGGACAATTACAGTAGTGATTTGATTGATGCCTTGTAAAAATTGTGATTTTGGTTTCAATGTAGCTTTTTAATGCATTTCAATTAGGAAACTCTCCAAAAATATATACACCTCCCTATTCAGGATTTCCACTGAGCGATATTTTTTTAAATCTAACATTTGCAGGCCCAAATGGAACCTAACATCAATTCTGAAGACACTGGCCCTTCGATAAAACAGCTAATGCCCAGCTTGGATGAAAACAGAGTAATTCTATTTATGTAAGATTGTGAACTGTTTGAAACCCTGAAAAAGAGTGCACTTATTAATAAATTGTTATAAAACTTTATAATATCCCTGTCGCATTTCATTTATAAATGACTCCTCTTGAATAAAATGACTCCTATATGATCACCAAGGTATGTTGAAATACTGGGTAAAGAATTTTTTTAAAATATGATTGATGGCATCAGTTGCTTTATTCTTTGATAAATCCATCGGAATATTTCACCATGTTAGTTAATTTTGCTTTATGTAGCCTGCTTTTCAGAAAAATATCAATCAAAGATTTAGATGAGGCTTACCAATTAGCCAAAAAAAACCTTAAGTTCCTAATTTGTTAAGAGAAAAGTCCTATAGCAAAGACAATTGGACTGCCATGGCCAACCAAGGAATGAACCTAGGGGGATGTAGAATACTATATATTGGCTTCTGTAAGTCATGAGTCAGATGAAGGAAAGAGCTGGACCCAAGTTATCTCGAACTGGCATACCAAACATTGCTGAACCCTACAAACCCTTACCAAAAGATGGCAGAACCTTCTCCCATAATAACCCATCCATGCCCACCAAGTGGGGAAAGTTTAACCCCACCTAGGTCACATTATCAATGAATTTCATTTTTTCAGTGACAATGTGTTGATAGATAACTCCTTTGTGATCCTCCCTTATGACCCAACTTCTAGGTTTCAAAAAAGTGTTAAAACAGCTTGATCCACCAGCTCTAAATTGTTCTCAGAAAGTGAATAGGGGAAATTATTACAAATGAATCCCTTACCTCCTAGATTTTATGGCCTCCTGAAAATTCATAAAGATGGAACACATGTTCAACTAGTGGTATAATGCATAGGCAATGACATGTAAGTAAGGAATCAAGAGGCATTTGAAAGTTATTTATTTAGTACCCAATTAGCCTCCAAACTGAATACCATCTTCAGGCAATCCACTAGTTTTTCAGCAAAATTTAGTGTTAAGAATTCCATTCCCTTAACATGTAATCTCCACCATCTCCCTTTGCCTCCCAACTAGTTTCCTTTGATGTTAAAAGTTTATTTGCTTCTACACCCATTCAAAAAACTTGCTACTCATCAAGGATTTACTGAGAGACTCCAACATGAACCCTGGGTTTACAAAAGAACTTAATCTACTCATAGAACTGTATGCAAACCAGAATTATTTTTTATTCAATACTGTGTTCTATCATCAAATGGACGACTTAGCAATGGGATCTCCTCTCCCCCCATTATCATTTATGAACAATTTAGAATCACAATTATTTAACTCCAACCATCCTATCCTAACATTTTCTACTGGAATCACTATGTGAATGACATCATCTGCTACTGGACTGGGAGTATAGACAACTACATGGTTTACTCAATCTTTTAAATGCCCAACACCTCAAAATTAAGTTCACCATGGAAATTGAATACAGGAAAGAGTTGAACTTTCTTGACATTTCCATACCTATCATGGACTATCATAAACCATCTTACCATGAGATCATCCCAGCTGATTCCTGCCACCCTACAAAGCAGAAACTGCTGGTCTTCCATTCAATGATACACCGACTTGTTAATTTACCCCTAACCATAAAAAATTGTGAACCGTGAGCTGGATACCATAAAATCAATAGTAGTATCCAATGGCTATAGTGTAAGCATTGTTGCCAATCTCTTAAAGAAAAAATTCAAATTTAAAGCAATTTCACAGTTATGCTCCCTTACTCCCACACAGGAAAAGCCCAAAAAGTGGTGTCGTCTATTGTTTGTAGGTAATATTTCCAATATGATTGCCTGAAAATGTAATTACAGAAAGTTTAACATATCATTTACTAATCCACATACTCTGGGAAAAATCCTTTGCCACTAGAAAGACAAACTAGAACCCCTTTTACAATCCGGCATTTGCAAAGTGTATTTCCTTATGTCCATATTTCCTCTCTTTGTCCACACCTACCTAACTCCTCACTCTTTTCTTCCCCCTTCCTTAAACAGGTTTAAATATGATATATCACACTTTGAATCTTGTCTTGTACCAGAAGATGGAAGTGAAACATGTTGTACGTTACAAATAAACCTGTGGAAAAGGACACCAAGTACCTATCCAAAGGAATCAAACAGGCTTGAACAATGAAGTATCTCTATACACTAGCATAATCCTGGACCCAACTGGCTCCCATTTAATTAGAGAAGCATGTTGTACAAAAAGAAAACAGTTTTAGGGAAATATTAATCACCTTTTAAGCATCACCATCAGTGTGACTTCAGATGATTGTCGCTATTATTTTTAACAGAAAAACTCAATCTCAATTGATGATAATTTCTTTATTAACAATGGTTGTACAAAGTTCCATTCATTAACAGGTATTTTTTGACTTTCATAAGGCAAACTGATTTCTCAATATCCCTGTTAAACACTTGTAAAAATAAAATTCAAAATTCAACATTAAATGGCCAATACTTGTGGTCCTTGCACCTAAAAAGAAAGGATATCATTAGAGTCCTTCCAAATGGCACCAATGTTTTTTTAGAAAATGAACAGCACATAAAAAAAGAAACATACCAGTTCATGTGGCAAACTCTTTCGTTGCAGTCAAAAGTATCAATGTAAGCAATGTCCTCCGGAGTCAATTCAAAGTCAAATATGTTAATATTTTCTGCAATCCTCCCCTTATTTACAGATTTTGGGATGGTAATATTACCTCTTTGCACCTGAAGATGAGGTATTACAAATTTATTCCTCTTAAATTCCAGACGGTACCAGTAATACACTTGGAATGCACCCACATATTAACTGGCAGCACATAAATGTGCATTTACTGTTCTTATTATTATGAGTGAAAAACACTACACATATTCATCATGAAAGCATGTTGTATCAAAAAGACAAGAATTAAAAAGTCAAGATTGAATACTATTTTGTTCATGAAAAGGTGGCATCTGAGGTGACAATAAACCACAAATTCCATTAGAGTAAGGGCAGAGTATAATATATATTCGTCAGCTAGTAGAATTCTACCAGTAAAAATACATATAGGCTACCAACAAAAATACACAAAGGGGACATGCAGTTTTTAAGAAGGTTTGCGGCTGTATCAAGAAATCCCCTAAAATAAATTCTTGAGACAAAGAAAGCATTCCAGTTTTTTTGTCATATGATTAGATTGGCAATTATTCTAAAAACATTTGTGGAAGGAACTATCGTCAAAACTTCCAGGAATTTTTCAAGTTCAGAAGATGCAGCAACAACACTCACCATCAGCAGAATATGCTTGGGCTCTATAATCAATTTTCAATTAGGTTCTATAATCAAATATCAATTTTTTATAATCGATTTCAGACTTTTCCAACCTTTAGCTGGTTATACATGGATATTTTTTTACTTGACTGGGAAAAGAGAGTACTGGAAATTGAACAGAAGGGAGGAATACAACACAGCTATTTGCTGAAATCTGAAGACATCCTTAGAGTAAAGGAAAGAGCTCCGGAAAAGAATTGTAAACATTATGTGGGAGTAAAAATCTAAATTAGGAAAAGTTCTGAGGGCAGCTGTAAACATTGTCTCAATAATTAATTATAAAGTATGGTGGCAAGTAAATAATTGTAAGGTAGTAACTGATGTTTAAGTTGCAAACACTAAGATCTACATGCTAATTGAAGCTTATACTGGAGCCCCTTAATGCCCAATAAATTTTTTCATTCAAAAGAAGCACAGGCAATGTTCTAGTTAATGAGATTAATTTTATAAGGGATTTTTTTCTTACGCTTACATTGTATCAGCGGGAATTCTCAAATTTAAAGGTCATTCAAAACCATTTCTCAAGTAAAGAGAGCACATTTCTCAAGCAAAGGCAGGACAATGCCATAAAATATTGGCAAAAGGTAAAATTATTATAATCAGTATATGTAACACAGAGGATATGACTTCCCGTATTTTACTTAGTCCATAATGGAAATCACTGATATAAATATGAAAAAGAGAACTGGAGCAAGTAGAGAGAGATCCCTGGGTGTGTAGACAGATACTGCTCTACTTGCATATTTGCAAATCACACCATTTTGGGATGGAACATTAAACTGATACAATGCACTTGTGATAAACTGGCTGATTCTCCATCAGCCACACAGTTCACACAGGTGGGTCATTTCCATCTCCAATATTTGGGGAGGCAATACTTACTAAGAGGAGGGAGATGCATGAACAGCAATCAAAAGCATAAAAGAGGGAAGAGCATATGGAATTGAAGTGAGAGGCCAGTTTCCTCAAATGAGAAAGTAAGTGTGTTTAAACCTGCTTATATATCCACAGAAGGCAACATATTCGATTCATGAATAACTATGAGATGAGTAATCTTTTGTTTCATTCATCCATGTGAATACAAAATCTACAGAAATTAAATTTTTGCTTTTAAAATATTTGAAATAAAAGTTAACAGGAATAACATGGAATTCCACACAATCAGGAAAATACTGCAGGTATTTTATTCCATTCTCACTTAGAATAATTAGACAAAGTAATTATGCTGATAGAAAAAAAATCATTTTATTTAATGAGTAGCATTGTCATTTAGGACTCAATTAGACCAAAATCAGTTATTCCACATGGCATCTGCCTTACTATCCCCCTTTCCTAATCTTTCCTCCCTCATGTGCCCTCATCCATCACGTTATCACGAACACTATTTATCTTCAAGATAAGATATAGCACTAAACAGAGTGATTCCTCTGGGACCTATTTAACTGACTTTTTTATTACACAATGAGTGACATTATCAAATCTTCTAGCCCACAAAGAGAGGATTGAATGAGGTCTATTATTTGCTTCAAAAGCTGAAGTGGTGGACCTTGAGATTAGATGACGTTAGATATTTTTTAAGTTTGGAGATTTACAAAAATGAAATTACACAATTATGAAAGAAACAAAAAGCCACAAATACAAATTTTGCAATGTTAACCAATAAACTGAGATATATTTTTAAAACTAAATTCATTAATGACTAAATGCATGCAATTGCAACCTAGCATAAAAATTCAAATGGCCCATTAGCATCAAGCACTTAATTAATGTCTGGAAGTTGAGGTTTTATAATTTCACCACCAAAAGATAGCTTTACAATGAATGACTTTTCAATATTAATAACTGCAATTTTCTACATCTTTCTTTAATTAAAAAACAGTACTGGTAACCCTATTTACTGAAACATTTTCAGCTAAGTTAGCATGTATTTTTCTTAAATATTCCACATAGGGGTTTCACGTTCACGAATATGTAGTTCACATAATTTATTTTAAACATGCCTACTTACATGAAACATGATGAAAACCTTTCATGAAAATTTGAGTAATAAATAGACAATAGAGAAGTATGGGAAATAGTGCAATGAATGAAAATTAACAACTACATAGACATTGTAAACATAATTCATAACTGAATTATCTTCCAATTAAATAAACAATTCATAATGCAGGGTAGTGAAATTTATATGCAACCCTTAAAATATTGTGCATACAACATCCTAGCCACATATTTACAAAGAAGTGTGTACTATATTTATTCTCTTGACTTACCTGATACTTCAACAATATCTGAGCAGTACTCTTCTTGTACTTCTTTGCGAGTTCTACTAACTTTGGATCTTCAGTGAGTTTTGGATCATCGGGTTTAGCCCATGGACGGTCTGGTGATCCCAGGGGACTGTATGCTGTAATAACTATGTCTTTGGCTTTGCAGAATTCCATTAGTTTGGTTTGATTTAAATATGGATGGCATTCAACCTGTTTAGAATATCATGATAACATATTAATCAGCATCACTAAAGCATCAATGGTGTCCTTCATCAACAAATTTCAAGGAATTACTTTCACTTAGCAACTCATTTTTTCAATCTGCAATGGTTTCCCTTTTTAGATTTTCCAAATCATATCCAACAGATATGACATTCTTACTATTCATCATTTGAAAATTTAAGAAAATAGAGAATAAAAAATAATGTCAGAGTAGAACTTGATTGCAGATTGGATTACATGACATGTTGGCAGGAGAGCCTTGCATGGACAGATAGAGAACATGCTTGTGAAGGATCAATTGCCTCTAAGAGGCTCATGCATTGTGGCCAAAGTTATTCTGAATGTCAGGCAATAGTTTAAAAAGTCATCAGGACAATTGGTATATGAAAGATTGAAAATCTTAAGTGTTCATGTTCGATAAAGGCTGTGCATAATAACCAGAAGGAACCAACCAGAGAATAGTGAAATGCTTATATTTCATTGAATTCAACTCCAAAACTGCTTTTGTGAACTATTTTGCATTCTAGGTGCAGGTGCTCACATTATAAAAATACAAATATATTTAAAAATTATCAATACAAGTCCCAATTATATATATGTCTATCACTTCTTGACCCTCTACACTTATGGTGCATGGAATATGAAAGTAATCAGCAACTTCAGAAATTAGAGAATTCAGAACACCTACAGCAGCTAATAAAGTACCACAAAAATAGAAAAAAGTTGGCAAGAACATGTTAAACTCTATAGACCATCCCAAAAGTCAAATATCATTTACATCAAAATAAAACAAAATATTTTCCACGAACCACAGCATATGTGGTAAAAGATAACATGAGAAATAGTTATCATTTTCCAATTTCAATCAAGGGATTTTTTTGAACTTGATAAATTTTATTTCATAAGTACTCTTATATCTGGATACTGTCTTTTTATTTGGTGAGGAGACTACCAATTGTTGTTACACAAATTAAATTATTCTTAAACGGACTTCTCTCAATAATTACAATTCTGATGTTACTTAACATTTTATTTACCATTGCTGTACCAAAATAACCTTCCTATTGCCAGTAATCGCAAGTAACTAGAATTACTTTTCTGTCTACGTATTTGGTCTACACATTTTGGGGCGGATTTCAACTGCATCATGATTTACCTTGTATACAAATATTATCTCGGAATTTCCAGGAAGAGTTAAGTTCAAACAATTTCAAACAAAGCTTACACTTAATGCAGGCCTTCAACACTATCGAATAGATGATTAATAAAATAATAACTAAAACCTTTAAAAAGAGCCAAAGGTGAAACAAGACGAATTTACCTGATTAACCGCAGGCTTAATTTTTGCAGCCGCTAGCACCCTCTCAATCTGTTGACTATTGAAGTTCGAAAGACCGACTGATTTAGCAAGGCCCTCAGTGACACATGCTTCCATTCCTTTCCAAGTTTCTACATAATCAATATCACTGTACAAAACTTTGTCATTTTCATCCTTTGGAAACAGATCACCTCCTTCCTGAAGAGCAAAGACATTTCAAAACATTAATAGCACCAATTTATGTTCACAACTCTATTGGCATCAGATCTTTCTACTCACCTGATAGCCAAGAGGCCAATGAATAAGGTATAAATCCAAGTAATCCAAGCCCAAGTTTTTCAGGGACATTTTGCAAGCTGGTATTACTTGACCTTCACTGTGAAATGTACACCATAACTACAACGAAATGAAAAGTACGCAAGTGAATTAAGCTGAAATAAGCAACAAGTCTTTCCAGACTCACCTTAACTACCCTCTCGAGAAATTACCTTACTCGTAATGAATAATTCCTCTCTTTTCACAACACCTTCGTCAATTTTGGCCTTAATACCAGCACCAACTTCAGATTCATTTCCGTAAACAAGGGCACAATCAATGTGCCGGTAGCCTGCGTCAATTGCAGATTTTACTGCTTCGGTCACTTCACCAGGCTTCGACTAAAATTTGAATTTTCAATTCAGTTATAAAATACATATAATCTAAGATTATCCATTTTTCCTTAAAGACAGGTGAACCTTACCTTCCATGTACCAAGGCCGAACAACGGCATGTTAAAACCGGAGTTCAATTTTACATTTGGAACGTTGATTTTAGGACTCATGATGACAAAAAGGGAAAAATGATACTTGTATATTTCTAAAACAAACCGTACACTGAGATTTTTGGTAAAGCTTTTTTGATCGAATAGCAGTCTAAATGCTTGGCTTTGTTCACCACAGACCGTCTCGAAACTTCGCTATCGTATACTGTCATACGCATATCACGCCTCTTCCCCTCTTCTGCTAATGAAGCGCATAGGAAAGAAGAGGGGAGGAATTCAATGGGAGAGCGGGAGGTCAGAGATGAGGAAGCCGCGGCAATATTACGCAAGACATAACTGATATAACCGAGATAATTTTTCACCATTAGTGAAATTGCTCAGCACTCGAGTAAATCCGGTTGTTAGTGGACACAAAAGTTGCCTATGAAAAAAAATGGTATCAGAAAATGATCATTTCGGAATTTTGAGATTCTATTCGCCTTAATTTACTCTGCATTTCTATCACCATCTCGGGTGTCTTGATTAATTTATATAAAAAATCATTCTTACTAAATGGAGGGTATATAACCCCCTCCTTTCGAATAAATTAAACTTTCTTCCCGCATTATCCTGCGAACTGGCTCACGTTATGACGTTGAAACCCAATAATATATAGTTCAGATTAAGACCAATATTATATATTTCATGCATGCCTAATAAACATGTTAGCACCATTTCATTCTGTTCATTTATCACTATAAGACTGGAGTTTCTGTACTCCTTATAGAGACCGGGGGGGTCAGATTTGAATCCTCGGCTATATTTTTGTTCCTTCCTGGGAAGATTGTTATTTTTATAATTCGTGGTTTCTCTTGTCTTCAGGATACTGCACTTCGAAAGAGTGTTTTCGCTTTTTCTGGTACATTTTATACATGTTTGAAAAATATTTCGAAATTGTATTGTAAATAAAAAAAACATTGGATTTCTTTTCCTTTAGTAAATTGCATCTGCCGATATATTATATTTAACAATGTGATTTTTCGTATATGTTCAATTTTAAAGTAGATCATAAATACACCTTGTACACTCAGGTGTAAAAATTACTGATGAATTAATTTTAGAAAGACTCACAATCCAAGTGGAGAACGGCTTGCAACGTACAGATCGTCATTTTTTTCATGCCTGGAGAGTGTTAACGGACCATGATGGGGTAAGTTAAATCATTTTACAATTTATTTCAGGTAAGTATATTTCAACAATGATCTGGGTTAAGTATTCGTACACATTAATGACAAAATAAAAGCAAATATTGTACAATCCCTACATGGTTTTTAAAAATTTCAAGCTTCTTATTAAAAGCGCTCTATATTGTTCAACAGCCGATGAATTCCTACATTCTGCAGGTCAAAGGGAGGTTTGTAAAATACGCTTTTTTGTACTTCCTTTGAATGTTTAATGCAGGTAAACCCTTTACAGTTACGCACACATACGAAAAAGTTCTTTAAAATCTCCCATTCTTAGGAAGAGAGAGCATGAACTTGACTGCAACATAGTCACCAAGGGACATTGTCTCAATTGTCTTTTCCAGGGCATCAAAAATCATTTATAATGTACTTCTTTTGTAAACAGAGGCAAAATTTCTGTCCCCTTTTTTCAGGGTTGCAAGCTGTGAATTGTAGTAACCAACTGCAGGCTGTTGAGGGGAAAAGTTACTCATCAATATTTATACAAGACCCTGGATTATATAATACCTGACAGTTCTTGATAAACTTGTTCCACACTTGGGAGATTGAAGAAAACTTGCCTATAACCAGTCAAGATGATCTTGTAGGTCTTATGTCAAGTCTTGAAAATTACAGAATTTCCAGGAAACTGTACATGTGGCATAGATGAAGGCCCCATTTCAATTACTCAAAATATTCGAGGACAAGAAATGTTCAGATACCAAGGAATGAATCAAACTCTTCTTGCGTCAGATCAACTCTTTATTGATAAAAATTAAAACTACAAAACTCATTGAACTCAGTTCAAAATTAAGCAAATATGGTGGATTGAAAAATGAAGAGAGGTCAGCTCTCCAGCCTTTTACTATAAAGATACATTCTGCATTTCGCTTTTGTTTTTCACTAATATTAAACACCAATCAAAGGCAGTAATCAGCCCCGAGACCATTCACTTCTACATTCCTTAGCCTTGCCTAACAAGACAAAACCCGACACCACACACTACCAGAGACTTTTCTTCAATTCTGCATGCCTTCTATCCCCCTACATTGCTGACAAAATCCTGTTCTGTTAAATGTTTCCTCTCATGCACACCCTAAATTATTTTCTGTGATTGATTGTATGCCCTATTTTTTCCTCCTTATGATTACTTGTAGACCCATATAACGATGTCTTGTATAACTAACTGTATACTCTATTGACTTCATCCTCCCTCCCTATGATGCATGGTGGCATGTAGATCTGGACAAAATTCATGGGTTCAGCTTTTACTCCCACTAATAATATATTCTATCCCTCACCTTCTGTTTAATACACTCCTTTCCATCTTTTTGCTTAATATTAATACCACCCCCTGGCAGTTGTCTTCCCCTCTATTGTATAAAAATACCATGAACACAGTAATCCACCCAAAGGTCAGTTTGGTAGGTGGTAATAGATTTCACCCACTACTAAGCTCGTCGTCATGTGAAATTCAAAGATCAGGGTAGGGGGTCTAGTGCTTTTCTCTGTGCTGGTTATGGTTTCCCAGGAGGATTTGGTACCC
Source organism: Hetaerina titia (assembly GCA_037158775.1). Classification (NCBI taxonomy): domain Eukaryota; kingdom Metazoa; phylum Arthropoda; class Insecta; order Odonata; family Calopterygidae; genus Hetaerina; species Hetaerina titia. Next base: position 48,615,586 of record CM073772.1, on the reverse strand, counting down.
AAAAAATCACATAGTTTGGGTGAAGCTGCAGGTGTTCAGAGAGGCTTGCCCGGGAATCGAACCCGAGCCCTCCAGTCAGTAGGCTCTACCCCTGGACTAATACGACCCACCCTCAATTGTATATTACTCTAAAATTATCACTCCAATATTTGTCAGTCTTTCCATCTCACCGCGCACAACCCCAAAATAGCTATATTCCTTATATCCTTCTCCTTCTTTATGTATTCTAATTTCCCTGACCTCAACATGGTTCTATTACTTCAAGTCTCTACTATAACTGGCTTGATTCTCTTCTGTCAACTTCTCTGGGGCTGGTTCAGCTTCCCACCCTCTACTAAATTCAAGCTGAACAACTTTTGGGAAAGACCCTCTACCATGAAAATCAACTGTAGGTTAAATAATTGCATATAAATAAATGGGAAAAAAAACAGGCTTACCCTACCTATGCTTTATGGTTGGAGCAGGTGTTAGCAACAGAGACACATCAGTGATGCTAATGATAACAAATACAACCTTGTTACAAGCCCAGTCTTAAGTACTTTTTGCAATTTTCAATTAAGAATTTTCAGCTCCCAGGCAGTATCTAAATTTTATTTTGTGGAAAATTGCCATTTTTAACTTATCATGATATTCCACCATATCATGCCTGAAATGTCTCTTTTTATTCAAGACAACAGTTCATTCTTTAATATCTTGGAAGCACAAAAGGACAAGAGAGATTCTTGTAATTTCTACCTCATAGGTTCATTTTACCTGGGGGTCAGAGAGCAACTAAGGAGGCAAATGTTAAATTGAAATATGATTTCAATTTTTAATACACTGGTTGTTAAACAGCCAGAAAGTACTTTTGATTCATGGAATAATTCGCTAACTCTATTAATTAAGGACAATTTGAGAACTTCTTTGAGGCCAGCAACAGAATAGACTACTAACTATTGGAAAAAGATACTTTGCAATCTCTTTTTCTTTGATAAAAATAATTTTTAGGCACACTCCAAATCCATTGATATGGGACTTAAGAAATAAAAATATTTATGAAATTATATCTGCAAGTTGTTATTAAAAGTTAACAACTATGCACAATAAAATTTTATTTAGAGTGCAGTAGTCATTAGTAAAAGTAAAACATAAAGGTTTAGGAAAATGTGTGAGTATGGACTGATTCATAGCATCTACGACAGAGGTGTCTGGCCAGGAGATTTTGTAAGATGTGTTAGTTCCTATTTTGAAAAGTTAAAGGCTACATCATGTGAGGATTACAGAATAATAAGCTTGACTTCCCAAGCAACCAAAGTGGTTCTCAGGATCATCAACAAAAGGATAGAGAGTAGTTCAAATGATTACTTAGGGGAGGATCAGTTTGGGCTTAGGAAGGGAAGAGGTATGTGTGATGCCATTGCAGTAATGAGATCACTAATCGAGAGGAATATAGAATACAATCAGGACGTATTTGCCGGTTTTGTATATTTCAAAAAAGTGTTTGATAGCATGAATTGGGAAAAACTAATGAGTATACTGCAGAATAAAGGAATATATTGGAGGAATAGGTGGCTAATCCGTAGTATGTCTCAGACTTCTCAGGTGTGAGTGGGGGATGGAGAGTCTGGATGGGCAGACTAAGGAAGAGGTGTGTAAGGCAGGTTTGTCCATTATCACCAGAGCTGTTCAATGTATATGTGGAGGAAATGATTAAAGAGGCATGGGAAGAACTAGAGATAGGAATCTACATCTACATAAGTACCCTGCGAGCCACCAAAAAGGTGTGTGGCAGGGGGTGTAGCACCATGAGGGAAGGGTAAGGGTTGAGGGGGTTGGGAGTTAGGTGAGGAAAGGTGGGGGGAACCTGTAGGAAAAAAAATATATATATACATATATATATATGTATATATACACACATACATATACATACATACATACACACATGTATACACATCCTCGCGAAGTCCCTAACCTGTACGTTAATACTTATTGTAATGAACTATGTCCTGGGGAATTTCGACTACGAGCATTCTGTTCCCTTATCGTTCTTGGAAAAAATGACATTTTAAACCTGTCAGTCTTGCAGTCTATCTCTCTAGTCTTATATTCGTGATCCCTTCGACCGTAATACGTTGGGGTTCGTATTATATCCTTGATGTCATCGGAAAAGGGCCCATCTTTAAATGTTTTTAATAAGTTTAATCTATATTGGAAACGCCGCTGTGTAAGAGAATCCCAACCTAAACTGTCTAACAAAGTGGATACGCTGCTGAGTTGGTCATAACAATGTTTGACAAATCTAGCCCCCCTCCGCTGAACTCGATCTAATTCCGAAACCAAATTTATGTTGTGAGGATCCCATATACTGGCAGCATACTCTAGGTGGGGCCTGACCAAGGCAAGGAAACATCGTTCTTTCACCTTTTCGTCGCATTTACCTAGCACTCTTTTCACAAATCCCAATTTTTTATTAGCACGACCGCATATTTCTCGTATGTGTTTTCCCCAGGACAGATCGTGAGTAATTGTTACACCCAAGTATTTAAAGGAATCTACCCTCGCGATTTTGGTTTGTTTCACTTTGTAACTATAAGGGAGGGAATTACTCTTTTCCCAAAAATGTATTACTATGCATTTTTTAAAATTCAATTCCAATTGCCATGTATCGCACCAATTTTGAATTGCATCTAGGTCGTTGGCTAACACGACTCTGTCTTCGTGACTTCGGATGTCCCCATAAATTACTGCATCATCGGCGAAAAGACGGAGCTTGCTATTAACTACGGTACTGAGGTCATTTATGTAAATAAGGAAAAGGAGGGGGCCTATGACACTTCCTTGTGGTACCCCCGACGTGACCTTGACAGTATCGGATGATACACCGTCCAGGATGACTGTTTGGACACGATCACTTAAAAATTGTTTAATCCAGTTAATAATACTTTCGTGTATTCCATAGGTTTCCAATTTCGCCAGTAATTTGCAATGAGGGACTTTATCGAAAGCTTTCTTAAAATCTAGGAATATCGCATCAACTGGAATATTACTTTCACCGGAGTTTAATACATCATGTACAAAAAGTGCGAGTTGAGTTTCGCAGGATCTACCCTTACGGAAGCCGTGTTGGTTATTAATTAATAAATCTTGGCTATCGAGGTGCCTCATCATGGAACTAACAATGATGTGTTCAAGAATCTTACAGGAAATGGAAGTCAGCGATATTGGCCTATAATTACTGGGGTCCTCCCTGTCTCCGTTTTTAAATATGGGTGTTACCGAAGCTACCTTCCAGCCGTTTGGCACGCTTTCTTCTGCTAATGATTTCTTAAATATTATATCTAGATATGGGGCAATTTCAGCCGACAGTTCTTTATACACAGGTGCCGGTATCTCATCAGGTCCCGGAGATTTGTTGGGGTCTATGTTTTTAAGGAGTAATTCTATTCCGCGGGTGGAAATATTGATTGCTTCCATTGAATGCTGAAATATTTTCGGAAGGTTCTCGGGTGTATTTTGTGAGGATATGTTGAAAACACTCTGGAAAAATGAGTTTAATATGTTGGCTTTATCTAAACTACTCGTTACTTTATTCCCCTTTTCGATATTCAATGAGTTTACGGTGGACTTGTTTCCCTGCACTTCCCTGACGTAGGACCAAAACATCTTTGGGTTATCGTTCAAATGTTCGCCTAATTTTTTCCTTTTGAATTCCGCTAGCGCCTTCCGGAAGGCCTTCTTGGCAGTGGACCTAGATGCTTTGTAGTTCTGTATGGTTTCGTTGATTTTATCAGGGGAGGAATCTTTAACTGCATTTTTCATTCTGGCATGGCACACCCTTTGCCGCCTAAGAGATTTCCGTACTTCAGAGTTGTACCATCGGGGTTCCTTATTCTCTTTTATATATTTACTAGGTATGAACCTCTGTATTGCTGAACGTGTTATCCTAAGAAAATTATTCCAAGTATCCTCGACACTACTAGTTTTGCTTAATTCGTCAAATATAAAAAAAGAACTTTTTAATTCACATTTTAAGCCATCATAGTCCGCTTTATTGAACAAATACACCTTTCTCTTAGGTTTGTTGACTTTATCTACACTTAGAGAAAATTTAGCGTTTACAGCCCTGTGATCACTGATTCCGTCAACAACTTCTATATTTAAGAGCTTTTCGGGTATATTTGTGGCTAACAGATCAAGAATGTTCTTTCCCCTTGTTGGTGAAGTGACTAATTGATGTAGGGAATTCGAGGTGAACGCGAATAAGAGGGACTCGCATAGATCCTTGTCTTTACCTCCATTTATAAAATTGTACGAATCCCAATCTATTGTGGGAATATTAAAATCACCTCCGATAATTAGGCTATGCTCACTGTTGTGGGATGTAAAGCGTTGTATCTGTTTTTCTAGGTCTGGTATTGAGTTAATGCTAACGTTTATTTAACGTGGAATGAAAGTGGATTGTGGATGAACAAGCTCTAGTTTTTCAGTCAGCTAAGGGGTTATAAGCATTGCTGAGTGAATTGGAAATTCAGCACGACAGATATGGGATGAGAATCAATATTAATAAAACAAAGGTTATGTGGCTTTCCAGTGAGAGAAAAGCTAAGCTTAAGATGGAAAAAGAAGGGCAAAAACTCAAGTAAGTGTTTCAGACCAATATGGTCAAAGCCAAAGGGATGTACGGAGACGAATTGCACTAGGGAAAGAAGCTTTCACAAGGAGGGAATTGATGACAGAGATGTTGAGTAAGGATGTTAAGAAAAGTCATGTCAAAACTTTGATATGGAGTGTAGTTATGTACAACGTGGAAACATGGTCACTAAAGCAGGATAATATACGTGGATTGGAGGCAGATTGAGTAGATAGAGGATTGAATGTGGGTGTGGAGAAGGTGAAGTGGACAGAAAGGAACACAAATGAGGTAAGGTGGGGCAGGAGAGGGGATTATTTGGAGAATTCATAAAGAGGCCGGGAAAATGGATGAAAAGCATATTGATTGGCAATGGGATGTTGAAGACTGTAATAGAGGTGAGAATGTTGGGCAAACAACGAAGGGGCAGAAATATGATGGGGATGTTGGATGGGATAAGTATACAGAGATGAAGAGCGGCTTGTGGTAGAGTAGGATGTTGGGCTGTATTTTGTTAGAAGAAACAAAATATTTGATTGTTGTCTCCATCCTACCTTAACTGGTAGATTACCTAATAATAATAGTAGAAATTGTAAGCAACAGTTTGGACACATTGTTTTAGATATTTGATGGACAACACTTTGTATATTTTATAAGTTGATAAGGCCTAGTTTAGGTTAAGAACTCAAAGCGGTCAAGAGTGAGAAATTTTATTTGTAATCACCGTGAATAACTCATCAATATTTGTAAACATAAACCCTTACCTTATTTTGCATAATCCATATTTAAATCTTCTTTCAAGTCGCTACATTTGGTTTCTAATATTTCATAGGAAGTGATTGTTTCACGAGAGTAAATCGTTTCCGACAGGAAAAAAGTAATTAACAGGAATGTTCTTCTATGCACTACTGAAATGCAACAGAACTTCCACTAGCATGAAAATTATATAAAATCATCTTTTAATTACTTCTCCCACATCATAGTATTTATACTATATCACCAGGGATACGACTTGATTGAGATATATAGCTTGAGGAGGGGAGAAAGAGCTATATTTATAAAGTATGAAAAATGGTTACGTGTAATTTGATTAACTAATTTTAACAGGACTGAAGTTGAATGATTAAATTTTCTGAACATGAAAACAAGTAGAAATCTAATTAGAGTCAAATTTATTCTTGTACTCCCAATTCCCGATCCTCCTTTTTCACTCTGTATTCCTACGCACAGTTCCTCTTAATATGTAACAACAGTCAGGAGATGGCTCTTTAAAGCAGATCAATACAATTTATTTAAACTATCCTCCTGCACCATTATTTTCTCTCTCCTTACAACAGTTCATCCTCTTAACATATCCAAAGAGCATTTCTCTCAATGTATCAATCCTACACCCTTCATTCTTACCTAATGATTGATTAGGGTGTTTTTAATGCGTCACCAAACATATTTTAAAAAACAAAGTTTTTTTTGTATTTTGTATACCCCACCATGCATATAAAACACACTCACCATTTCTGTTTCAGTGTGACCCCACTGAAATTGTCCCTGTGCTCTTTTATCACACGTTTAAGGAATAACTTAAGAAATTAAAAATTATCTTTGCTTTCTACAGAAATTAAGTTTCTTCGTTTAAGGAATGTTGGAAAATTCTACAGAGTGAAGAGGACCTCAAGTGTAGCTTACCTCATGTCATAGATAATGATACTTTAAATTAACTTCCCAAACAAATTAAGTTCTCCAAAGAATCTTAATTACGAAATTTTATTTTGCATAAATTTAGTGTTCAAATAGTCTGGAGACATTAGGGAAAGGTCTATTTTAATTGTCCATTGATCTGATGGAACATTATTATTCCCCAAAGAAGGATTAGCCATGTCAAAAAAAAATTAAAAAATAAAATATTACATCCATAAATATATAAATAAAAATCCTCCATCCTTAAGAGTTAATTCATCAGTGGTAGAGATTACTATGCAAATGCAATGTCTGCCCACTAATCAAATAATGGTTATCACTTGAAAAAACAACAAATAAACTGATAGTCAAGTGGAATAAATTTTATTCCCCTTTTGTGATTCATGATTATTCCAACAGTTCTCAGTTGAAATAATGGATTTCCATACATTCCAACAATTGAGTTTTCAATTTATTTTACAAACTTTATCACTTACCAAGGATAAAAGAGAATTTTTGCTAACAGGACTATTAACAGACAAGCATAATTTCCAACTGATAACACTTAATGGGTCCAATTATACACTTAAGAAATATTGAACACTGAGAAATAGGTGTTTGCAATAATTTCCACCTCAGGGAGCATTTTTCAACCATGCAGTTGCATTTTGGGATACATTTTTACATTCTCCTCCTACCATGGAGGAGAATACCTTTGCTCATAATTCTTTCTATTTAAGAATAAAGTTTAATGATGCCTCTTAGAATACAAGTAACATTGAAATAAAGTAACGGACTTTTCATATTATTTTTTAGACAAAACCTAGGTAGTACACAACCTATGTGCACGAGTATTTTGATTCAGTACCTTAAAAAGTTAAAGAGAAGACTTGAACTTCCTCTAAAATGTGACCCACCCTTAATTTTTCCCAAAATAGAATTGCATGGTTAATAGATACTCTTTGCAGTAAAAAAAAATTTGAAAATTCAATGATGCAGTTATAACAATTATCACTAGAAACAACAAATAACAAATGCTTTTCATTAAATATCAAAATATAAAGAACTATACAATTTTATTGACCAAGTATTTAGTATGGGATGATCAAGTTCCCTGTTACAAATTTCATTTGAATATGATGTTTTTCATTAACCACAGAGAGGATCCATTAAATACACCAGTAAAATATACAAGTACAACAGCATATAAAATATGTAGTTTAGTCATGCTGAAATTATTAGTTCTAGCAAGTCATAGCTGTTGAATTCTTTAATTTCATCAAAATTGACATATATGTTCACAAGATATATTCTCTATTACCAATTTTGGAATTTTTGTACATTCAATATCATATCTCAGCCACAGTTTTCCAGTTAACTATTCCCTATCACAAAAAATGGAGAATGCAAAGAGAGGATTATTTCGAATAAAATGTTTAACATGTAATCCGTAACTTACCTGCACATATATTTGCCAGAAGCCAGTTTAATCCTCCTCAAATAGCACCTTTACCACTGATCACATTTCTCCACCCACAATTTTATGTTCTTCCTTAATGGCCCTGCCCAGCTATATCCACCAATAGAACTGCTGGCAATCTTCCTCATGCTGCCTTTCTAAGCGTTTCCCCATGCATCTGAAACTATTTTTCCAGTTTCTTTTAATTAAAGAACTTCTTACTTCCACCAGGAAAAGTTTAATCACCACCTTGAAAAATCTGCATTTATCATACCCTTAACTGTCAGTTCTAATTTAGGACTAATGGAGTGAAACAGGAATTCCGAAGTAGGAAGGTACCTGGGTACATATTTTCAAATTTACATCCTTGTCAGTTACCAAATATTTCTCACACACTCTTCATTTTCTCTGGTACTGGAACCATTCAGGAGTATTTTCTGAAATCTGTGCTTCCAGTAACAACTTCATCATAATGTTTCACCTATTCCCATGTCTATTGACATTAGTCTCTCATAAGTATCCTTTTTGCAGTTTTCATGCCTTCCCTCACTTGTATCTAGTTTCAGAGATGATGAGCAAGAAGCTTACACAGCGTAACATTGCATGACCTACAAAAGACATTACTGAAATCATAGCAGGAAACATGAGTCGTAGTTGTGTTTATCACTGCCATCAGCACCCAGTCCAGGACAGGTGTTACTGTCAGCAGGGATACCACTAATACATGACAAATAATGGTTCTTGCAATGTTTAAATCATCCGAAGTATCCATTTGCCCCAATCACCAATCTGGGGGAAAGAACAGGGACACACACACTTTGTTCTGTGTTGCACCACATGCAAATCATCGCTTAGCATCACTGATCCTGAATGAATGGGAGATTTTTTAAATAGTTAACGTAATTTCACCCAGGGTAATGATTGCAAGCCTATCTACATGGATTTGGTTATTAGCAATTGCCAATCAATTTAGTCTCTCAAATGTACCCTGCCACCCTCCCCCACCTTGCCATTAATTCATTATCTGCTCATGCACAGGATGAAAACGTCTGTACTATGTACCTCAAAGTAGCTGTTCAGAGCACATAGAGTCAATAATTGCATGGTGGATGGTGAATTGCTCCTGCCATGTCTTATCCTCACATTCACACTATATACTCTATCCACCACACTTTTGTACTTTTCTATTTTTTTTGCCCAGTTCCCTGACCTGTGCACTTACCTTCGCAACAACGTTCACTAAAATTGGGCATTTTTTTGGGACGGTAAATTTTTCAATACAAACTGGCTTCTGGAAAACTTTTAAAATATGACTTGAACCATCATCTTTCGAACCAAATTAAAAAAAAAAATGTTAAAACTCTCACCAAAGAAAACTTTATCAATAAAAGTATAGGTTACAAAATACTTATCACAATGAAACTTATAAGGAGTTGAAAAATAAAGTTGGAAAACACAATGAAAAAGTTTAGGGAAAGTGACCTTATGTACAAGCATAATATATGAATTCTAGTTACACTTTATAAATAAATAAAGCCATCTTGTTTGGCAGTGTGAAAAAAAGTTTCCAAGAGACTGGATGTAAAAAGTCCGCCCTGTATTCCTTTGGTAGAAATAACACACACAACACACAATAATAAACAGCACTGCAGAAGAATACCTTTATACTATTGCCACCTAATCATTTAGCTTCCCATTTCCATCACTCATGTTTAAAAATTTACAGAAAATTTCTTTTGGTTTTAACCTTTTCTTTATAAATCCATTCCCCCAACTAAAAGTTGCTAGATACTGCCTCGAGGCAATCACCATAAAGAAATTCCACTGCAATTGAATTACTTGACTTTTGACTCCTACCCAAAATATTGACTGTTGCACATTTCTATATTTAATTAGAAGAACATCATTAAATGCATTGAAAAATTAACTGTGTCCATCATATAGAGATACACTAATTCAGATCACCATTCAAATCATGACTAAAAGGTTAGGATCTTGGTATGGGGGTTACCACTTTTGAAATTGGTTGCATTCGTATTTGTCTCTGATTCCTCAAGGAGTGATTGCCAGAGAAATCCATTTGAAGTTTTGGCTTGTGTATCCTCTCATTTGGCAGCAGGGGTGCCCCATCTGCTGCCAACTGGAGTAAAATGCGTGCAATATTTCTTGCATCATCAAGTCCACAGTGTGGTCTCCCTTCAAAGGTCATGTCAAGGTATTCAAGCATTAATTTTAGACATACCTGAAAGGACCAGATAAAATAACACTATTATTCTCAGCAAATGAAGAAATGCATTGCCTTTTCTGGAAATTATCCACCACATGAACTGTATATTGGATTTCTTTACTGGATATCTTATGAACTGTATTCAATCAGTTCATAAGATATCAGTCATTAAAAGAAAGGGCTACCTTTTTTATATTATAAGGTTAATTATAACTGATATTGGACATTTTTTAACTGGAAAGAATATTGGATTTAGAATTAATTTAATGGATTGTTTACCTATGCTCTGAGTTTGCCTACTAAATATAAATTACTCAACTACCTTCCATTTAAATAAAACAGTTTCCGGAGTAACTTGGTGGAAAATCTTCATACTGACGCTTTTATAAATTAAACCACTTTACTTTTCCACATAAACTTTTTAATTTTCACGACCCAGGTTTCGTTATAGCATAACATCATCAGGACATAACCTGGGTGGTGAAAATTATAAAGTTTATGTGGAAAAGTAAAGTGGTTTGATTTATAAAAACGTCAGTGCCTTCCATTTATTTAGAATTTTCTCGACAACCAGTATCTTACATATGTACAGCTTTTACGATGCACACTTTCACAAAAATAGACATTTAAATATTAATTGGAGAGTGAATGACAGCATGCCTTGGCATATAAAATCTAATTACTGCATAATTAGGATTTTTACTAGTCACATTAGTATGTATTATAAATAAAACAAATGAGAAACATTTCTTTTTATAAAAACTTATTATAAACTTATAGAAAAAATTATTACCTGTTTTGTATCATAAAAGTTGTGGAAAATTTTCCTTATGTTTACCCATTTATGTGCAAAATGAGGGTATTCGATTTCCGATATCTAGAACGAGAAAGAAATCAACTTAAATACACAACCAAAAGTACAACTACAATTACTTTAATGATTAAAAATACAGAATGTTAACTTTATCACATGTACAGGAGGAAAGGAGCCATTTTTTTGGCACAAATTTATTTAAGGTTGCAATATCAAATCTAATTTATTATTTAAATGAACATACTTATTTCAGTAACATATATTCTTATTTATGTGGGTCACTGTTGTCCGGGAGAAGAGCATTGGGATACTGACTGGAGGGCCCAGGTTTGATTTCTGGGCAAACCTCTCCAGGCACTTGCAGCTCCACCCAAGCAACATAATTTTTTGAGTACCAGATCTTCCTGGGAAACCATAACCAGTAAAGGGAAAGGAACTGGCCCCCTTATCCTGATGTGTGAATTTCAAATGTCATCGGGCTTAGTAGTGGGTGAACCCTACCATCACCTACCAAACCGACCTTTGGGTTGATTATTGTGTTTCTGGTTTATTTTTCGAAATATACACATAAATTTTAAGGCTGAGCAAATTCTTTTTATGACTTGATACTTGACAGAAATATTTCTGAGAAACATAATGGAAATCAGAATTGCATTTGCACCCTGAGCAATATTTGCAATGATATAGTGTAGCACATTATGTCAAAATGAATGGTGATGCTATTAAAAGAATATCATGCCCATGGTCTGAAGTACAAATATGCTAGTATTTGTTCTCAGCCTTACTAGCATAAATAGGAATATCAAATTAAAATCAGGGTGGCTGAGTGATTGAATCTGAAAGTACATTTTTTCAAGCCGTCCACGAAATTTTTAAATGTTACACTATTTATAAATGGTTTTTACATACTTGCCAGAAATGGCCTCTCAATTTTAAAGTGATTTTTGCTTTTAATTGAAAAAATAATATTTTCTCTAGTTGCAGTTTTACGAGCACACTTGGGAATTGTTTAAATTTTCCAACCAGTTTAAATTACAATATTTTTAATCTACACCCCTCAATGTTTAACAGTGAAAAAGCACTTTCAAAAGCCTAACATTTGAAGCCATCAGTTTTGTTGCAGAAACAATTATACAAGAAAAAAATTTGAATTTGTGCAAAGAAAAAATACGGAAAAGAAAGCTGAAACCCTTAAAAAGAAATATAAATAAAAATTGTCTTCAACTAATGATAAGCATTTGATGCCCTATCTACTAGCTTCCATTCTACATGCATCTCTCTCATACCACCCTTCACAGTAATTATCTAAATAAATTGATGTAAAACTCACTCTTCTGGTGTGAACAGAGGTGAGGTTCAAATGTTAAGAATGTCATAGTTAAGTTGTCTCTTCAAATGTCATGAAATACAACAGGGTGAGGGTAACCAGGTAGGCAAGAAACTATTACAATGAATTGACATGCTCAGGGAACAATTAATGTAACAGAAGAATGCCATCCTTGCAAAATCAGAGATAGCTTAACATATATTTGAAACAGGTCACCAAATCACTTCCAAATATGTAACACTCATTTTGGGTAATTGGAAATCATTAAAAATGGTCTACCATATGATAAAACAATAGTATCAAAATCTTCAGCGCTTATGGCATTGAGTTAGCAGCACTATATAAAGAAGGGTACGCTCTTTTTATAATCATATGAACACGCATATGCTGCAAAAAGGTTTCATGGAATAATTGTTTCAATTATACTAACAGCACGAAATTACTTCAAATTCCATTAATAACATCTGCAAATTTATACTTTAACAATGAAATGAAAAGTGAAACAACGGAATTATATGAAATATTATGTGTTTCGGGACATTTCAAATACTCTACCAAAACCAGTCACTGAAAAGTCTATGTGAATGGAAATTTACAAAATACATAGAAAACTGAATCTGGTATTAATAAACCTTACTTTGCACTGTCCATATAGGAACCTCCCCATATCCCAAGGCCCATCAGTTACAATAGCATAATTGTGCGTCGCTCCGAGGTTCTCTTTCAACCATGCCTCAAAATTTTTTAACACCGTCGGAAACTCGTCAGCTGAATCTACCTGTTCCTATATAACAGTAAGAAAAATATTAGGCTATAAAGTACACAATGACAACTTAATTCTTGAGTAATATCATTCAAACAAGTCACCTGAGAAATTCCAGTGAGTTCGGTGCAAAAATCTGATAAAATTGGATTGATTGTTGGCCTGCAAAATGCCTGAAAATGACTTATGATCTCTTTTCTTTCGGTACTTACTAAAACTGCTGGGAATTCAATGATTTCATGCCTGAAGAACGATTAAGTCAGTTGTTAAAAAAACAAATTCCACTTCACAAATCACAGAAAGAAATAATGAATATACACTTAAACTTACGGGTAATTAGGAGTATTTACTTCCTCGCAAGTTGCTTCAAAGTCCACAATAACATAATAAGGCAGTATTTCAACCTTCAAAGGTATACCTGCTTCCGTCAACTTTTTTCTTTTATAGTAATGTCTTAGCCGTTTAGACAGTACAGTATAGTTGCCCGCTATACTCAAGTCGAAACATTTCAGGGTTTCCACCAAAACGCTCCGTCTCATCATTTTAATAGAGCAATTGATTACCGCCAGTTCTTTGTACACTGGATGCCTCATTGGCGGATGTTCACTCCCACCAAATATACCACTCGTCTCCCCCTGCAATTGGTAAAACCATTAATAAACTAAAATTTTAAGTCGCTGATCATTAAATGAACAGCAATCCGTTATCTAACCTCTTGATAGTTTTGCCATTCCATCACGGCAACTTTAAGTTCTTTCACATACTGTTTAAAATCATGTAATTAACACACTTCCTTTCAAGTTTCACGAAATGATCATTTACAGAAAAATTAATAAGAATCCTCAACGTTTTTCCCAAATGTGATACGACTGCGACTTCAACTACCTGACAGCTGAAAAGAAACAAACAGGCTAAGCAACTGTTCAAATGCTTTCTGCAGAAAGAAAGCTACTATAGGCTCCAATATGTGACCGCAAGTTTGTCGCTGTAGGTTTCCACATATGTAAAGCGAATTTCATTACTCTTTTTTATATGAGAATTTTAAATTTAAACCTTTAAAATTACTCCATTTAATAACCATTAAAAAAACTCTGATAAGATCGGCCACCGAATAGCAGTTTGTAAAATTACTAACCAAAGTTTTGTTTTTCATTTAAAAAATTATACCAATACGTAATCATGAGCTTTGGCCGCTACGACTCATAAATTTTTCATACTGATGTTATGTGCTAACTACGATAATATTTAACTTGTGGAAGAAAGACTTGGAATTCATTAGCTTCTGCGTTTATTTCGTGTCAATGGTACAAATGTGAAATGTCCAATTCTCATTTATTCATGCCCTCGGGCTTTCCCCGGGCTCCTCTTCAAAATGGTATTGGAAGATACATTTGTCAACTCCAAAGAATTACTATTAAGTTCTGTAAAAGTAATGGTGCTAGTCGTGGAGTTAGGTATGTAATATTTTAAGAAAAAATGCATATTCAGTATTCAAATGACGTAATCATGTTATACTAGAGAAAGATTTAGTTTGATTGTCATCCTGGTAATATAAACTTGGTTGCAGTCGGATCTAAGCGAAAATTTGAATTATATAAAGGCAATTTTTCAATGTAATTAAAATCACTTTTCAAATATGAATTGAAAACTTTGGATAATGATGTAATGCTTATCACAGGAAATTCCTGGAAAATAGTCTAATAGATTATGCAAAGAAACATCCTGGAGTAGTGGTCTATGTTAAACCACGTCGTCATAGATCGCCAGTTTTATCGGCAGAATATCGTAAGTTTAGCCTTAATGTTTTCTTCTCTCTTTTGATATAATTATCCTAATCTGCGTGTAAATTTTACCGACTAGTAAATGGCGAAAAGCAGTACGTAAGTTGCCACAACTATACAGAAGAAGAGGTTGTGAAGTGGATGGAACTCCTCAGAACACAGCAAGGGGGTTTAACAGTGAGATACAGAAAGACTTGGCATACTGATAACCCATCAATTCAAGGTGTATGGACACCTATGACAAATCGTCCGCCGCATCTCAACGTGACAAAATTCCCAAATGTATGTTATTGTTTTGTTTCCTAATGTTTTTAGTTGCAAAATTGGCACACTTTTAAATTTCTGTTTCGTATTGACAGGAGGAATTGTCAAAGCCATTGAATTTGGAAAAAACAGCAACCGAACAGATAATTGAGCTCTTTAAGGAGCAACAAAAGCTGCAGAAAGAAAGTCCTGAACCAGAAGAGGAAGAATGCTTGAAAAAATAATTTGTAGTTCGTATTCGGCCATTTGTGTTTCAGAACTTATGTTTTTTGTCATTCTATTAGTTGTTATAGAAGTTTAATTTGAAAATAAATCCCAATTTAAGCCAAAATGGGTGTTCGCTGCTTATTCTGGTGTATCCATAATGAACATGTGTCGTTCATTCATTAAGCCAAGTACTACGTAGTTTTTTGTATTAATTTTGATTGAAATTCTTATTAAACTCGTCATATTGCAATAGCTTGAGACGACTTTAATAAGCAAATATAGAATAATTCACGTTAGTTTTTTATGCTTGGGGATAAGGTTTAGAAATCGTGGGGCGAGTAAAAAATGAGTTTCTCTTGCAAGTTTTGTAAACTGTTGACATAAATATGGCTTGATGACATTTTGTATCCTTCCCAAGTTTTGCAACTACGCTATCTATTCAATCTCAATAAGCTACCTAGAATTTCTCATGACATATTTCAGGTTAGATCTCTCTCTTTTAACTTTTTTTGCGTTTTTCTCTCTAAAGTTTAAAGCTCTAAATCAAATATAAAATGCCAGATCCCAGAAGTTAGTTCATCTTAATTGAATGCATGGTAGGCTTTTTGAAGTTCCTCAATTATGCCTTTAACAAACAGGTTATGTGGTAAAGAAAAGTTTTCCATTCAGCTTAAAAAAGGAACGATCTATAATTTTAGCCAAGGCATATATGCTGTAGACCAATTAAGAGAAGACTGCTGAGTAAGAAGGTTGAGGCAGAGTCAATCAAAAACATACCCTAAGAAGGGAAGAAGACTACTAAATATAATAATGTAGATATGTACAATGTCATGTTCGATTATATATGATATTCTTTGTCACAGTTTATTTTGGTAGTACCTTTAAAATATCTAAATGGAGAGACCTACAATGGATCTCTTCAGTATGACATACTAAGCTATTTCATCACTTTCAGAACTCCATCTGTCCTTGTAACAAAAGAGTAAAGCAGCAATGTACAAGGATAAAGTGCTTAATGCCTTATTTAGCAAAGACTCTTTGAATCATTACTAGATTATATTATAGTACAAATGTACCTTGGCAAAGATCAGTTTGGTTTTATGAAAGTGAGAAGAACACATGGTAACAGTGTAGTGATGAGATTGTAAGTAGAAATTAATATAGAATATAATCAGGATGTCTCCATGTGCACTGTGCAATTAATATTATACAAATGATTAATCTCAGAAAACTTAATAACTAGAAAATTATAATGTGTTGAAAGTGATATAATACTCTATATGATCTGAGATGCATCCGGAAATGCTCATGTCTTTCCTGTTAAATCACACAGTCTGTGGAAGAGACTCCTTTCCACCAACTACATAGCCAGGAGAGTTCACTACATTTGGGTTTAGGACATTGTATTACAATCACAATGACAACAGCTGTAATAATGATGAATGTTTCAAATGCAAATCTAGCATGAAGAAAAACTAGGTTCTAAGAACACAAGAAAAACCACTGACAGTGAGCTTTTGAAATCCATACTATGGTGAATTGGAGTGATTTAATTGATGTCCCTTTAACATACAAAGGATATAAAACTTCAACAGTCTGAAACTGCTGAAATATTGAATGTTTTATATTGCTTATTATTATATAGACACACCTCAATGTGGACATTCGACAGCAAATTGTTATGAGGTGAGGCTAAATGATTTGCGTGCATGACAAACCATACACAATTTCTTCTCATAAGTGTGGTTTCACAGTGTAGAAATATATAAACTGAGCAATGATATTTACAGGCGAGTAGTCCCAAATAGTTCTCTTTAAGAAGAGAGGTAATCTCACATAGAAGACAGCTGATGTAGAAGATAATTGCGATTCACTCTAATCTAACTTCTCTGCAGTAACATGAAGAGATCCTAGGACTTTCATAAATAGCCAAGAATTTACCTATATACCTCCTCCATATGTAAATGCCATGTATTATGTGTCGGGATATTTTGTCCCAAATTTGCTCCTTTTCTGTAAGTCTAAACATATTTATACAGTGGTCTCCCAAAATCAAACTTAAGTGCTCTGGTCAATATATATTATTTCTCTTTTATATTGGTCATAAATGTGACCATTTTAATTGCAACATTTGTCAAATGATCGTGGTTACCCTCATCATAAACTGTTTGGGGAAATTTTGTCCCCTGGAATATATTTTAATGTGATTTCATTGGATAATATTGTTGGAATAATTGGCAATGGAAAACTGATGCTATGCAACCCACAAACCATCCAAATATTGAACATTTACCCTGACTGAACTGAAAATAATTTTAACATTATAATAATTATTTCACATTTCTTCTATTACAGGTACAAACAGAGCCATTCATAAATACAAAAACATAGTTAGGAGTTCATTATTTACTAGGCTATGATTTATCCAAGATTTTTGGTTGGTTTATTTTATTAGTACGTAATACTAAAACATATGTATAGGAGAGTATTAGCGATAACCTTTTGTAGTTGATGCATGAGTTGCATGCTAAGCCCATATGGGGAGAAAACTGTTTGACATGAAAGTTAAATGGTCAGTTTATACTACAAAATAATAATTTAGCATATATTTTGGAGAGTGATGGGATGTTCATAATCTATAAAGTGACTTTTTCTGAGGATGATCTGTGGAGGGGGAGAGGTTTGGGTGGCAAGAGGGAGAAGACAGTAGGGTGTATGGCAGGAGTTGAAGAGAAGAAGAGACATGAAAAATGTCTATAAGTCAGAAGAGTGTAAGGCTGGAGACAAAGACATTGGATGTTTTGGGTCAGGAAGAAAAGTTCATTGTGATCATTTCTGGTTCTTAAATTGTCTCATGGAAAGCCTTCAAGCTTTGGAGAAAACTGCAATATTAAGAGACAGTGTAGGAATTTTTTACATTCTGCCTGGGTCGATTAATTCCATTCCCCAAATGATTGTTTTAAGTCAAATGATTCTTGGCAATTAATGTGAGGTTGAGCTTGGGAGATTTGGGAAGGGAGGGGTGCCCTGTGCCTATGACACTGTTGTATGCATCAGTTTATAAGACCAACTATATCTGGAAACTTCTCAAAGCTAGTCAAACAATGTACATTTCACATCTTATAACCAGATTGAAATAATATTGCATTTTATGAGGATAAAATAAATCTATAAAATACAAATGATCTTTTTGAGACAGACTGGTATTTAGAGATTCTTTTCATAAAATTATTAGTATTGAGCCTTCAATTTTGTTATTTCAAGAGGTTGGATTTTTCAATAGCCTTGCAATTAAGAACAACTGTTCCTTGTTACATGTTATCTGACTCAGATGGAGGTCATGTTGAACTAAATGACATCTATCTCTGGGTTGCATTTCTCCTGGTGGCAGAATGTTCTGTATACAAAGGAGACTATCATAGCTACAAAGTGCACTAGAAGAATGCATATGGGTGTTGACCAATTGAGGAGAGGATGGCTCTCCTCGGATGGGAAAAACTTCCAAGACACAACAAGGAACAGCACATCTAACAGAAAAAGTACATTTTCCATTGTTCGGTACTCCCATGGGAAAACCATAAAGGTTGGGCTTCTACCCATCAGGGAGATTGCGTTTTTGACTGGATTTTTCTTGAAGTGGTATCGTGGGTGAGCCATAGATCTGATAAACAAATACATTCCCCAAACTGAGTGAGGAAGTTGGCAAATGCAATAGATCCAAAGAGGTTGACTAGCTGCCACAAGGCTCATAGCAACAGCATGTGCCCCTGAAAATGAGGAAAAGAATGTTAAATTATGGTATGATGATGAATGTAGTCTGTTCAGAATTAGCATCATCAAGTAATAATTTCTTGAACTAATTCAACACAAATTCATTGGATAAATATGAATAATAATAACACTAATTCATTTGAAATCTATGTCTGTACTTCAATTATCAATACATATATGTGTTGATGGTACATGTGGGAGCGGATGGACCTATGTGGTAATCATAGTGGGAGGGAGGGTGAGGAACAAGTACCTAATAAGTTTTGGGTGTCTCTTTGCCTATACATGTCATGCAAAAAGCATATGTTCACTATCTTGGAGCTGGATATGAATGGGAGAGACAAGCCTGGGATTAGGATATGACTGGACAGGAATGGAGAGAGGAGAAAACTTTTATGAAACTTTTCCATCATGTAGAAAGAAATAATTTTCTAACTGGAGTACTTAAGCTATTTTAGTTGAATATTGTGAAAGAACTTATCAGTATGACCATGTAATAATTGCTCCTTGATTCTATTTAGAGTACCAAGTCTTGCATTAGAGTTCCTTATTTTGAGGTTTAATTGTTCTTCATTCTCATATTCAATACTCAGTAATACACATTTTGCCAAATATTATCTTAAATTTATATTAACATTCAAATTTGAATTTAGGCAGAACAGATGAACTAAACTGTGGCTGTCATAGCTTTTAACTCATGGGCAGGACATTTAGGCCAGATAGGCATCTTAAGGACACACATAAAATGATTAGGAAACTTAATTAAACACATGATCAAATTGATGGATTTAATGTAGATATAGGTTTTTTGTAGTTTCGTGACTCCCTGACATGCAGGATGATACAGAGAGGAAGGAAGATTGCCATTAGAGGAGGAAACATGGAGGGGAAGACAATGTGTTACAGGTGAATTGCCAAAAGAATACGGCCACCTTCACCTTTAACCATTTCTAACTTCAATCCTTTTTTATGGGTTTGACCAGTCTGAAAGGCTCCTATGCATGACCCATCAGTTTTCAATTTCATGGAATACACTATATGATGAACCTAGTATAACATCTTCAAAGAGGCTACCAAAGTGTCTTTAAGATACCGTGAAAATGTTGTAATCATCCACTTAAACCTCATGATCTTAAAAGCCATTTCAATAGCACTACCATGCCCTGAGAGAAGCTGTGAATGGTAAGTGATAGAAGGCAATTAAGTGCTCTTTAAACAAATTTTCCAATAGAATAGATACCACTAGATTATACCTAAAGGGAATAGGAAGAGGTTTTAACAACCAAGGAAAAAGGAAGTTAATAAATGGTAAAGTCAAAGGCGTCTAGGTAAGAGTAAAGAAAATCTAAATATGTTTATATTGATGTCAGAAAATTGGTGCATGATGAATATCATGTTGATAGAGTTTGAATATAATCCTGCTGTTTCATGTATGCATTTGCAATAAGCTACAGTATGTGCTCATGTCATAGAAAAAATTGTAACTTCAGTGATTTTTACTATGGAATAAAACAGTTTGTTATATTTTGAAGGTTTATTTTCTAAAAAAAATTCAGTTTTGGTCACTCCTCCTTTATAATATTTAGCAGAGGATTATTATGAAAGTTCTTTGAAATCCATATTTATCCAATAAATTACTGCATTTAGCTTCAAAAAGATAAAAACTGTTTCCCGAAAACTAAAATGACCAAGGTAATCATTCTTACAAAATGTCTATTAAACTTTACAGGGCATGAAAACAATTTGTAAGTGCTTTTACTAATTTATAATTCAATAAAAATTAAATCAACTAACCTCGAATCAGCAAAATGGAAGTACATTCCAAAAATCTGGCATGAAATCCCAATGAGTTTGACCAGTCTTTAAAGAAATGCACTCTGTGGTGATCTCTATGAGTTGCTGATGTCAAGGAGACCATTGATGTGAAGATTGATACAATCATAGGAAGATCTACAAATTAATAAATATTTCAAATTACAAAGATTTAGGAATTGTGTTAAAATACAGCATATTTTTCAGTGAGTTGAATCTCTGATAATCTATCTGATAGTCAAAGCCAATTATATCCATCTGATCCTTAAAATCAAATTCAAATTGATTTAAAGATCACTCACAAAAAGACTGAAAAATAAAGCCAAAAGAAAACACAAAGCAATATTTATATTTGTTCAGAAACTCCTACAAATTAAAGAGAAATATTTCCAAATTTACCAAATATTGAGATACATTTAAATTGATTGTAAATGGTATTGATTGTTGTATAATTATATTAATGTATTAACATTAGAATGGCATTTAAAGGTAAATCCATTAGCTCATCACTAATTAACTTGCAATGAGATGAATGGCTGGGAAAACTTTCAGGTCAGCCGCTGTAGAGGGTAGCCAGTTTCTCATTTTTGAGATAAAAATCCAGAAACTTACCTTCCTGCATTGGTACTCTCCTTTCCATCATGAGAGATGCTAGCTGTGACCGTATCTGGAACGGGGCCTGATTCACCACCTCCAGGTAGTCATGAGGGACGAGATTCAGATTGACAGTCTGGAGCTTCTCAAAATACATGCGCTGGATCACCTTTGAGTCTCCACTCCAAGCATTGCCTGACTTTTCCAAACCCTTCCAGGCCCTTTCATGGGCATAGTATCCCCTTAGCTCCACCAGCGTGAGATCAGTGTACGTTCGCCTTGATCTCAGTGCATAGATTAAGCAGTACCACAAACTGTGGAAAGAGAATGATGAGCCTACCTCAGAGGCAAAATCATGGCCATACCAGTGATGAGTCCAAGGTAGGAACTATGTCCACAACTTTACAAATTATTGCTGGCTTTGTCAAAATTCAAAATTAATATTTCTCATATGCACAGTTATAATGCTGAATATACTATATTTTGTCCTAAAAGGATAAAATGAAATGAAGCCTTATTATTTTAACAGCATTGCATTTTCTAAATTGGCACAACTAGTATCTAACTTAACGTAATTTTCAGCTTTTTTCTAGAAAAAAAGCTCAAAATTTTGTTTTCCTAGCATGAAAATGACTCCCCCAACAGAGGTTATCTAGATCCACTAATGGGACACACACACCTGATGTAGCAATCATTTTGCTTTGATAAAAGCGACTCATAACAAGAAAGAAACCTACCATTGAGGGGATTTTTATGTGCATTTTAATTTATTACTCATTGATTATTAATTAATTTCTAATTATTTTAAATTTTTGCTCATGGATATGCATCTGTGCTACATCATATATATAATCAGAGTTCCTTTGCAATATCTTAATATATTTTCACTAATGAATGAACACATAGACTCACTTTATTATGTTGTATAATTTTAAAATAAGTTCTAATTACTTTTAATTCTCACCAATATGATGAGCTTCAGTTTTCATGTGACATGTCAAACATATGTGATAGATAGATTCAATAATAGACTGTAACTGAGTATATTGATGCAGTGTAGGCAATGGAGTCTATTTGAATAATAGATTGGGTGATGCAAGACATAAGCCAAAGCTTTTTCCGTTAAAATTTCTCTCATGATAATTTGAATATCCATCCTTTCAAGAATTAGAACAGCTCTTGCAAATATCATAATTGCTTACATGTACAATTTCAATTTCCTCCAATTATAGTTTAGCTTAGCTTTCTTCTTTCTAGAAAACCACATTGCATGAAATAATAAATAAATAAACCCCAAACATCCTCCTTAACAGACACAATATTTTTATGTTTTTGCAAAGTGAAGAAGAAATGATGTTCTCATAATTAAAGTGATAGGAAAAGTAAGGGGACACACATCAACAATCAATGCTACTCCACAAACTCTTCCAAAACACCAGAGGAAATGGGTCGAATCATGACATTGAGATCCAATGGTAGTGGTTGATGACATACTATTTCTTGAACTCTTTGACAAATGACATTGAATGTGATTAAGATTGGAAGAAAATATGGAGAAATAAAAAGATGGCTCAAGACAAGAAGACATGGACATTAACTATGAGTAAACCTGCCATGCAAGGGAACAACCAAAGATAAGATGAAAGAATGTTCAGTCTTTGTGATGAACACCTGAATTCATTGTTTTATCCATTTGACTCAAATTTTACTTGACTTTATAATTATAAAAATAGGAAATGATATATTTTTATCATAATCTCTTTTGGAAATGTACTTACTTTCGAATATGATAAGTCAGTGCATCGCATATGTCAAATTTGATTTTTGCGATCTTGGCTCTGAAAGAAAGAGTACATTATTCATAATAAGAAGAGACTCATAAATGTTGATAATTTCCTAAAACTGTTTAAAGTTACATCCTAAAACCAAAAATTGTATCAATTTACACTAAACTTAGGCATGCTTCTGGTGTCATCAAGATTTAAGTCATTGTTTTACAATAAAATATGATTCAAATGCATAATATGTATTTAAATATTTTTGAGCTGCAAAAAAACCAACATTTTCTTGTGCTCAATCTAACCTGGATTTCATAAAAACCATCACCTTTGTGCATATATCCTAAAATATAATTAAGATATGTATGATTGATGAATGATTAAAAATATAAATTCTGTCATAAACATTTTTCATTCACCATAATGTTTAAGCATAGCCGATAAAATAAATAATAAAAGAAAATACTGGCACGCTAGAGCAGAGAAAGTAAAATATGAAGTATGGGGGTATAAAATAAAGTAATAGTTATAAAATTTGTAGACACTGTACGTACTATAAGTTACCCATGCATGCTAACTATGAGCAGATATTAAAAAAGATATTTTTGCGACTGAGACACTGGGCTACTTCAGCCATAGGGCTCAGCTATTGGCTTAACAGGGTTCAAATCTGGGTCATGCCTCTGGAATTTCCCAGTCAAGTTTCAAACAGTGTGAATATTCCATGGATTAGGGCTCATGTTAAGGGTAAGGATTGGATGGGCACGAGGGAGGCTTGTTAGATGGCACTTTGTATGCATAACATATTGGACGAATAGTGTTCATCTGCTAGTCAGCTATTTTACCTGTCTATAACTGCGATGGCAATGAATGTGTCGGACGTACAGTTACTGTGCAATGTCACCAAGCCAGCTATTACCTCGGAACAACATGAATCCGGGGTAATGGTAAATAATCAGGCGCCTTTGCTTATTTTATTTTTTATTTATTTTACGACTTCATTGGTGCGAGATTGAGACTTCACGTCCTTTCTTCTATCTAACCCTTGTTTATTACAATACAGACAATAAAAAACATCTATGCCCTAGGTGGATCCAAAAACCCACCTAGGCGGAACACGAACCCGAGATCTCTGGATGGGCAGGCTAGCGGCGATACCCCGCCATCACCGGGGCCGGCATGAGAGGTTTGTTGGGGATCAAGATGGATGAGTCTTTCTGATAGCTTGCATCTTCACAATGGGGAACTCAGAGGAATTGTTACGGAGATCATGACCCCAACAAAGCAAGAGTCCTGACCTCCTTCCCAAAGCGACTGACTGGACTTCGTAGCACGTCCATAAGGGCATTTAACTCGATGTCGAACCAGATGTCAATAGATCTGTAGAGAGTCTCACAAGACGCCTAGATTTGATCGTGTTCGTAAGTTTAAACTATGTTAAAAAATACTACAATTTTAAATAATATTGTGATTATCAAAAACGTTTGGTGGGAATGTGTGTTCATTGAAGTTCTAATTATCACGAAATGCTGATTTAAAACTTGAAAAATTCCCATTGTCGGTGTGCAAAACTTTCCTCTACCCGTCCGTCAACACCTGCTCTCACTTCTGCTTCCCGATCCAGATGCTCTGCAAATGTGGTACGGTCGCGAACAGGAACGTGAGGTAGGCGAACGCCATCCTGCCGTTGATGAGGTGCTTGATGGCCGCGTACACGTCGCTGCCCTCGTCCGCCACGTAGAGCACGATGGAGACGACCCTGATGACCACCTGTAAGAAGGACGCGTAGTACTCCTCGGCGACTCCATTCTTCTTCTTCCGTCCCTCGCCCCCTTCCCCGTCCGCCGATCCTACCCCCCCTTCCATCACCGCCAGGCTTGCCTCGTCCCTCACGCCCTTGGCCGCTATGTCCCAGTCCAAGCCTTGGGGCCCTCCCTGGTGGCTGTGGAAGGAGAAGAGACATGGGATGATGAGGTTCAAGGACTAGGAGAGATGGCAGCGTTGACTACGACGGACGCGGATGTGCCGTCCAAATGATGGCCTGAACCAGGGTCGAAAACAACATTCCCCTGTGGTAAAATTGGAAGGTGGTGACGAGCAAGAAAAATTCACTGATAGCAACAGTTTAACAAACAATATTCCAAAGAATATAACATATTTGATTCCATACTCTTGAGGTGAATTCACATTGCTCACTGTTGCGTTTGAAATTCTAGATTTCTGATCGGAAATATTTCAATGCGTATCAGTTATATAAATAGTTCGTCTGTCGTGCGAAATAACCAGTACGTTGATTCTGTCTGGATTTTCCTCATTCCTTCCTCCAATTCTCACTCCCCTCTCATACGCATTTAATTCACGGACCTTAAAAATACCCATTAAATGCCATGTATGTAGTTTGCCTGTGTACGTGTACAAGGGTGAAAAATGGAGAGCAGTGTCGAGAGACGAAATAGGATTATAATCATCGGTTGCGAATTTCGAGTATCAGTGAGAGCAGTGAAGGTCAAATGGGCCATCGACTTGCTAAGGAAAATATTCCTGGAAGATTGAATAGAAAGGAATGTTTGTGAAAATTTTAATTATTGAGAGGGTAGTCAATTACACATAATTCGATAAACGAAGTATTTGCTGCAGGTGACATTAATGGGAATCGTGGAAGGAAAAATTAATGAGGAAGGCGGAAGCTGAATGACGAAAAGAACGATAAGAAAGTACGTGCGATATGAAACCATAAAGTAATAGATAATGAAAAATCCTTAAGGGGATGCAAATGCACGGAAGGAATGAGTAAAACAGAAGACTTGGTGTATTCCATTCAAAAACCTTGATTTTACAGTTGATTGTTTCCGGCGTAACTTTATGGAATCGATTCACATTGGAAATGAAAAAAATAGTAACTTTGTGATTTCACAGAAAATTTATTACGTGCCATCTGAAGGTGACGTTGAACGTCGAAACCCGGGTCGTATCGTAATAAATTTTCAGTGGAATCACAAAGTTACTATTTTTGATTTTACAAGATAATTTGACCCAACACTTCCCTTGCTTCTCTTATTGGGATTGACTGAATGGTCGAAAATCAGGTCTGGAAATAAAGACTGAACCGAACCCAAAAAACTCTCAAGTGATTTACTACCATTGCATCTTTCATCTATGAAAACGATCCCATAGTTATCCGTTCGGCGGTAATTAAATCAATCGCCAATGATCCCCAAGTACGAGACCCCCATCGCATGAAGATTTGTACATAATACCGCAGCTTTGACAGTAAATTGTCACATGATTTTGGGTCTCGAAATGCTCTGGGTCAAAATACTAAATATTTTCCTCAAACATACAATTTTTATGATAAGAATCGAAACGAAAATCGAAAAGAATGAAACGATCCTTCCAGCGTCATCGTAGCCAAGACTACCCATTCACTAGAGGTATAGGGAAGCCTAACATATTTACGAATACGCTTGAACATGAAAATTAGATTTACCCTTACCTCTCAACACTTTCATCTTCGTCATCAGCGAACCATTCCAAATCCTTATCAATGGGTTCCGCGTACTTAACATTTCTATAAAGAGAGAATAAGATAGAGAGAAAGTAGGATATTGAGGTACCTAAAACAATGCAGTACATAATGAGTAATAATGGCGATAATGAAATATGCCAAACGCAAGTAAAGAGCTAACCGATGCAAAAACAAAAAATGAGAACAAATTTAGCTCAAAGTACTTGAATATGTTACATTTTTATTCATAATTGGCGGGGGTGTAAAACTTTAAAATGTCTGCACATAAACCGTGATTGAATTAAAATATCCTTATTCTGAGCTAAGAAATCATGCTTACGCAAAGTTAATACATTTGCCTATATGTATCCAGTTAAAATCCATGAATTAAGCGCATTGTTTCTTTCTTTTTTAACCTAGAAGTTTAAGTCGTTTCAAAATAAAAAAATATGTAATACTTTATTTTGATTGCACGACCTTCCGAAATTCTCTCAACTCACTCTGGATTTTTACTCGAGAAGATCACCACGCCGTTCAGAGAGGATGCGAAGACGGGCCACTCAGAGGACGACCGCCCGTCCAAGCCCGGCTTGGAGAGCAAACTGTTCACGACGCTCGTTTCCACTCTAGTCATAATGGTCAACAGGTCGAAACCAGCCTGGGTGCTGCTCAGGAGCTCGCGGGAAAGATATCTGACGTAAACGTCCTCCATACCCAATTGCCGACAGGTTTCGTAATCTGGAAATAGCGATGCATTGTATTAATATTGTGCCTAGCGAGCTATCTAAGCTGACGATTCATAAAAATCCTGGGATTTATTTTGAAAAATATTTAATGGCATTTAAAGATAAACAGTTGATGCATTCATGGACGAAGTTAGACTCGTGCATTGTGCACTTAACTTCAGAAAAATCAAGAACGTTCGGGACACACAAAGACATGAAGACTTAACTTGTATATCTGGCCATGGATTCATTCATTACTTTTATAGAAGATTGAGCTCAAGATCCTCTATCTTCGTGCCAATTATTTCCAGACTTATAACCAATATCTTTCTTTCACAAAAAAAAACTTTAGACCACTATTTATTTTTATGAAAATAAATATAACACATAAGATTGTCGATATAAATTTATTAGAATTGGCAATGTCATTAAGAACACGAACTTTTTGCAAGCAATCAGTACATTGATTGGTCAAATTCAAAGGATTAATCTGGGGTGAAGTTTTATAGTTAGAGGAAGGAGATGAGTATTTTCATCGCCGGATGATTGTTGATTTATTGGGAAAAGTTTTATAAAAATAAGTTAGAAATATGAAATTCATCAAAAATATTTACAGGCCCTAGAAGACTGCTTGATGAGTTACACACAACAATACTTGTAGTCTGCCAATATGCATAGTCCATTTCCAAAACGGATTTATGGACGCGTTTATTAGTCAAACCGTGTTTTTTTTCTGACTTACCCTCCATTCTACTCCATGATATTAGGCAGTCCTCTGGAATGGGGCCTTGATGAACTACGGTGCTCGAAGGCGATCCTCTCGTGAAATCATCCTCCGCCAAGTTACTGTTTTGTCGAAAGGTCTGAAAAATTGCAAATAAAAAATATTGTCTCCCGTTACATCAGGAGGTTCAAGTTTAAGTGGCTTAAGTAACAACTTGAAGATACTGTCAATATGGAGGCCACACAACTAGGGACTGTTTCCAGGATGACTTTGATGAAGTTTATTCGAGAGTAAAATGAATGGATATATAACACGATATATAAATTTATAGAAATGTGTATGAATATGTAATACGATATGTACTCTCGTGTATACTTGGAGAGTTTTCGATTAACCATAAATGTTCTAATGAATGAATTGATCTCTTACGGCTGATAGTATTGAATAATTGAAAAAAAATTCCCAATAGTCGTAAAGAGTTTACATTTAAAAACAGAGTACAATTGAAAATAATATGTTATTAGTATTATATATTACAAATGCACTTATTCGTATTCACCTTTCTTTCCCTTTCTTTATTAATTACCCTATACCCCATCCTTTGACTTGTGGCGCTTGCCAACAAATTTCAATTGTGCCCTGTATTGAAAGGTAAACTGTTTACGGCTATTGGAGTTTTTCATTTATTCAATAAATGTTCTAGCCAAGCTTTCCCTTCTCTTTTATGCGTAACTTATTTAGCACCATCTATTACAGATTTTATTTATCAAACATGTTAAGTGGATGGTGAAGTATGATTGAAATGCTAAGTGGATTAATCATTCAATTCCATCTTTGAAAAAAAAGAGACCTTTGACAATTTTCTTCAGATTAAAGTATCAATTCCATCGATGCACATTTATGCAACAATGAGTATGCAGTAATGAGCACTAATGCAATTCATCTATAAGAGTAAGTCGAAATTGACATATTTCCAAATAGTCAAATCGTTTCAGTTCTCCACTCGGAAAATATTCTCAATATTTTTTCATCACTTAACGATTCATGTTTACCACTCATTCGTATAAATGAGGCGGTGGTGAAATAATTATAGTAATTTAGACTATGATTCAAAATCTTCCAAAATTTCCCTGAGATACCCCATAGAAATTCATCCTTGCGACGAGTTACCTGAAGAAAGAACAGTTTGGGCTTCTTGTCCAAAGTGGGACACCTTTCGGCCGCGAAAGGCTGCCACAAGAATTCTTCCGGGTATTCGCCGTCGTAGGCCCATATCATTCCGCGACGCCTTCTGGCGCTGAGCACGACAATGGCAATGGCGTCCTCTTTACTGTGGTCCATCTTGGCGACTAACCGGAAACACCACAAAGCAGAATCAAGGCCTCATGCACACGGAAGGAAATAACGTTGATTATATCAATTACAATGCGGTTTTATCGTTGTACGTGAGAGTCCGTTACACAATATTCAATTAGAGGAAGAGAGTTGAAATAAGTATTTTTATTATCTCCGATAAAGATGAAATGATTTCGAACAAATTTGGAACAAACTCCTCTAAATGAAGCTTCTGGAAAGAAAGCTCATTTCTAGAAAAGTATACGGCAGATGGACTTTCAAAGGATAAAAAGCATACAGGAATTACCTCTTCCTTTTTATGTTCCAGGCAAGGCTAAATTCAGTATTGTAGTAGTATTTAATAATTAATTATTGTTATAAGTTGAATCGGGGGTGTAGTTCAGTAAGATTTAGGAACTTGGTCGTTGAGGCAAGATGATTGATGTATATTGGAGGCTTTGAGATGTGGGTATGGAGAAGGATGGAAAAAATAAAATGGACGGAATGTAAAACAAACGAAGAGGTACTAGGAACGGTGGGGGAGAAGAGTGGGATTTTGGGAGTAGGAAGGGAGCAGAAGAGTTAGATGCATTGATAGCATTTGATTGTCGATGTAAAGTTGAAGACTGTGATATGTGACAGAAAGGAGGACGTTTGGAAAGAGAAGAAAAGGGGCGGAAATGAAGAAAGAAAGAAGAGGAAGAAAGGGAAGAAAATGTTGGACGGAATGTAGAGAGGCAGAAATTATGAGGAATTGAAGAAGGATTTGTTGTATTGTATTGTGCAATGTTGCATTTTCCTGGGTGGGACTTAAAATACTTCGTTGACTAGTCTCCGTGCCGATGCAACACCTACCTTAACCAACAGGCTACAGTGCAGTCTATAGTTACAAGACAAATGAAGTGACATGTTATGCATGGGGAAAATATGATCCCTTCCTTAGTGGAGGTAGGCATGTGGACACCACGGGCAAGCATTTAGAGATTTAAATGATTTCAATAGAGGTACCCAATTGTAATTAATTAAATCTTTATCACACTATCTAGAAAACATACAATCCAAATAATATCTTATATTATTTGTAGAGGGAACCATAAACATTAAAAATATTTTTTTACCTTTTGAAATGGGTTTTAAATAATTTACAAAGCTTAAGAGACATGATTAAATCCAAATTATTGCTAAATAATTCAAGTGGCCATGATTCTAAATTTTAAGAGCTAAATTGTGTAATTATTACGTTTTCTATCGGCTCAATTTGTCACTGTCGGTGTTCATTCACCCACCCTTCTGGATGATAGACTCAATCTGAGCTACCGTGTAATCCTTATGAATGAGGACCTCGAATCCAAGTTGATGAAATGCGTCCGCCATCTGTAGAGTTGATTCCTTTGCGTGATGGAACAGGCTTGGTTCACCTTTGAAGCATCCGTGACTGAATATCAAGCAGTAGCCTGCTTTGGGATGACCCATAAAATATTCCTTGGACCCTTCCATTTTTTTTCTTTCTGTTATTTCCACCCAAAAACTAAGTAGACATTATCCTGTTGAAAGAGTGAAACAAAAATTGTATGAAGATATTTATAACGATTAAATATTAAACGTAACATCCATGTTTAGGTTGTTCATAAATAAAGTTTAGAATATTACAAATGTATTCAAATTATTTCTCCTTCGTCACTGAAAGGGGAAAACTTAAAAGTTTGAAATTTGATCTGGACGTTGAAATAGAATCGTTTAGATAAAGACAATGTTGAAAGGTGAGGAGAAAAGATAAGACCTCCTAAATAACTATCCCATCTGCTGCTTAAGTATGGAAGTCTATGGGCGAATGGATAAATAATTACGCATTCATTTGAACTTCATTATAAATTCAAATTAACTTTAAATTTTGAATAAAATTTCAATCACCAACTATAACATCAAAGCTTATGAATTTTGCACAAAAACGGGATACTTTCGCCTATGAGAAATTGATGTCAAAGTTTAAATTTGTTCCTTCCGATTGAACTCCTTCTCTTCTCTGATATTTTTTTATACCGCTTATAATTTGCATTTGCTTTGTGCACCTTTGAACTTCTGTATATTTATCGTTCACTGTATCTGTACTGTAATTTTGACAACAATTATTTGTGCATAAATAATAAATTTGAACGGAGAAATATAGAGTGACTACTCCCAGTCATCTTGAAATAAAGTAATCATAAAAATAAACTGTCAACAATCTCTTCAAATAAAAATGACATGCTGGGAATATGATTGCGGTCAAAACGATTACACTGCTTCAGATTCGGCTTGGTCATTAGTTGAGGCTGGAAATTTTAAGTATGGACATGTTTTTCTCGTGCAATTAATTAAATCTTCGTAAAAAATATAATTTTTTTAGGAAGGTGGATGAGATAAAACAGTACCAGCAAATCATATCCTTGGGAAATTTACTAAACATTTTTTCTGATCTAAGATTCTCTCTCCACGCGCCGAATTTTATTACAGGAAGGAGATAAGCAGCCTCTAAACCCCAAATATTTTGATAAACATTAAATCTAGACTCTCCTTGATGCTGGTTGATAAACAAACTTTCAAGCTAACCCCTTAGTCTGTCGAATTGTAAACACTTTCAAAAGGGTAGCAAATAATACCAGGGCCCCCTACTTCAGCCTGGATATTCGCTCAATTTTTTTCTTCAATATATTCTCTTCTCAAAAATCCAGAACGCAAACTGAACAAACCAATTGAGTAAACTAAGTAAAAACTACCCGTGACTTAACTTTCGGGTATTGATAATTCACGCACATCATTCTTATGAGATCATGTGGCTTGAAATGTACTTTTACTATCGAGGAAAAATGGTTTGATCCATTATAATGATAATATATCAGCCACGAGTGTTATGCTTTTACTTTTCATTAATCCTAAAAACATAGTTTTCTATTCTTATAATGTCATTTATTTATGTTATTATCATTTTTTAATTTATAATATGAAAACCTGTATGCGCATGCTCATTTAGAATGAAAAATATTCAGAATCCTTCTACGTAACAAAATAATGATTATCATGAGCATCGTCAACATATTTTCTTATGAAAAACTCCGCTTTTTGCAATGTGACTCCGGACAACCCGTGAATTTTGTTGGCATTGGAAACGTTGTTACCAGTAAAACGAGTTCGATTATGGAAAACAAGTGATAAGATCAATGTTATGTGAGTCATCGTATGGGTTCGATCGCATATAAGATTTCAATAAACAAAATAAGGGACGGATCTTACGTCGTGGTTTCATATTTTTAAGTTAAGTTTCTCCCATTTTACGCACTCCCTCGCCCGCCCTCACCCGCCCTCTCCCGGAAGATTGGACGCATTCCAGGAAGAGAAGTCGTTGACACTCATACCAATCTATATTAAGAATTTCAAAACTCAAGTTCCGTTTAACAAGTGACCAGAGAGATTTTCACCTGCGATAAGAGGGAGCTAGCGCACATTTTCCGGCTTTTTCATCGCAATGCCGCACTTCTGACAACAATTAATTGGTTAAAAAGCAAACAACATAATTATTTTGACGTTTTTTTTACGTTTTTTACGTTTTTTACGTTTTTTTATCGATCATAAAAACAGATTTGAGAAGACGAAAATTATGAAAAGAAAGAAAATCCTCTATCTAATTATACAGTAAGGCAGGTGTGAAAATAAGCAAAAAGTATTGCACAAAATATTTTAGTTTTTTTTTTCGTCGGAGAAGTTATTACAACGAAAAATTGAAACATTTCTATCCGAGCATTCAAAGAGTTATTTTATTGTGAAGGTATATTAAGGAAGTTTCATTTCAGTTTATCGATTAATAATTACACTTTCTCCATACCTTTAACATAAATGTGCTAATTTTAGTTTTCTCCATGTGTACGGAACGATTTAAGACCCATTTATGCGTGGGAAACTTCCTCGGAATAGAAACATTTTTAGTCAAGTAAACGCAATATGAATGCAAAAAAAATACCATAATAATTCAATTTCGAAGAGTTTTAGGTACCTATCTATTAGATATAAAAGCACGAAGCGTAATACCCGACTGTAATTGATCGTTTTGGAGTCAGGTTCCTCCCTTCTTCCCGCCCAACCGTGTTTTCTTTACTCTCTCTTCCTTTCCTTTCAATCCTTAATAATGAGTAAACACACAAGCGATCCTTGGGATCACAGGGGGACAATGAATCATAGACTGACGATGACTCGGTCTTTAATGAAAACTCTGCATCATTTAAGACGCCTTAACGTGAAACAGATTTTCGAGTAAAGGTGTTTTCTCGCGAGGTTTGAGAATTAAATAATATAAGTATAGAAAGGGAGACGTCTCAAATGTAAAAAGCTACTCAATAGGATTTATTTATTTATAATGAGTTAGTTTTCAAGCAAAAAATAATCCATACCATGCTTTCGTTGAATACGGAGCTTACGTAATAACTTGGAACTATGATCAACCGATTATCTATGGGAATGGGATATGTGAAATGCATATGTAAAACTTTAAGACCGCCTAGTTGCAATCAATATAATAAATAAGTCAGTTTTAAAACTAGTTTTTTAGTATAGACTCTGATAAACTGGAACAAT
This sequence comes from Hetaerina titia, assembly GCA_037158775.1. Classification (NCBI taxonomy): domain Eukaryota; kingdom Metazoa; phylum Arthropoda; class Insecta; order Odonata; family Calopterygidae; genus Hetaerina; species Hetaerina titia. Next base: position 48,581,612 of record CM073772.1, on the reverse strand, counting down.
CGATTAAGTAAACAAGCAAGACAATTTAGTAATCGCCACTATTTATCTTGGAAACATCTTACGTCCCGCGTTGAGATTTTATGTCAAATATTAATTGGTATGTTCGTTGTACTATCGTATTTCACTTAAAAAGAATTGAGACATACATAAAATAACTTACTTTTATCCTACAGCAGCTCAAAGTAACTGTGCTTGAAGCTAAAACAGCACGAATTGGTCAAATTTGCACGAATCACATGCCTAGAGCAACACTCAATGTTGGTCCCACACACAAAATTAAAACTCTGTGGTGTTCGGGTTTTCTTGGTAGACGTTGCGACCGATTGTGTACCTCACGACGTGTTCCTTAGCTGAAACCGCTGCGTTAACAATCTAATGTCCTAGTCGTCCCTTTTATCCCTGCCACGGGATAAGGTTCACCCAAACAATTTATTTACGCCTATTCCCTTATCCTCCTCTTTCCTATTTCTTCCGGTTATACAAATGTGTTTCACATGACGGTTTACCGCAGAGATATGCTGCGTGAGCGCGTCGTATGCCGCGTGAAAGTGAGCCAGCTAGGAAAAGCAGTGTTGACTCGGGGTAAGGAGGTTCGAACACCGAGACGGACAACTTAACAGAACTTAATGAGTCGCAAGGTTTCGTTCGAAAAGTGTGGATTTGGACGGGGGCCCAATGGGGAAGCGGAACCGGTGTGCGGAGCGGCGGTGAGAGTGTGTCTATTTCGAAAATCTGAAGGCGGTCAAAAAATCTAGCAAAGACGCACGTGGCGCTCATCCCAGTCCAGGCGACAGCTTCTGGAAGTCATCTCAACTGACAAGGCGAGGGCGGTAATGCAAGGCGGGAGATACGACGGATTCCAGTCTTTCGATGGGCCGAGGCTGGTATTTCCGAAGAAATCTCTTGTAGGCTTAATCGAAAATCCGTCTCCGAATTAGGTGAATTTCTGTTGCAACCGAATAGGACACTCTAGTTCAGGCGAAACGGTGTGCAAGTACAAGTAAAATACTATTGGGATAGTTGTATATCCGATTGTCGAATTGATTGAAAATCATAGAGAAAGGGAACTGTTCCGTTTTTTTCTGAATTAGAGGATTTTTTATTCTCCTTTGTGTAGATGGAAAGTGTGACGACCTTTTTTAATAATCTTTTTGTTTCATTCCTCATTCAATTTCTCGTTGATTTTTTACCATGTCGTTAGATCCTTTATTTGCATACCCTTTAAAAATTTTCAAACATTTCATATGAATTGAGTGTTTATTTCCACTTCTTGTGGATTACATAAGTTTTGAATCGAGGAAGTCCCAATCAAAGAGGTAAGATCATGCATATTTCCTTAAGGCCACTCTAATAAACCCGAAGGTCGTTTTGATTTGTGAGGTCAGAGCTCATTGATTACTAGGGCAAACGACGGGTGAATTTCACACATCAAGGTAGGGGGAGAAGTTTCTTTCCCTGTGTTGAGTATATGGTAGTATCCCAGGAAGATCTGGTATTCGAAAAATCTCACTGTTTGGGTAAAGCTGAGGGTGCTCAGAGGCTTCCTCAAGAATCTAACACTGGCCCAGTGCTTTACCCCCTTAACTACCACATCCCCTTTTCTTTTCTTAAGTAGTTGATATTCGTTTCATTCGTGCAAAATGCAAGAGAAATATTTTATTGGGATAGCAAGTTTAATTTTTTTATTTGCACGATCTCTCTACGAATGTCGATAGTCCATTCTCCATGAACTAGATGTGCGAATTTTAAATTGCCATCGAGGAAACAAATGGTTATACTACCTTGGTACGAACCTGGGAATTCGTTGTGAGAAGGCTGTGCGCTAGTCATTTGCGCAAAAATAAAAGTCTTTTTTGTAAATAACAGTCTTTCGTGCACCATAATTGAAGATTTAGTTTTCGCGTACCGCGGGTGCCTGGTGTGGATGAACCCCCTGTCACACGCCTTACTGTCGGCTTGGAGGCAATCATGTAGTCGTAATTTTAGAAGAAAAAAAGTGAATTCAGTTAATATAACAAAATTATGCTGGGGTTTAAAATAATGAGGCACATATTTACTCAATGAAAAGTTTGAAAACAATATGGATGTAATGCGGAAAAATTACCGTAAACGCGGAAAGTCTTGTAGCCATTTCTCATCCGTTATGTCTCTATTGAGGATGGATGATTGGCCGTTTTTATAAAATTCTCAACAAATATTTTTTAAGTCTTTTCTAAATACAAGTCGATTTTTGCTTAACATATTTCTGCAGTAAAAATCGAATTTCTGACGCATACTATAGGTTCTTACCCATACTTTTAAAAGTAAGTGGAAAGAGTACTGTAAATCATAATAATATGGACTTCAGTTAGAATAAACAATCGGTTTCCAAGAAAATGCGGGGGATGTCGAGGCGTCTTTTTAAGCTTTGAAATTTTGGAGGCTTTGAAGGAACAAGATGTGACGAAATGCCGTACATACAATGTCACAGGCATTCGTGTCCGTGCGCTTCGCGCCACAGTCCACGAGGTTAGGTGTTCCGGCATCTCCAGCAGTTTCTTAGAATTTGTCAAAGGTGAAAACACCCTTAGTGTTTAAAGTTGGCTCTATCCTCATGGACTGTGGCGCATCGCGCACGAAAACGAATGCCTATGACATTGTGTTTAAGGCATTTCGTCACATCTTGTTCCTTTAAAGTCCCCAAAATTTCAAGTAGGTGCCTCGATAGCTTAACTGGCTACAGCACTCGGCCGGGCATCAAGGGATCCGGGTTCAAATCCCGTTCAAGGCGAATGATTTTTACGCTCTGAAATTGTTGCATTAAACAAACCGAATTAAGGACGTAGATAGATTCAACTGAAACAAATAGTTATACTGCCGGGATATGAACCTAGCAATCCGTCGAGTGAAGGCTGTACCCTAGTCATTTGTGTAAACGTTCTTCTGGACATTCAGTTTATGATTTTTAGTTTAAACACTATGGAAATACTCTTTAAGTTGAACTTACAAATGGTTTTGTAAGTTCAACTTACAGTAAGTATGCAAGTAGTAAGCATACTTTTTGCTTTTCTAATCATTTACATAGGCTCTCATGAATTAAGTTAACTCAATAAAATGAGCATCATCTACACGGAATTCGTGTACACTGGTAGCAAACACGTATGTATAAAGCACAATGACCAGGGCCCGTGTTTAATTAATAGCCTTTGCTTCTGAGTAATACGATACAGCGTGTTGAATACTATATACTATAGAACGCGTCGGACGAACGATCGTTTCTAGCTGCAGTGTGTCTATGCAACCGGAGGTAATAAAAGCTTATTACTCATGCAAGCCTCTGTTGGAAGCGCAGTGTCGTAATGCACGGCGATTTCTTAAGGAGTGAAGAACAGTGCCCTCAACTTAGTATAGTTTGTTAGCGTTTGCCAGCAAACCATGCTTAAGGCCCTTCATGAAAAACAAAAAAAATATTCGGAGATGAATCATGACATTTTGTGAATAATAGAAATAATATTTTTAAACCTATTAGACTGAACGGTATTTCCTACATTCCATTATGAGAATCAACGTTTGAACTTATCCATTTCTTTTCAACAATCATCGCAACTAAACCACATAAAAAATGTAGGAAAAATACGTAATGGATTTCTTGAGGAAAATGCATAGCGTTTGGGTAGAAAATCTATAATTGCAAAAATAATTGACTGAGTATTACCACGAACTAAATAAATTGGACAAGAATAACACGAGGACTTCAAATGTCAAAGTTGGCTCCCACAAACTTAAGAAAAAAAATTTATATCGTGTTGACATTATTGCACAGACGAATAAATTAATTAATCCTCCATAAATGATACTTACTCAGCTACATAAATCGAACGTCATGATGTTCCACGTAGGGGACACGTTTTCCCTAGAATCTTCGATCCAACAACACAGAAGACAAAGGTAAAATAAACCAAGACATGGTGTTTTTTTTCCATTTATTGCATTACAGCTGAGCAACATCACAATAATATCTAAAGCTCTTCATTGACAAATGCCAGGGGGATAATACACAGTGATGTTTTTTGTATATTTTTATATTCGTATGCATATATATACCTATATCAAAACTTTGGACAGACGAGCCTCTCAGTTCTCAAACTTGCCACGAGGTGGTAGTTGAGGGAAATTGTGAATGGCATTGCTGTCTTCGGACCCACACCAGCTGCTCACGCAAAGTAAAATAAATTGCAGCGAGACTTGAACTTCATATAGTTATTGTCAGGTCACATGACTTCTCGGGGAGCTTTTTGCATAGCTCTCCCGAAAGATAGTAAACTTTAAACACACTACGATCTTTTCATAATAGAGAACAGAACATTTTTTTTGCACAACACTGGATACACATGAAAACGACATCATTGGTTATCATAATTAGATAGATAACAAATACCAGCTTTGTTTCACTCGGGCGATTCTCACTGTGGAGAACCATCTGTTTGTTTCTTTTTAACTCCTCTCACTTCAGTGCAGTGATGGAATTCTGTTCTTAATCCCAGTAGACATCAATCACATCTTTTGTTAGAACATAACTTTGGAAACATCGTAAGATTACAAGACCTCAAGTTATGATACTCTACACTTCAAGCATTTTAATGCACTATTAAATGGAGATACCACATTGATTAGTTGTTGAAGATGTCTTCAAAATACAAGTGAACGAAGAGTTAGGGTGGCAACAATTGGCTGAGAGGCATCGTCATATTGAAACCCCTTCCATTTATCTCAAGGAGTGGCATTTTTTGTTAACAATTCCATTTATATTTATATATATATATACATATATGTACTCTTAAACAATAAATTCTCTACAATGTTGGTGGGCAGCATTTGCACAAGAGTCTTATCGAGTCATTTCCTTGTTTTTCTCCTCAGCGGCGAAGCACTCATTCGGTAGATTGCTCAACATACGTAGTTTAGGAGTACTTTGCTTGAATTTGTACAAAATGTCACATTCTGACAATACGCCATATTTAATAGCCAAATTTGGACCACCACTTTAAAGTACCTCTGTATAAGATTCTGTGCAGCCATTCACAGGAATCACACATTCTGAGGGTATGGTCCGAAAATAAATCCTTTGGAAATAAAAATTTTGAATTTCATTAAGACAGCACTCCTATTTTATTTTAGTACGTTGGCAATCGGAACTTTTCTCCGTGACAGTACATCTCCCAAGCTGAAAGGATGCGTTCGCCATAGTCAATCATGCCCATTTGTTCATGATATTTTCATTTTTCTTTGAGCATTTATCTTAGCTTGATTTTCATTTGAAATACTGTTGAAACTCATAGTTTAATCTCTTAATAATGCCATTAATCGTGAAGAAAGTTCCCTTTGAATCGATCCATCATGATGATGCTTCTGAAATTCTGAATTTTTTGTATTGCTGCAATTCTTTTATACAAAATTGCTTGTATCAGATAAATAGAAACACTTCATTCTTTCCAAATCGGCCAAACGGGGTTGACCCTGGAAGATGAAGTTTACCATTTATAATCTACCCTGTGTGTAGGCTTTTTATCAAATTTATGTGGCTCAGCCAGAAGTGAAAAAGCTATTTTAAAAAATAAAGAATTTAAGTCATATCTTCTCGAAAGCCTGGACTCAATAAACATTCGTGAAAAATTCTCAGATCACGTCGAAATTCTACCTTCATCCTTGAACCGTGACCCCATCAAACTGTTTAGAGTTGTCAAGCACTTGCTTCGGCTTTTGGTTAAACTTTACATCGTTACACAATCCATCCTTCTCACATCTTCTTTTTCCAATGCCTAATTTCCATTACTCTATTCATCTTCTTCTTCGTTCTGGTAAGTAACATACCTAACGGATGACTTCTCTCCCATGATCAGAGACTGAAACGAAAAAAATATATATATTTTTCGTTTCATATATATAATCGCGTACAAAAATGATTTGAAACAGTTGGATAGTCACACCTAATTAGTTAAATATGTAATTTAAAATTCACTGATTCACAATGGATTCAAAAATATAAACATAAGGGTGATTCTAAGCGAACAAAATAATTCTTCAGAACATCGAGGGATTTACAGGGTGCCCCAAAAATCAGGATATATACAGGTATACAGGGTCGCACGCAAAAGTGGTAGGACTGATTTTCTCTGGCGCAAACGGAGCGGTGGAGGGGGCTCTTAGCAACAGACCGACACCAACCTCAGTCGCCTGCGGACTGTCGTTGAGTGAGGACACCGTTTTTAGTGAAACAAGTTTTTTGTCCGCGTCGAAAAACAAAATGAATCTGAATTTAGAGCAACGTTATACCGTGAAGTTTTGTGCGAAACTCGGGAAGACGGCAACTGAGACCCTCGATATGATCAAGCAGGCTTATAGGGACACTGCCTTAAGCCGTTCCACAGTATTTGAGTGGCACAAGTTGTTTAAAGAGAATAGGGAGCTCGTTGAAGACGACCATCGCTCCGGACGGCCGTTGACGGCAAGAACCGACACGAATGTGGACAGAGTGAGAACACTGCTGAACATAGACCGACGCTTAACCAGTGGAGAAATTGCAGACCAGTTGGGTCTGTCTGCATCCAACGTCCAACGCATTATTTCACAGAATTTGGCCATGCGCAAGGTGTGCGCCAAGATGGTGCCGAAAATTCTGAGTGTCGACCGACAGCTCCTGGCCAAATACGGCGTTGTCACGCTGCCGCACCCGCCCTATTCTCCCGATCTGGCACAACCGGATTTCTTCTTCTTCCCCCTGATGAGAAGACAGCTCAAGGGACGAGTTTTTGACTCGATAAAGGCCGTTCAAGAGGATTCGACGAGGGTCATCAACGGCATCCCCAAAGAAAATTTCCAGCAGGCGTACGGGGAATGGGAGCAACGTTATACTGTGTAGCAGCTCAAGGAGCATACTTTGAAGATTATTAAGTCGATGTAAGTATATCGTCAATAAAATTCTTGTAAAAAAATCAGTCCTACCACTTTTGGGTGCGACCCTGTATAAAGACGAACACGATATATACTCCTGTATATATCGTGTTCGGCTTTTATGTGTTTTCCTATCCCATTTCCTTATATCTATTAAAGGCGTCATAACAAAGAGTTTGTGCCTCAGGAACAGACAGCGAAGAGGAAATTTTATGTCAAAACTCCCTCCTCGTGACCTAGTACTAGGTCAATAACGAGGAGGTAACGCTTCCCTGGCCGGTCTACAGCCACGATGTGGCATCGGCGGACTGATTTTTGTTCCCAAGAATAAAAACGAGCTTGAAAGGCCGCCATTTTGGAACGTTGGTTACATCAAAGAGTTCGTGACGAGGTGCCTGAATGAGGTTACCGTCAGACACTGTATACTAGAATATCGGACGGAATCTTACAACAGGGCGCACGCTGTCTTGCGATTGAGCTAATCCGTACAATACAACTTCATGAATTATTCAAAGATTATTTGAAAAAAAGTATGGTGATTCAATTGCGAGAAATCCACAGTGTATAAAAAAAAAGCATTCGCCTTCGATTTACGGCCAATTTGTGTATTTTTCATGTTGAGCCATCAAATTTGAATCCACGAAAACGTGATATCCTTACATTTCTGAGTCCATCGGGGACTGAAATTAATGCTGCGGAATTTCTCACCATTTATTTAAATCCATGATCATTGGTAATGAGTCATAATCATATCATCATTAGGTACAGCTCGGTCAGTGAAAAAGTAGCATTTATGCCAGGCATGCACACATGCGTACATTACTATCCTCGTGTGTTATCCATCGTACGATTAGTAGGGATAATTGTGAGAACTAACACACCTTGAGAACGCGAAAAATGTTTATACCTCCACGATTAAAAGTTTACGGCTAGTACTATACGGAGGATATAAACTAAGTCGACCGGGTCCATAACTAACTCTTATTTTGTCTCACTAATCAGAAAGAAAAGAGGAAGTGCCAGAAGAAAATGTTGCATCACACTGCATTTCAAAATTCATTGAATTACGAGGACGCCCTTTTCTTTGGTAAGCCACAAATCAAGCTATGCCTAGCAAAAGAATGTCAAACGGGACACTGTTACTACGAATGTTTACAGAAAAAATATCCATGTAGTCTCCCGATCAGTGCTAATGAGGATACGAAGTATTTTTAAGAGTTCAGATTTGTTCACTGGAGTATGCGTGAAAAGATAGGAAATGTGAGTTGAGATATTTTACTGATGTTACACGACAGCAAGGGTAAATGCAAGCGCTATTGATTGCAATTCTAATCAATTTAGTTTAAAATTTCGTATGGATTTAAGCCTTTAAAAGATAAATTCGTCTGTCAGGGTTGTGAAAAATTATTACCACGATACAGAAAATGTTGGCGATTAAAAATTCAAATCACAGAGTTTAGAAACCAAACCTCAGAAACAAATGAATTACTACATCAGATTAACAAAGGACACTTCAATTCCGCATTTTACATGCTACTCACCCCTCAATAAAGAAAACTCATGCATTCCTGTTATTGCTATCCTATCATCTACTAAGTCAATCCAAATCTATAATTATGTTAGTAGGAATAAACAGTCTAAGTAGTATCTCCTTTATTAATCATACCTTAACTGAGCTAAAAACTTAAAGAGAGTCACAATCACGTTCGCCATTAGGGTCTTCAATGCTGGGCTGTGAACGAGATCAGCAAAGAATGGAAATAACATCAAAATCAATATTAAAAAATCAAGCCAATAAAAGATCGAAATCATAAAAACACAAATATAAAAAACAAAGCAAATGAAGTAATTTTGAAATAATTTTAAAATTTCACATAAAAATGATAAAATTAATTACATATTACTATCTGAATACCAAATAATATTATTTTGAAGTAAGTATTCTAATTTTATAAGGGAAATAAAAACGAAAATCAAAAAAAATAAATACAACAAATAATTGATAACTCAAGGTGGTAGATATCACGAGGATAAACCACATTTTTAAACTAATTCAAAAACCTTAGATTCTATCCAATATCATGTGTGTGGACTTGAGTGTATTTAAAACTTTACGAGCATCCATATACATTTAAAAAAGTCCAATGATACATAAAATAAGATTAAGTGTCCAAATTATTTCAGAGTGATCTTTCCTTCATAAGTTGGCACTTGTCTGTAATAATTTAAGTTTCAAGAAATTTTTATTATAATCAGCAATTAAATTCATTGTTGATATGTTTGATATTCAAAATTCTTGTTACTCTTTTTTTAGTGCAATCAAGTGACTCTGGTCAGTGAAAGTACGACCCAGAAGTATTTCAAATAGGAAGATGAAATTATATCTTATGAATGGAGCTACAAATGAATTTTGTGATACGAACACAATGTAGAATAACTAAGTTTCACCTGAAAGAAAATGATAAGGTGTTAAAGGATTTCTAGCACATCATTCCCCAGTAAAAACTAGGAGTGGATATGCGAAATCTCGATACATTTGTGATATTCTGTTAAAATCTCTCCTAACTTTCAACAAAAATATTTTTCCTTCATTTTTTACAGGACTAAAATTTAACAAAGAAAATTGTACTCGGTGAGCCCAGTCTGCTGCTTATCGGATCCTAACTTGCGTAACTTGGATCGTAACTTACGTAATTACTTTTTAACGTACCGTATTTTCGTCTTTGGTGGGAGGATTCTTCAGCATGAACATCATTGGAGCATAGAGAAAATTCAACATTGCAATCCCAAATAGCATCCACTCGAAGCCAATGTTTTTCACTAGTGTTCCACTCATTGCTGGTCCTGTAAGTGAAAAAATAATAAAAATGTTAACTTCCTTTCGACATCACAGATGAGACTCGCTTGTTCTGTTTAGAGATGGACGAACGAACGAAAACACCGCAAATTGATGAATTACGGCCGAAGCAGAGTTTTTAAACGGAATACCAAGGAATATATAAAAACCAAACTGATAAAAACTTAATTAATTTCAACTCTTGAATAAAAATACTGCATTTGAGGAGAAAATAGCCAGTTAGTGGGTGACATGGTAAAAACGAAAGGGGAAAATCTAGGTTGGTATGCATACCTGTAGACCAACTCAAGAAACATATCGCGCTGAAAAGACTAGGAAGGAGACGGAGAAAAGTTGAGAGCTTCTGCTAATCAAACTTACGGTTAAAAACAACGGTGGTAAGTTTAACCGGAGGAGACCGAGATGGGAGGAATTACAGACAGAAGAAGGCCAAGGATGAGCCAAGAGAAACACGTAATGGAAAATGTCGGCGCAAGAAGCTCTGAGGGAATGAATAAACGTAGGGAACAGGATAGTATGAACTGCCATAAACCAATCCTCGGACTGATGACCTGTAAAAATGGTCATCCATATACTATTTCTACTTTGGTGCATACTTCCGTATTTCTCAATTCATCTGTAACTTTGATATTTAGTTTCAATTTCCAGCATTCATTTTCTGAATACTATTATTCCCAGGTATACTTTATCAAAATCCTATGTCTCTAATCCATAGACTGCCGACCTCTTGTGCCCTCTTATAATGCAAAAATTTCAGTGTAAAAATTATTCTCCTCGACCGGGATTCGAACCCTGATCCCTCGATGTCCGGCCGAGTGCTTTAGCCAGTTAAGCTACCGAGTCTAAACCTGCTGTATCTCTCGCAGTTTCTTGGCATTTGTCAAAGAGGAATCAACATAGTGTTTAAAGTTGGCCTCGTGGGCTTAAACGTCGTGGACTATGGCGCTTCACCCACGACTACGAATGCCTGTGGAATTGTATGTGCGGTATTTCGTCACATCTTGTTTCTTTAAAGGTCCTAAAATTTCGGAGTGTAAGAGAACGCCTCGGTAACTTAACTGGCTAAAGCACCCAGTCGGACATCGAGGGGCCCGAACTCTCATCTCGGTCATAGCGAATGATTTTTACACTCTGAAATTACTCGTATTACATTGTAATGCACATTTAGCGGATGACTCCGTTTAAAATTGCTGTCACGGCATCTCCCACGGTTTCTGTGAATATTGCTCTCTTGTTTGTGAAAGTTATTCTAGCATAGTAATTGCCTCCTTAGCCTGGCTATTCTCCGCTAGAAATCCACATAGCTTCCATCTCATGCTTCGCTTTATCCTAAATGGGAGACGGATTTTCTGCGTTCTCTTCTCTTAATCTGCTTGCAGGTTTCCTCTTCCGCATGCATACTAAAGTTTATCTTTTCTCTATTTTGATTTTCATGCAATAAATCTCAATCTGCTTAGTCCATTGGGTTCAGTGATCCCATCACATCTTCAGGAGTCTCTGCTGTCACTGCTATGTCCTCACCGTAATCACAATGAAGCTTAAAGTACTAAATCCATTTACTTAAGTAAAATGCATCAATTAAGGAACCATGTACTTATGTCTACGACTTCATGCAATCCATCTACCTATCATATCGAATGATAACGTTTACTGATCACAGATAAATACGATCTGCGAATCAAAGCAAGTGATTTTTCTTTTAAAATTATGGAAAATAGATGTAACGATCTTTTGAATGCATGCGCAGCACAAAATTACCTTCTAAGATGACCAAAATTAAAAATAATGTGGATGGATGACAATATGAATGTTAAAAAATCAAAATTAACTCTTTTTTTTAACTCTTGAAAATTGAATTGAAGAATTGTTTCTCTTTTCAAAATAGTTAAATCCACTAACCCACAGCGTATCCTAGGCAGAATGCAACGTCTCCAATTGCATAAACACTGCCATAAACGGCTGAATGACGGATATCAACCAGAAATCCCAGTTCTGGCATCATGGAGCTGTCAACCATACCAATAGCGAAACCAAGACCAGCATTAGGCAGGATCAGCTGTTTGATGTCACGAGCCCTTGGGATCTGTTGGCACAAAATTAAAATTTCAAATGTCGAGAAATTATCAGGCAATCATAAAAAGACTTAGAAAATGCGCAAGAGAAGTGAATTATGTACTTACCACAATCAGGCAAAAACCAATAATGATAAGACCAAGGAGGGAAGCCAACCATCTGTAAATGAATGGGATAATTTATGTGTAAATTATAAATGGCATTTATGTAGAAAGGCATTGAAATAGTCATCAGATTTAGTGTGACTCCCTATTCATAAGTAAAATACTAATAAAAAATGAATCACTGAACCAAATAATTGAAAAAGTCTAAAATCATTGAAAGAGCACAACCCCATAATTATTACATAAAAACCATTAATTAAAAGGATTTTAACCACCAATTAACGATAAATATAGTTTAAGGTAAAACATTTGCTAATAAATGAGGGTAGTGAGTTATTAACCTTATGTTAATTTTATCCCTAGAAAATATTTTCAAAGCAAAACACTTAAAAATAGATAAAACACCAATTTCGCTACTCTAATGGACACTGACACTTTCATTTTTATCTCTCCTTATACATTTGATTTGTCTGACTTTTTGATTAATTGGAATTGAAAAAGAAGTTCCTTTAGTTTCATCACTTCCTTGAAACATTTTTCGGAATTACATATTCATTTCACACCTGGTGAATATTTACGAAGTACCCCTGCTACACAGCCTTTTGGTGTTTCGCGGGGTATATGTTGATGAATTAATAGAAATATGTTTTAGGAAAACTCTTCCCTTGACTTTTTTCTATTTTCACCTCTGGTGAAAATACTTCCATCCCCACTATACTTATTTTGGTATACCTATGGTAATTTTAAGCGTGTACATAATCGAGAATATTTTCCAATGCAAACGAAAGAAAACATCGTAGTCAAGCCAATAAAGGTGTTTATGCTGTCTTGAATGGAATTTCGTCCTAATTTAATTTATTCCTGCATGAATGAAGTATTTTTCAATGTTCTGCCTTATGAGATATTTACAGAAAGCCTGGATGTAGAAAAAAATAATAAATAGGGCAGAAGACATACGGAGAGATACAAAAAAAAACAAAATAGTGAAAAGAATAGTGACATATATTAATGCTGAAAGTTGGATAGAAAAGTAGACGCTAGCCAAGGAGTGAAAGAAGAGCTCGAAAGGATGACAAATCTACGGATTGAATACCGCCGAAAAATCTTCCGCCGCCATCTTTCCCTTACCTTCCCATGCGATGTCCGAGGGGCCCGAACAGGTTGGTCCCGATGAGGTAAGATACGCTGGCCGGCAAGAAGGCCACGCCCTGCTCCCATCGGTCGGCTCCCATGGTGTCCATCATCCAAATGGGAAGCGAGGGTTCCAGCATGGCGATACCCATGTTGGCGAAAGTGATGGCTCCTGGAGGAAATGGGGCGCTGATTCAACAAGTTCTCACCAAAACAAGACCAAGTTTTTGGCGAGAGAATCAAGCACAACTTTCGCAAACACCCAGAAATGATCAATTGAGACATTTTCAATGAATCCAAAATCCATAACTCACGAAAAAAAGGCTTTAAAAAAATGATAACCGTGGCAACTTCAAATTGCCATTGCTCTTTATGGCTCACGTTTTACTACCAATGTGTCTCACGGATCTGTACGCGCGTGGATTCTCTTGTCAAATTGGCACTGTACCTACTCTATGCAAAAGAAGCACCTTTCGGAGAAATGTGGATTCGTCGAGGTCATCGTATAGGGCTGCAAGTGTTATATTTCCATTTTTCGCTTTCCATTCTCTAAAATGTGACGCACGCGTGCGAGGATAGCAGTTAAACTTCAAGCTTCGCATAATCGAAGTAACCGGATAGATTCATTAGCTGATATGGGACACAAATTTCGTCATCGCTACAAAGAAACTCATCCCTGATTTCTTTTGGACAGTTAGTCACTTGCTTGTTTCGAGAGAACTTCCTGGTGTAAGTTTTTGAGAAAACTTTATGGAATGAGGAGAAGACTCGTTTTGCCGGACCATGTTTGACGTGAAAATGGTTGCAATAGATACCAAACCCCGATAAACTGGTACCTTACTGCTTTTACACCATGCCAAATCTTCCATTAATTGCTCAAAGCTCTCAAAAGTATTTTCGAACGGTAAGAGGTGGTTTTCTTAATAGAACCCCCGTACTCGGGTTAATTATTCAACATTTGATTCGTCAAATATGCAGTCTCTCGTGTTTTCTCTGTTGCCATACACAACCATTAGCGAATGTCTTATTGATCATTTATTTATGGGAATTAGTTATGCAGAATTAAAAAATTCTTATATTGCATTGAAGCATTTGAAATTCATGAAATGAAGTATATGCCATACAGAGCAAACTTGGATTCTAGTACTGCTCTCTCCCATAGTACTCACATACAAGTTGTTAGCGTTATCTTTAACAGATTATTGTTCTCGTTAGTCCCAAGAAACACGTTCAATAAGCGCAATATTATTTTACCAATTTGGTGGCCCCAAACCCACCCACAGCTCGGAGCATATACCCGATTTACCTACACCAAAATACGACGCCAGAATGAAGAACCCCAAGCTCCAAAAAGCTCCATCTTCAATCACTGACTTCTCCACTGCTCCGATTATAATAGATTTATCACGGATAGCCTCAGCTGATTCGGGGCTTGTGACCCGTAAGCGTATTATACAGGTCCATTGCTAATTGCCAAACTGAACCCCAGTGAAAGGTCAGAATCTCAACAATGCTCCTAGTGCCGAATAAAAGTGAGCAAAAGCTGTTTCTGTGAGATGTTTTCTAACTTACATACAACATTTTCCGTCCGTATTCAGCCAATCACCATGTGGATTTATTCCAAGCGCAATGCTAGTTTTATAACCAATTAAGTTTTTGAGAAAAAGCACTATAAATATAATTCACATTTTTTCCTTATAAATGGGTTTTAGGAAAACAGAGGAACAAAGATGAATTTTTATGTGTGACAAGGTTTCACAAGATTCAGCTGAAAACTTTAATGTTTTAAATGGTAATGATTAATGTCGAATGATATCAATGAGCCTGGAGCCGACAGTGTTTACAGTTTTTTTTAACCCTTCACCGTATTCCTTATCGATTTTTACTAACCTGCGGCGACGCAAATATAAGGGTCCATGATCAATGCCTTAAGAGACGGAGGGTCGGCTTCTTGCTTGACCACACCTGGCTGCAGCACCAGCAACTGCAGGACTGAGGATGAAGAGGAACACACTTCAGTGCGTGCATGTATTTAGGAATACCCCAGTGGAAAAAACAAAATAGTTCAATGCAATAACATTTAGGAAAACCATTAACTGTAGCAATATATAAAAGGCTTTTCGTGTAAAATTTAGATCAATAAATGGGATTAAACCGTGAAAATTCTGTTGACGGAAAAGAGAATCATATCGCGTAATATGGAATATCTTCATGAAATTGAATATTCATTCCCTTGGAATGGGGCGTCGATGAAACTGGGTTACTGTACAGTGATGAAATACTAACTAATTATGTGGGGTAGAGCATGGACTAGTCGCTGCTAGTCCTTTACATGGGTGGAAGTCGTAGAAGAAAGAATTTCTTTAATAATCTCCTTATTTTTAGTGATTGAACGATAATGAACTTTTTTCTCGTTATACTCGCTGGGTAAATAAAAAAATTGCGAACATGCCTGAGGTTACGGTTTGACCAGCAGGTGAGGTGAAGGGATAAGTTTGGAAAAAAAGGGAATAAAAAAGTAGATACCGCTGCCAATCTGCGAATAGAAAAGTAATGATAACGAAGCGTGCAAAGTTGGGTTTACTCTCCTTCGGACGACTTTATGTGAAAATTGATTCCTCCGCATAATTTTCATGGGATGGATATAGAATATTTTTTCCATTACACGCGAGGTACTTGATATTTAAATTTTTTGCTTCTTAATTGAATAGCCAGAGAAAAACTTTAAGTGACAAGAATCACACTTCAGTAACTTCCTGATGGTTTAAAAGCAGTCGTGAAAAAAAACATGATTTGGGATATCCTGGTGAGTTAAGTCATCTTGAATCTTCTAGGTCAAGCACTCAGTCGTCGACGTTTAAGTCTACGTTGATCTTTTAAAAGGTATGTTTATTTACGTAACCTCTGGCTTATGTCACGTAGCTAAAGGGATATATACGAAAAATTTCCATCTCCTCAGTCGCCTTCCTTTTCACCTAGGAAGGGAAGAGCGACATGGGATTCACGGGTGGGGTGAATTTGAAACTTACGTCCATCCCCGAGCGCCAGTGCTGAGAGCACGAGGAAGGGTGCGCTCTTTCCCACAAACTCGTACATGAATCCTCCGAAAGGAGGTCCGATGAGGACGCCGAGGGCCAGGCCTCCCAGGGCGAAGCCCATGGCGTTCCCGCGCTCCTTATCGTCCGGGTAACGCTCAGCCAGCATTCCCATGCCTGAAATAAAGCACCCGTGGAGTTTATAAAGCTCTTCGAGTAAGACGGGTATTTCGTAACGGTTTTTCGACATTCGAACATAATGATTACACCTCGAATGGAAGCTTTCCTTCATAATTTCGTTTAACATGAGTTTTCATCAAAAGAAAATGGTGAGTCTCTAGAAAAGATTCATGACGAAGGGAATATTGCAAAGGATACTTCAACAACATTTACGTTCAAACTTAGAAAAATTACTGGGGGACATTTTTGCATCCTTTTTTTTTCAAAAAAATTAAGAGAAATACAATTTAGGTGGAAGACTAAAACAATTGCTCATTATGTTTTAAGTGATTCAATTCATACATTAATAGGGAAGATTCAATGGAGTAGCTAAAAATATATATAGGTTAGCTGTAAATTCATAAATTCAAAGTCTACGTTACGGAAAAGGAACCCGTGATCCTACTCACATGCGATGAAAAGTGGATATTAGATTAATGATGAGAAATTGCTTGTTAGGTACGTACCGGAAACACTGGAGCACGATGATCCAATTCCTTGCAAAGCTCTTGCTATGAATAGTACACTGAAAGAACGTCCAAATGCAAATACTGTAAAGGAAAATGTCAAAGATGTTAAGCTAAGTTTATTGCTTCCACTGTAAAACATTTTATGTTCTATTATGAGGCAATGATAAAGTATTCTAATTTTATTGCTCACCAAAAGTATTACTGTTATTAATTGAGGAAGAGTTAAAATGAAAGTCATCAAGAGAAAGCCGCAAAAAAGAGTACCAAAATATATATATATATATATATATATATATATATTACAGGCTTGTTGATAACGATTTTGTAAGGAAAAGGTTATCGTTTGATGCCATAAATTTCGACATGATACGCGGCTCTTTTAATTAATAAAGCCTTGGTAATTACAATAATAATGTGTCAGTACTTTTTGATAGGATTTTTAGAAATTATTCATTACATCTTATCGAGAATGATCCTCTAAAATTGTAAGTCCTACGGTGAATTTTGATCAACTGAAAAATAAGGTGTCCTAAGTACTTAAACATTTAATATCATAAGACCTTTGTTATGAGAAAACGATATTTATCTGTCAGTAAGAATTACTACCTGCACTCCCAAAATATTAGGGGAAAAATCCTATTACTCGAAATTGTGATGTATTTATGAAGAACGACAACTCATATTAGGGCTATAAGTATCATTTTAATGATGGATTCTCGACTTCGTCAGAATTTTCGAAAATAAATGCATTATAAAGATATAAGTATTTGAGTAATCATAATAGACGCATGAATTTACTTACTGAGGGTTGAGAGGAACATTATGATGAATCCAGTGAACATAGGTATGCTGTACCCAATCCTGTAAGGAGTAAAATCCGAAAATTAGTTACACTTTTGGTACCCCGGTGATTACATAACAAAATGGGATGAATCACATAAAAAATCCCTATCTCTGAAGTGAAAGTTAATTTTTGGCCACCAAATACCCTAGATAGAATTATAACGCACTGAACGATTTAAGTATGATACATAACTATCCAGAGAATTATCGGATCCAAATGACAAATGCACAGTCTCAGTACTTTGACATTAAATTGTCAAAGCGTTACAGGAAAAAAATTGATATTTTTCTATAAAATGTGAGAATAAATGATACATTTTTGGCAAAAAAACTTAATATAAATTAGGCAAAACAAATTCGTTAAAAGTAAATGGAATGCTGCAATAAATCCAGAGAGTAAGCCCGATTAAAAAACAATTAGAAACGTTTTTGAGAAATGTCAATCCCCATCCATGAACGCAAACGCCTTTTACCAGACATCTCTGTGGAACATGAGTTTTGAAAAAAAAACCACGTTCACCTGTTGCATGCACGCTGCTCTTCGAAATTGTTCTGGTTCGTGCACTAAGGAATTCCCGTAGACGTGTATTTTAAGTTTAGGGAAATTTGAGAGATGTTTCCAATATTTCATTAAACCATTGTGAAATAAGTACATATTTTGCTTATAGGTTTTCAAACGCTGAAATTGAAAACAAACAAAAATGCAATTTATTGACTTATAAATATAATTCAAAGTCCGAGTGCAATATAAGTTATCTATTCTCTGCAATTAATAATGGAAGTACCATAGTAAAAAAATAATTCTTCACAATAATGATAAGCCATGATGACGAAGCTATTAATAGTACTGTAGTGAAATATGCATCTCCAAAGGAATGAGATTTTCAGATGTAGATCGACTACACTTAAATTTATCAAAAAAAAAAACATAAGCAGAGTATTCAACCCGAAGATCGGTTTAGTAGGTGATATTAGAGTTCACCCAGTACTAAGCCCAACGGCGTGTGAAATTCACACATCAGGATAGGGGGGCCAGTTCCTTTCCCTGTGCCGGTTATGGTTTCCCAGGAAGATCTGGTACCCGAAAAGTCACATAGCTAGGGTGGAGCTGCAGGTGCCCAGAGCCAGAGCGCCTTGCCCGGGAATTGAACCCGGGATCCTCCGGTCAGTTGTCCAACTTTCTACCCCCTGTACTACCGCCCTTATTAAAATAAAGATATTTTTGTGCACACCAGTATTCATGTGTACATATGCAAAAGAACAATACGCGTTTGCATTCTTATTAGTAAAACGTGTGAATAAAATACATAGTTTGGTCAGTATATTCTATTGCTTATGTTAACGTGAAATAACCAGCTCTGTAATACTTGCATCATTGCATCAACACTCGAAGAATTGAAACAGCTAATAACATTAATTACAAAGCGCTAATAAAAACCAATGTGTAAAACATATAGTTATTAGAATTTTATAAAGTAATTGTTTATTTTGCATTACAAATAATGCATTTAAATCAATGTATTCATTATTTAGTCGAGAAAATTACTTTTTACAAAAATATATGCGTGTTTGTTCTAGACCCGAATTTTTTCACAAGGATTACCCGAGGTACTAATTTTATTGAGAATGAATACGTGTAAAACTGGGAATAACAATAGTAAAATAAATCTCAAAATTGTAGCATGCATTACAATCATTTCGTAAACACTCGTACGAGTGGCTGAGGGAGGTGGAATTATGGTGAGCAGAATGAATGGTCACTCACTTGTGCGTGAGGGGTCCGACGAAAGGGTTGGTCACCAACTGGACGAAGGCTTTGGACGCGAACATCACCCCGACCTCCACATTCTCCTCAATGAGGTCCTTGTGCCGCTGAAGTCGTCTCTCTTCTTCCGGGGACAGCGTCGGGGTAAAGTTGGTCGGGGTGAAGGGGCCTGCGGGCGGGTAAAACGGAGGAACGAGAGGGACTCATTTCCTGAGTCATTTATTGCCAGACAGAAAAGCAAAAAATACAGCACGGGAGCAAATATTGCTCGGGATGAGTCGATTGAGCAAATTTCTTGAGGAAAGTGTCCCAGATAGGAAGGTAGGCATTTGATAAAGTGGATCCCTCGACAACTATGGTCACTTTGAACCACTTAAAGTTCAATAAAATTTCAGGATAAATCTTATCACTTAAGGAGAAATCGGAAACATTCACCCCAAAATTATGTTACTACCCAAAACCCATGAAATATGAAAAATACCCCATAACATGATAAAAAACGAATATATTTTAATATTATTAGAAGTTAACAATACCAGTTTATTTTAAAATTACGATTATGTTGCTGAAGTTCTCACGGTTATCCCCAAGAATAAGGAATGAGTGGACATTTAACCTTCTTAAAGTTTAGGATTTCGAATGTGTCCTAGTTTCAATCGAACATTCGAGAGAAATTAAAGGAAGACACTTGTTGGTCTAGCTGAAATAGGATCACTTACATTCCACGTATCAGAATATTAAGCACATTTTCATTTTTGCAGGATATAAACGATATTTCGCGGAGTGTATTTTTTTCAATAAGTACGTGCTGTCCACGAACTTTGGCCAAAACTGCTATGGTGAGATACAGGCATATATGGTACTGCATAACCACTCCACGCAACATACAGGTCTGTATGTTACGTGCAATGGTTACTCAGTTTACTATATGCTCATGATTTGGACCCTACAACGTCATCAAAGAGCGCTTAAGATCGAAGATTGCAGTAAAAATTTTTCACCACGATCTCAGTCCCTAATCCTTGATTTCACTTATTCGGTGCAGAAAATCTTTTTAACATTAGGGCATATACGCCCGTTATGCAAACTGTTACACTTATACGTTATACAAACTGTTAACAGTTATGCAAACTGCTAGCCATATAGCAAGACCATAGGTATACCTTGCAGGATACAAAAAAACAAATAAATACGAGTAATTGAGAAGGACATTCCTTTATGTTAGGCTCCGTGTTGGTCTATCTCTTAAAGCATTATTCAGGTAAAATATTACTTCCATAAATAATTAAATGCATAAAATTGGGCATTGCGAAATTAGAGTTCAATTGACAATCCCTGTAATGATCGCATTGAATATTTTTGTGCATGAAAGTAGAGCCAAACCAGCTCCTTCGACTGGATTCTCAACGGTAACCAAATGTAATACCTGTATGCATACGAAAAGTTTAAAGTTCAACTTGGAATGTTGCAATTGAAATATTTCAGTGCAAGCAAATGTTCAATGTAAATATTTTAACATAAATTGGATTCGAAGTTTTCAACGTAAGTAATATCAGCAATTTTTTTCATTCAAAAGTTTTATCTAATGACGGTGTTGACTCGCAAATCACATCATAGAATAAAGGACAGACATCCATGACTCACTCACCTCCGATGAATACCAGTGTGTTATTTCCTCCTTCCGTGTCATTGGCGCCAAGCCCACTTGCCGATGGCGGGGCTGGCGTGGTTGCAACCGGTGGTGGCGCGAGCGTAGTACTCGATTCATTGGGGTGCCTTATGGAGTACAGGAACTCTGGTATGATCGGCACTGTAGGAAAATCATATGTTAAAATTAATTTAATTTAGAGTAGGAAAATATCCTTCGCCAATACACATTAATCGAATCAAGGGCCGGGGCTTATTATATAGAGGCAAAGGCTAGATTTAGACACCAGCACTGAAAGATTCAAATACTCATTTCCTCCTATAATACATAACCATGACAAAATAAGAAAACCATTCCTACTTTCTTATTCAAAAGCCAAAGAAATATATTTTTTCTCGAAAGCATCCCCTACTGCATCGTATGCATAGACATGTAATGTAATTGAGAATATATGTGTTTATGCATGGAAAAATATATATTTATATTTAATAACAAGCTAACATTTATACAAAAGTTGCTGGTGTTCCAATATCCCTCACCGCTCGCCCTTAGGGTGACTTGGGGGTTATTGTGAAGTTAGGTGTGAATGAATCATGATGTTACATACTTTTTTGATTTTATTATGATCCTCCCGGTCACCAATTTAATACTTACGCAAATCATGAATCCTCCTGATATTATGTTCCAAAGTACCATACGGTATATGCACCATGTATCAGAGTCAAAGTCAAGGGTTTTGCAAACCGGATTCAACATTGTCAAACTCAGAGTTAACACCACGAAATCTACGAGCCGGAAAATGAAACTCATTGATTTGAAACTCTCGCTTTTCCGTGCAAAACCAGTACTCCCTCAAAAATATTTCAACTTTAAATTGACCATTTCTTCCTCAATTCTCCTTTGACACCCGTCTATTGGTGCCGCATCCTTGTTTTGAGCATGATCTGACATAATAGGCAGTCCATAGCTCATTTACTTCAAAACACTAATCCAAGACATTGAGATATGTATGTACAGTTTCTCCATTTAATTTCTTATCACCTTATTCGAATAATCAAATTTTGTTTATTTTTTTCTGAAGATCAAATATTCACTTATTTCCTGTGTGGTATTGGTATTAATTACATCTAAGGCAATATTATGATATATGTGGCCACTAGAAATGCCTAAACGTCCGTGAACCACTAACAACTTTGGTTTCCTGTAGAGAATAGCTACTTTCACAAAGCGATTTTCTTAGAGAATCTATTTATCCTGTTGAATAATCGCCGGTGGACTTAAAGTTAATCTAACTGACTTCCATGGCTAAGAAGGAAAGATTTGCAACCGCTAATGTTACTTTAGGTAAAAGAATGATGTTTCAAATTTGGTTTCGCATAATTGAAACACTTAATTCCAGGTATAAAAAGACCATATTCAAGTCAACTTAAAACTATAGAGAGAAAAGAACCTTGATTTTGTTCGGTACCAAAGTTTGCAACTTTTGAGTCACGCAGAAATAAATTTTCACGTTAATTTGGTGTTTTCTGAAACCGAATTATCTCATTCGGCTCAGTGCCTGAATGGCCTCTTGCGCCTAAATGAATCTTTAACTTCTAACCTTCCGATTTATGAGCAGATATATTACTGGAAGGTTGCAGAAGACGAGCAAATGTTATCAGTATAAGCAATAATGGTAACATAAACAGCTGCCTGTATTTGGAAGCTGAGCAAGAGAACGAGCTCAGACGGATTGCGTTTCGTAAGCGCTTACATTTATCTCAGTGGCTTTTCCCTTCCCCGTCTCATCTTTTATTCAGGGAGCCGTGATATCTTGGCAAAAACAGAATGGGATCGAACAACGCTAGAAAGACGATGTCCGCTTTGCTCTCTTCTTCCCAAACAGTTCATGCTCACCTCATGAAGTACTGGAACTATGGAAGATGTGCTTTTTACAAATGGATGACGTATATCTAGTTATTTTTAAGCTGGAGCGAGACCGTATTTTCCCTCATACTAAACGGTTATCAGCATTTTCCAACATTGGAAAACTGATTAAATAATCTACACATGAAGAAAATGCTTGAAATTGATCAAAATTTAATTTACCGACAATGTTAGTTTTTAATTTATTTGTTTTAAGAATTTTCTGTCGATGAGCTCTTCAAAAGCTCTTTTGTTCATTTACAGAAGCGCATCTGAATGTGATATTTATGGGACTTGCTACGGATATTAATTTTATATACAAAAAATTAATTATAATAACAAAAATGAAGCCAAAAAAAAACTAGTTGAACTGCACTAAAATTAAATAAAATTCAACTCGAGCAATAGAATATTTCATATCATTTGAAAATATATTAGAACTCGTAATTTAATTAAGATTTATATAGTTTGCGGTTTTAATTCACAATTATAAGAAGTTATTATTTGTAAAATTGGCATTAAATATAAAATATTATTCGGAACCTAATTCAAATATGGGTAAAATTTTTATATTAAAATAAATTTACGACTAGGGATCCGGATGACGAATTAACTATGGCTCGCAGTTTAAGGAGGATTTTGATAGATCTAGTGTATCAAGGAAAATAATGCAACAATAAAGACTTTATCTGAAAGATTCTTTTGGCCAGGATTCGAGAGAAATCTCAGGTTGATATACCTTGGAGCACTTTTATGGATTGCTGGAGATCCGAATGTCGAGACATGAGAAAGGGATGAGAAGGGAGGAAAATGGGAGATCGAGGTGATAGGCTCACAGCTCGCTCCATTATCTTAATGGGGTCACATTCCCATAGGCAATCAAGACTCTTGGATATCACTTTCGTTCCTTTCATAGATGATGATCTAATTTTGTATTGCTTTCATTGTAATTTTCAAACTTGATAACTTTCGGTATTATTTTGATTTAATTATCGTTTTCCTTTCTAATTTAATAGGAAAGCGTGAGATGACTGTCGGGAGGACAAGTATTTTGTAATAATTAAAATTAAGCTGGATAGTAAAATGTATGTTTATGTGCTATTTCGTCATTTATACCAATGAAGTTATCCAATCGTGCACGACCGTGATGCCAGTATGGATGAAAAAGGACGAAAAATGGAAGAGAGATAAAAGGGTAAGGATTATGAGTACGGAGCTACCCTTACGTATCGTTCGCCTCAGGAAAGAGGAATATTTAAAATATAGTGGTTATAATAGTAAGATCACACGATGAAGCCTAACCAAAAAATCCTAGGAGAACACACAATATACTCTGGCTGGAACCGGTATTCCAACCAGGAAGCTAAGCTAGGATTGCCTAGCAGGTGAATATCTAACCTGCTTACTCTGGGTAAATATTTCACCCATGTTACTACATATTTTCTCATTTTATAATCCTTTTCAACTCCAAAAACAAAGCTGAAGAGCTGATTGATGTGGACAACTAGATTTTAATTTCTTCTGCGATTGCCACTATATCGTTAAACCTTTCTTTACTTAAATATTCACGCCCTTGATTTGAAATCACTACGTTTACAGATTTAATTTTCAGATAATTTTCAGAGAATCTATCTCCCGTGCTTCAAAGATTCTCATCTTCAAGAACGTTCCCGTCCTTTGATGCATACTTAATGCTTCAATCCTCAAAAGGAGAATAAAAGAGAGCATTAAAAACAAAAATTTCTAGTCTTTAAATCACTTTTAGAAAAACTACGTCGCATTCAAAAATTTTCCTACTGATACAACAGTGATTACTCACGCGAATAAAATTAAGTGAAGAGGAGGAAAAGGAAAGTTGAAAGAAAAAGTGGGCGTAGGTTACAAATAAAGACAGGTTGGACGGAAAATATGCTAGAACGGAAGGGAGACAGCATTAAAATGGGAAATATAAGAAGTCAGCATTCAATCATTCGTTGAACTTAAATACCAATGATCATTTCACAAATTGGAATATTGAATTTTCAAAAAACTTAGGTGTACACATCTGATTGAATCTACCTCTTCTACGTCAATCTCAACAAGTTCACGCACATGAGAGATACTATTTCCGATTCGACGGAAAAGTTTTCATAATACAGGCTGGCAGATAGAACAGGAATAACCGTGAACCAAATAGCATATCATATGGTTTTACTAGCGATAGGCAAGAATTTAGCGGAAGATTAAATCCTGTTTACACATTAATTCTTTTCAAAACTCTCTTTAAATTTAAATTATCGTGACGCGATTTCAGTTAAGGAGCCTTTCCGTTCATATCAATCGTGTTTTAATGGTTACTATTTCACGCTTCTCAGGGATTTGGGAAAAGATGTAATTTACCTTAACCGACATTATATTTTACATTAATGAAAGCAACTGTAAAGAAACAATCAAAATATTTGTACAAGATACTCCTTCCATTAAAATTAAAATAAAGAGAAGAAATAACAAAAAAAATAGTTTTCAGTGAGCTCAATTGAATTCGGATTATCAGCGCGGGTAAGTAGGAGCGCACCAGGAACATAGAAAACAATTCGATCTATTTGCAATAAAATTAAGTATTTGGCCATCAATAACACCTGGTCAAAACTTTCACCTTAATCTACAACTCGAGGGTAACGTATGGCACAAAACGTTCCAGGGGCCACATATAAATATTAGTTTCTTCGGGATAGTAAACCGACGCATCAAGGAGTAATTAGCAGGCACAGGTTTCCGTCCCCAATGCTCCAATTCTCAGTGGCGGTGAGGAGCCGAGCGTTAAATTTTACTCGGCGCCGGAACGATTTCATTCCGGATTCCACTTATACTTCGGGTTGCGGAGCCCTTATGGCCCACGCGATGCAACCCACCCGGTGCCCAGATTCAACTTCATTCCGAAAAGGAGGCTCTTTTGGCCTTTTACGCATCTCAGATCTAATCAAATTTGTCCTCCCTCCCTCAGTTATTACTACCGTAAGCAGTCCCAACCCAGAGATTTCGCTTTTTTATTGACCCCAAAAACTATCGTGGCACGTTAATATCTTCTAAGGAGATCTCCTGTGATCTTCTGTATCTTCCATCTTCTACTGTTGCGGCATCTCCCGCAGTTTCTTGAAAATTTTCTATGGAGAACTTTCAGCTCTGTGATACCACACGAAGGAAATCAATTTTTACTTACAATAGTTCTTTGTTCAGCACCTATATAATATCTAACTTTCCTCATGGAGTCTATTGCGCCTGTTAATTCTATTTTTCTTCAGTTCTCTCTGAACATTCTTCCTTCCATCGCGTACTCTTTTTCCGTACACTGTACATCAAATTTATACCAACAACGTCCTACCATTTGCACAATATTTCCAGCACTATTCCATTTACTTCCAATCCGTTCAGCTTACTTTATATCCCCTTATTTGTGAAAAAATTATTGGAATCAAATTTTATGATTTAAAATGGAGATTTTTTTCTCTTTTATGAAAATGTCGATGTATTTAGTACTCCCAACTCATGTTTGTTTGAGAATTTTTTCATCACCTCTTAAACCATACACGCATATACAGGATCGCTAACTCCTGCTTATCTCTATTACTAACGCATATATATCAGCCATAAAAACTGATGAGAGAGAAAGTTGACCTTAGGAATTACCGATAACTGAACAAGGGGGTAATAAATTTGGAGCGGAAGTCGTCGTAGCTAACGGTAGCTCAGTTATATTCAGTCCTCAGCCGCGAAATTTTAGCAAACTCTTTGGCAACATCATAACAACTTTGGAATTTGAACACTATATATACATATATCTAACAGTATATGCATACCTATGTACACATATAATTATATATATGTGTACTCGTATGTGTGGCAAAGAGAGAAACATATGGGAAACACTCAAGAAGTCACAAAAAGAAGAGGAAAACTAACTAGACATATCCTGGTGCATGCCAGCTTATTAATGACCAAAACTGAAGGAAACAGAGAGGTAGATAATTAAAATGGAATGCAAAGAATGACCTACCAGAAGCAAGTATCAGAAAATAATATCAGAGCACGGAGTTATGAGGGAATTAAGAGAATTTTCAGGGAAGAAGATAGTTTAGAGAAGAGGTACACACACCAATCCTAATTACCAGTGATGGTGGTGCACTGATATTTTCTGATAATAAACTGAATTATTTCCCCGTTTCTAACTGTACAGTTTGTAATCTGTATGCAATTAGAACGCAGGGTAACTCAGAAAAAATATTGGCTTCGCGATGATGCTTGCGAGAAGAGATATCCGAATTTCCTATTCTATCATCAAATTCCTAACCCACAGCTGAAATTCTTAATATCCTAGTATCAAAAGCGTCGGTATTTGGAGAATTAACACTCCATAATAGGTAATTCAAACGTATTTTCTCTACGTAATTAATCCCTAAGGTGCACCCGTGTAAAATAATCGGTAGATATAAATGCCAAACAAAGGGACAAAATGGCACGCTAAAAACTGATTGATATACAAATCCGATACAAAAATACTAAGCCAAAATTTGAAGAGAATTAATATATCATACCAAAATATTACATATAGGAATCGAAGGTTAAATAGCAATAATAGAGCTCATCCCGTAGTAAGTATCACTCTCCGCGCAATTTACACACATTTCGTAGTGTAGGGCGACCAATGTACGTATTGGTACCCGTATTATTTTTTGTGCCCTTGAAGTCCCTCATATTGTTCTGATACCTAGAAAATCACTAAATTGGTTTTATGTTGGATATGACAATGACCTTCACACGGATTTCAGCCCAGAACATCAGTATTAACCCACTCGCACACTAAGATTTCATATTCCGAAGTATCACTATGTATAACCGATTTCTAGTACATCTTGCACATAATAGTACGCAAGTACGTGATTGTGAATTTATGCGAGCATACGAGAAAATCCACCGAGTGAGTGTAAATTTCGACGTCTATATTTCTCCCCGTCCCTTCCTCAGTCTCCCTCACCACGGTATCCATCTGCCACCTCTCGTGCCTCCGAAGTGTTTATGCGATCCCCTGGCAAAGGGTGTGAGGAGAGCACAATATTCACCCTTCTGTCTCCCTCACCTACACCCGGCGACCCGGAATCCTCTCCCCGACCCGCCCTGCCTTTCCCTCCTCGAACATCCCCTCACATTCGCCCACTTCCAGACCCCTTCCCCTCACGGTCGGCCCCTTTAACTCCATTGTTTTTCCAGCAAATGGAATCGAACGCCCCGAGGGTGGATGAATGTGAAAGGGGGAGGATGAAGGCTGCGCACCTCCCACCGTCCTCCACGCCCCCCCGCCTTGAATCCCCTCTCTCCACCACCCCCACCCAAGTCCTCCGTTTCTTCTTATCCCCCTCTGCTCCCGGGAGTTATCGCCTTGATAACCCTTAAAAGCCAACTATCCACATGTTTTATTCACGAAAGAAGAGGGGGAGGAAAGAGCGAAGGGAGTCGAGCATGAGGAGGCTTTCCGACTCGTTCCATCCAGCCCCCTCCGAACATTCCCTCCGTTTCCCACTCCCGCAAACTTCCCTGTACCAGTTTCGCGCCCTCGGCGGCTCACTTATTCCTCTTCTGCCCCGCACCTTCACGCGTAATGCTCGAAAAAAATCGGTTCTCTCCCTGCTCACCTCCCACCGATCCCCGGTACCTTGCTCTCCTCCTCACGGGAGGAGGCATCCGAATGGCTCCCCCTCCCCATCGCCTTCTCTACTGCCTGCTCCCTTCGCCTTCATCTGTCTTGAGCATCCCTCCTCCTCCTTACCCTCCCAACACGGCTCCTTTCGAGTTCTCTACCTCCCTTTTCTCACCCTACTCCACTCGCGTCGGACGCCAACACGAAAGATCTGAGAGTCTTCCCGGGTTGAGAACGTTTCCTTTTTTTCTCTATTTTGTTCCCCGTGCCTTGTATCTTTTTTTAGCTGCTTCTATAGAAAAGGTCCTTTTTAGGATTGGAAATGGGGAGGGGTATCAATCGCCCTTCCGACCGCGAATCCACCGAAAACCCTGAGAGGCCGGCTTGACAACCTTTTACCGGAGGTCAGGGGCTAAGATTAGTGCGTTTCAAACCTAACCATCTGTTTTTACATTCTCTACTATACACGTATATCACTTCACTATATTACAAATAACAGCGTAAAAATCTCTTGAACGCCGGGAAACAATGCACAAATACATGCTATACTAGAAAAATACAAAAAACGTGTTATACTCGTATACCAATACTGATGATAATTATATTTTTTATCATAATCTTTCGCAAATACAAGTTGGAAAAGTCCCAATGCTAAAGCGATAATTTAAAATATTGTCAAGGCAAAATTGAAACTGCGATAAGAAAGAAAGCACAAGTATTCCATTCATAAAAGATTTTCTAATTGAACATCAGTTTCGATCTACTCAATCGTTATTTCATTCAGGTCGCGAATAATACGGATTAAATATAATCTCTCCTCTATCTCTAAGATAAGTCTTTTCACAGCGGAGATTATTACAAATGAGCTTTATTCTTCAATTGATGCTCTAGTAAATGTTATTACGGGGTCATATAATCTTTTCTTAATGTTCAAATATAGTCAGGCATTGAACACGAACTAAGAAATGTGTGAGTTGTAAAATATATGAGAGAGGAAAGGAAGGAAAAATAGATGTAAAGAAATAAATACAGACAAAGAAGTATTGAATAGGTTGATAGAAAGTAGGAATATGAAGAAGGCAGCAGAAATTGATGGATGGGTTACTGAAAAGTTGCGGGAATAAAGAGTAAGGAAAGTGGGGAAGAGATTGGCCATATTGGGTATTTTGGCTGATGAAATGAAAAGAAGAGTAAAAAAGATGCAGTGCAGAGGGAAAAAGGTGGCATTGTAGTTGAAATTAGTTACAAAAGCGAGCAAAAATGCCAAACGGCGATCAAAATACCATTAGCTCATATAGCCAGAAATATGAGCGTAAGAAATTTCAAATCAAGCCAATCACCGAGGGTAATCAGAAATAATATAAAATACCCAAATTAAATATTACTACTTGACCAAATCTAAGCAGAAAAAAGGCAACTTTAGGTAAGCATGAGAAAGATGAAATTTATATCAGTAACTTTTCCGGATCTTTCGACTTTGCCGATGCTCTAACCACATGAGCTAACGAGGAAACGTAAGTTATAAGGAGATCTGCGGGTCTTTCATGGAACCAAGTACCCCGATTTTTTGGCCATGAGATGGCGTTAGGTTGAAAGTCAAAAGATCCGGTGTTCTAGTCCCGGCCAAGGAAAAATTGATCTGCTCGATTCGGTCTTCCCTACCTCAACGGCGTTCGTCCTTAATATGAGTTCCTATCTCTTTTCTTATGTCTATTTCCATGTGAATGAATATTTGTTCGACGTATGGTAGGATTTCGTATCAATATATATATATATATATATATATATATATATATATATTGATACGAAATACTGCCATACGTCGAACAAATATTCATTCACATGGAACGAGGCCTTCTTCAGGTCTGACCTGAAGATGGCCTCGGAGTAGACCGAAAGCTCAAATAATCTACAATGTGAGTGTTCTTTTACGTGTTATCTGTTTTATTCTGTGTTCTATTGTGCCGTCCAAAAGTTATATTGCTCTCGTGAGTACTGCCGCATCATCGATATATATATACATGGAACTTGGAATGTTAGGACAATGTTGAGGACAGGAAAATTAGAGAATATTAAGCGAGAGATGGAAAGAGGTACAGGTAAATAAACCTGTAAAATAGATATTTTAGGTCTATGCGAAGTGAGGTAGAAGGATAGCGGGGATTACTGGAGTGATAATTATCGAGTAATATACTGCGGTAGGGATGAGAGCCAACGAGAGGTTGCCGTAATATTAAATAAAGGGTTAGGAAGAAGCGTAGTCAGCATAGAACAAGCAAAGGATAGAATATTACTAGTAGAGATAAAAGCAGAACCGACGAAATTGGTCATTGTTCAGGTATACATGCCACCGAGAAACCACAAGGAGGAAGAAGTCGATACGATGTGCGATAAGTTAGAGGATATAATCGCGTGTGTTCCTGCAGGGAAATACTATATTTGATAGTGATGGGGGATTGGAATGCGACGGTAGGCGAAGGAAGAGATGGTGTTGAGGAGAAGGACTACGGTTTGGGCACGAGGACTGACCGAGGGGAGAAAGCAATTGAGTACTGCAGGAGACAGGTGTTAGTCATCACCAACACGTGGTTTAGACACCACAATAGGCGTAGGTATACATGGAAAATACCAGGTGACTCAGAAAGGTATCAGTTAGATTATATTATGGTTAGGCACAGGTTTAGGAGCAGTGTGATAAATTCGCACAGTTTCCCAGGAGCGGATGCGGACTCTGACCACAATTTAGTTGTTATGAAATGTGACGTCCGTTTCAAAAAGATAAGGCAGGGGCGGCGCGTTAGGAAACGGAATGTAGAAGTCTTAAATGGATTAACATGGAATGAATATCAGCAGGCTGTAGAGAAAATTATCGATGACGGTTAAGACCTTAGTACTATCGAAGAAAAATGGGAATGTATCAAGAAAGGGATATCGAAAGCTGCAAAAGACACTATAGGAACCGTTAACTGGAAAAGGAGAATTGGTTTTTGTTAACAGCGCACTCAGAGCACAAGAACCTTTTAAATAACGAAATATGCATTATGAGAACAATCTGCCAAGTAATTCAGCAAGAGTTTGTCCGCGATCAAGTATGGAACATTTTTTATCATCGTATGAGATGAAAGGCTCACGGCTTATAATAAATCCCTTGAAACTCTTGATGGAACTTCACAGGATTCAAGACGAAGGAAAGATCTAATGGGATGAGTCCTGGTGTTTTTGGCTAATGATTTCCGTTAAACCTCTTTATGTCATAACAGTACGTACGCCAGTTGACAAATTTAATACTTTGCCGAAAGCTTCATCTCTTTGAAAACGCGTTGAAGAACATTTCTTAACGAACTCTTTGTTCAACACGAGAGACCACCACCTTGTACGGATTTTAACTGCCCAAGTTTTCGTTGACTGGCTTTCTCAAATTAGTGAAAGTACATTCCTCTTTGAGCCAAAATCAGGTAAAAAATCTCTCTACCGGGGTATTTATGAAGAAATATTGCAATAGGTTCGGGAGTTTGTGAAAAGAATTTTTCCTGGGGTCTCCGAAAACTTAAAAAAAATTATAATTGCTTTTGTATACGAACCATTCTGTCTCCTTAAAAACGGTTACGTGAATAAAATAAATAATAAGATTCAGGATCTTCGAGAGTTCGTTAGTAAATAAAATTCAATCGAAATTTTCGAATGTGCTGTTGAGGCTGTGGAACTACCGTTAACTCTATCTTACAGATTTCCTCAATTCTCTGGACTCTCCATCACCCCTGGGATGTCACCACGTGAATTATCTCTGTTTAAAAGTTGGCTCATCAATCATGTTGCCATGGAATCTGGAACCAGCTGTTCCCTTACTCCTGAACATGGGGGAATATAACCTGAATAGTTTTAATAGCTATATCATTAAGGATTAATTCCATTATTATGTCAAGGCTATTGTTTTAATGAGTTTCTGAATTACTTTCGGTGAGAAATAGGAATAGAGCGCTCAACTTGATATCTCTTGAGAGCGAATGGTATACGATCAAAATACTATACTTTACTATACTTTTGGATAAAGTTATTCAATTCTCCCACCGAATAAGCCAATTTATTGAATCAAAACTGATTTTTGTGCCTCAATCTTTCATTGGCGTACGAATATCGGTATCGCGTTGGATGGGATTTATTTTCAAAGGTGGGTCGCTGTTTCATAACTTCATTTATTTATAGGTCAAGTTTCAAACTGCTAAGAAGCAAATCTCCCACCTAAAAACGTTCGCCGTCTCTTACTGCAGCAAAAGACAATTATGGAAACTGGGTTCTCTCACTTCTTAGATCCAATAAAGACATACTCTTGCCGAGCTTCGAAGAGGGATTCATTTCTAAGCAGTCTCCAATACGTCTTTAGTTTGAACGTCTTGAATACTACGCCTTATTGATATGACTTGCAAACATTACAATATTCCTAACGGGATTGTATGATGAAATTACATTTAAGTACGACACTAATTTTATTGAAACTTTATTCATGCTCATTGGAAATTTATTTATGTTTCCGAGTAGGGCCATTGCGGAAATACACTAAATACAAGATTTGATGCGCGGAAAATGTAAATAATTGATTCAATTTTATTACGAAGAAAAGTATTTCTTGAAATTCTATTTGCAGTACAAATAAATAACAGTATATTTATGTCTCGAATCGTAGACGAGTAACTTCAACTAAAGTTGATTTGACGTAAATGCCATTTAAAATGGCGATTATAACAACCAGTTGTCAAAAAGTAGACCAAGGAACAATTATCTCTAGAAAGTGCCGCAAGAGAAATTTGGAAAATTAGATAGCAGGTTTTTCTCCGTGAATTATAAAAAGAGTATTAGCTCTCACTTGAATTTTCATCATTAACAGGTAATATGAGAAGAAATATTGCTCCTTGACCTCTTCACAACCAAAAATCTATTTCTATTGAGCTTTACTTCAGTTTGACATAACATCAACCAAGTTACATTTGCTGAAACTAGAGGGGGAAAATTTTCAATGTGGCACCAAAGATAATTCATGATGGCAGTAATGGCGAATCAAATTATATAAGAAATGAATTTCAAAATTTTAAATTGTCAATGAGCATTAAAAGTATTTGAAAGATGAACGTGTAACTAAAAAGTGTCACATGACAGTGGTTTGAAGCAAATAATGAAATGAACTAGAATGAAGGAACCTCAGTGGAAGGCAAGGGCAGAATTTAGTGAAACAGGTGTCAGATAAAGAAAATGCGAGAAACGCCTGGACTGGAGACCCATAGAGAGTGGGACTTCATCCTTGATTGAACATATTCGTATATTGTCCACCGTCAATTATTTATTTTCATTCTGATGTCGAAGAAGTAATCGTAATTCGACATCAATAATCACATTTAGAAAATTGAAGGAAAGTACGTGAACAGGTACACCCAAGGAACCTTTTTCTCCCACATACGTACATATGTACTTGGTGGTCATAACAAGTGAAATCAGTAACTATAAATACCAAAATGGATGCTTATGCGGAATTATTTAACCAAACCCATAATAAATCCAAGAAATTTTATTTATATTTTTTACCCATTTAATCTTAATTAGCGTTCATTTTCTCGTTCTTTAATTTTTTATCTATTTTAAACAAACTTGTTACATTATAAGGGGGGAAAACTCCACTGGCCGTAAAATAGGAGTTTTCCCCCCTTATAATTTAACCTAGAGGCCGTAGAGCTCTTGATAATTCTTACTAAACTTGTTACAATCTACTATATTTCAATTTTACTATTCTTTCCCTGGACTGGTGTCCATCCATTATACTCCCCCATTAAAAACCCCGCATATATGGGCGTACTACACTTGGTGTGGTAAGCAAATGTAAATATAAAAAACAAAAAATTTGAAAGTATTGAGGGTAAGATGCCGGAAACATGGGGAATCACTGTTTACGTTTGGTTAATTCCTAAAATGAGAGAATATTAATTGACAGAATCTACGAAAGCTCTTATTTTATATGGAGAGAGCGTGACAAGAGTTATTAAATTATCACATACAGTCTTGTAAGTCCCATATTACATACCCACTCTTCGAGTGCAACCATTTTTCATCAACACTTTCCTGAAGGTGAGGAACTTCCATGAAATGATGAGTGTTGAAGGGCCATTCGGAAATTCAGCCTTGAGTTTGTCATAGGGATCATTGACAGAGTAAAGACATAATTTTCGTATATTATTCATTACATGTCTGTGAAAAATAGTTTTTACGAAAGATCATCCCTGCATGTTCAAAACTTGGAAAAAATAATGCAGACGTACGTTCCAAGTGCCAACTAAAATAGAGGTGTAGAAAGAATAGGTGGGATTCAATATCCAATCACACCTTATCTCCCAGCTCTACCTAAATATGTAGCATGAGCCATTTATTAATTTATACTACAATTAAGCATATATGTAGGTATATCTTATAGTTCAATTCCTCAATATTTTACTTAAACAGGTGATCTTTCTCTTATATATTTTAGCTAAGTCGCGAAAAACTAAATCTTGATTAATTCAACAATTATACAATTTAACATAGAATATTCGTTTTTACAATGTAATACAGAATAAAATGTTTGCAATTGATACTTTTCTTTCGTATTCTTCTTCTTTGAATTGGATTTGTTACGATTTGTTTATAAGGATCTACATCTACATAAATAACCTGCGAGGCACCCAAAAAGTGTGTGGCAGGGGGTGTGTAGCATCAGGAGGAAAGGGTAAGGGATGAGGGGGTTGGGGTTTTTCAAATAGCTGGGGGAAGGTGGATAGAACCTGTAAGAAATATATATATATATATATATATAATATATATTATATATATATTATTTATATATATATATATCCACGCGCAGTCCCTAACCTGTACGTTAATACTTATTGTAATGAACTGACTCCTGGGGGATTTCGACTACAAGCATTCTGGTCTCTTATCGTTCTAGAAAAAAATTACATTTTAAACCTGTCAGTCTTGCAGTCTATCACTCTAATCTTATTTTCGTGGTCCCTCCTACCGTAATACGTTGGGGTTCGTATTATATTCTTGATGTCATAAGGATCATTATATTTGTTTTAAAGATGCTTGATAAAATCTGTAGAGAACACTCCTCTACCAAGGAAATTTACTTGCTTAAACGGGTCGAGACGTTACTTCCAACGTTATGCGATATTTCATTACAATATCAATGACAATGTGGAACGCTGGTAAATTCCCAAGATCCTATAGTTTTACATTCTATCAAGCTCTCTTAATCTAAAATTCTAGGTCTCAGGTTATAAAATCTACCCGCACTGTTTTTCTTTACACGGTCATATATATGTACATGTGCCAAGTATCAGTCGTGAGAGGAGGCACTGTTTATGCAAACGCTCTGCCACGCACGGAGTGCAAGTCACACCTCTTTGAAATTCCAAGCCGACCCGTACCCGCTTCTCGTGGAACGGGACGAGGTGTCATTAAGAGGACCAAGAGGAACGGATGGAAGAGACCCTACGCCCTGCTCCTCTCCCCATACTTGCCGCCTCTCCCTGTCTGCTTGTAATGAATTCGGCACGATTTATCCAATCGACCTTTTCCTTTTCTTCCCTACTCTCCTCTCTTGAAACACTCAAGCAGATTGCCTCGATGAATTTTTTTCCCGTAGAGGGTAGCTGGAGAGGAAATTGAGGAGGGATGATAAGGAGAGGAGGCAGAAGGAAGGGAGAGAGGAAGCGAGAGGTTCTTCCAAGTCTTCTGGGTGCGATGCAATGGCTAGGCGTTCCTTAAAGGTAAGGTGATCGTGAAAAAGCGCGGAAGTTGTAAGGATGCAACTCGCTCGTGGATTCGGTGAAGAGTGGTATCACCGAGAGACGGCCTCCGGCACCGTAAAGGTGAACGGATCTGTACGGAGGGAATGAACCTGCTTAGCACGGTGTCTCCTGATCTTTCCTTGTGGGCTTCATCGTATTACATATCAGGTGCAGGGAGAACCAGTCGGAAATTTATCTCCAACTAAGACGGACAAAATTATTTAACACACCCGACCGGCAGCGGGGGGGGAGATTCGAAATGAAAAATCAGATCAATTCAGTGGCTTATCATAGTAAATCATTATTTATGCCAGACACCATCGATTAAAGAACACTTTGAATGAAAAAACAGGCTAAAAATCGCTGAATTTTTAAACCTGACCTAAAAGGATATAGTTTAACATCTCACACTTTCGAAAATACTACAAACAAGCGGTAGGTTAACAAAATGTTACTCTTCCTGACATCCAGTTCTGTATGAAAAAATAACCTCCCGTTGATTATTCATTATGCTATGTAATTTTTATCAGTAATATGGTACAATTAGCCCGAAAACTTTGAGAGAAAACATATGGGTTTGTCTTCTTCGTGATTGTAGATTACCTAGGACGATTCGCTGGTAGGAAAAAATCATAATTAATGATTTTCTATCCGTGGTCAATAATAATTATTATTTGGCAGTCTGCTGCTTGAGGTAGGTTTTAGGTAAGCGCAAATATAACACTTCTAAATTTCTTAGCCTCCTCAAATAAGGAACAATATAACATTCTGGACTAAAATAAATTCAAATTCGCTTGTTCAGACGGGCATATCGGAGGGAGTGGGGATATAGGTAACACGCTAGCCGGGCCACCCAAACCGCGTATTCGCGCCCGACCGTGGGAATGTAAGTACGTAAATTTTGATAGCATGTCCCTTGGGACGACTAATGGCCAGCCAAAAGTAGCTCATTGTGTTTATCCCTCTATATAGCGTTTCACTCCAGTGGAACGTTGACCAGCAGTGTGTTGCGGAGTTAAAAATATTATCCGATTTCTATGAAAATGGGTTAGTGATCATCATTTCACTCCTAAATAAGTCGAATGCTGTGTGATATCTTTTGAAAACATTAAGTTAACGCCCTGGCTCTTCCGTTCATGGAAAGCTGTAACATACTAACAAAGAGTACAGAAAATATCGGGTTGGTGAGTTGGCTAGTGTACTTACTCCCTACCTCGAGGACCGTAGTTCGAATCCTCGCAGTTGTAGGATTTTCGGAGATAGGCCGAACCCTACTTGGTATCCATGTGGAGGGCACTTCAAGAGGGAAACGCCATCCGTTGGATGGGATGGAAAAATTTGCGACCCCTTGACCACTTTTGTTAAAAATAGACTAATGCCAACATCGAGCTTCCTTACACCCTTCCCTTCAGGCGCAAATAACCTCAACTTTCGGTTGCCTTCCTTAATAATCAATGCTATTATTTACTTATCTTGACATCCAGCGCTCCAGCGGTCACTCCAGTATTTAGTGTAATTTTCTGGCATACTTTTATGTTTCCTTTAAGATATTTTCCTAAGTTTACCGCTTAAGGTCTGGGTAACAAGACTGATTCACGATCTGGTCATCCGCTTAGAACCTTCGTTGGGTGATCCATAAGATTGTGGCTCACCCGAGGGTAGATGTTTTCTTGTTTTGGATAATTTGGTATGAATTTTGATTTCACCGGTCCGAACAAAAAATCTACCGAGAGGAGAGCTGAGGGAATCATATTTTGCTTCAGGCAACTATTATCTTTGAGAATAGGAAGTTCACAAAAGAGCATCATATATATTTTCTGGAAATCGTTTGAAGCAGAAAAAATATGAATTTATTTAAATTGACAAGGATTACCGATGATAGAGTCAGATCATGAGTTGTGCGTGTTTTTCTATTCGCCATTAATCGGTGAGTAATTATTTTTTATTAATGATATGAGTCGAATCACTGCATTACCTCTTTGACAAGGCATGAAAATGTTTTTCGAGATTCCAGCTAGACTCATATTGAGCAATTAATTTTCCGTTAAAATTCCCTAATGTAATGACAAAGGCGTATTTCAAGAACATTCGAAGAGAACGTAAAGTAAGTAAGTTAATTGGAATTTCTTAACCAATTACTTATTAAAATCTTTTAACTTTTGAGTCCAAAAACTAACGGGTTTGTTAATAAGTTAAGAGAATATGTTACCTGGAATATTATTATTAAAAAAATGGCTATCCATACCCCTGGAAAGGATCCCAAGACAGTAAGAATATTGTAAAATAAAGGAAGAAAAGAGTTTACACGCTAGAAAAGGTGACAAAGGAACTGATACGAGTTGCAGAATTGTCGAAGATGTCCTCGAGGCCCCGTTTCTTGATCTTATCTGCGTCAATTGCTCATTACAATTGGTATTTGATGTAGTTTGCGTGATATAAGAATATACTCGTATCTAAGATTTCTTATCCATGTCACTTGGCTTGAGCAACTGTATTTGTAAAAATACAATGCTATAATTATTATTAGACATCCTCTCCAAAGAGATTTTGTAGATGTGACGAGCCACAAAAGTGACTCCTGCC
The DNA here is from genome assembly GCA_037158775.1 of Hetaerina titia. NCBI lineage: Eukaryota > Metazoa > Arthropoda > Insecta > Odonata > Calopterygidae > Hetaerina > Hetaerina titia. The sequence goes on along the minus strand of CM073772.1, from coordinate 48,542,564 downwards.
GCTTGCTCTTGTCAAATTCCTATTTACCACCTCTGAAAACCTAGAGTTAACCAAAAGTTAAAATTTGAGCACGAGAATCATCTTAGAAGGAGCAGGGGAAATTGGAAAAGACAATGGCGTCAAGTCTGAATATTCGACTCAAACATTGGGGTGATTTGGCGCAAAATAACTTCAGTCGTCTAAGCAACAAAAAGTTAAATTATTAATACTACTAGGGCTGATCAATACTTGCAAGAGATGTCAAACTATTTATTTTTAAATGTTACATCTATTTCCGCCGAAACTGTGATGTGACTGATTTTTAATTTATCTATACAATTGATCAATTATGTATGAATGATGTATTACCTAATCTCATTTTGATGCCTATACATACATGTAAAATCTAACATATATGTTCATATACATACATCCTGTATGTAAAGTCTAAACGGTGAAATAAACCTAATTATTGTAGCTGTATTTTCAGAAAGTCATACAAATTCGTTGACTTTATTTTCAAGAGTATATTTCATCGTCGAATTACATGTCCCTTATGATATTCTATTGCGAGCATTTATTCAATTCACCTTATTCACAAACAAGACTCGTTCGTTAATTGCATTAAACTGCAGAGGCTCAAAAGTTACTTCTCGTCTCGTTCCATTTTAGAAACTCTTTCGTGATTTTAATAACTCTTTTAGGAGAAAGGAAAAAACTCTATCACATCAGGGTGTTCAATCAGTGTTCTCTCTTCAGAGCGAATTTCACGCCGTAAGTGAATTGGCGTTTGACTCGCTTCCCTCTAACTTTATTATTACCCTTTTGATGATTTTGCCTGATCGAAAATCAACGCAGGGTGATATTTTGCGCTCGGCACATGGCCGTTCTTCCAAGCCGCCCGTAAACCTTCTCTCCCAGGGTTCACATGAAATTTTTAAAACTGCGATGTTCCCATATGTCTACGCTCAAAATATGGAACCTTTTGGAAAAAGGGACGTATTATAAATTAAGAAAACAAAACATTGACATCGACTTGGCACCCTGCTATCCAGCAGTAGGGATAGTGTGGTAGGGAATTATTCTATTCCAGGCATAAGCGGATAAAATAATACTTTGTAATTCCACAGATTTATTTCACAAACACACGACCCGGGTTTCGACGTACAACGTCTTCTTCAGGTGCATCTGAAGATGACGTTGTACGTCGAAACCCGGGTCGTGTGTTTGTGAAATAAATCTGTGGAATTACAAAGCCTTATTTTATCCGCTTAAGAATGAACCGATTCCATAAAATAACGCCTAAAACCACCGATTCTATTCCAGGCAATTATAATTCTAAAACCCATCGCCCAATTACCAGCATTTTCAAACCAAGTATTTGTATGATAATATCTCAGTAGCCTATTGTTCAAGTAATTCGTAGAGTAAATTAATACTTATTTGAAATGAGCTTCTTTTGGCTCTTCAACCGCCTTCCTTTTTCGCAAATATAATATAGAGACTCCTGAGTGCTGTCTTGCAATTTTCTTCTAAAATTTAAATCTACCCCTGGAAATGCTTTTTAAGATGACTGTTATATGAAGACAAGTCATTGGTGATACTCATTTATAATAGGTAAAGGTTCCTTCCTAAGCATTTAATAACAGTTTTTGTCATTTGACTCAAAAATCTACATATATGAGAAACTACACCGCCGTTGGGAATCTTAACTTGAAAAGTACCTTTATTTTTTTTTATTTTTACGTAATTAGCTACGTCCGGTAGACTACTATGTGAAATTAAAAAATTAAAATAAAGCATTTGCTTTAATTTACGGCTCCAAACTGCATGATAATTTGACGAACGTTTTCAAAATTTTATTATGTTCCAATGTCAATAATATTGGTACTCACCTCCAATGATACTTAATGTGGAATAAAAAAAACATGGAAAGTTATAACAAAGGTGAAGTTTTACAGTAATTTTGCAACCAGAACTTTAGCAGGATAAAGCACGTTAAATTTTGGATATATAATCTGGTGTTCGGCCTAAGTTTAATCTTGAGATTATCAACCATACTTTGCCATTACCATTTACTTGCTCAGATCATTCTGTCCTGGTTAAATTTTTCGACGTATTTATGGCCAATGAAAAAACTGATAAATCCTTCATAACGGAAGGCAAAAATGTCAAATGGAAAAAACAGCACAAAATTTGGCAAACGTTTCCTGTATCGAATCAACAAAATCGGGGATTTAATTTAAAAAATCACAACTTTTCGAGCGTATTTTGGAAACTGATTGGAATTTTGGGTACACCGCTGTGTATACGCTAACTCCAAAATTGTTAACATATTGTCTGGAAATACTTGTGCGTAGGTAAATTTTAATCCACAAATTACAAATGTGTAATTACCCGAAAAAGCTAGTATTACAATATGAACTTTTGATGACCTTCTATAAGCTCAAGAATAAAATTCTAATACTTAAAAAAATAAATGTAATTTTAATTGAAATTCTCTTGACTCTTTAATATGGAGAGACACTGAGGGAAAGGGAGATTAAAACAAAGGGCGTCAGCTTAAATCCTCTTGAGAAGAATATTATGTACGTGGAAGACTTACGCCGGAGACTAATGACAATAGCGTGACCTCTTATTTGAGAAGTCGTTCAGTAGCTATTCAGTTATTATTTCAGCCAGTTTGACTCCTACCCTTAACCCAAGGGGATACATAATCTCACATAAAGTATTACATTACTAGTCACATTAGCATTCGAATATGTTAGCTCAGAATGCGAAATATTTAAAATTTTAAGGTTACCAATAAGAGGAAAAGTCTCCTCATTAAAAGTCACATTACGTCAGCGATTACTCATACCTCTACACGATATTAACGATCTTATCCTAAACGTTAATACGAATCAATCCTTGAAACGATAATTTTCATTACTTCTAATGGCATCATTATCTTTGTTTAACGCCACGTAGGAAAGACTTCATTAATTATTCTGTCTTAATTAAGAACGTATTTTAACCATGGAAGATGCTTTTGAGATATGAAAAAATAATATGCTACACATGAAACCTAGGTTATAAAACATTCAAACATAGATTAATGGACAACAGTACTAATAAGTATTTTGACGTTATGTAAAGATTAGGTTAGAAAAATCTACTCTTTGAAAACTGAAGAGGGATTCTTCGCCTATTTGTCTTTGTGAGTCAAAATTGAAGCTCTGAGTTCAGGATAGGAACAGTGCATTCATGTAAAAACTAAGATGATTCGTTATCAATCCAATATTTTATTCAAAAGAATAACAAAGGGGCATTTATGCATTCTTGAAATGAATTAATTACACAGGCCAACAGTGGTTTTGGTGCCGGAGCTTTTAGTGCTGATTTAAAGAACAATTGGGGTGCTGAATCCAATTATAACACTAGTTTTTTCCTATCAGCTATAGTTATCAAGATATAGATATATTGTTACTCACGTAAAAAAATCTTCTACATGATGATATGGGAATATTATATTAATAATTATCTCATTGGCCTACAATATAGAAATATACATAAAACTTATTGACAGTTTATTGAAAATAAAAGGAACACCGCAGAGTGGTTATAAATTAGTATACTTATAGATTTATTTAACTTTGAAAATTATTTTCCGTAATATAAAAAAAAAACCATAAACACAGTAATCAACCCGAAGGTCGGTTTAGCAGGTGATGGTAGAGCTCACCCATGTACCAAGCCCGACGGCGTGTGAATATTCACACATCAGGGTAGGGGGGCCAGTTCCTTTCCCTGTGCCGGTTATGGTTTCCCAGGAAGATCTGGTACCCGAAAAATCAACTAGCTTGGGTGGAGCTGCAGGTGCCCAGAGTGCCTTGCCCGGGAATCGAACCAGGGACCCTCCGGTCAGTAGTCCAACGCTCTACCCACTAGACCACCGCCACCCTCTTTCCGTAATATATCAACTATTAAAACAACTAATCGTAAGATGTGCCATATCTAAAAAAGTAGAGCTGTTAAATAAAAACGGATTTCATATTTGGATTCAGCTCTACAAATATAGTTAAAATCATCACAAAGAGTCCCGGAACCAAAAAAAAATTTTTTTGTAGGCCTGTGTTATCAATTTATTGGACAATTAAACACATTGACTGCTAAGGAATATTAGCTGACAGCAGCTGCCGAACAATTTCAACGAGTAGAAGAAAAATTGAATCGCATCACTTACATTGACTTACATCTAATATAAATAAAATGGGAATTTTTCCTTTGATTGAACGCCTTCACGTCCGTTTTTTGTGCGTGCATATTTCTTTGTGCGACACCAATTTCGGAAATACGATTTAATTTCCAAAGTTTAGCACGCTGAGAGATCAAGTGACACCAAGGGATTACCGCTACAAGGGCTTAAAAGCTCGTCATTAAGTGAGAAATGAGCCTCTCGATTTTAATTAAAATTTCGGAATTCACACTGCTTTGTTCCTTTCAGATTAAATTTTCCTGCGCTTCGACAACGCATACATAAATTTGATAATAGCGGCAGCTTTATGGGAATAAAATAACGGGGACACTTTGAAGAGATGTAGTGTACCCTCCGGCATCCAATGCTAAATGAGTGTGTTCCTGCATCCGCTAGAATCTGCTGTGATGAATGATAAAGAGATTGGGGGGAACGAACGACACGATTTAGTTAAAGTGGAACGAGTTTTAAATGAGCCACAGGTGGCGAGAATCCTGCGTGAACAATGGGACGTGCATATTTTAAATCCAAATTAAACGAGAGAATTGGGAACCATGCCCGGACTCATTGAGTCATGGCGGAAAAGAATTTTTTGATATTCACAATTTCAATTAGTGAAATGTACGGTTTATTTTAAAAATGCGAATATCCGTTTCCAATGATCGTTATGAAACCCAGTTATATATATGTGTGTATGTATATATATATATATATATATATATATATATATATATATATATATATATATATATATATATATATATATATCGATATCGATTATAACGATGATGTGGAAGTACTCACGAGAGCAATATAACATTTGGGCGGCGCAATAGAACGAAAGAAAATAGATAACACGTAAAAGAACACTCACATTGTAGATTGTTTGAGCTTTTGGCCTACTACGAGGCCTTCTTCAGGTCAGACTCTCCAGGTCAGGTTAAAGAGTGTGAACTTAAACATATATGTTATAAATTTCAATTGAATGATTTAAGAAACAAGAAGTTGCGTCTCAGTGACCGCTTATAATTTTTATACCGTACATACATACCAATGTATTCATTCCATTTCGCGTTAAGTAAAGCCAAAATTGACTAATTTTATGTTCAATTAAGTGTTTTCAAGTTCTTTAAGTCTTTGAATTTTATGTTCTAACCAATTCTATATTCCTTACTGCCTTCTTTCATTCACATTATGTCCTTCCATACTCGATTCGTCTCTGTCACGTTCATATTTTTTCATAAACGCTGTCCTGCTGCTGAGGCTTCTAACATTGCTTATCTTGGGAGTTTCTCACATTGATAGATCTAAGATTAACTAATACAACGAATAGCTATGAGAAATTGAAATACCTATCTTGACATTTTCAAATTACGCCATTATTCTTCATATCACATATGTGCACATTATTTTATCATAAGGTATTTCATTGCATTTATTCAATTATTATTACATTAAATTCCCGGAGAAATAACACCACAAAATACACCCAGTTAGCGAAAAAATGTCAAAAGCAAATTACATTGTTTTTGCTACGGGGTGAAACTTCAGAGAAGACTTCTTTTTGTTCTCTCGGATTAAGGCAGCCCTGAAAGAGATCCATTCAGCCGTGACGAAGACCTTGCAAGAGGTCACCGAAGACGTCTTGCAGGGCGCGTTCTGTTAATGACAGAGTCGCTGGAAAAAATGTGTGGAATCCCAAGGACAGTACTTTGAAGAATTTTAAGTGTTTGTGCAAATCTGTTCAATAAATTACTTTAAAAAATTATTGCCTTACTTCCGGAATGCACCAAGTGTGATCACGGACGTACCACTTGAGCTAAAAAACAAAATGTAATCTTTGAATGACAATTTACATAGCAATTAATATTTGTCGCTATATATTATTTTAGAATTTTCAGCAACTTATTGAATATACTTTTAAGAGACTTAAGGTATAGTTTTTTTTGCTGGGATTGTTGTTATACATGTATGTCGTCACCCCGCTGACGACATCGCAGTAGGAACAGTGAAATGTTATGCTCTTTATTCATCTGGAAATCCCGAAAAAATTACGTTGCGGATATGAAAAATAAAGTTTAAATATTAAAATTGATTTTATCAGCATTACAGATATTTATGATCTTGCAACTGCTCTTACAAAATGAGACTTTTTATGCAAGCATTGAAACAGCGTGCTTTCTCAAGTCAGCTAGGACATGGACTACTTCAATTACATTGATAGGAAGAAATAAAGAGCAAGCCAGCAGATACTAATGAAAATAATTTTATGAAACAGAGACGAATGAAAAAAATCAGTTTGAAAAACAGCTCAGCCAAAAAAGAAAATTCGAAGTTGAAGGTCCGAAGAGGAGTTTTCTTTAAAAATTTCTGATCAGATTTTGTTAGACGATTGGTGGGGGAACTTACAATAGGGTATTACGTAATTATATTTTAGTATTTGGCGTTATACTTCAACCTTTATAACTAAAATGAATAATATGCGATGTTGCTAAATGACAAATGGATTGTATTTTCCATCAAAAATATAATTTTGGTTTTGGAAAATATATAAGTGGTTGTCAGTCGTATGTCTTTCGCCATTTCCATTTTTCATCGTTCATGGGTCACTGACAGCTTAACTCTTTCCTTTAGAAAAGAAACATCAAAAGAATCGTGTTCAAGTGGCTACTGTAGACAATGATCTAACTAACGTTGAATAAAATGAGGAAAAATATGAAATTGTTTGGAAAAAAATCGCAAAAGGGTGCGATAGGTTTATTGCTGTATGAATTCATTCTCTACTGAAGACGGTGAGATATATTGTAACAAATTTTCAACAAATTCCATGAATATAAATTTTTCCAGAACTTCCCTCGTCACTGAAAAGTAAAAAATATACAACAGTGAGATCTCATAAGAGTAGGATCCGCTTACTGCTTTATAAGATGGGCAGGTAATCATGATTAAAAATAAGCCAGTAGAGCATACCTTCGGAGCAGAGGAGGACCCTAATCCCGTTTCTCCTGCTCTTCCATCGCTCAAGCGTTCTCCCCCTCACACCCTCCGCTCCACCTCGGACTATCGAAATATTTTGCCGCGAGTCAATATATCGAGGAAAAAAAAGGCGTCATTCTCGGAGACTTTCCCGAAGGGGGTGACGGGAGAGAGTTTCGTTCCATCCCTCTCTCCACACCCCCTCCCAATTATTTTAGATCCTTTTATCCCCATAAAACCTCCTGCGCCAACCCACCCCTATTCTTCCCAGCTGCTTATCCCGTACCCGGTCCAGCGATCGCTCCCACTCCGGAAACCGATTGAGGTTGCGGGGGGTGGGAATGGTACGAGAGGATGGGAGAGAGAGAGTGGTGGGTGCCTGGGGAGGGGAGATTGGGTCTCCGGTCGACGTGAGCAGCTCGGTTGCGCTGCGGGTGGAAGGACCACGGGGGACTCCTCCCGTGAGTGGGTGGACAAGGGTTTATGGGTCGAGGAATGGTGTAGCGGGCGGAAGGGGAGGGGAGACCGTTGGGATTGACAGCGGAGAGACTTGGACGGGGAGAAGAGAATACGGTGGGACGGGAGGAAAAAAAATGAGAGTATTAACCGACTCCAAAAAAAACTTTCTTTCCCACTCTCCCCACCGACTCATAGCACAGCGTTCTACATCGTCACGGATACGGATGGGGTAAAAGTAAAATCTCTTACATCTTCATGGGTTTAAAATGATATATCGGAGTCTGCCCGAGAAAACCGATGGAAAACAAAAAGTCGCGAAATTAATAAACTTCCACTGAATTATCAACTGTGTGAGGAGATACACATGCCTAATTAACGAATCTAATATCATAATAAATAAAAAACCAGAAAGATCCGGGAATATAAAATACGGTTTGTGCGTCACAGCCTGCGGTACAATGGATTGGTCAAGGACAAGGGGGAAAATCCACGTGGGAAGCTACACATTTGTGGGCCAAGTTAAGAAGAACTGTAAAGTGTAGGCTGTATCAGGATGGATGGTAGTGAGCATTAGTAAGGGAAGAAGGGTGACTGAATTCAATCTATTTTCTAATTAAAGAACTGTATTAAAGAACTACATGGAGTACACACTTTATTATCCACTACGCCTCACCGTCACTGCCATACTTCAATCCGATATCCACAGTTAGGCGTTTCTGATTTTTTTCGCGACCTGCGACGACATTGCTGATGTGGTGTACAAGTTTATGACTCAGTCTTCTTAGAGTTGAAATAATCATACTATTTAGTGTTTCTTCCAAACAATATCTTGGCACCGTTTTCGCTGAAACATTGTAGAATTTTGTAATTTTTGTAGAATCATGGTTTACCATTATCCTACTTGTTATAATAATTATTATTATGATTAGAGTATAACATCTTTGTTGAGGTGAGATTGAGACTAAAGAGACCCTTCTACTGAAACCATGAAAGCTAGGTTCTTCAATACCTTTGGGAAAGAGTCTATACTGAAGTTGGACCATTATACTTTCATTAGATTAAACAAAACGTTGGTGCATAAATGGCGCCACAGAAGTCTAGTGAAGGATAGCGAAGAGAAAGTATGAAAGAGAAATAGAACAATGAAACTGTGAGAGGAAACGAAAATGAAAGTTATGCAGTGAAGTACAAAGAGAAGTGAATACATAAAAGAACTTTTGAGGGAGACATTTTTAAAAATACAAAGAGGATATAATTAACGTAGAAGAACTTCATTAAGGAAAGTTGAGAGAAAAAACTAGACAAGGGATGGGGAAGAAATGCGTGGCTAGTAGAGAAACGGGTGTGGAATAATCACAGAAAGCGTTATCGTCGAAATAAAAGACTTTTGATGTGATTCCTACAAGGCGCGGGTAGGCATACGGGAAGGGGCAGGGCCATGGAGGCCCTAATGGTTGACGGAACCCGTTTATGGTAGAAAGGGATTCGGTTGTTGACGCCCGGCGTAGGGCGATATGTACCCGGCATTGGATCCGATGGGAAGAGTCGGTAGGGTTTTTGGCTTTCGTGGTGGGTAACCCTGATATCGGTCGGGGTCGAGCCAACCCGCCCCCTTTCATCCCTTGATGAGCCCGGAGCAAGGAGGACCCTGCTCCATTATTTTTTTCATCCCATTTCCTCTTCGTCACCCCCGGGTCACTTTTCGTCACTCTCTTCACCTCCTTAACGTGGGTTAAAAATCTAGTGGAACTCCAACGGTTTACCGCGGGGAATGAGTAGGCGATAATGTGGTCAGGGAATTGTGGAAGGTGAAGCCATTTATTTTGGGACCAACCCTTGGGGGCAATCAAAATCCAAACTTGGAATCTAAATTGCGTTGGATAGCACTGAATTGCTAAAATTGCAGAAAATCAGACGAAATTGTGCCTAACTTAAATTATTTTCACGCGCGTCTCTCTCGAAGAATAAGGTTTACATAGATGTGCTCCACGCTGCAACGAAGTGGGAAAAATAATACAAAACCAAATGTCACTTGATTTATTTTTTTTTAAATTAATATTTAATTTTTCTCTGGTTCTACTCTTTGCGCTGTTTTGCTAGTAACCGACAAAGCAGTCGGTGATAATACCGCTGAAATGGAGATTTCTCCTAGAAGTGTTCTTTTGATTGGCGGGTGTTATAGCATTCCCGACTAGGTGGCAAGTGACGACTCTGTTCGTCGCAAAAAAATATAGAGTCGTTAATATATCAATGCATACATGTTTTAAGATACATTTTTCTTTATTTCTATCTAAAAGTAACATAAATATCTAACGAACATTGCCAATTTCAAATTAAATTGTTCAAATGGGTTTCCACATAGTACCATCGTTGCTCAAGATTAACAGATTGATAAAGATTTGTGTTTGAATAAAATCTCGTTTCCCTCTTTTACTATTTGAATAGGTGAGATCAACGCAAATCAGATGCTGTGTACAGGAGAACCATGTCGTACAGGTTACTTATGCAGTATTTGCTAAGTGACATACAATTCATAAAAATTCAGAGAGAAACTAAATAACGAATATTTTACAACATTTTTTGGTTTAAACAAAGTTTAATAATCAGACGGCCTAAAATTCTCCGGTAAATATTATTTTCCATCCCCATTTCCGTGAGGAATAGTCACCAAAAATCTATTGATGATTTTTCTCCAGTAAGTACTATAGCCTATATAAATAAACTAGAAAATTGAAATTACATTATACTAGAATTTTTCTAAATTTAAAATTCTTTTTTCACTATTTTCCACTACTTGTATATCGTCTGATTCAGATCTTTTTTTTAAATATTGAATTTATTTTTTTCCAACCTTATGTAAAATGCTAAAAATAAAAAAAAAATTTTTCCTGTTTATGAGACTACTTTGATGGACGATGACATTTCTAAAATTTCACTATGAGATAGGACAGGAGTCAAAGGAGGAGAGCGTAATCATTTTTTTGCACCATTTTTCTCAAACCCTGTCGGAAGAGCATCACCAGGAGTTAATTAAAATGCACGAAGAAAAGAAAATAATAGTGATTCTTGTGACGGACAGACTGCGAGACAACATTGAAATATTTTTAACGAATCAGCGTGAAAATAAAAGACCGATAAAAACAATCATTTCGGGTTGATTTTTTAAGATATGCCGTGGTTCAATTTAATACTTACTTCAAAGATACTCTTAGATCAAGGCTCGATAGGTATGGGCTTTCGCCCTTAGCTTATCTCTTAAGAAAATAATTCATTGTTCGTTAACCTCCACTAAACAAATAAAAATCTACAGAATTAAACGCAAAGGCCATGTACTTAAGGCACAAAATTATTGACACGTAATTAATTATAATTAATTATTGAAAGTAAATCGCTGTGAGCATGTCAAAAGAGGATTCAACGAAAAAAACTGTGACAGAAAAATGCTGGAAGAATCGCTATAACGTCGTAACTACAGTGAAGAATCTGACTAACCAGTATCTAACGTACCCTATGTGCGAGTATGACGGGAGTTTGGAACAGCATGGTGTCATATAAATATAACCGAATGGTCAATGAAACGACCGTGGTGAATCAGGGCCAATTAATTTATAGTAGTACAAAATGAATATGCCAATATATGTACACAATTCGGGCTAGAGACTATAGCAAAAAATTCACATTCACTAAACAGGTACAATGCAGAAAAGTGTCCAATAATCAGGATGTATGAAAATGTAGTGATTCATTTGAAATTAATACGAAAATGTTGTATACTTTAAAGGCATACAAAAGCGCTCTTTTTTATCGTTACTTTTTTCATCTGTTTTCATTAAGTGCTATATCTCTGCATTTTAAATGACATCAGAACTTTTAAAATATTTTTTTAAAAATCTAAACTTATTCAAATACTCCTAATAAAATGAACTGACTTGATTACATGCACTCTATTTCCAAATGCTTTGAGGCTATTAAAATGCTTCCTCCGTACATTCTTCTTCGGTCACCAATGTCAACTCAATTTTCTTCACGCTTCTTTACGGCTGTCCGGGTCGGACTAAGTCGAGAAATAGATGGACGGCAACACATTCAATAAGTCAAGTCACAACCAGTCAAGGAATCAATGAACTGATCTAAAACTTTCCAGACAATTTGGGAGGAGGCTTTTGCGAATTTTAGTCCTAGATACATGTACAAACATGTAAACATAGGTTAAAAAGTAGCTGAATTCACATATAAGTGTACCCTCAGAGGATGTCCTAATACCTATTCCAATCACAACTTTGGATCAGGAGCGGAGTAGGAAGCCAAGCAGCTTTCCTTTAGGCGTCAATGCGATTGCTTCAACCCAGAGATTTACGGTGTTTGCAAAAATTTTGCGTGCGTCACGTCCTAAAGCTATACAATGTGTTTTTAAAAAAATGAAATGAAACTAGTCATTTATCATTTGTTTTCAGAGAATATACGGCAGCTTCTTCATTTTTTTCTGACACGTAATTCGAAAGCGATTGGCAGTTTGAATATGAAATCCAGTTTGAAAACGTAGTCGAGCTTTTTAATGTGCAATGTGAGATTTTTAACGACCAATTTATTTTTCTAAATTAACTAGTTTTTTGTATGAAAACGCCCAAGTTTATTCCTTACGGCTCAGAACATGTTGACGGGTGAACTTCATCACGGCGTCATTGGGGAAAGACTTAAAGTCAGAATAAACAGAAAATTTCAGCAAGGTATTCTTGCTTTTACGTTATGACTTGGTATTCATCCAAAGAGTGTCTCTTCTTTCCCTAATAAGAGTTCATTGGGAACGAAGAACATGGAATATCCAGGAACTAAGTAAAGGTTGCGAATAATATATCATTTCTGCAGAAGGAAATTCCTAGAAATATCGTACAACAGAGCGAACACTTATGTTATTTATAATGTATATTTCTGTGTATATTGTGGTTAAAATACAAAACCCTGATATTCCGACAAATCACGCTCCTCTATGCTCACTATACCTAGAATATCATCTTTTATAATTAATAATTCATGTTGGAACATACTGCTTAAGAGTATCTATTATCGATTGAGAAGAGGAACGAAAATTTTGACTTTTTAAACAGTAACATTTTAATAAGAATAATATAAACATAAATTTATTTTTACAATGCAACATGAAAATAATCCAGTAAAAACGTAGATATGGATTAATTAATAGATTGCTACTGCGAGGGTGCATTAAAGCCATTTTGGATTGATGATAAATTGGGATGACGTACCAGTTAAGCAAAACGAATATGGTTCCAGAGTAGATTCTAATGATATGCGCTCAATTAAACAGTTTTAATGTCCCTAACAGCACCCATCGGGCTGGGATAATCGATACCAATTCATCCCCATGCCAAGAATAGGGACCGGATCTTCGATGTGACAAGCTTAAAAAACTACTAACCACAGCGCCAATTGTATCCATCTGTAGTTTTTGATAAAGAACAGTAGGAGACTTGTGGTAAACGCCATTGGACAAAGCAATGAAGCCAATGAATCGTCAATTGTCTGTCCTGCTTCCACAACGCGATTTCCCCCATCCCACTTCACCACCCGCTCCTGCCTCCCTCACCTCTCCAGCTCGCCCTTCTTCTCGAATTCATCGCCTCCTTTCTTTTCTCCAGCCTTCTTCATCACTCTCCTCCTTATCCTTACTCCATTCTAACTGTGTCTTCTATTCTACTCCCAAAAAATTGGGTCCAACCCCATCCCACACTCTTAGTCCCCCCCTCCACCTTCACTCTCTTGGTGCCTTTCCGTCGTTTCCTGCATTCCAGCCCTTAACCATAGTGCCCCCAATTTCTCTCCTTTCAGCCCAGGCTTTTTTTTCACGTCCCATTTCCCATCCGCCCCGTCCCCCTCCAGCGCCCCCAACACCCCTCCCTCACATCCTAGAGCGCAACTCCGTACTTCCCCCTTTAGCCCTTCCATCCATCCCCACAGACCTCCCTCTCGGCCATACAGCGCTTTCTCTAACCTCCTCGCTTCTTTTTCGCCATTCCTTAGCATGGATTTGTGACGCCATATCGTCTTGATGAAGAAAAATAAAAAAATAGGCCCTTAAAACATAAATAAAAGTGGTGGGTTAATAACGGCATAGCATTACACTCATTTATTTAAGGCTGCCCAACAAAATACACAAACGCGCATGTCTCGCATGGAGTGTGGAAGAAATATAAGATATCGTATCAGTGGGGTCGGGAAACAGTGGTTAATTACTACATGCGGGTTTTAATAAAACATTTTGAAGATAAATAAATAAGAATTAGAACGGAAATAATCAACGAGTTGAATATGGAACACAATAACTAAAAAAATCCAAATTAAAGTCGGTTGATTGCAGCAGGAATTAATTCAAAGGAGCAAGAGATAGAGTCAAAACAAGAAAGTATGACGGGCCTAATGGTCGCCACCCCTGACTCTACATGTTTCATGACACTTTTAGTTATCTCTTGCATAATAATTTGGTAGAACTATTCATTTTGAAAGACAATATTGCGTAACAGTTAGAAAAATGGTCTAAATTGTCAGTGATATTACTTTGCACTGCAATAGATATGAATGTAATTAAGGGCCTCAAAATCATTTGGGTAATTGCCAATGTTTACCACTAATTTGCCTGATCGTTTTTTACGCTTGATCTCTATAAACATATTAAGTTAAATACAAAATATTCGGATATATGTCAGTCAAATAAATTAATACTTTCGGACGCAACTTCATGGAATCGATAAATTCAAAAAACAGATAAAGAATTCAATAATTCAGAATGAATGTATTGAGTATGAATAGGGTATCAGGTGCAACGCAAGTCAAAAAGGGGTTAACTGAAGATGACGTTGCACATGATCGTATTTTAATAAGCTTCGTAAATTACTGTTTCTCATGCTCTCACTTATTGCACATTTTTCTGCTGCCTTGATTAATATTTTCAACATCATCATAAGATTCGTCAGATTTTAAAAATTGGCACACTACAAGGCTATCGTACCTTCAACTATACTATTACGAACTGTGGCTATGGTGTAATTATATTGTTTTATTCTTATATGAACACTAAATTTGTGTAAAATTAATGTTTAATTGTCCCGAAACAATGATCTTCGTTCTTTTCCTTCTCGGTCATCCCACCCCCTTCTTCTCCTCCTCCGCCCGCCCAGAGCCCCCTGCGCCGCGTCGACCGAAGCGAGTGGAACTTAAAAAAATAGAACGAAGGGAAGAGTAGGAGAGGATGGGGCGAGGCGTCGGACGCGAATGAAGAAGGTGAAGCGGCATCATATCCTCTCCCTTCGGACGTGACCCGGAGGGGGTGTGGGTAAAGTAAGGGGTGGGGACCCAGGGAGAGAATTGGGCGTAGAAGGAAGGCGACGGTTGGGATCGGTCCGGGGGTAACCCGCACAGGTTGGAGATTTTAAGGGTGCGCCCATATGGAGGGGAAGGAGTTGGAGCAGGGAGACTTGGAGAGAGCACGAGGGCGTGGTTGGAGGGAGGTCGGAAGGACCGTGAGGGCTCCCCGCGAGATCCCTTTCCTCCGCGGGTGGATGGAATAAAGGCTTCCTCACTTCTTCTTCATATTCTTCCCACACTCATTCGTCTCCTCTATCGGAAATGGCAAAGGACGAACACCCCATTCCCTTCCCTCCCTTAGTTCACGATTTGCACCCCCCTCCTTCCCTCCTCCGCGACTCCCCAAATTATCTCCTTCGCTCATGAAAGGAGTAATCGCGAAATGAGAGAGTAATGGAGTGGAAGCGAAAGAGGAGGGTTGCGGGGGAGGTTGGGGAGAGGGATGGGGATATCCGAGAGCGTGGAGTGGGAAGGAGAGGTGTGCTGAGGAAAAGGGAGGAGGGGGAGGTGAGAGGGGATGCTCCCTCTCGGATCGGCGGTGGCCTCTCGTCCAACCCTCTCGTGAATAAAAAAAGCGACACACGGAGCGAGAGCCCTCTTTTCTGATCCTAACAGTGGGGACGGATTGGAATTTATTGTGCTCGACGGTTCTTATGGTGGGGGGGCGGGGAGCACAGGTAATCCTCTGGGTTCATTTAAACGCCTCGGGAGGGTCACTTGAGTAAATTTACAGGATGAATAGAAATATCGTACGCTCACACTTCAAATGAGCATTTTTCATTTCCATGCTCAACAAGAACAAAATTAGTTTTAGGCTTGGCGAGTTAAAGCGAAGATTTTTGTCATGTCGCGCGTGATTTAGCTTTACTGAGATGTTACCAGTCATTTGAATTTAATTAAAAGCCCGGAAGCTTAAATTCAAGCGTGAATACAGGGAAAATTCTAGTAAATTGTGTATTCCCGGTAATCTTAGATTGGCATATATTCTTCAGTCAATTAAATTGTGAACATTACGCGATGTCTGAAATAAACTTTTCAGCTTGCTCACTAGTAAATCATCCACTCTTCGTCACTATGGCTAATTTCATTAAAATCAAAGATATTTATTAATCATAACATAGGCTCGTAAGTTTAGACACGTCTAATATGGAACGCAACCATTTTTATTTACGTCAGTAGGGCTTCCGGGAAAAGTGACGAGGGTGGATTGGAGACTTTAGAAATACGGGCATGGAGAAGAACGGAGGAAATTACTTGAATGGATATAGAGGAAAATGGTTGCGTAGATATTGTAAGGCAATGAGTTAGTGAAGGAGATATATAAAAAAAATTGGTAATGGAAGGAAAAATATTGTTAGGGTGAGAAAGAGTAAATGGGTTTTGGAGCACACAAAGGGTTCAGACTGCATGAGCTAAAAAGGAAATAATTTAAGCCGAACGGAGTTTAGGTTGGTAAAAAGTACTTTCAAAGGATATGATGGCATGGAAAAGTTTTCTGAGGCCTTTCAATATCTACTTATAACTTAGCAAACTACACTTACAATAATAACTGACTTTAATGTTTAATAATGTGGTTATAACTTATTTTCAGGTTTCCTTCCTCTATTTAATAATACGCATTTCCTTCATGGTATCACTTCATATATACTCATATTATTGTTAATTTAGAGAGAAATAAGCCTCTTTATTTGCAAAAAACATACTTTCCTATTCCTCAGTATTCATTGTTCTATCCCATTTTATACAATCGTAGCATACGATTGTATAACTCTTTAAACTAATACGTAGAACGAAATTTGAATCCTAGACATGGTTGCGAATGAGCTGGTATAACTTCAATAAAGCGTCATATCTAAATAGCCGAGTACACTCCCTTTGACAGCAAAAGTTAGAAAGGGGGAGGTTGCATTATTAAATTTCAAATGAAAATGAGGAGAAAAGAGGAATCGTTTTAAATAGTGAGAAAGAGCAGAATGAGATGAAAGAAAGAACTGTCAAGAGTTGGAAAAAAATATGGAGCCTTAAAAGTGGAGAGGATGAGAAGGCGTAAAATGATTCGTTGTCAGAGAGACAACGGAAATGATGGAAGTACTTTGTGACTAAGATAAAGAAAAATTCACGCCTTACTCAAAATCATAAAGACGACAAAAGTAATTGAAAAAAAATATATATATATGCATAAAGTAGAAAGCCATTCAAAATATAAAATTAGAGAGTGATAACAAAACAAAATAAAATTTCAGTGGGAGATATATTTTTTTAAAAATTTGGGATCGTAATCGTTCCAAGACGCAGTGTTATATCTCTCTGCTTGTCTCAAAATTACGAGTGTCTCACATAAAATGAAGAACGGCCATGACGAGGGAATTCCGTGAGTAATTGTTTTGGAAAGTAATGACAAGTCTCTCGAAAAATATCTGATACACTTCATGTTACTCTCATTCACATGATAACGGAGACATTAAGTGGGTAGACAGAGACGAGATTATGGTGCCATCTTCAGAATGCTAAAGGTCATATCTGAATTATGACCGAGATACTAATTTGCAATTGGATGCTACTCTACCTATGGACTCGCACGTAAATTTCAGAAACTTGAAAGAGACCTCAAATCAGTCAAACAGAAACACGAGCATTGAACTTTGACGGGAGACTAAAGACGAGAGGTGTTTTGCAGCGATACTTCGCTAGTGCTAGGGGTGGATACAGAGGTGTGGGGAGGGGGGAAAGAGGGAGGAGTAAATAGAGGGAGATTATCGCCTTCATCAGGGTGCTGGATTAAAAGTCTCTCCCTTTCAGTCCTCGGGGCCCTTCGCGGGGAAAGTGAGCGTGGGACCATCGTACTCGATTCAAGTTTTCCCTTTTCAGCGAGCACAATGGGGGGAGGGGGGGAGTAGAGGGTGGAGGTGGGGATTAGTGGAATGTTTGCCTCATTCGCTCCCCCCCCCTCGTCTCGTTTATTTCTTCCCTCGCCAAGATGGTGACTTTTGTTCTACCGCCAGGGGCAATAAAGGATCCCCTGGGCCATCGCCAGTTTCTTCCTTGCCTCTTTTCTCTCCCGCATCCTCCACCTTGCTCCCGTGAGAAAGGTAAAGCTCCTTCCCATTCAAAATTACGAAGAAAAGTTACTGCGCCGTTAAAGTTGAATTTCCTCTGGATATCTTTCGGGGATAATGGGGAACGGATAAATGCTAGCGTATGTGTGTGTGAGTAGGGGAGATGGTTATATCACCCCAACAGTTCCGATTTTGTAGATTTTCTAAGGGTCGAGAAATAGTCTAGAAACGAGAAGGAAAATAATTTTACGATTTTATAATGAAGAGTAGTCGAGCAGGAGGAGATAAATTAGAACAAGTGGAATGTTTCACTCTTTATGGAAGTATTTAAAGGGAATAACGATCATAGCAGTGGGTGAATTAAGGGAAGAATTTAGCCAGTGAGTGAACATCCGCAAAGAGAAGGGAGATGACGACGGGACTACCTTTAGTAAAGATATAGAGAAAAGTTTAAGAGACTGATATGCAGCTTAGATAAGTGGTTTCGAAACCTGGTGGTGGAGTACAAATGATATGCATATAATTGAAAAAATTAAGATTTCAAATGAAGAGTAAATTGATAAAATAAAATGGACAGAGAGAGGGGTAAAAATGATTTGGCATTGTATGTTTTTGCACTCTATTTTTACGGGTGGTGTTACGCCAGCCACTCCCAGCCACATACCCTTGCGAAGGGTATTGCATAGGTGTAGATGAATAAGTGGTATGCGTTTGCGGTTACTGGGACAAAATCAAATGAGGTAGGATAAGTGGGTGAACAAGATAAAGATAAAACTGAGATAGAGGGGGAATTGTTGGGAAAGCGAGGCGTGGGGAGAAAAACAACAGGCATTTTGAGCGGCATGAAGGGACGTAGAAATTTGTGGATCATTAGGCTGATTTATTGTACTCTTAATGGTTTTATTTACCATTGTGAGTTCATGGACGTGGCTAGTTCCTGAGTAGAGGTTCTTTGTTTCTTTACTCAAAGACTAGAAAGAAGCTAATGTTACGCCCATATTTTAAAAAGGCGATAACGAAGATCCTAGTAATTACCAACCCATCTCCCTCACTTCTATTTCATGCAAAACATTGTAAGTATAGCCATGGAGTATCTCAATTCCCAGAGTTTACCAATAAAAACCAACATGGTTTCCATAAGGGTAGATCTCTGGCACTTTTCGTCTCCCTTCCTATATACTACATCCGTATATCTTCCGACATGGTAAGCGTCTCATCGGGTTTCCCAGAAGGAAGCATCGGTCCGCTTTGCTCCTTTTATGGATTAATGACATCAGTTCTCAGGTTTCCAGTAAACCTCGTCTCTTTGCCCGTGATGTAGTAATATATAGGGACATATCTGATCAGGAAGATAGGGAATCATTATCTAATGGTCTGTATGCGATCCATAAGTGGCCGAGACATGGAGACAGAAGATGAATAAATACTATATACTTTCCTCATCAATGTAATGTTATACTCTATGTTTCATCACATAAATTATAATGACGATGGGTATAAATTCGCAAGAATACGATTAATTTCATGTCCCTATACGCTGTTGCGCAATTTAAAAATTACAATGTGTTATAAAATTCAAATAAGCAAAGAATACCCTGAAATTTAAGTAACACAAGATAATCGCTCAATTTTAATGGATTGCAGAAGAACATTTTCCGAGTCGTTAAGTACGTAATTTCAGAATAGTGAATAGAATGTAAGATTAATGTATTTATCTCCTAACGCATATTTACGGAATTCAACATGAAATGGTGTGATTTGCTGCTTCGGTTTGCTATTCATGGGAGTCGGTTATGATTCCAAGAAATATCACCCAGTATTGAAGTCAAAGTCATTATTCGATAAAATAGAAATAAAACTGTGGCGAACATTTAGGAAATGCCATGGAATGTTCGTTGGTCAAAATAATTCCAATACTATTGTTCAAGTGTTTTAAGTCCAAATTATAATGATTATTTCACTAATAGCCTTTTCTCGCAGATAGGTAAAGTATTCCACCTGTCAGTCTGTATATGGCTCTGTTGGCTATGAGTACTGTTGACGTGTTCCCTACTTGGTTTGGTCATCGTCTTATTTCCTGACTCTTTTGCAAGATTTAAAGGACAGAGAGGATCGTTTACATTTTTCCCTACCCACTTCATTATCAAATGGTTCTTTAGTTTTTCACTTGTGGAACTACATAGTCATAACTCTCCCCTTTAGATTCGGAAGTTCACTCAAAAAAAATTGCAACGAGGAAGCAATTACGGAACATAACACCAGCTACTTTTGCCATCTACTATTATGAAGGGCCACAACTGCCATGTAGAACCTCTTCGATGGATCGTGGGTTGCATTGTGTATGTGGAAATAGTGGAACCAAAGTAAAATGGCTGGTGGCTTAACATCATGTGCCACACGCCTTTGTAACAACCTTTTGCGGAGTGTAATGTATAGATGTAGAATCAGAAGACAATCACGATAAAATTAGTTTCAATATGATTCCTACAGATCTCATTTGAGAAAATAAGATCTAATTCAAGAGTAAAATCATTTCTATAATCTAAATAGTTGGTGAGCTCAGACTCCGAGACAAAACCATAGACTGCTTCTATTCCTATACATCTAAACAAAACTATATTTTTGATTGAACGTTCATGTAAAATTAAAGAACTATATACCAGAACTAGGTTGAATACAGGAGAGGAGAAGAAATAAGACAATGTTGATCACGGTAAGAAAGAAAACAACTCTATGTGTTGGAAAAATATTTAGTCACAATAGAACTTTTAGGAACATAAGATAAGAAAAATCCCACGTGACAAATAAAAGTAAATATGACAGAATGACTTAAGAGAGTTAATATTTGATGCGGTAGAATTAGGGTTATAGTGCTCCAATCTTCGGATTGAAATATGGCTATCATGCTGTAGCATATAGATTTAGGATCTCCTTTTTCCCACGATAAGTACATAACGTGAATAGCTTAAAGAGTGCTTATGCCAAATGAAATCTCATACTGAACCATTTTCCCAATCCCTGATACTACGTTGTGGCTGGCTTCTTCGGCCGTGAACCACGAGGACATTCAAATGCACTGAATACTATGAACATTCTCTCCCGACTCCAAAGCCTTATCATGCATGCTGAGCTTTGGATAATCCTTCAAAGGCAGGGAGAAATTAGAGATCCAACGGGTATTGCAGCCATTTCCGCAGCCCAAGGAAGTAGATTCGAAAACGCCCAAACGTCCACGCCTTGTGCGGGACCTCACGTCGTAATACGGGCGGAATCGTTAAGGGTGACCGCTGAGCGGGGCAAATGCTTCATAGGAGCCAGCCCTTTGTCGTCAAACTCATGTCCCCAACGTTCTCCAACATCTTCCACCGCTCATCCTTACCCGGTCGCGCACACAAAGGACCCTTAAAGGTGTGCGCGCGCGGCAAGGTTCAACCCGAACAGGTGGGATGCGACACGGCGCGGCGTCCCGTCCCATCCGCTTTAAATAATTCAACCTTCATCCCTCAAAAAAAAAACACCGGGATGAAAACGCACCCCACCAGCGTATCCGTCATGGAATGAATACACGTTTCCTTTAGTCTTTGAAGGACCGCGGGGCCGGGGGTAGGCATCCGCGCTATTGCCAGGCAAATGAAACGCCAGGCGTGAGCGCTCGATATTGCATCCCCGCGATGAAATAAAAAAGAACATAAATCACTCCCGCCCACTCTCCGTCTATCCAACACGAGCATGGGGTGAAGGAGGGAAGGAGAGGAGTAAATTAGCGCAAAAAAAGACCCCCATCGACGTTACTTTTTTTCCCTGGATTTTCTCGAATTTTTCGCGAGAACGATGCATCTGTGTACCTGCCTCGTGGGGGTATTCCTCCCCGCCCACCCCCCACGGGGATATACACACATGCGTCAAAAGATAAAAAGAATTGCAGGGTGGCCGACGGCACTGTTCATGCGCGTGGAGAGAAATATTTGAGGCAATTACACACGGGGATATATACACCTACATACATTTCTTTTCAATCCGTTCCATCGGGCCGGGCGTGGATTTTGTTTCAGGAGGGCTTCCGATGGCGGAGAGAGGGGGAAGAGGGGTGATGATGTCGAACGGTATAGAGGTACGGCCGTAAAAACAGCCGCTCCCGTAGCACTGATACGGAGCCGCGCCCATTCCATCTCAGCCTCTCTTTAAATCCGGTCGCTATGGAGATATGGTGCGGGTGCAGGGACTCTGAAGCGGACATCGGTAGTGCTCCCCCGGCCTGCCGGTGACAGAGGACGAGGAAATTTGGTGCGGGTGGAGAGGGACTGGGGGGGTGGGAGAGAGAAAGGGATGAAACGGGAGGAGGGGGGGTCGTGAGAGAGGGGGCGGAGCGAGATGAGGGAGGGTACGCTGCGGGGGGAGGACGAGGGGTTGAGACGGGCGAGGGAGTGGCAGGAGGGGGTGCGTTTTGAGAGGATGGGGCAAAGGGAAGAGGGGCCGGAGGATGTGGAGGTTGAAGCTGGGTGGCTGTGCAAGGCGGAGAGATAGAGGGGCGGGTGTAGTGGGAACGAAGTCCGTAGAAATTATTTCGAGAGGTGAGTCAACCAGGAATGGGATCCGAATGAAACGATGCCTCCATTGAAATGATCGACTACGAATTGGTTTTCTTGATGATGTTCAGCGTGTTATCCACGCATGAGTTAGAACCATCATCAAACAAACCTTGAAAAAATATGGAGGGAAATATTAAAAATGAAAATTAAGGAAAAATATCACAGCTGTAGTTTTGGGGAAGGTGGCCTATTACAGAGGTGGTTAGCCTCCTTAGGGATAATGTGGTTACATTTACATCTACGTAATACCCCGCAAGCCGTCACAAGGGCGTGAGGCGGTACGTGTTTGGGCTCTCGGACGTAGTGACCTCACCAATATATTGATATATATATATTATTGTAATATAATATACTTATATATATATATATATAATAGTATGCAGATATTTTATTAAATAATAATATGTAGAGATATCAGTGAAAAAATATATTTGAATGTTTACAAGAAACACTAAGGCACATACCTGTACACGCATGCGTGCCTACACAAATTTAAGTCATGTAATCAAGTAACCATGTAAATCATGCATTAATTGACTATATTATTAAATGAATAAGGCCTTTACGTAAATATAGTATATTTGGGTGCGTGGGTTTGATTTTGTTATGACTGCTCATAGTGTGATGGAAAAACGAGTATTTGAATCTGTCTGTAACGGTGTCCAAACTCTCTTAATTTACACTACTCGTCTACTCGTAACGTGTTGAGAACTACGTACCACCCTACTCGAGAAACGTATTTGAACGAAATTATGAGGAGAAGAGCAAGAGTGGAGAAAAATCTAATGTTGCCAAAGATCGATGAGCGAAAAGTACCTAGGAACAACCAGCTTGTGCTATCATTATTTATTTGAAATACGTCTCCCCAATTTGTGCATGAAGCAGTTTCGATTAGAACAAATGACAGTAGCAATTCGGTGTTTTCAATTGAATAAACACTTGTAGTACATTCCGAGTAGGACTTAGTCCATAGTCGTAGTTTTTCGTTGAACAACGACAAGGCCATTATGTTAAATTGATTTAGTTCAATATTTATTTATATATATATATATATCCTGCAAGCCATCGCCAGGGGTGTGGCAGGGGGTGAATACACACCAGAATAATTATACCCAAACATGACCCTATCGCGCTCGAACAATGCTATTATGATCCCCTATCGTTCGTGGAAAAAGTGATATCTTAAATCAATCTGTTCTACACTTAATTTCTCTATATTAAATAGCATGATCTCTCCTACCGTGGTGCGATGGGGATAATAATACATTTTCAACATCACTGTTAAAGAAACTTGCTTCCCATTTATGTAGGAGCTTCAATCTGTAATTTAACCTTCGGTCCGTGGTTCGTTGAAAGGAAAACCCGATGAAAAGAGAAAGCTTCTCAGAAAAAATTGATATACGACACAAGAGGAGGGAATAAGAGTTCTTTTAAAATAATGCGTTTCAGTCTAGGGTTAGAAATCAATGCGCTATGTTTACGTATTTGAATGGTTCAATAGGAAATTAATGGAACGTATTTTTCACGCGCTCACAAAAATAGAAAATGTATTAAAATAATAAAATGTCACATAATAAACATCAAGGAGGAGTCTAAAAAGAAAACAGAGACAAAACAAGCCATATATATATATATATATATATAAAACCATAAACACAGCAATCAACCCGAAGGTCGGTTTAGCAGGTGATGGTAGAGCTCACCCATGTACCAAGCCCGACGGCGTGTGAATATTCACACATCAGGGTAGGGGGGCCAGTTCCTTTCCCTGTGCCGGTTATGGTTTCCCAGGAAGATCTGGTACCCGAAAAATCAACTTGGGTTATTTGGGTGGAGCTGCAGGTGCCCTAAGTGCCTTGCCCGGGAATCGAACCCGGGACCCTCTGGTCAGCAGTCCAACGCTCTACCCGCAAGACCACCGCGACCCCCATATATGTGTGTATATATATATATATACACACATATATATGTATATATATATGTATATATATATATATCGATGTTATCTGTTTTATTCTGTGTTCTATTGTGCCGTCCAAAAGTTATATATATTATTATTATTTGGTAATCTACCGGTTAGGGTAGGTTTTTGGATGGACACAACTATCAAATAAATATTTTTTTAACTCCAAACAAAACCCAATCCAGTAACCTAAACTACATCAGGTCCCTCTTCATCTCTGTGTACTTCTTTCCACCCTTCATCCCATCCAACATCCCTATCCTGTTCCTACCCTTTCCTCGCTTGCCCAACATTCTCCCCTCTATTACCTTCTTCAATATTCCACTACCGCTCAATACGCCTTTCATCCATTTGTCCTGCCTCCAAGTTATATATATGTACATATATGTACATATATATATATATATATATATGCCGTCGAATCGTCAAAACTACATATGTGAGTGCCCTTTCTTTGTGTTTCTGTGTTTATAGGTCTTAAATCGATAATTTCACATATCGCACGTATATTTGTGTCGTCACCGAAGAGCGCTCTGTTTCGAAGTATAAACATATAATATAAAATAAAATAAAATTTTAAATATGTATACATATATATAAATATATATGTATAAATATACGTGCATATATATTACCTAATTTATATGTATATATATCTTTCTATAAATATGGTTAAATGGATTGAGCAATATGCTCACACAATGCTTCCACAAGTGAAGTAACAGCTCTGGCTCTCTTTCTGCTGTTCATATTGATATACAATAAAAAATAACATCCATTTTTAATTATACTTAGACACTGAATGAGTCAGACAAATTTACTTTCACAGATATTGATTTTAGAGGATACAATCTTTCAAAGACGTATATTAAGTTAACGTATTAATATAAATACTATTACTTATCGAAATAATTTCTCTAATGAAAATTACATATTTTTAAAGAAAATTTCGTGACATTTTAATGGAATTGAAAGCATTTAGTAAGTATATATAACAATTCAACCGCACCTCTCCGCCAACAAATAATGTAATAAATACTCAGTGCGTTTTCGTAAACAAATTAGATGCTCTGGTGCCCTCAGTACATGCTTTTACATATGCTGCGTCTCCATTACTCCGTCGTTAAAAATGTTTTAATTTCACTATTTTGGACATTGCAATCTTATCTGTCGTTTAAAAACTTAGACCATATTTCTCTCGATTAATACTATGTAGTTTTATAAAAAATATAACTTTATCACTGAATTTATTACTTTGACAACATTTTCAGTGTGGCCCTTCTAAATTTCATGAATTCTGTTAAAGCTCCTCTTCATGAGGAAAAAAGGTTGTCGTAACTACAGTTTTTTTAAACTTCACTGCCATTAGTTATCGCATTGAGTACTTGTGGCAAATTAATGCATATTTTACAAACCTACAGACAACTGATTTCAGAATTAAATCTAAGAATGAACTCCCTATTGACCGTATAGAAAATGCATGACCACAAAGCTCATCGATTATGTGCCGTTGCAACTTTTATCGCAATGTCTCTCCTGTCCAAACAAAACTCCAATTTGTGTAGATTTTGTGACAATTTACCAGATCGACAATTTGTGGATGAGAGGACCTAAACAGCTCAGCTTTAAAATCTTTAATTTAATTGATTGAGGACTCTAGATTTGATGCTCAAAAAAAACCGGTAGTGTTTCAAATTTTGTTATTATATCAGTTTATTATTTTTTATAAATATTTGGTAACTTTACTCAATGAAAAATCAGAAATGGTCAGATTATGTAGCTAATGTTTAACACAAGAGTAATTCCGAAATAATTGCCACCTGCACGGATAGCAGCACCTTTTTGTCGAATAGCTTTGCCATATAAAACAGATTGACGTTTTTTGGAACTTTTTCTACAAGTGAATGTTCTCTTACATCGACAAAATATGTCATTACAGAAAGGCATGATAGATCTTACAAAATTAACCACTCTTTAGAAAATTTCATTTCCAACTGGTAGAATAAACACAAATAAATCAAAAGGTTTAAGTATTGTACGTTTAAGTATAATATTAAAGGTCTAAGTATATTGTTACGTTTAAGTTGTAATAATATTTCTGTTCTAAGGAGAATAGCTTAAAATCTATGAGCAAAATATAGTTTTAAAATTTTAATTTAATTTTTCCTTCGTGAAAAAGATCGTATTCAATATGTGGTGTACGCAGGAGCTTAAATTTTAATATTAACCATGATGATATATACTTATTAGTACACCAATTTCAATGTATGAGTTAAAATAGCCATATCTGGACACTCATACAAAATGTTGTTAGAACATTTGATGATGAATACTAATAAAAATATAACTATTCTGAAGACATCATCTTAAATTCAATCGATTATTGAACCTGCTGACATTTGAATGCCAGATGGCTTCATTAGTAACCGACTTAACGATCGCCTGCAGGAAAGCAGCACAACTAATTTTTCCCTCCAAAATGTTGAAACTGCCGAAAGGGAGTCGAAACAATATGATAATCTGGAAGAAAAAATGGGGCAACGACCGCAAGAAACACGTTGTTAGTTCGCCTCGTCAAGAAGGTCGCCGGTAATAGGAATAGCAGTGGGAAATGGTCGAGGAGACGGGGGAACATCATCTCTTCCGCTTTTAGGATCACTAACCTCGGTTATCATGGCTCCTTTTGTTAAGTGGTGTGGTCGTCTTTCTCCGACGGTGTGCAGGTTTAACGACTGACGGCGAGGACGTCACACTGTCTTTGGATATATCGTCGCGAAGGGGTAATAACAATGGCCT
Organism: Hetaerina titia; assembly: GCA_037158775.1. NCBI lineage: Eukaryota > Metazoa > Arthropoda > Insecta > Odonata > Calopterygidae > Hetaerina > Hetaerina titia. The sequence goes on along the minus strand of CM073772.1, from coordinate 48,515,132 downwards.
CGGACAGCTTGCTCGTCCCGAACAAAGAATGCTCTTTGGGGGGGCGTGCCAATATTTTTCTTTCTCAATCTTCTTGGCGCTAAAAATGCCCATCAAAAATGGAAACGACGCGGTTTCAATATCGGGTACGCTCACGCGGATATTTACCGGAAGGCGAAGCGGAGATGATTTTCCAGTTTCATACGCATTGAATGGGTACAATACAGGGAGGGGTCCTAAGCCATTTATCAGGTCATGAAAAGATGCGAAAGGGGTTTAGGACCCTTACAGTTGTAGCACCAAAGCTGATCTCTCCCGCTATTTTTGTGTTTAAGTTGCAATTAAGTCTCAGCGCTACGCTTGGTATTTGGTTCAACTAGCCAACGCCTTGCGTCTTTAATAAATCTCAATTACAAATTCTATTAAATTATTTATATTCTATTACATTTTATTACATTATAAGAGTTATCAATAGTTAGGTTAATTTATCTATATAAGCAAATGCTACAGCATGAAATTCAATCGCTAAAGATATATAAAGAATTAGATTATACTATGAGGGCAATTTTACAAGTTAGTGCATTTCCATGTAATTTAGTTGGTATGGTACTATGCAAATCTTTATTTTAGCTAATAAAAATACTACCAAGGTACTCATTTTGCGAGAAAAATATTCACTGAGTTCTTTCAGTCTACTGAAATAATTTGCCTAAAAACATAATTTTGCTATGAAAGTCACGAGTGGGAATATACAATGTTGAGAGAAAAAAAGGCTAAATTTTGTGAATCTTCAATTTGACGCCGGAAACGTACAATTCTGAGAATTATTTTACGAAAGTCATAGTTATTGCTGTGCTATATGTTCGCTCTTCAAAAATCTGAAAGTACTTAACGGCACCAAAATCCATATCAACCATGAAGAACAAACATTTCGGAATACCTTTTTAGATATTAATACGCACACACATTTAAGAGAAATTAATGCTAGGGTAAAGCACTAATTCTCCATCTTTAGATGGAAAACTCACGTTTGTATACTTGTGGCTTTTGAAACAGTGTCTTCTAGTTTTATCTTTCTCTAATGCTCTTCACAATTTTCGAATTTTATAAATGCAATTGCCCCCTGCACTCGTTTCCGGGACAGCATCTGCGAATATAGTTCAGCGATCAAGCAATAATTAGGAGTTTGTTCACAAAATGAGAGTTTGTACAAAGATTGGTGAACTCCCTTCAAACACACGGAAGTCTTATGCTCGAAATTTCATATAGTGATATAATGTAATTTTCATAAGTATTTCGATTCCTACTTGTATGGCATGTAGAGAGCGCTTTATTAAGTCGCAGAACTCTGTACACGTAATAAGTGCTGTTACGGCTTATAAACTGTGGATCCCCTATCTACATTTGCTAAGAATTAAATGTTTTTAACACCGGTAGTCTTTCCGCCCTTCCCATAATCCCAAATATTTTTCCTTAGTAACCCGCTCATCTCAAATGACGCACAATATTTTAGCTGACGGTTGCTTTCACTTGTCACTAATCTTCCTCTTTCTATTTCCTCAACCCGGTGTACTGATGGGCGGCAAGTGTCATCCTTTTAATGGAATCTCTATTCAACACCAATCTCTCCATATCCTCGTAGGAGCCTTCTTGTTTTATGCCATTCATAAATTTAATTCTGGGTCTTCCTTTTGCTCAATGATGAGGTTAACCAACGCATGACTTAAAGTAAAGTATAAATGCGGGTAAATATTGTCATACTAGGCACAGACGACGGAAATACATTTTCCCATCGCTTTGAATATGGTAAAAAATATTTAGGCCCACAATATTTTTGTCTTCGTGCCAAAGGTTATTTAGGTTCTTCAGCAATAACTTGGGTGTTATTAACTCACCTAGAATGTTGAAAACTGGTTCACCAAAATTAGAGATAAATATTCATTTCAACTCAATAATTATCTACGCTCAATGTGATAACATAAAAATTGCTCAAACTCATAGTTTAGATATAACAATCAAGCACCTAATGAAAAATATTAACTATTTTCAAGGGAAGTAAAATATTTAGGCTGATTGTGCAATGTTTTATATAGGTCGACGATATTGGAAAGATTACAAACATTTTTCGATCAAAAAAATATCAGCGGATATTGTGTACGCCTAAAAAAATAAGGTGAAATAATAACGGTGGAATTTATGGGTGGGAGCAATTTTTAGTGACGGAAGAGTGACGAGAAGAATGACATCGGAAAAACCTGGGAATATGGATACAAGCGAAAAGCGCCAAGGGATCAATAACTTCACCGAACAACTATCCAACATCTCAACCTAAGGAAGAAGTAATGCGCTGGAAGTGATACTCACACGGCAACAAAACGGGATTCGGAATACAATTAAAAAAATACTCCATCTCCTCCGGCATGAATACAAATTTGCACGCTCTTTGATAGATTTTACTAAATATTTTTCTCTCGCCCCTTCCTCTCCCATATCCTCCCTTATCACTTACCCTTCACACATGGGCTTAGCCGATTCTATTCTGGTCCTCAAAAAAGTAAATTAGTCACTCGTTTCCCAAAAATTGGTGTCTGGTGTGAATTTTGGGTACCAATTTGGGGAAACAATTTGTTCACTCAATTTGGTACCCAAGAGTTCATCCTGGCGATTAGGCAAATGTACTTACCTCACAAATAATGTGAATAGAATTGGTCAAAATTTCTTAGAAAATTCATCACGAATCATTTTCAACCTACGATCATTGTTAGGGCACTCTCGAGCCGGCTGAAGATACTCAGTGTCAAAACCATGAGTCCGGAATGAAAAAGGTTAAACTCGATTTACTAATTTTTTTCCCTGTTTATTCCGTAATTGAAGAATTCCGACACGTTTGGACAATTACTGGTTTATCCGTCAATTTTTATCAAAAATCACAGATTAAAATCAATACCCTCCACCGATAAACCTTTGTTCACATGATTTGATGCGCATCATTCGCTCGCTCTTGTCCGGGGATGGGACCGTCTCCCTCTCGCCTTCACTCCTCGAGAGGTTTAAAAGAGGGCTCTAATGGGAGTAGGCCTGGCGAGGGGCGTGGAAATTGAAAACTTGTGATTGCCTCCTTACTTCGATCAGCGTGGAAGGAGGGCGAGAGGGAACAGGATTCGATTAGGGGACGGCCTCCTGTCGTTACGCCTAATTTCCGGACCGTCCGGAAATATCTGAGCGGGTTAGAAACTTCAGCTGAGCCTCCCAATCTCCTCCTCCGTCCCCGGCCCACGGGGCCACCGCTGGCGACAAGACGGGGGTTACTGGCCCCGAGCGTGACGCTTCTCCGTCCTTCGCCTTCATCGTCGCCCCACGAGAAAAACAAGTACGTAATCAGTGGCGCAAGGCGTCACAAAAACAAAATAAAAACCGCGAAGTCGTGCTAATACGAATCTTCTGGTAACAACAACACGAGTTCATCTAGTCATTTGGCGAATAGTAATTGCACTCTGTAAAGAAGACTTGACCTGACTGAAATGGAAGGGAGAGTTTGAAGAAATGTGTTGATCTATCCCACTCTGATGCTGGGAAGGTACTTTTCAAAGATATGTATCCAGCTCCGTATACCAAAGGCGTCGTTTTCAGGAAAGATTGACCATCAATATGATGGTGGCACCCGCCATTGGGGTCAAATTCGAACGTCCGTTTCCACGTATCTCATAAGAAGTAAATTATTGCCAACGAACTCGTCAGTCTACCGAATCACTTTTATCGACAGCGATAATATAATTGGTATCATTTTCGTGTTTCAACTATGATTTATCTTCTGGAAAAATTGAAGGTTGAAGTAAAAAAAATTATTTAAAAATCCATTTGTACAAAGATGAATTCCAGTTTAGCCTTAAAATAATGGGGCCAATGAAGAGCGTCCCGGACATAGGCATAATGCCTCAAAGGACTCTATAAACGGAAGAACTTCCTCTGTTATCTTTTACGGCGAGATGACAATTTGGATGAATTGTCATTTTCCCAAGTGGATCAAAAATATCAGATATTAAGTCGAATAAATTGCTCATTCTCTTATTTCCAGCGTTTTGTGGTTACTAACACGATGTCGCCAGCTTCTGGGACCAAGATAAAGCACAACTAATCAGTCTACTCTACCCTTAAAGTAATTTTTGTGGACTCGAGGACTGGCCAACTGACCAAATCTAAGCTCGACCTGACAACTTACTAAACATCCTCACACATTATATCACACCAAACCATTTTTCAAGTCTGCATACTTTTTACTTCCCTTCCAGCAGTTAAAAATTCCAGTTCTTTTCCTCCCGCCACTTCCCTTACCCACTGTTTGTGTTACCTCGCAGTCTTCATCAATTCACTGACACTCAGCATCTTTCATACTCTTTATTTCATGTGTTATAAATCTACATAGCACCTTCCCTTTTATTTACCATAAACAGAAATACATCGGTTGTTTTCCTTTCCGTCAATTTTATTTTTCCATGACTATCCATAACCAAATCTCAAAAGCCTCCAATCTTCGCTTATCCTCTTGACTCAATTCTGGAGGAATAATATTTCGATAACCTATTCATTGAGTTCTGACTTCAGTACGAGCTCTGCTTTTATGATCTCACTTACAGTTACTTCATCTTAGAGCACTTGTGTCCAACATTTCCAATTGTAAAGTTTAAGTACTTAACCATTAAAACAGTTTTCATCGGTTTCTATGGGAACTTTGAACATGACATCCAGAGCATTCATTACCCCTCTAAGGTCCATTTGAAGCGCTTTATCGCCTTCAACTTTTACCTGTGATTATTTTATTTACACATATTTATGTATGTTATTTCAATTATGGACATATTACTAATTATATTTATTTTGTTTTTGTTTCATGTAGTCTCCTTCAGTTTTTTTTAACAATTACACACTCTTCTTTTGCCTACCAAATAAAAACTTTCTCTCTGATCCATACCTTTCCTTTGATTACTACGCATCTCATTCTCTCTTCTACTACAAAAGTACTCCGTTTTTCAATTTTGTAAGCTGTCTTCGATTTATTCCCTATCTAAATCATCTCCATTGCTGCATTAAATAAAAGACCGAGTTATGATATGCTTCAATCAATTTTTCCACCTGCCAATAAAGGTTCATCGCGTTTTTTACATTGAAAAAAAAACCCTTTTGGCATTCTACAACCATAATCAATGCCTACTAATTGAAATCAGCATCTGAGCACTTCTTGGTGCATTTCACTTAATTGGGAAACGAATTTTTTACCAACATAATTAATTTAGAAATTTCTTTCGTCAATGGTATTTTTAATTTTTACCTTCTTTGAGAATCATCTCCAAAAATACGAGTTCACCAAAGTGGTAATACATTGGGCGAAGAATTCAAACAAGCTACTCGTTTTCCTTTTTGCTTCTTTATTCATACTCTACGGTTTCTTCTTGTTTAATCCTCTCGAACAATCGCATTCAACTGTATTAAGATTGATATAATTCATCATCCCATAATGATCTGCCATATTCTCTGTCAATAGCAATTTTCACGTCTTCAATACCATAAGTCTGATGTAAATACCCACCACGGATTTATTCACTTCGACATAGTTTCTACCCTTCCTTCAATGACTCTTTCATTGTGCATTGTTTGAAAGCCCTTCGTTCTAATGCTGGTATACATTCACACCATGATTCCCAGATCTGCAATTTCATTTTAAAATCCAATCTATGCAATTTATTTCCTGTCATTTTATTTTACTCGTCCCCAAAACTCCTAGGGAAATTCTTCTCCTTCCCTTTTTTAGATCCTCAGTCGTTCGCACCTCTTAAGAGACATGAATTTACAGATACCAGTTAAAAATTGTCGTTCAATACCCTCGACAGATACAATTCATCAATAATTTTTCCTTCCGAAGATTCAATTTGGAGGTTGGTTCGCCACCGAAACATTTTACTCGAGGAGCTTCTATCTTGCCTATTACTCAATCAGTATAAGAGAGCGAAAGAGTTGTCTTTGTTTGGATTATTGTTAGGCCGATTGGTTGACGGGAGCCATCCGTCAAATCTGAGCATCTCCGGAATATTTGGTAATATTTTTATGTCATCTTACCCATGCGAGCTGGCTCATTACTATCTATCCATTATTACTTCTAAGCAGACGTATCTATTTATTGTCTCTAGCAGTGGTTATCCCACCACCCGCAAATATGGTGAAGACAATTGGTAGCAGTAGCCATGAATAAGAACAAATCGTTCGGTTTTATTGGGATAATTGGCACTTTGGTTTCTTCATACAAGGAACCGAGTTTGATTCCAAACACCCTGTTTCTGAAAGATCACAGTCGATTCACAAGTCCTCTAAAACAATTTACATGTGTTATAAAACAATAAAATTCGCATATTAGATTATGTAGAAAAGTAAGGCAATGCCGTTACATACCGGAGCAGCACCCGTACATCACCATGAGATAGTTCCGCCAGTGCAAATTATAAGGAGTTTCAAAGTGACATGTTTATTATTATTAAGAAATGGGCTCCAGACGATGGGCAATTTTCCGTTGCTGCTCCGAACCCTTTTTAAAAAACGTGTGCACAGAGTTAACCACAAATTCTTACCATGAGCTCTACATTCCTAGGTTTTATTTTTTTTATGGGAGGCGACCAACAGCTGAGGTAATTTGCGCCATTAGGGATGGATAGGAAAGGATGAAGGGTGGAGAGAAACCCGGCGTCGGTATTACCCTACTCTTGTCGAAAGGCGCCAAGTGGTCCGCAGCTTAACGTCCCATCCGACGGACGGCTACTCATTCAAAGTGCCCTCCACAAAGCACCTCAAGTAGGGATCGGAAAACCACTGAAAAATAGTATGTGTCGTCGCCGGGATTCGAGCCCGAGCTTTCACGGTGGGAAGCCAGTACATAAGCCATGCACCATCCGAAAAAACTTCCGAGATACGTAAACTGTTCTACCTGCTGTAGTTGTGTGCAATTATTTCAATGTTAAGCTTAGCATTTATCATTCGGGAAAATCACATTTCCTTTGTCTTATTTTTACTGATATATTGATTCTCTTCCCATTTCTATCGTATTGAATTTTCAATTCACTCATTGATGTTTGCAAGACTTTGGCTGACTGACAAGCTAAAGCTTGGTCATCAGCAAACCTAACTAATTTTATGACTTCCCCTGCGACTTTCATTCCTATATCCAGTTCTTGCCATGCCTCATTTCCTCCACATATAATTTGAACAGAACACGTGACAAAGGATAACGCTAGCTTACACCTCTTCCTAACACTGCCCATTCGGACCCTCCGTTCCTCTACTCTCCCCTGAGGAGTCTGAGACATGTACAGGTTGCGGAATAGTCTCCTGTCCCTCCAATCTATTCCTATCTTATGCAATAATCTCAAGAGTTTCTCCCAACTCACTCTAAAAAACCCTTTTTCGAAATCTACCAAACGAGCAATACGTCCTGATTGTATTGTGCATCCATGTCGATTAGTGATCTCATTACTACATACGACCGCGGAAACCTTGCCTCTCCCCTTCCTAAATACAAACTGATCATCCCATAAGTAATCATTTGACTTACTGTCCATCCTTTTGTTGATCATCATTGGGACCACTTAAGCTACGTGGGAAATCAAACTTATTGTTCTGTAGTCCTCACATGATGTAGTCTTTGCCTTTTCGCCTTAGCCTTAACATTAATCTTACAAAGTCTTCGGGCCAGATTCCTTCCTCACAGATGCTACGAATTAGTCCATAAAGACATTTTCTTACACTTACTTTTCTCCCACATTTTCTTATGCCTTTTAGTAGTTTCGCAGGAATGTTATCTACCCCCACGGCCTTATTTGCTTTTATCTCCTTTAATGCCTTTTCTATTTCATTGTCGAGTATGTCTGGACCTAAGATGTCTTCCTCTACGTCATGTTCCTTTTCAATGTCTAAACTTGTTGGGCTAAGTTTTCTTCCATAGTGTTTCTGTATATTCCTTCCATCTCTCTTGGATTTTTTCTGGTTCAACTATTATCTAACCCCACTTATCTTTAACGGTTAGCACGGATCTTGCCTTCTTTCTTTCCGATAATAACTTAACCTTGCTGTAGAGCGCACCAATTTTACCCCTCCTCTGTAAACTTTCTATATCCTCGCATTGCGTTTTCCACCATTCTTCTTTTGCTTTATTTAAGGCCCGTCTCAATTTATTATTTAAATCTTTGTACTTTCATCTGCCTAGCTCTGTGTTTCTATTCTTCCATTTTCTACTCTCGTCCATCTTTCTAATCACCTCATCCGTGATCCATGGTTTCCTTGTCCTTTTCCCACGAACAGTTCCCATAGTTTCTTTTGCGGCTTTAGATACCCCTTTTTAAAAAATCCCAATTTCTTTCGATAGTACTTAGCTCATACCCTCGTTCATGATTTTCTCTACAGCCTGCTGATGCTCCTTACTTGTCAATCCAGTTAGTGTGTTTACAGTCCATTTCCTAAACCGCCGCCCCTGCCTTATCCTTTTGAAACGGACGCTACACTTCATAACAACTAAATTGTGGTCAGAGTACGCATTCGCTTCGGGGAGCTGTGCAAATTGATCACACTGTTCATCAATCATTCACTAACTATAATATAATCTAACTGATACCTTTCTGAGTAAACTGGCATTCGTCGTCCTGTAAAGCTTGACCTGTAAAATAGCCCTCAGCTAGCTCGCCGTTTAGAACTGAGCTTTTCATGAAAATAGGATGTCTGTTGATGTCCTTTGCTCTCATCTAAGAGACCAAAAGGGTTCGGAGCACATAGAGTCCCATTCTGTGCCATGGGGTACATGACATCTACGACGTTCCGTCAGGGTAGCGGAAACTCGCCGAAGTTTTGGAGAACAAAGGGAAGCGCTGCAGTCATTTCCATTCTAACATTGCATTAAAATGAAATACGAAATGTCCTATATCTGCAATTAAAATTAAAGGGTGCAAGTTGAAGATGTCACCTCTAACACTCAATGTCATTTTTCACATGAGGGACATTCTTAAAATGCGCCGTGAAAATACCTCAAAAAGCAATATTATTGATATCATTATAACATGCTGATAACATATAATTAAATATTATGAAATTATTATATTTTCTAAATAAATGTTCTCAAATTCGTGTTATAGGGTATGATGAAAACCCCTAGCAAACATTTTTTTTCTAGGCGGTTGTAGCCGAAACATTTTGTTCTCATTCAAACTCTAACCTAACAGTAAGTTCTATTATGAAAAGGTATATTTGCCGATTTGTCTTGCACACCTATCTTTCTTTACTATACACCAAAGCACAAATTAGAGGAAAACTACATAGTTGTAATAAATTAATTATTTTTACGGCTGTGGAAGTTTTCCTTTCCTTTAATTTGTTTTTTGTACGAGATCGTAGAGCTCAAGTTTCCTCGAGTGTAAACATACTTTAAACGAAGGTCTGAACAATAATAATTAGCACTCAAATAATTTGAGCCGAAACGAAATTTATAAAAATTGATCATATTTAAATCTGATTTAAACTAATGTAAAATATATTGTAGACAATAGATTTGTTTAATTAAAGTGAGTACAAACTTCATAGTTTATTTGGATTTGCTTCACTCGAATTAACATTTCACAGCAAAAAGTAATGCGGGTGGATAAGATTATAAGCAATTACTCTCATCTCGCCCATTTGCACGTCATAGCCCTTACTTCTAGGAAAACCATGATTTAATCAATAATTAACCAAAACTCCTCCAAGGCTGAAACTTAACACTTTATCCATGCTTTGAATTATGTTTTCCTTCCTCTCCTATATCCTCCCTTATCACTGAACCTTCCCACCTGGTCCTTGCACCCCCTGCTACACACCTTTTTGGTGAATCGCGAGGTGTTTATGGCGATGAATAAACTGCCGTTGCCCAAATGATGCATTATTCTAAAGCGACTTAGCCATTGGTTTATAATTATATTTACATAAGTTTATACTTATACTTATATACTTTGGTAAACTGCTGCTTAAATTGGAAAAATAATGGACACTAACCCGGTATAGTAAGATAAGTGAGAATACCGAGACAATCAAGCAGATATGTGGAATTCACTATGATCTGCAAAGTCATTCAATCATGCCATTGAACACTTTAACTCATTGAGACTACTCAATTGTATCAGTAATGAATGGAACCCCAAGCTAGAAAGGCATATGGAGATAGAAATGGAATGAGGGGAATACTGAGCGGCTTTGTTCACTGCATCTTACGGAATGTTCCATATTTCAACTTTCAAAATAGTGAGCGAATCAGGTACTAAATTACATTAGAAGTCCCTTCACAAGATGACTACGAAGTAATTGACGAATAAAACCAGCTAACCGCGAGCGATTTAAACTAAGACCATTAAAATGCTGGCATGCAACCAAAAAATCAACAGTATGATCCGGCCATAATAAAAAGAGAATATATCATTAAGACAATTGCAAATTTACAATCGGAAAATTAGGGATCAAGGATCATCAAATGCTGATAACCAGTACTGTGGAAACCAGTAGTATAATACCTAAGTTCGATATATCTTAATAATAATAATTGCCGGTTTTATGATGACGTCTTAAACAGAGAGGTAATAGTTGTTCATAAAGAGAATTCCGTTAATCGCATGGTTACAAGGCTATTGACTCCATTTACTTCCAGGACTACAGGGCCTGTATACTTGTACTTTTCCCCTTACTGCAGAAAAAAATTAAAATTCATCTCCGTAGCTGATAATTCGATATATTTACTCAGATATTCCATCCCTCAGCCCAGCTGTGAAAGTGGAATATTAATGAGATTCGGTTCAAAAGGTGGTCACCCACCCTTTCGCCGCGTCTCATCAGGGTCCCCCGTTTGGTGACTCACCGACAGACGTGAGAAGCATGTTGTCCAGGAGCAGTGCTATGGCCACGATGACGAGGACGAGGCGTCGTGATTCGCGGCATGTCTGCAGCACGGCTCCGAACTTGGTGTCCGCGCCGATCAGGTCGTCTATGATCTTCATGGTGGCCGCCCCTCAACCCCGCCCCCGCACACGGCCCTCAGCAGCACGGCGTGCAACTCCGTACGCCTACGGGCCTGAGATTACGAGAGAGAAGGAGGATACAAATGAGTGTGTATGTTCACCTGCGAAACTTTCCAAAATAACAGTCCAATTTACGTGTTTTTAACTAGCGAAAAAGGATTAATCACGATGGTTCACCGGTATTACACTCTCATGACGCGTACTCTATGACTCAGTAATGCCACCGCCGCTGGCAGATTCACGCACTCGCATTTATCCCGCTAGTCTCACTGTCATAACGAAACCAATCAAACTATCCCAAGATTTTTAATACAAAAAACACTTTTAGAGCAAAACAACCATGTATGATGCACTAGTAATAATATGTTTATGTTCAGACATACATAAATTCACATTTATAAGTAAGGGAATAGTAAAGCATCCCCTTAGTGTCGGTACCCTAAAATCTCCCTCCCGCCCCGCTACACGTCCTTGCGGCATTCCTTTGGGTACTATAATTAGTTATTATCATGTGGATGTAAATATAATGCGTACGGAAATGACAAATTACTTTCTCGCGATTTAGAAAACATTTTCGACTGACGTAAAGAATGGAGATTTAAATGCTCAAAATGAACTGAAATGAAATTTTGGATTAAAAAGAAAAAATAAATAATTCAATTTACATGAAAATCACAGGATTGAATTAAATAGCCAGTTAAAAGTCAATAACTAAAGCCTTTTTTAAACTCATGACTCATTACAAACTTGGATGAGGAATTTTTTAGGAAGATGTTTATAAAAAGCTATATCATAGAAACATTTTATGACTTCACTTCATACAAATTCGGCTTCCTTACAAGCCCTTCAGGTAGATTTAATATGAAAATAAATGAGATAAGTTATTCAATACTAAATTGTGTAATTTAGAATATTTATGCATTTGGGGGCCGTCGGAGAAAGTTTTAATTAAACAATAATACATTAAGATGAATATATGTAGTGCTAAGTATAATACTGACGAGTTTTTTTCTAGCAAACAGAACTATCAGAGAAAAATGTGTGTCGTCCACCTAGAGGTAATACAAGCAATATGTTCATACGTTATATAATAAATACTAACATACTTAAAAAACTTAATTATTCAACTAAAATTTCAGTGACAGTATCCGTGGTTTCCTCCATCTAGGCATTTTTGGAATTAGCGCAATTATTTGACTTTTCTTACATCTCTATTTCTTTGGTTAGCAAAAAATAATTTTCATCAAGGTGGTAATGATAAGTTTTTCTCAAAGCATTAAAAACAATACTCAAATGAAGAAAATTAAGAGTTCACATTGAGCAATATCTGTGGGTTGCGGTATGTCATCGTCAAGAGAATGCATCTAAATCTTACTTCAGTACATAATTTTGCGAGAGTAAAATGCATCCGGCAATCAAAAAATATGAGGCGCAGGTGGGATCACAATGTTAAAATAATTAATTCGGAGTCGGATAAAATGTGCGCGAATTGATTAATGCATACTTACGTCAGTAGTAAAGGGAGAGGCTCAAGATTCGTAGATAGAATGGAACCAATGGTGACCTAGAACCTCGTTTGAATGAGACGGGTATCACGATCTCACCAGGGTCACCCCCCCAAAGCTATTCCTCCGTGGGCTTCAGGTGGGCGAGAGAAATCCAAGCTTTTTGTCGCGAATCCGCGACGAAAGGTTGACGAATGGAAAAGGAACGGTACCCTCGGAGCCTCTGTGAATCGAGGACACTGCCGCTACTAACGTGTCTTACATATTTCGCGCCCATTACGGAGACCCTCAACCTGGCAACAAAAAGATTATGCGGCAGTCAAGTCGGCCAGTCAGCGCGAGCGATCGGAGGCCATCATCTCCGGAGACGTGAAAAGGGAGCATCTCGGATGAGGCAAATTGAAACGCTTTAGCATCTCCGTAAATCCTCCATCACCCTGCCCCCACCACCCATTTACTGGATAGGCCACTCCGCGGCTTGGCCTCCTGTCTCCTAGGCTTATCTCCGAGCGTCTCCCTCGTCCTCTTTTCATTCCTATCTCGCTCCCGTCATTGCTCGAGGACGAAATATTATGACCGGCGGAGACAAAGAGGATAGGTCGGTCATCGACGGCTAATCTTTTGCCAACGTCGTGATGGCCCCTCGATTACATCGGCGGGGAATACGTCTCCGGACGACAATGCCCGATGTTCTGATACCGTTATCAGAAGCACCAAGAGGGAAGGAGAAATGGCGACGTGATTTATTCCTCCGAGCGATTAAAATCGGCATCCATATCTCACTCTCCCTCCGTCGCGTATCGAGCGCGGGTAGACATTGTGCACGTCGAATCGTTTTCTGTTACTGCTAACTGTTAACTTCTTGACGAACATTAAGGATGAGGCTGGTCGTCATCATTTCTTTTCAATCCCAATGTCGCCAGCAGCAGCTCCGCTCGGCCTTTTTCCATAAGCATCCCCCTTCTGTTCCAATTATAGCGAAAGTTCGCAAATTGCAACTCGAGACCTGAATGAGGGTCGAAGATATATTCGAAGGATCTTTGCTGGCGTTTCGTTCTGCACGTACCCACGAAAACTACTACGAATATGGTCTCTTGGATGCACAGCCGCGATAGCTTGTAACTCAATACATATAAGACTCTTTAGTTTTGCACGTCTTTATTTATCATAGATGCTCGTCGATTAGTTAACCTCTTTTAAAGTTACCCTGAGTATACGATGTAATTATACGTGAGATGTTAACTTATTTATTTTTAAATGCTAAGAGTGAGGGAGGACGTTCACTGAAATTCATTGAACTACCTACACGGAAAATTTAGTATGCTATGAATTCTGTCCTTGTGTACGGTTTTTCGGTTTACATTCCATGATCAAGAAGTAATCATTGCAGAAAACTAGTTATTTAGGAATTGTTATCTATGAATACAAAAGCTTTTTAATATAGTATGTAGCTTACCAATTTATTTCCAGTTGGCATTCGGTCGGTGTGATTCGATCGACTAATAAATTTGACAGTGTTAAACATACATTTCGTACAAAGTGATTTTTAAAAAAATGTCAATGATGGGTTATTATCTTCAATATCAGTATATTGGCTTGCACGTCTTCTTAATACCAGTACTATTTCGCATTTTTAAATTCTTATGCGAGCACTACTATTCTAAAGTCTACATTATTTAAGAGCGACAGGAATTCCTATTCCAAGTGTTTTCTCTCATATTCTTACGCATAAGTTAGAAGTTGGATTTTTCACCATTATAAAACCAATTTAGGTGCGATGAATCCCAGATGGCATTAAAATATCATAAAGGTACAACAAAAAAGTGGTTTTCATTTAACAAAACTGTATTTTCGAAAAACATATTTTAGTTTATCACGCATACGACAGTCATATCGCGATACTATTTTTACTTTGAACTGATAATCATGAAATTTCTAGTTACTTGTACCGTAAAACACAGCTTGTAAATAATGAATGAGCCTTATCACTACTTAATTAATCCCAGGAATGAAGAATGCTTAGGTCTCCTAGCTGCCAATAAATATATGTAGAAGATATGCAGGGAATAATGTAATTTTAAGTGGAAAATCCACTTCTACATTAACACTGTAAGATGTGGTTGGACATTTGAGGTCTAAGTTTCAATCTACCGCCATAATCAAAACATTTCCAGAACTCATTGATAAATGCTATCAATGCCCTCTACGTAAATTGGTCCAACCACCTTAATCTACGCCTTTCTCACGAGTTATATCTTTAAAACATCCATGGTACGCTACAACAGAAGCCTCACCAACGATAGTGAATAATGCTTTTCCTTGGGGAGAGAGCGACTACCTTTAATTCACCCTCTTCATCTCCTCGAGGGCGCAGGTTAGGTAGGTGGAAGAGGATCTGAGAGAGAAGCCCTCCCGACCCATAAATCCTGAATGCGGCTACGTCCTAAACCTTTCCAAAGACCTTCTTTGGACCACTATCCCCGCCACCCACCCTTCCATTCCCTCAAACGGCCGCCGAATGACCCTTCCCTTCATCTTCAACCCCCTTCTTCCTACCATTCCCTCTAGCCACATCTCCGGGGTCCTGCTCGCACCCTCCGACCCATTCCTCCTCTCTCTCTCTCCCTCTCCAACCACGCGTCCTACTCTCGTCACCACCCCGCCGCCACCATCAGGGACCACTGCCGACTCGGTCACCGCGGGACTCCACTTTCATCTCCATACGACTATTATACACGAGAGGAGAAAGGGAGAGGGGATGGGAAAGTGAGGGGGGGAGAGAGAGAGAGATAGCCGGACGATGACCGCACACGAGACCATCAACCGTCCGCTTTGAAATCTCCCGCTTTAGTGTCACCAACAGGCGGGACTGTCACATAAATTTCTTCGCTTTTTTCCACGATGGAGGAACGGGGATGGCCGATGAAGGAGGTGGTGGGAGGGCAGGTAGAATGGAAACCATGGCGATCAAACCAAAGCGATTCCCTTTGCTGGCCCTCGACACACTCCTCCACGCAGTCCAAAAAGGTGAGGGGTTGATGGTCGGAGGGCCCTACTCCCCGGGTCTGCCTGCACCCATACGACAAACACACCACACGATCCCTCTCACCACCACAACCATTCCCTTCTCCTCGCCTCCCCCCCCACCCCGCCAGAAAGTACGGAAACCCCATTCCCATGCCGCGATCTCACTTCCGCGTTGCCGCATTTCGACGGCGGCCCATTAATTTAGGATGTATCTCACGGATCGACCGAGGGTTGAAAATAAACAAAATATTTTTGCTGATAGACTGATTGAACTTGATTTAATTTTTTTTACCGACTGGGACGAAATGGAATGATTTAGAAAAAAAATCAATTCTGGCGTCGAAACTGACGCATTTATATTTTAAATAGGATGATCCGCATCAAATGTTTGCAATAATTTTCGCTGTATACATTTTTGAGCTTCTTTTAGATAGCAATGCAGTGAGGAGCGAAGTTGGTGATGTGATCCTGTCAATGTAAGAGAGGGTTTTCCCCAATAATTGGATTTTGATATCAGAAAATCGTATTCGATGTGAACAGTAATGAGTAAGAAGCGGTAAAATGATTGCTACGCCTGAAAATGAAATTTAAGATGGGAGTTTATTTATTGAATCATTTAACTTCACGAGATATTTGCATTAGTGTAAACAAAATAATAAACAGTTGAACGATTGGAGATGCATATAAAAATATCCCTTTAGTGACGTCAATAATTACCATGCTTTCCACAATTGAACCATATGGAATAACATCGTAACTAAGTCATTATATACTCTCTGAAAATCTTTCTATGTGATCTAAATCCTTAGTTCGGCGCCATATAAACATCTTGCCGTCGTGAATTTGGATGGCAGCAATAATGCAAACACTACGTAGATGTGGTAATTATACTCAGTGTATCACTACAGAATATTTACTATATATAAAATACTTATGCACTTGATCGGTTATCAGAAAAGCGCTCTTAATGCCCTCTATTTGTATCGTCATTTGCTATCACATTTTTTCTCTTGTTTAAAAGCTATCGTCAGTTTATATTTCACGGACCTGAAGTTTATTTTTCAACTCAGAGAATGAAACTAAGAACCGACAAATTCCTCAAAATTAGTTACGACAAGAAGACGAGTGTGACAGGTCTTTTAGAAGAATTAGACTGGGAGCCGCTTGAGGTTCGACGACAACATGGGAGACTTAGACTTTGGGCTAGGTTAAAAAACACACGAGTTTAACTATGAAACAATGGGTGTTACTAGACATGGCAGCCATGGAGACATTGACCCGGTGGAAGACCCGAGAAGATTTCACCCAACTCATACGCTGGGAAAGCATCAGATCTTTCATGGGTGATACTATGTCCCCACATTATTAGGGTAGGTTAGGCCACAAAGATAAGATAAAGGAGGTAGACTCCAGCATCGTTAGATACAAATATTCGTTCTTTCCTCGGATAGTCAGGAATCCTAAAAGTAAGAAATCGATGGCATCATAGAAATAGTAAAGGCGTACTAATTATAAGCGAGGACAAGATTGAACACTGCGTAGACATCTGGTACATTCACAGGTGCATGTGCATGTTTATATTAGTTGTGAGTATAAGTATTGTGTGTCTAAAAGTTAAAATGGGTTTTTCATGAATATATACGTTTCTTTAGGCGTGATTTGGCATGCTTTTGTTATTTTTGTACGTGGTTTAATTTTGTTTTACGGGTGGTATCCTTAAAAATCCCCGCCACTCGCCCCTGCGGTGGCTTGGGGGGCACCTAAGTGCACCCAATTGATGTAAGTACCAACATACTTGGCTTAGAGCCTGTACAACGTCTTCGGCAAGGACTTCATTGAATTTTCGGGAAGCTTAGCCTAACAATTAGCTCTTCCAATTCAGTCTATCGAATCCAAGGGTTTTACTGAATTACTTACGGAGGGAAAATGACCAGAAATACGATTTTTGAAAAATGTAAAGGAGAGAAGCTCAATTTCTAAATAAAATGCGAAAAAAAGACCGTAAAAAGGGCAAATTCTTTGGAATGGTACGAAATAAAATTTCAGGATGGCACAGGAAAATATGAAATTTGTAATCAACTAATAAATTTCATTTGCGACCGGAGTCGATAAAAAATGTACCATTTTCTGTCAAGAAGACGAAACTCTATCTAATCCGGTTGCAATGTAATTTACTTCATTCTGTGGAACTTTACTTACAGCTTCTTTTTTTCCCGTTTCACCACGAAAGAGACGTCCACCAAGGGTCGCCTAACACCTTTGGACGAGAAAATTTCAGGGCACAAAAAACCGAAACGAATGTTGAAATTTCAAACACAGGCGGATATTTTTAGTATGAGAAATTTTCGACAGATGTCAGTCAATTGAGAAAACTATGTCCTGTTGTATTACCTGTTCATTTATTGTATATTGTATTTGCATGTTTTATCATGGCGTAACACAATGGACAACCGAAAAAATGCGGTTTAGTAAGTGAAAATTGGATTTGAAAAATCTTTTCGCAATCATCGTTTCCAATGTTTGTTAAGGGTCTGATGAAAATAAATGATTCATGCACGGATTTCTTCTTGTGATAAAAAGAAGGTTAGGAAAAACCCATATCACATTCGTTCTAACTCCCTCTTGTCACATACTCCGTCAATAGCGGATGGCCACGCCCCTATTCGCTCCCATGCGCTGGTGGCGATCTACTCGTGTCGCTACGAAACACTCATGAGGTTTCTCACGATAGAATTATCGCAAACAAAATTGTCTTATCAATTCATCTTCCGCATTATCTAGAATAACAAAGGAATAAATGAGTCAATACCGGTTAATTTTTTTTTAATTTGGTAACATTTGTGAATTTTACAGTCGTTGATAAAAGGTACAACTGGTCCAGACGCTTGCCCACGAGATTAAATTATTTCTTTCCCATGTGATGGTACAATGTCAAGCAAATATTAAACAATATCAAACAACTATCACCATATTTTGGCGTGTTCAATTCAATGCCGATAGTTTTGCTGTTACCGTGGTTTCTAAAATTATTTTTTAGCCTTTTTTATGTTCTTAATTTTTTCGAATGTAGATTTGGAGATTAGAAATCCATAAATGCTGCTGTACCCGTAGAACAAAAAACTCAATCGAACAAACATAGAGATCTATGATACGATAATCTACAAAACAGAAGCGAGCAAAATTAACGATTGAATTCCCATAAAAGGTATGACTGCCCACAACTTCAGTCAAATTTAAAAATAAATATAGTTCATGATACAACCTTTTATACGGCATCAAACACAAAATATTAATTTTATTGGCCAATAAAATTTGCCAAATGATTACTGTAAATATCTAAAATACCTGAGCAAAAGATGATTCGGGGCAATTTTTTTCCATTGAGTCATTTGAAGCGAGAAAGTTTATTTGCGTTAAACAATCACTAAATGATGAGGACAATTGAATGAACGCTTAAAAACAAATACACTTTGAAAATTAGATAGTTATTAGAATGTAGAGCCAAAATTTCAGCATAGTCAGGAATATTTAACTGATTAATATGAATCATTTGTGAATGATGCATCACAGGATCTCATTTAAAAAGGTAATGTATTCTTATAAACAAATATGGCATCGAATTGCATCTGGTGAATGAAAAGAGATGAACTGGGTTGTCTCACTACCTAATTAAATATGAATTGATTTGTCAAATTGACAAATGCGAGAATAAAGTTGAAATTGCATAAATAAACGCTCTCTGTTGATTTGAAAAATGTTGTTAAAGGAAATTTAATATGGGAATTGAGAACGCATGTGTTCATAATGAAGGCCCTCCCAACCGGTGAACGCCATAGCCATTTACAGGAGAAAGTTTCCTTCGCCGTTAATAATTATGAAAAATTAATTGCAAGGCTTCGACGAGAACTTAATGTGTCTCACGATATACGAGGCGTGTTCATAAAGTAAGACCCGTTTGGTCACAGGAAAAAATATACTCATATGAAACACATTTTATTGGCACTTTTAGTTAGCTACAAACCTACTTCACTTATCTACATAATCGCCGTTCACTTCTAAGCATTTTTCGTACCGCTGCACCAGCTTCTTTAACCCCTCTGCATAGAAACTCGCCGCCTGAGGGTTGAACCAATCGACAACGCCAGTCTTGAGTTCCTCTTCGGTTTCGAAACGTTGTCCACCGAACCACTGTTTCAAGTGCAAGAAGAGGAAGTAGTCGCTGGGTGTAAGGTCAGGACTGTACGGTGGGTGATTTAAAGAGTTCCCAACGACCCAAAAACTCTCGTCCACTGGACATTCTTTGCTCTTTGTGGTGGTCGGTGAGCATTTTCGGTACCCACCTTGCACGCAATGTGTGGTATCCGAGGTTTTCCGTAACAATATTGTAGACAGTAGTGCGTCCAAGTTGAGGAAATTGTTCAGCCAGGCCATTAATTGTCAATCGACGATCACATCGCAGTTTTTGTTCCACTTGCGAAACAATTTCATCGGTCAGAATACTGGGCCTACCACTTCGCTCTTTGTCATGGACATTTGTTCGTCCATTTTTAAAATCACAGCACCATTGTCTAACCTTTCTTTCCCTCATAACTGTAGGTTTATAAACTAGGCATAATTCCCGATGAATTTCAGTAGCCGACTATCCTTTTGCATACAAGAATCGTATGACAGAACACACTTCACAGCTGGCGGGATCAACGATTGTCGCGGACATTGTTGTTTGCATGCACGGACAAGCAAACGACTTCTGAAACAAAACAAATGCTGCTATAGCTTCTCAATGAATCAGTAGGTGGCGCTGCAGGAGAAAAACTGTGTTCTGAAGCGCCAATATTTAAATATTAGCAAACGGTACTTACTTTAAGAATACGCTTCGTACTTTAAAATACTGAAAACTGTGAATGGCCGTCATTTCTATTTGAGCGTTCTTAGCAACGAAATATGTCAGCATTAAAAAAGACGAATCACACCTGGAAATGGGATAACTTCGAATTCTGCTCAATAAGCTACAAGGTTAATTTCTCCTCCTTTGACTGATTGACGTTAATGATTTTGGTTCCATTTTCGTAACCTTATTTTTATTCACTCATGGCACCAGCGCGTATACATTTCTTATTTCTTGTTTCCTAGAGCATCCTCTTATATGGGCAGTATTTGATTCAACTCATTAAAGAATACAGAAATTTCACTTACAGAGTGGAAATCACAGCATTAATTTCCCCGGTGCTCACTAATGAGAGCATTTACATTGCGCGCGGAAAGCGTACACTAATTCGATTAATGTCTCAATTCGAGACTCCCCAGATTTACGCAGATAATCGCATTCCATTTATCTCCAGAGAAACTGTTCTAAGTCTCCAGATATCTCGCATCTTACTTTCTTCTCAATCCCTTCAACTCCACGGCTCCCACCCATCTCCATTCGCTGGGCGCGCCCCTATCTTCCCCCGTCATCTCCCGAGCAATCATCACTTCCTCCTCGGCCATTGCCAAGGAAGAACAAAGTGCCGAGACATTTAGAGCCTTGTAAAACACTTCCCCGTCTCCCACGCAAACATCAACCCCGAGGGCCAATACTACTACAATGGCCTTTAAATGCCTGCTGGAAATGATTACGATTGCTCGAAGAGATTATCCCTTTGGTTCTGTGTGCTTTTGCGCTCTCCTACGAGGGAGAAGGGCGAGGGGGGGGAGGGAGAGAGGGACCCTTGGGAGAAAGATGGCGAGCGCTGGTGAGAGGGATGGGAGGGACGGTGGGTGGCGGAGAAGGGACACGGGCAGAGAGAGGGAGAGGTGGGGACAAGTTAAATGGGGTAGTTGATGCGAGAAAGGATAGGTCGGTCGGCTAAGGGGGTAGGGTGGGAATGAAGGACGTATAGGTGTGGCAAGGGGGAGGGAGTGAGTAGGAGGTAGAAGTAATGGAGTGGGTTTGGGTCGCGAGCCGAGGCATAACACTCATGAGGAACTTCCATCAATAAGGTTGAACAGAGGGGAAATGAATACGAGGCCACTCACTCAAGCGGTACCAAACTTTTTAGTCGCCCCTCGCCACTTCCCTCCCGCCTCGAAAACTTAAAACCTTAATACCTTCTCTCTCTCTCTCGCCCTCCCTCACACTCAATAAGCCTCCCCCTTTACCACCCTACCTCGAAGCTACTTTCCTGTCCTTCACTGCTTCGTAAATCGCATTTGCTCATTTTTTTATCGACCATCAAGCCTTGTATCCTCTCGCTTCCTTCATCTATGTCTACATATTCACGCACTGTCACAGGGTTTATGGCATAGACTCTAAGGACGCTGGGTATTAAGGAAAACTGAGCATTTGACGAGAAGGTCAAGAGAGTTATCGAGGGGTAGGTTTAATTTTGTAACTCTCTGAATAAATTTGTCTAATATTTTATTAGTTATGAACGCATACTATATAAGATTGATTCCTTCTACCAACTTAATAATCAGCTTACTTCAGCCTAACCGCTTTTATATTTGCTAGAATGCACTCGAAATTATTCTGCAGAGCAGGTTTACTGGCGCTATCAGGACATGCCAGGCCAAGTTTGAAGGAAAGCTTCTTGCAACGATATGTGTATAATAAATCATCATATCAAGATTTATGCACGAAGCGTGTAGTTTACTTTTGCACTGTAATATTTATAATACACAGTTAACCTATTGTATTTCACGGCACATATAGCATACATTTTTCTATCACTCATTGGCGGTAGGTCATAGATCAGATAAGAATTTATGCATAGATTAATTTTCTGACTTTATTCCATCATATTTTCCCTTAAATTTTCATCACATTTGAAACACTATTTATTTTATTATTATTAGAACCTTCCTTTTGCAAACAAAAGTCTTCGTGACTGATTCAGGCATGGGAAGATATAAATAAGATTATTTTAGTTCTTCTGGAACTTTTGGTTAATGCGTGTTAGTTTTGCGGTTATTCGCAAACTTGAGTCACCCAATGGACCGAGAATTCCAGGGAAGAAAATTGCTTGAGGAATTGACACACACGGCTAATTTTTTCTTGGGACTTTACCTCGTCCACCAATCGTTTCCTTCGCCATCGATATCCAAAGGAAGCACCACTCTCTGCCCAATATCAGGGGCATTTCTCAGACAACACTCTCCGTTCTTCTTCCTCCCCAAATCATGAACCGACAATTTATATTACTCATGCCTATCACATTCAAAGTTCTGCTGCTACAGTAGATCACTGGCGATTTTTAATAGTCTCTTTGATTGCTGCAAAGACCGATGTTGATTAGAAATTCACGTGCGTATGATCTCGGTTTCGCGGATCTAGTTGCTGTAAACTGTCCGACCTGCATAAGTGATATTATACCTAATAGTTGGTGACTACGTTGCATGTTTGCCCCTCCTTTTTAATGAGATTCCTTATCGGTACTCTTAGTGTAGTCAGTTGAGTGGCTACTAACAGTATCAGAGTTTGAATGTGTGAAACCAATATTGAATTAATTATGTTTGGTCACCCCCTTCTTCGTGCCTTTTAATATTAATTGTAATTATTTAATAATTAGAAAAGATTTAAACATTACTCAATAGGATTTGCAGAAAACTTGCCAGGTAGGTTAAAAAATTATTCCGGAAAATTCACACATGGAACGAAATCCGACTTTCAAAATGTTCATCTAAGTATTTACTTAGTAAATATGTGTATACCACGTACCAATGACGTGGGATACAAAAGAAAAATATTGGATATGGAGTAATTTACTTACAATTCATTATCAATAGTTAAAATAAATCATCGAAAAACACTCGCTATCCTAATATGCTCAAAAATGAACCATTTACTTCCCTTTCCATCAACTCTCTCCGTTCCCCTTGTTAAACTGGAAATAAGTATATGAATATCCGAATATGTACAGGGTTCGTCCGGAAAATAAGTTTCTGATGCTCATTGTCTGTTTTGACAAAAGGGGAGTCGTCCACTACGAATTTGTACCTGAACAACAAACTGTAAATGCTGCATTTTACGTCCAAGTTCTCGACAGGCTTCGAAAACGAGTCGCCCGCATCCGGCCAGCGATCAACCGTATGACTGACAACCTGAGCGACAGTGCGCCGTCTCACACCGCGCTTGTCGTGTCGGACTTCTTGGCCAAGCACGGCGTGGCAACGCTGCCGCACCCGTCTTACAGCCCGGACTTGGCACCACCGGACTTCTTTCTGTTCCCGAAGATAAAGAGGAGTTTGTAAGGAACGCGATACGGGACTTTGGACGCCGTCAAAGAGGCCGTGACGACGTGTCTTCGAGAGGTTCCCGATGATACCTTCGCGGGAGCGTTCCAGGAATGGGAACGCCGCTGGAACAAGTGTATCGACTCACAAGGGTCGTATTTTGAGGAATATTAGCTTAAGATATGTAAAAGTGTAATAAATTTTTTTTCCTGAGCTCAGTACACTTATTTTCCGGACGATCCCTGTATTTTTTTTCATTTTAACTTTTAATTGGATAAAAAATCATTTAAAAATCTAATTAGTGGCCTATGTACACAATGAAGGTACTTATTAGTCCTGGAGTGGTATGTTATGCTCTGTATGCTGAAGTAATGCATGAAAACGATACATAGTTTCATGATTTTTAAAGACAAGGGAGTTGGGTGATTACGTCCGATAATACTACTTCCTTCATGGCCTACGTCAGTGACATCAACGAAACTTTTCCCGCGGAAATTTTGAACGGTGGATTTATTCTATGCATGATAATCATAAAGAAATTTTATAGTGTAGAAAATTATTTAAAAAAATATTTTATATGACCTTCTGAGTCATTTGCACTCGATCGAACACTTTCTGTTTTATCCCCAAATAGTTTTTACTACAGACGGTTCATTGGGTCTAAAATTAAAGGCTAAAGACAATGTTAGGAAGCAGTGATTTATCCATAATTTCCGAATCCATCGAATTCAAGATAGTGATTTAATATGTTGAATCAACATAATCGTTACGTAAAAATGAATGGAACTGCTTGAATGATATTGTATTCTTTGACGGAGGATATTGAATTCGGGAGCTTCGGCGAACCTTGAAAAAATTAAACTAAACGGGAATGAGGAGAGATCATGGAGTGGGTAATCTGAGGGACCCCGGATCCTGAAAAATCACGGTAGTCGAAAAAAATCGGGATTGGAAAGAAAATGAAACTTATCTCATTACGAGAGGGGGAAACGATTGTTGGGGACTAAGGAAGGCGGTGGGAAGTTAGGGATTGAACTTTGTAAAGCCGAACAGGTATAATAAAAGAAAACGCAACTTATCTTCTCAGTGTTAGTTCACTATATACATATATAGTATAACGGGACTACTATATCTATATATAAAAATGGGACACATATATATATATATATATATATATATATATATATATATATATATAGAGAGAGAGAGAGAGAGAGAGAGAATGTACTTAGGTATTCTCTTGAAGAGATTACTTTTCTTGCGTCCCGTTTCGATACAGACTCCCGACTTCACCACGCGGGACGAGAAGCATTGGTAGACCTCAGGGGAACGCGAGTGGAGGAAAGAAGGGAGCCCGAAATGAAAATTCTTTCCTCCCCCTCCTCCTACCCTCAACTCTCACTCAACCCCATCAACTCCCTACCCCTTCCAGACCCCGCCCCACCGCACATATTGCTCCCCGAGAGCACCCATCCCCCCTGATGTCACCGCCAAAGATCCCATGTCCCCACATCCGACTTTGCGCATACCATATAGCCTTCAACCGCCTCGAAGCCCCGAACCCCCTTCCGCACCACCTCCCAGCCTCCGCGACTCGTATCAGAAATCTTTCCCCATCTCTCATATCACCGCACGGCCCCTTAAACCCCAACCACTCACCCCCGCCACGCCCCACGCCGCTTCCGCCTCCAATTTTTCTTTCCTCCCTGGGTCCGCGTTGTGTTCTCTCCCTCTCTTGAGACGTTCTATTTCGATTTCTTACCGTCTTTATCTCCCTTTCCTCTCCCCTCTCACTCTGGGGCCCGTTCTCTTCATCTGGTATTCCCCGTAGCTCGTTTTTTGCGTTGGGGAGGCAGACCGGTGGGAACTAACTGCCCACGGCGCGGAGGTCCGAGGCGGAGTGCATCAGCGGGCATTCAATCAGTAAACGGGATTATGTGATTTTCAATTCTTCTCTTAATCCACTGACATTACACTGGCAGTAGCATTAGATTCAACTCCTTCAAATTTAATACTTGTTCCAAATCGTGCGATTCCTATCCTAGTAATTCTGCACGAACGAGCTTCGCGTACTAGATGAGCATTGCTTATTTTCCGAGCATAATAAATGCTTTTTGTAGGGATGGTAATATTTATGAATTTCAGTTAGAAAATTGTTCATTGCTAATTTGAAATATTTTAATATGCCAAATCTCGTATGACTGTTCATGAATAGAGAATGGCCATTAAAATTTATTCCTTTTGCATCAATAAAAAGCACTAGAAAAAAAAACGAAAAATACCTACGTCATCACCGATGGTCTGTAGAATTTCTGTAGTGTAATCAAATAACATTTGACATCATGAATGATTAGAATTTATTTACAGCTACGATTCCGAGCACTCAAAATTACTTTCCAAAATGTAAGGTACACCCGACATTACTTACTACTTGAAATGTTAACTACTTTCTTTGTCAAATTATTTTCCCACAGCCATCCAATAAGATTTTTGCTAATTTGTACCCGAAAAACAAACAGGCGACTGTGTGAAAACAGTCAACGAATCCGATGGTTATGCTTGTCGAATTTTACCTTTCCGTTGCATTACTTAAGACTTAAACTTTCAATGCGTCAGCGCATGGTTCCCAAAACTGCTTCCCTGATGACAATGGTCGCTTCCGATAATCTTAGGGCATAGAGTATCTGTTTATTCTGAGTTTTTCATTGCTGTATGTTGGTACTTGAATGACGTCTTTTCTCAACCGAAATGATAATATTGCATACTATACAACATTACCCGAATGTTTACTTGAGAAAATAAAATTGATAAAGTGCTGAATCCACTCAAAATGTGAGGTGAACATGAAGGGTTGTTGTAAAATTAAATGTACCATTTTCGTCTCGATCGATCGTCTTCGTCGATCAATTTTACCCCAAAGCAGAAGAATGCGTACGAGCACTCGAGGATGGTCCCATTTTTACCCGAATGAACACTTTTATTCTTCCGCCTTCCCCGTCTCCCTCTATCCACCCCGAAAGGAATGGCTTCCCCCTTGCCCACCCTCCCTGTTCCCTTTCGGCCCCGTCTCCAGCGACATCTGTGCGTCTGCTCCTCCTGGGACGCCTCACTTGCCCTGAAAAGGGATCTCCATCTTCCTCGGAAAAAAATTTTTTTCCGGCCCCTTTCCTTGTCATTTGCCACGCATGAGCGGAGTTCGCAACTCACTTAATCACTCGTCAATCTGTTGATTTTTCGATAAAGTAAAAGGATTGAAGATATTCTTGATGGGGTTGCTGCATCAATGATAAATATGCTGTTGTGATATGCTAAAGTGGATGCTTGGATCCATAGTTCATCGACCAAGCGTAAAATATGTGTCCGTCTCACTGAAATATATCATATATAGATTAATTACACTTATATTATTTTCCTATAATTAGTTATTCAATCAAATAAAATAGAAATAATCGCATGAAATAATATGTATGAATAATATGTCATAGATAAGTTTTAGAAATGGAGAGGATAACTGGAAGGAAGTTTCCATGAATAGTTCAAGTATTGGATGATTATGCTGAATAATGTCGCTACTTGTTTTATTGATCAATGTAGGACTCTAATTCTAATGAACTACGCCCATGAGCCCTTCATATTAATGGTGGGACTGTTACCTAGGCTGTGGGCTGGGGCCCATTACCTTTTGATTAGCAGGCAAGCGTTTCACTCGCAATACTAACCCGATCGGCAGGATTCACAATACTATATATCATCATATCTCGTATTCATGTAGAAAATTCACCAAAAAATGCAATGGCAACTGTGTAAACATTAAGAGAAGCCTAGATAAGGATTATTAAGCTACTCATTCATTCTCTTATTCCTGTGACATCCAAATCACTGAATATAAATTTGAAATGCATAAATTATATTCCACCACATATATATTTTGAGAATTTTATCAGAAGATTATAGTACAGGAGGACGCTTAGTACACTTTTGGAAGGAAATAGCTCACCTCCCAAAAAAGTTTACAAAACAACGAATGAATGAACATGGGCTAAACTTATTGGCTAATAACCGATGAAGAAGAAACGATCACTACCAACGTCGTGAACCTTTCAAATCAGCATACGACAAACGTGTTCCCCACCTTTAGCATTCAAATTTATTGAATTTTATTTTTTAATTCCAATTTTCAAACCATTTTGGCGGCTTGGCGGTGACCCAGTGGGTAGGCTGTTTGTCTACCGACTGAAGGTTTCTGATTTCAAATCCAAAGGACTCACTCAGATTTACCCTAGCTGTTGATTTCTCAGATATGAGATCTCCTTGGGATACCGCAGATGACTCAGGGAAAGTAATTGGGATCATACTCCGACTGCGCGCACTTCACACGCCTTTTAGCGGTTCCACCATTACTTAAAGGACCAATCTTTGACGCTGATAACTGTAGCGTCATAAGACACATTAAAAGATTGATTGAAAGTAACGGGTTTAATTACGAAATAAAGAATGATTTCATTTGGTTAACTAGCAAATTAAATTGTCATTAGTTTGATTTACACTACTTTAGACAGAAAATAAAGTCACACAGAACATTTTTAAACAGATATTAATGACAGAAAAATCTAACGAATTGAATATATACTTCTTATGACAGTTGCCAAAAACCGATACTCTGGGGTACCACACGACAAAATTAAGAGCTAAGGGCTCGGGGGTTCAAAAATATTTTTTGAAGCCCCTGGTCAATGCTTTACTGTTCAAAAGTTTCACCCAGCGGAATAAAAAAACAAAGTTTAAAATTTATATCATATATTTTTTATAATTCCATATTTTCCCCGGTGCCATTACTCTCATCTCCCACGCCGTTATTTATTTAACTAATGAGCCATCAAGTGTGTCCGCTGGTGAAATATCGAATCTTCTTCATTCCACCCGAACCTGATTTTATTATTCTCTCTTAAATTTTCACGTTTCAAAATTTATTTCAGTCTCCATGGGAATTCAGTGACGCGATGACGATCATATACGAGTATATATATTTACCTATGCCGTTCGATTTACGAACATTCTCTCTCTCTACTTTTTAAAAGAGGATTCTGTTTACAACCGACACAAAGTCTCTCTTTAACCAAATATATATTCTGCTGAGATACATACTGACAATGCTTTCCCGTATCAACAAAGTTAAACGTGAGGTGTAACATAAGGTGGAGATTACCGCTCGAACTTTATTCTGAAACTCTCGTGTTCCCGATTTCCTCCTTTTTCAATCGTTTACACTACGTCCTTAAATAAAAACGAGGGATAACGAACGCGCTAAGAATATGGGATTACATCTCTGGATTGTTTGAGTTGCGACAAGAAATATTTTTCTCCATAGTGGAAGTGCGGTATCGTGTTTCAGAAAGTTTAGTTGCATATTCATTAAAAAATAATAATTAAATGAAGTGCCAAAAAAGAACATCGCTCGCGCTATAGCGTGACTGTTGCCACATTACATTATTAAGAACTAAATCATGTGCAAGTTAACTTTTGGAATAAGTTGGCATTGGCAAGTAAGTGCACTAAAATACAAAATAACGTAAGGCGATTGGAAATGGAAGGTTTTAATCTGCGATATGGGTCTGCTTCACAATGTGAACTTGCGACACGAATAAAAGAGTACACGAGTATGAAATTGGGTGCGTTACGTAAGAATTGAAACGAGAATAAATGTATTATCTAATGTCAAAGCCCACCTCAGTACGGTATTTTTAATGGGGGATCAAAAGATTAATTTTAAGTCCCCTAGACAAAGTAATTTACCAATGCCTTAACTCTCTAATGAGAACGATTCTGAGGCACACTCAGATTTTTTTTTATTGCTACCGATCGTGATTAGGAGTATCACAGCTATGTAATTCTAAATATTCATCCCAAAATCCCCACACAAGCGAAGCGAACTCATCTCTCGGAATCCTAAAACCTTACTGCAGATAGGTGTCAGTCACCTCACTTCATACTTCTCACTCAAAATTCATGTAGTCCCACACTCAGCTCTTTGGCGATAGCAAGATATGAATTCCTTCCGTGGAGAAATCCATCCCTCCACGCACTTCCCTATTACTCAGCATATCTCTCCACCTCTTTGTTCTCCACACTCACTCACACAAAAACCCACGCATAGGTACCTATACGATGAAGACCTCTCGTCTCGTCTCTTCAGACTCTTTCCCCTGCCCGAACCTTCACCCGATTGTGACACCGAAACTCCCCTCCCTCACCCCCGCTGTATTATAGCCGAGAGTTCCCGGGTCCCGACCCCTCCCGTCACTCCACCCGCCGCCTCCGCCCCTTCGCCTCCCCCAACCCCACTCTTAAGCTCCGTCTCCAATATCTTCTTTTCCTTGCACCCGCTTCCTTGTCCCCTCACAGCCGGATAACACCCACTCCACCTCACCCCCCTAGTCCTCTCCACCTTTATTCCTCCCGAGTCAACTCCCTCTCCCCAAGGCGCCGCTGATTGAATCAATTCATCCCGAACTTTTGGGAAATATCAAAAATTTTCAATCCACTTGAAAGGAGAATTGGAGCGGCGGCGTATTAAGAACTCTTCTTCCCTCGTTCCTTTTCATACCCCCGTCGCCTCACACCAACCACTTGGGGTCGGGAGGGGGGGGAGCGTTTCTCGAAGCTAAAGGTCAATTTGCAAGCACTTTTACGCAGGTGGCTCATGTATAAAATTATGTCGACATTAAATCCGCGACAGCTCTAATCATTCGAGTACGCGTCATGGAGCGTGATTATGGTAAGTTTTACATTGAAATCACTGGTGTTTTCTTGTGTTTTGGAAGTTTTGTCTCGCCTTGAGGTACGAGATCCGGACCTCATATCCACTTTTCTCCCTGACCCAGTCTTTTCCTCTCTCTGCTCCCTATTGTGTCATCTCCTCCACTTTTCCACCTTTTTCTTTTGACACCCACCCTTGGTACGTGCTTCGACTACTGCAGTGCCTTCCCATCCCCGTCGGCCTCAGCCACTCCTCTCCCCAACCTCGAATTTTCAGATGCAATAGCAATCAACGTCACGACATCCACCCTCACGGACGCCGTACGTATTCCACGCAAATCCTCACTAAATACAAAATAAAACTGTTGGTTTTTGTGAATTTTACGAAGTTTACCTTATTCCTAAAAAAACAGTTGTTTTCTATCCGATAAGTGTGGATTGAAGCTCTGAATTCGGGGGTGACGGATGGGTTTCATCCATTCCATACAATAACCCGTCAGGGTTAACGAAGGGATGAGGAAGAGGTGAGGGACCTCCGCGAAGATATTTAAGACCCGTCTCCTCAGGTGGTTAAGATGAAGAATATGTGACAGACCTTGGGAGAGTACCACACGTACATGACAAGTCATACAACATTTCTAAGGATACCACACACATTTATGGGCTTATTACGAGGAATTCGTACAAATGCATGGCTTGAATAATCGTGCTTGACTAATGGAATATTTTATTAATAGATGACCTAGTCATAGTTTAAAATTTTTTATGCATTACGTATACTCAGCACTAGGTCCATTTGCGATGTTCATTGACATATATTGCCATGCTTACTTCAGAGCAAGGACTAACTGAACTTGTATTAAAATTACCCACTTCACTAAGAAATTTAGGAGGTTAAAAATAGGAAAAATATATGCTGGAGTGAATTACAGAAAAAGCTCATCGATTTTTTTAATAAAAAACTACCCAATTTTACTCTCTAGTGATAACTACTAAAGTAGTACCTTCAATAAAAAAATACCTTCAATTCTGTTAGTTTTGTCTTCAATCGTATTATTATTTCAGCAGAGTCAGTGTTTTTTCGGAGAAAAATCGTTTACTCTTGATCTACTATGCCAAAATCTTTGTTTAAATTACGGTTAAAAACGACCTAAAATGGGAGGAAACTCACCAGTTGACTTCCTCCAAAATGGGAAGGCACAGATCCAAGTGTACGTCAAAGGTTAATACCCATTCATATAGCAATATTGTTATTGGGTGTAGCCATTATACCTATCCTAATTCGTTAACCTACTTCATTAGCGACACCTAAAGATATTTTAAAAAGAAAAACTTTAAATAATATGTTAACTCTGAAAGTAATAAACCGTCAATTATTTCATAACTGAATTTGCAATTACTAAATGGTAATGGCCAAAACTAAGGTTGAATTTAAACTCACGGTTATTATGATGGCAATAATCCCATTTATCCGCTTTTGTTATGGGTACATGTAAAAAATGTGAACGAATAGATTATAATTGTATTTTATGAGGAAAAAAATCATAAATGACCTGGGATGTTTTTTATGCCTACCAAGGATTGAATGAGTTGAGTTAGTGATGAAATAACTGAGTTCTTCTGAGAAGATATTACAGCTCAATTCAATAATTTGTCCCTCAATTCTTGAAATGTAATGTAATTTTCTTTGATTCATCTATTGTTTCATGGTGAGAAATTCCCCCCAGGGAGGATTTAAGATTTCACGAGGCATAATGTTGTGTATTTGGGCTTGCGGTCGACGCTGATCGTCAGTAAGGAAAATGACAAAGCATCGCACGACCAACTCTTCTATCTCAGCGTCTTTTCTCTCAGAGAGGCACCTTTACTTTCGTGCGCTATAGGCTTTCCACACGAGATCCCCTTAAGGTGCCTTCGAAATTTCTCATCTCTTTCCCAAAACTTTTCACCCAAGCATATAGTTTCAGAATTGCCAAACTTTCATCCTTAAAAACTTACTACGCTTAGATTTTCAATTTCATTCCCTCTTGCACTTCCGGCTATGTATCCACTTAAAATTCGATTCGGAAAGTGAGAAATCCGTTAAAAAAGTCTCGCTGGCTTCATACATTTTTTAT
Organism: Hetaerina titia; assembly: GCA_037158775.1. Lineage (NCBI taxonomy): Eukaryota > Metazoa > Arthropoda > Insecta > Odonata > Calopterygidae > Hetaerina > Hetaerina titia. The sequence continues at coordinate 48,482,468 of CM073772.1, read as the reverse complement.
TTGTTTTTTTCCTTTGCAACAATGTTGGCTCTTGATGTGAGGAGAGGAATTAATGAAAATGTATAAGGCGTACCCATTGGTAAACGTTTGATTAACAGAATAATGATATACAAAGGTTTATTAGTGTAAACATTAATTATCGTGTTGAAAGAACATTAATTAAGTTGTTTTCATTCTGGTACCTGCGAGGTGCATAAACAGTTTTGCCGTCTTATATGCGTGCGAAAGAGTTAGAGTAAATATACCAGAGAATAGGAGAAGAAGATAATGATTTGGACCAAATTTGTGATTACCCACTTAAATGTGACATTTTGAGTGCCAGACTGGGCCGTAAGTTAAAGAGAAGGTAAAGGAACACTTACATTATTCTATATGTGAACCAAATAAAAGTATTGATTATGTACAAGGCATAAGTGTTGTTTCTAGTGGCTTTGAATTAATGATCATTATGCTTATGTAAGAATCTAATTAATGGAGTTGAGGGAGAAAGGAGCGACGACGTGTTGCCACTAAATGCTCACCCATACTCATCTCAAGAGAGAACATTTCCAAGAGCCTAATATTTCCCCAACACCACACCTGAATGTGAAATAATTGGCTCTATTTATTCCTTTAAGTTTTTTGGTGGTTACGCTTACAACATACAATTGAATCGTAGTATTTCCAAGGTGAACAACAGTTGTGAATTTAAAACTCACTCCTCGCGATCAAATGAAAATGAGGTAACCGTAACAATTTTGGGTTTAGTGATATGAAAGATTTATGGCGTCAATCAGTGGAAGATAACAATCTTTTCTTTGAAAAATATGCATACATATAGAAAAATAAGTCTAAGGAGCAATTGAATAATTGAATTAAAAACCAATAGCTTTAGTTAAGTTCATTGGCGGGGATGATAAATTTGGTATAGGGACCGTACATAGAGCAAAAAGGTAAGTGAAATGTTACTTAAAACATTTATATCCAGATTTTTCTTATTTGGAAGATAAATAGAGGATGCAGGATGGAAAAGAAAGCATATTGATTAGTAGCGGCATTAATTGGAGAGGAATGGATGCTGATAGGAAAAATAAGGTGACGGTATAGAGGGTGAGCTTTAGGGTGCTTGAGAGGCGACGGGGTGAAAAGGAATCAATAAAAGAGTCAATTGTGAAGGCTTACAGATTAAACTATGCAGAAGAGGAAGAATCATTTCAGAAATTAAATATTGCAGTAACGTGGGAGAAAATGGCTTAGAACATTGAGAATTTTCATCGTAACATTCTTTAGTAGAATTTTACCCTAAACATGGTGAAAAAGTGAGTGGCTTGATGTGATTTTCATCAAAACATTTTAGAGCGTATTATTTTACAATGAGAAGGAACGGAATTAATTATTTATCTATCCCGAAATGTAGGTTTGCTTTATCCTGGTTCTAATATTAATAGGAAGGATTCTGGAAAAATATAACCTCGATTGAACAGAATTCATAGAGTTAATGGAATCGCCTAACGTATCAATTCTATATTATTTTTTTCCATTCATACTTACAGAATAGTGAAAATATTCTACAAACCAGATATCACGAAAGCAAGAAAGCGTGAATATGAAAAGAAAAAACATGCCAAACAATTTACTTCCCACAAGATTATAAAATACATTACTCCTCGAGTAAGGACAACTAGACGATCACATGAAAAATACGCCATTGATGTGATGTCACAGGTCAACCAGATATATACTAAAAGCAATCTCATAGTGTTCGAACAATCACTCATTCTTTACGAATGAAAAGGAATCCTTCATTTTCAACGCATTCTTAAACTTTAGAAACGATTACTGTCCTCTTTTTAACCAAAACACGGTTAAGACCTGTTGAAACTTTATTTATAAAACGAAATATATGCTCTAAGGACATCCCGAATAATATAACTGTGTTATATTTTATCGAAAGAAACAATCCCCTCGCATTCTTTAGCATAAACGTCACAACAAGAAAAGTAATTTAGAATTTTGCATAAAAGAGAGTACATCAAAACATCAGCTATCAACAAGAGAGTACAATACACAAAGAGAGTACTGTGCAAACAAAAAATTACTAATTTAAATTTTATTTCCATAGGTAGATAACCAAATCCCTTTAAGAACCATGCTACTTAAATGAAATAAAACTCATGAAACAAATAGGGATACGAAATAGACAAGGAAGAAGTAAAAACGTGTGGAACATGGAAAAAATATAAAAATCGTGCTTTGGTTTTTTTCTGTGAATTCCAAATCCAAATCAAATCAGTCCCGTTCTGTCAAAGAGCTTTGTCTCAAATTTATAAAATTGGACACAATATTCGCGTGCAACAATACGCTTCAAATGTATCCCTAAAACCGTAAGGACAGATACACTACCTAAAAGAAATCAAAGATTTGGAAAACGGATTTCTCTGGTCGTCAACGCTCACGCACTCAGATAGGGCTAGCTAGACGAAACTGAATCGTCGAATTCAAAGGACTTCCGTCCAACTGTCAATACTGCCGTTGTAACAATCAGAATTCACAGAACGTATTTGCAAAAGGGGGTATTCTCTAACAGCGAATGGTACTTTCAAACTCGATATCATCTAAAACTTACAGAACGCATTACCAAAGACGATATTATAAACCACGAACCTAATGAACTTGATTGTACGTCGGAGGAAACCAGTATTTCGGTGTACTAATTTCAAGTTGATGTATTGAATTTATTGATTCATGAGTCATTTTGGAAACGAGCAGTGAGTTTCTTTTCTTTTTTGTGTGTTTCTGTGTGTTTGTCTTTGTTCTATCCCAATTTTGTATTTAGCATTAGGACAATCAAAGATAAGCGCATTGTAGTTGATAATCAAAAACATTATCTCGTAATTTTAAGGCATCCGCACGCGGTCATTCCCTTTCCTAATTCGTTGTTGGTGAGAGCCTCTTCATCATCTCCAACCACAGCAGCTCCACACATCTCCCTGGACACGTGTTTTCGGGCCTCCCTCCAAAAAAAAAAGATAACCACGCACATCCAAGATGGCACTTTCCCGAGACGTGTTTGATGAGCTGTTGCAACTTAGTTAAGCGCGTTATCGCCCTTACACCCGAGTTTCGAATTTAGCAATCCCGCCTCCGGGCCCTCATTCCGAGGACCACCCCAACCCCTCCTCCTCCCACACCCACCCTCTCCTTGATGCAAAATAACCTACGGGGACGGTGGTGACCTATCACCCCATATCTCCTCACCATATGACACCCGGTGTACAGCAGCCATTAATTTTAATGGCCGGTTCTCAGCGCCCGAGATAATCACATCAAATATACTGTGACAGGGCTCACTTCGTGGAATGACATGTACAAGTAGTCCATGAGGATGAAATAAGGACAAGTATGACGAAAATACGTAACACTTCTGCATACCTTGGTGACGTGATATTCATTACACTACTTGGGTTTTTAATTGTGACTCAACTGAATTTGGAAATTTCCACTCAATCCAACTTAATTCGGGCTCTTTTGGTGCGCTATTAAAAGAGATTACAACCGAAATTTTCCCCGCTAGTGGAAACGAACGTACGCTTATTAAAAGCCACATTTTTAGCCGGGCCATAGGTGAATGGAAACGACCAAATTGTTCAGACATACGCTACAACATGGACTGTATTTGTTCACATGATTGGTTAATTCGGATATTTCATCATCAATATTCATATGCAAAAAAATGCAACAATGCAAAAAAGAACTTTTCCTAACTGTATCCTAAATAAATGGAGACAATGGCATCAAAACCGTTTCAAGTTTGTGAGCAGTAAAATATCTACAATGACTGCCAGACAGATTTTGCATCTTGCCGCATTGAAATGAAGTAAACAGATTTATAATTTAAACAAAAAGTGGCTCGTATTTTCTATTACTCATTTTTAAATTAATGAGTTAAAATAAAAACTGATGCGTAGCGAGCTTGCTTATTTCCAATGAAATGGAGAGATTGAATATTTCAAAATGAGGCAGTGGTTATTTTAATAGTATTTCGACTTTAATTTCAGCCAATTGATAATAAATAAATAAAGTTAAAATAAAACAGCGCCTGGTGGTAAATCTTACGGGGTACATTGCATGTGAGAATTGAACACGCTATTCAAATACCACACGTCTCTATACACAGTATAGCAGCGCAATGATTGACTTTTGATGGTAGCTGCTTGTTGAGTGGCTATACCGCTTCTTCATCCGTATCGTGGATGTGTAAATTTAGATTTGTTATTTATATGAATGCTCAGACCAGTAAAGAGACCATATGACAAACTATTACAATTTTTGAAAATTCGTACGAAAAATAGTTCTTAAAAATTTGGTGAGAAAGAAGAATGAAAGAAGGAAGAGGAGAGTGGATGCCAGGCTTATCGAGTAATAACAATTCTTGTTAAAGAAAAACCGTGACAAATTATTATGTGGACCTATTTTTATTGGCAAAAATATGTCCTTTCTTGTGGTCAACCAATGCACATAATAAGGTAGGTATGCTTGGGTGGTCTTTAACCTCACGACCCTTGGTTTACCGGAAAAGTACATGTCCCACCAACCCAATCAGGTTGGCTGGTACATCCGTAAAGGAGTAGAAAACTTGTGACTCAATGTTTGGACAGAAAATCATCCGATGGGAAAGAGGACATAATTTTAGACACTGGGCAATTTTTTCGGCCGCAAGGATGAGCAAAAATTTCCACGGACCTGATAAAACCTACATCTACAAGAAAGACTTTTAAAAATAATAACGATAATATTCTCGGAAGTTTTCAATTTCATACATGAATATAATTTTTTTTTTAAATTACGTGCTCTCCTCTCGCTCGTATGAAACTAAACCCAGGGGGAGTGCAGGGCGATCGTCCGGTAGTTTCCCGGTGTTTCGTATTTTCAAGTGCTGCTGAACGGCAATACGCTTCGACGTCTTTGAAGGACAGGCAGATGGGCCACAGCCAACAGCTGGCGCTGCCTTAGCAAAAGCACTCGACGATGGAAATACTAAGGCAAGAGCGAAACTCATAATACGTTGAGACCTTAGACCAAGAGAAAAAAACTCTTTCTTCCGAATATATTTGGATATATGAATATCTAACATCCTGATATTCGACTCATTATGTTTAATTGTTATTTACGTTTTGGAATTAATATCTTATTGTTTAACATAAGAAGATTTCATTTCCGGGTTAAGATATTCACTTTTATACTTCATTAGTTAAAGAAAAATAATATTAAATGGTACGTCGTATGTAGCCAACCAAAATTTTAAAAAATCCATTCCACGCTGCCCTGATCCCTCTGTACGTCTTCTTGTTGACCTCAAAAAGCTCATTATAGCATCTTGATTCTCAACTATTCCTTCTTACATCCTATATACATCCTTCCTCCTCGTTTATTTCCGGCGAAGCCACAGTGCCCTAGGCAAGTCCTGCGTGTGTGTGTGTGTGTGTGTGGAAAACGCGGGCACTCCTACACGATGAACCTGAGTCTTTTTCCACCAAAATCGATGCCTCCACAACAGTGATACGTTCCTTCTCTCCTGGATAAGAAAAGACCCTTCTTGGTTACCATGGAGTCGGGAAGTTGGACATCGCTTCCTGTGGCTCTGCACTACTAGGGCGTGCTGAAACGTATACTGCAAGCAGACACGTTAAATCCAATTGGCTCGCAGAACGTATTGAGTGCGACACAAACAAGTACCTACCCTCCGACATAGCTCCACCTCATTTTAAAGGATTCGTCATATGGTAAATATAACTCTAAATGAAGTAAAAAGGACCTGAAGAGGATTATATTTCTTCGTTACGAGATATTCCCCTGGCGTTTACACGTAACTGGCAAACGCTACTACCATTCAGGAGGCTCTCAATTCAATGTCAAAAACTGCAAATGGACTACAATATTCTTGAAATTTGATAATAAAGAAGGCATATAGAGCCTATGCCTGAGGCAATTTAAAAGGATATCAAAATAATAGAGGGAAAATTCGGTTCAGAAAATTTATGTTCAAGCAGGAAGAGGGGCTAAAAACAACAATGGATAGGAATATATATATATATATATATATATATATATATATATATATATATATATATATATATATATATATATATATATATATGTAATCTGCAGACTTTTCTTTATAAATGTCGAATATTTTCCAAAACATATACTCGTATACCGCTTGATTCCCAGTAATAGTATGAATAAGGCTTTCAAGCAATGTATTATACACTGCATTAGGACAGAGAAAGGCGAGAGAATAAGGTAATCACCATGGATTCTGCATAAAACTCGACACAAAATCGCATTTTAGCATACTACTTGCAATTAAATATTTTCATAGACACCGATATGGCCAAATAGCGAGGGTCGCCATCAATTTTTGAAGAAATAATGCTTCAATTCCGAATCGATGACGTCTCAGTCGTAATCCAAGGTATGTAATAATGGAAATGTGGAGAAAATGGACAATTAGGGCAAGAATTGGGAAACGCAGAAGTCTGTAAAATATATCTCATGGAATCTATAATGCTAGCGTATCATTTTGCGAATGAAATATTTACTAAGAAAAGCACATGCATTGAATTGAAAACCTCAAATATATTGACCCTACATTTCAGTCGCTTATGAGCAGGTAATAGAGTAAAGAGTCTTGTATCTGAAGATGGTTCTGTGAACCGGAACCCGTTGTACGTTACCAATAAACCTGTGGAAAAGTACCAATTTTTTTCTCATAATGAAAGAGTAACCAAAATGAATGGAAAATTTACAGTATTTCAGTAAATTTGTGCGACGTAAATATTTTAGGATGAAGTCCTTTGAATCTGCAAGGAATACACCATTTATAGTAGAATTAGTCAGCAGTTGAAGAGAGTGTAATGATCAAGCAAAAGAAATGAGGTCATTTCAGAACAGATTAAGTGTGCATGTAAATACATAAAATAGCACTTTATTATTCCCCGTAATAATTTTGAAGCTTACGATACAGCTGTCCCATTTGTTCCATATAACGGTCAATTCTTCTGTACTCGTCATTAAACCAAACTGAGATGATTATTGTGGTGAATTTAAAATTGACGACCTAAAATTAGCTCAGATTACATACATGCATCAATTTAAAATGAAATGGCTAAGTACCGCTATTTAATTTATTATAACCATTAAATTGGGCAACTATTCGGGCTCACTCCAATCCGTTCGTTCAAATTTCGAAGAGGCGAATGCTCTGGAACATACCCTCATACCTTCACACCTCACATGTCGGTCCGTCGTTGATACGCCCCGCCGCAGGAGTCAGGGGATGGATAAGGGGCCGCAACGGTGGTATTCCGTTTACGCACAACGCACATCACTTGTTATTAAAAGCCACCGCTGTCGCTCGAACCTGTTTCGTTCCGAACCGACACGAATGTCGTCATCGATACGCAGCCCAAATCGAATAGGCGAACGATTAAAGGTCAAATTATGACGCGAGCGGCTAAATTCTCCCCGCGTCATTCGCGTTCGACGGTTTCCATTTCGTAACTCCCGGCACAGCTTGTTACCGCTGAAAAGTCACTTAGCTCGGGCGGGCATCGTGTTGGCTTCCATTTTGAACTTCCTCTCCCTGTTCCTAATTCCACATAATTCGCCCACCTTCCTCCCAGCAGCACCTACGCTCTCCACCCGGCCTCGTACGTAGTTTACAACACCTCCCCCTTTTCTTTCCCCCCTCTCTCTATCTCTCTCTCTCTCTCTCACCCCTGCCACTCCCGCGTGTCGCCTAATTCGGTTCTTCCCCGACCCACAACCTTTCGCGGACTTCTTCCTTCCTCAAGACGACGCCCCCCCCATCCACCCAGCTCCCCTTCCTCCTGCCCCCCCCAAAAACTCACCCACCCACCTCTCGGTGAATTGAACTGATTGAAACGGGAGCCGGAGGCGGGTGAAGTCTCACCCTCCATCCCCTCTTTCTCTCCCGCCGCATCCCGGCTCCCGTTCGCCGTATTAAACCACCCGGAATGAATTCATTCGACGACTGCCCTCCTCGCGCTCTTGGTCGCAGTCCCGTCATTAAAGCAAGGTCGGGAGAGATTCGCCCTAGGGGAAGGAATGGGAGCGTATCTACGGAAGCGACTCCTCACTTATATATTTCTGTCACTACGGCGCCCGACACAATGAAAATCTCGTCTGCTCCCGGAATTGGTTGCCTTCCCGAGCTGGGATTAGTCCAGAGGTCGAGCCTGGAGGAGAGGGAGGGAAAAAAAAAGTTTCGTGTTATTTTTGCATTTCGGGCGTGACTTCGAAGCGATGCTCGGGTGGCTTACGCGTTTAGATTGATCGCTATGCACTATATCATTAATAACGTTTTAACTATCATTATTCTCACACTCGAAGGAGCTGCAGCGCTTTCGAAGAGGCTCGTTGCAAGGCGAGAGAAGCGTTCGGCCCGGAAATACTCCGTTCGCGACCGAACTCGTTAACTTGCCTCGGCCTGGAGGGAATGCTTTGAGGGAATCCAAGCTGCGGAAGTGCGGAATTTCAGGTGAGCACAAAATTGGTCCTCGGGTGACATAACAAGATTGAGCCAGCAGTAACGTAGCTTTAGTGGGTGCTGCTCTCGTTTCACGACTTTAATTGTCTCGCTGTTATATGAACGTTAACAACTACTTACCGTTCTCACACGATTTCAGCAATAATTGTCTGCCTACACACATTTGTTTAATATCATTTACTCACAGAGTTAGCAGTGATACTAATTATCTAATGTATGCACTGGAGGTTTATGGATTGCTTGGATGTCGGAAGTACATATTACTTATCTATTAAAAAAATAGGACCTATTATATACATTATAGAACGCGCTATTATAAATTCATCATATTAGGAGGAAAATACGAACATATTTACTTCCACTGAGGGATTCATAGAATCTGTTCGCAAAGTCAAAATGAGAATAATACCAATTTAGCCATGACATTAGGTATTTCATCACTGTTCTGTTGTAGTATGTGACTTTGTTAAAATTTCTACATTAGAGCAGGCAGATTCTAAGTAATGCATACCATCCTTGTTGTGGATTTGCATTTTATGTTTCCTAGTTTCAAAACTTTTCTGGCTGGATAAAATGCAATTTATTTTAACTTCCTGAACTGAAACATTGCTCAGTATCATGAATGTCGACTCAAAAATCGTGTTCCTAACAGAATAAGAAAATATCGACGCATAAAGTGTACACTATGCACTGCTTTTCTAACTTCGTGTTAAAACAATTATTAAAAAAATAAAAATGGGCATCCAACAACCCAGAAGATGATCTTGCTGGTGAGTGTAAAGGACAACTTACGAGCTATTCAGCAAGATTATTTCGAAAACGTTGCAGTCATGAAAATTGTATACTTAGTTGCTACGATCATATGATGAGAGCTAACCATTTGAGGACTTCGAAACTGGTGATCCGAAAAACTCAATTGCCATTCATCCTGAGACCAATAACCTTAGAAACCAGAATTAAATACCGCAGTTAAGTACTTATACTACCAGCAAGCAAGTACAGTGAGAAAGTCGCAGTTTACGCAGGGAATAGCCCAAAAATTACTACCCACATTTAAAGGCTTGCAATAGTTAGACGGCGTTTCCTAAAAACTAGCAAAAACCGAATTAACGAGTGTAAACCACCCTTTCGATCGACCGTGTGAACTTCTTTCGCCTAACAAACATGGGTGCCCACTAAAAAGTTATCGCACCGTGGTGTTTTTAGACAGCCCCCACCTTTCAGTGGAACGTTTCTCCCCAGGAGAAAATCCCGCAGGGCGCACGCTCCACGCGCGGCATAGGGCTAAGTCGCGAGGCGGACGACTAGACGGGATCGGCGGGCGGTTGGATGCTTGCACATATATCTATATTATATATAAAAAAGCATAAGTGTTTATATATATATATGCGTTAGGATTGCGTGAGAAAGAGCGGGACAGGAGGATATCGCGGAAGTGATTGCTTTTGTGGAGAAGGCTCCCTCTCGCGCCTCCGTGGAGGGAGAACGCGACGCTCGGGAAGGAGGAAGGGGAGAGAGGGTGGATGGCGGCTGGTGGAGGTGCCTCACCTTCCACCCGATCGGTATCCTCGGGTCGGGTCACAGGGAGGGAGGGGACCAGGCAAAGGAGCAGGTGCGGAGGTCGAGGAGGCGAAAACGATAACGCTGCAGGTGAAGAAGAAGAAGTTGTCGAGAGAGAGAGGACGGGGGTCTCTCCTACCCTCTTTTTGGGGGAAGGGAGCAGCAGATGGAGAGAAGAGGAAGGAGCGGGGGGAACGGTGAAGCTCGGGCACATTTTTTGCGGAAGGCGAGGACGCAAAAGGAGGGTGCGCCGGGGAGTTTCCAAGAAGGATGCCTAGGGAAGAAAATAATTAAGTAAACCGAAATTAAAAAGAAACACCTTTAAAAAGGCCCAAAGAACAAAGTGGCTTACGTGGAGGTATGCTTACTGTATCGTCTTCTTTATTTTGATGGCCGAGAATCTAAAGTAGGTCGTCTGAAAAGAAATATTCCGATTTTGTCATCGAAAGATTTGGCGTTTTTTCTTTGGGTGATATTCCATTCGTTTCTCAACAAAGTTAATTAAAAAAAGACCAACACGAGACCTAACACCAACAGAGCCTATCACGCTACTGTGCCCAAACCAACATTCTACCCTAACTAACAGCACCAACACACATTAGAACAGCACGAAAGGCGTTCCACGTTCCAACAGCTTCATATTAAAATTTCACCTTATAAATATTCATAATTATTCCTAACCCACAAAAGCAAAGTTTTAAATGAATCCACGTCATTAGTTTTTAGAATAAAAATTTAAAAGGGCTAACAAGACAAAGGTTGAGACATTATTACTGCATTACTAAATTATTACACTATTCAGTTAAATTTATATTTTCAAACTTAGGATTGATGAAAGAAACTATTCATATTTTTTTTAAGGATCCATCTTTATCGTTATCATTCTGGCAAAACGATAATGTCAATTTCAACATTTGAAACTTCTGGAAGGAGGTCGTTGCCATTACAGTGCAATTCTCGAAACATAGTAACTTCCACTTGGTAACTTTCAGTATTGCACGCCTCTTGAACGTTGGGGGAGCAGATTGTAGGACTTCTGGACTGAGGTCATTTTTCGAGTTAAAATCGCTATTGGCCTCCATTGGCTATTGGTTACGTCATCAAAAAATCAGCATATTCTGCAGCGTTCTCTGCTGCTTACAGTACTTTCAAAAAGAAAGAAAAGAAGTCTTTTTTGAAAAGTAAAAATACCTGAACTATTATTGCGTGGTTTTCGGGGGAGCAATGGTATCACCGCCATCAACGCTTTGGCTCGGCATGCACGCATGTTGATAACGGCCGAGTTCGTAAGAACGGAGGGAATAAGTCATACGTATGGGTGCAGCGATTCGGTTAATAGCATAAAGGGGGAAGGGTGAAATTCGAATTGTCCCACACAACGGACAGAGAATCTTTCAATTTTGTGACTCATAAAAAATCTCTATTTTCCACATTGCCTACATTGTTCAAGAGATGAAAAAATGAAAAATCTCCATTTTCTCCCATTGTTGCTCAGTATCATCCAATACTTTTTAATAGTCCTGTTAAATATCCAATAGTTTCGTCTGGGTATGATTAGCCCATATTTTAAAGTAGTTTAGCGCTTTTCTCACTAAATCGCCAATAGGAAAGAAATAAACATGAAATGTCCACGTCCTAGAGGAATTAGTACCACAATTGTGTGCCGTAGACGATAAAATTGGAGTTTGGGACTAAATTGTATGCGGAGGGTGGAATAAAAGATCTTTTGTCTTTTGATAGCTATCACTGTCTACTAATTTCAGTTTGAATCCACAAGCAACAAAGTTTTGTGTATTTTACAAGCTATTTCTTTTTTGTTTTTATGCTTCTTCCTCTTATGTTCGGATCTGAATTCATAATCCGTTTTCACCGACAGTAAAATCAATCCTCAGATCTGAAATACATAAAATTTGCGACTTGAAAACGAGCATCCCGTCTGTAACTCAAAATCCGTTGTACCACTTATCGATTGTGTACGGGTCCTCGTTCCGAAAGTCTCCGTTCCCAGATTTTGTAAATAAATCTATATCTCCATTGTCCGTTTTTTATCTCCGGAGGATAACACGTCATTTATCCGTCATGGCCTGCTAGACCTTGAATATGCTCTTATTTGATCAAAGAAAATTTCACTTAAGGTGTCTGATACGTGGTGAATGCTATCTTTACCGACTAAACGCGCCAATTTTCAGTTGCAAACGGTCGAAGTGAACGATAGCGTATGGCGTCAATCTAAATAATGAATATGATTTGTCAGAGATGATAATTCATGTGATGACCCTTTTGTGTGCTGATCACTCACTATTCTCTTAAAGAATTCGGTAAAAAGATGCAATATTCTCCTTCCAGAGAATTCAGCGTTCATTTAACTCTGCTTGGAATCACATGCACTGAAGATTAGCGTCCAACAGTTCGTAAAATCTTTCTACGCAGAAAGCCGTCTACAAACTGATAATTTTCTGGAAAACAAATTTTCTCGAAATTTTTGTTCTGGTGGTCAACTAAAACCAAAGTTTTCTTATGGTAATTGACTGTTTTTTTCAATGATATTCTTGGCCGGCTACGACCTATTCAGATATTTCGGCTCTAGGGTTGAAGAATTGGAAACCGATGGCAATAGACACAAGAGATTGAATAGGAATGAATCCAATGGCAAGAGGAATACGATTATCAGTTCGAAATATGGAAAATACTTCGGTCTGCGAGTCCGCACTTTCAGCAGTGGAGCTTTGGTTCGGGCTGTAGAAATACATTACGATGAAGTTTATTCTTGTACGCTTTTTACTCTTCCTTATTTCTTATAAAATAAATATAAAACTTTATAGAACAAGATGACGCTACATTCCTCGCTATCCGAAATAATTTCCTTTACGAGGAAGTATTCATTTTTATTTGTATTTACATATTATATTTTATATTTATTTTCGTCACTAGGTTACTCCAACAGACGCGCGACTGCCACGAAATAATATTTAAAAACACGGCAGTACATCCGCAGGTTATATTAATAGAAGAAAGTAGAAGAAACTGACGTTAAATTCATACATCATGGTTGATGAAGGGGTCAGTGCTTTCCTTGTGTCCTATGCGGTTTCCCTGGAAGATCTGGTTTCAGATATACACAAACAGCTGAAATATTTAGAAGAAAATGACATATCGTTTATCTTTTTATTCGATAGCAGTTTCATTGCTCTTAATTGTATTTGTAATTATTTAGGAAGGTTATTAAACCTTGAGCCACGGTCATGGAGCTTCTCAATACTCTTGCGTTATTATCACCGTTATTAGTGTCATGAAAAACATAACGCTTTCGTCGTTCCTCATGTTCCACGCTAATAAACCCAGATACTAAGAAAAACGATACTTAGTGTTACAAAAATGAATATTTTTAAGAATAACAAGAAGTTAGTATTAGAATATCTTTACCATTTTTGACATGGACACAACATATGGAAAACTCTAGATGATCTTTCAAGTTATTTCTAAGTTAAACTAAATTCTAATATGCACAAAAAAGCGCGGCGAACTGATCATAGAGTAAGAAAAAAGAATAAAATACTAATGAAAGAGTACACAGGGACATAAAAAAACCCTCCAACTAAAATGTACACGACTTTTACAGGGGTAATTAATACAATATCCCCAAACAATATGCCAAAGGTTTTGCTGTGTTAATGGCCATGATTTTACAAATGAAGACATAAAAACAGATGAGTCGTAAGACCCGCAGATTGCAATACCGTCAGATCGCAAACTGTGCCTTGAGGAATATCTCATCAGGGATGGCAACAGGGAGAACGCGAAGGAAAATGTACGAGATCGCGCCTCTTGTCATTTGCACGTAATTAGAAAATGAGTAATCAGAAGCGCGTTAGATTTTACCGAATTACGCATGCAAAGCCATAAAGAAGCGATTCAATAAAAAAATTATGCTCGGAGTCTAGTTTTATACAGAGGTGAGACTTTGACGATAGGAACAGAGAGAAAGAGGACTCAAGGCAATGAAAATGTGGTGCTACAGAAGAATGATGAAAATGAAATGGATAGACAGAGTAGAAAATGACGGAGAACTGCGAAGAGTGGGTGAAGAGAGAAGCCCATGGGGAAAAGTTACAAAAATAAGGGGAAAATTGATTGGACATACGCTGAGGAACGATTGCTTACTGAAGATCATAATTGTAGGGAGCATCATTGAAGGGAAGTATCACGGAGCAAAGTTGGGGATGGGTGACGAGAAGGAGGCAATGGAAAACGTCGACAAGAGGAGTTGTGCGGGAATGAAGAGATTGACAAGTAATAGGTCACTTTGAGAAGTTCATAAAAACCAATCTTTGGACTGGTAACCCTAGATAACGAAGGTTTGGCGGATTTAAGTAACCGCGGAGAGAAATCCAGCAGCCGGAAACCCGTCCGTTTTCAGAAAAGGAATTCCTCAGATAAACGGTGTCCGATGTCTCATCAGACGAAAGGATTTCGGAAGTGTTCCAAGATTGGAATTTAAATGAGGTTCCGAAACCCGACAGGAACCGAAGTCACCAGGTTTCGAAAACTGGATATCGGTTTGGAGTGGCCGTGCAACCTTGTTCGTTCTCCCTCATGCTTAACGAAAACGATGCAGCTCCGTGACTCGAGGCGGTGGCTAAAGGGTTCTTCGTGAAACGAATGCTTGCGGTGCGGAAAAGATGAGGCCGATAATGTGCGGGTGCTTTGGTGCTGCGGTAATATGAAATTCACCCATTTCATACTCCTCAAAACGGGTGTACGCCAAAAAGAATATATTTTCCCCCAGTAGTCTCCCCGAAACATAAAACATCCCAAACGTCCGGTAGCTCCATCCATCGCTCACGGCGAGTACCTACCTGCTGCTCTATATTCATACGAAAAAATCTACCATTCAATTCGCTTTAATTTTTTTTCAACTCCCTCATTCAATTTTGATGTTCCTTTTTTTCACCAATCTCGAAATCCTCCATCGACGGCTTGTAAGCAAATCACATTGTTACAGATTTCAAACAACTGTGTATTTTAAAAACAAATTGTATTTTACTGACTAATGAACATCTTAGCATAAAAAATAATTTCTCCAGTTCGTTTCCAAAAGCTCTGAAGCAGAATGCCAACTGAAAACAATTAAAGAATGATTCGTTTCATGTGACATTCTATAAAATACCTCTTTGTAATCAGAAAGTGCTCATTCAAATTTCTTTAACGTTGAATATTTCTCGTGTTATTTTGAACTATAATAACTCCTTTCTTTTGTTTTGTATCAACCATATATCTCCACTTAATACACTCTATCACTCATATCGCATTAATTTTGCACTGTCATATTTACTTGTAAATTAACACTCCTCTAATAACCCCAGTAATCAATCCAACTTTGGCTTGAAAAGCGAGGGTAGGGATTACTCAGTAATAAGCACGTTGTGTGAAATTATAATATTAAGAGAGGGAAGGGATCAATTTCTGTTCTGTGCCACTAGAGGATCCCCATGAAGGTAATAAAACACCCAAAAAACAACAGGGTTTGGGTAAAGCTATGCGTGAATTTTGTTTCCAACTTTGTGTTTTCAACATAAATATCAATATTATATCATTATTTATTCTAATTTGCCATTTTTTCTTCAATACGATGACATTTGTCTTTCTTTTTTCTTTTTGTACCTGTACAAATTTAAAGATTTTATTAATCACTCATATCTCTAAGAAGTTTGACAAAGGAGAAGGAATATATTTTCTTCCTATCATTCCATCCATTCGTGCTTTATATTTCCTTTCGTCCTTTGCTCCTTTCCATAAAAAAAACTCGATCCTTCCTTTGGAAAGAGTTTTTTTTATTTATACCTCCCCTTTCATTCACCCCGGTTGATCGCAGGAGGAGGGAGGGCGGGGTGGGGGATTGAGCGGGGAGAAGGAAAAAATTGGAAGGGGAGTAACAGGGGGGAGGGGTAGGGGGAGGCCTCTCGTCGTGGGTAAACATGAACGTGGGCTCGGATGGCATGGAGTGCGAAGGGGAAGAGGAGAAGGATAAAGGGGCGGGTGCCGAAAGGAGGCAATCCCAACGTTTGCCATGGCCCGTCCCATCTCTTTCTCCCTTTTCTCTGCCCGGCGTGAATTTATATACATAAGAAAACAATGAGTAAAAGCTTGAGGAAAATATGCACGCGGAGGGCACATCCACGTAACACCTTGCGATCGGCCTCAGGGACCCGCGGCAGAAGACGACGCCGGGAATCATTGGAGTAGAAGAAAAGGAGATAGCCATTCAGGGAAGAGAGAACAGCTAAGGCTGGAGAGGAAATTAAATTTAATCAGATGGAATTCTTTATTTTGGCCTATATACTCAATGGTTTTAGTCCACAATAGGGTCATAATATATGCCAGGTCATTTTCCATAAGTTCCACTGAATTTCAACTGCTCATGAAGTGAATGATGCATCATCGCCATTATATTTTGTCCCAAGTGTAAAATTACTTAAAAATAGCCCCTTCACCGACAAAATATTCTTCTTCATTGACCTAGATTTTTCTTGGGAAATATCAAGCTCAAATATCTCTCTTTTCTAATTAACTTTTCTAAAATTCTAAGTCACTAATGTCAAAGTCACTAACATAACAACTTTCATGTTTCATAAAAACAAATTCTTCTTCAATTTTTTTCTCTGAGGTTTCATCTATTTCATTTGATCGCCAATGATCCCTTGATTTACCACGCCTTTCGGACAGGCAAAGGCTGTCGTTCCTCGCTGAACTCGCGCTTTCATCGCAACTAAACCTCTACGGAATATGATTCACGTGGGTAACATTTGCTATGGGTACTCAACAAGCGGTCGCGCCGGGGAGAAGTGTCGTCCCACCTTTGCATCTTCGCCATCGTCCCGCTTTTGTTGCAATAGTGCTCCGACATTCCCCCACTGTTCTTCTACATACGCATAGGTATCGACATCGCCCGTTCCCCATATATTTCCCTACACCCCTCCTCATCTTTCCTTCCTCATCCGTCTCCTCCTACTCCTTCTCTCCATCACTCACCCTCCCCCCCTCGCACTCCGCACCCTTCACGTCCCTCCCACGACATGAAAACTCAATCTTTGGTCCCACATCCCCCCTTACCTCTCCTCTTCCTCCCCTCTGCTCTCTTCCCCGCTCCCCTTTCCCACACCCTCCCTCCCCCCATCCCACTCGGCCCGATGTGATTTTGCCACCACTCCGTCCCGCCAAGCCGTGTGGAGGGCACGTTTACTCCCCGAAAATAAAAAAAAAACTCCTCCATCGCCATCGCTCGCACCCGAGCGCCATCTAGAAACCCCCTTCGTGGCGTGCGGGCTAAGTGGCACAGGGGAGAATGGGGGTGGAGATAGGAGAGGAGGGGGGGTGGGTGAAAATGGAGGGAGAAAGGGAGGGAGAGAGAGAGAGAGAAAGGAGTGTGTGGGTGACGAGGGTGGAGTACGAGATAACAAAAAGTAAAACGAAATCGAACGCGCGAAACGGTGGCAGGAAGAAGGGGGGAAAGAAGACTCTTTGGAGGTGGGGAAATCCGCAAGGATGGTGCGATATTTCGATACATCGAATCTTCGATATGCGATTTTCGTGGGATATCGCATCGCGAAGCGGCACTTTGAGACCTAGATGGAAAGAGGTTGGCCTCCGAAGGCTTTTTCTCGTCCGGAACTTGAAATTTCGCACGGTCAATTGTCGTATCGAGTAAAGCATTTTGGAAACTTATTTTGCAGGCGTAAAAAAAATATGAGGGGGTCCCGGAATCGACCAACATTTAAAATAAAAAAAGCGTTCACCATTAATTTTCTCTGAATATCCATAAAGTTGAGATGATTCAGGTCTCTTGGAGATGCAGAATTTTTTTCCGAAAATTTTATCGACTTCGAAATGCTGCATATTTTTAATCAGTAAGAGTTACGGTCCACGACATGACCGATGTTACCCATGTGTCAACCATTGGAAAATGACAATACGAATTTAGAGTACCAAGCGTAAACAATTATATTGGACTAATTGTCATCATTTTATTCATTTTAATCTCATTTTTTATCGATCCGCTGGGCTGCAATAATAGATGCAATCCGACGAAAACTGCTTAGAGTAGTCATTTTTCAATATCGAACTTCAATACTTTTAAACAAATCCATGATTATGATGAGTAAAACAAATACATCAAGCAACCCTATAAAATATAATGAGAATATCGCCCGTAAGG
Organism: Hetaerina titia; assembly: GCA_037158775.1. Taxonomy (NCBI): domain Eukaryota; kingdom Metazoa; phylum Arthropoda; class Insecta; order Odonata; family Calopterygidae; genus Hetaerina; species Hetaerina titia. Next base: position 48,464,145 of record CM073772.1, on the reverse strand, counting down.
ATTCATGAGGGCGGGTGCGCAAATCTACGTACCAGAGCATTTCGCGAGCGAAATTGCTCATCCCTAAGGATTATATGCACATTGCGATGAAATTCATTTAAACTCATTTCTAATTCATTTCTAATCAACAGAATCTTTTAATGGAATCAGGCTCACGACCTTATTACCAGTCTAATTTTATGCGGCCAGTTCAATAAAATGGGGTCGTAAAATATTTTACATGCATAATTTATCGCGCATAAATTTTATTTTTATCCTGTTGTTGACATAATTTACATGTGGTACAAGCTTTATTGATTGCAATCCAGTATTAATTAGGGCAGAGGCAGCCGATGTTAATTGAAACATGTTCAGTTCGATGCTTTCGATGATGAAAAACGCTTCACCCAAATGAGTTTATTCTTACAAGTGAACAGAAAAAGTTACATGCTGTTAGGTATTGACAGCTGGGTGGATGAGAAACGCACTTTACATTTATTTTCTAGAGATAACAGACATTTCGCGAAAAGACAACTCACATGCACGTCTCGTTTGTAATTATTCTGTCACCTAAGTGTTTGTGGACCCAATGCAAATTTCAACATTTCTAATAGTGCGCCTAGCGTTAGCTAACGATCCTGTCACATAAGCAGCCGTAGTATTGATATGTACTTCCGGAAGATCAGTGACTGGAACTCTGCCTTCCTTTTAAATTTAATTTCAACCATCTTTAAAAATTTTAAACTTACTTTTTAAACTTTACTATTTTAAACTTAAATTTTAACTTCTAGCTGTGCTATAGGAAATAGCAGACAATTCGTATTCCTTGTGTGTCCTCGGATGACGATTTGTTCGGAAAGTCAAATTTCAATGTATTGCATTAATCGTCACGTGTTGCCTCAATCTTTGCCGTAAGTGAACTAAACATGTTTCAACTTGTAATAGATTTTGCTGATGCAATGCTGGAGTAAACTCTATATTATTAACCTTGTACCACATAATCGTAATACATTAAGCTAACAAAGTAACATACAAAAAATGTATACGCATCTCAAATTTGTTGAAAAAAGATATCGAGTTCACAAAAAGAGAGACTATACGGCAATTACAATATGTCGTTTAGTGTCCCCTTTTGAGCATAGAACAAATTACCTCAATTTCGAAAATTTGAGACGAAATCACGTCTTGGCAAGACGAGACGGGAGCCCTGTCACGTGATTCTCGAAAAATCCGTGAAATAAAATATCAATAAAATAGATTTAAGGATAACAGAAAGCGAGCCGAGTCCTCGTTTATATGGCATCCTGCGAGCCAATATCAGGGTGCGTGGCAGGGGGTGGTTTCACACCAGTCATGCAACATCAAAAATTAAGTTTATACAACTTTATCTCAAATTAAAGACTTCGTTATATGCCACATTTTTGCCACTGCGTTATATGCCACAACTCCTCCAGGAAAAGGGAGGAATATTAAAACAACTTAATTTCAGCATGTCGCAATTCCGAAGAGTATAATATATATATATATATATATAAGAGTATATATATATATATATATATATATATATATATATATATATTAGCGGGGATTACTGGAGTGACAATTATAGAGTAATATACAGCGGCGGGGATCAGAGCCAACGAGGGGTTGCCGTAATTTTAAAAAAAGGGGTAGGAAGAAGCGTAGTCAACATAGAGCAAGAGACAGATAGAATTTTACTCGTAGAGATTAAAGCAGAGCCGACGAACTTGGTCATTATTCAGGTATACATGCCACCGAGCAACCACAAGGAGGAAGAAGTCGATAGGATGTATGATGAGTTAGAGGATATCATCGCGAGTGTTCCTGCAGGGAAACATTTGATAGTGATGGGGGATTGGAATGCGACGGTAGGCGAAGGAAGAGATGGTGGTGAGGTGGGGGACTATGGGTTAGGCACGAGGAATGAACGCGGGGAGAAAGCAATTGAATTCTGCAGAAGACAGGGGTTAGTCATCACTAACACATGGTTTAGACACCACAAAAGGCGTAGGTATACATGGAAAATGCCAGGTGACTCAGAAAGGTATCAGTTAGATTATATTATGGTTAGGCACAGGTTTAGGAACAGTGTGATAAATTCGCACAGTTTCCCAGGAGCGGATGCGGACTCTGACCACAATTTAGTTGTTATGAAATGTAATGTTCGTTTCAAGAAGATAAGGCAAGGGCGGCGGGTTAGGAAATGGAATTTAGAAGCAGTAAATGAATTAACGAGGAAGGAGTATCAGGAGGCTGTAGAGAAAATGTTGGATAACGGTAAAGAACTGAGTGCTATCGAAGAAAAATGGGAATGTATCAAGAAAGGGATATTGGAAGCCGCTAAAGACACTATAGGAACCGTTAACGGGAAAAGGATAAGGAAACCATGGGTAACGGATGAGATGATTGCGAAGATGGATGAGAGAAGAAGATGGAAAAATGTAAACACAGAGTTAGGCAAAATGAAGTACAAAGAGTTAAACAATAAATTGAGAAGGGCCACAAATAAAGCAAAAGAAGAATGGTGGAAAACGCAATGCGAGGATATGGAAAGTTTACAAAAGAAGGGTGAAATTGGTGCTCTATACAGCAAGGTTAAGTTATTATCGGGAAGTAAGAAGGCAAGATCTGTGCTAACAGTTAAAGATAAATGGGGTAAGATAATAGTTGAACCAAGAAAAATCCAAGAGAGATGGAAGGAATATATAGAAACACTGTATGGTAAAGAACTTAGGCCGACAAGGTTAGACATAGAAAAGGAACATGACGTAGAAGAAGATAGCTTAGGTCCAGGCATACTCGACGATGAAATAGAAAGGGCATTAAAGGAGATGAAAGCAAATAAGGCTGTGGGGGTGGACAATATTCCTGTAGAAATGTTGAAATGGTTAGGGAAAGGTGGGAAAAAGGCCATATATGGACTGATTCGTAGTATCTATGAAGAAGGAATCTGGCCGGAAGATTTTGTGAGATCGGTGTTAGTTCCTATTCCTAAAAAGGCAAAGGCTTCGTCATGTGAGGATTACAGAACAATAAGTTTGATATCCCACGCAGCTAAAGTTATTCTCAGGATCATCAACAAAAGGATAGAGAGTAGGGCAAATGATTACTTAGGGGATGATCAGTTTGGGTTCAGGAAAGGAAGAGGTACGCGTGATGCCATTGCAGTAATGAGATCACTAGTCGAGAGGAATATAGAATACAATCAGGACGTTTTTGCCTGTTTTGTAGATTTCGAAAAAGCGTTTGATAGAGTGAATTGGGAAAAATTAATGCGTGTATTGCAGAAAATAGGAATGGATTGGAGGGACAGGAGACTGATCCGCAACCTGTACATGTCTCAGACTGCTCAGGTGCGAGTGGGGAACGGAGAGTCTGGATGGGCAGTGTTAGGAAGAGGTGTAAGGCAGGGTTGCCCATTGTCACCGGTACTGTTCAACGTATATGTAGAGGAAATGATTAAAGAGGCATGGGAAGAACTGGAGGTAGGAATGAAAGTCGGAGGGGAACTCGTAAAATCGGTTAGGTTTGCTGATGACCAAGCATTAGTTGCTCAGTCAGCCAAGGGGTTGCAAGCATTGTTGAGTGAATTGGAGGTTCAGTGCGATAAATATGGGATGAGAATCAATATTAATAAAACAAAGGTTATGCGATTTTCCAGAAAGAAAAAGGCTAAGCTAAATATTAAAATAGGCGGGGAAAGAATAGAGCAGGTAGAGCAGTTTACATATCTCGGAAGTGTTTTGGACCAATACGGTCAAAGTGGTAGGGACGTAAGGAGAAGAATTGCGCTAGGCAAGGAGGCTTTCTCAAGGAGGAGGGAGTTGATGACGGGGACGTTGAGTAGGGATGTTAAGACAAGACTCGTAAAAACTCTGATATGGAGCGTAGCTATGTACGGCGCGGAAACGTGGTCGCTGAAGCAGGAGGATAGACGTAGATTGGAGGCTTTTGAAATGTGGGTGTGGAGAAGAATGGAGAAGGTGAAATGGACCGAAAGGAAAACAAATGAGGAAGTACTGGAAATGGTGGGTGAGGAGAGGGGTTTGTTGAGAGAAATCCTATGGAGGCAGGAAAAATGGATGAAAGGCGTATTGAGCGGTAGTGGAATGTTGAAGAGGGTAATAGAGGGGAGAATGTTGGGCAAGCGAGGTAAGGGTAGGAACAGGATAGGGATGTTGGACGGGATGAAGGGAGGAAAGAAGTACACCGAGATGAAGAGGGACCTGATATAGATTAGTTTGCTAGGTGGGGAGTCACAAAATGTTTATTTGATAGTTGTGTCCATCCAAAAACCTACCTTAACCGGTAGATTACCTAATATATATATGATTACCTAATATACTAAACATAAAGTTTCAGAAAAAATGTCTTGTATCTTTGTTAGGTCGGAAAATTTTCAGACCACCAACATATTTGGGAAAAAATCAACTAAATGGCATTTAGAGATGACCTGAGGACGATTACCGAGTCGGTTTTCGAAACGTCGGCAGCAATGGAGATACTAACCCGGTGGAAGATCCGAGAGGATTTCACTCTACCTCTGCACCAAATCATTAACCTAACCCCAATGGTGCGAACGACTTGGGCAGGAATTTGCCCCTACTAACTCCTACTATGCTCAAAGGGTTACTATTTTTCATTTGATTGTTAGCCGAAAAAACAACCGATTTGTCGGAAGCCCAAATGTAGGATTTTTGCATACGGAGTGTGCAGTTTGTAACACGGCCGCATAATATTCTAATCGAAGGTGTGGTTTGAACCTGCGACCAAGTTTAACGGACATTAAGCTACCGACCCATTTAGCTCTGTATGCGGCGGAGGTAGGTTTAGAATCGACTCTGTTCACTGTAACCGATACGCTACGTTTTCATTCTCGTCTCGAATCCATCAGAATTCACTTCGCCCCGCGCCTTATCTACCCATGTAGATCACATTCGGGAGCCAGACGCCGTCTTTTGCATGGGAGGGGTCCCCGAAAGACGAGGGAAATGGTACGGTAGGTGAGATATAATATAGACCCTGTGCGTGTATTTTGTCACTGAAGAGAGTTGTGGGGGCATAAAACTCGAGGGGTCCAGGAGATAATGGCATAGACATGGACGGAGAGAAAGTAAACCACCGGAAGAAACGAAGGGACGGCATCACTAAATCACAGATGCGTATTAAATTTCCAAAGCAAGTAAAAGAAGGCTTCGGATAAAGTGAATGGAGGAAGATAGCAGGAAATATTTAAGCGCTGTGACCGAGGCGAGCAGCACCTGGCGATCGGAATGAAAATTACCGCGTGATATTTCATATCATTTATCAAAATATTTATCCTTATGTATCTGAGCTATTCTTAGAACCCATACGTAGTGATATAATGCTATTATCTTGGATTTTATTTCAATTGTGACTAATTACTCACGTGATATATCAAACACCTTATGTTATATCATTCAGTAGAATGAAAGATTATATTAATTCCATAACTATCGGATATTAAACATTTATTAACCAACTCGCCATCAAAGAGCAATTTCCCACAACAGTTCGTGGTGGTAATCCGTAGGGATACTAGTTAAAGTTTTATTTATTCTACTAGTATTCATGCTTACCGACTATATCCACTAACATCCACACTTTTTAGACGAAAATCCACACGTGTCCTAGCTTAATTATTACAGATGAAAAGGTATTCCAAAGAGTGGCGGAAGAGAGAAACTCATTGAAAACATTTTCTATATGAAGAGGGGAATCAAGTGGACATATTCTGGGGCATGATCTTACTGAAGATCATAACTGAAGGGAACAGGTACAGGAAGAATTACAGAGCAAAGCCAAGAATACACGACAAGAAAAAGGCAATGGAAGATATTGACGTGAGGAGGAGTTGTACGGGAATGAAGAGATAGACAAGTAACAAGACAGTTTGGAGAGTTGACACACACCATTTATCGGACTGATAATCTATAATGACGAAGATTTAGCAGAGTGAAGTAACCGCGGAGAGAAACCCAGCCTCCGGCATTAATCTGCTTTCAGCAAAGAAATTCCACAGGTGAACAGTGCTCGATATCTCATCAGATGGAAGGATTTCGGAAGTGCTCCAAGATTGGAATCTAAATGAGGTTCCGAAACCCGGCAGAAACCGCAGTCACCGGGTTTCGAAAACTGGGTATCGGTTTTAAGAAGACCGAGCCGATCCTTTCTCCCTGCGCCCTTGTTCCTCCTCCCTCATACTTCACGAAAACGATGCAGCGTCGTGACTCGAGGCGGTGGTGGCTAGGGTTCTTGATAAAAATAAAGCATACGGTTCTGGTAAAACTGGAGGGAGGACATTCGTTGTCACTGGCGTCTGTAGGCCGACACTGCGCGGGGAAATCGTTGGCGCTGCGACAATAATATACGCCCATTTAAAAACCTCCGGACGTAGGCACGCCATGATGAATGTACATTTCCCGAGGATAGTTTATACAGCTGTGGCTTTTCAATCCTTGGATTGAGAACCCTGATGATGAATAATCTTCTTGTAATTTTTAAACGTCTTCCATTAGTTTGGAAGCAGCAGAGCAGACGACAATTCCCTTTGACGTCGACTCTCTTTAAAATCGCCAGACTCCAGCACGAGAATGACGCAGGGATGACGAACACTTTGAGTAGAGCGACGCAGATGTTAGTGCAGCTTCATCTTTCATCGCAAATGTGTACGAGGCATCATAAACCTCCCACTTATTCCCCGATGAGCTCATCCCTAGGGGGGTCGATTAATTTTTTTTTATTTCGGAGCAGCTCTTCGCACTGGTCTTCGAGGTTTCCTCAGGCAAATTTTAAATTAAAGCGGCCGCTAAGGTGGTGGGGGAGTGAGGGGAAACAGGGACTAGCGTTTCCGGAGATTCTCCGGGAACAAGAAGGACGTGGGGATGGGGGAGGGCTGAAGGAAAACGCAGCGGGTGATGAGCTCTAAGTGGATGAGATGCGCAATTAGACGTCGGTCGGCAGAGGGGTTCGAGGAAGAAAGCGTCCAGCGGGAGATAAAATATTACCAGTCTTAAAACTCGCTGCTTGAAGCCGCTCTTGATGAGGGAAGACTCGTAAATTGTCGGCCGGCGAGGACGTCGCAACGACGACACCACTCCGCAAATTGAGATGCATGGGATTAATTAGTGTTTTTAACTGTAACCTGACCAAGATTTAATATCTCAAACGGAGAACCTGGCGAAAGTACCGATAATGCTTGCACATTAAAAATAATAAAACTTCCTTAATGACATACCGTCAAATTTTCCTGGCAGGGAAGAATTTCGATAGTACAATAATATCATCCTAAACACAATCATTACAGTAAAACTGATGCTCAAACCTGGTAAACCCTTGGACATAATTTCACAACTACATCACATTTCGATTCTTTTTTGCCATTGAAAATACGTCATGTTTAAAAATACGCTAAGTTGACAGGTTTTTTAGGGAAACAAATCAAGTTCGATACCAATATTAGCAATAAAGTAAACATGTTTGACATGAATGGGGAACTTTGCACATTCCCTATTCATGAGTTATCATGTAAGAAGGTGTTAGGGTAGCCACAAAATTTCCCAAAGCACATTTAAATGCCAACAAAAAAGTTCAATACATAATTCCGGTCGCTTCGCAGGAATTTCTTCGAGAACTTATAATGTACACAATACCAGAACTTTAAACCGCAGTCATCTTAGCCACCGTTCAGTTAAACCAGATCAAGGCCGTCGCCAATCTTCTCCCCACCATGTCTGTGACTCCCTCCACCCCTTACCTTAATTACTCACAGATGTCGAGAATGACTTGACCACGTGTCCCCTGCGATGATTACGGCTAAATAAGAAAAGCTTCATCAGTTCTACAACGGTATACCATCATCGGAATGGTAGCTGTTAAATTAAGAAAATAATAATGAAAGAGAAATCCATCTCCCAGAAAGGCTCTCATCTCCCTCAAAAACGTATTCACAGTAAATCCGTAAATTAGAGAATATCACAGCGTAAACATTTTTTGCTTTGACGGGGATTTGAACCCGGATTCCAGGGTGACTTCCAACAGGCTGAATATCACCTATCTTAACCGTCTAAAGCAGTCGGTCAGAAGACGAATGATGTTTGGTCTGTGAATATTCCCATATTTGTGTACGAAACGACGGCTACGAACGACTCTAATGCTACTGTTGCGGTATTTTCCCAAGTTCCTTTGAATTTGCGGCCGCATTTAAAAAAATCCTAATTTCCATGAGAGGCAGTAAATGAAGACGTCACCCAGTGTGGGGAGAGTGGGAGTTTGGTCCATCATCGAGACATTCTTTGACGTGACGCCTCCATGGTGAATTGAGCATGAAAATATTTTGCGACGTTAAGGGAGACACTCCCAAGCTAAATAAAAAATGCCGATGTTCCGCTGTTATGTTGACACTGGCTTTGAGGATGAACGCATGACAACATAATTAGTATCGTATGGAAGAAATCGAACATTAATATTCCATCGTCTTACGTTTGCTCTTAAAGATTTTATTAAGACTGTGGGAGCAACATTATATAACTCCAAGGATGGCTCGGTCCTTGCTCAACAGAGTGTGACAATGGATGGAAGGAGAAAGAAGCTAGAGGGGTTTACTATCGGCGTATATATTTTTAGATATTTTTGCACCCTGCCAGCCACCGCTAGGGTGTGTGGCAGAGGGTGAATGCATATCAGACTAACTTCGACCCGAATATTACCCCCACCGCGATCGGAAAATGCCATTCCGATCCCTCATCGTTCTTGGAAAAAATGGCATCTTCAATCTATCTGTTCTACCCTCAATCTCTCCAATTCTACAGACATACTCTCTACTACTGTAGTACGATGGGGGCAACAACACATTTTCAATATCACTGGTGGACATTCCTCTAACTTAATCAAGAGATTAATTCTGTAATTCAACCCTCTCTCCGTGAGTGATTCCCAGCCTATCTGCTCTAATATTTTGGATACGTTACTAAGTTTATCGCAACAGCACTACACAAATTACCTCCTCCACGCTGCATGCGAACCAATTGAACAATCAATCTCACTTCGTGAGGATCCCATATACTTGCAGCATATTGTAAAGGAGGCCTAACCAGCGAGATATAATATTTTTCTTTGGCATTTTCATCATATTCACCCAGTACTCTTCCAATAAATCCTAATGCTTGTTAGTTTCTCCACATAGTCCGCGTATGTGTTTCACCCAGGAAAGGTCGTGAGAGAGGGTAATGCCGAAGTATCACGGCAGTTTTCCCAATCTCATCCTTAAACAGAACTCATTCACCAATCATCATTGGTAAATAATTTCGGCCTTCATTTTCGTGCCTGCTAATCCAATGTCACGGGTCTGATTCCAATTAAGGTGAATATTCTTCTACCTTTATTTTTGAGTTTAAAGTAAAAGCCTCAACTTGTTGTTAGGTAAATCAATTATCCCCTAAAAGCCATACTCGATTGCTAAAAAAATTAACCAAGAGTGTTCTCGAAAATAATTATTTTCCTACACTTAGAGGAGTACTTCGTCGTTTTAAAATAATTTCGACTTAATTTGTTACACGCGCTCACGTTTCGGCATTAAAAAGAACTGGTTCCGCGTCGAGAAATTCTGAAGCAGGACCAAGCAGCGTTCCAAATGACATTTAAAGTTGGATCAGAGTTGAAATTCTTCAAAACGTCGACCCTTAGGAAGGCAAAAAACGGGTGCATAATTATTATGTCGAATCGCCCTTCAGAACGTGAACACGATATCCTTGGGAGCAAAACTCAAGAAGAAAAAAAATGCGAGCCATAAAGCGCTTTCGCCCATTGTGCAGGAAAAAAGTCGCGGAGGAAATACTCCAGCTTCGCAGCCAAGGGACGAGGCTCAATTACGAGGAACTAAAAAGTTGGCCATAAAGAAACTAGCACTTCATCCAACAATTTTGACGGATGACGGGTTTAATGGAAGATACAAGTCCTCTTTGAAGAGTGAGATGAATGTGAAATTTAAAAAAAATTAATATTCCGACTATACATGAAAAGTGTTTTTTTTTCCTTTGCGTCAGAGGAGAAAACAGGGCGTGGGTTTATACATTTGCATGACTTTCTGACGGTAATGCAAAGAAAAATGCCGGTTAAAATTTTAAAGGTGGATCTTCTTGAAGTAAACTTTAGTAAAATGTAATTTCCATCGGTTCCCTTATCGAATTTTAACGAAGCGGATAATTATTTTAGTAACTACTGTGATTTAATGAATAATAATCAAATTCAATTTTCCTAATCATTGAATTTATGGCATTTTATCAATGTGCCTACGAAGGAAACTGCCATAATTCATCGGTTGTTGCTGTGTTTGGATTTAAATACCATAAAATGTACGGCTATTCAGGTATACTGTATAGACATTGAATGAGAACATTACGTAAGAGGAAGAGAGCTTAGGTCCAGACATACTCGACGATGAGATAGAAAGAGCATTAAGGGAGATGAAACCAAATTAGGCCGTGGGGGTAGACAACATTCCTGTGGAACTGTTGAAATGTTTAAGAAAATGTGGGAAGAAGACTCTATGGACTGATTCGCAGTAGCTATGAGGAAGGTACCTGGCCGGAAGATTTTGTGAGATCAGTGTTAGTTCCTATTCCGAAAAAGGTAAAGGCTACATCATGTGAGGATTACAGAACAATAAGTTTGATATCCCACGCAACTACAGTTATTCTCAGGATCATCAACAAAAGGATAGAGAGTAGGGCAAGCGATTACTTAGGGAATGATCAGTTTGGGTTTAGGGAGGGGAGAGGTACGCATGATGCCATTGCAGTAATGAGATCACTAATGAAGAGGAATATAGAATACAATCAGGATATATTTGCCTGTTTTGAAGATTTCGAAATGCATTTGATAAAGTGAATTGGGAAAAATTAATGCGTGTATTGCAGAAAATAGGAACGGATTGGGTGGACAGGAGACTGATCCGCAACCTGTACATCTCTCAGACTGCTCAGGTGCGAGTGGGGAACGGAGAGTCCGGATGGGCAGTGTTAGGAAGAGGTGTAAGGCAGGGTTGCCCATTATCACCGGTGCTGTTCAACGTATATGTGGAGGAAATGATTAAAGAGGCATGGGGAGAACTGGAGGTAGGAATGAAAGTCAGAGGTGAATTCGTAAAATCAGTTAGGTTTGCTGATAACCAAGCTTTAGGTTGTCAGACAGCCAAGGGGTTGCAAGCATTGCTGAGTGAATTGTAAATTCAGTGTGATAGATACAGAATGAGAATCAATATCCAAAAAACAAAGGTTATGCGATTTTAAGAAAGAAAAAGGCTAAAGTAAACATTAAAATAGGAGGGCATAAACTAGAGCAGGTGAAACAGTTTATTTATCTCGGAAGTGTTTTTGACCAGCATAGTCAAAGTAGTATGGACGTTAGGTGAAGAATTTCGCAAGGTAAAGGCTTTCAAAAGGAGGAGGGAGTTGACGACAGGGACTTGAGTAAGGATGTTAAGGAAAGGCATATAAAAAATTTGATATGGAGTGTAGTTATGTACGGCGCAGAAACGTGGTCACTGACGCAGGATAGACGTAGATTGGAGGCTTTTGAAATGTGGGTGTGGAGAAGAATGGAGAAGGTGAAATGGACCAAAAGGAAAACAAATGAGGAAGTACCAGGGATGGTGGGCGAGGAGAGGGAAAGTTGGGAGAAATCCTATGGAGGTAGGAGAAATGGATGAAGGGCGTATTGATCGGCAGTGGGATGATGAAGACTGTAATAGAGGGGAGAATGTTAGGCAAACGAGGAAAGAGCAGGGACAAGATACGGTTACTCGCACTATGGCTGGTGACTAACAACCTCTACTTTACGTACTTGCGACGGCTTGTGGGATAGTGCATGGATGAAGACGCAGTTGTAATATAATTTAACTTGGGAACTCACGTGGGCCTAAAAGTAATAACCAAGACATGTTATAGATTTCTAACAATCAGCAAACTCTTTTGGCAACACAGAACCCCGAAACGTGACTTAAACACGACGGATATTCGAGAGTAACTGAAATTTTCTTCCACTGAAATCGTCTGCTCTCAGCTTTCCGCCTTCAAATCGATTCATTCCTGGTGACTTACGTGCTGGCTTTCCACCCCGAGGGTCTGAGTTCAAATCCTGGTGGTGCCTGGATTTTCCAGCGGTAACTCGGTCCCTAATTCGGGTGCTATGTGGAGAGCACTTTTACGCCGTCGGATGTGAGTACGCCGGCGGCCAACGGAGAGTGAGTACGCCGTCGGATGGGACGTAAAATTTTGGACCCCTTGGCACCTTTCTTTAAGAGCCAGGTTTCTCTTCACCCTTCCTCCATCCTCTGAAACACTCCACTCCTACTAGATTACCCACCTATCTCTTCTGACACAAATGACCTCTGCTACTGGCTACCTCTCCGGATAACTACTACTGCTTCGCGTATTTCTAATTCGCGTGCCACATGGCCATTGATTGGATTCCCAGAAGTCGCATAGATCAAGGATTGTGTATTGTCTTGACGTATTTTGCACCAACATGGTCCTCTCTGGTTTTCCACCATGACAGGTATTTCACTGGTGCCAACGTTTCGAATTCTAACTCCCCCTACCGTCCTCTGGATGTTGGTTGATCCTTCAAAACATATCGTCCTTGAAGATAATGGGAAAGTCAGCCTTCGAAATGTTGACAGCAGCGGAATACGTACCCTTGTGGAAAACCCGAGAAGACTTCATATAAAGTCATATGTATATAATATATATGTGTGGGTCGCGGTAGTCCAGGGGGTAGAGCGATGGACTATTGACCGGAGGGTCCCGGGTTCAATTCCCGGGCAAGCCACTCTGTACCTGCAGCTCCACCTATGGAATTATTCTATCATCAGATGTACCAGATCATTCTGGAGTACCATAATCGGCACTAACTCCCCTACCCTGATGTGTGAATTTTACACGCCGTCGGGCTTAGTGGGTGAACTCTACCAGCACCTACCCAACCGACCTTCGGGTTGAATACTGTGTTTATAATAATATATATATAACATATATCGAGCACACACACATATTTTCATATATATATATATATATATATATATGTGTATATATTCGAACATATATATATGTTCGAAATAGACGATACAATCGATATTAATAGTGATCTCCCAGCTCATGAAGACTGGAAGTGTCTTTTAGCGTCCAAATTTTTCAATGATTTTTGACACATAGTACTCCCCGTCCTTACGACGGGTCACCATACGGGATATTATGACGCGGGAGATCCCTTAGGATCCCCAAGACCTGGATGGCTATTATCGTCAGCCTAAGACAGGTCAGAAACTCGGATCCCACGATTGAGGCGCTTCCGGCGACTTCTTTCGCCCATCATCGTCGCCTAAACCGTCGAAGTGCGGCGGTAATCCTCTCCCGCACGTGAATACGGACCACCAGTCGAGATCTCAGTCTGCCTCTCAGAAAACTCGAGGACGTCGAGGAATCCCTGCCTCTTTTCTCCTCTTCCTCCAATGTGACACCCGACACCGCTTCCTTTCCCTCCCCGGCATCCCCTTCAATGAACAACCCCGCTTCTATTTATCGCTTTTCCCTCTCATCCCCGAGTCAGCTCCCTCAACTCCCTTAAAATCCCCAATCCTCTCTCTCTCTCCTTCCCCCATCACACCCGTCTCGTCATCTTCCCTCTTCCATCGTCTCCATCATCATCCCTCCTCTCCTAATACCCCTCTCTCTCTCTCTCTCTTAATCCTCTCGTTCCCTTAATCTGCAGCTTCGCTCTTTTATCACCTCCGCGCTCTCATTTCCTTCCACCACCCACAGCCCCTCCTCCCCTTCTCCTCTCGCTTTCTCTTCCCCTGTCAGTGCTGTTGCTGGCGATGCGTTCATTTCTCCCATGTCGAGGTCCCAGCTTGATACTTTTCAGTAAATACCGAGGAGGAAGGACCCAAGGCGATCGGGAGTTTTGGACGCACGAGTACATAGAGCGGAGTGCAATTGGATTCCGGGAACTAAACTAACGACTGAATGGGGCCTCTTAACTTTAACCGTATGACGTTGACGATTTCAAAACAAAAGTTGATGGGCCCGATTTTCACGTTCCAGATGGCATCAAAGGATCATTGAGTGGTCTGAGCCTGAGCTAGGACGATACAGAAGTTTTCCTGGCGATGGAGTGGCGAGAGGAGAGATAAATAGATGATTTCAAGGTGGGTGAAAATATACATCCCGACGGGATTTAGATACCCGTGGTCCGTCGCACAGAATTGCGTGTAAACGTTGGGTGATTGCATGAAAAGTATGCCAACAACGTTGCAGTAATCATTTAATTTTAATGTATGACATAATGGCGACCATTGTGACGCTCATTGTGAACAAATAACGTGTGGTGAGCGATATCATTTGACGATAAAATTCCTCTGCAGAACGAATAAAAACTCACGGAAATGGTGAATTATTCACCAGCGCACCAATACCTCAAATAATTGTCAAAACATTTGTCCCTTTTACGAAAGAATACTTTTATAAACCTGGAAAATTTACACACGCGTATTTTCTTCTTTCGTCTACTGCCAAGTCAAAAAGCCCAAACTACTAAAAGAAGCGTTCACTTGGTCGACATACTTTCGCAAAAATAAGGCAGAGTCTTGTAGAAGAAAAAATGGACTACTTCCAAAAGTAATTTCCTTGAAAACACATTTTTGAAATTTTTCAGAAAAGGCGAGTTTATTCGACACACAATTCTTACATCCGTTAATCCCAAATTACAAACGGGAAATTATATAAGTAATTTGATGAATACTGTGTTTTCATCCAGCGTGAGATGATGCGAGTTGACGAGACTGCAAAAATCCTAGTTTCACATTGTGCACAACGAAGATAACAGAATTCGAAACGATAACATTGTGAAGCAGTGAAAAATTTTTAGTTAAGAGCGATAAATGGCTGTTCGGGGTATTTGAAAATTAGTTGCATTCAAAGGTAGTCCATACTAACACGAACCTTAAAATTCAGAGATACCAATACGAAGGAAGTTTAACTTAAAAATCTTAATTAGAACTATCACTACATACTTCAGATCGAGTACAACTAAAAATTCTAGTTGATTCGGTAAACCACTTCTTCAATTTCAAACGTGAAAATATTGCGAGACAGCGCGAAGACGATAAACCAATACAAAAGAAAACTGTCACCTGGAAAATTGTGTATCTTGGTATTACGTCAAAGATTACTTGAGAATCAAAAGTATGTATTTCATAATTACGGTAAAACTCCTGGTAACGTCTGCATTTTTTCAACTCTAAAATCGAGGATATACATAATTGTGAGGATCGGAGAAGGATGAGGTGAAATAAAAGGCAACGAGTCCTCCCCGTCTCACTTTTCCCCTTCCAGATCGTGCCTCAAACTACTCTCCCCATTAATCTCCGGATCCTTCTTTAAACACATCCTCTCCCTCTGCTCTTTCCCTCACCCGGACACCTACTTGATTACCAGGTTCAACCAACCCTCCTCCCGTCCGAGAGGCCAAGTGAGCCCGGTGGACCCATTTCATCTCGACTGATTACTAGCCAGCTCACTCTGCTTCCGACTCGCCTACCTCGCTTCCTCCTTGCCGCCCCGACGAATCCTAACGCACGCCGCCCCTCCACCCTCCCCCCAAACCTCCCAAAATCTGCTTTTCCCCTCGCTCCCCCAACCCAACTCATCCCTTTCCCTCTCCGATGCCTCCAAAACCTTACCTTCCTCACTCCAAGCGTCTTCTCCTCACGTTTCCTCCTTTATTCCCACGCCATGTCGCTCATATCCTCCCACCCACGTTCCCAAGTTTGTTAGCCTCCAAAGGGATTCATGCCCGCCGCCGCCGCCGAACCCAACCCTTCCCCTCTCCATGCGTCCGCCGTTCATTTCCCGAGACCACCGCGCGCCGCTTCGGCCGAGCAACGTGATTTCCTCTCTTTCCCCACCCTTCTTCTTCGCATACCACATCCCGACGCCGGCAAAAGAGGCGACCTGCGACGTCGGCGCCGTGCTCGGGATGTTCTCATTCGCCGGTGCCCAGACATCCCGCAATCACTTTAACGGGAAATGTGGATTTGGATGACTTAAGGATGAAACTGAACGTTGTACCCGAGCAGGAGGACGGACTCGTGGAAAAGATTGGATGAGTGCGGCGGACAGTGTACGAGCTTCCTACGCCAAGGGTCGCCAAGGACTCCAGCCCCAGCGATGACATATTCTTCGGCGATATCACGTTCCGTACTAGGTTGGGCTACGGTGAATCTCTCGAGTGTGGTAATTCTACTTAAATGCAGACATCGGAAATTGTTTCATCTTTTATGGGCATTTTTACGATTAATCACACCAAAACGATATTCTATGCATGCGCGCTATTGCGAATAAACTAGAAATATTAAATTTTGCGTTAAGGTGTGAGTATATGAAATGGTACAATGGGTATCGACAGTCAATGAGAAGGCTCGAAAATATTTGCGTTCAAGATGTGTTTTGAACCCTCTCCCCAACACGAAATGCCTTGGTATGAAAAGGATATTCTTCTGTAATCCCTCTACCAGGGTGATATGCGGCGAGTGTTAACTCTTCGTGAGATGTGAGACGTTAATTAAACCGGAGAGCCCATGATACATTTCGTTAACGGCGTGTTAATATTTGACGCCGGCTCTTTTTCAAGTCTGGCTCCGGATTTAAATTTCTAACTACTTCTACTACACTCAGTTATTACCATTGGCTCAAACAATTACAGCATTGGCTAATTTCATGAAAAACAAATCGTCCACAAAATTACTGCTGGTTCTGACAACGAACTCATCCATAAAAGACTTTGCCCTTACTTATGTATGCCGAAGATGGGTATGGCAGCGCATAAAAAATCGCATAGTGAAGAGTTGTTAGCATATCCTCTTATGTTATGCCGTCGCATTATTATATTTATTTCTCTTAGATTGACGATATTGCTTTGAAAAGAGGGGCAGTCGAAATTCTTTCCCAAAAGTAATCAAGAGGCAGAATGATGATTGCTACCTTGGCTCGTAAGATAATAAGATAGGATAAATATAAAATGAAACATAAATTGTAAATATTTGTCCAAGTTTAATGGCGGATGAACCACCAGACTATTTTCCCAAAAGGGAAAAAAAGAGTGAAAAGATCCTCTGGATCCAAGGAAAACTAATGGGATCCTGAATGACAGAAGAGTCATGAAAACTGTAGGAGCTTGTTTGTCGTGTTAACCTCGAGTCCTTGAAAATCCTCGAGTGACACAACTCGTTCAAAAACGCATCACGTGGAGAGTAGATAAGCCATACACCCGAAGCAGAAACATAGCCACGTGAATGTTGCGTGTGAGGACACGTAAATAGGCTTCAAACTTTGAGTAACAAACCGTCAAACTTGGCGACTATTGCCTTGGAAAAAGTCCTGAGGGGGGAAAGGGAACGGGAGAGAGAAGCCAAAACCGCGCCGGTGTTTAGACAGAGTCCGTTTTTGTGAGGCTCGTCGCGATCATCCGGCAACACCAAGACCGACGCCTCGTTTCACTACCCCATCCCCGCTCCAGGGAATCTGTCCCTATCTTGGAAGACTTGAGGCGACACCCTTCGCTCTCGTAACGACGCCTGGTGAAGAGAGATAGCAAACTCGACCATTTAACGCTTCCTTGAAGGAGATACGGGGAGGGAGGGTGAGAGGGAGAGGGGAAGTTGTTGGGGTGAGGGTTCTTCGTGGGAACGGACTGAGAGATGCTCGCTTCTCTCCGCCCCCACTACCCCAACAGCTCAAATCCACGCACACGATCCCGGGAGCATTTATCTTGGCATTCACCAGATACCTCCCGGGGAGTGCGTTATCGTTTTCTTTCTTAAACACATTCGAAGACGGGAGCAATGCCAGATGCCGCCGATGTGCCATATGCTGCCTGTTTTTTCCAGGTCTTGGTTCGTGTATATTTCTCATTGATGAGGATATGGGGAGGGTTTTGCGCACGTGGAGAGTGAAGCAGTGAAAAAAGGGAGCATATGTTTCGTTTCCCCGGACGGAGAAGAAAAGACGCGTTAGAACCAGGGGGGGAATGTGGGAAAAGGATATTTTTACGCGCACTCGAGCGTGATGTGACGGAATCTGATCGGGTCATTTTATCGACTTCACGTACCGAAGGAAATACATATGTTAACTAACAAAGCACAAAGGGGGATCGGGATGGTGCGGTGGCTAACGCACAGGGTTCCCACCGAGAAGGCCCGGGTTCAAATCCTGGAGCACAACAAATATTTTTAAGTGGTATCCTGGTCCCTACTTGAGATGCTTTGTGGTCGGCTAATGCCGACGCCGGGTTTCTCTCCACCCTTCCTTTCCCAACCATCCCTAATTGCACCAATGACTTCAGCTGCCTAAAAAACTACTACTACTAACGAAGTACAAAGAGAAATGACATGTTTACCGAGTCACCATGATTTTGAGCCGATGAATATTGTAAGCATACTTGGATTTTTTCTTCAGCCAAGAAGATTCAGTTAGTATGAGAGAGTTCGATCACCTCGAGTAACTTTGCTCATTTTCTTCTCAATCAACACTCTTATTCCAGACGAATCCTTGCTTCGCTGATTTTTCACTGCTAATTTTAAATAAAATATTTGCAAAAATCGATCTATGAAAATATTCCCCACTAAAACTCTGTCGAGCTCCTGGTGTCATGCGGGGTGTGTCCAGAAAGTAACGAGAATTTTGTAACTTCGCATGTTGCACCACGATTTCTTACCACAAGGTCAAACGAAAAAAAATACTAATTACAAGTTCAGCAATTCAAGACTTTTCATCACGATAGTTCACCTGCTCACACTGCACACTGCTTGGTTGCGAATTTTTTTGCCAAAAACAGCCTCATTCTCCAGACATGTCCCCGTGGGACTATTTTCAGTTCCCAAAAATGAAGAGAATCTCAAAGGGCCGTAAGTTTACAAGCATAGATGAGATTAAAAAACGCATCGCTGAGAGAGCTAAAAGATGTCTATCCTTTTCCTCTAAGCCGACCATTTTGCCTCAACGACCAAGTTTCCTCACCGTGAAAAACTATGCTCCACATCAAAGTTTTCACTAATCTTATCTCTACATCCTTACTCAAGGTCCCTGTCAAAACTTTCTTCTTCTTATAAGGGCTTCTTTTTCTAAGGCAATTTTACTTCTAATGTCACTACTGCTTTGACCATCTTCGTCCATTTACTAAATGGGTTCCGCTTGCTCCAGTTGATGCCACCCAAATTCAATTTTTAACAATCTGAGATTTCAACACTTAATTTATCGTAGCATGCAACTTTTTATCAAATCTATTTGCCATTGTAATTTTCCTATTTTCTTTGAGTAAACTTTCAAATACATGTAGGTCGTTATTTCCTTTATTTGACCAACGGGTTACTGTATCACTTATTGAAATTAAACTGTAGAATGTTCATCTGATTTTATCGTGGTAGGTAAGGATTTCTTTGATTGTAACCTACGCCAACCCTAGCTCCGAGTGAATCACTCTGAGTACGTTTCCCCCATATCCTTAAGATGAAAAGGAATAAAATGTGGCATGTTATTTCCTAGGCTTTAACCGGCGCACATGCGTTATTCATACTGCAATGTAGGATGCAACGGTGCCAACGCCCGCTTCTTGTTACCATGGATCAAAGAGTGTATGAAGCGAGAAAGGAGAGAAAGAAAGAAAATAGAATTGACAATTTCGTGAGACGCATTTATCCTTGCGTCGTATATTCACGCTAGTAGTTTTATAGAGAACATTCACTTAAAACAGCCGTGATCCGCTGAAAAAGACGAAGCTACAAATAAGGGAAATTATTGACATTTTGAGGGCACATTTTTTTCAACGAACTGAATCACCAGAACTCATCTAAAATATGGTGCAACCGGGAAGTTACAGCATACAGAGAAATCAAATTCGATATAAGAAAACTCCTAACCATAATGCACGAGCAGGTTTAAGAAAAAAGAGAACCAATTTCAATGGCGTGTTTTCAGTTTCCTGGAAAGTATTAGTTTTACATACATTTGCAATCATTAAGGGCACTGAATAAAATTTATTCCCCCCCCTCCATCAAATGTTCCTCCTCATTGAATTCTTGGAAGCTTTCCTCTAATTAAAAATTTAACTAAGGAAAAACCACAAAGAAAGAACACTCAAGAATATGTTTAACTTGCATATATATCTTTGTATTTCTATCCGAACACAGGAGAGGTGGGGAAGGCAAAATCGAGCAGATCACAAGTGTAACAATATTTTCTTGACTGGGACTTAAACCACGGATCTTTCGACTTGCCGGGCAGATGCTCTAACCACTTGAGCTGTCGAGGAAACGTAATTTATACTGAAATCTTCGGGCGATTTATGCACCCAAGTTCCCCGTTTCTTTGAAAAAGAGAAGCGTTAGGGGAGCTGTTTCACACAACAAAGGAAAAATAGACGGTACACAAGAGGAAAGGACAGTAGGACAGCAATCATACAAAGTCATGAAGGATAGGAATAGTGCGTTTCGTGGCAGGCATAGCCAGAAGAAGGAGACGAGCCACATTGGCCAAACACACATTCAAACACTAAAACCCGCCATATGGCGAATAAATATTCATTCACATGGAAATAGATATAAGGAAAATGTATACGAACACAGAAGAAGTGGGAAAGGCGGAATCGAGCAGACCACAAGTGTAAAAATATTTTTTGACCGTGACTTGAACCACGGATCTTTCGACTTGCCGGAAAGTTGAAAGTTCTGACGAGTTTTCGTATCTGAATGCATATAAGAGTATTGCAGAAAATATGAGTAGATTGTAGAGACAGGAGGCTAATCCGCCACGTGTACATGCATCATACTGCTCAGGTGCAATGTGGGGAACGGAGAGTTCGGATGGACAGTGTTAGAAAGAGGTGTTAGGCAGGGTTGTCGGTTGTCACTGGTGCTGTTCAACGTTCATATATGTGGAGGAAATTATTAAAGAGGTATGGGGAGAACTGGAGATAAGAATGAAAGTCGGAGGGGAAGTCATAAAATGAGTTAGGTTTGCTGATGACCAAGCTTTAGTTTGTCAGTCAGCCAACGGATTGCACGCATTGCTGAGTGAACTGGAAATTTAGCGCGATAGATACGGGATGAGAATATTTATAAAAAAAACAAAGGTTATACGTTTTCCAGAAAGAAAACGACTAAGTTATACATTAAAATAGGAGGGCAAAAAATAGAGCAGGTGGAACAGTTTACGTATCTCGGAAGTGTTTTGGACCAACGCGGTCAAAGTAGTAGGTGCGTAAGGTTAAGGATTTCGTTAGGCAAAGAGGCTTACACAATGAGGAGGGAGTTGGTGACAGGGACGTTGAGTAAGGATGTTAAGAAAAGACTCGTAAAAGCTTTGATAAGGAGCGTAGTTATGTACCGCGCGGAAACGTGGTCGGTATATAAATATATATGTTTATATATCGGTGTTTATATGTCGTTATGTACATATATATATGTTATATATATGTTTATATATATATATATATATATAATACAAGTGTGAGTGTAGG
The DNA here is from genome assembly GCA_037158775.1 of Hetaerina titia. Taxonomy (NCBI): domain Eukaryota; kingdom Metazoa; phylum Arthropoda; class Insecta; order Odonata; family Calopterygidae; genus Hetaerina; species Hetaerina titia. Next base: position 48,442,557 of record CM073772.1, on the reverse strand, counting down.
TAAGTGTGGAGCTCAAGATTGTTGTCACGTCCCCCAATCGCTCGCTCCACCGTCGCCGCCCCAATCTAAGCAAGTGCCCGTCGGGGCGTTTATTATCGGATGCCGATACGGAGCAACCCGTAAAAAGACAGCGAAAGGATCGGTGGGACATGAAGGGGGGGTGTCGTGAGGACGAGACGAGGTCGGATGGCGCGAAGGGTTGAATAAAAGAAAAACATGAGAGGGTGAGAATGGTGAGAGATAGGGGCGGGTGGACGGCAGGCCATTGAATAGAAAATTGAACAAGGGTTTTAGTGCGGCCTCGTAGGATCTCCACGTCGGATTTAATTTACCGAATCAGAGAGCCATACAATTTTGGCGGCGTGCGGATACGACCGCGGGGAGAGCGACGTGGGTTTAGGTGGTATTGGACGCGGGAGAATTATGGGCCATCAATGGGACACGGAGACTTGTTCGCCAGCTTATTAATAGATTGTTTGGAATGGCGAGCGTAAAAAATTATAGCTGTGTCGATGAGCTTTAATTTCCATTCAGGGGGAACACATTGCAGACGGCTACGATAATACTTATTGGACGGCTGATTTAGTCACACCTTTAGAATTAACGTCATTATTCTTGGTCTTGATTATAAATCAAAGCTTTTCTGTAGTAGCATACGGATGGGATCTCAATTTAAGTATTTAGGCGTCATGATCCATTCTAAATGAGGGCAAGAGTAGCCTTAATGACGCCTACGCTCAATATTCTTGCCATTGTGTCCGAAAAAAACCCCATATGCAAAGGGATTCAATTGTAACTAAATAATTCATTTATTGACATTTACATTTAATACTCAGGCAGGCTTGAAAATGAATTTTCAGGCACTGTAGCAAATTTGGTTGTTCGAAATAAAGTACTCTGCACTTTGGGAGACGCCTGTCCTATATTTCAAAATGTTCACACTCTTTTCACGTTACTGACAAAAGACAGTTTTCTAGATCACAATTTCAACAGCAGGCGACTTTTTACAATATTTGTCCCACGTAGGCACGGGGTCACGCAAGGATAAACGAACAAATGGCATGAGAAGGAAGTAGGAAGGCAAAAAATAATTAATTCCTATATTGGACATCAGTAATATCATATTCAAATTTCTATGATAAGTTTAGAATAGGGTCATCCTGAGTGAATGCTGTAACTGTGACTAATGTTGTCAATAGAACAAAGTAATTGATGTTGTTTTAGTTAAAAAATTACCGTAGACATAGTGTGGATAAAAATTGATTTTTTTAATAATTTTCAGCTGTTCTATGTCATAATAATTTATTGACACAAATCTTTACCAAAATACAGGACAAGATATCTCAGGTCTGAATGCCATTGAAATCTGAGTCGTGAGAATTACTTTGTTCTGTAGTGTCGTTTCAGCGCCAATAAATTATTACTTACAACATGTTCCCGTATCGTATTTTTATGTACAGTATGTAAAAATATATGATCTCATTCATTATCATTTCCATCAGGAAATTACTAATAATTTATTTTTATTACACTTTCACTTTTTACACTCGGTCTATGAGGTCTACAGGGTTCGTCCGGAAAATAAGTTTATGTAGCTCATTGTCTTTTTTGACAAAAGGGGAGTCGTCCACTAAGAATTTGTACCTGAACGACAAACTGTAAATGCTGCATTTTACGTCCAAGTGCTCGACAGGCTTCGAAAACGAGTCGCCCGCGTCCGGCCAGCGATCAAAAACATCTGGCGGCTGCATCACGGCAATGCGCCGCCTCACACCGCGCTTGTCGTGTCGGACTTCTTGGCCAAGCACGGCGTGGCAACGCTGCCGCACCCGCCCTACAGCCCGGACTTGGCACCACCGGATTTCTTTCAGTTCCCGAAGATAAAGAGGAGTTTGAAAGGAACGCGATACGGGACTTTGGACGCCGTCAAAGAGGCCGTGACGACGTGTCTTCGAGAGGTTCCCGATGATGCCTTCGCGGGAGCGTTCCAGGAATGGGAACGCCGCTGGAACAAGTGTATCGACTCACAAGGGTCCTATTTTGAGGAATATTAGCTTAAGATATGCAAAAGTGTAATACATTTTTTTCCTGAGCTCAGTACACTTATTTTCCGGACGAACCTGTAATTGATATTTTGTTGATAACAAAGAAATAATTAAATTGATAATGAATTGTTGATTTCAAGAAATCAAGAACAAAAGTCCAGAAACCTCTGATTCGAAGTAGCACTTTAAATTAATATGGACATCAACGTATGCACTAACTTGGGTCCAAGATAAAAATATTGATTATTCACACACAAGAAAACTACTTTCAAAACCCGTTTCTTTTCAAATGTCACACTGAAGGATACTCCGTTTTTTCTTGGAATTATATTTTTTTGCGTTTAACTTTACGTGTACGTTTATAATATTCCAGCATAATTTAATTTTTTCCTTTTACATGAGGCCATGATGGCGGCCTTGTTGGCAAAAATATAAGGAACAGCCAAGAAAAGTATAAGAGAGAAATTTCCTATGCGCTGGTGGGGAAAAGAGGATGGAATGAATAATATAAAGTCGGCTTTGGTTAACCCAATGTTTCGATACAAGGCAAGGAGTGATTTTCTTTCTTGATGCATTCGTGCGGCTTCCTAATCCTCCACGAGCGAATCGATATTCATGCCCTTCCTTCTCTCTTAGACGTTTTCCTTTCGTCTTCTTAAATTAGGGGACTGAGCGTGACGTCTGTATATTGTCTTCAGAAAATGACGTGTTTTTATGGGTTTTGTGACGGAATCATGCTGCTTTTCATTCAAACTTCAAGCGCATTTTAATTCTTAGTTTTTCCTGGTTTCCCACCAAGCAAAATGTTTCCCTGACTACGTTTATAAGGCAAACTCTGGCATCATCCACAGAATCTTGAGTAATAACTGACCAAGTGAAAAATCCGAAGAGACATTATATAAACTGGTGTATACCAATTAATTCGAAAATCTTTAAATCAGAATGATTCAGAAGATGGAAAGACATATCTGAATTTATAGTTAGGAGAGCCTAAATATCTGAACTCTCGATAACCCCTATCATTTACAATATTCCAATTATGCTTGACTAGTTCAATTACACATATTTCGTCCTTTAAAAAAGTAATTGATATTAGACCAGAAACCAGTTACGTTGACAAAAATTCTCTAGAATTTTATTGAATCTTATTGGAATCATAATCGTCACCTTGTGAGATGATAAATGAAATATAAGGTACCTACTTGATTTTTGTATTACTCATTATTGAGTCGAGAGGTGTTATGATCTTTTTCGGTCAATTCTTAGAGTTAGCCAAGCAATTCAACCTTTGTGTAACTACGAATTACTAACAGGCAATTCAAACAGAAGGAACAAATGGGAAAGCAATTACCGTTCTTTGCTCTCAAGTTAAATAACATGCAGCAGGTACGCAGCATTGATCTGAATAAATGGCGACCGGAAAGAATGGGCAAACGTAATTTAGGATTATATATGACAATGAAGATTCAATACGTTGTTTCCCGTGGAAAATGAAATTCATTGATAATGAGCTAAAGATGACTCTTAATAATGATGAAAATGATTGAAACTTTTGGGGTAAACTTCCAATCCCGTGAATTTAAGTGAGTCAAGCGTTACATAACCCAAGAAATTTCGATATTTCACCAATATCACACCAGTGGCGAAATAAAAAGTTTTTGAAAGAGACAGGTTCGATTGAGCCAAAAAGACTTGGAGAAGTTGGTATAACTACGAAAGATGGGACCGAGAAATTAATGAAACCAGTATAAAAATAAACATTAATACATATGTTGTTACATATTTAACATCCAATCGTTTATTTTTTAAATTTGGAATCCTAAATCAAATTAATACGCGTCTCTCCTCGTTGTTCTCTTATTAAAAACACTATTGCATTATAGTTTGTTAATTAATTATGAAAATATTATATCAATATTTAGAGACCATGCAGTCTTTTTCAACATTGACATAATTCATGACTTCATTTCACAAAATCCTTCCTGACGACAACAAGAGATAAGTGTCAGCAATAGTCAAAGCCGTTATTAGCCTGCGGAAAATCTAAATAAATAATAATCACGATTTTTTGTTTCGATAATATCTTGCAGAAGCAGTTGAATAATATCATACTATCAGCCTATTCTAGCAGTAGCATTGCAAGAGTGGACAAATGAGTGTGGCGTGGAGAATTTGCTGCTGTTGAGTTCTAGTCAATATCACAGCCATCTTCCTCTGATAATCAAATGCGCTACATTTTAATTGTATGATAAAAAGCTTATAATAAGTTTATCTGGTTCGACGAAGTTTTTACTTTGTTTAGGGAAAAAATTGCGTAGTAGAACACTATTAATTGGTCGAGACGATTTTACGGGAAGCTTCTGTGAACAAAAAGCTAGTGATATAGGAATACATATGACTTGTACGTGTACTATACGGGTAATATACTTAAAATATATCCTTATTCAGGGCTTACACTAAGATTCTCATTCAAACCCAAGTAAAATTTGATTTCATTGGAGATATTTTTAAGAGCTGTCTTCACCAATTAAAATGGATAATTCACTAAGCACGCAATATTATCGCCAATTGTGCTACTGTGGCGCTTATCTATACCCCGTACTTGCAACGTATTTTTAGCTGCAGTAAATGCTTATTTTATCTATCACTTACTATTTATTATCAATTTGCCTAATTTTGCGATAATAGTGTAGGATTTTTAGATAAAAGTTTTCTGTATAGGCACGATTTGAAGCGCCTGGGTGTTGAAATAATTTTAAAATCTCAATTGATTTACTCGCCCGTCCCAAATCTATACAGCGAAATATTGATTCCTAAGCCTAAATTAATCTTTGGTCACCAATTTTCCTAGGGTGACACTTGAGGTATAAAACACGACGCTCTTTGTCCAATATATCTCCACTCACAATTAAAAGACTCATTGATGGTGACAATTTCGAAAATCCGGGATTTTCTTATGTTTAAATTTTAGTCACACTTCATATCAGTCGTGAAATCAATCCTTTAATTTATCCTTTACTTATATCATTTACGGCAGTTTATTTCATTCACTTCCTTCAAAGGATTCAGTACGAGAGCACTTCAAAGTTTGTCAGCACGAGTATGCATGTACCATCGAACGTACGCAAGTGACAATTTGCGGGGTAATAGATATTTCCTCTTGTATCGTTTTCTGAGTTAAAATAACGCCCTCGGCGTCTTTTCTACATACTGCACTTTTGTGCTAAGAAGCAATCTTCTTACCAGAACCCCCAAGGAGAACAGACGATAGGGGCTCATAATCGAAAAAGTGAAAAATCGTCTGGTGGCTAAGTCTAATGCCCTTAAGAAGAAGAGCGGGAGAAAGGAGGGACGCTGGGTAAATAATGGGCAAGGACAATATAATTAATCCCAGAGGGTTCACGACGTCACATTACGCCTCAAAAAAGTAACCAGAAAACATATTGTGGGATTTTAATGAACACATTTAACATTTTACGGTATTAAAAGAAGCAAACCATGGACATCGTGCGTGGAAAATATCAGCAAACAAAATGCACCCGCATGAAATCCTGACACCTGGTCATCTCTAGCTTCAATTCCGGCGTCAATCCATCCACCAATATTTCACTATATGCTCGATGTAACGCACTTTTACATGAATAATTTGCTACCAATAAATAATATTTATGTGATACAGTATTACACACATAAATGAGGCTACCTAGTTGTGTCGTGCTTTACATGGACAAGATATATTCGCGACATAAAATCACACAATCCTGAGTCACAACACAATTCGCAAGCTAAAATATCTGAAGTTAAACGAAAGACATGGGTTCTGTGAATGTGTGCTCGCCAGTAAACGTGTGCATTATTCTGTCACATCGATATGCATTTCCGGATAGGCAGGCAATTTAACGATGGGATGCGGGCGGGGGCGTTATCGAGTAAATCCGGAAGGGAGAAGGGAAATGTGTTCGTGGGAGCAGGAACCATGGTCTGTCCTTTCTTCTCCCACGGGAGAGCACTTCTAAACCGAGGTTTGGTTAAAGGACCCCACCCCTTCCAAGCCATCCCATTAGCGCAACGGCCCAAATGCCCCACTCGCGTCGGGACCGGAAAGAAAGAAATAAATAGGGAGCTACGATTTCCGAACGAGCATTCGACTCCACCCGTCCCTGATTCCCTCTCATGCCCAATAAAAACGATCTCCCCCCCCCCCCCCTCTAAAGTGCTCTATCCCGTCGGCTGCCAACGAGGAGGGAGGGTCCCATCGCAATTCGTGCATGCGATCGCTCCTCCCGAACGTCGGAATCGAAAGAGGAGCGGACAGGGAAACGGCGACGCTATCGGCGAAGAGTAAGAAGGGACTGGTCGGCGTCTGGGGCATCTGTGCGTGGTAGGGAATCGCCGGAAGACGCTTTGGAATTGGTTGGGAGGGGCAGGAGGAATATACACGAAGGAAAAGGTGGCGAAGAAGTGATTTTAAGGGGTCGTTTGATTTCCATCTCTCCGAAAATTCGTTCCGGAAGAGGATATATTTTTTTTCTACAAGAAAGATTCCGGGGGACACAAATCCACCCCCCCCCCCCCCACGCCCCAGTGCTGCCACATGGCCCGTGAAGGTAAACGTCGAATGTTCCCAACGATGGTATCATTGAGGACAAGATAACGAGGTGAATCTGGAAGTTGTATCCGCGCGGAGCAATTCGTGGCCCACCGTTTCGACCGTAGAGTACCGAGCTCCTTCCCTTCTGACGACGCTTGCCGGCGAAGCGCCAGGTTGCAAATTGCTCCACACACAGAAAACGTCGATACATCCCAAGGGTTCAACCAGCCACCCTCGACTGAATGGGATCCACGATTACGGACCGGAATTATGGCCAGAATCATTCCCTCCTTTGTGATCTCAACTTCGCAAACGTCTCGCCTGACAGAAGACCGATATCAAAAGCATCAGACTTTAGCTTCTTGAATCCGGAAGTCTTAATTTAAACTGTTACAATCATCAAGTTTTCAATCTGGCCACAGAAAACCAAAGCTTTTTGATTATTCCTTATTCCACGCTATTTCATTTATGGCCAAATAAAACCCCTTCTCCCATTTCTCTAAATGTTTCCAATTCATTCTTGATTACACTTTTCCTTTGCATGGGATGAAATACATGGGGAGTTTATCAATAGTTGCTGTTCAAAATACACGTAACATATTAGCTTTGCTATCATATGAGTCACCATTATCTTAATTTTTCCTTCACTGAATAACGATATTCGTTTAAATATCATTGGGATATGTAATTACTGCAACAAAATACACACTCTTTTAGCTATGTGCAAAGAATTCTGAAATTAAAACACAAGAAGACTAACAATACTAATCCCACAATGAATATAATAAATGGCTATTGGGCGCTAATGGTGAACAACGTGGTATAATATCGAACGGTAGTTACGAAATTGCAAGTTTTACAATCCGTCGGTCGCTATTGATGGCACTTCAAATTCCCATTGGTAACCATTAGTTTGTTCCAACATGCCTAATCCCAAGAATTATCGCAATACTTCTATTCCAGTTGGACTCCAATCAACGCCTTTAGGTTTGCAGACGAACGAGCAACTTATCAGATAAACCTGATCAGCTTTCAACGAAATAAGTCAATTAAACGCGTGACTAAGATTCCGTGAGGAATGGTTTAAGAGTAACTGTTGTCGAGTGAACTGATAATTCATGGAAAAGAGAGGTATAATAGGAGAAACAGTGCTGGACCCAGGGTAGAAGATTCAAAGTGGAGGAAAGGCTCAAAGTCTATAGATAACTAGTACCAGCAGTAAAAAGGAACTCATTTAGCGAACTGCTGTAAAGCATTTCACGGGACCGATTCCAACATTTTCTGCCCCTAAAAGGAATTATACGTAACACTTAACTAAAGTGATGGCTTTTGAGATTTTCCTTCGAGGATTAGCGGTCGTAATCAGCGATTCCAGTCGTTATTTGCGAGTTTTTCACTTAGTACTGTATGCACAAATGACACTCCGGAGCCGTTTCTAACGCCATGTTTGAGAGGGGCACTTTGGTGAGATAGCTGAGTGAAAATGCCCGGAATTATTTTGGAATGGACAAATTAGTGTCATAAGATTGGGAAGCTAGCACGAGTATATTCATTTACGAGCACATGCATTTAACGTACGAGTATTATACCTGTTTACAGTGTGGTTGGCATCCCTAGTGAATCGAGGCAAACATCGATCGCCCTTGCAAGCTAAAACCAGTTTCCAGTTTGACCGGAACTGTCTAAATTTCGCCTAAGCATCCTCCTCTCCGCTCCGCTCTTGCAACCGACCCAAATTGATCCAGGACCAATTTAAGTTTGCCTGAGTAATCCGGCCGTAAGATTCAATGCAACGGAGAATGGGTCAAAGTACTGGATGCCAACGGTTCATAACGAGAGTTGCTTCCTTCCAATAAGGAACGACTCAAGCGTGATAACGCTTCAAATTTCGACTTGTGTCGCGGATCCGCGTGGGGGGCCGGAAAAAACCCGTTTGCGTCACCCCGGGTAAAGTGAAGATGCACAGAACGAGAGTCGGGGAAGCAGTGGGACGAAGGGAACGGAGGATGAGGAGATGAATTGCGCATCGGGTGCATTCCCAGATGGCGCGGAGGAGAGGGTCGCGAAAGACCGAAAGCATAAAACAATGAAGTGTGTCATCAATTCGGAAACGGAAACTGTAAAAGTCGAATGAGCCCGCGCTTATTTTTAATGGACTATTAAAGCGTTTTGTTTTCGGCGCTAATATCGTTCCAGAGCCATTTTACGGCGACTTCAAAGGGCGGCTATGGAAGGGGCGTCGGCAAATCGCGGTTTTATGCGCCGCCGGAGCACGTGATTCGAGCGAACGATTGGGGGGGAGAGGGAACCGAAGCGGAGGGACTGAAGTTGGCTTGATTTTGCATTGCCTCCATTGCGTAGACGTGACGGATGCCATTGCAGTTACGCAGAAATCCAGAGATGCCATACTTACATGTCTGAATGGTCTCGGATTCTCGTCCTAACATTCCTCAAAAAGTTTCAGTCCCTCTACCTACTTCTAACCTCTTGTTTATTCCCCAAGAAGGACGTTATCCTCGAATTTAAAAGCTTAATAAAATGATATAATTGCATCCCGACATATACATAAGCACTCTGAGGTTTACACCGATGTGATTTTAAATTGTTCGGAAAAAAATTCGGAAAAAAAATTCGGAAAATAATGTTTTCAAACTTTTTATTTGAAGTCCATCGGCTGTAGAAAATTTTGCGATGACCTCTGGGGCTATACAGTAGTGTACTCCCAAGCTCTTAACTGCACAAAAAATGACACAACATATCTTTAAACCCCATACTGCATATTGCAGTAACTGATACATTAGCATTGCATACGTTATATCTTCCTTAATTCCATCCAAAGTATCTCTTATTTCCCTACCTCTAACTCGCTTTCCCAGCGTTCACCTCTCATTTCTCATTTACAGCATCTCATTGCCTCGTAGTATCGCTTGCATACACTTATGCTACCATCTTTTTAATTTATCCGAAAAGCTATCTCTCTTCCCCTACCATGTTTAGACATTAGTCGTTTGATTTTCTTTCCGTCCATTTATTATTATCATATCCATTCTTCTCCAAACCCATTTTCAAAACTACAATGATATAATGATAAAGACACCTCACCGCCTTCGTCGTGACCGAGTACCGAGTCAAGAACAAGGTGATAACAATGCCCCATCCGCCCTACAACTCCGATGTGGTACCGCCAGACTTCTCTTTGTTCTCCAGAATAAAAAGTAGCTTGAAAAGCAACCATTTGGAAAGCTTAAGAGGTGCTTGAATGTGGTCCCCGTCGATGCCTGCTAGGAAGCGAACCACGACTGGCAGAGGCGCTGGCATAATTGTTTCGATGCGCAAGGGTTCTGATTTAAAGAACTATAGTAATTTGATCTTTGATCTTCAAAAAAATTTTTCCCCAAGATTTTTTTCACCTTTTTCTGACAGATTCTGTATGTTCTCCTAAGTGTAACTTAGATTTCAACCCAGACAAAGAATTTTAATCACTGGCCAACATGCACTTATTCCTGCATTTTTCCTCCATAATGATTTGAACAAAATTTTGACGAATGATGGCGACGATAATGACCTACGTTGACTCAGGAACGTAATGCAATTGGTAATAAAGGACATCAATCCTCTTCAGAGTTCAATAATTCCAAATTATATACTCTCCCTATCTATTAGTTGGAATAATGAATTCTCAAAAAAATTTAATTCTTAAGTTTTTTCTTACGGTGCTGCAAGAAATATTTCCCGAAAGACAAATTTCAACACATTTTTTGAACCTCCACTAGAGATCATACATCATTTTCTGGAAAATTAAGTAAAAGATAACTTTGGAAAAAAACCTAAACGGATTGAAAATGAATCGAGACTACAGTTTCACTAGAAATGCTTCATTCCGTGGCATTGCAATCACCATACTAAAAAGTCAAAAATTATTCCATTCCTTACTTAAATAATAAAAAAATGTAAGAAAAGTTCGGGAAATAAATGGTCGAAAATGATTAAAATTACCAACAGAAAAAAAAGGTCTCTTTCTGATTATGGACTCATAAACCTTTTCTATCACTTAAAATTAAAATTATCGATGGTCTAGCTCATATTTTGTGTAATTATTTCCGAATTTTTGCGTTGATCATTATAACCATAAGGTTTGGAAAAAGGTGCACGGAATTATCACCATTCATATCATTTCATGGCACTGTGGTGATAATGAGAGAAATCAATAATAAGTTTCATGTTTGCGACCGATTTTTTTCATCCAAAATAAATAAAACTGGTGGTCTAACGTACAATTTTTTATTCTACGCTATTCTACGCTAAATTTTAAGAAAATGTCGCCAAATTTCTTCAGCGCCCGAGCTCGGTCATGAAGAGTTCGAAAACAAGAGTCTGTCAAAGCAGCTAAAAATCTTTGTTTCTGTTGTTAATTAACCTCTGATAAGTCGACTTCCACCCCATAAAATGCTTCATCCAATCTCCCAGGAATCTATTCGGACTGGAACGAGACGGGAGAGGACACAGCAGCGAACATTTGATTCGCCACGACATCACCCCTGGGATCCGAGCGACGTGACCTCAATCGAGAGAGAAGACCAATCTCTTCCCTCATTTCACGTCCCACTCCACGTGGCACACACCTAAGATGTCCTTCGCGCCGTGGTCTCGTACCTAAACAATGGCAAGAGGATGGGATACGGAATGGACCACCGCGTGGGACGGTGAAATGGTTTGGAACTAAGGATTCCCTACCTTTTCTTTTTTTTTATCTCCGATTCCACCTCCGAAGGTAGGGAGACAATCCTTGCTCGAAAGAAATCCACTCCTTCACCGGAATCCCGAGCCTCCACCTTCATTACTACCTCCCCGCAATCCCTCCTTTGTGACAGGGATGAAAGGACGCGGTACCGCCCATCTCCGAAACCCTCCCTGGTTCCCAATCCCCTCAAATTCAAAACCTACTTCTTTCATCCCATTCAGGCTAGAGAATCTCGTCACAAACACAATTCTCACTACGATTCACTATTTCCTAAACTGCTCCTATTTCCGAGCGAATATTCTCACTGATTCAATCTCATTGTACCTAGCTAAAGTAAAAATACATAGAATTTATTTGAATATTTATGGAGTCGATCGAACTTAGGTTCCCTTCCGATGAAAATTGGCTTTCGTCGCGACTTCAAATTGGAGACCAGGCAAGTGGCAATGTATTTGTACGTATTTGTATGTATTCTATTTATAAAATGCATCCATCCCTATAGGTGCTTATCAAAGGGACAGCCAATTAAAATACAAAAGATCTGAGGTAGTGCCTTTGACAAAAAGCAACGATTTGATGGTTATTTTCAAACATCTAAAAAATAATTGGAATGGCATACTAAAAAATGTCATTAAATTTCACTTCACAGTTAAGAAAAATACATCAGCTTTATTTCTTACCTTCTCGTCTACATGCCTAACTATGCCGAAAGTAAATTTTCCGCCTATTATAAATTCTCCTTTTTGATTAGCTGAGAGTCATTTGCCATTCAATTTATAACAAATCTTGAACAACTTCACATATCGTCACAACCACATCGGAATGCAACATTACATAAATAGAAATTTGAGAATAGAGTGCGCGTTGAATACCTAGCGCTTTTTCATATATATTATTAGTAAATATTTCCTACTGCTACGCCATTTTTGCAATTTCAAGTACCATTATTATATTAATTAGGTAATCTACCGGTTAAGATAGATTTTCGGATGGACACAACTATCAAATAAATAAAGTTTTTTTCAAGTACCACTACCAGACGAAAATATAGACTGCTTCTAAGGCAGGATTTGAACAAAGAGGCTTTTTTTCATATTCCCTCGAAATTGTATAACCAAACACACATGGTACAAGACACAAACACACACAAGCACTTAGTATAATCATTAATGGCCGATAAAAGCACCTTAGTTTAACCAAATTTACCTGCCTCCTTGATCATTACATATCAATATTCTGCAGGTAAAATGAAACAATATTCAATTTCAACAAAGAGTTAATTCACACAACTCAGTAATACCGCAAATAACAATTAATATTTTATTGACATGTCGCATTGATTTAATCTTGAACCATTTTCAAACATAAGTTCCCTTGCTTTGATTGGAGTTTTGCGCAGCGGTTAGTTTACGCTCAGCATACTTTTGAGATTTTCTGTTGCGTATTGGTCATAATTTCATAAGAGTCATTGCTTCGTTTTACCTTCGGCTCCTGAAGAGGTTCTCAGGAAAAAGAACGAAACGTCGAGTCATTTGAAAATACGAAAGCATAAAATTCCGAAAAAAATATACAGCGAAAATACATTCACTCGCATTTGAACGCCCACATTTCTCACATTCGCTCGCAGCGTGGTCAATTTATGTGTAACGAGGACAATTCTCCTTTCCAGGCGGTAATTCATCAACGGTCATCCTGCCCGCGAGGATGCACAGCGCCAACCAGCATTTCATTCGTTTCGCCTTTAAGCCAATCCTCCACCACCGGCTTGTTTGCCTCGGGAAACGAGTGGTGCCCTCCTCTAGCTTCCCTGAGGGTCTGTCCGTTTCCACCCGTGGCCTTTTCACCCTCATCACGCCACCTCATTCCCACGCTATTTGCACTCCATCCCGACGATGGATGGGCAACTGTTGTTCGCACGGTCGGCTCCGTTTAACTCGTCACTCCGCCCTACCCTATCCGATCGCCAGTTGAACTCGCTTCCCCTCCCACCCAGGGGGCGCGATACTTTCTTTCGAATACGAGAGGGTCTGTAGGTAACGACACCCTAGGCTACAACAATACAACATACTAGGCTACGTAAAATGCAAACAAAAAGTACTTTTCCCCCTAGTGCGGTCAAATAATGTTATTCTGATTCCTTATCGCTCGTGGTAAAAATGGCATCTTAAATACATCTTTTCTACACACACATAATCTAATTTTATTTATATTTTTGGGTGCTTGTAAATGCAACCATTGGTATCATTGAGAAGTCTAATATTATTGATTTAGTCCGGTGTAAAGGCAAGTAATGCAGGAGACTTGACCTGTGATGTAACCTTCACTCCGTGAATGATTCCCTACCTAGTTCCTCTAATAATTTTGATACGCTACTCAGTTCACCATAACAATCTTTTACAAATCTATGTAACTCCTCTATAATTCACACGATCTAATTCGGCAATCAATCCAACTTCATGAGGATCCTATATACTAGATTATAATTTGAATGAGGTCTGATCAACAAGAGATAACATTTCTCTTAAACCTTTTCACATATTGACCCATTACTCTTCCAATAAATCCCAATTTTTTGCTAGCTTCTCCACCTATTCCACATCTATGTTTCACTCAGGAGAGGTCATGAGTGAGTGTTAACACCTAAGTATTTAATAGGGTCTACACATTCCATTTCGTCTATTCCTGATACAGTAAGCGTTCGAGAGGGAATAGCTCTTATTCCAAAAATTCATCACTACGCACTTTTTAAAGTTTAATTTTAATTGTGAATTGTCTCACCAAACGTTGTATAGCATTTAGGTAATCTAATAAAGCTGGTTCATCCTTAGGTTTATCGAAACGTATCTTGGTAAACCACTGCATCGTAGGAAAATAAACGTATCTTGCTATTAACCACAGAGCTAATGCCTTTAACGTAAAGAAAGAATAAAGGAAGTCCGATAACACTTCGCCAGAGAACACCTGAAGTGACTTCTACTGCATTGAAGCTAACATCGTTTATGACTACCCTTTATACTAGGCGATTCAGAAAGTCTTTAATCCCGCCTAGGATATGTTAATATATGCCATAGACTTCCAGCTTTGTGAGTATTTACTATAAGTTGTGGAAGGCTTTTTGAAAATCTAGACAAACCACGTCCATTTGAACATAACTCTCTCCCGAACCAAAAATGTTATTAAGAAAAAGGACAAGCTGTACTTGTATCTCGCAGGATCTACTCTTTCAATAGTCACAGCGTAACGAATAAATTTCGTCTCTGCGGCGACGTCGTTCGAATCGGTGATTACTTAGTCGCCAGGAAAAAGGGAGTCTGGAAAACACTCTTTCGTAAGGAAAACAAGTCGGCAGACTTATATCTAAGAAAACAAAAGATGGCTCTTCTTTCGCATCTGAGTCGAGCAATAAATAATGAGCTTTTGTTTGAGAATTCAACGGATAATTTCTGTATCCTTGAAGAGAGGAGTCTTTGGCTTTGCGTCTCATTTACTTACTTTTGGAGAAGCCTAATGGAAATATGAGAGAAGAAGATAGAGAAGATTAGTTCACGAAATCTCTCTCTATAAATTAAGGACCAACGGACCAAGTGTAACTTTATGAGTTTCCGATGGAAGCTTTGACGTCAGATTCTAGGTTGCATCTTTGATATGCAAGGAAAGTCAAGAATAGATAACGACGATATACGAGATATCAACCTGCTTTCTTCTGTAAAAATTGCAAAATACTTGTACGCCAATTGTTTTGAGTTTGGAAAACAGCTTTGAGTGTATGGATACAAAAAATGTGATGACATTAGTCAAATTATTGTGAAACTATAGTAAAGTCGTACAAAATATGGAGTTCAAATAATGAAATTTTCGCACATTAAATTAATACATTGAAAATATCTGCGACCCCCAGAGAATTGTTTCAATTGGAAAAACCAGAGTGACCAGTTTCTCTGAGGCTATTCACGAGACAACGACGACAGAATTGGTGTCAATGAAACATGGTCCAGCAGGCAATATTTCTTGTGATTGATTAGCATAGCGCAGCAAAGGGACAAATGAAAATTTTATTCAACTTATGAAACTGCTTTCAAACTAAACTAGAACCAATTTTGAGATACACTCTTGATAGGAGTGCAATTCCGAATGAAAACCCAGATATAAATCTTCGTTCCTTATTAAACACAACAAATAGGTCCCTCCTAAAAAAATTAGGATGACCACTTCAGTTCAATTTCTCAGCTAGAAGGGTCAGACCACTATCCACCATCCTCATCACTATTATTTGGTTGTCTGCTCTTTTAGGCAGGTTTGAGTTAAACACAGACAAGAAACACATACATTTCTAAGCTTCACATAAGAAGACAAAAACCTGACCCTTATTCAATACATCTTACATTTTGTAAGACCCTTATTCAATACATCTTACATTCCATAAGACCCTTATTCAATTTCGGATACTTTCTGCCCACCTTTACTCAGTCCAAAATGGTTATTTTTTCCTCTCTCGCTCTCTCGCTTATTCAACATTCTCCGCCCTTTCAATCTTCAACACTCCATCCCCAGTCAATTGAGCTGTAGGACTGTAAGGACTGTAGAACTCAATCCACCTTTCCAGCTTCCTTTGGATTCCTCCCGACAATCTCTCCTCGCTACTCAATCGTTATTTTCCTTTCGGTCAATTTCACCTTTTCCATCCTTCTCCACTCCCACATTTCAAAAGCTTCCAATCTATGCCTATCATCCTGCTTCGATGACCATGTTTCCGAACCGTACAAAAGCACGCTCCATACCAAACTTTTCCTCAATCTTTTTTTGACAAGCTTACTCAATGTCCCTGCCAATAACTCCAAACTCTTTTTGAAACCTTCTTCGTCTTACGTAATTCTTAAGTCGTTGGTTCAAAGTCCTTCCAAGATGAATTAACTGGTCCACCTAATATAAAATTTAACCTCTTGTTTCAACGCTTAAATCAGTCTTTCTCAAAAATCTCATAAGCTTTGTTTTTTTACACTGATTCTCATCCCATTCCAATCACATTTATTTTTATTGCACTCAGTGGTGACTGTAGCCCTTTGTCTAATTTAAGCTCGTTCTAAGCAAACCTGAGACCTATTCAGAATCCCACTCCCAATTCCAGCATTTTCCTAATTTCAGGGTCTCCCCAAAATTTCTTGTCTAACTCCAGTTATGCCCATGCCTCCTTTACTGTCTTCCCCGAAAACGCTGAAAAGCAATCTGCGACATGCACACGTTGCGATTAAGTACCCCATCTCTCCAATCTACTCCTATTTTCTGCAAAATATTCATTAGTTTTTCCCAATTCACTCTATCAAACACCTTTTCGAAACCTACGAAAAAGGCAAATACGCCCTGAATGTATTCTATGTTCCTCTCTATTAGAGACTCATTACTGCTTTGGCACCATGCGCGCCTCTTCCCTTCCTGAAGCCAAACTGATCATCTACTGTGTAATTATATTTGCCGCTTTCCATCCTCTTATTGATGATTATGAGAACCATTTCAGCTGCGAGCGAAATTAAACTTATGGTTCAGTAGTACTCACATTCGGTTGCCTTTCCTTAATTTGGGATAGGAACTAACACTGACTGACGAAATCTTCTGAACAAATTCCTCTCTCATAAATGCTACGAGTTAGAACCATTAAAAACTCTTACTTCAACGTTTTCCTAAACCTTTATTTAGTTTCGCGAGGATGTTATCTATCCCAACGAAGTTGATTTCATTTCTCTTTATATCCCAAACTTTCTACCTAACTCCCATCTCTCCCTTCGCCCAGTGCCGCGTTTCAATCTCTCATCACTATTAAATGTTTCCTTCTAGGAACGCTGTCAAATATTTCCTCTATAAATTAGTCGTACACGCCCATCACCTATACAAACGAAACATTTAAATGGTTCATGACTGGTGTATTAAAAGTAGCTAAAATGCGACTTATTTATTTGCACACACAAAGAATAATTTCTGCATGCTAAATGTCTTTTTTCATTGATGCATTTGTATCCTATCTTTATGAAAGTTTTCTTTTCCCCTTTTTCATATGCAGTTGTATCACCGATTATTCCTGTGATTTACCAGAAATTTCAACACGATTCAATTCACTTATCACTTCACCAGAATGAGTAAGATTGAATCTTCAATATGGGCGGAAGTACGTAATTAGCTAATTGATAAAGTGAACTGTGTGAGCACTCACAATCGGTCTGGAGTAGGAAATAATGAACTGGACCAACTTGTGTTTATTCAGTAACATCTAGATTAGCTTATCTCGGAATTGTATATCATGTTTTTTGACAAAATCAAACAGTAAAGTACTTACGCTTCAGACGCTACACTAATATTTACTAAAAGTTTTAATTTATTCAACGTTGTGAATTTCTCGGCAAGAAGTATTGTTTTCAGTTTAGAACATTTATTTTTAAGTAATATTCTTAATATTAGTGATGCCTCAAATAAAAAAATTGTCATTATTTTATTGCGTATTTATCGAAATTCATTTATAAAATATGAATACCCATGTAGAAATGATATCCATACATTTTTTACACAAGAATAATGATATGGTGGCCGCATATACATGCTATTTTCATAAACGTAAATGATCAAAATAAAATTTTTAGCTGGCTTTAAGTTTTATTATCGATACTGTTAGTTCCCATATCCTCTAAAATTCAATAAATATATATTGATTTCAACATTTTCACTCCTCAAGCCCACGACTACCTCTTAAAACGTCGGGTTCTGAAACCACAACATATTTTACCCCTTTCATATTCGGGGAAACTACATTAACAATATTTTTTAGCTCCCAAAATACGCATGAGTTAATATACTTTTAACAGTGTCCAATATTATAATCCAACTTATTTTAAATAAGTAGAGACGATCGAGGGACTATTCACAGGAAGTGAGATACTGAAGTCTGTGATTAAGGGGAGGATGCTTGGTTGGTTGTAGCATTCATACAAAAAGATTCAAGAGAATGCATGCTTCCGAATCTGTAATGAAAATATTGTAAGGTGCATTAAAAATGTCTTTATTCGTTAGCTTATTTTCACAATTTATTTGTGGAAATGTCGAAATCATCCACACTAAAACAAAAATGATTTCTATTACCATAAATAATGTGTAGCAACCAAACCCGACGAAACACGCAATTAAACAAGTCAAATGAAAGAAGTGGTTCAGGATCGTATGCAGGGTACAGGATATATTTCATAGAAGCATGTCCGGAATTGACGGGAGACTAATAAGGGAAACCCACTAAATCACCACTTCGATGCAGTTAGCACTTAATGATTCCATCGATCAAATTGAGTGCGCAGAAGGTGTATTTGGGAAATAAACTGCCAGGAAACGACTTTTAGCCTAAATTCCCGAACACGGAATCGTCGGGTTTTTATTCCATTCCAAGGAAAAAAAGGGCCCCCGAATCCAATTCCGCGCGAATGCGACGAAACACGGCGAGACGACACCATCAACAGGTTCCCCTCCAGCTTTACTCTGCAGAAGCCACCCTCTACAACCCTCCCCAACGTGGATACATTACACCTCCAAACGACAATTCCCTCGGTGATAATAATAACCATCTCACCTCAAACGGCGGAGAGGAGCCAGATACATGCATACCTATGTGCGTGTATACACATACACGCACGTACATACATGTATATATATCTGTATGTATGTATGTATATATCGTATATACATATAATCATATGTGTATATATATATATATGTATATACCTCAGTCATATCTTATCTTCCGAAGAAGACGGAGTTCGAGTCCGTCGAAATTATCGAGATATTATGGTGTTCTTTTTATGTGTTCTCGTGCTGTGTGTTGCTGTCTAAGTTTTTTATTCAACACTTCCGTGTTACTTCGAAGAAATCATCTATATGTATAATCATATATTTTTTATTTATATATGTATATATGGCAAGAATAACGTCGTTTTCCCGAGGCATCAAACGCCCGCTCCTCTCTCCGTCCCCGTCCGCGGGGGAAGGCGAGACATCCCCCGCGGGGGAGCCGCTTTTTGTGAAGCGAGAGCGCGGAATTTAAGCGAAATTGAAATGATTGCCGTCCTCGTTTGTGAGCGTCGCCGAAGCTTTTGAATCTCGCACCGGATCTGCGAGTGACACATCCCTCTCCTCTTCCCACTAAGGGGAGGAAAGCGGGGAGGGTATCACCGCACTACCCCCAACCACGCCACAGCTTCCATTCCAACCCCTCCCAACAACACTCTCGTCTCTCGCCTCGAGGACTACATGAACCCCCACAAACGCACCCTGTCGCTTGCCTCGCAAAGCACTTGTCCTTCCCTAACCCTACCTCACCCCTCTTCCTCCTCCCTAAACACACCTCTCTCCATCACCATCTCCCACCCTCCGCTTACTCCCTTCCGACCCAACCCTATTCAACAAGCTTTCCCTCTCCCCGTCAACTCCCTCCTACGCTCCGACCGACCGCGTTCAATTAAAATGACGGGGGTGTTTTGGATGAAGGCTTTGAGGAAAAAAAATGAAAAAGAATAAAGGAAAAAAAGGTGTCAAAAAAAGCTTATATAAAAGGAAATGGGCCATCACATGTGAAATGCAGATGGACGTCCACTTAACACGTCCACGCGCGAACGCACACAGACAAACATACAAACAGACGCGAACGTACGCACGTAAACGAATCTGAAAATTTGTTCAAGAGTCGGGAAGAGTGACTCGCCACCGCGTAAAGGTTTTAATTATGACTCCAATAAGCGAATAAATCCGTCGAATAAATGGCGCAACAGCTCTTTGCACGCTATCACGCACGTGTGGGGTTTGGCATGTAAGCAGACCGACGGTCGTAATGGAAAAATTGATCTCCAAACTGCCAGCTTAACGTGGGAAGGAATGGATTTGAGGTTGTAACAGGTGGTATAGCCGCCTGAAAGTTGCAGCAACCGGAATCAAATTGGTGCAAAGTGGAATTCTTTTTCTGCTCAACCCTTGCTCATATTTGCGCAACAGGAGAAGACGCATATTGCAATTATTTTGTCCGAATGCATTCGGCAGAGAATAATTTTATGGAAAGTGGCCGTTAGGGACGGCGGGCTTTGCCACCGTCTGCTGAAATGAGAACAAGGAGTGGAAATGAAATCTGAACACTTTTATCTTTGATTTCGTGAATTCCCAAAAGGCTTTAGGTATAGCAGAGTGGACCAAAATAAGGAAGGTGTTATATGATTTTGGAATAGATCGAAAGGGATAAACGTTTTATTTTATAACCCGTATTTGCGTCAGGTTGAAAATGGGTAAATAAAAGTAGCAAAGGGAGGACTAAAAGTATGGCTGGAAATAATAGGTAGGGTTTCCAGTAATATTTTCTACTGTACGTATAAAACGAGAAAACGGCAAGGGACGCCTTGGAAGCACTGCAGATGAGAGGATCCGTTTTAAGTAGTTAAATATGCATAGTGTAAAACTTCATTAGCTAGTGAGACAAGGGAATGACAATTACTGATTTTCGAATGGTAGAGTTGTTATGGGGTGCAAGAAATGAAAAATTAAATTAAAAGCGAAGTAATGAGCCTACAAGAAAGTATGCGAGAGAAGTTTAACATTAAACGAGATGGAGTAAAGTTATAAATTATACCAATGGATTCAAATGTTTGGACAATATTTCGAATTACTATAGTTAGACCTTTAGATGAGGGTTCTATTAGAAAACTAAGCAATTACAGAGCGTTTGTAGTAAATGGTAGCACTCATGACCCCCTAAGTAAAGGAAAGAAGGTTAGTACAGACTTTGATATGGAGAAGAGCAAATTTCAAGAAACTGTAACAGTAACTTTAACGGAGTCACCCGCTATGTGTGCATTATAATGCAACCATTTCAGAGAGTAAAAATCATTCGCCTTGACCGGGATTCGAACCCGGATCCCTCGATATCCGGTCGAGTGCTTTAACCAATTAAGCTACCGAGACGTCCTCTTACACTCTGAAATTTTGGGGGCTTTAAAGGAACAAGATGTTATGACGAAATACCGTACATACAATGTCACAGGCATTCGTAGTCGTGCGCGACGCGCCACAGTCCACGATGTTAATAAAGCCAATTTCAAACACTTAGGCTGTTCATACCTTAGACAAATTTCAAGAAACTGTAACAGTAACTTTAACGGAGTCACCCGCTATGTGTGCATTATAATGCAACCATTTCAGAGAGTAAAAATCATTCGCCTTGACCGGGATTCGAACCCGGATCCCTCGATATCCGGTCGAGTGCTTTAACCAATTAAGCTACCGAGACGTCCTCTTACACTCTGAAATTTTGGGGGCTTTAAAGGAACAAGATGTTATGACGAAATACCGTACATACAATGTCACAGGCATTCGTAGTCGTGCGCGACGCGCCACAGTCCACGATGTTAATAAAGCCAATTTCAAACACTTAGGCTGTTCATACCTTAGACAAATTTCAAGAAACTGTAACAGTAACTTTAACGGAGTCACCCGCTATGTGTGCATTATAATGCAACCATTTCAGAGAGTAAAAATCATTCGCCTTGACCGGGATTCGAACCCGGATCCCTCGATATCCGGTCGAGTGCTTTAACCAATTAAGCTACCGAGACGTCCTCTTACACTCTGAAATTTTGGGGGCTTTAAAGGAACAAGATGTTATGACGAAATACCGTACATACAATGTCACAGGCATTCGTAGTCGTGCGCGACGCGCCACAGTCCACGATGTTAATAAAGCCAATTTCAAACACTTAGGCTGTTCATACCTTAGACAAATTTCAAGAAACTGTAACAGTAACTTTAACGGAGTCACCCGCTATGTGTGCATTATAATGCAACCATTTCAGAGAGTAAAAATCATTCGCCTTGACCGGGATTCGAACCCGGATCCCTCGATATCCGGTCGAGTGCTTTAACCAATTAAGCTACCGAGACGTCCTCTTACACTCTGAAATTTTGGGGGCTTTAAAGGAACAAGATGTTATGACGAAATACCGTACATACAATGTCACAGGCATTCGTAGTCGTGCGCGACGCGCCACAGTCCACGATGTTAATAAAGCCAATTTCAAACACTTAGGCTGTTCATACCTTAGACAAATTTCAAGAAACTGTAACAGTAACTTTAACGGAGTCACCCGCTATGTGTGCATTATAATGCAACCATTTCAGAGAGTAAAAATCATTCGCCTTGACCGGGATTCGAACCCGGATCCCTCGATATCCGGTCGAGTGCTTTAACCAATTAAGCTACCGAGACGTCCTCTTACACTCTGAAATTTTGGGGGCTTTAAAGGAACAAGATGTTATGACGAAATACCGTACATACAATGAACTTTACTCTCTGAAATGGTTGCATTATAATGCACACATAGCGGGTGACTCCGTTAAAGTTACTGTTACAGTTTCTTGAAATTTGTCTAAGGTATGAACAGCCTAAGTGTTTGAAATTGGCTTTATTAACATCGTGGACTGTGGCGCGTCGCGCACGACTACGAATGCCTGTGACATTGTATGTACGGTATTTCGTCATAACATCTTGTTCCTTTAAAGCCCCCAAAATTTCAGAGTGTAAGAGGACGTCTCGGTAGCTTAATTGGTTAAAGCACTCGACCGGATATCGAGGGATCCGGGTTCGAATCCCGGTCAAGGCGAATGATTTTTACTCTCTGAAATGGTTGCATTATAATGCACACATAGCGGGTGACTCCGTTAAAGTTACTGTTACAGTTTCTTGAAATTTGTCTAAGGTATGAACAGCCTAAGTGTTTGAAATTGGCTTTATTAACATCGTGGACTGTGGCGCGTCGCGCACGACTACGAATGCCTGTGACATTGTATGTACGGTATTTCGTCATAACATCTTGTTCCTTTAAAGCCCCCAAAATTTCAGAGTGTAAGAGGACGTCTCGGTAGCTTAATTGGTTAAAGCACTCGACCGGATATCGAGGGATCCGGGTTCGAATCCCGGTCAAGGCGAATGATTTTTACTCTCTGAAATGGTTGCATTATAATGCACACATAGCGGGTGACTCCGTTAAAGTTACTGTTACAGTTTCTTGAAATTTGTCTAAGGTATGAACAGCCTAAGTGTTTGAAATTGGCTTTATTAACATCGTGGACTGTGGCGCGTCGCGCACGACTACGAATGCCTGTGACATTGTATGTACGGTATTTCGTCATAACATCTTGTTCCTTTAAAGCCCCCAAAATTTCAGAGTGTAAGAGGACGTCTCGGTAGCTTAATTGGTTAAAGCACTCGACCGGATATCGAGGGATCCGGGTTCGAATCCCGGTCAAGGCGAATGATTTTTACTCTCTGAAATGGTTGCATTATAATGCACACATAGCGGGTGACTCCGTTAAAGTTACTGTTACAGTTTCTTGAAATTTGTCTAAGGTATGAACAGCCTAAGTGTTTGAAATTGGCTTTATTAACATCGTGGACTGTGGCGCGTCGCGCACGACTACGAATGCCTGTGACATTGTATGTACGGTATTTCGTCATAACATCTTGTTCCTTTAAAGCCCCCAAAATTTCAGAGTGTAAGAGGACGTCTCGGTAGCTTAATTGGTTAAAGCACTCGACCGGATATCGAGGGATCCGGGTTCGAATCCCGGTCAAGGCGAATGATTTTTACTCTCTGAAATGGTTGCATTATAATGCACACATAGCGGGTGACTCCGTTAAAGTTACTGTTACAGTTTCTTGAAATTTGTCTAAGGTATGAACAGCCTAAGTGTTTGAAATTGGCTTTATTAACATCGTGGACTGTGGCGCGTCGCGCACGACTACGAATGCCTGTGACATTGTATGTACGGTATTTCGTCATAACATCTTGTTCCTTTAAAGCCCCCAAAATTTCAGAGTGTAAGAGGACGTCTCGGTAGCTTAATTGGTTAAAGCACTCGACCGGATATCGAGGGATCCGGGTTCGAATCCCGGTCAAGGCGAATGATTTTTACTCTCTGAAATGGTTGCATTATAATGCACACATAGCGGGTGACTCCGTTAAAGTTACTGTTACAGTTTCTTGAAATTTGTCTAAGGTATGAACAGCCTAAGTGTTTGAAATTGGCTTTATTAACATCGTGGACTGTGGCGCGTCGCGCACGACTACGAATGCCTGTGACATTGTATGTACGGTATTTCGTCATAACATCTTGTTCCTTTAAAGCCCCCAAAATTTCAGAGTGTAAGAGGACGTCTCGGTAGCTTAATTGGTTAAAGCACTCGACCGGATATCGAGGGATCCGGGTTCGAATCCCGGTCAAGGCGAATGATTTTTACTCTCTGAAATGGTTGCATTATAATGCACACATAGCGGGTGACTCCGTTAAAGTTACTGTTACAGTTTCTTGAAATTTGTCTAAGGTATGAACAGCCTAAGTGTTTGAAATTGGCTTTATTAACATCGTGGACTGTGGCGCGTCGCGCACGACTACGAATGCCTGTGACATTGTATGTACGGTATTTCGTCATAACATCTTGTTCCTTTAAAGCCCCCAAAATTTCAGAGTGTAAGAGGACGTCTCGGTAGCTTAATTGGTTAAAGCACTCGACCGGATATCGAGGGATCCGGGTTCGAATCCCGGTCAAGGCGAATGATTTTTACTCTCTGAAATGGTTGCATTATAATGGAGAAGAGCGTCAAATGGCTGTGGAAATATACATGATGTTTTTTTTCTTAAGGGTAGCGAATTGTCATATGTGAGTGTGAAGAAGGAGACGTTCAGTCGGGGAGAGTAAAAGAGAAAAGAGACAAAATGTTTGATGAAGTAGAGAGAAAGATGGAGTCTTTTGCGGGAATTGGCAAGGAGCGGAAAATAATAAAGAGGAAGATATGGTTGGGTAGGGGGAGCATGAAAAAGAACAATGGAAGTGAAAATGTTAAACGGGAAAGACAGAGGAATAGAATAAACCTCTCGGACGGAATGAGTTAGGTAGAGTAGAGTAGTATAACGAACTGAATTAGCATATATTTCAGGAGAGGAAGATTTAAAAATTATTCGAAAGAGCTGTTAAAGGTAACTTTTTACTATTAAGGGTACGTAACAAACTTACTTCTAGCAAGAAGAATCCTTATATTAAACAAAATTCATGCTGAACGTATTCTTAAATTGAATACGGAAAAACTGCAGGCAGTTTCCTCCTAGCTACTATACAAGGCATGTACTGTATTACTCTAGAAGGCCCACCCCTCAACTCTGAGCTAATAGAATGACGCAAAGTAGAAGTGGATCCTAAACCTCACTAAATTCATTAAAATATTTTATGTGCTCAGAATATAATAGTACTAATAACTATTCATCATGCGTTTATCATAGAAAAAATATTTTTTTGTGATGCGGGGACTAATCATGGTCCATTTTGTATGGCACAATGCCTATTCGTACATATTATGCAGGTAAATTAGCCACAAACGAGGAAAATATCCAAGAACACGATCCCAATTAAGACAGGATCATCGATACCATAGGCAGGATATGATGAGCTAAAGAGCGTAAAATAACAGAATCACTAAAAAGTTGGAGATAAGATAATCAATATAAGGAGGGCCAAGATTACCCAAAGAGAAGACACTAAGGAGAACTTGCCAAAATGAAACATCAGAGAAGACCCTGCCAGATTCCATAAAGCATATGAAACACTAGTAGTTAAACAAAAATGTGCATAAAAATCTTACAATAAAACCGGTAGGATATGATCAAAAGAACACAAAGATGGGAAAGTGAATTTTTGGATACATTTAGGACAAGAAGGTTAAGTCCATTAGGCCATCCTTATAACATTTTTAACTCTTTGAATTGGCAAAATGAAAAGAAGAGGAATATTGAAATTAAATCGAAATTAAATCTTCAATGAAGGAGTAAAAAACATTGATTATTCATCATACCTCATATGTGCTGTTTAATCTTGGGCTATAAAATTCTAACTTTGCTCTCTAATTTTCTATATATTTTCCCTCGCCCATAGTATAAGAAATAATGATATTGAATATGGCCAAGCAAAAAAGAATAGCCTGGATACTAAAATGAATGCACGCTTGATATGTATTCCTTTGCAAGGAAAAAATATTCTTATTTTAAATCCATTACAACTCTAGACGTACGAGTAATTGAAAAGCCACTCCAAGTGAATGAATGATATCAAACGTAATTCTAGGCATCAAACGTAATGTATAATATCAAAAATTAAAAGTAAATTGTAGGAAAAGTAGTTCTACTTAGTATGATATCCTTGAATTGGCTTTTTTCTCAAATTTATGAACAAAGCAAAGGCAGATGAAGGAAAAGTACGTAAAGTGTCGCATAACTGCAGCCTTCACAGTCTTTGTTCACACAAGCTTGAGTATTTTTTCGAACTTAACGGCGCCAATTTCAAGCGCACTCGACGCCAGTTTCATGGATAAATAACCTCAGTTTCGCGGAAATGGACCTTCAAACGGAATGGCGTTAAACTTTCATTGAAATGGCACCATAGACTAGAATGCCCTCGTTCGAGAAGGAAATTCTTCCAGAAGTTTCAAACTCGAATTGGTGATTAATTAACTGCGAGAGGTCAATGGATTTAAATTAGCTAATAATGTTGCAAGGAGTTGCCGAGTGAATAATCCTCATAACTCCTCCACGGATAAATTCACTAGTTAAATACATGGCTTCTTAAAACGAACCACGACTTTGTAATTGCCGACGGAATAATTAATAAGGCAAGGGCCATGGTTTCAGCAGATAAATCTTATTGTAAAGTTTTTTGAAAATTTAAGTCGCTTGCTTAGCTAATGGTTCGTTTTATTAACAAACGTTCTCAAAAAGTTCTTAGAGGGAAGATTATTTGCAAAGCATAAATGGTTACCGTACAGATGAAATACCAAAGAACATCAATTGAGACTGTCTCTGGTACACTGACCTCATAATACGTTGACTGCACTTTGTCACAGTTTTCAGTCTATAAGACAAGATAGAAAAATAGCCAATATATTCTTATTTGTTACAAATCAAGGCTCAGGTAAACTTTTTTTGTTTACATCTTAAATTTGCTTCAAAAATAGACTACTAAGTATCATCATGATCCTAAATATATGCGTGTCCACTCATTATCCTCTAGCCGCACACGAGGAAATGTGGGCTTTGATAAAGAAGTATGAAATAAATACTGTCATCACGTTAATTTTTACTTAAATTAATGCTGGCAAATTCATTATTTATTTACAATATACCATTTTATTTCAATTACTATTATTTTCATAATAATATTGTGAAAAGCGATTTTTTCAATTGAATAACTTAATACAAAATACCTTCATGAAACTATTAAAATTCTACGGAATTACTCCTTTAAATGATCAAAAATTTTTATCACCTTTAGGCATCCACATGGAAGTTATAACAGGGCGTAGTTTGGCTTACAACTGATGACAGGATTTGGGTGTTTCGTCGATTTTATAACAGTTTCAATGCCCTCTTAAGCTAGTAACCATTCAGTGGAGCTGTTCAAGACACCTCAGTGATACAATCATCAATATAATCACAACGATCAGGATAGCATGAATAAAGAGAAAACTCACTCACTTCTCATTGACATTTATACCAATTGGTGCATTTGGCCTCGTCAACCGTTTACGTCAATTCTTTCCTGTCTACAGCATCTTGCTCAGTGGCCTTCACTTCGTCTTTTCAATATTTTCTAAGTCTTCCCCAAGGTCTTCTTTCAACTGGGTTTCCTTGCCAGACCTGCTTTATTATGCTGTCGTCCTCACTTCTTATTGCGTGGTCCGCACATCTCAACTTTCTACTTCTTACTTCTGTCTACGTCTTAGTCTGGTACTCCAAATACATCCCTGATTTATTTGCTGTACTTTTCCACCATGTGTTCTTCCATTCCATTTCCTTTATTGGTCCAAATATCTTACTCAAGGCTTTGTATTTCCAGGTTATTCATCATTTCTGTGGACTTCTATCCATTTTCCACGTTTTAGCTCCATTCAAAAGATTGGGCTGATGATGGTTCTGAAGACATTGAGTTGTGTATGATAGTAGCCTTGAAGCTAACAAAATGTTCTGGGCATTAGGATTTTTACGTGTTACGTTTCTTCCATTGTGCATCTCAGAATTATGTCTCCATTGTGATATGTTAAAATTTCCAAGACCCTTTCACCTTATTTCAAAAACACGGACGCGGAACAACGATCGTTCATGATTGAAACAATGAGCGTTCTCTTGTCCATCATTTTTGCGTCCAAAATACAAGTATTTGTGCTATTAATTTTTAGTACCACTTGCTGGGATTTTTGAATAAGTGTTTATGTCATTTCTCCCTGTCATTCTTTGGTTTTTTCAAAACAACCATGGCATTTGCATAGGCAAGAACTTTTACCCTTTGTCCAAATTTTATTCCAGAGTCTGTTTTCCTTACTTCTTTCAGGGCTCCTTCCAGTGCAAGGTAAATAAACCATGGCAAGAGCTCCTGTCTCACTCCAGTTTATGGTTCAAAATATTAATTATTTGAAGAGTATTTGTTTTTTTAATTCCTCCTTCCGTTTGAAACCCGCAACTGTTAATTTAGCTAGTCTTGTTATGTTTTTCGTGTGCCACTGCTCTCCATTTTCTCTCATATTTTTCTTCAGTCGAGATTGGCATACACTTTGCTTAAATTCTCAAACCAAACATAAAATTTCTTGTTGAATATCCAGTACTTTAATACGGTTTTTTCAAAAGGTATATTTGAAAAGCCATATGTCGCCACTTTTGAAACCCGCTGAGAGATATTTACGTATATCCTTAAAGTAGATCCCCAGTCACTTCTGAATCACTGCTGACAGAATTTTATGATTCGAGTTCAAAATAACTAGCACTCGATAGTTATTGAGGTCGTGTACATCTTACCTTTTGTTAAGAAAACATATTAATACGACAGCGTGGGATATACTTTTCATCTATGGTTTAATTTTAACGGATGGCGTAATTTTTACATAATAACAAGAACATCACAAATTGGGGCTGACATCGGAGAGCTAGAACGCAACTCGAACGTTTACGAAAGAAAAATACGTGCCAACCTTAGAGGAGAAGCTAGGGTACGATCATGGAGAAGGAGGTGAAGTAAGGGACAGGAGAGTTAAGTGAAGAGTCGAAGAAGGAAAGAAATGGGAGAGAAAGAGAGAGAGAGGAAATGAGGGAGAAAATGGGAGTGTGGGAGTTGGAAGAGTCCCCGAAGAGGAAGGGTTAGGAAAGAGGGAGAGATGAGGGAGGGAAGCGAACGTCCCTCGTGTCCCCCCCCACCCATCATCACCCCTTCACTTTCTACTTTCTGGATGCCCGACTCTTTGTTCTATAATCCTCTCTTAGCCACCCACCACTCCAATTACTTCCCATCTCCTCACATCGGATTTCTTAAATCTCGTGACGAGATCCTTTGTAGAGCTTCTCCTCCTCTAACCCTCCGAGGAACACATTTTTCCCAGCATCCCTTAAATCAAATGAATTTTTTTGTAACTATACATTATTCAAAAATAAATTATATAATTGGACGGCTAATGTTTTAAATTTCATTTTCGACTCTTTCGGCAGCCATTTAAATAAATGGCTAATTATCAACGCATCTCACGAGCCTTTCCTTGTCCACACACCTTTTTGGTGGCTCGCAGGGTATTTATGTAGATGTAGATGTATTCTTTCGTTTCCTCGTGATCACTCCTTTTATTGAGAGAAGTTTCACTTAATTCACTCTCAGCCGTGGCCCGTCTTTGCTGATGCACCCCATCCGTCTTTGCTGATATAATAGATTCATCACTATCCTGTTTCCTCTTATGATTTCATTCCAATTGTTAATACATCTTTAAATTTACGTTCGAACACTTAAGAGGTTCTCCACGCGTCAGTATGTAAAGATCGAGTTACAGTCATTATTTTTTACACTCCGCGTCATATCCTACGTACGGTCATAGGAACGTTAGGAAAATAATGTTAGAATACCCGCAAATTATTATACCCTCGTGATGGATTTTCAATGCAATTTTGAAGTGCCAGTAAAGATAAAGAATAGGTGAGAAGTTGGGTCCTAAAATTTTGATTTTGCTGTATTCGCGAATTGTGCGAGGTCTGAATGAGCATCCATCAGTGATTGATTTTGCAAACAGCCAATTGCTTTCATTTTATCCCCGTGATCCAATCTATCGATAACGGCGCAAATACCGAATAAATTCATCAATATCAAAACTCAACTAAAGTGCTGCGTAACTTTACAAAAGTCCAAATAGATACTACGTGTGTTATCACTGTCGTATTTCAATGAATTTTGGCACAAATTATTCAATTGTTAATACATCCAATTATAAAGGAATTTTATGGTGTAATCAGTCTTCAGCTCTTCATTTAAATCTTCCCTACGGAATGAAACTTACATAACAAGCTTAAATAAAAGGATGGATGAGCATAATTGAACTTTCCTAAAACGCACGCAAACTTCCTACAGAACGCATTCAAAAGGCGCAGTGAAGGAAGATGTTCACATGATCTGTAATCAATAGAACAGCACGAATAAAATACAAAGTAGATTAACTTTAAACAAAGGGGGCTTCAAGAAATCTGAAATTTTGCATTTAGTAATGAAAGGAATAAATAAAATAATTTCACTCCTAGGGTGCGGGAACATAACTTCTTTTTTATAAAGCAAAACCCCCTTAAAAATAGAAGTTATGTTGCCGCACCCTGTATTTGGATTTACAATAAAATTCGACCTCACCAAGCCACAGTTCATCAATATGAGGCCTGTCACGGCATTAATTATCATCAAATCGCTCTTAAAATAATCCAAAATATGCTATCAGTGATGGGTAGGCAAAAAGTGATAATTTTAATTAAGGACGATGGGATTAGGATTAGAGAAGAGATGTGAAAGTAAGAACATATGTAGCAAATGAAAGAGATTTAGTGGTTCTACTATTAATTGAGC
Organism: Hetaerina titia; assembly: GCA_037158775.1. Classification (NCBI taxonomy): domain Eukaryota; kingdom Metazoa; phylum Arthropoda; class Insecta; order Odonata; family Calopterygidae; genus Hetaerina; species Hetaerina titia. The sequence goes on along the minus strand of CM073772.1, from coordinate 48,411,214 downwards.
TCATTGTTAATTAATATAGTGTTATGAAGAGGAATTGTTCGAAGGTTAAAGCACAAAAATTATGGCCTGCTTCAGGCGCTGTAAATTTCTCGTCAAAACTTTAATAAAATATGTGTAACATTGGCGATAAGTATGGTTACTCAGGAAGACCAATTCGAACCCTCAACGGCCATAGGTCAAATTTAATTTCATTTGAAGTATTTACCTTTACTTATATGATTTTTCACATTTTCTTTAAGGAATATAAATTGAAATTCCAGGAGGAATGATAAAGTTTCACTTCTGGCTGGTTTCAAAAAACGCGAGATTTATTTCAAACGCCATAATTCATCTTCATGCCTCTATCCACCAGTTTAATGAACGGTCTTTAGAAAGAATCTTATCTAGTGGAACGCAGGATTTTATTCGATACCAAAGAAAGTATTTTTTTAAGATAAACGGCTGCATTAGTAAGAAATAAATTATTATTAGACAATTTTACGCTTAAAGTATCGATTTGCTCAGCTTCAGCCTGTACTAACATTCTCTATTGAAAGAATAAATTAATATCATTAACACCAATTAAGCTATTGATCTCTCAACCAATATTCAATTAGTATAATCCGCACAACGACAAGAACTGGTATTAATAAATATGGGTTATCAAAATAACATAATCTATTAAACTGATTACAGCTGCTTTTATTGAAATTTAAAACAGCAGCAGATCTTCAGGGTGGGGGAGGGGGTTTGTCTTGGCGGAAAATAAATTCATATAATATATTATTTTTATAATAAGATGGAATGAGTTTAAGAAGCAAAAAAACCTTAGGCAGTAGGTACCTATCGTCTGAGAAGTGCCGTAGACAAACTCAGCTAAAACTTGATTTTGATAGAAGATGGTCAATCCTAAGCCAATATAAGTAAGGTACACATGTACTCATATTGTGATTTGCTCCAAAATGGTGGAGTTGTTCGAAGAATCATATGCTGATACAACTAAATCGGGATGGAGGCTCCTCTTTCTCATTTGGTAAAACATGTAGACATGGTGCAGAAAACTAATGACTTCAATAAATGCGGTTTTAAGAGAATTAGAGATCGCACGCTAAGAGATATTTCCATAAACCACGCTATATGCTTCAACTTCAATCATTTCAATCAATCAATCCTCTCAAGAAATCGCTTCCTCTAAAAAAAACATGACTCGAAATTTCGTCTATCGGGCTGGATCGGCTGCCGCCATATAGTATTTCACAAGATTCGAGTCACAACGCCCTCTTTGCAAAATCCAAAGCACCAAGAAGCGAACACCAAGGGGGATGAGTACACTCAATGACTACACCCAACTCCCTCCCCTCATCCACGAGAGAGACAGAGTACTCGGTTTCCACCGGGGTGAAGGGGATCTCTCCCTCCCGCTAACCCGACCACTCTCCCCCTCTCGTTCCACCCTGCCCCCGCCATCTCCCGAATTATTCAGAAGAACGCTACCACCCAATGCCGCGACACTTTTCTCATTTCCTCAGCAGACGTTTTCGCAACCTTTTATCTCCCAGTCTCTCTCCAGATTCCTTTGAAGAATACCCCAATCTCACCATGGGATCCTCCCTTCCACTTCCCACTCCCAATCCCCCATCATCTCTCCCCAGAGTCCTTTTCTGTCGTCCTTTTACAAGCAAGCAGGCGAGAGACCTTCCGTCCTGCTTCCTACGAGTACTTCTTCTAATGCCACCATCTCATCTTACTCTTCCCCACCCCCTTACACAATCCCCATATACTTATGCATATCCCATCCCCCCCCCTTCTCCACTCTTTTCATATACAAGTATATGCACATATATACACGTCCATCTAACTTTCTGGCTTGCTCTTCCTTCGTTAACATCTCTCTTTCCCGAGTTCAAGAAAAGGTATTTAGGGGAAGGTAGAGAGCAGAAGAGAAAAGGGGAGTCGATTATGAGGCCGATTTTGAAGGGAAGGCTTTCACCTCGTTACGGGAAGGATTTGATTTCTCTCGGTTGTTGCATCTGTTATAGCGCTGAGGCGACGAAGGAAGCAGTAAAGAGAGGTTAAAGGTGGGATGAGTCGCAAATTTTAGGCAACCAACACCGACATCTCTAAGAATATCTTCGAAGAATTTTCTCTTAGAAAATTGTGCCCAAAAAGAGTTAATACGGGGAACATGAATAAAAATATCGGAGGATAATCAATAATTTTATGTTATTTAATCTGTATAACACATTTACAAGGGTAATATTGAATTTCACGCCACTCATTAACTAAGGCTATTTTAGGCTATATTTAGGCACTTCAGGTGAATAATTGGTACGAGTAAATGAATGAATTCAAAAGTACTGTATTGTACTTGTATTTCACGAAGTTAAGATTTTGACTTAATTAAAATTTAATAATAATAGCTAATAAATCACTCGAAGGTCATTTCAGATAATCATCAGTCAAAATCGTATAAATTTAATTGGTAGAAATTTGAGAGCCAAAAAATAATATGATTGTAATTAACAATAAATTATTAAGTAAACTGAGGATATTAGAAGGCATAATTCACTTTCTTTAATTGACGAATATAAGACGTATATCAAGATAATACGAAATCCAAGCGTATAGAAACAATTACCCTTTGATCCTAGATAGATATTAAAATATCATCGATGAAATAACACTATGATTTATCTCGTATTAAGTATGCTTTATCCAAATTAACCAACAGCTGAAAAAATTTATGATCGAATTCAGCGTGGGTGTCCAGCATTAATGTAAATTCGGTTCCAGTCAAGCTTCAGTGTAGTTGACTATGGTTGGGATAAACTCATGATTTTTTTAAGTGCTCTAGAATATTAAAAAACAGACAAGTCGTGAAATAACAGACTGTGTACAAGTACGATATATGATTTCACCCAGCATTTTGATGAAATTCCATCCTTCAGAAGGTTGAAATTCTGCCAGATTTGACCTCTCCTCGAGGCTGGAGTGGTTCCGTTTGGAATGGCATGGCGGCCTCAAATCTCGAGGGAGAATCCTGGTTCATATCCCAGCATTTAAGGAATTTTTCAGGTGTATCCTAATCTCTACTTGAGCTGCTAATAAAGGTCACTTGAATTTGGACCTTTAAATTGCATACACCCCTAGCACCATTCATCAAAAGTAGTCTATTTCGACGCCGTGGTTCTCTTCACCCGTCCTCCATTCCCTGAACATTCTACATCTACCAAATTACACACCTATCCTTAATGACACAAATGACCTCAGCTGTCGATCGGCTTTCCTAAAAATTACAAACTACTACAAAAATTGATCCGATGTCCTCCGGTCAATCCTACGGTCAATTTCCGCAATCAAATTGGTCCCCACTGGTCAGTTAGATGAGACTGATGGTACGAAAACCGTATAGAGAACCACGCTACCCCTGCGCGAGAATACCCTGCACCAATCCTAATGCCCGAAATGGCTTTGCTACTTTCCCCATTGTACTGCCTTCCTCCTCCGGGTTCGTCCATTCGTCCCTTCTGAGCTGCACTTCCTTAGCTCTCCCTTAATACTACTTCCCCCCCAGTGACTGACCTAGTGCCCTCCTCTCCTTCCTCCCCCTCGTCCTATCTCTCCCCATCCTTCCCTTTCGACGACCCGCTTCCCAATTTCATCCGAATAAAGGCGTTTACCCGGCCGTCTTCCTTCCCAATTAAAAAGGCTCTCCCCCGCCACACACGTCTTTCTCTTCTCCCTCCTTAAGTCCCTGGCGCCCTCACTCCGCCTCCTCCTCTTCCTCCGCCTCCGGTTCCACCCCCTTCCTCCTCCAACCACCGCCCCCACTCCATCCATCTCCTCCCTTTCTTCTCATTCCCCACGTCTCCCGCATCTCTACCCAGGCTACGCACCCGCTTCTCCTCCCCGGCGTCCCTCCAAACCCCGTCCCCTCTCCCCCACAACTATTAGTCGTTTCAGCCATGGTATTATAAAGGCTTCGACATCTACGACCACTGCGAAGAAAGCATCGACAAGAATGAGGGCGACGTGCATTCTCTCGCGGGAATCAAGTCCATGACCCTTGGAAGTGCGCTACCACAAGGCTAACCACGAGGGTTTCAATCTCGTCCCTCAAACTTTCCTCTATCCCCGACTAAACCACATCCTTCCCTTTAGCTTTTATTCGGAATTTGAGTGAAATACATTTACTAACTTGATGCGCAGTGCCATTTAGCCTTCATGCCTCTGTCCTGGGCGAAGTACCCAGTTAGTTATTTCGTCGACGATTGTTTGGTAAGATGTTTCCTAATGCCCATTATTGCATGATTCAGTCCAATGGATTCGGGCCTGAATAAAAATATAATATGCACCACTTTCAGGCGTCGCTCATGACTAACGTGTACGAGAAAATGTATATATTCTAAGCTTGAAGTAGTCCGAACAACAACACTGTAGAATTAAGTAAATAATATTCCGAAAGCCTTGAGGACGTACTGTTGTTCTTTGCAAAAAAAAACAGGGCCCTACAATATAGAGCTACCATTAATTTAGTAATCGAATCTTTATAATAGAAATATTGAATTTTAAGTTATGTTGTTAACCCGACGGGCTACGAATTTGCGATAAGAAGTTCAATGATTACAAGTAGATTAAATTATTGCATCAGTGGAAACATGGAAAGTTGAACCATGCTCGGTTCACCTACGTCTGCTTCCGAGGATGGAAAACACTCTCCATGAAGGTTTTTCTTTATTTTCGGGAACAGAGCAAAGACATATGAGCTATGGTTGGACTATAAGAAGGATGAGGAAACACGTTTTACATTGCTTTTGAGAGATAATCACCATCATGCGGTGGACTTTGCGAAACAGAGTGAGCAAGCACGTCTCATGTGCAATCAATCTGTTATCAATATGTAGGAGGCACCAAATGAAATGCTCAATGTTTCTTTTACTGCTATTCGTATTATTCGCTCATCATCTCTCACAATAGCAACTGCGAAGTTAATGTTTACTTCCTTACGAGCAGTAAGTGAATCTTCTGGTCCACCTTCCTCTCAAATTGATTGTGTACCCTATTCAAACACTTTAAACCAACTGGTAGCTGTGTTATAGAAAAGAGCAGATTCTTTGTAAGCCTCCTGTGGGTTTATATAGGACTTGGCCAATGATTCGTTCGCGCGAAAGCAAACTTTCAATGCAGCGTCGCATTTTCCCTCCATCGTTACCGGAGACGAAATGAACATGTTTCAACGTTCAACCGTTTCCATAATTTTAATACATAAATCAGTAAAACTTGCGACCACTTATGCATTACATGAGATAGAAATAAAAAAATATATTTTTTCGCATGTGATTATGCGAAAAGATTTATGATCACTCATCATTGTTAGTAGTTATCAGCAGTTCTAAACCTACATCAGCACAAACAATCCGCGATCCACCAAAAAGGTGTGCCGCAGGGGTTCCAAGCACCAGAAGGAAAGGGTAATTGATGAAGGAGGGTGTTTCAGCGGTGAAAGAAATGAAAAAAACGGCAATTTAATATTAGAAATGAAAAATAGTAACTTCTGTAATTCCACAGAAAATTTATTACGATATGACCCGGGTTTCGACGTTCAACGACATCTTCAGGTCTACCCGGAACCATGTCGAATTCTCGAAACCCGGGTCGTATCAAAATAAATGTTCTGTGGAATCACAAAGCTATTATTTTTCATTTCTAATATGAATCGATTCCATAAATGCACGCCTGAAACTATGAATTATATCCACTTAATATCCCCGAAAATGACGTACAATGATGGTGCACACATACGTATATTTAGGATAAAACAGATTTCGTTGTCACCGTATCAATTCAACATTAGCAGATATTTGTGTTTAATAAAGGATCATTATCCTACAATTTCAAAATGCAGTTGCCTTGGCTGATGCGAAGATGTTTCGCTGTCCCGCTGATCTGACCTTTCCCTTTGTTTCTTCCCACACAGTCTATGATGCCAAGCGGTCGATCGTTTCCTCTTCCACGAGAAGGACAAGAGGGTTATGGGGGAGGGAAACAGAGATGGTATGAGGGAGCTAACCCAGTGGGGGGAGGCAGCGACCGCTGCTTTCGGCGGCGGTCGCTGCGAGGAGAGATTGTGGTTGTGGGTCCCTCACACACGAGTAAGCGTTTAAGAAGGGCACATCCACCACGTCGATAACTCCGGTTGCATTAAAACCGAGATGGGCGTCAGTGAAACATGTACGCAGTCATGTGGGACCACGGAAAGAACAACGACCACGTTGGCAGTTTACCACTACGAAATTCAAAACTTGTCGAAATCATTCTGATGTCAGGTAAATTTGGTACCGATTCATCAAAGAAATTTAGTTCCAATTGGCGAGAGGTAGGCGAGAAATATTGTGCAAATAAATTCCACTTCACGTAAGGTGCAACATTTTCAGAATATGAAGAAGACATCACTGAAAGGCATTGGGGCATGTATTTCTAATAACATGTGCTCCATTTGTGAATAATGGTACCGAGAAGAAAGTGGGGTTCACAAGCTCAATGGAGAAAAGAGGATAGCGAGAGTATGCCACAGAGGCTTTCGGAAAGGTACTCAGGGTTCACTCACAGGGAAATAGACTTCCGAACTGAGAAGTCTTAACACTCGTTAATACGCAGCATAATTCTTAATTCAAAAGAAATTCAAGCTATAAAAATTATGATACATAGACCTTGTGATCTGTCATTTCTTTTTAAGTACAATTGACGCGACAAAATCACTCTACACTAGCTCATTACATTCCACTCCCCACAGTTACATCATTAACGGGTCTTGCGCCCTAACTAAGCTCCCCCATTACCAAATACCATTTTTACGACTTCCAGGTTATGATGTAATTACTTTTAGCAGTGCTCTAACGGGTTCGGGTAGGATTTTGACGGACGCTTCACGGTCGCCGACGCTTCTGTACTCGCAAGCTCAAACTAACATGAGACGACATATCTTTAAGCTCCATATTACATATTATAGTAACTCATTCTTAGCTCTGCATACTCTCTTGATTTCATCCAAAAATGCCTAGTCTTTCCCTCACTCTACCTGATGAAAGAAGTCACTTTGTTTTTCCACACAGAATTTTTTTAATACGACCTAGGTCTCGTTACAGCGCAATATCTTCAGGTGAATTGGAAAATTTAATAAAAAATTCATATTATCTGAAGATGTTATACTGTAACGATACCTAGGTCGAAATAAAAAAAATCCATGTGGAAAATCCAAGTGTCTTCTTTCATCATGAGGGATTTTCACCATGTTACGCTTGTAACTTGGCCTCTCTCTACCTATTTTTCCCTACCTTCTTCCTCACTAATCGTCTTTAGCATCCCATTGCCTGTCACTATCTCGAAATTCGATTTTCTCCCTACGGCCGCACCAGACACTTTTTCCCACTAACATACCTAGAAATTCATCGCCGATTTTCCTTTCCAATTTATTTTCTCTAATTTTTCTTCAAACTTACATCTCAAAAGCCTCAAGTTATGATACCAAAGTTGACTATGAAAATGAATGAATTATTCTCAAGAAAAAACTAGTAAAACGGGTTACCCTTAATGAAGCATGTTACAATTTCTTTCTTTTATAAAACTAACCTCAAACATAAAGGGGAAACTGATTGCATATTCATGAAATGTTTTATTCGATTTTATCAATGATTTTACAGATATTATACTGTAAACTTCCTGCGATAATGTCTTTTTGATGTCTCTAATACCTTTTCTATTTCGACCTGTGTCAGCGATCTCTTTGAAAAAATCGTACGTGACTCTCTCCAAACTCTCAAAATGAGCCAGGGGGATCGGGATAGTGCGGAGGCTAACGTACAGGCTTCCTACTTCGAAGGCCTGGGTTCAAATCCTGATGACAACAAATATTTTTCAGTGATATCCCGATCCCTACTTGAAGTGTTTTTTTGGAGAGAACTTTGAGTGAGTACGACGTCCGTTGGATGGGACGCTAAACTGCGGACCCCTTGGCGCCTTTCGACAAGAGTAGGCTTATGCCTACGTCAGGTTTGTCTCCATCCTTAATCCTTTCCCCAGCCATCCCTAATGGCGCAAATTACCTCAGCTGTCGGTAGCCTCCCCAACAAAACCAAACCAAAAAAACTCAAAATGAGCCAGGACAAAATTTTTAGAGATGAACATGACACTCGACTTCCCTTTCTAAGTAAATTATTAAAACCCCAAGAAACATCGATATGTTATTCAATCAGATTAAATTGAGAGAAATAAAATACTAAACTAGGGTACTTACTCTTTTTCCTGCGTCATATTCAATAATATAAAGTTTGAACACAGGTGATAACATCCTTAGTACAGAAACTCGTGATAACAACCTTTATGCGTAGTATTAATTCATTTGTCTAGACACAAAATAGTTAAAACAAATTTTACCCAATTATAAATTTAACCATTAAATTATTGAACATTTGGTCATTTAAATACCCTGACAATTTAATCCCAATTGTAATTGTAGAGAAAATGAAGTTAAAAATGACACATGTATTTATCTTTACAGGGCGTTATTTTCAATTAGCAATTAGTGAATGAATATCTAGTATTTATAAATAAATTCTAATGCATGAAATTTGTGATGTATTTCAAAGTACGCTATCATTGGTGCCATAGCTCACCCAAGCTGTAAACACGTTTCATAAATCAAGGAACAATAGTTATGAATAAATGGGTAACTTGTTAAAAAATTAAAAACTACTGCTAATGTGCCGTAATACCCGGATTTGTGCAGTCAGTGGTCATCCTTAAAAAGTCTATAACACTATTTATTTCAAATTTAGGTCAAATATGACTGTTCAAACTTAAGCATCCTCTCGATAACATATGATCTATATGGTGTAAGCGCGACTTATGAAAGGAAATTCGATCCCCCGAGTCTATCTCAAAAGTATTTACCTATCCGCTCTCTTATATTAGTTTATACGATCATTTTTACCATTTCATTCTTATTTTTATAATCCTTGGTGCACATATCGCTCTGAATCTCTCCCTCTCTCATCATTGGTCTTCGCGGTCTATTCTGCTCGGCACCCATGACTCCCCCCCTCCTCCCAAGTACACCCCGCTCCCCGCCCTCGTGTATTTCTGGTTCACCGCCGACGTAATGTTTGCTCTCCAGTCCCTCAGGGCCTCTCTCCATCGACTCGTCTTTAGGATTTCCGGAAGAGGCATGCGATCGAATGTTCGATTCCGCTCCTTCAAATCGCCACCGTCTGCCTAAGGGGCTTCTTGCCATCCATTTTGCCACGCCCGTTCGTCTTCTAGGTATTCCGACCTCAGATAGATATGAATTGAGGAAATAGAACGAAACGAAGGAAGGAGAGCTGACCGTGTCGCCGCAAATTGCAATGAACGGACGTAATAATACCTACTGCGGTTGAATCTGTGAAGAGAAGATTGCGTGCATTACTTGTACTTATGCTCAAAAAGCTTACGTTTTAATTAGCAGCAAGGAAGATATTTAATGTTTGAAGGAGAAATGCAATTAGTCTTGGTAAAAAATGAAGAAATAGTTCGAAGAGTACGTGAAGAGAGAATTAAGCTTATGAAGGGCACTTGAAATAAGAAGAGGGAAGGTAATTGAGATGAAAGAGGGAAGATAGCTTACTGAAACCCAAAAATGAAGCAAACATAGATGGAGAGAATTACAGAGAAAGGCCAATAATACAGGTATTAAACGGGAAGTAGACAATGGATAACACAGGCCAACAGTGTTTTTGGTGCCGGAGCTTTTAATGTTGATTTAAAGAACAATTGGGGTGCTGAATCCAATTATGACACTAGTTTTTTCCTATCAGCTATAGTTTTCAAGATATAGATATGTTGTTACTTGCGTAAAAAAATCTTCTACATGATGATATGGGAATATTATATTAATAATTATCTCATTGGCCTACAATATAGAAATATACATAAAACTTATTGACAGTTTATTGAAAATAAAAGGAACACCGCAGAGTGGTTATAAATTAGTATACTTATAGATTTATTTAACTTTGGAAATTATTTTCCGGAATATATAAAATATTAAAACAACTAATCGTAAGATGTGCCATATCTAAAAAAGTAGAGCTGTTAAATAAAAACGGATTTCATATTTGGATTCAGCTCTACAAATATAGTTAAAATCATCACAAAGATTCCCGGCACCAAAAAAAATTTTTTTTTGTAGGTAATTATTCCTTCTACCTAACTCTGTTTTTGCATTCTTCCATTCTTCCATTTCTTCCCTCGCCCATTTTTCCAAGCATCTTGGTTGTAATCCATGGTTTTCTTGTCCTTTTTCAAGAGTTTTGTTTGAGACTTTCGATGTACCTTTTTTTTCATATGTTCCCATTTTTATCTATTTTCACCAAACTAAATCAGTTTAAATTATGATTCGAAACTTCATTCGCTTCTGGGAAACAGTGCGAATTGATCGGTTTGTTCCTAAATATGTGCCTAACCATAGTATAATCTGATATCTTTCTGAATCCCAGGACATTTCCCATGTTTAATAACGCCTATTTTGGTGAAAAAAACACTGAAATGGCTGCCCCACTGTGATCAGACGATTTTGTAGACGCCTCTCTGAGGGACATACGCTCGGCGGACTACGTTTTCTCTGGTTCCAACCTTTCAACATTTCTGGTATGAGCGACCTTACCAGGAGCAATTATCATCGTTGCCACCAGCAGAGCTATAATGGTCAACAGAACTCAGTCTCTTACATCACACCAAGGCTGCAGTCCATGTGGAAGGGCACATATACTAGTGTACTCGCACATTCCAAAATGATAGGTCACCAAACGACGAAAACACAGTCATATGGATACAGATAAAGGGGAAAGGATTAGAACATAAGCCTAGCAATTTGAAGGTTTGTGGTTAGAAACTCGGTCAAGGAAATGTTTTTCTGTCAGGAATCTGCACCTTTTCATCCTCTCCACTAACCATGCTTTTGTCCTTAAATAAGATTTTCTGTTTCAATCAATTTATATATATATTTTTTTTCACACATTGAAATTAGATATAAGGAAATGGGATAGGAAAACAATAAAAGACGAACACAGGAAAGGTGGGAAAGGCGGATTTGAGCAGATCACAAATGTAAAAATATTTCCTGATAAGGAATAAGGATAAGGAAATATTTTTACATTTGTGATCTGCTCAAATCCGCCTTCCCCACCTTTCCTGTGTTCGTTTTTATTGCTTTCCTATCCCCTTTCCTTATATCTAATTTCTATATGTGAAGAAATACTTATTCGCCGTATGGCGGGATTTCGTGTTTGAATGTATATATATTTTTCTCTCTCTCTCTCTCTCTCTCTCTCTCTCTCTCTATATATATATATATATATATATATATATATATACATTCTTATTTTATATATATATATATATATATATATATATATATATATATATATATATATATATATATATATATATATATATATATATCGATGATGTGGAAGTACTCACGAGAGCAATATAACTTTTGGACGGCACAATAGAACACAGAATAAAACAGCTAACACGTAAAAGGACACTCACACTAGATTATTTGAGCTTTCGGCCTACTCCGAGGCCTTCTTCAGGTCAGACTGTAGTATATATATAATAATTTTCCCAGAGGAAGGTGTTCTTACCACCGAAAATTTCGGAATACGAGTGAGTGTCCTTATGTACACTCGTTGTGTTTTTCTATATTTTTGTTGGGTCGCGCCTTCTCCTCCATTCCTTTGAATTACAGGATTCGTCCGGAAAATAAGTGTACTGAGCTCAGGAAAAAAAATGTATTACACTTTTACATATCATAAGCTAATATTCCTCAAAATAGGACCCTTGTGAGTCGATACACTTGTTCCAGTGGCGTTCCCATTCCTGGAACGCTCCCGCGAAGGCATCATCGGGAACCTCTCGAAGACACGTCGTCACGGCCTCTTTGACGGCGTCCAAAGTCCTGTATCGCGTTCCTTTCAAACTCCTCTTTATCTTCGGGAACAGAAAGAAGTCCGGTGGTGCCAAGTCCGGGCTGTAGGGCGGGTGCGGCAGCGTTGCCACGCCGTGCTTGGCCAAGAAGTCCGACACGACAAGCGCGGTGTGAGGCGGCGCATTGCCGTGATGCAGCCGCCAGATGTTTTTGATCGCTGGCCGGACGCGGGCGACTCGTTTTCGAAGCCTGTCGAGCACTTGGACGTAAAATGCAGCATTTACAGTTTGTCGTTCAGGTACAAATTCATAGTGGACGACTCCCCTTTTGTCAAAAAAGACAATGAGCTGATTACACTTATTTTCCGGACGAACCCTGTACATGTACTTATATAGGTGGGTCGCGGTATTCCAGGGGTAGAACGTTGGATTACTGACCGGAGGGGCCGGGTTCGATTCCCGGGAGAGCCTTTGTGGGCACCCGCAGCTCCACACAAGCTGTATGACTTTTCGGGTACCAGATCTTCCTGGGACACTAAAGCTGGCACAAGGCCTACCCTGAGAATGTGAGAATTTCATACGTCGTCGGGCTTAGTATCAACTAACAAATCGAACTTCGGGTTGATTACTGTGTTTATATGCATAGAGGTATACCTTATATATATATATATATATATATATATATATATATATATATATATATATATATATATATATATATATATATATATATATATACACACAAACATACATAGACACACCTCGGAGGCTTCCTAAACATTTTCAGCCCTTTTCTTAGTGGCCCGCTCCCCCCCAATCCTTAGTCCCCACTCCGCCCTGATAAAGATTTCACCTCCTTGCCTCTTCGCCCTTCCCGCACCCTAGACGCCACCCTCCAAGCGGAAAGAGAATCGTCCCGCTCCTTCCCCCGCCCTCATCCCACCACGCCCTGCCGTCGCGTGGAGAGGGGAGAGGCAACGACGTAGGAATCTCGGGGGGATGTTTTATGCGGAAAATAAAAGCTTGGTGGAACATGCCCAACGTTGCTCGGAGGGGAGCCATTTGTTTAACGACCAAGGGCATTGTGGGTAATCACTTGAGCTCGCTCCCTGTCTTAATTTACGCTAATAGAATGCATCGGATGTGGGAGAAACCAATTACCACTATTAACTCGCGCTTTCAACTTTAAATTTGGAATCATTAACTTGGAAATAAAAGTTTTATTACGTAGAGTTATTTTTATATGCATTATTTTTAGGGTTTATCGGAATCCAAATCTAGTGAGCACGAGGAGAACAACCCAAGATAATCAAATTAGAAGACAAGGGTGAATCCGTCATTTCCGGGCGCTTAGAAATGTTTGTGACCAAGGTCACTCAGTAAAACTCTTTGAAATGTGCATTATTTAGCGTTTAAATTTACGTAACTGCCAGATCAGCACGGCTTCTTGTGGATAATATAATAGCGAACACATGTTTATCTAAGAAATAACAGAACTGCTTCCTAGACCTACATAATATCGCTTAGAGTTTGGTATTCACTCACTCTTCATATCAGCCAGAAGCGACGTCTGGCGTGTGAGAGAAATTTCATTTTTCTTACGTTCGTAAAATCGATAAGGACGAGAGGAATCTAAAAAGTTATTATAACGTCTAATGCCATATATATGAACAACCCTCTACCCTACCCTCCATTCAGATGTAGAATGAGTCTTTTCATATGAAAAAAGAGTACGAAGTCCTCTCACTGAAGTGTAAGAGTTTTCATTTTTTAATAGCAAATAATTTCATTAATTTCTTTCCGAGCCCCGTGACGCGATCTTTCAGGTCACATCACTTTCATCATCCTTAACAACAGACTTGAGTATTACGTTTATTGAGTTCCACACCCCAAAGTTTCACTCGGTAATAAACTTTAGCCAATTACTGTCCGCCAACGTATTTACACCACCATTATATACGTTTTGTAATTCTTCCGCATGTTGGCAGATAATTAAATGCATAATAATATCGCATGTTGGCGATATAAATTAAGCATATGAGGATAGGGAAAACATCATTATGAAAAAATGATCAAGGAAAGTTCTGAATCGGTAAGTGAACACATTGGATAGGTACGTTCTCAAAATATTAAGAGCGCTAATAAAATTCCTGTGACTCTTTTCACCAGATAAATCCAAAAATTATACTCAATTAATAAAAAATGAGGAAGCCTATTAAAATTTTATGTTTTTATGTGCATTCAAAAAATCGTTCCCATTCTTCCACAGCGTTTCGGGAGACAAATTGATGCTCCGGTGAGCAGAGGGTTTCCTTTGCGAATCTTAGCATATTTACCTCCATTTACTTAAGGTAGAGGTTTTAATATAAGTTATTCAATTCTGGATTTCTTAGGGAAACTTCGAAAAATCTACCAATAAGGGGTGGAATGGCCATTCCAGGTTTCAGCCGAGTAAAGCAATTCATATCAAGAGTACACTATTTTCAATATGCATTCAGTTACTCCGTGTGTAAATTTTATCGATTAATTTCAGATGATAAGTCATACAAAATGTACATTTTGTGTCAAGTATATATTTCACCTTAAAGTGAATTGAGAATTTTATTTGAGCGAAATATATATATGGCAAGGGCGTGGAATAAGAATTAAATTCATAAAAATTCTTTAAGTGGTGGATATTTTCCTCCGATTTACGCGATATTTTAAGCATAAGTGAAATTTCACTGGAATTTATTGAAATAAAATTATTAAAATGCAATTATAATACATTCTAATGAACATGGGCAATTTGTGTTTTTGATTCAATACTTTATCGTCAAAATCTGTAGAGTTTTCACTTGAGAACGTAAAATATGGCAGTTGAAGAATTAAAAAAGGACTTCGAAAATCATAGAAAATATCTTAAGAAATCACTGGTTATAAACCAATCTTTTCTGGTGACATTTGTCAGGTAATCTTCTTATTAAGGCAAATAATATAAAAATTTTGCAATTCTACACATATTAAACATATTTGTCCTTCTGAGGACGAACGATTTTACTATCTAACGGGTATATAGGAGTAAATTGACTTTAAAATGGCCCTAAAGTCAGTGGAAACGAGAATATTTTGTCAATTGTTCAATTAGCCACATTCAAGCAATATTATTCGTTGTTAATTTGATCCTCTCAAAACCTACCTTCGTTTTATTTGGTTTATCAACATTAAATGTCTAATATGGCGGCATGAAATAGTTGCAAACTGTACGTCTGTTCATATCCCGGAGTGATGTTAATAAAGTGCTCAACAAAACCATATCATATATCTGAAGGGTGCAAAGTTATAATTGCCAAGGCATAAAAGGGGAAACTGGATACAACTAGGTTAATTATCACGGTCGGCAATGTAAAGGATAACTTCTTCCTCTATCCTCGAGCTATTAAGTGCTTCATGTCACTTCATTGTTCCAAATTATTATTACACTTTTGATGAAGTTCATTGAGATATCTTTTGCCTTAATAGGTACTTACAGTATCCCATACCAAAGTGAATTCGAGGGAATATTGAACATGATGCAATCAACAGTACATTTACGTTCACTTCGGTGTAACTGCGTAATGAGACCATGTTGCGTACATGAATGACTATTTTTATTTTTACTTCTCCAGGTAAATAATTTCAAAAGTATTTTACTGAAGATGAAATTTTTCCTTTTTTTACAGAATGCTCTTGAATTCCATTTTTATTTTTCTTTAGCGCACGTTCACGCAAATCTATGTCGTCATTTGAGTTGACACAAATACTATATGAAGTTCTTTGGTTCAAAGAACTGTTACGATCTCTGCCGGCGTGATTTTTGTATCGAAAATAACAGCTTTGAACGGCACGAGAGAGTTACTTCAGCCATATTAAATTAATTTTTCTCTAATCACACATATTCTGAGGCAACACAAAATGTTAGGCTTCTTAAAATTCATTGCGTTACCTATTTATAGCATGTGAC
Organism: Hetaerina titia; assembly: GCA_037158775.1. NCBI lineage: Eukaryota > Metazoa > Arthropoda > Insecta > Odonata > Calopterygidae > Hetaerina > Hetaerina titia. Next base: position 48,395,286 of record CM073772.1, on the reverse strand, counting down.
TAATGACCTAACTTATGAAAATATAAGTTTACAAGTGACGTTCGTTCATTTCAAAGCACCTCTCCTTGTAAAAACTGGAGCTACTGTACCTAGTGATGAAATTGATCGGTATGCGTTACATGTTTTTAAGGTAATCTACCGGATAAGGTAGGTTTTTGGATCGACACAACTATCAAATAAATATTTTGTGACTTCAAACAAAACACACTCCAGCAACCTACTCTACATCAGGTCCCTCTTCATCTCTGTGTACTTCTTTCCTCCATATCCTTTTAAAAAATAACGCAAAATGAATAGTTTTCCAAATACTAGAATACAGTTTCTTTATGCCTCCTTAATGTTTGTAGACTAAACCATCTACGGCTTAGTAGATTTAGCAACACTAGGGCTGAGAACTGATGTTATATTTACCGGCAATTTTCAGCATTGGTTTCCTGCTTTCCAATCGTTTCTACTATCATTAAACATTTTCACTAGATAATTAATATTGTTTAATATATACTCGTATATATAATCTTTTTTAATACTGTACGATTGCTTACGTACTGTCCTTTCCTCTTGCGTGTTGTCTATTTCTCCTGTGGTGAGGAAAAAGCTCCCTAACGCCATTTCTTGGGCAAAGAATCGGGGCACTTTGTTGCATAAATACTCCGCAGATCTGTCTAAATTACGTTTCCCCAATAGCTCAAGTGGTTGGAGAATTGGACCGTTAAGTCGAAAAATCCGGTGATCAAGTCCCAGCCAAGGAAATATAGTATTTCTGCGCTTGTGATCAGCTCGATTCCGCCTTCCCCACTTCTCCTGTGTTCGTCATTTATGCGTGTTCCTATCCCTTTTCCTTATATCTATTTCCACGTGAATGACTATATATATATTACATACATATACATACATACATTACATGTATGTGTGTGGATATATATTTATTTATACATACGATATATATATAATTATATATAGTTTTAGCAATGAATTGTCTCAAAATCCACATCAACCGGTGAAAAGTTTTAATTATACGATAGTTTATATGAAATCGCGCAATCTTTTATTGTTACTTGTTTGGTTATTGGTAAGCGGATCACGCAAATGAGAAACAAGTTCTATGCCCTGGGCCGACGTCCAATTCCACCTCGCTGTATTCACAAAATACAATAATATCCGTGGCTCAAAAAATTAACAATACTTCACTTTTATTTCGAAATTTTTAATTGAATAATACCTTAAGCAAATTTCAGGAAGTATATTCATGACTTAAGTCAAAAATTCTTCCAAAGGATAGCTCAGATTTATCCGTAAACGCCGCCCAATGTAATAACATTTAGCAAGTCAAATCTTGACCGAAAGAATTCTTAAGCCAATGACGAAACCACTACTAGCAGCACTAACTGCAAGTACTAGCTGTAAGGGAAATCCATCGCGTTAGCTTTGTTGGGGGACCTCAATAGACTTGCCAATAATCAGGTTGCGCACTATGAATCGCTCGGCAAATCACTGGACAAAATTGTCATACAAGTGCGACTTACCGCGTCGTGGAAGGCGGATCGAAAACGTTTCCTTTTTCCATCTCAGAGGAGTGGATCAACGGTTGAACTCGGCGTATAAAATACGGTCCCTGTTACGGCTCGACTGGGTTCAACCTCCTTATTTCGTCCTCCCGCCCACGGTCCTTCCTCCCCACCATTCGCTCACCCACCCTACCACTCTTCAGCTACCCCGTCCGAAGCAACCAGCCTCCTTCCTTCCCTTTCTTCTTCTCCCTTCTTCCGGTCCATGCACACTTCTTTCTGACCGGCTCTCGCCGCTATTCTAAACTATTGATTGATAGTGTGCATTGTAGGGAGTGGGCGTGGGGAAGGGATACGAGCGAAGGGAGGGTATTGGTAAGGGGACGCCTCAATGCACCTTTGAGGAGTCGTCTGACAGTGGGGAGGACGGTGAAAGATGATAAGTAATGGTACTTGACTCCTCTCTCTTCTTCTACGAAGATCTTACAATCCACCCCCTCTTTCTCCGTCCCCTCCGTCATCGTCGTAAACCCCTTCCTCTTTCATTAATTGACGCTTTCTCCTCAACCCTCAAACGGCTAATCCTCTCCTTAGTGATAATTTATGATGAAGGGATGACTACTGTGAGCGAAATTGCGATCGAAAATTAGGGCACGACAATTACTCAGGGCATATGCGCATAGCGATATAAACGTCCGATGAAATAAAACGTATTATGTGTTCAAATTTTTAACAATCTCTCTTAGTTATCCAAGTTACACTTATTAGATCTCCACTGTTATCTAAACCGTCTTCCATAACTAAATGCTTTTATATTGATATAAAGGGAGCAGGACATTTGGTCTAGCCAAAAATTGTTCCACAAAAATGCAGAGCAAAATATTTACGTCAATTTTTATTCATGTATATCAATAATGTATACTTTGAGTGCCGCTGCATATGGATAACTCTTTTTATCAGCATATATTCGGGCATAAAATAAAGAACAATTATGTATTTTCCACTTGTTAACGAGAGTGTGTATGAAGAGTGTTTAAAAGTTTTGCCATCGTCATAAAGAAAAACTTAGTAGAGAAATTTCAATAGTAGCGGGCTTAACCATGTGAAGATCCATATTTAGGAATTTCAGAGCGTAAAAATCATTCGCCTTGACCGGAATACGAACCCGGATCCCTCGATATCCGGCCGAGTGCTTTAACCAGTTAAGCTATCGTGGCGTCCTCTGAAATTCAGAAAAACAAACTGTAAATTCACAACACGTTTTGTAAATTTACAAAATTTGTCTTATTCCTCCTTAGTACAGCAAGTTCACCTAAAAAAAATGTGTGGAATTACAAAGTCAATAATTTCATTTCATTGCAATACGTATTTTAATGACTTTCGCCCCTTTCCGCGGGGGATGCTTCTCTCAAGGAGGCGAGAGCCTTACCACGCCCTGCCTACCTCGACATGTCTTTGCGTATCCTTCATCCAAAGCAACCAATCTCATCAAGTATTGCGATGTGAGCTTTTTTGTATTCCGCTTGCCAACCGGAATTAATATACTCTCGCCTCGCCACGGGGTGCTCAGAATAGCAATTAAAGATTTGCATCGTGAAAAAAGAAGTTGGCTTCGTCCTTTGTCAGATTGGATAAGTCTTTAAGATACCCAACGCATTCCCTTAGGAGATTTTTCAGTTTGAGTGAGGATAGTTGAACAAAATTAAAGCCAACGATGACACAAAGCAGGGGAGAGAACAGATTTTAAGGCTACGAATTCAGAACATTCGAAAATATCAAAACCCTAATATAAATGAACCAGCCTCGTGAATAAACTAAGGAGTTACTCTCGTTTTATAATTGTGAACGGGACACCCTTGCTCACTAATCAGGTCAAAAGCGCACTTGAGAAGTATTCCTCAAGATGAAAGAGTATGATCAACCTATCAAATGTATTTGTCTTTTTGTCAATGCATACTATTTATTCTTACGCCTCACCTCCATTAGCTAATCTTTGAAATTTTTTAGCTGTATGTTATTAATAATACTTCTGACTATATTTAATAAGATTTCCTCAAGCCGTACAGGCTAAACCCCATATGGGCTAAGGAAATATTATATTATTCAATATAGTCAGTCTTAAAAAGGTCGTAAGAAGCTTAATTTATCCATTACAATAATACTTCTATCAATACCGCACAAATCAATGCGAAGGTTGGTTTTGAAATCAGTGGGTGGAGTTCACCTTTTATTATGCCTTAAACGATGCAGAAGTAGTTCTCGGGCTGGACTGCGTGAGAGACATTTTTGGCTCAACGTTTCTCTCCCGTTGCAGGGAGCGTCTTCAGGAGCGAAGAAGCACTTCGCTCCTGAAGACGCTCCCTGCAACGGGAGAGAAACGTTGAGCCAAAAATGTCTCTCACGCAGTCCAGCCCGAGAACTACTTCTGCATCTCTCAACAGCTGCGAAAGCCTACGATCTACCATGCCTTACACGACTTTTGAAATTGACATGCCAACAGGGTAGAGGGGGCATTTCTTCTCTATGTAACTCGCGATTTCACACGTAGATGGGATCCCTTGCTTTCACTCAGCTTGGGTGGAGCTGAGAGCGTCCACAGTCATCACATGGAATAGAACTCTGGTCCTCCGTTTAGAAGCCCAGCGCTCTTCTCATTGGACTTTCAATCGCCTCCTTGTATTCCAGGGTCACTAGATAGCGTTAGTTTGAATCTCAATTTAGTAAAGTGTAACTACCAATTTTTTGATTGGGAGAGTGTGATGCCGGCTGAATTTTATCTTTTATGTTACCTCTTATCACAGTCTTTCGCGAATTATTCTACAACTCTCTTTTGGTATCAAAAAGTTTAGAGTGCACATTCATCATTTCCTTGGTCTTATTCTCGCTCTCTGCGTACAATTCGCCATTTGATTGGAAAAGAGACGACCGAATACAAGAGGGAAAAAGACACCCCTGGCCGAGACCAATAGCATTAATTTCAGCAGTGGTGGAACGGGAATTTTGGGAATATGAATACCGAACCTCGGAAAAATCAACGTAATGACAACTCTTTCCCCGCTTCGTCCACCCCAGTTCCAGTCAATATCCACGTTTAATGTGATTATATTCTCAAATATGAATTTCCTTAGCGTCAATTGTGCGAGAAGAATGGACCCAACCATCGAATGATTGGTAGCATTCGGGAGTTATTAGACCAGCTGAGCATCGCACAAAAAATAAAGCCGACCATTACCAGCGAGCAATATTTCACAAATAGATCAATAGAGTGGATATGGGAAGGAAAGAGAGTTTTGGCAACCTCCTGCCATTAGGTGCAACGTCTGAGAAAAACATACACGATAAACTTTTCTTAAAACACAAAAGTCCTCGGTAGACACTTTATTTTTGGTCCCTCATTAGCTAGGCGAAAGCGAAATTATTACCCAGATATTTAATTCCCGGGCTCATTTTTGGATGGAATGTGAATTTATTGAGTTAAGGGTTGTCGCTATCCATCTTCCCATTTTCTAGGGGCATATTAGTTGGGGAGGTAACCAAACTGCTGCCATCTCCTGTCTGCCCCCCCGGGAGAAGGTACCAAGGGGAGAGAGGAGGGTGTAGGGGTCGCAAGAGACCCATGAATTTCGAGGGTAAAGCATGAGAGGAATGGCAATGGGTGGAACACGATGCTAGGGGAGAATTTTAAAACAAAAAGAAATTGATTCACCATTTATCAGTCGAAGGCGGACTGTCATCCTCGAGACCACCGCACGTGGCGATTTAGTTTTCCTGCGAATGTTAAAAACTGAATCGCATGAGAAACAGCCGTAGCTCACATCTGTGTGGGTTACTTGCTAATGGATCATCAAGCAAATTGTGTCCTTCTTCGCTCGGTTTATACTTCGTTCTTTTCTGGTGATCTGGATTCACTTATTTTTAGAGAGAGGGAGAAGATATTATTTAAAAAAACTGAAATCCAGGATACAAGTTGAGCTTTTTTCATTAAGAAACCGGAGCATTTGATGAAAACCTATTTGTTAATTAGGGTAAATAAATAAATCAAATAAAATAAATTGATGTAGGTATAAGTTTACTTTCTTCTAATTTTGGTATCGTTTTTTTTTAAATTTAATACTAAGAAATGATTATTTCATTTGGTGCTAATGTGTTGTACTACCCATTCAAACGTTTTTGCGTTGCAGATTCGAATATCACTGCACTCTTCCTCTCGCTCTTTAACCTTGGTGGGGAATTACGTATTACCTGGTGAGACAGCTTAGCGTTCCCGCAATCATTTTCTGTCGAAGGTTCCAACCTGGAGACGCTCTTTGGAACTCTAGCAAAAATGCTGTCTACCAAATCGAACGAGTGGGGTTAAAACGAGAAGAATGCGAAGATTATACACTACCAAAACGAAGAAGAGCGTGATGAATGAGCAAAGCTGATTTCTAAATGCTTTGCGCATGGTATGAATGCTAAAAATAAATTATATAACCCACCCCTAGATGGTGCTTTGATTTCGGAATTCTCTCGAAGAGTTCTCTCTTTTCATAATTACGTGCGGGAATATAAATGAATATCCGTGACTGCTTTTCCTCTCGTATTTTAATCGCGCCTCCTTTCGCTTGTAGTTTCGGTTGCTAAATTCGACGAAATATTTATCTGTAAATACAATTTCCAATCGCTATTTACCAATTAGTAATTGAGCATTATTTTGATGGGTAAAAATATATTTGTCGGTGATACTTCACGTCCCTGATTTTCAAAAAAATGTATTCGCGAATCAACCATTTTTTTACACGCATTTATTGTACGTATGCAACATAATAAATTTTACGCGTAGTTTGACATTTGTTAAAAAAATTTCGAAGGCAGAAGCCGTCGATAATTTTAGGAGCACGGCCGTATTGATTTACTACTAGTTCTACAAATATCAGATGGTTTGAGACTATTAAGGGAGATATTTGAAAAAAAATGTCCAAGATACGAGTAAAATATTCATGCGTCATGATGTATATTACCATTTTTTATTTACAATTAAATTACAGTCGTTAAATATAATGTGACTGCAAAGTTTGAAATTTTGGCTGAAAAAAATGACTGAATTATTAAATGTAAAGTAAAGAATTTTTTTAATCCAAGTATATCGGTTTTTCTGCACTTAATAATATTTTTTTATAAAATATTATTATTATATTTTTGTTATAATATTTTATATAAAATATTATTATTTTTTATACTTATACTTTATTTCAAACAAATTCACGTTTTTTTTCAGATATATATTTCCGATATATCATACCCATAAACCGTACCTGAGGATGACGCATATGCGTTGAAACTCGTCGTACCAAATAAAAAATTTGTGGAAAGTACCTAGTATTCTTCTTTCATTCAAAAATAAATTTCCACGTGGTCAATCCTGATACTCATCAAGTGTACATACACAAATTCCAAAAAAAAAAACTCTAGGGTTGGATAATATTTTTGTGAATATTTTCGAAATGCATTTGTTTTTCAAAGCACGCACCTATTTCCTTAAAAATTCCGAAGTCGATTATAGTGGTCATATTTGACGTTTTCCCGACGCTCGATTCCGGTGAATTCTTCGCGAGTTTACCACTGGGCCAGGGCGACAGCTGTTTCAATGACTAACCCTGTCTTCAGGGTGTCCATGACGATCTATTACTGTTATAAATGCAATTAGCACCATTGTAATCGACCAAAAAGTTTTTCCTTGAGAGGCAAAGACATAAAGCAGCGAATACAAGATGTTCCTGACCTTTCAGTACTACGGACGGAGAAGGTTGAAACTGAAAACTTTCCGGCTGAGGTATGTTAGATCAGGGAGCTGGTATCATCGATCAAGAGGGTATCTTAGGATGATCATTCTTAATCTATTTCATTCGGCGATGCCAAATTATAGACAAAAAGCGCGTAAGATCCCAATGTACTTCCTGTAAAAATTACGTCATTTCTGCGTTATAAATGTAACAGTATGGCAATGAATATCAACAAGCAAATAGCAAATATGAACAAGCAAACGTCCAACGTCACTGAACTACTGGATAGAAACAATTACTTGAAAGGGTTGACGTGTGTAGCTGACAAAAGTTAATATGACCTCAATAAAACTCAATTACCAAAGCTGGAACTCTTTCATTTGATCTAACTTTCATATTTCACTGCCGTCGAATTGCAACAAGATTTTCCTGTCCACGAACAAGTTTAAGTAACACATTCAATAATCGCAACCCTATGCGGAGAACTTGGTCAGACGTCCTAAATTAAAATAAACTATATTTAAATATATCATGGTAAACATGACTTAAAGAGCATTTGAAATGAAAGGTTTCGCTAATTTTATGATCTACATTTCAGTAACTAAAATATGAAGCGATAATAATAATATTGTGGTTACGTTTCATTTCTCATTGCCCCAATTGGGTCAAGACCCGTGGATGAGAAGGACTACCTTAGAGATTGAGAATATGACAAACCAATAAGAACCACAACCTTACTCTCATGGCACTAGTTCAAGGGTATTTATCAATTGTAAAAATAATTAATCGAAAAAATGAAATTGTAAAAACAAATGTAAGAATAATCCATAGCGGGATTTTTCTTCTCATTTGAAGTAGGAAAAGGATGAGTTACCAATGATCAGTTAAAGGGTTGGTTGATTGCTCACTTTCAAAGGGTCAGGACCAAGGCAATAGTTGCGAAATGTTTAAATACATTTACTATTTCATTATTTATCTTTATACTCTCCTTTTTATTTTTCTGAGAAAAGTATTAGATTCTTCGCTATCGTCAGCGATCCTTGAAATGCGAATATTTACCAAAGTGAGGACTTTGGTAAAATATTCCCATTTTCATCGAAGATCAAAAATGCAAAAGTACCAAGTTCAGGTCACTGATTAACTAACGCCCTCTTTCAAATAGCCAAAGTCGTCTATGATTCCCCCCCCCCCAAATTCCCGATGAATCCGGGAATTTTCAAATATTTCAGAACCAAAGGAACTATATAAAATAAATTATTTGCATAAAATGTTGAGCACCTTTAATAGTAACTAATGACGGTGTCTATGAATGTTTCGGCTACATCTACAAGATGTGCAGTCATACGCACCCTGTATTAGGCAGCTCGGCAACATCTGTCCATCCACTGATTACTGGCTACGAACCTCCACTCGGCAGATTTGTGATGTCGTCGAAATATAGTGGTTTCTCTATGAGTTCTATCAAAAGAACTTTGATTAAGTAGGACATAAAAAAAGGATTTTGAGAAAAACATATAGATACGTTAACCAAATATAATTACACCAGCGCAACATTTATAGAAGAAAAAACGGAAAAATTTGGCTGCAGAAATACGTTGGATATCGGTAATATCAAATTCGCGAGAACGTTGCGTCAAAGGGTTCACTCGACGAGGAAACTGAAATGCAAAAAAAAAGATAAAAGAGAGCTGCGCCAATGAAACTTCGGATATCAATCGAATGGGAGAGCTGCGGAGATACTCTGGCGCTATCGAGTTACTAAAATGAGAAATGCAATTATAGAACCGTCTTCCAACCGACTCCGTGGCGCAACGGTAGCGCGTCTGACTCCAGATCAGAAGGTTGCGTGTTCAAATCACGTCGGGGTCAATGTTTTTACCAACCGCGAATGATCTTTTTTCATTGATTGAATACTTACACTTTCGACAGTTTCGTTACATTCCTTCAGGAATTTTGTGAACTAAAATCAATTTTTGCTTAAACATCATTTCCGATATTGCTTATTACTCATGTGGCTATGATATATTGTGCACCGTTATTCAACTGGCTGGTGTTACAATTAATTTGGCTCTTTCATTGTAAATCGTAAGTGGCAAAATATTTATAAAACTAACGGGAATTACAGTCTCTGTAGGAGGTTAAACTGATGTAATTAGAGTTGATTACTCATTAAACTAGTACTAAGTAGCGCTAACAATTTAAAATATTTGCATTAATGACTACCGACTAAAAATAAATGTTTATCGCTAATATTTAATAAAATTAGTGAATATTTACCGAATCTGCCATTTTCTTAATCTTAAACCAAATTTTACACGGGATCCCATCATGCTGCGATAAAATAATATTCATCTGACATCAGAGTTGATCGATTTTAATTCCATTGGATAAAACGTGATAATTTATTCAAATACCGTAAGACGCTCTTAGCAACAGGAAACAAAACGATTTACTCACACCAAATCTTATTACACAGCAAGTGCGGGTTTAGCTGTTTTCCTCTTCCCACTTAACCTTGCTTAAATCAAACTCTAAAGGAAGTACCATAAACTTAGGCGAACGTAACGTAGAAAAAATTGACCAATCATTTAACCCAGAAATTTTCACGAGCAGGGAAAGGTGAACGTCCAAGTCTTACTGATGGGGTCGCGAGCAGGGGAGAAGGGCACGAGTTTTGGGAGCGTACAATTTTTGACGCAATAAGTTTAGTAAACTTGCAGCTCAGATTTCATCCCTTGCCGTCGAGCAATTGGCTGCTGCTCCCTCGTCTTAATTCAGTGTAACTCGGCAACTAACACTCTCGCAGGTGAGGCGTAATATAGCCGAAACACTCCTAAGTGCTCCCCCTCGCCCCTCACTCCAACCGATCGCCCGTCCCCCGTCCTCCCTCGCCTCACAGTTTCCAACCTATCCCACTCTCCAAGACCGAAATACCCGTCCCCACTCTGCAGAACCCCCCCCCCCTTTACCCCGACCCACATACACTGCACCCCCACTCCCAGGGGGACAATCCCCCGTCTCCCACACCACCGCCCGCTTTCTCCCTCCCAGATCACTTTAATTAGAGCTCGCTAACGCAATTAGTCTTCGCCGCTCCTGCTAAAGCGATCAATTCGAACGGTGGGTCCCTTTTACTCCCTCCTCCCCCCTCTTCCCCTTCCTTTCCCTTCTCCATGCGAACCCTTGAGCTTCCTTCCTTTCTCGCCCCCTCTCCCTCGCACCCCTATTCCGCCCCCGGTTCCAACTCCATTCCCCCGACCCACCTACATCTCCCACTCTCCTCCGGTTCTCTTCGCCTAGGCTCCCCCGTCCTGCCTCCGTCTCCCCCAACTCCACGCTTTTTCGCACTTCATTCCCCCTCCCTCTAGGCATTTGCGCCATTACCCTCTTCCCCATTCGCTTTCCTTTCCCTCCTCTAAAACTCTCCCTCCCCCCGTCCCATATACCCACCTCGCCTTCGCTCATTCCCGCCACCTCTCCTAATATCCTTTTCGGGTGTCTTCTCACCGCCACATTCCCGCTCCCTTTCCTTCCTTCCCCTTCTCCATCTGCTATTACTCCAGCTCTCTTCCCCAACCTCCTCTCCATTACCATGGGTGTTCTCCGCATTGACATCGATAATTGTCATTATGATCTCTGTCGACGGCGATATCGCGATAATCTGTAACCGTAAACTTAGTATGCCTTCAAGCATGAGCAGTACTTCTCCCATGGAGGTATACCGATATCAAAGGTCATTCGGCGCGATCCAGAAAGCTCTATCATTTAGAAGAAACATCTCAAATGTAAACATAGGTGTACAAAATAAAAATCTGCCACAGTCGGTGTAAACTCTTTGATAGGTCACCACATATATTGGTTTCCTCTTGATGACTCTCTTCCTTTCTTTCCAAAGCCTTTCTAAGCGTAGAGAGGGATTATTTTCAGTGCATAAAAGCCTAAACCTTCGAGCTATTAATGAATATTAAACTTTTGTTTGACGAAACAAATTTATTTTTGCTACAATTCTATTCTAAGGAAATTTTCGTGACAACAATATGTATTTATGTTGCATTTTACCAGTGACAAAATGTATTTGATAACAAAATTCTATCCCCTTGATACTCGAATAGAGTTTAAGTTACTTTGACAACCTACGCTTGCCTTGGAACTCTGATTTGACAGCCTGCGCCTCTCTATTTTCTCTCCTGCTCCTTCTCTTCGGGGAAGTTTATCTGGTGGTCCATACCGTATGAAGCGTGAACGTTCTTGCGTAGCTGTTTGTGGGCTTTCTTAGCTGCGAGGTGTTTCGCATCGACACCTGGCCTCAGGGTTCCTCATCTGCATGGTTAGCACGCATTATTAGCATTAAACTCCTTTCAGCGATAAGGTTAACTGAAAGGGACGTTAACTTCGCTTTATTGAATTTGTTTCTTACTATACACACCTTCAAGTTTACACAAACTGTCCAATTGTGTTCCCACGGAGGGTCAATGGATTTCATCCGATTAAAAAAAATTCACTGCTAATATTTATTTTTGTTAAAACTGTAATTAATAGAAAAATTAGGATATTTTGTAACCTAATAAGGATCCTCAAAGGGAAAACTACTACAAGATCGCACTTAAATCCTTATTTTGATTATAAATTTGTTGAAAATACTCTTTTACGCATATCATACGATTCAAAACCTGACTTTTTTATTAAGAAGTTTAGTCCTTAGCAATGGCAACCCATATTATGCACACGAAACCTAAATTCTTCTCAGTTTCTCTTACACACCCCAACTCCCATTTCCTACACACTACTAATTATGCTTGATATCCATGTAACAGCTTCCACGTCTGGATTTATGTCCAAAATCATTAAATATCACACAGAGGCCATGAGCTACTACATTGATTTCAAAATATCATATTAAGGGATATTTATTATAAGGTTGTTGTTTAACCCAACCATTTTCAATCCAGGGAAGTAAATTCACAAATCCTTACGTGCGCTGTGAAAATCTGCCTCGGGAATCAAACGAAGTAGACAGTCGTTGTGCGTGGCAGTACGTTATCGTACGTTTCTTATCGTACCTAAACACGAATGCTAAAATGTTCTCTAGGGATTTAGGATTGATGACTGGTTTTAGGAAAGTTAGTTCATAATTAAACGTACCGTCAATATCAAACTTCAACTTCTAATTTTAGGTGCTCCGCATTAAAATTTAAAACGTGACTCCACGAGACCAGGGAGGAAATCGCGCTCCACGCAGTATAACCCAATCAGGAAGATAGGGTCACTGATCCATTTCAAAGTGGTGGTGGGGTAACCGCACCAGCCGAAAGGTGTTCAAAGACTTAGGAGCATAAAAGCCTTCCGCCAAAGTTCTGCTAGCCCTGAATTTTATACTCACCGTTGCTCTCGAGACGAATAGTTCCCGAGTCGCACCGTTGTGGAGAGGGGCTGTCATTGAAAAATTTTGCACTCAAAGTTTACGTAAATTTTCCACGAAAGAGAATTCCACGGAGAATACACTGTCAACATGAGCTCACGAACACACTAATTCTTAAAATGTTGGTATAATAAGGAATACTGTTCAGCTATGAATTATTTTTTGCTTACAATTTGTGAGAAAATTTAAATTTCAAATCTAAATCAGTCGTTAAGAAATATTTAACTAATCAATGTGGCATTTGAACATATTTTGAAGGTACCCAAAGAAGAGAATGATTTTTCAAGATGTGAGAAAGAAAAGTACGTCATTTTGATTAGATGTACCTTGCCTAACTCATAGGGAAATTGCAATCTGCAATCATTACTCGCTGAGAAAAAAAAGATAAATTTTCTTTCCGAGTATAAAATCTTTAACCGCAAACTTAATGCTCGCATTTCCTGGATGCTTAAAATTCTTCATTTTTCTGTGTTTTAACTCTTGATCAAATGTCTAACTCGCCAAATGTCTCCGCTATGGAATTCAAATATTATCATCTCAAGCAGAGCACTCAATTTCATATTCATTACGGATGGCTTATTTTTCTAAAATGATTTATTGGGACAGCGTGGTAGCCCAGTAGGTAGTGCGATGGGCTTTGGGTTCAATTGGATCGGAGACTGCTCGGTTCAAAGGAACCCTCCGGGATCTGATCTCGGTCAATTCCACTGAGCCTCTGAAATCCAAGCGGTGCGATTTTCTAGTTAATATAGCATGGAAACCAACCAAATGGGGAAAGGAATTGCCGTCTCCCCTGATATGAGAAATTCGCGACCCCTAGGGCTTTCTGTTCCGAGTTATTCCCTCGCCTGTCGTAAACAAACCTTTTAGATTGATTACTGTACTTTTTTGGCTCTGCTTCATTATTTTAACACTCCAATCATGTCAAAGGTCATATTAGGGTTGAATTTCATGAACGTACGTATCTTGACTTCGAGTATTCATCCGTTCAAAGGAAGGAATCACTGGAATACCACCATAGAATACCGCGAGAATTCTTCCGTTTTCTTGTGTCAATTTCAAATCAGTTTTTATATCACCATTAAACCGGTTTTAATTTTTAACGTCCCATTGATGAAAATATTTTAAATAGGTAATTATATAGTGATATCATGTCGGCCTAGTTGGAGAACATCGTTCAATGAGAACCCGTACATTGAAATGAGCTCTAATAAAGTCCAAAGTTTTTTAACAAAGAATATCTATTCCTCTCTAAAGAGAATACTCTCTAGGATTAATTCTAGTCCACTTAAAATAAACGCATATCCTTCATGGTAATCGAGTTGCGTTAGATGGTAAATAACATAGTTAAATAACTAAATAGGAACGCTATCCTAAGGGAGGCTACAATTAATTTTTGGTCAAAAATTTTATTCGTTCAAAAGCACTTTATTTAATCATAAATTGAAATAATTACGCCATAATGACTAAAGATATAAATATATATCCATATATATAATATATATATATATATATATTATTAGGTAATCTACCGGTTAAGGTAGGTTTTTTGGATGGACACAACTATCAAATAAACATTTTGTAACTCCAAACAAAACCCAATCCAGCAATCTACTCTACGTGCATCAGGTCCCTCCTTCTTCATCTCTGTGTACTTCTTTCCTCCCTTCATCCCGTCCAACTTCCCTATCCTGTTCCTGCCCTTTCCTCGCTTGCCAAACATTCTCCCCTCTTTTACCTTCTTCAACATTCCACTACCGCTCAATACGCCCTTCATCCATTTTTCCTGCCTCCATATAGATATATATATATATATATATATATATATATATATATATATATACATATACATATATATACATATATCATCAGTCTTTTAGTCCTAGGATTGGTTTACTGCAGCCCTCCATTCTACTCTATTCAATGTCCATTCCCTCAATCCTAGATACATTCTCTGTATTATATCCTCCTTAATTTGTCCTATGTATCATTGTCTTCCTCGTGGAATCTTTTCTTCTATTGTTCCTTCTATTATATTCCTAATTAATCCATTATTCCTCAAAGTGTATCCAATCCATCCATTTCTTCTTTGCCGCAGAGTTCTCCATATGGGCCTATTCTCTTCTGCTCTTCTATATGCTTCATCATCATATATCATTTATTATTATTTTTCCATTATTGGCTCGGATACTCTTTGATTTTCATTTTCTTTCCCCGAATAACCCCTTTTTCTAGTTTACAAGTCATCTCGTTATTCCCTTTTTCATGTTCTCGTTTATTTCCCCACAGCAGCTTTCTAACCATTCTTCCTTCGCCTTCTTGCACTCTCGTATGACCTTGTTTCGCAACTGTTTATAGAGGTCTTTTTCACTCTCATTTCTTGGATTCTTGTATTTTCTTCTTCCGTCAATGAGAACTCTTATTTGAACTGTTAGCCATGGTCTCTTAGATATCTATACCTTACTCACTAGGAGCTCAACTGCAGCTTTAGTAATTATGCTCTTCATTTCTTTTCATCCACCGTCAGCGCTGGAATTCTCATTATTTCCTTCTATTTCCCTTTCGATGACCGTGGTGAAATTTTCTCTTACGCTATTTTCTTCCAGTATCTTTGTGTTCCATCTAAGTTGTTGAGTCTCTTTCTTCATCTTCTTGTGTCGTAGTCTGCTGACCATGATCACCAGGTTGTTATCGCTATTTATATCTGCGCCGGGGTAGCTTTTACACGTCTTAACTTGGTTCTTGTATCTCTTCCTGATAAGGATGTAGTCAATTTGGTATCTTGCTTTGTCTCCAGACATCTTCCATGTGTATCATGTTCTCAGATGATAATCGAAGATGGTATTTTCCACTACCATGTTTTCCTCATTGAAGAATTCTATCAGTCTCTCTACTACGGCCTTTCGTTTTCCCAATCCGTAGTTTCCCAAGCTATTCTTCTTCACCCCTCACCGACCCTCGTATATATATATATATATATATATATATATATATATATATATATATATATATAAATTCACTGATAGTCATAACAAACACAGAAACCAAAACACACAAAAGAGGGAAAACTCACTGGTTCTCGAATTTTCGGTGGTCCAACCACCTTTCTCAAGAGGAATTAGGAACAGAACTGTTCCTAATTCCTCTTGAGAAAGGTGGTTGGACCACCGAAAATTCGAGAACCAGTGAGTTTTCCCTCTTTTGTGTGTTTTGGTTTCTGTGTTTGTTATGACTATCAGTGAATTTACATTACACGTTTCTGGGTTTTCCAAAAAAGTGTATATATATATATATATAAATATATATATATATACATACATACATAATCAGTTTCCAAAAGATGTGGCCACCTGTGGGGCTTGGGAATTAGTTCTATTGTTTCAGGCTTTCCTTCGTGGAAGTATTTAATATCCATACTAAAAAGAAGGACTTGTACTTTGCCACAGATTTTTATAAAATGGTACAACGCGTTTCACCGACTTGCGGTATCATCAGGTACAAATTTACTTAGTAGATAAAACCATAAACACAGTAATCAACCCGAAGGTCGGTTTAGTAGGTGATGGTACAACTCACCCGTGTAACAAGCGACACCCGTGTAACAAGCGACACCCGTGTGAATATTCACACATCAGGGTAGGGAGGCCAGTTCCTTTCCCTGTACCGGTTATGGTTTCCCAGGAAGATCTGGTACCCGAAAAATCAACCAGCTTGGGTGGAGCTGCAGGTGCCCAAGGTGCCTTTCCCGGGAATCGAACCCGGGACCCTCCGGTCAGCAGTCCAAAGCTCTACCCGCTAGACCACGGCGACTCGCACTTAGTAGATATTAAAATATAATTTATAACATATCCATATAATAAAAATCTGTGGAAAAGTACAAGTCTTTCTTTTTAGTTTGGGAATTAGTAATTATATCTGCGGCTGGTATGACTGACTCGTAGAATTGGGTCGTCAGTTAAGTATGCGCATGATCCCAGATCGTGTTGTCATTAATAAAATGACAGTGCACACAATTATCACTGACATTTTGGCGATGCGAAAGATCTGCGCTAAACTCGTCCCGTAGGTCTTGGATGGGCAAGGGTAGAGTCGAGGGTCTGCTTGCGAAGACCTTCTGCAACAGCATCGTACAGATTCCACAACACCTTTATATTCCCGAATTGACACCATCAGATTACTTCCTATTCCCAAAAGTGACATCCTCCCTCAAACCACACCACCATGGGACCCTAAGTGCCGTCAAAGAAGCTTGCACGCGTACTTAAGGACCTTTCGGAATCCGCCTATCGGGGATCCTTCAAGTCGTGGGAAAGCTGCTGAAAAAAGTGTGTTGACGCTCAAGGGATGTACTTTGCAGAATTTTTATACAATGTAACAACATCTGAAATGAATCTATTTTTCCGAAACCTCTCCCGACACTTTTTATACAATCCAGGTAGAAAGTGAGGTGACATTTTTTTCTTTGGTGTATACATTTATGTTGTAGCAGTGGTATTTTTCTGTTACAACTGATTTTTTACGGGGGTTTTCGAACGGATTGGCTAATCTAAGGACTTTTTTTTAAGAGTGCTTACATCAAAGAGGACGGAGCGTAACAAATTTCTTGAGAACGATTTCTGGATGACTTTCACCCTAATGAAGACGGAAGAAGGAGGCCTTTAGCTTCGAAAAGAGTCGGCCGGTGTGAATTGAGATTTTGGATAGTGCGTGCGACGGATAGCGAATTGAGTCCGCGGGTTGCCGTCCCTCCTCCCCCTATTTTCATGCTGACTGGTGCCCGATAATTTGAGAAGTCCCCTCCCGAGTGGCGCAAAACCCCTTAAGCCCCAGTCAATTTTGTTTTCCATCTCACTTCCTCCTTTGGTTACGCACTATTCTTTCCTCTTTTCCTCCTCCAATGAATCACCGACGCTTCCAAACGACTCTTCTCGGAAAAAAAATTACAGTATTCATATCGCCACGAGTGAACTCACGCAGTTGATTGAGAATGCTGCAAAGCTCTTAAAATTAGTTTAATTTTTCCTTGAAGACAGTGATAATTTAGCGGTTTAAATCACAGCTAATGTGAGAAATTCCTTGAGACATGTTGAAAGCGAGAGGAGTTAAAAAGTGGAAGACGTAAACTGGGCTAAATAATGGGCAGAGCTCTCGCCACGCAAGATGACGCCGTCTCCATAAGATGGCGTTCAATTTTTCCACCACAGCCACTTTTAATGTTATAACCACACTATGAGTAATCGTCACCAAAATGTCCCGTTCTTAATAAGATCACACTATCGATATACAAACTACCCATTCACATGGCAAGGCCAACATTCTCTTCTTAGACGCACTCTCTAACTTGCATCACAATGATGAACTCTAAACCTCGGACATACTTACTATTTTACGAATTCAAAATATATTTGAATTTCACTCGCTGTTTCTACAAGAATGAGGTCTATTCATCTATGAGAGACGAAGTGAGCCTGCGTCTTGGAGCTACGTAATAATTGGTAAAAGAGTAAGGATGTAGAAACAAACTCTCGTGCTCATTACGTATGATATTTCCATGAAGTGATGGTCGTGAATGTGTATCTACATCTGCGAATAAAAGGACGACAATTGCCGTTATAACTCGAGGGTCACTTATGTATGGTTTTTATCATGGACCTTTCAAGGCCTTCTGCACAATGTAAAGAGGCTATCGGGTGTTTTTGAAGCATTCAGTGAAGACTACCCACCACAATCCTGAACCTGTGGCCTGAAATGTTTCCTAAAATTGATAAAACTACAGCCATTCCTACAGCGAGGCAAACTACAATTATAGTATTTAATCTTGTATATCTTTTTAATAACTCTGATATGGAGCGTAGCTATGCACGGCGCGGAAACGTGGTCGCTGAAGCAGGAGGATAGACGTAGATTGGAGGGTTTTGAAATGTGGGCGTGGAGAAGAATGGAGAAGGTGAAATGGACCGAAAGGAAAACAAATGAGGAAGTACTAGAAATGGTGGGGGAGGAGAGGGGTTTGTTGAGAGAAATCCTATGGAGGCAGGAAAAATGGATGAAAGGCGTATTGAGCGGTAGTGGAATGTTGAAGAGGGTAATAGAGGGGAGAATGTTGGGCAAGTGAGGTAAGGGTAGGAACAGGATAGGGATGTTGGACGGGATGAAGGGAGGAAAGAAGTACACCGAGATGAAGAGGGACCTGATATAGATTAGTTTGCTAGGTGGGGAGTCACAAAATGTTTATTTGATAGTTTTGTCCATCCAAAAACATACCTAAAACGGTAGATTACCTAATAATAATAATATTTTTAATAAATTTATATTTTAGGAAGCAAACCCCAAAAAGGCTAACTTTATAGTGTACCTATACCAAGTAATAGTAATAAAATATTCATCCAAATAAGAAAAGAATCAGTGATGAACCACAAATTAATGCTTGTTATCAGAAAACTACCAAGACTATTCTTTGATTAATAGTGTAACCCATAAGACATGATCTAGAGAATTGCTTTTTTATGCAGTGTCGGCAGCCATAAAATACCGCAATGATGCAAATGACTAAAAGTAGGAGAGAGCAAGTAAAGAAGCGTGAGAGGTATTATTATCTTCAGTCTTTGGTGGAAGCCATGAGCAGTGTCAACGTAACTTGACCCCAAATATCCTTAATTAGAAGGCTCCAAGAAAAATAAAGTACGGAACACTCATTATCCTTAAGAACTAGAGCATACGGTGATGTCAGTTTTCTGAAAGAAGTCTTATTTAGAAATAAGTCACTCTTAATCCTTCTACCGCTGTAAATTAGAACAATTAAAGTATTTTAATGTATGACAAAATCGTGTTACTCACTGAAGGATATAATGTTAAGGAAAATGGAATTATTCAATTTGCTCGCTTCAAATTATAATATTAAAACCGTTTAAAAAGAAACCGTAATATGTTTGGAAATATTTTCGGAGAAACTTAACCTTTTCAGCGGTAACCATGACATGTAGTGTAAAAATGGAGTGATAATATATGTTGAAACTGAATGGCTGAGATAAATGGGAAATCTGGAAATTGGGAATGGGGAGATGATGACTCTGTCATCACTATAAATAACAACGATCGACTGCTCAGAAAACAAGAATAATTGAAGAACATAGGTTTCATTCCACAGTACAATTTACCTGTTCTATGATAATTCTTAATAGCTCACTAAATGATAATATTTTCTTGCTTTACTCACCTAATTTTTACTAGAGGTACATAAATGCCAGTTTAGAAGCGTGGATAGTCCTTAAAATTATACCGTTGTTATAAGTTTCACCAGTTTCTTTAAATTAGAGTGGAGAAACATCCTGAACCATAATAAACTTATTTCGGTGGGCAGTAATTATATTCTTTATGGAATCACAGTTTTCTTCATAGAACATATTTAAAAAATACAGTAGTACATATATAGAATATGAAAATAGTTATGGCAATTAATAGCCCTACGACTCCAGTTATGTAATGAGTCTTATCTTCGCAGATTTAAGGCCCAAAGGTAATATTTCCGTGAGTGCCAAGTACCTATCAGCGCGAGAATAAATGTACGATAGTTTGGTTATTTTTTATCTGGATATGGTGCACTGACACCCATTGTACGCAATAAATTCTGTGAAAAATTACTACTAACTTTTACTGCATCAATATGAATATATAGTTAACAAATGCCATTTGTATGTTACGAAAGGGACCGCAATGGATATAAGAAACTACCTCAGGGAGAGAGATTATCACGGCTTTAGAACTTCACCGTGAAGACTTGGGAGCTTCCCAAATAGCCACCTGATGCGCGGCGACGCCAGCTCTCACAATTTACAGGATTTCGGTCGGGGCTGAGGCTCACACAAAATTTTCACGTAGGGATTCGTTCCACGGGTTCCGATAAATCAAGAGACTCTTAATTGATGACTTGAAACAAAAAGTTCTGCGGAAGACGAAACTGAAATTATGTACATGTTTTTCTAATTCAAATGACTGACCATAAGCATTATACTTCGTAAAAGATGATTAGAAAGGTGCTTTAACATTGATAGCGCAAGGGGTGAGGACTCACTAAGATGTTTTATTCTTTGTGATCGGTGGTGAAGAGTGTCGCATGATTTCTTTTGCACCCTAAAAACGCAAAAACCATAAGGGAGTGTTCAATCTCGGCAGCAAAAGAGAGCTTGGAGAATCACGTCCAGAAATACACACGAGCTGCTAAATGAAGTTAAATAACTGATTAATTCGGGAAAAACCATAAAAGCTTACTGTAGATGGAGATTTTTTTAGAAACTGAGACACAATCACCAGAATCAAATTACCAATAGCTATACACATATCCCTCCCATGGACTACAACCTTGTCGTGGTGGAAGGGCTTGTGTGTTCCGATGACCCCTAGAGCTGTGCTGGCGGGAGTAATAATAATTACTCCTGGAAGGGTCACCCATGCCAGATAGGTCGAAGGTTAGAAGCCAGACGAAAGGTAGTCCACGCAGCGTCTGTTCCTCAGTGAGGCGGCTGCAATGGCGTCTGACCCCAGTGGGGCGGCCATTAAGTGATGGTGTCACGTTAAAAACACTATTGAGGAAGGCAACGGGAAACCACCTCAATTATGATTCCCAAGAATATAATGATGGGCACTTTAGATAATATGAGTCCTGGCAACTACGGGACTCGGCCCAAGAGGCCGTGTGTCGTGCCCGGCAGCGGGAGAGGCAAGGCTTCCGCGGTCGTCATCCCACGAAACCCTTGCAGGGAAGAAATAGCTGCAGCAGGACAGAAGACTCAGAAGAAGGTGAAAGTAGCTAGAATAGGAACCTGGAAAGTCAGGACAATGTTGAGGAGAGGCAAATTAGAAAATATTAAGCGAGAGATGGAAAGAGGTAATATAGATGTTTTAGGTCTCTGCGAGGTGAGATGGAAGGGTAGCGGTGATTACTGGAGTGACAATTATAGAGTGATATACAGCGGCGGGGATGAGAGCCAACGAGGGGTTGCCGTAATTTTAAATAAAGGGGTAGGAAGAAGCGTAGACAACATAGAGCAAGCGACTGATAGAATTTTACTCGTAGAGATTAAAGCAGAGCCGACGAACTTGGTCATTGTTCAGGTATACATGCCACCGAGCAACCACAAGGAGGAAGAAGTCGATAGGATGTATGAGGAGTTAGAGGATATCATCGCGAGTGTTGCTGCAGGGAAACATTTGATAGTGATGGGGGATTGGAATGCGAAGGTAGGCGAAGGAAGAGATGGTGGTGAGGTGGGAGACTATGGGTTAGGCACGAGGAATGAACGCGGGGAGAAAGCAATTGAATTCTGCAGAAGACAGGGGTTAGTCATCACTAACACATGGTTTAGACACCACAAAAGGCGTAGGTATACATGGAAAATGCCAGGTGACTCAGAAAGGTATCAGTTAGATTATATTATGGTTAGGCACAGGTTTAGGAACAGTGTGATAAATTCGCACAGTTTCCCAGGAGCGGATGCGGACTCTGACCACAATTTAGTTGTTATGAAATGTAATGTTCGTTTCAAGAAGATAAGGCAAGGGCGGCGGGTTAGGAAATGGAATTTAGAAGCAGTAAATGGATTAACGAGGAAAGAGTATCAGCAGGCTGTAGAGAAAATGATGGATGACGGTAAAGAACTGAGTACTATCGAGGAAAAATGGGAATGTATCAAGAAAGGGATATTGGAAGCCGCTAAAGACACTATATGAACCGTTAACGGGAAAAGGATAAGGAAACCATGGGTAACGGATGAGATGATTGCAAAGATGGATGAGAGAAGAAGATGGAAAAATGTAAACACAGAGTTAGGCAAAATGAAGTACAAAGAGTTAAACAATAAATTGAGAAGGGCCACAAATAAAGCAAAAGAAGAATGGTGGAATACACAATGCGAGGATATGGAAAGTTTACAGAAGAAGGGTGAAATTGGTGCTCTATACAGCAAGGTTAAGTTATTATCGGGAAGTAAGAAGGCAAGATCTGTGCTAACAGTTAAAGATAAATGGGGTAAGATAATAGTTGAACCAGGAAAAATCCAAGAGAGATGGAAGGAATATATAGAAACACTGTATGGTAAAGAACTTAGGCCGACAAGGTTAGACATAGAAAAGGAACATGACGTAGAAGAAGATAGCTTAGGTCCAGGCACACTCGACGATGAAATAGAAAGGGCATTAAAGGAGATGAAAGCAAATAAGGCTGTGGGGGTGGACAACATTCCTGTAGAAATGTTGAAATGGTTAGGAAAAGGTGGGAAGAAGGCCATGCATAGTATGGACTGATTCGTAGTATCTATGAGGAAGGAATCTGGCCGGAAGATTTTGTGAGATCGGTGTTAGTTCCTATTCCAAAAAAGGCAAAGGCTTCGTCATGTGAGGATTACAAAACAATAAGTTTGATATCCCACGCAGCTAAAGTTATTCTCAGGATCATCAACGAAAGGATAGAGAGTAAGGCAAATGATTACTTCGGGGATGATCAGTTTGGGTTCAGGAAAGGAAGAGGTACGCGTGATGCCATTGCAGTAATGAGATCACTAGTCGAGAGGAATATAGAATACAATCAGGACGTTTTTGCCTGTTTTGTAGATTTCGAAAAAGCGTTTGATAGAGTGAATTGGGAAAAATTAATGCGTGTATTGCAGAAAATAGGAATGGATTGGAGGGACAGGAGACTGATCCGCAACCTGTACATGTCCCAGACTGCTCAGGTACGAGTGGGGAACGGAGAGTCCGGATGGGCAGTGTTAGGAAGAGGTGTAAGGCAGGGTTGCCCATTGTCACCGGTACTGTTCAACGTATATGTAGAGGAAATGATTAAAGAGGCATGGGAAGAACTGGAAGTAGGAATGAAAGTCGGAGGGGAATTCGTAAAATCGGTTAGGTTTGCTGATGACCAAGCATTAGTTGCTCAGTCAGCCAAGGGGTTGCAAGCATTGTTGAGTGAATTGGAGATTCAGTGCGATAAATATGGGATGAGAATAAATATTAATAAAACAAAGGTTATGCGATTTTCCAGAAAGAAAAAGGCTAAGCTAAATATTAAAATAGGCGGGGAAAAAATAGAGCAGGTAGAACAGTTTACATATCTCGGAAGTGTTTTGGACCAATACGGTCAAAGTGGTAGGGACGTAAGGAGAAGAATTGCGCTAGGCAAGGAGGCTTTCTCAAGGAGGAGGGAGTTGATGACGGGGACGTTGAGTAGGGATGTTAAGACAAGACTTGTAAAAACTCTGATATGGAGCGTAGCTATGTACGGCGCGGAAACGTGGTCGCTGAAGCAGGAGGATAGACGTAGATTGGAGGCTTTTGAAATGTGGGTGTGGAGGAGAATGGAGAAGGTGAAATGGACCGAAAGGAAAACAAATGAGGAAGTACTGGAGGTGGTGGGTGAGGAGAAAGGTTTGTTGAGAGAAATCCTATGGAGGCAGGAAAAATGGATGAAAGGCATATTGAGCGGTAGTGGAATGTTGAAGAGGGTAATAGAGGGGAGAATGTTGGGCAAGCGAGGTAAGGGCAGGAACAGGATAGGGATGTTGGATGGGATGAAGGGAGGAAAGAAGTACACCAAGATGAAGAGGGACCTGATATAGATTAGTTTGCTAGGTGGGGAGTCACAAAATGTTTATTTGATAGTTGTGTCCATCCAAAAACCTACCTTAACCGGTAGATTACCTTACCTATACACATATCACCTATAGCTATTTAAACCAGTGATGCTACTTAATAGAGTGTCGCTCTTAATTAGTCATTCTCTAATATTTTGACGAGCTCTCCATTTAACTTAAAATGTTTATTTATTATTTATTCATGTTTCTTAATTTCTACTGATTGAAGCAAAATCATATTCAACCGCTAGAAGAAGTAGTTGAATAAAGTGATCCGGTAAGAGTAAAGACTCTAAAATCTAGCAAATGAAAATTTTTATAACAGGAGATACGCTTAACGTGCTTTACAATCGGCCTGATGCAAACGACAAGAATATTCTTGTAGATGCAAATTTATCTATCGCATAATTATTGAGGATTGATTTGATATAAAATACAGTAAACGATACCGATAATACTTCTACATCACAGAAACAGCAAAGGTAAATTTAAAGAGGCTGAATACCATAATTAGAAATGGCCAAAGTGAATTAAATGGTAAAATTTTTGGTTACTTTATCGGATATAATGTTTACAAATATCTTCAGGAAGTGGATTTAATCAAATGTTATTAAGAAGGAGATAAAATTCCGCGATCGTATTTTGTAGCAAATATTATTATCGGAATCCTTCAATAGATGGCCGACAGTTTTTTCCCGAATGTTTCTGAAGTCAGTAATCCGACTCGGCTAAATTTTAGCACATAATAATTTATCGCTGATTATCTCCACACATTAGGCATAATGTTTATGCAAAACTTACTTATTTACATTTGTGAAATCAGTAAATCTTCGAATATAGGGGCTGAAATAATTTGAACGAACTCAAGGGTGTCGAGGCTGGAAGAGAAGAGAAATACGCGAGGATTTTCTCCCGGATAATTTAGCGCAGGCAAAACCAGAGACATGCCCGCAGTATCTCACCCCCCACCTCCCACAACCCGCTGCCACCGGACCATTATCGACACCGAGAGCGACTTTTAAAACCGGTAATGGAGAATCGAGTGCGAAGCGAGCGAGCACCAACGGCGAGCCCGGAAAGATCCGAATGGGAAACGGAAAGAAGAGAGACGGGTGGGAAGAAGCCAGTCGGAGTACTCCGGAGAAAGGAACACCTTATTCAACAGGTCAGCGGGGATGCGCACTTGTTGAATCCAAGAAAGAGTACCCCCAAAAAGGACCGCGTTTCCGACCTATATAAAAGAAAACGAGGACCGAATCGCTTCCCGGCGACGGGAGCCGGAGAAAACGGTGGGTGATTGGGGGGGGGGGGTGGAGTTGAGGGCAAAGAAAAAGTCACGTCAATTCAATCAGAGTGGAACGGATAGGGAGAGAAAATATACAGCCCGGAGATGGATAGAGAGATATAGAGGAAGGAAGGGATTAGGAAGAAAGAACTCGAGCCTTCAATTTTACTCCACCACCCGTCTCGCCCTCGGCGATCAATCGGGAAACCTCTCACCCGACCCACCTTCTCCGGGACTTCCCACCTCATCGGTACCCATTCAGCTATAATTCCTACTACTGACAATCTCTGTAAAGTTAGATGTTTGGTTTCCATCTCGGACACTGTCGGATGAGGGGAAGAAAGGGGGTAATTTAAGAGGGAGAGGAGGCGGAATGAAGTGCGAGGGGAGTAAAATTGAGCAAGTGCGGCGTATGGGCCGTGAGGTGATTACAATCTAGAATCGATTCTCTACTTATCTCGAGTATCGTTGCCATTTGATGCGTCGATGAAGGTATTCAAGTCTTTAACATCTGCCTCGTCCCTACAGTATCGCCAGACGGATTTCAAAAGTCGCCGGCCAATCGCTATCCAAACACATTTTTGGTTGCAAAAGTGAGATTGCCTTCGATCAATACGAATCAAATCAAAGTCACTCACACATGCACCTACAGGGCCAAATGATTACTTCCTCCTTCAACACTGAGCATCGAATATATTTACAGCCCAGCTGAAGCATTTAAACGGGTGCGAAATTGCTAACTAAGGAAAAACGCGTTCGATGTCCGCAAAGAGAATTGCTCTTGCGCCTTTAAACGACACTTATCGCTGTAGGGGATGAGACTAGATCATAAACATTGTATTACATTGACGTATCATACTATTTTAAACGATCATGGCTGCAGCATAAGTCAGCATTAACCAAAATAATAACGCAGACCATATCTACCGCAGACCGGTCATGCTGGCATCGTCATCGACGGGCAACGGGAATCTCGAACCTTTACTGAGGTTGCATCGAGATATCAAATGTACTCGCATGCCAATAAGATGAAATGACCTATTTTTCTAATGCAAAGTTGACTTTATCATACGATGATGATAAAATAGTCTTAATATGTTAATTTTCATAGATATGCACATTAAAAGTCCAAGACTTTATATATGTTCTCATTGCAGTAAAGGACTACAATAAGGCATAACTATTAAATAATGGTGCATAAATGGATGTTTTCAAGAAAAAATTATATCCCTTGCTCGTTTACAGGGTACGTTCTGAAAGTAATGCAATTATATTTCCCGCACTGCTCCTATTGATCAAAGTGTTATAAAACCACTTAGTATAGGTGAAGGGGATGCTAAGCTTTGCCGAAAAACTGGTCTCAGTGCTTTCCAAGCTGTGAAAGCGGGAGGACGTCAGTTATTGTCAACCTCTGAGCGCCGCCCGTGTCACGAATAAAATGGAATCGACGATCGAGCAACGTTACGCGATTACTAAGTTTTGTGCTAAACTGATAAAAATTCTTAAAGAGACTAACAAAATGATTCGTGAGGCTTACGGGGACTCTGCTTTGTCCTAATCACAAGTTTCGAGGTGGTTAAAGGCTTTAAGGAGGACCGGGAAGAGGTTCACGACGGACAACACCCTGGGCGGCCGTCAACCAGCAAAACCGACAGCAATGTGGCTCGTGTTCCACAATCATTGGACTCTGACCGTCAATTGAGTATCAAGGTGGTTGTCAATGAACTGAACTTGTCGTCTACTGTTATGTTTCGCATTGTTACTGAAGATTTAGCGATGAGAAAAGTGTGCACCAAGCTCGTACCCAAGGTGTTGCCGGACGACCAAAAGACCCACCCAGCGGAAATTTCAAGTGAACTTTTGCAACGTATTGAAAATGAACCTGATTATTTGGACGTCATAATTGGGGATGAAACCTGGGTTTTTGTATACGACTCAGAAATAAAATGCCAAAGCTCTGAGTGGCACACCGACCAGTCCCCCAAGCACAAAAAGTCCAGAATGAGTAAACCAAAAGTGAAAACAATGCTCATTGTCTTTTTATACATTAAAGGAGTGGTCTATAAGGAGTTTTCTCCTTAAGGACAGGCATTTAATGCTGCCTACTACGTGGATTAGCTGGAAATACTCCGAAAAAGGGTAATCAGGACGAGAAAAGATATATTTGCTACCTGGCAACTCCATCACGACAACGCGCCTTGCCACAACTCGCTACGAGTCCGTGAGTTCCTGGCCAAAGTGCCAATGCTGTCCCACCACCCTATAGCTCTGACGTCACACCCACAAACTTATTTTTATTTCCTCGGATTAAGGTCGCCCTGAAAGGAACCTGTCTTTCATTCATTGAAGAGATCCAATCATGGCGTACCGTCCGTGGAAGAGTCGCTGGAAAAAAATTGTGGAGGCCCAAGGGTAGTACTTTGAAGAATTTTAAGTGTTTGTGCGAATATCTTAAATTACTCTAAAAATAATTACTATAAAACAATAGTCAATAAATTACTTTAAAACAATTGCATTACTTTCGGAACGTACCTTGTATAAAAGGGTTGTAAAAGTGTATACATAACACGATATTCCCGTATTCGTTTGTATGATATTAATTTGTGGTGAAAAAGAGCGGAAATTGAGTGATTTTCAAAATTGATTCATCAGGACTATCCGAACACGCTAAAAAAACTAGTACGAACCTCAGGGTGCTTAAAAAACGTATATTCACGACCACATATGTTTACGAAATAGGCTTGAATTGAGGTGTTACGTTAATTTCGTCCCTCGTCATTAATATATGGATACATTGACGCATTGACTCGTTCCCAGTGATATATTGACTTTGAGTTTCACAATCCAACGTCTCCTGAACCTTAAAAACGGCCTCGATACGTAATAACGCATCTCGGTGACATCGATCGTCATCGGCATCAAAAGTCGTCACGCCTCAACGACAACTCGAAATCCAGTTCCTCCTTTCCTCGGAGTCTCCGGAGGACGTCCAGAGCGGCTGCGTTCAGAGACGAGCGGCAGGGGGTGGTGAATGGGGCAGGGAAGATCGAGGATGCGGAGGAGGAGGGAACAAACGGAGAATTCGGCGGTTCGCTCAAAGGGAAGGAGGGAGCTTGTCTCAGGGGCGGTAGCGGTTCGAACTGGGTGCAAACATGACCAGAGGGCGATCGTGGGAAGCTGAGGGTGCGTGCGGGAGGAGGGCCGGTAGGTGAGGATAAAGACGAGGAAATAGTGTGTATCACGTGTGAGTGGAAGGGAGAGGGGATGGAGGGAGGAGAGAGAGGGAGAAAGGGGGGCTCTCTTTGGAGCGCCAAATAACTTTGGCAATGGGAAAATTTGATATCCTCAGACTGAATATCGTCTCTCTCTCTCCTCTCTCTGGAGGAGATGGAGAGTCCCTTGTAGTCAGATCTGACGAAGATTCGTGGGAAAGGAGAGAGGAGGAAGGGAAATGGAAAATAATGAAGGGACGCTCACCGAGATTTTCCGAAAGGACGCAAAACCAAGACGAAATATTTCCCTTTTCAATTTCGGAAAAACCCTTATTTAAAATTTATATTTAAGATTTAAGGTGGGAACAAAAGTGCATTAAATGTCTTCAATAAAAATAAGAGTTCTCCCAAAGTTTTCGGTTGCCGTCGCTTACCACTATACCCATAAAACATTTTCATTTGTGTATATCCATTTCAATGAAAATAGGTATTTTAATATAAATACTCGATGGAAAAATTATATGCATGAACGTGTGTTTATATATATATATACACATATATTATATATATACATATATATACATATATATTATATATATACATATATATTATATATACATATATATTATATATATATACATATATATTATATATATAGATAACATTTGGACGGCACAATAGAACACAGAATAAAATATATAACACGTAAAAGAACACTCACATTGTAGATTATTTGAGCTTTCGCTGATGTGTGAATGTCACGCGCCGTCGAATTTAGTGCTGGGTGAACTCTACCATCACCTACCAAATCGACCCTCGGGTTGATTACTGTGTTTATGTATATACATGCATATGTGTGTATAATATGTATAATTAATAATAATGCAGAATAATTAAATAGATTAGGAGTGGCCAAAAATTTGATTGCCCTCCGGAGAGGAATTTTATAAATTTGAATTATTTTGAAACTATTTAACCGTAGTGATTTCATCATAAATCATTTTTTCAGATTGTGTCACAATTTTATTCAGCGTATAAAATCTGATCGAGCCTAAAAAGGAAAGCGTTAAAATCTATCGAAGCATAAGACAAGCTGGCAACCCCGGATGCACAAGCAGG
Organism: Hetaerina titia; assembly: GCA_037158775.1. Lineage (NCBI taxonomy): Eukaryota > Metazoa > Arthropoda > Insecta > Odonata > Calopterygidae > Hetaerina > Hetaerina titia. Next base: position 48,365,360 of record CM073772.1, on the reverse strand, counting down.
CTTAGAGTTTCAATTTTTTCCTAATAATTGCCAAACACTTGCAATGTTTACGCGGCAGAGTTTAAGAACAGCCAATACATTCTCATTATTATTCTTACTCAGTTTTTTACCTTAGAACTACTGACTAAACATTGGTCTACCCATAAAATACCAACGTGAATAGCTGATGTTCCTCCAAAATATTAATGGTACGCTCAGCAGTTAAGATAAACAATACTTAAGGTGCAAATCAACAAAGACACATGCATCAAATAAAAAGACATAAAGGAGTTTAGGATTTCCAAGGAAAGTGATTAGTCATTTGTTAAATCCGGCAAACAATACTTGCATACATAATCAAAAGATCATAAAGCTCAGTCCCATACTATTTAACAAATGAATTACAAATTCCCAAATTTCAAGAGAACAAGTTATCCCAAATTATTTGATGTCCCAATAAGTAACTGTACAATTTATATGGCTGAAAGTATTTTAATAGTACCTATAAGAGATTAGAAACTAGATAATATCTCAGTGGGCTCAAAATTGCTAGTTATACTTACCTTATGTATTACTAGGACAAGTGTGGATAGATGATTAGAGTGAGTATTAGAGAATTTTCTCCATAGCTTCTCGACCTGGAGAATAACAATATAAACGATAACTACAATTATTGAGGGCAAAAATGTAAACGATGGTTCTAATTATCAATCAAAGGACAGATGCGTGGAGCTAAATGCGCCCTCTTTCCCACGATCTCCCATCCTCTCTGCATCCCCTCGTGCCTGACGCGAGGGAACCGATTGCGGGGGACAAATACAAAATACAAGAATAATAATGCTCCCGGCACAAAACGCTGAGAGAGCAGTGAGCGCAGTTGAGCCGAGGTATCGCAACCCCCGGGCGTATTCACGGTGGGAGGCCGGTGAGGGGGGACGAGGGTGGAAGTTCCCCGGAATATGCGGCCGGCTCGACCGACGCGTCAACTCCCCGCTTTCGCTCGGACGCGCTCCAGGGAGCTGTGGATACGTTCTGCTTACTACGAAGAGAGAGAGAGAGAGAGAGAGAGAGAGAGAGCGACGGGGAATGAGCGCAAGGGAGAGGGAAAAAATCCAAACGGCCTTGCCTCGCGCGTGCTATCGTTGAAGAGGAGGTGGGGGCTCGGCGGAAATTCGCAACGGGGGCGGTCGGATGAACTGGCACGCCGTCGACGGCGGCGTGAATACCGCCGAGAGAACACCACGTCCCCCGGGGTCGGAATCGTTGACCGGCAGTGGTGACTCAGGATTTATTTTCATTTCAAAGAGAAATACAAAATAGTAATGGCAACAAACGTAATGGGTTTGATGCCAAAGCGAAATATCTAGAGGTGTTAGTGCTTTCATTACGGTCACAAACCCCTAATACAGCCTCGGTCCACATTTATACACCAAGTGCCACCCCTAAGAGTGCTTCACAAAAGCTAGTGCGAGCTGGAGCGACCCATTTCCTTGTACCATTTACTTTGAAGTTTGGCTAGAACAAACAAATGTGTAAGAATGTGAAAAAGTAATGTTCAAATTGTAACCATCAATACATCACGTCTTAGTTAAGTACTATGAATTATCAGACACGCTATATATTGACCTCTTGCAAAATAAAAATGAATAAATCCAATTCAGACACATTACAACAGCACTAATTCAAAGGGTTCAAAGTTTTAATTCCTGTAGTTCTGCACTGGGACAGCGACAAATCTATCTGTAACAGATGAAACTATTCGTGGCCATCCAGAGAATTTAAATTACGATAAATTAATGGGCAATTTAACAGAAAATAATAAGAATCGAATACGTTGAGAATTTGGTTGAGATGAGAGTTTTGAGAAGCGGAGTAAACCAACCGATTAAGGCATGGGCATCCATTTCATATTACTTGGCAGCAATGTCCACGCCCTTTCACAAAAAAAGTGCAACTTCACAACAAGTAAATGAGTGCGTAACGGAGTAAAAACGCAGGTGAGAACGGAAACAACTTAAGAGGGGAGGAACCTGGAATTATTCATCGTCAAACGCAGACATTTCGGGTCTCGCGCGAGGCCCAACGACACGACGTGAAAACACAAGTTCAATGCGATGCGAGTTGCGAAACGAACAAGATTTGCATTTCGGGTGCAAATGGCCAGCGACAGAGAAAGTGGAATGAAAAATAGAATGGGATATTTAGGGAACGATGTGGATCGGAGCGATGGGAGAGACAGAGAGAGAGAGAGAGGAAGAGAAAGAGAGCGAGGCGTGGGTGAAGGGATACCCTTTCGCTCCGTTGCTACTCACCGAGGCTGGGGAAGAGCGATCGCCTCGGCGCCCTTCGCCTCCACTGCGCCCCTCCCTATGCCCCAGCGCTGCCTCCGACCGACTCCTCCACCTTCACCACCTCCTCCTCCCCCGCCTTCTCCTCCTCACTGGTCCGCCGCCTTGCCTACTTCATGGCCGGGCACGGCGGTCTCCCATTGCCCACGGCTGCTCCTTGGCTTCTGTGCCGAGCAGCGGTGAGGGAGCGCTCGCCTCGTCCGCCAGAGGGGGAGGGCGGGTGCGGCAGCGGTGGGTGCGGGAGGGAGGGAGCAGCCTCGGGGGAGAGAGAGAGAGAGAGTGAGGGAGAAAGGGAGGGAGTGTGACTGGAGGTGGATGGAGGGGCGCGGAGGCAATAGGGGAGGATGAATGCAGAGCGTGAGGGGGCGAAAGAGAGGAGGGTAGGGGGGAGAAACAGAAAAGGGACGGACGGAGGGGGTGACGGAGGTGAGGGAGGGAAAGTGAGAGCCATTCGGACTCCCACTGGAGGAAATGAGGGGATGGGACGAATGTAGGTTGAATGAAAGGGAGCGGGTGGATGGGAATGGGAAACACACGGGACCGGCGGTGACCAAGGGATCCCTTAAGCACGGGCATGATGACGGGGAGGGAGGGCGTTGGGACGAGGCATGCGGAGTCGGAGAGACCGCGGATCGGCAAGGGGGTAAGGAGTCCAGTGGGCGAGCGCAAGAATGGTAAGACTGTGCGAACAAGTGCGAGGAAAATAAAAACAAGGAAATCCATGTGGTGATCTTCCGAGTTGGGAAAAATAAACTAAACATTAAGACGAAGAAGTAAAATAAACGCAGAAACATATTTAGAGAGTTTCTTAAGAAACACAGTTTAGAGGGAGAAGTCGGACTAAACTCAGAACAAGGATATGTATGTAAACATAAAAATAAACTTTGAGGTTGAATGGGAGAGAGAAAATGAGAAAAGAATCTTCATGGCACGAAGTTTAGCTTTGTTGGGGAGGCAACCGACAGCTAAGGTCATTTGTGCCACTATGGATGGATGAGAAAGGATAAAGGGTGGAGAGAAACCCGACGTCGGCATTAGCCTACTCTTGTCGAAAGGCTCCAAGGGGTCTGCAGTTTAACGTCCCATGCGACGGACGTCGTACTCACTCAAAGTGTTCTCCACAAAGTACCTCAAGTAGGGATCGGGATACCACTGAAAAATATTTGTTGTTTCCAGGATTTGAACCCGAGCCTTCTCGGTGGGAAGCCTGCACGTTAGCATACGCACCATTCCTACCCCCTTTTATGGCACGAGAATAGAAATGCGAGCGCAAACAAGGGTCCATGGATGCATACAAATACGGTACTAGAGGAAAAATGGATTTGATTTAATGACACAGGAGTTTGAGTCGCAGATTAAAAAACTAGGGATTTTAGAGCAGGTGAAAACATGTTTATGGGAGTAAGGAGGGCAAAGAGAGAGAAAAATAAACATCAAACGGAGTTCACCTTAAAACGTATAAGTGGGAAATTTTCAATCGAAATCTACGTTGAGAGTGGAACCGCTCATATTCGGGTTTGAGAATGGCAAGCTGGATAAACGTGAAAGTGAGGGTGGAAAAAGGGACGAAAAAAGTAATTGAAACGAAAACATTACCAGACTCTAGTGGAAGGGAAAATTAGAGCAAAGAAATTGAAAAGGAGCGTGGGCAGGATGAGAATGAAATAAGGAATTTAAATTGGTTTTGGAATTGATTAAAAGAGAATGCGAACTGAGTCAACAGGGTTAGATCACTGAATAATGTTACTCTTTTAGAAAGTAAGCAAAGATGTCTGTGTCAAACTGGGAATACATGCACATTTACTCGTATCTCGGCGAATGTGAGAAATTTGGATGTCTTTAGGTCTTCAGAAGCAGCTTAAGTGCTAAAATAGGGGTACATGTGTATGATTTTATCCTCCCGCAGCTCCCCATCGAAAGGAATCTCTTCATTTTTAGACCACTACCTGCAGCCAATAGTCCACTCTCTACCGTCATTTTACCAAAGATTCATACAATTTCCTGGAAAGGCTAAAATCAACCTCCCTCCCTCCTGATACCGAGATTACCACGGTCACCATTGATGCCACATCCCTTTACACATCCGTTGCCCACTCAGAAGGCCTATCCGCTTTCAAATACTACCTCTCCCAACGCCCTAAGCCGCACATACTCAGCACTGAATTTCTCCTTAGCCTTTCCGATTTCATCCTCACCCGTAATTCCTTCTCCTTCAACAATAAATTCTACCTGCAGATCAAGGGTTGTGCCATGGGCAGTACGTTTAACCCTATCTATGAAAACCTGTCTTGTTGGTCTCGCAGAGAAAAAATTCTTGATAAAACAACCTCTGAAACATCTATTGTGGCTCAGATATATCGATTATATTTTCTTTCTCTGGCCACTTGGTACTGACTCCCTAGAACGTTCATTTCCAACCTTAATGCTTTGTCCTCGGTTTCCTACAATTCTACCGTTTCCTACTAACAAATCAACTTCCTAGATGGAAACGTACAATTAATAGACAAAAAATTCCAAGGTTATGTACATTTTAAAACTGACCAAGATACAAGAATGCTTGCATTATAACAGGTTCCACCCATATGAAATCAAATGCTCCATTCCTTATTCCCTTTCAATAAGAGGACACAGAATCTGCAATCACCTCGACTCCCTTGATAAATTCCTCTCAAATCTACACCATTCCCTTCACCAGCGAGGTTATCCTGATTCTCTCCTTAACAAAAGAATTCGAAGACATGCTTACACTCCCAACCCTTCCTCCACCGCAGAAATCCACTCTCTTTCAATTTTACCACATATTTCCCTGGTCTAGAGTATCTGAGATCAATCCTAAAAAAACCCTATCCTCAAAAACCATAATTTCACCACCAACCTTTTTCCCAAATACCCCTCCGTTACTTTCAAAAGCCCCCCAATTTATCAGTACTCCTCAAATATATATTCGGGATATATATATATGCATATATATATAATTTTTGGACGGCACAATAGAACATAGAATAAAGCAAATAACACGTAAAAGAACACTCACGTTGTCAGAGACTCTCCCCTCAAGATTTCTCAGTCTGATCTGAAGAAGGCCTCGGAGTAGGCCGAAAGCTCAAATAATCTACAACGTATGTGTTCTTTTACGTGTTATTTGCTTTATTCTGTGTTCTATTGTGCCGTCCAAAAGTTATATTGCTCTCGTGAGTGCTTCCGCATCATCGATATATATATATATATATATATATATATATATATATATATATATATATATATATATATATATATATATATATAATCGAATGGAACGATATTCGGCAACGCACAAATATACAGGTATTATATAAACACACAGATTCAGAGTGTTTTTAAATATTGGGAAGAATTCACGGATTATATGTTTAATTTTGTGGGTTCCGGGGAACAAAGTGGTGATAAGGTTAGGGCATTTTGGGCGGTTTGGTTTGCGTAGAGGAGTGTATTGGGTTGAAGCTTGAGAATGATACTATTCAGTAGTTTTTTAGGGCACCCATATTTTCTGAGAGATTCATGTAGCTGGTCCATATATTTCTGTTTGAAGCGGGTTTTGTTGCAGAGACGGAGGCCACGGACTTAGAGTGAACAGGGGATGGAGCGTTTTGTGTGTGGTGGGTGACAGCTATATAAATGGAATTATTGTTGGTTGTTGGTCGGTTTAATATGAACTGAGATGTAAAACGTATTGTTCTGGAGATGAATTTCGATATCTAGGAAAGTGATATTCGAGTCAGATATAGATGAAGTGAAAGATACCGAGGAGGAGGAGTTGAGAGAGGAAATGAAGGATGATAAAGTCTCGTGTCCGTGGGACCAAAGGAGGAAAATATCATCAATGTAGCGGGCCCAGAAGAGTGATGTGAGGGTTTGTTAGTGAAGAAAGTTATTTTCAAGTTTACCCATAAAAATATTGGGGTGTATATATTACTTGAACCAATTAAAGTGAAGGAGGAATTCAGGTCATCGTGCTATTTCCTTGTTTAGTTCATTTTTTATATCCAATTTTTCCAATCTTGTTCGACTTACTTCTTAAAGGAGAGGATACGGTCACAAGGACTTATTCATCATTCATTTTGAAAAGAAAAATAATACAAAGGAAAGATGCCGAGAAAGATAATGATATGGGAAATACATGCAGAGTAGAAGGCACAGCCGAATTAAACGAACACCATTAGAGGGAGTTCACGGAAGGTAAAATCAAAGGAAAGAGGGAGAGGAAGAAATAAAGTCATCTTGAGGCAGACTAATTTTGCTCTTGTGAAAAAAACAATGAAAAATTTGATGGAGTGCGAATGGGATTAGAGCATATAAAAAATTTTTAAAAAACATTAAAAATTATTGAGACAAAAGGAGAGAATACAATTCTGTTGGAGGGATGACCGAGGAAAGGGTTTGAGTTAATTCAGGAAAAAAAAACATTAAAATAGTATTTTGACGGGAATGTTCTACAAAAGAGTTTGCGAAGAAGGGAGCCCAATGAAAACTCTAAAGAGAAGGAAGTACCTTTACGTACGGTTTTTGAGACAAGATGGACTGATGAAGAAGACTTCTATCAATGGAAAAGTGTATGGGATGGATTACTGACGAAAATATTAAATGCTACGAACAAAGCATGGGAGGTGTCAAAGACGTTAGCGGGGATAGAAGAATGGAGCGGAAAGAAGCATCAAACCAACGTCAGGGTTGTTGACATTAATGGTTAGTTTCAAAGTGAGTTGGAGTTCAAATGGGCTCGCTAAGAAATAAACGTGATTTTTGGCTACATACTTTTACTTAATCAACAGCCATGCTTCTGGTGACAACGCAAGATATCTTCTTTGGGAGTGTGACTTATTATGAATCATTAGAGACTTGTAATGAATAGATAGCTACTGGGAATATCTAATTTTCTTAACATATTCAGAAAGTTGTACATGTCTCAGACTGCTCAGGTGCGAGTGGGGAACGGAGAGTCCGGATGGGCAGTGTTAGGAAGAGGGGTAAGGCAGGGTTGCCCATTGTCACCGGTACTGTTCAACGTATATGTAGAGGAAATGATTAAAGAGGCATGGGAAGAACTGGAGGTAGGAATGAAAGTCGGAGGGGAATTCGTAAAATCGGTTAGGTTTGCTGATGACCAAGCATTAGTTGCTCAGTCAGCCAAGGGGTTGCAAGCATTGTTGAGTGAATTGGAGGTTCAGTGCGATAAATATGGGATGAGAATCAATGTTAATAAAACAAAGGTTATGCGATTCTCCAGAAAGAAAAAGGCTAAGCTAAATATTAAAATAGGCGGGGAAAAAATAGAGCAGGTAGAACAGTTTACATATCTCGGAAGTGTTTTGGACCAACACGGTCAAAGTGGTAGGGACGTAAGGAGAAGAATTGCGCCAGGCAAGGAGGCTTTCTCAAAGAGGAGGGAGTTGATGACGGGGACGTTGAGTAGGGATGTTAAGACAAGACTCGTAAAAACTCTGATATGGAGCGTAGCTATGTACGGCGCGGAAACGTGGTCGCTGAAGCAGGAGGATAGACGTAGATTGGAGGCTTTTGAAATGTGGGTGTGGAGAAGAATGGAGAAGGTGAAATGGACCGAAAGGAAAAGAAATGAGGAAGTACTAGAAATGGTGGGGGAGGAGAGGGGTTTGTTGAGAGAAATCCTATGGAGGCAGGAAAAATGGATGAAGGGCGTATTGAGCGGTAGTGGAATGTTGAAGAGGGTAATAGAGGGGAGAATGTTGGGCAAGCGTGGTAAGGGTAGGAACAGGATAGGGATGTTGGACGGGATGAAGGGAGGAAAGAAGTACACCGAGATGAAGAGGGACCTGATATAGATTAGTTTGCTAGGTGGGGAGTTACAAAATGTTTATTTGATAGTTGTGTCCATCCAAAAACCTACCTTAACCGGTAGATTACCCAATAATAATTCAGAAAGTCCTCTTTAAAGTCAATATTATCAGTAAAACAGATTGATATCATCAGCGAGGTCTACTTAAGTTTAGAGTCAGACGCTTTCAAGTTATTGTTTAAAATAAAAATTCACGCATAAGTGTACTAGAAAATTAAGATTAGAGTACATTAGAAATTATTATTAAAAAAACAAATATATATTATATAGATCATATAGAAGCACTCATGAGAGCAATTTAACATTTGGACGGCACTATACATAGAGAACACGTAAAAGGACACTTTTCAGAAAATTTTGGTTTTTGGTCTCTGTTTTTTTCTCTGAGATCTTCTACAGGTCAAGAAGGCCACAGAGAAGGTCGAAAGTGTAAACTCATTCTGAAATGTGAGTGTCCTTTTATATGTTCTCTATTTATATTTTTGTGTTCTATTGTGTAGTTCAAATGTTAATATAGAGCTGCTCATGAAGCCATTTTAAAGCAGTTCCATAAAACTTTGCCGAACGATACTACCTTCAGATAAGAATGCATCTCAAAAGAGAAGTGAATGAAAATTGGACGAGGGTATTTCGGAAACGGAATAGGTTACATTGAACTTAGGAATAGGAGCTTAAATGGGTGAGTTAAGAACGCGGTAAAAGGCTCGGTAAATGTGTAAAGGGAGAGATGAAAACGAGAGGAGCATGGAAAGTGGAGGTTGATTCGGGTATAAAATCGGTTGAGGTTAAAGGTAGAAGAGAGAAAATCCATCGCCACCGTCGTCTGGAGTCTATAGAAACCGGCTGGGAACTCAGAACAGAGGGAGGTGAGGATAAAACTGAGTGAAATGAATATATAACTAAACCACAGGACAACAGTCGGAAGCTCGGATGAATAGGTGAAGGTAGAGCTCATTTCAGATAAAATAAACTGCATTTCAAATTCGCACATGTGGGACGGGGGCTCAGCTACTCTCTCTTCCGCCATGTCTCCTGTAGTTTCCTGAGAAGATGGTTGAACTAGCGTTAGAGAAGGCGGAGAGTTTTGGGTTGGGGGCATTCAAATTCTGACCATAAGCCAGACTGAGGATAGGGAGAGGAGGTAATGAGTCAGTGTGAGCTGAAATATTAAAGGTTACCGAGAAACGTTAAAACTTATTCAGTCGAATGAATAGATATGAATGGCACTTGGGTGGATGAACTTGGAGCACGTATACATGAGCTTATTCAGGAAAAAGTACATAAAAAGGATTTTGAGGAAAAAGTTCCACAAAATAGTAGGAGTTGAAATAATTATAATGAAAATTCCAAAAAAGAAGAAAGGAGACCATTTTGATACACATTTGATAACAAGACGGCTTAATGAAGACAACCATCGAGGGAAAATTGAATCAAAAGGACTACAGGGGAAGGCCCTATAGTAGATGCTGGGAAAAAATAATGTTTTATAAAAATTCAAATATAGTTTTGCCTGGGTCGGCTTTTGTCTGCTCGGAAAATTTAAACAGTTTATTGGAAAAAATAAATATGGTACCATGGAAGGGTAATACCATATCACGGTATCACGGAAAGGTAAGTAAACCATCTATGAAATACTAGGAATGCTAGGTTGCAGGAGAAAAAGTCGTTCGGCGACCTTCTAAGGACACAAGTAAAGTGGATGTACATCATTTTGATTTCTGATGCAATGTACAAGACTGTAATGGAGTAGTAAATTGTCAGCCGCGTTGGGGACGGAAAATAATAGTCATGTTGGACGGGATGAAGGGAAGGAGAAAATATGGGGAATTTGAGGTTTTTGTTCATGTAACGTGTCAGGCTGTGTCTAGTTAGGAGGTGAGGCGAAGGATGGTGGCAGATGTTAACATGTTTCCGTATATAGTATAATGTAGATTAAACGCTAGACAACGTGCACCATAATAACAGTCATGGAATACGTCTTGGATGGTGGCGTGACCCCCCCAGGTGAGGTCCCTGCACCCCTGAAACAGTCAATGCCCGAGTAGAGGCGATGCCCAAAAAAATCCAACAGCCATGGTCCATTTTGTGAAGACCACACGATCGAACCCAAGGACCGCTAGTCGGAAGTAGAACGCTCCGAGGCCAGGATCCCTAGGCGTGAAGTAAATAAAAGAGGGAACGCATTGGGAGAGGAGAGAGAGGAACGGGAGGAAGGAAGTGAGATGGGCTAAACGGAAGTGAGAACATAATGGAGGAGAGACGAAATAAGGGAATGGAGAAAGGGGTGGAGGGAACGGCGCTCGGACAACCCACCCAACGTTCGGTCGGAAAGGGGGGGCGGAGACGGGAGACGGGGAGGGGGTTGGTGCGGATGGGCAAAAAGGGGGGGAGAGCGAGGGGGCGGGGAAAAAGATGGGGGAGGAGGGGGAAGGAGGCACCGAGAGGAGCGGGGCAGCGGAACGGACCGCCGTCGGGATTGGGAGACGCAGAGTCAGGAGGGAGCCCTCCTGGGGAGGCGGAGGTCGAGGGAGGCACCGAGGAGGAGACGGGTTTGGGTTGACGACGCGTAGGAAGGGAAGTAGGAGGAGGAGAGCGTCTGGAGTGTGGAGGAAAAGTCGGCCGGCTCTTGGAGAAAGAGACCCACCCCTTGCTCTTCCTCTCTCTTTTTTAGTGCGGGAGAGGAGCTTTAAAAAAGAAAATAAAAAGAGCAGAGGAGGGAAAGCCGGTAAGGAGGGAAAGAAAAGGTATAAATTGTGCGAAGGAGATGGAGAGGAGAGAAAAAAAAGAATAATAGCATGGTGGAAAAAATAGCCCAAAAGGGTTTCGGGAGATGGCGAAGTAGGGGAAGTGTGCGGGAAGGAAGGGGACGGGAGTGTGGGGTTCCAGGGACCTAGCTTAGGAGGGTTGGGAGGGCGGGTGAGGGTGAGGAAGCATGGGTCAGTTCGGAGAGTGGAGAGGCGAGTAATAGGGACGGGGAAGAAAAAGAAATGAAGATGGAAGCGGAGGAGTGCGGAGAGAGGGCGGGAGGGATCGCCGAGAGTGTCTTTAGGACGGCACCAGTGTGACTGAATTTTATCCCTGTGGCCCGTATTCTGGTGGATATTGATACAATTTCCTTTCATGGTAAAGTAAAACCAATGTTGAAAAAAATCCCCTCAAGCCTTATCCTTTGCATCTAATATAATTGTAAATACTATCCCGTGTTCTATGCTGCGTCATTTTCACGATCGATTGTGCGATGCGCGCTAGATTTTCTAAGGGTTGGACCGGAAATTTGTCTTAAATTTACATTTAAACAATTGAAATATACAAGGAACGTAGCTACGGTCGTGAATCAATGTAAACGAAAAATACCGGGACCGTAAACTTGAATGGCACTAAGTAATAATAATAAAAAAATAAATAAATAAAATCACCACACAAACACACACACACAAATCGAAACAAATAATTAATAAATAAAAATCAAACAAATAAAAATAGGTTTGTTTTATTATTTTTTATTGATTTTATTATTATTTTTTAAATTATTTGTTTCGATTTGTGTGTGTGGTGGTTTATTTATTTATTTATTATTATTATTACTTAGTGCCATTCAAGTTTACGGTCCCGGTATTTTTTGTTAACATTACATTTCAACACTTTAGAATATGTTATTTTTAGCGGAACAAAGTGGTATTTTATTGAAAGAAGAGTGAAAACAAAATAAATTGAAAAATGTTTCTTCTAACATTTTTAGTACATTTCGCTACCTTAGACGTTCTACTCTTGCCATTGAATCGCTTGAGAACCTGTTACTTTTTAGCGGATCCGAGAGATTTTTTACTGAAAGAAGAAGGAAAACAGAATAAAAGTAAAAATGTTACTTCTAACATTTTTAGTACCAATACTATTCGAGTTAAAACGTCAGGTAACGCTGACTCACTCTGTATAATAAAAAAATATTGCTAAAAATTCAACTCTAAAAATAAAAAACACGATATTGCACAAATACATGAATATAGTTTTACATAAGACCGACTGGCATGTTTTGTCTTTTCCACGATGATGACAGAGTATGCACACCTAATGGAACTGGAATTGATGGTAAATTGGAATAAAAGCTCGAGCAGTAGTTTTCTGAAATATTTATGTCAATGTAGATCGATTCTACCATAATCAGCCTGCATTGCATTATTGACAGTTCCACAGATGTCTGATTAATTTCATAGAATATTTGTTTTTTTATCATTCGTGGAGGAAAAGCATTAATAGGGATTTAATTTTCACTTTCAATAATCCCAATCACATTTGGACCTGTCGGAAATATGGGATTTCTTAAACCGCGCTTTAAATGAAATTTCAAGGGAACAAGTGGTTTAGCAATGACATACAGCTAAGCAAAAACTTAGCAAAAACAACTTCTTCTTAACAAAAACTTAGCAAAAATATGAATTAATTTCATAATAATTGATATTATTCTGTCACATACTTCATTTTTACATGCACAGATGTCGAAGTCTTATTTTCAATGAAGGGAAGAAATTTTGCGTTGTATATATGCTATTTTATCACATGTTTTATCGGACATGACAAAGTTATCAATTGTGAATTTTTATTTACTAAGGTTAAATTATACATTTAATCTCGCCGCGTTACGAAAAAATATTTTCTTTTCTGCCCGTGATTAAAATTTGTTTTTAATAATAAAAAATAAAAGAAAGTATATACATTTTTTTAAGAAAAAAGGTCAACTTTTTCGATTTTTTCCACGATTAGCTTCAGCCCACAGCGTCATCAACAGGTAGGATCATGGTGAGATGGCTTTACCTTTGTATAAGAACGTACTTATAACAACCCGGCGTTCTTGTTCGTTTTTCATGCCCTTCATCTTGAGATGGTGCTCCACGGGATCCACATTCAATATCTTTTACGAACGTACGAGGCACGAATCAACAGCCACCACCATGCCATCGACATCAAAATCGACCAAGTGCAGTCTTCATTAAAACTCAACTCTACGTTTTATGTGCGGACCGTAGGAATATCCGTGCAGATGAACGAAAACCAAGCGTACAGGAGAAAAGGGTGAGGATGGAGGGGGGGGATGGTTGGATACGGACGTGAGAGGTTTTGGACGGTTTGAGTGGTCTTGAGAGAGTGAGGAGGGGAGGAGAAACGATCGGTGGGAAGACGGATGGAAGTCAGGGGTGGCGATGAGACAAAGGAGGAGATAGGGGAGGGTCGTATTTCATCGAGAGTGGGGGAGGGTGGGATGGAGGAGGGGGAGGGAATGGAAAATGGGTAAGTGAGACGTAGGGGAGGGGGAAGAACGACGGGGTGGGCCGGGGAGAGGGGTTGGCAAAGATGCCAGCTGGAAATAGGGTTAAGAGATGGAAGCAACAGGGTGGAGTAGGGAGGGCGGTATATGAGCGGGAGTGGTGCGGGAGGAGTTCGCTGGGGTAGAGGGGAGGGAGAGGGGGGGGTAAGGGCGAATCGCGCATCCCACTCTGCTCAGATTCCAAGCCGCCCGTCCGCCTGGATCCTCCCCCCCCAAAACCCTAGGCCACCCATCGTGACCTCCGCCCCGTACTTCGTCCCGCCGTTTCCACTCTCCCTCCCACCCGCCTTATCCACTCCTTCGCCCCGCTCTCCGTTCCTGCCGTGCGATTAAACGATCCCTCTCACCCTCCCCGTCCGACCCCTCTCCGTTTCCCCCCTGGTAGGAGCTCCACCTTCGCGCACACGAGAGCGCACCGTCCCCAGCCCAACCAGAAGACTAACACGCACACACTCCACACCCATCTCACTCCATCCCTCCCTTATCCATCTCTCCCTCGCGCTCCTTGTATTTCTCCTTCTATCCTCCACATCTCCGTCGGTTTCTCTTTTAATCTCATTCACCTCATTTCACTTTCTTCTCCTCTCAATATTCCTCTCCGTTTCTCTCTCTCTCTCTCTCCCGCTTCCCTATCCTTTCTCGCTCCAATTTTCCGGGTGGGCTTGTCTCGGATGTGGGCCGTGTTCTCACTCGTGCGTTGTTTTCCGCTTCAAGAGACAAGACTTGGAAGGTCTAACGAAGACAGGACGACGCACATTTATGGGATCAGAGAGACGGCTCGAAATTTAATTTGAAATATAATCGTGGTACGTGAGGACATGCGTGTGAAAAGCAGAATGTAAGGGCAAGTAATATTCTCCTCCTCCTTCTTTTCGCGACCAAATTATTGTTCATTATTCGTCTAGTTCATTATGTAAAAAATGGTCGTGTTCATGATAACTAATTCGAGAAAAGACCAGTTCATTCATCGAGTTACCTTGTTCTGTAACTCATTCCACGAAACTACCCAACACTACAACTTTCCGCGTGCCACATGTTTTTCACTTTTAGAAACTTGGATCTAGTATTTAAAAAATTGACACCAGGCCGAGAATTAAATATAATATTTACCATATTGAGCTGAATAGTGAACGCGTTTTGACGTTTGAGAATTATTTGAAACTGTAAAAGACATTCCATTCAGTTCAAATTTCAAATAAATACAAAATTATGACGTCATGAATGTTAATTGGATATTCCTCTGTGATCACGTAAACTAATGTAACCTATGAAAGGTAAATCAAAAGTTTGGTCAAATAACGAAATATTTTTGGTATCAGAACGCATATTTTCGGGAGTACTAATGGTGCAGTAAAAATACAATAACCATGTAAAATACTAACGAATTTTCATCTAAATTGGTTAATATATTACTTCTACAATTGAAAGTATCATACATGTATGTCTAATAGTATTATAATGACTGCAATAAAATTCTGAAGAAGTATAAAGGCTAAGATAACCATTACAGTCGAGGGTGCATTAACTAGAACTAATATGACAGTTCAGCTATTTAATAAGTTTTTTGGAAGAGGGTTGCTGTAGTAGCAGAGACATTTAAAAAAAATTATGTTAGGTGAAGAGGTGTTTATAAAAAAAAGGAAGGAGAAAATAAAACTGACAGAAAGTAAAACAAACGATAACTTTGAAAGATTTTACAAAAGAAGAAATGCGGCTCTTGGGAGACATTCAAAGAAGGCAGGGCAATTGGCTTCAGGATATTAAGAGACAATGGGATGCTGAAGACGGTAATAGAGAAATGAATCCTGGGAAATCGAGATAGAAGGAGAAAGATAATTTTTTGATGGGATGACGAGAGGAGGAAAGTATGCAAAGTTAAAGCATGAGAAAGTAGATTGGGATTTAAGAATATTTCTCGCCATGCTAGTTATGGCTTCGGAATACAGCAGTGGGTAGTTCTAGGGTCCATCAAAAGTCTACCCTAAGCCAGTAGATAATAGTAATAAGTATACTGCGAATAATTGATGTACTCAAAAAGAAAAAAGCATCATAAAAAATACAATGTTACTTACTGAAATTCTAATCATGAAACTATTGTACTTTTAAAATTATTTTTTCGTGAAATGTATCAACAATTTTACGAATTGGTTTCTCAATCTTTAGTAATGCAAAGATTTCCTCATGGGAACATGGCCACGCGATCAAAGTGAATAATGTTATGCTTAGTTTTTATTAATTCCTACAAAGTTTTCTATAGGTGGAAGTATAATGGTCTCTTGACGTACTACGAATGAACAGACAGGACTTTCAGGCATTAACTTCGCCCTTGGTTTCATCATCCCTCTTGCATATTCCCGATTCTCTTCAATTGACCATGGTAATCACATACTCATAACACATTCCCAAATAAAACGAAAACGATGAGCGAGCACGCAATTTCACTCGGCTCCATTAAATTCGTCCTGACAATCAAGACCACACCTAAATTTTATCTGCGCTTCTCACAATTTGTTTACGCCTTTCAACTCTCGCTTCTCACTCTTTCCTTACTAGAGAGCCATAGCCATTTATCCATCTGTCTTCTCAATTGCACTTCTGAATTGAATCTACACTCTCTCATTCTTGCTTTCCATTTAATACCATGAAAAACACGACCCTCAGTGTCAGGGTGTGCAACGATACTGTGCTTAGGGGCCAGTGATCTAACTATTAACAAGCACAGAAGAATATTTGATTTTCCATATGAGTATAGTGTTTTCCCTGCCTCCCTATAATATTCTGTAGCCGCACCTATGCCGTTCCTTTTAGAATTTCTAAACTCTTACTTGAATCTTCCCAAGAGTGATGTTCATTTTTTTGTAGTGTTACAAAGGCGATCATCAATTTTCAATAGAAGATTGTTTCTCAATCACACATGAAGTAATTACAGCATAACGATGAAGTTATACATCGTTTAGTACAGTTCAAATAAAAATGAAGGTGATTTTCTCAATCGTAAACGGATAAATTATTGCACAAATTGAGTTGTGTCAAAATCTGGTCGTTTCATTCGACTCAGTCATTTTTTGCACCAAACATCTCTTCTGCTCTTGCCCTTTGATCTCCAAAATTCAGTTCGTTTCAAGCCCTCACGTCAACAAGAGGTCATGGTATGGAGGATACCGTGGAATGAGTTCTTGACTGTTCGCCTTAAATAAAATACAGCTCTGGTTGTTCCAATGACATGATATTGAACCGGTTTCAATCTGCCTTGTACTTTCTCGGTATCACATATTTGCAATTGGAAATATCGACAGTACCATTTGATGCAACCATTGGCTATTCAAGCAATCAAGTTAAGCGAGCAAAATCTGCCCATTCATCAAATATTACAGGTCCGCAATTGGTAAGCTAATTATTTATGCCTCAAGAAAAAGCATTTGCTAAATTGATGAAAAAATGTTTCACGATAAACTAAACAAGCTGAATGAGATAAATACGAAATTGAAAAATTAATCACATGGCTTTTTCACATTGAAAAGTTCTTATTTAGTACCTAGGTTTCGATATGGTATAATATCTTCAGGTTAATTGAAAAGTTTAATTTTTCAATTTCAACATGAAGATTTTCCACCAAGTCAAGCCAGAAACTGTTTTATTTATTGAGATAAATGAGATTAATCATTTAAGTCCTGCTGAATTTCATTTCAGTTGAATTTTTTGGCTATGTCGTAATTCAATAAGCAACTTTTAGGCTGCGAGTTTTTTTCTTATGCGCAAGTGTAGACAGGTAAATCATGTAAAGGAGGTGTAAAAAAATGTTGGTGCCCTTTGTACAATGAGTAAATTGAAAGAAGATATTTAAGAAGAAGAACTCTATATACAAACGTCAGAGAACTCGATCATTTGAAAGATGTCGTTCAAACTTCTTTGAGTAATTTATACTCGTCCTCAACGTGAAACTATATGATTGTATTTAACATTTAAAAGCACAACGAGCTTGGTCTTTTTGACTATTCTAATTTTCGCTATCTTTGTGTATTTAAAATAATCGATTGCGTCGCTCAGTTATTGCTAAATGAAGGTACAAAAATTGAGGATTATATCGCGCTTAATAACGAATCAGAGCAATGTCGAAGAACTTACACGGCCATCATTTGATGACCTAATGTACCACGAAGAGCTGATTTATTAGTGTCGAGGCAGCTTCTATATACCAAGGAACGTGCATTTCACAAAAATATAAATATATGAATGTGAACAACTCGTTAATAATTATGGAAAAATAAATGGTGTAGCTTTTGGAAGAGTCACATGCAATCTCGCGAGAACGTAATGAGAAAGCTGTACTTGGGTCTTTGAGTTCCAATTTCATCCTCGTACTTTAATTTGTTGTGTAAAATATAAAGAGCAATATAATCCTCATCGGTGGCCAATCTGGACTGCTTCTTAGAGTTAAGGAACCTATTGAGTTTCTCAAATTTCCTCAACAAAATTAAAAATACCAAGACAGACTTCCAAAGAATGTCGTATTTGAAATTTCCAACCTTTAAACGTTGACCACCTTGAAAATAAATTCTAAAATCGGTACTGAGACTTGATACCCTATTTGTTTTAACATCACCTCGACTGCTGCCATACTGTCATCGACAAAATTGCTCCTTGCTTGTTCGAAGAGTAAATATTAGAAAAGAAGCCATCACTGGATTAAACGGCACAACCTCCTTTCATTCCACTTCCAATTTCTCTCCCTCCGTCCTCTCAGGAAGAACCTGAAGGTGTTCGTTTCGTCACTTATCCGCCTTATAACAAGTTTCTCACGCCTATTCTCCGTGTTCGTCTCACCCTCCCCCTCCCCGAACCGTCTCGCCTTCCATCCTCAAACACCTCCAACTGCTCATTTTAACCTCAGTCCGCTTCACACACAACTTCTGTCTCCCTGTATAGAGCAGTCAGAGATGATTTCGAGGAGGTCTCTCTACCTTCAAAACCTCTCTCTCACCCCCTGAGGGTTTGGTGAGAAATTTTCTCCGGGAGGAAATTACCCGCCTGCCTACCTAGCACCTCCACCTCCCGACTCCTCTTCTCTTCCCGTCCCTCTGTGTCACCACACCCTTCCCCCGCAAGCTGGGGGAAAGTTAAGCTCTTCTTAACATGTTTATGGAAATGTCCTCTCCTGTCTCCCTTCTCCGACCCTCCAAAATCCCTCTCTAAGGCCCCCCACGAGTGTTCACAATTTTCCCTGCCGAAGAAAACTGTTTGAATTCGGCAATGACACTCGGACGGGGAGGACGAGACGGTGGTGAGGGTTTGAGATGGGTTGAGAAAGAGGGGGTGGTGGGCTAGGCCCTGGATTGGGTGTTGGCAAGAGGCTCCTTTAAATATTGGGCCCTTCCTCTCGACTACATTCACTCCAAACACCAAATTATAGCTCACACGCTTTCCTCCCGAAAACTGAATAAAATATGCGCCCACGAGCAACCACTTAGAATTACATTGTAGCGAGGGCGAACGACGTGGTCTACGTTTGGATCTTGAATTTGGATTTGGGGAATCACGTTCTTGTCGCGGTTTAAGATAGTAATTAGGTGACGGCAATATTTTTCAAACATTTAGTATTTCTTATCAAAAGTTTACACTCTTTGAAATTATAAAATCTAGGTGTTTTTGTTAACCGCAAAACTTGACTGTGTTTATGTCAGTAAAAATTGTAATGACCAATCGCCCGAACGAATTGGTACAATCACGCAGTTCAAATTATTTGTGATTTTTCTTCTTACAAAATTGAATCGAAATTTTTTTCTACGGGTTTTTGAAGGGAGGCATGACATCCGTGACCCCTTATAAATTTGCCACTGCGTGAATTATGCATATGCGCTCGATACCTAGACTCACTATCATGTTTTGACCAGCACATGCCTATACATGTAGGTTATTCAAGTTTTCGCATTTCTCTCTTGTTAAAAAATCTATCAACTTAAAAGTAACTTCAAACAAAGTATGTGGAGCGAATTCCTCGGTAATCATTATATAAATTGCACTTAATCGGTTCTTCCTCAGAGGTGAGGTAATGGTTAGCACCAATAACATAAAGGAGAAAACTGACCGCGACTAGGTACCCACACTAAATTCTAACCTATGACATTTGTCTTTAGGTCAAAATAAAAAATATTGTGAATGATTGATACGCACTGAATTCCCATTGCTTAATAAGCGTTGTTGTTCATTTTTAAATTAATATTTTAAATATACCAAGTGCTATTAGTTATTGATTATTCATCGCACAAAGTTGAATGAATAGGTGCAATGGCTTGTGTTTTTCATGCATTCGGGAACTAATTTTTAGCGGACTTCTGAACCTACTTGGTTTCTGGGAGGAGAACACCGAAAATATAAGCACTCCATCCATGCGATGGGGTTTTACCACCTTATCTCTTCTACTTCGGGTGAGCCAATGCCAACGCCATGTTTCTCCACACACTTCCTTTGTTTCCCATCAATATTATCTCTACCAAACTCTCCTCTCCAAGGAAACAAGAAGTCAGTTTCCACTGCACGACTACTATCATATGGCTCAATACTACCCAGCCACAGCTATCACTCCGGAGCTTGGCTTGAAAGGTGAGGGTAGAGTTCACCTAGCATAAGGTCAACGGCATGTGAAATCCACACATCAAGGTAGGGGGGATCCTTTTCCTTTTTCTCTTATGGTGTCGCTGGAAGATCTGGTGCTCTGAATATCACACATCTTGGGTAAAACTTAAAAGTGCCCAGAGACGTCATTCAGAATTGAACCAGGTTCTTCTGGCTTTTATCCCAGGGCTTTATCCCCAGGACAACCACGATACTTCTCATGTCATTATATAATATCGATACATAAAAATACTAATTGGAGACTTCATATATATATATATATATATGAATAAATATATATATATTCATTCACATGGATACAGATATAATGAAAAGTGATAGGAACAAATAATGTGTTGTCGTCTTTTATGTGTTTCTATCCCTTTTTCTCACAGCTTCATCCATGTGATTTAATACGTGTTCGGCATGCGACAGATTTGTGTGTTCGAATGTGTGTTTGCATATTAATGTGTATCTGTACGATATACGATGTCTGTAAATTAAGTAATGAGACTGGAAACGTAGCGTTCGATCTGGCAACACTGGATTCGCTGGGCTTGAAGGGGCAGCAGGGGAACATGCGATCCGCCTTCAGTACGGGTTCGAACTCGCTCGAGTCATTTGGTTGTCCGTAGCTATTTTTTTCGTGAAACAGTTTTTTCTATTGTGTTCTAAAAATGTGTGACATCAATTTCGAGCAACGGTGTGCTGTCAGGTATTTTTGCTTCAGACTTGGGCACAGTGCAACGGAAACTCTTGCTAAACTTTAGCAGGCCTACAGAGACAGTATTTTGTCAAGAGCCCAGGTTTTTCGGTGTTTTAAGGCATTTTCAGAAGGAAGAGAAGAGAAGTCGATTGAAGATGAACCACGAAGCGGTAGGCCTTCATCTTCATGAATCAATGAAAATGTCCACAGAATCCGGGATCCCGTACGTTCAGATCGTCGGTTGACAGAATGATCGGGGAAGAGTTGAGTTTGACTCACATCAATGAATTGGGGATGAGAAAAGTCTGCCCAAAAATGGTTCCAAAAAATCTTTTGCTTGACCAAAAGGGCATCAGGAGGGAAAGCTGCCTTGAATTTTTGGATGAGATCGATTTTGGAGATGATCGTGCACAAAGATTTCCTACCTCAAGGCCAAACGGTTAATCAAGACATTTACCGGGAGGTTCTTGAAAAACTTCGAAAAAGGGTCATTCGTGTGAGACCTAACATCAAGAACATCTGGTGTTGCATCACGATAATTCTCCTTGTCACACAGCAAGAAAATCAGTCTCATTACTTAATTTACAGACCTCGTATATCCATACCTCACACCTTCTCATTCTCCACATCGAGAAATCTCTTTCCATCCCGATGAACCCCCGCTCCTCACTTGTTCCGTACCTCCACTTTTACGGTACAACAACTCCAACCACACACGCACACTGAACACCACCGACAAAGATCCTCCAAGCTTCCTCATTCTCACCCTTCTCCTGGACCTCTCTGCACAGGAGTCGTGCAGGGTCGAACAAGAGGGGAGAGAGGGAGAGAGAATGGGTAAGGGAGTAGTAAACAGCAGGAGCGGAGATATCATGAGACGAGTGGGATGGGTCAGAGGCCAGAGTGAGAGAGATTAAGGGGCCTGGAAGTTGGGTACTCGATTCTGATATGGGTCAAGCGTCTCATACTTGAATTTCCCTAACCAAAATTAGCACATTCGGACGATTCTCCATGATACGGTGTCATAATACTAGTGCCAGAGGAATATCGTTTAATTTTTGTGCAACTAACAGAAATAGAACACCGCCGCCGAAGAACCAGATAAATCAATGTTTTATTATTATAAAGGTTTATTCCTTTGGGATAATTGAGAAATTTTCTAATTTTTTAATGGATCTATGTTACGGAATATATAAGTTTATATCAAACCAAAGAAATAAAAAAATTCTTCTACGATGATTACAGCTCTATAAAGCATGCGCGCGAATGCTCCAAAGCAAAGTGTGCCGATCTCTTGTAGCCAAAGAGTGTAGTGAAGTAATTATAATTGTTATCCTCGCTACTGATAAATCCTCTTAAACCTGAGACAGATATTCTCTGGGGGCAATCATAGTTACAATGGGAAAATGTAAAAAAGAAGCTCAATATCAGCACTCAAGCGAAATAAAGTGCCAAGCTAAAAGGAAGGTAAAAAATATAATTTATTTCTTAACAAGAGCGTAAGAGAAAAGTGGGGAAATATTAGCATCACCTGGTGCGCATTATCCAAAAAAGTTCTATTTCATTGTATTTTAACATCTGTCTAATTTATCATAAAACAAATGAACTATACGAGGGTCAATCCTTGCATAAATTCTTCCAACTAAAATTGAAAATATCAAGGCGGAATTGGATAGCACACATCGCAGACATCAAATCAATACATTATTAATTTTCAAAACTGGAAATTAATATAAATCATGGAAATTATAAGGGTATACTTTCCCGGTAAATAAAGAAATTATCTAGACCGGAGCTTTATATTTGTCCCGACAGTGGAGGATATTTAGCCAAAAGCGTATAAAATTTAAGGCAAGATCAATTGAAAAAGTTGAAATTAACATTTTAATGTGAGTGAAATGAACGCTGAAACATTACATTTCTTAAATCAGATGACGCAATCACTTTATTTATAAATTGAGTACACATAAAAATTAATAAAAGAAGCCTAGAGAATCTAATGAACGAACGATTCAAATGAGCGAAAGATGAGTTTTGAGTGTAATAGATATTATAATTGCATGGAAAACAACGTTAAGGAGAAGAGATTAATTCAGAAGAATTTATTATGAGGTCACACATCCAGCTGAAGTCGAGTGTTGAAGGTAATGAGAAGACTCATGATATGATGCATTAAACGGAAAATGGAAGTTGTAAAAGCACATAAATATGGAAGTACGAATAAAGAGGTTAATGAGACCCGAATAAAAAGCTGTGGTAAGCCAATAAGATCGATGACTGTTGATGATGATGACAGAGGAGGACGTATACATGGATAGATGGATGAATATAAGAAACGCAGGAGATGACACAAAAGGCTCATTACGATGTGTCTACATCCGGTGATAATTATTTTCGACCTGACGTTTAGAGAGCACGGGGATACTCGATAATGAATGGACATTAGGCAGATCCAAAGCGAGTTTCGAAATAATCTTCTTAGTTTGAAGGCAAGTTCGAAAGGAATACTAACTTTAAGCTCTGATCGGTCGGAGGCAAACATATCGTCGATGTGGTTTTGAGGGAGGCGTCCCGAGGATATATTTTTTTATCGAGGAGAACTTCTATCGGCAAAAGAATTTCTCATGGATACCAGCTTCATGAAGTGTCAACTTTTCTTGCGGGTTTCCATGATTGAGGAAAATGCCGCCGAAATCGCCTCATCTTATTCTCCTCCACGACGACATTCTCCATGTCTCTACCTCTCTCACGCTTTCGGTACTCGCTATTTAGACCATCTATGCGATCCGCTGGTTCGATCTTGTCCTCAGGTCTCGCCATCACTCGCGTGAGTGTGTCCCGTTCACGTTTCCTCTCGTCTGCCTATTGTCTGATACCTTCCACTTCATTCTGGGTTTACCTCTCTCCTCCGATCCCTTTGTCATTCCTCTTTTTTATCTCTCTTTCTCTCTCTCTGCTTCCCATCTTTCCGCGTCCTTCCCATCTTCAACTCTGCCGGGGGGAGAGGGAGTGAGGGCTAGGGTGGAACTCCTGCCCCCGCTCTCCGCCTGCGTCACATCCCTTTAAACGATCCCTTTCGCAAACACCGTTTCCGTGATTCCGTCCCCTCTCCTTTTTGAAATTAAACTCTTCTCTCGCCGTTCCCTTCTCCCTTGCCTCCGTCCTCTCCCCTTCCCTCTCCCCCAACCTTCCACTCAGGGCCCACCATGTGTATTCTCCTTCAGAGAAAAAAGCGCGCTTCGTCTTTTTTCTTTATTTCACTGCGGGGATTTTTTTTGTCTTATTCCCAAACCCCTTACTCTTTTCCCCCGATCCCCCTCTCCCCATCCTCCTCCTCCTCCTCTGCCTCCCCCGGAGTCTCTTTACTCTGAGACGGAGAGAAGTAAAAAGGTGAAAATAATAAATTTAAAAAGAAAACCTAAAGAGGTAAGAAAGAGTTCTTCTTCCTTTGTCGTCGAGAGAATACAGAACGTAACTGCCTCACGTACTCTGAGACAACCCTCTGTCCCCCTTCTTATCACCGTTCTCCCCCCCCTCCTCGTTCCTAGGGGGTGATATCTCCTCAAACGGCGTAGGGTGTTGGGGGGAGGGAGGGCGCGAAACATGTTTACAAGTAGGTAACGACGACGCGAAAAACTTCCAGGAATAGCGTTTGACGCTAAAATTCTCTTCCCGTGTACACTTCCTTGCCTGACTTAAAAAGGGCACTCTTCATTCGCTTCACTTCGCACGGTTCTCCAGTTAAGAGTAATTTTGAGCGTGCGAGAAGTGTTAAAAATGTCGAAATAGTTTTCTGGGTCCTATTAAATGGTTCAAGTCATGCTCAACTCGATCGTGGACAGGAATGGAATGATTTTTTTCCAAAATAAACATTTTCGTGCAACATGAGATGAAAAAATTTAAAAGCTTCGTGTTTCGAACTATTCAATTTTAAGTATTGTATTTAAGGTCAATGGTCTCAGATAGAAATCTATCATATTAAAAATATCGCCTCCATGCCATAGGGATTTCGAATTTAGAGTAATATCATAAATAATACAAAGAATGAACTTAATACGTGTTTGTGCGAGGTGTGCACGCTGCGCCTGCCCACAAAAAAGGGGTTGGGCAATGATATCACTACATGAAGAATTCTGCATATTCGGGTTTTCACCGCGTTGTTGTTTGAAGCCGAAAACAGTTTCGCCGTAGTTGCATCCGGCGTCTTCAGGTCGAAGAATCTTCGAATCTTCATCTTCGACCTGAAGACGACAGATGCAACTTCGGCGAAACTGTTGTCGGCTTCAAACAACAACGTGGTGAAAACCCGAATATGCAGAATTCTTCAAGCCACCGCCGCGAAAATCTACGCAGCGATATCATTACATTTTCAATAACAGAATTTATCTTCGAAGATATTTCGTTTACATCAAACGAATTTTTATGCTCTGAGTTTACGGAACAATATACTCCACAGGCCGTCGAAGCACGGAAAGCTCAGTTAATGATCATAAAAGTTAATGATAAATAATATTCATCCTGCTGTTCTCAATCATATGAAACTATGGAAATATTCTCTTTTCTGGTATCCAATTTTGTAAGAAATATCCTTAATGAGTCCAAGAGAGCAATAAAAACATTCCATGATGTCATATCGCCAACTAGGCGTGCCTCATCCATCTCATCACAAAAAAAAGTTAACACATAGCATCAATGTTAAAGTAAAGACTTCTTTATATCAACTATCTCTCTCGACAAAAAACCAATTAGCTTATATTCGTCAATAGGTTTTTCATATGACGATTTTGATCCAAAAGTAATGATGCACCGATATGGTCGATGGTCAACTTAAGATAACATTTAAGGTGAACATTAAATGAAAGAACGACAACCACAGTGTTAACTATTCTACAGCATGGCAAATTGGTTTCGTAAATTTCGCAACTACTCATCATGCTTCACTACCAACGCGGTTTATCTCCACTATCGAGTGGTTTAGTGATTAGTTAACTACGATAAAAATATATCACGCCAGAATCTTGTACGATCAGTTTAATTTAGAAAAATATCATCTCAATATCCCTTTTTACAATTCTTTTACAATTATGTTGAAATAAATTAATTAAAAATCATAGGGCATTGTGATAAGCATATTTTGATATTTCCGAAATATTCTGTCTTTATTTTTATTGTCCGGTACCCGTCGTCATATGACGCACAGTTCTTGTCGGTAGTATGCCGCAACGTGCTTTTTACCCTGACCGTGATACAGATACCCCATTTCCCCATACCCCCACCCGTAGCAACATTCTTTCCCAGTTAGCACGGTCTGCCACGTTGGGCAAAGGGGATGATTACGGGACGAGGGACAGAGGGAGAGAGAGAGAGTGGGAGCGAGTCCCGGGAGAGAGTATTGTGTTTGTGTGGAGAATCGAGGGGAGTGTTTGTGAGAGCGAGAAAATGGAATTTAAGTGCGAGTGATGGGCGTTTCCGAGGCTTGTCAACGAGGCGGTTTTCACTGGGGCGGGAGGGAAGGAGGGAGAGCGACTCTCTCAAACCGTGGTGTTGTCTCGGGTCGAAGTTTTGACACCCTCCCCCTCCCCCCCAACCCCACGAGGCACATCTGAATGCACCTACTAGGCCCGTATCCTAGTTCTGGATCATCACAATTTCACGCCCCATGAGCGCTTATTTTTGGAGCGCTGGCATTTTGTTCGCACCGGAGTCGAAAACGAACTCTCGCAAACGTCGCCGCGTGTTCAATGGCGTGACTGGTATTCGATCCGTGGAGGAAAAAAATATTTAAAATAACACGAAGATTTGAATGAAAATTTTGGTTTGATTTTGAGGCCTATTGTCAACATAAATCAATGAAAATCGGATATTAATTACATTATTGCAATTGTTACATGAAAATGGCAAAAATTCACCTTGGAGTTTTAGAACTATAAGTTCCCATTCCCTCCCTCTGAGGCTCATCTCAACTCCCTGCTCTTGCCAATTAAAATCGTTTGGATTCCATGTTGAGGTTTCTCCTTTAGACGTTGATAATAATGATATCCTTCATTTATGGAAACCCAAAAATTCCAAAGAAACCGAAAGTACTTTAATGGAACTGAGCGCAACGAAGATTTTGTTTGTAATTGGAGCGTCTGTGTATGCAATTTAGCCTACTGAAAAATCATTTCATCGACTCCAAAGAAAGAGGATTGGATCGATGGATGAGGAAGACTGTTCTGTCAGTTGGTTCCCTACATAACTACAGCGATGTCATTTTAATGGGAATGATGAGAAATCTTCATGTGCGCAATTAAAGTCAAGCACCCAATGAATGGAAATATCTGGTTCAGACGCTGCTCCTTGGCGGAATCCGGAGTTTAACTCAATGGAAGCAGTGCAGTGGAGAAAAATTTGACGTGACTTAAAAAAAAACGATGAACCATTAATCGAAGGGCGGTGAATTCAACTCCATTCCTTCCCCTCGAGGCGTACGGCAATTTTTCGACGGTCGTAAAGTAAAATAGGAAATGGGCGGACTTGGGATATGCTCTGGATAACTTCAAGCAATTCAACAAGGATATAAGAGAAGTCAAACAAAGCAATCGATTCCAATACGTCCTAAATTTACCCCAGACTACATCGCTTACTTACATTCATTCCTTCAATACTACATTTTGAATTTTTCAGGCCGGTACAATGGGTTTCTCGGATTCGAAATCGAGTTGAGTTGGTATCTAAAACATTACGTACAGTTTCGTGTCAAATTTTGATAAACGTCGTGAACATAACAAAATTACATATTGATCAATTTCGAGAGAAATCGTCTAGTTATTATTTTTCAAAAGGTGAGTTGAAATGAACCTTATATGCAAAATAAATTCACTAATATAATTAAAAGAGAGGCAATTTACTCGGTTGCTTCTGATCAGATGCACTTCGAGGAATTTATTTAATATACTTACGTAAAGTTGAAAAAAAAGACCGGCGCAGGCCCGTTACAATTTCGTGAGCAGCAATCCTATATTCGAATTGGATCTTCACACCCATGATATTCTATCGATCAATCGAAAGCTACAGCAAGAACAAACATGACGAATGTAATTAAGCAGGAGAATCATTCCGAGGAAAGAATATTGGGGATGATCATACTCCACTAGATATATTAGGTTCAAAAATTGAAAGGCGAACGAAATATTCTCGTAAATACTCTAACTGGATAATTCACTGTTATTGCAGGACAAATTTACGCACCCGGATTCAATTTTTCAATGTATTTATTTACGTGTGCTGAAGAAGATCCGAAGAAAATTTCTCATAAAACGTCCTTCAGATGAGCTATCCGATTGTGTTAATCTCTATCCTTGCGAACGAAAAATATTATTAAAAATCTGTTTGCAGGTTTTGAATAATATTTTGGACAAAAATCAACGCTGAGGCAAACAAATTGTATTCTGACAATGGCATTCTCCTGGCGCGCCGAAAAAAATAACATTTCAGTCTGCAACGCAAAATTATATTTTTAAATAACACTAGCGTTTTCGAAGTCCCGATGGCTTTTCATCAATTCTATCAATTTAACCTACGTCTCCAAACACGCATACACAAATTTGATATGGATATACGAGTATATATATACATATATTATAATTATATACATGCATATATAAATATATAATTTTCACACGACAGCCTAATTCACCTGCGCGACTCATCTCATCCCGAACAAGTCTGTTCGAAAAAATTTACCTTATGTTTTTCTCTTAAACTCCTCCGCCAAACGCCGGATACCAAGAGGGGCAGAGAGGGTGATGGTTCCCACCTCCTCCTCCTCCTCGTCGTAGTTGGTGGGCGTGGGCAGCGGGCCAAGAGGGGCGGGGCCGTGAGCGAGATTTCCCTCCTTCCCACGAAACACCGTCCCCCGGTTTCTGATGGGAGAAGAGCGAAGGAGCGGGAAGCGACGGCGAAAACTCCTCTTGGGGTCCCTAACAGACACCGCGCTCCCCTACCCGGGGGGAATCTTTCGGAAGATCTGCCTCCTCCTTCCCTCGACCCTGATATACGCCTCCTCTTCCACACCCTCTCTGACCGCGCTGTAGGAGAGGGGAGTCGGTCCCCTCTTTAACTCGTCTCTCCCCACGGAAGGGACGCTCGCTTCACCGCCGCGGCGACCGGTTATCCTCCTCCCTCAAGGAGACCTTTCTTCACGGGAGAGAGAAAGAGGGACGTACCCAGAGGAGCGTCTGCCAGTGCTTGGGGCGTGCGAGGGAAGTGGGGAAGAAGAGATGGAAGCGGCGAGAGAGGGAGTGGAGATGTCTTTTTCACGCGGTCCTCCCTCTCTTCTCTTGGCGACCTCCCGGATGCTTCCCGCGGCACAAGAGACGGCCTCGGCCGCCGCGGCCTTCACTAATATCCCGCGCACCCACGCTTATCGCCCGCCTTGCGCCCATTGGACGCCGCCCCACGCATCTCCCCACCCCCACCCCCCCACTTTGCGCCTCCCCCTCCCCCGGCTCCGCTCCCGGGACCCATCCCTCGCTCCCCGTCCCGCCCCCCTCCCATCCGGATTCCGCGGTTCCCGCCCCCCCCCCGCACGTTCGCTCCCCCACCCCCACCCCACCCCTTAGCCTCCACCAGACGTTCTGGCCTCCCTCGCAGCCAACGTCCGATACCCCTTTTGCCCTTTCCATCCTTCCCCTTTATATCCGCCAGCATATGTGCATCGTGACACATGCTTTGACCAGCGTCACAGCTTGGTGGTCCTTCCCCTTCCGCCCTCGGACATTAATATTCTCTTTATTTATCATTTAAAAAAAAAACGTTCATCGGCCTTTTCGCCACAATTGGGTCCACCATCCAGGGTTGAAATTGTTTTTTTTTCCTCCAACTCGTGAGTGGGACTTTCACTCTTCCTCTCCCTTTGAACTCCAAAAAAAATATCTTCTCTATTATTTTTTTACTTTTCCTTCGCAAAAATCCCTCGCCGTCTCTAAACCGGAAGGCGCTTCCTCCCGTCGTTCCGAGCGTTTGATCATTATTTGAACAAAAAACGATAAATGTCATTTCTCTCGTGAAGTGAATATATTAATAAATGGAGAATTTGGAGATGGAGTGCGATGACGGTGCATGCCCCAGTGCGCTGCCTTTAAAGTGGATGTAGTCGAAGGTGCGTGATTGGTGAATTTATTTCAGTTCAGTAGTAGGAAGGACAAGCCTAGCAAGTGCAGTAAGCCTATATCCTGTTGTCCTACCAAATACACCTCTGGACCGGAGGAAAGGTAGAATACGAAGGGAGGAAGAAATGTTAGGTTGAAATGGGAAAAGGAGTTGAATTTGACGAAAAACCAACTCTCTGAAAGGGAAAGAATGTTCCCAATATAAGTATACCTTGAAGTCAGTCACTTGCCTAACTCTTTTCTCGCGAGACAAACAGAAAACATTTGTGAATGAGCTGAGAAGGCATTATCACTCTACAAAAGGCCATTTGAACAATTTTCAATTTCAAACCTTTCGAAAAAACTCAAAATTATTCCAAATATTTGTTAGTATAGCTATGTATTGTGCCGAGAAATTTAAAGTCATATGTCAAAAACGTGGTCGTTCTATAATAAACGATGGTGAGAAAATTTCAAAGTAGCATTTCTTTTGAACAACTATATTTAAATTGCTAAATATATATTTCTCACAAGGACAAAAAAGATTCACTTTTGGAAGGTTAATTTATATCGGTATATAAACGTGCCTACGGTCGTGAAACAATGAAAAAACAAAACAGCGTAGGCCGTAAACTTGATTGGCAATAGGTTTGTTTAAGGGGGTTGGTAAGAATAAGCTGACAAGTTAGGGGAGGTTCCCCTAATTTTTCACCTTGTTTTTACCTACCCCCATAAACAAAACCCAGCACCAATCGAGTTTACGACCTTGGCTGTTTTTTTAATTATCGTTATTTAATCATTGTCAAACGAATAGTATAGAAAGCATTGGAAAGAGACGACAAGCGAGGTAGTGCTAGATAAGGATGGGAAAGATCTGAAGCTACCCGGGGGTACTCAAGGAAGGCAGTAAATATAAATGGAGGATATATGGAGTGGGACGTTGATGTCTATAATGGCAGTGAAAATTTTGTTCGGCATTTAGAGAAGAGGGGAAGAAAAGAACGTATTTCCGACTGTAATAAAAGTGATTTCAAGTGTGAGGGGATGGAGAAGAAAATAGTGAGCGGAGAATGAACTGGTACACTCACAAAATACTCTCCGTCTGTCGCAGCCAGTCCTTTCACATTTGTGAATGCACGGCAATGAAGCACTTGTTCGATATCACCCTCCTGCGTGAACTTCATACGAAAACATTGAATGGAAATTTATTTTCATACACGGCTATATAAACATACGTATTTTACCAGCTTCCATGGGCGTGTGGTATGGGGTTTCAGGTTTAGAGAGGAGAGAAAGGAAGATATTTACCACCCAGTCGTCTATGGATGTACGAAATATGATCATGGCCCTGTTCCTTGAAATTTAACCTGCCAATATTTTATAATCTGGGAACATGGAAAAGTTAAATAATCCCAGGCTCAACTTTCTGAACATTTATTAAAAATGAATGAGTAAACTATGTATATTTTCACAGTGAATTTATTTATGCACCACCGGTTTTGATGAATCCCAGAAAATTAACTCTGAAAAAACACATAGTTTACTTACTCAATGATTGAAAAAAAAATTAAACTTGCATTAGCGGAGAAGATGCAATAAATGCAAAACAATTCCACCCAGGAGTCGAGGACATCAAGGCATTCCCTAATATCATGTGAATTTTCTCACATGTTCGTACATTATGGAATTTTGATTACGTTACCATTCATAATTAAGAATATCCTGAAAATGTGGTATACAAGTATACTTATATAGCTATACTGATAGCATGAAAAATGTTCCGCCCCTAGTAAATAAAGTTTCCCAAATGTTTCCCTACGGAAATACAGGAAAATATAACCTCCATTTGATCGTATACCATTTCGAGTTTTTCTCCTCCAGGGTATTTGTACGTACCATGTAGACCTTAATAAGGATCAAATTTTTGGTTTTAGATTTTACCTCTAATAATAATATTTTATCACTCACTCGCTCTACGTTTAATGTGCTTCTTCTTTCCTTTTTGAATGACACTAACATCCCCCATTGGTTCTCTTCCCTTGTATACTCTATACTGTACATACTCTATAATTATCGCTCCAATAATCCCCGCTATCTTTCCATCTAACCTCGAAAAATCCTAAAATAT
This sequence comes from Hetaerina titia, assembly GCA_037158775.1. Lineage (NCBI taxonomy): Eukaryota > Metazoa > Arthropoda > Insecta > Odonata > Calopterygidae > Hetaerina > Hetaerina titia. The sequence continues at coordinate 48,333,285 of CM073772.1, read as the reverse complement.
CTAAATTTACTCTCACTTCCTCCGGCTCTACAGTTTAAAATTTTCCTGTCCTAAAATTCCAAGTCCTAATTTAAACTGTTTTTGTCCTCATCTGTGTCTTCTCCGCTGCTATTGCTATTGATTCTGTCATGCTAGAATTTCATGAGCTTACAAAAGTCTTGCCTCTCCCGCTTCCGGGCACGGCACACGCCGCTTCGAGTCAAACCGATGCTTTGAATGCGTCGAGCTTTGTTGAGAGTATCTGTAAGACATAAAATGTCTGTGTGCATGGATTGTGTATTTGGTGGGAGAAGCTTAGAAATACATACATGTATGTCATTTCAGATCTTGGGTTTATTTTAACGAAGAATACCTTACTCTGCGCTTCTCGGGAAGGTCGCCCCGCTCGGGTCAGACGACTCTGAGGAACAGACGGATCCATCTTTCTTTGGCTCCTATCCATCGACCTATCTGGAAATGTGACTCTACTAGGAGCAATTATCATGGATCTTAGTACCTTAGCTGTAGGAGCTATCATAACTAACAAAACGTTTCACCACGTCAAGGTTGCAGACCAATGAGAGGGGCGAATGTATATATGCTGGGGATATAAATCTCTCTCGGAATATAGTATTTAATCTATTATATCCATATTGACTAGCTAAAGCAAATCTTGTAATCTAACGACAGTGATATCACAAAAACGACAATAATAAATTTCCGTTACATCATTACTTATTGCGGAAAACCTCAGATTACTGATCAAATCGTGTGGTTGATTAAACACATTGGGAATGTCGTGGAGCGTAAATCGAGGACTCAGTCTATAAAGCTAAAACAAGTGTCGAAATTTGTCAAATTTGTTGAACGTTCATGAATTATAAGCGGAAAGAGGGAAGTGGAAAATATAATTGACGCATCCGGAAATAAGGAGAAATATATCATGCAAATAGCAGTTACGGAGATGTAAGAAACAAATGGTATTCCCAATCCTCTCTCACGAAGAATGAATAAAACCCACGGCTCACCACCGGTATAGAAGATTAGAGCTGATCTTTCTTTCAGCGGTATCTCGCGAAAGACCATTATCAAGGAAGCACACCCCTTCTCCAAGGCCCCGTGGTGGGACTATTTACCCAAACACCGATGAGGTTGGGTGGAGGGGAGCGCAGATTTTATTGGCCGTTGACAAACATGTCGCCACGCGGAAATCGGCTAACAGATCGACTTTTCAGACCATCCTCCTCTCTAGCCGACTGGAGGAACGGCGAGGGGGCGAGCATCAGTAGACCTCCCCAGGGACGGCACGAGGTAAGAGGAGGCGCGGGACCAAGGGGTGGGAAAGGGAGGGAAGCGGATGGTAGTACATTATTCTTTATCAGTGTCAACGCGGGAAGTAGGCCCCTTGCGATGGCACCGTGGGGGGAGAGAAGAAATATGTCACAGAGCAGAGCAGAGTAGAATGTCACAGGCATTCGTAGTCATGCGCGACGCGCCACAGTCCACGATGTTAATAAAGCCAATTTTAAACACTTAGGCTGTTCATACCTTAGACAAATTTCAAGAAACTGTAACAGTAACTTTAACGGAGTCACCCGCTATGTGTGCATTATAATGCAACCATTTCAGAGAGTAAAAATCATTCGCCTTGACCGGGATTCGAACCCGGATCCCACATAGCGGGTGACTCCGTTAAAGTTACTGTTACAGTTTCTTGAAATTTGTCTAAGGTATGAACAGCCTAAGTGTTTACAATTGGCTTTATTAACATCGTGGACTGTGGCGCGTCGCGCATGACTACGAATGCCTGTGACATTGTATGTACGGTATTTCGTCATAACATCTTGTTCCTTTAAAGCCCCCAAAATTTCAGAGTGTAAGAGGACGTCTCGGTAGCTTAAGTGGTTAAAGCACTCGGCCGGATATCGAGGGATCCGGGTTCGAATCCCGGTCAAGGCGAATGATTTTTACTCTCTGAAATGGCTGCATTATAATGCACACATAGCGGGTGACTCCGTTAAAGTTACTGTTACAGTTTCTTTAAACTTGATGATAGCGTTTTTAAAAAAATTAGTGAAAACCCCCTTGTGGTCAAAACCACGACTCTCTAACCAAGATCTTTTGGATAAATCAGTCAACGAGACAAAATTCTTAGGAATAAAATTCAAATATAATCACGGTTCACATTTGTTTCCGTGCTATTTATAGCGAGGTTTACAACCCGGAAAGGGAATCAAATGGCGCACCCTAACGCGTGCCTTTTCCGTCGCTTTCGGTGGGGATTGGCGAGAACGCACTTAATTTCGCATCTTGGACCCATTTACAATGCAACCCATCCCTCCTCTCAAGCCGAACCCCTCCACCCTCTCACCCGCTACCACCTTCTCCTTTCCCCTAATTCACTCCCCGATCCCTTCCCGCCCGGCCGCCCTTTTGAAAAGCCACGAGAGCCGTTGCTAGCCATCCGGCGGCGGACTCTTTTTCTTTCGCAAATCTCTGGATCGCATTACTACATAGGAAACCACTCAGGGCAGGGAAATCCAACTCACACAGAGGAATAGGCATCCATGACTATTCCTTCCACAAGACGCTCTTTCCCTCCCCTCGCAGTACACCTCACCCTCTCCCCACCCCCACTCACCCCGAAACTCCCAGCGCCTCTCTCCCCAAAAACTTCACCACACCCTTTTTTTTCCCTCTTCACTCTCCAAAAACGTGATTCACTTCCTCCTCAAGAATCATTCTTTTTCTAGTCCCCAATTAATTTTTCATTCCGATGCCTCATTTCAGCTTTTATTTATCCTCCTCAGCCTTCTTCACTTAGGAGCTGTCGATTTATTAAAAGGGTTTCTCCATTTTAATTATCTTTCTTTTTCGTTAATGTTATGTTTCCTATTTTTCGTTAATATTTTCGCTAATTTTTCGTATATTTCGTTAATTTTTACAATTTTGCCTCCAAAATTACACCATAGACTAATGAATAAGAAACGTTCCAATAAATACAGCGTTCCATTTTCTGTGATCATTCGCGAAGCAAAGACTCTCTCTCCGACCAGACGACTGACGTGCGAATTTTCCTGCCAATCGAAGCTCTCACAAATTTGATCGTTGGTAAATTAGTGCCTATCACAGTTGAGAGCTCAACTTTTAATCTCTTTAACACACATTAGCAAATGGAAAATAAGTAATCTATCCACGGCGGTTTCCCTTTGGCAACATTTATCGGCACAGTACAGGGTTGAAAAAATTGTTACTGCAAACGCCAATTCACCTCAATATTTAAAAAAAACTCTTTAACAGTGAAATAAATGTAGTTTTTAAAAGGATTGCTTTGATAACCAATGAATTTTCTTTTTGCAGTCACATTAAAGTTCAACCCGAGCAAGTGTAGCATTTTCAAATGGAAGTCCTTGTGCCAGTTAGTAATTATACAATTTCCAATTTCTCAATTTTCTCACTTTTTATCATACTCTAGAAGGAGTCTCGTAAGCATACGTCTGCTGCTCGAATCCTGACCCAGAGAACTTTCCCCTATAAAACACTCGTCAAGAAGAGAGATCAGCCATCCAACTCATTCTTGTGGGTTCCTTAATCGTTGACCAGTACAAAGGCTGTAACAATATTTAGTTCGCGGAACAGAATTCATAAATATCACAAATAACAGGATTTACGATAATTATCTCGCAACATGATTCGTGTAAAGCTTTGTACCATGTATTTAATGAATATTATAATACGTTAAGAAGCGTCAAGGTAGCCTAAAGGGAAAGCATTCGTCTTACAACCGGAGAGGCTATGTTCAAATTCGGATGGCTCTGCGGCTTTATCCAGACTGTAATTTTTCGGAGTAAAGATATTTCTGGGAAGCCGTCATTTCAGATGGAAGAGAACTTCTACCTTGATACCTAAATTTCAACCCCCTAGGGAATATTAAGAGGTAGTCTATACCCTCAGCCTTCAACCAAGCGAACTTTCGTGTTGATGGCTGTTGTTTGATTACGCATACCTAAAGCGTGGTACCTGGGTGCTTTCAGTGTGAAATGGATTCTACATATTTTTTTGTGAATCTCTTTTAATTCAAGCTCAATTTTCCTAAATAATTCCTTTTAAACATTGTCACATCATGGATTCAATCATGAAATTTTTTGGGTATAATGTGATTCAAATTTTCCTAGAAATACGAGCTACTGCACTATAGTTCGACATATTTTACTGACTAGCTTTTATACTCCGTTCTAAGAAGATACTTATGTTCAAACTAGACATGAGAAACCTACGTCTCTTTGCATTTCCGGATTTATGAAACGGTCTTGCGTGCTTAAGAATTGTGAGCCAACGGTTTCAATATCCTTTCAAAGGTCCTCACAGAGATCCCAATGCGCTATTTATTTCCACCATTTCCAATGCTTTCTAGATGTGGATAATGTTTCACTTACGCTCTGTACCAACTCATCACATCCCTCCTTCCCTCTGGCAGTCACTTAATACGAGCTTCAAGCTTCAATCGTCCCAAGAGGCATTGTGCTTTCAATTCAGTATTACTTGGGGAAAGAATTGGAAAGTAGTAGGCCGAGTTCTGATTCTTCTCGTATTTCTATCAATAATGCTATGTACTCTCATTATTTTAATTAAAAATCAATGCGTGCCAACTTGAATAAGAAGCATAGAAAACAATCGTTTCACAAAATTTATGAATGCGTGTGACGTTTGGACTCATGGCTTTAGCATGGCATGGCATTTGCCATGAATTTACGAAGAAGCAAAGTTCATCGAATTGTATCAAACTTTAAATATTTATCGCGGTGGTTTCGTTGCTTTCCTTTCGATTATTTTACAACTTTTACGCAATTATGCCGTGAATTTATGTTCTGGGAGTTCCGAGATCGATTTTTGCTGTGATTCCCTAGAGCCATCATTCAATATTACATCATTAGGTTTCCTACACTTAAATATCGGTTCCCAACGGCAAGCAATCGCAATAAAAATAAATTAAATCCTCTCTTAAAGAGTTGGAGCCGCTTCCTAATGAACTGAATTAAGTAAGTGCATCGTTTGCCGAGCTCCATTTAAGGAGTTCTCCTGGGAAGGGGTGTGCTAAGGTCAATTCTTGTAGGGCACTCCCATTGGATAGAGTCCGGCACGGACGCCTTCGGCTCGGTCCTAATGGGCACCTCCAGCAAATAATTCCACGTCTTGCGTAAAAGGAATGGTCGGCCTTTTGGTTCCACCATTCCTTAATTTTCTCTAAGGAAAGCTAGCGTAAGATTTTTTGGGAATGAGAGGCAAACCTAATCCGGAAGAATAGCGTTCACTGACCGCAGGGTTGAGGAAAATTTGTCTTTAAAAATTACTTCTAAATTTACAGGGTCATCTTAAACGACGTTTCATTAGAAACTGCTTTTTCCGAAGGATAGGCCTTTTTAAACGGCGAACTTATTCGTATTCTAAGACTGTCAAATGGAAAAAAAAACTTCTCACTTGAAGTCAATAATATGACAAATTTAATTTTGAGACGAAAATTAATTTATAAAAAGATCTTTATTGCTTTATAGTTAAGAAAATATACTTTTTAAGAAAAAGTTTAAAAGTAAAGAAAATTACTTTATTGAAATTTCCGTGTCGAGTCGCAAATATCGTAAAATGAAAATATTTCTCATACTTAAATGTCCTTTAATATTCCAAAATCATTCAAAGGGATAAGAAACATTTCAAGCGTCCATTAGACGTGTGCAATTAAGAAATCAGGGTAGGGGGGCAGTGCTTTTCCCTCGACGACTGTGAGGTTCCCCAGGGAATAAATTACATAGCTCAGCTGAAGCTGAAAGAATTCAGACGAATGGATTCTTATAAGTAGAACTTTGTTGCCACTAGGACTACACACTCTCTCTTCAGTGGCTGAATTCCCTACCCAATGAACTAGAATTTCATCTTCAAAAATTCAATTTTTTACAATGGAACGCCATTAGATACTGTTGATAATATTTCACTTAAAAGCGTCTCCTGTTCGCTGTATTTTCTCATCCTGAAAATAATGAGTATTGGAGGATACAGAGTACATAATGACATAATTAGCATATTTTTCAGGATGAATATAGTATTTAATTAAATTGTTTCTTTTTTATGTCAATTTCCATTCATTAAGGCTTTCCATTCATAAGTGCTTTTACTTTTAAAAGGACCCTCAATCCTTTACTAATTCTTGAAACATTACTTCAGCAAACTCTGAAGTAAATTTGATCCAAAAATGATTCATTGTTAAGATGAACGTGAATGTTACAGGCACAGAACGAAGGGATTTTTGAAATATGGGTAAACTAAATAATGGAGCAAAAAAATAAATCCTTAGCTTTCGTCAACTTTAGGATAGAAATACAAAAGCATCATTTCTTCCAGGGCGTTAGACCAAAATTCTCTGGATTGTTTCAAACATAAATTTCAAGAGATATTTAACTTAAATATAATTTGGTTAAGAAATAATTCTATAATTTAAATAGATTGTATTTCTAAAGGAAAATTGTTGTTATTCGGGAAAAATCTCACTGGAAAAATCGATTTTTTCTGCCCACACCCCATGGCAAGGCCACTGTCGCCGGCGAATGGGGAAGGCTTTTGAAACGGGAGATGCGTGTGACGCTTCTGCAGAAGAAAGGGCGACCCACCCCGTCACCCCATCTCTAGAGCGAGCCCGCATTTTACGAGGAAGAGTAGCGTTGTTGAGTGATGGCAGTGGTGCCGTTTCGAAAGTCAAAGGCCAACATGACGTGGCTCGGGTGGAGATAAACCCCCAATGCAACAAGCTTCAATTTCACCATCCCCCATCTCAGTTATTTTGACCGGTTTTCAACCTTGAAGTACCTGCGCGAGAACTACTCAATGGGTTTCGAATCTTCAAGGCAAAAGAATAGGAAAAAAAAGCTTTTTAGATGTATTTCAGTAAAAGTTGTGTAATTTTTTACGATTACTAACATAATGATGCACTTAAACGGAGGGAAGTCTACAGCATTTTTTTAATGTACTCTCTAATCTTGGCTGCGTAATAAATCATTGTCTATAATAGTGCAGTTACTCAATCACTGAAAATGCAGCATTATATTCATACCTATACTTAAGGAATGGATGAGAAAGGTATGTGACAAAAATAAATTATAAGCAGAAAAAAGGGTCCTAATGAATGAATAGGAAGGCTAAATTAAACGTGAGCGTTGGATGGCATGAATAAGAGCAGATAGAGAAGTTTATCTATTCAAGAAGCGTTGTAGACTGATATAAGCAAAGTATTAAGGGCATTAAGGAATAATTGCGTTAGGTAAAGAATATTTGCGATGAGAAGGAGGTTGACAACAAGGATCTTGAGTGGGGACGCAAAGAAAATAATAGTAAACAATAATTTTTAATAGTTTTAGGGAATGGATTTGAAATACTCAAAAATGTTGTCATAGGGACTGGATGATAATCGAGTTTGGAAGCTTTTGAGATGTGAGTGTGAAGGATGGAAAAGTGAATGGACGGAAAAGAAAACAAACAAATAAGTCCTGGGCACGGTAGAAGAAGAAAAAATGTTGTGAAGATAAATTTAAAGGAGGTAGGGTGAGTTGAGGGTGAGGAAATATTGAGAGGGAATGGAATTATGAAGTGAAGATTGTAATGGAAAATGCTAGGTAAATGAAACTGTGGGAGGAAAATATAAACCGTTTCGGTTTTAATGAAGGTGATAGTTTGTTGATGATTAAGGAGGTTTTATGAGGTTAAAAGGTTTACCATTACCTAAGATTTTAGTGTGTTGGCCGTTAATAAATATAATGGTGCCTAGTTGCTGGGTGCATCAAAGGCCTACCTTGATCAATAGAATACACAGGCCAACAGTGGTTTTGGTGCCGGAGCTTTTAATGCTGATTTAAAGAACAATTGGGGTGCTGAATCCAATTATGACACTAGTTTTTTCCTATCAGCTATAGTTTTCAAGATATAGATATGTTGTTACTTACGTAAAAAAATCTTCTACATGATGATATGGGAATATTATATTAATAATTATCTCATTGGCCTACAATATAGAAATATGCATAAAACTTATTGACAGTTTATTTAAAATAAAAGGAACACGGCAGAGTGGTTATAAATTAGTATACTTATAGATTTATTTAACTTTGAAAATTATTTTTCGGAATATATCAAATGTTAAAACAACTAATCGTAAGATGTGCCATATCTAAAAAAGTAGAGCTGTTAAATAAAAACGGATTTCATATTTGGATTCAGCTCTACAAATATAGTTAAAATCATCACAAAGATTCCCGGCACCAAAAAAAAATTTTTTTTTGTAGGCCTGTGTTATCACTGGTAGTAATTCACTTATTCCATTATATCCCGCAACACACCCAAAAGTCCCCGTAGCACAAAAGTTGCAGCATCTCAAAGAAAATAAAATATGTATGTCCCCTATTAAATCAAATATGTATCCGCTGGGGTATAAGCCATGCATACGAATTCAACTTCCCGTTTTATCCGGGTACTACTGCTCGTTCAACATCTCGCCTCCTCTATAGGGCGCCGTCAGTATACATATGTTAATCGAGATACAGGAGCGCTAAGTATATGCCTGAATATAACCTCCTCCCGCATACATAGATACATATATATATATATATAGCGGTTCATAAAAAATACATAGTATCTCGATGATATTGAGCTGACTCAAATTCACATGATAAAAGAATGTTTGCCATAATTGAAAACGGAAAACCATCCCTAGAGAAATCCTTCAAAAAGGAGTCATTTCATTCTGTTCCGTAGTCACCGCCAGGTTTAGAAAATGTGAGTCGAAGTTATCTTATCTTTGAGTGACTCATCTCCCTTTTCGTTCCCAGAGGAACTCAATGACTTTATGCATCAGTTTGTAAACCTAAAGATTCTCACTCTAAAAAACACTGATACGATATAACATTTGTTGAATGTTTTTTTATCGATATACACTCTTGAGTAGTGGATATTGCGTCACTTTAGTCGCCAAACATTTCCTGATAAACTGTCAACAATGATATAGTGGCGCACAAACCCTCAATCATAGAGAGGCATTCTTGACTTGCAATCTATAGGTTGAATGATACTGCCTATATTTGTTTCGTTTTGTGCATCAAAATAAACTTCATTTTCTCAATACCTTATTAATTTATCGATTTCATTCCACTGTTAAATCATTTTATAGTTTTTCCAATTTTATTGGCTTACTTTAGCTACGAAATCCTAAGAGTATATTGGTTAGCCGCATGCAATATTTTTACGATAATTAGAAGGTAAGTAGAATTTATTTATCTATGATTTAAATTAATTCAATGGTACATTAATTTTAGAAAAAAATCGGAAATACAAAATCAACGGAGCATGGTCACTGCATAAATCTAATTTGGTTTTAAATGATGGCCAAATGGTGTTAAAAATGGTCAATGGTCAAAAGACTACCTCTATGAAGTTCACCAACATTTTACAACATTACAGTGTAATTGTGGAAACTGGAACGCAATCCCCTCCGGTGAGGAAAATAGCGAGGGAGACAAAAACTTGAGAAATAAACAGGGTTCTTGATTTAATTATCCATACCGAGGAAATCAATTGATCCCGCACGATTTACTGGCATCAGATCAGGTCATCTGGATAAAATAACGGAAATAAAATTTCAAACCGATGGATTTCAGTTCGGGTTTTTCCTTTGCAAAAAAGTTGCAATCACAACCAAACAAAGTGTGTGATGGCTCGAACAGTGTGATGCACATAATTCATTTCCAAAAATCCAATCAAATAATTTCTTTCGTCCTTCGGCTCAATCGCTTTACCGCGGTACACTTTTTTACACTTGATTGTCCAAAAAATCATCCCTTTCTTGCTAATCGCTTCACAACAACGGTGTTAAACCGCACTATTTTCCCATCACCAATTACCTCACTTTACGGAGATAAAAAGAATTATAAATAATGTTTTTTTCATAAATAAGTTTTTATTGCGTCATGAGTAATGTTACGTCTCTCTTCAAAGATGAAAATCCTCCCTAAAAAAATATACGTCAACAAAGCCACATTTAATTAACTCAGCGGAACTCTCCCCTCTCCAAGTTGATGTCCATGTTAATGGATGGCCATAGTCGAAACATGCTTGCTTATTATAATGATCCGTCGGGTAAAATTATCTCCATATTATGAGGAATTACACGTTACTGATATTATAATTCATTCATCTTGTCTGCGAGGTAAATAGAATAATTAGTCATTCCGACAAGGAAAAAATATCATCGGAAATTTCACTAAAGACATTTAACTCACAATCTTATCCTCGCTACAATATAGTTATGGATGTGATCAGCTACCCACACCACTTCTTCAAATACACTATGTGTGATCGCAATACTCACTATGTGCACAACTCTATACTGCTTCATTAGCAAAAGTTAATACTTTCCAAAGTGCAAACAGCTAACTTTTAGCGATTTCATCAGTACAGTCATTTTAAAAGGACACTGTAACATGTATATATATATATTATATACACGTCCACTGTTCCCATGTTTCATTAAAATGATTTTCCAAAATGAACACAAACCCGCAACTGTGAATTTTATTTCATAAATTAATAAGCAAAAAGCAGAGATCACATAAGTTACTTAATACTTCTGGTTCCAGGAAAACTATATTGCCTTAACTGGTTTGATCAATAAATGAATTTGCACCCAATATGAATAGTAGCAACTAAGCCTCAATGAAAAACAGGACTAATCGAGACTTTGATTTGATGCAAAATAATTTGGAGTTGAGCTCATTGTAATAAAGGTACATAAAAAAGAAATTGCAATTTTGGTGATGGGATTGAAGAAAAAGTTCAAGCCGTAATAAAACTGCAAACGGGCTCAGTCGTCGAGGTACATAAAAATTAAATTACTGCTACCCGTATGAAGCATACGACACTGATTTTCTTCAATACGCCCATACCCGAGGTGGCATTTTTAATTATGACTCAGTGAGAATCAGTATCACACAGCATAAATCTGTCGAAAAGACCGTGAGTATAGGAAAAGGAGTCGGCTGGAAACCAATGGCTAACTTCCTACGAAAAGTGAAGAATCAGGCGTGATATTGTGGAATCGAGACATAATGAAAACTTTGTTGCAATTTTCCACAGTTAAAACTTTATTGCCGACCATGGTTTCGATACACTGCATCATCTTCAGGTGAGGGAGAGTACAGGGAGAAAGGATATATATACCAAGGAGGGGTGGCAGGGGAGGAGGGAGCGGGTGGGAAGGGGGGGTGGGGTTTTGTCATACAAAGAAAGGCAGGAATGCTAACTTCCTGTTGCAAAGCTGATAAAAATCGAACACTATAGAACACCATTTGGACAACTGATAGCATATTGATATCCGGATTCTAAGTAAATTTGAGTGGGCAACGTTGTCACCTTTTAACCCAAAGGTAACGAACGGATTTGATCCCTGTCACGAGCACTGTTGATGCGTCAATTATGGTAATTTGGCTCTTGGGAAAGCTAATGGAAATCCTAAAACTTACTAACATAGGCCCACTGGGAGCACGAACTACCAGTGGGTTCCGGAGGGCAAAAAAGTGTCTTTGTGACTAAAAAACAGCGTTACAGGGTGGTAATAGGTAAGATGCTTTCACATTTCGGAATCGAGGGATCCGGAATCGAATCCCGGTCAAGGCGAATGATTTCTACTCTCTAAAATTGTTGCATTATAAAAAAATAAATGTTTAAAAAAATGTTCATATTAATAGTGTTTTCTTCATTATGTTCCACAATGTAATGCATAATATTATAAATATAAATAAAATGTATGTCATTCATTCAACGTATTCTACCTAATAAGGCTGGTTTTTAGACGGTACTTAACGCCTAATATATCCTATACGTTTATCGCGAAAACTTGCTCTTGTTTGAACTAAATTATGACTAGTTCCCACGATGATACACATTTTCTCCATTCTATACTCCATCCTAATTTCAAAACCCTACAACCTACGCTCTTACACTTGCCTCAAAAAAAGGTTTCACATCCATACGTTCCATATCAAAGTATTTACTAAACTTTTTTTTCACATCTTCACTTAATGTGCGGGTCATCAACGCTCTTCTTCTTGTAAGTCCTTCTTTCAATAACGCAATTCTCCTCCTAATGTTCCCCCTGCCATATACCTCTTACTCGTTAAACTGCCAAAATACATGAACTGATCCGACTTCGCCCGTTCATTGCTTCCTATTTAAATATTTTATCTTAGTTTTCCTACTTTTTGAGAATCCCTATTCTCCCTTTGCTGCCCTTACCTGTGCCTTCTGATTCATGTACGAGTTTCGATTAAGTCGCTTATCCCTACAGCCTACTCCTATATTTCGCAATATTTCCATCATTTTGCCCACTTTACCTGGTCGAATGTCTTTTTAAAATCCACCAAGCACAATAAAGCATTCTGATTATATTCGCTGTTCCTTTTAATAATCTTCTCTCAACTGCAATGGCATCATGTACTCCTCTCCCCTTTCTAAACCCGAACTGATCTTTGCCCAGGCCGTTTTTGCTATATTTGGTGACCTCCTATTGATTATTCTTTTGACTAATTTTCCTGAACGTGAGAGTAAACTAATTATCCTAGTCATCAAATGTTGTTGCTTTACTCTTTTCGTGATGAGAAAAAATTAATCCGAGGAAGTCCTCTGGCCAAATTCCCTCCTCGTAAATATTGCGTATTAAGTCAAAGAATCCCTTCCTCTGATTTTCCCAAGTAGACGAGGATAGCTTGGATCCAGAGATATTAGATAGCGAGAGGAAAAAGCGAGCGCTAAGGGAAATGAATTTTGAACGAGGCAGTCGGAATATATAATATCCCCACAGAATTATTTGAACATACGGAAAGTATCTTTAATTTGAGTTCAATATTAGCCAGCAAATAAAGATTTTCAGATGAAAAGAAGAACGTAAAAATCATTTCAATTCCATGGTATCTTATTTTTTTCGCAACAACACGTGAATAACTACCAATATTGTTGGGTTTTCGTGTCCGACCCAAGTTGATTCCTAGTTTTATAAAAGGTTTAACCCCTTTTCGTTTTCCCCCTGCTTTTAAGAATTCTACGATCGTCCACCATCGTCAACGTGTAATTTCTGCATCAAATTGAAATACCTCGAGGTGATATAAAATTATTATTGCCCCAGAGGCTGGAGAAGAATGATGGGACCCCCACTCTTCCCTCTCCACTCTCCATCTTCCGCGGAAGAGCCGAAAATTGTGGACCTCCATCGGTCGCGATAATGAAATCTGGGATGGTTTGGGGCGGAGATGAGAGATGGTAAGGATGACTTGTAGGCGGACTAAAGGGGGGAGGGGATAGTTTTCAAAGAAGTCCATATGCGCGATATGCGTCTTCTAATATTCACGTCAAGCTGAAACCAGTCCTTGAAAGTGGTGAAAAGGTTATGCAACACGCAATTTTTTTCATTACGTGGCAGCTATGATATTTGAAAAGAAAGAAAAAACAAAGAGCCCAATGCCCATCCAACATTGGAAGAAAAGACGGTAAGGAACCATTATCGATCCTCCCTTTCCGTTACTAATGGGAAACGCTCCCACTCAACCGACAAAATTTTTCACCCTCACCTGTTCCACTGCAACTAGTGCCACCTGTTGATCTTGGGAGTAGAGGGGAAGAAGAGGGCGTACATTCATCACATTCGGGAATCCAGAACGTGGCCAGCAAACTGTCGCCTGGGATCTCAATGGGACTAATCAAGTGAGGGCCCGAGACGCAATCCTTCGAGCGAGCGTTAACATTGATAACGCGCTCGTCCCAACCGTTTCTCTCTCATACATACATTGCCACTTCGGCCCTTTCCTCTGAGTCATACGCTCTCACTTGAACTGCATTTTATTAGGATTTCCATCGCTTCCCATATCTTGTAGACCCAAATGCAAGACCGTACACGCTTGGAAAGAGTCTCAAGCTTTCTCCCAATCAGTAACTTCTAAAAATGAGTTTTCTGTTCAACATATAACTAAATGTGATGTGTGTAAAATAAATATTATAACGAAAGCATACGGTAATTGACTTATTCTTTAGACACTATAGCAAGGTATGCCACGCAATAAAAAGAATCAAAATTGGTAAAATTCCAGTTTTTCTAGATATCTCTACCACGTTCCGGTTTTTTAAACAGCCCTGGTCATTTTTCCAAAAAAAAAACAAATTACTTTTCTAATTAAATCACACATCTTACTCGATCTTTCTGCTCCCTGGATGAAAAGCGAACTTTATGTGAAACGCAAGTAGCGCAATCTGTTGGTCTCTTTCTCAAAACATCGTGTCAGTGAAGAGATACCATAATAATTCGCCTATTGTTGCTCCCATGTAAATTGAGCTGTTTTAAAATTTAGTTGCGAACGTTAAAAATAGGTAGATAGTCACGTTAATTTCTTTCTGGGATATTTGAACGTTAAAAATGCAGTCAATTTGCTGATTATCGTGCATCTTTATCCGAGATGACTCTGTACCAGTTCTCTTCGCTGTATAACTCGCATCTTTTGCACAAAATATTACGGATGGCACTTATACCAGTGAAACCACACCCCGTGTTTTTCTGAATACCGCAATCAAGAATATCACAGAGACAGGCGTCGAATACATAACATACAGTTTTACGCCGAATGCATTGCATTGATATTAAACCCATGTATATTCGGGCTGATTAGACACTAAACGATTAAAACGGTGAGGTTTTATGATTGGGAGAAATTAATCATCAAATCGATTGGTTTGCAAAACGTGTGAGTGACCAAAACAAGGATACACTATCCATAATATTGCGAACGTACTTTCCACGTCATTATATTATTTGGTACATCGCGTTTCATCGTGATTATCGGTATCACAATGAAACGTGTTGTACCAAACTATAAAATTCTGTGGAAAAACAAGTCCTCCTTTATAATATAATGTTTGCATGGAACTTTCAGGAAGTGAAGCCTGAAACCATCAAGTTTAAAGGTAACTACTTTGAAGTTTATGAAGAAGCCGGTTTCATTGAAAAAATGGAAAATCAATTTTATGAGTATTTTAAAGCAAACATTCCATACGCTAATAAAGAGCATCGGAAAGCTACTCAAAATAGATGCAAAGTCAGGAGAAAATGCGGGAAAATAGAGCCATCCGTCAGTGAACATCCTCTAAATATTATTTTTCACTTTTACTGAATTCTGCGTTTTGTGGGTCTTCTGTGGTATACCTTGCACGTTCTGTGTACATTTTGCCATGGACAATATTTGAAAACTGATGGTGAACTTGTAGATATTAAAAAATTTCTATTTTTCAATATATTCCTCAGTTTTAGTTAGATAGTTATTCTAAACTTTATTTGAATTAAAATACTAAGTACATTAATGAGCTCTTATGAGAGTATCATCAATGAATAAATTCATCACGGCTGGTAAATTATTGTATTCATGACTACATTAGTTACAGACAAACGTTCTGATGTGCTTATATCTGAAATATCGGCAACGTATATCTGTGTAAAGGTTTATGAACCTGGTTAGCTCCCACGAAGTGTAGGATAGACTATTGGACCCAAAGGGGTAGTTTCAAATAAGTGTAAAAATAATTAAGATTATAATATCTTAACCACAACCCTCAGCCCCTTTGCCACCCTCCAGCCGTCCTTCCTCTTCGTTCACCCACTATAGTCTCTTCTCCTCCTCTATGCCTCCCCCAGCTCACTCAACCAGCGCGCAAGTTCTCTTTCAACAGAAATCGATTCTTAGAAATGAATAAATGACCACGGTTCTCGGAAAAAGAAATTCCAGATATGTGTATTTAGAGCGTTAAATATCCCCAGGACATCTTTTACTCGAAGCGCGAGTCCATAGAATATGAAAAACAGCGAGGACGAGTGTAGCGAGCGATTCAAATTACACCTACAGGACATTTTTAAAAAAACACAAAAACAAATGGAAATGAGGGAAATTGACAACTTTTTCCTAAGGTTCAGGTTAACTGGTAGATTCCCGGTTTTTCCCATCCTTATTTCCGGAACATTTACGGTTTTTCCGCTTTTTGGGTACCACATTCAGTCGCAAATGCCTATAGCCGTCATTAACAAAATTCTTGAATACGCTTTGCATGACAAGAAAACTCACAATATCGATATCCGTGACTATGATTGAAACTGTCACCTCCAGTATACGTCGCATCTACCGGATTACGATAATGGGCATCACATATTGACAGCTTGTGCTTTTGTGGTTTAATAAGCACTTTCAGGATTTCGAACCTATCCGAAAAACCATTCACCTGTGTCCATTGAAACTTCTGTTAAAACATCCATTAGGAGGCTTAGTATCCAATATAGGAAAACAGTGACGTACTTCGAAAATACATAGTACCCCACTATATTGGAATGAGGAAGTCAGAATATAAACAATTTTTTACCATTGCGCAATAAGTGTGCTTCTGAGGACCGGAAACTAAACCCTGGGCCTTGTAATTGTATGGAATTTCACAGGCAGTAGAGAGAAGGAGCAGATCTCCATACCTTCAGATTGGGAATTCACACACCTCAGACTTAAGTTGGAACTTCATTGAGAAGACCAACATCAGGATTGACCAACTTGGCAATGAAATTCGCACCACCTTGAGTCCATGTTAAAAAAATGCATTTCACAGAACTGAAATTAAACTTACTCTGAAGGTGATAGCACAGAAAATCCCAACCCACAGACCTACATTCTTTTAGTTTAGGTCCCACGCCACCAAATATGGATTACGCAGTTTGACTGAGAGTGATCCTAAGGGGGAAAGTGTGAGAGAAACGATATCGTCTTTACGAGTGCTTTTGGCTGTAACTTCCGTCACACTGCGTCATGTAAATATGATGAAAATATTGCCTAATAAGAAACATAGAAACCCGTTGGCGACAGGCAGCCAACTGATGAATTTCAATATACGGGATCTACTATTTAAAAAATTCGCATTCTTTGGGAAAAATAAATTTATTGATCGTACTTATACAAATGCTTAAAATACTTCAAAAAACTCTTCCCCTGCATCAATACACTTGCGGAGACGTGTCTACCACGCCTGAAAGGTACACTGAAACTCCTCGACGGGAATGTCTATCAGGAACGTTATAACATGCTTTTGGATATTTTCCACGGTCTCCCAATGCTTTCCTTTCAGTTCTCTCTTCGGTCGGGGAAACAAAAAAAGTCCCAAGGAGCCAAGTCGGGATTTTATGGGGGCTGGGGGACCACCGGAGTGGTTCTCCGGGCCAGGAAGCTAGTAAAGATGAAGAACGTGTGGCTGGGGGCACTGTTATGGTCAAGCGAACGCTCCATCGCGCCGTGTTCCAAAGGCGGAAAACACCTTTCACGCGGAGGCACGACTTTCCGCTCAGATTGCTCGGAGCAAACTGGCAACCAGCTGCGTTGGAAGAGCATACCCCTACCACATTTTCTGACCAATTTTACCGCGCTACCGAGAATAGTCGCGTCACAATAAAATCATGCGCATTACATTCTTAATAGACCATGTACATACTCTGAAATCGAACCCTGGTTGTCACCTTGGAGATAGCACGAGTCCGATCCCCTCTGCATTCACCCAGGGTCGCATTTCCTTTCCCCCTTCGACCCTAAGGCTTGTATTTCCCACCACGCCTCTCACCCTCCTCATTGTGGCTTACTTCTTTTATTTTCACCTTGTCTTCCACGTCCTACGTCGTCGTCCTCGCCTCCCTCGTCATCCTTCCCTCCGAGCCTCCACCCCACGACCCTCATCCCCTTCCCCCCTCTCCTCCCAACGCTCCTCCCCGTCCACCCACCCCAGTCCCCCCCTTCCTCCTCCTCTATGTCTTCGCCCCCCGACCCCCCTAGCTCTCTCAACCAGCGCACACACCTTCCTCTCTCTCCTCTTACTTATTTTCCTACCCAAATCCCCACTTGTCCCCTGCGCTCGCATGGGGCTTCCTTTATAAGGGGGGCGACGTGCTTTCCCTTGGATTCGGCCAATGGAAACGTGGAAAGAAACCTTCGATCCTGCCTTTAAGACGCCCCCGCACACATCCTCCTCCTCCCGATACCCCCACACATCCCCTTAAATCTCCCCCCTCCCCTGCGTGGAGCGTCCCTCGCACGCCATTATCCCGACACGGAGGGGAGGGGTGGTAAGAGGGACAGGACGAGGGATGGGCGAGGAGGAAGTCGAGAAAGCATACGCAGTACGTCGGGACAGACAAATGGAACGGGCTGGATGGAATGGGAACAAAGGACCGGGAACGTATGCCTTCGGTGCGCTTTTTTTCCCGCCTCTTTAATTCCCGGCCGAAGGACTGCGCCCACCTTCCCAAGTCACCTCTCCCCTCGGCATGGGTGAGAGAAACGGGATCGACTTGTTCCTCTGCCCAAACGACCTCGTTTGTGCTCGCTCCACGTCCTCCCTCGGAATCCCGAGCGAGGGAACTTCCCCCGTGAAGGCGAAAGAGGCTTGGAAAGCCGTTATTTCCTCCGTCTTCTCACGTGCGTTTCGTTTAAAATGTCAAGCTCAAATTTATTTTAAAAAAAAAACGAAAATTTTGTAGCTCAATTCAGTCACCTGAGAAAGCGGTGTCACTAATTGGGCACTTGATGGAGATTCTACCACTGAATTCATATCCCGCCGCACTTAGCTCATAAAAATTGGTTGGCATGGTAACGCGATGTCTACGCCCAGGGAGGGAATCGAACTCCTTGGAGAGACCCCGAAAGAGTATGCAAGCGGGTCGCCCATCGGACTAACTAGGACGGCGGGGTGATTTAATGGTGATATAGTTCAGTTAAAGCACGTTGCTAAGACAATTTAACGGAGGATTTGAGATAAAATATCACGTGGTGTTCTGGAATCCAATCATGTTCATTTAGTTATTTTAACTAATACACCAACATTTATTTCCTGAGCAAACTGTTAATTTAATACCTTAATTTGAAAGATGGTTGAGACCAATACTATGTGGCAATCCATTTGTAAAGCATTTAAAATGAATCAAAGACTTTTCGTTTCAACAGGAAAGAATTAGTTTCTCTAAACTAGTTTCTCTACACTGTAGCGTCATCTAGTCTGGAAGTGCAGTTGATGCTACGGTGTAGCAAAACTAGTCGGCGATAATGAATCCTTTCCTGTAAAATCGCAAATTCTTTGATTCATTTTTTTGTGCTTTGATAAATTGACTTAGGGCTTTAAGTTCAGAATGCCATCTTTAAAATATGTATAAGATGATTATCATTGGCATCGAACTAAGAGTAGAAGAAAATATGCTATCAATCGGCTAATGGCAATGCGAGCCATAATTAAATGCAATAGCAAAACTAAGCTGTCAAAATGTACAGTAAAAATAGTCCACAAAATGTCAACCAGAATAAATACTCGTGGATATAGAAATGTCACATTTACTTTCAGTTACAAGCAGAATACCATACTAAGGCTCTAACATCCAAAAGAATCAAACAATTGAAAGAATCATAATCTTGTATCAAACTAGGCATTCCTATGACGCTGCTGGGTTGACGTAGGTATCCGACCAATCAGTCAATTATAGCTAATCAATAACTTTCTCAACTACCATAAAATAACTCGTGATTGTAGAGTAAGGTACGACATTGATCTATTAGTAAATGATTTGGAAATTCAACTCAATATTTATCCCAAAATATATCACATCCTCATTCCGGGGTAAAATAATAATTGGTTTTGAAAGGAAAAATTCTCCCAGTTGTAAAGTAAAGAGCGACAGGATTATATAACACTATTATTGTATCTCGCGATTCATTTCTTACAATTACTTTATATACGCTACACATAATTATAACACAACTTATTTCACTAAACCAGCTCCCGGAACTATGCGTCTACCGTCTTTATTTTGACTGTAGAAGTTAGCAAGATTTATGAGAAAGTGGAATCCTCACCATCCATTACTACAAGTTTCAAAGCTTCGTGAACAACAATCGACTCATCATAAATAATATTGTACTATGGTAGGAGGAACCATGTGAATAAAATTAGAGAGATTAATTGTAAAATAGATAGATTTATGATGTCATCTTTTCCACGAACGATATGGGATCATAAAAGCGCGGTTGGGTCCTATTCAAGTCTCAAAATTAATCATGTGTGTATTCACCCCCTGCCACACACCTTAGTGGTGGCTTATAGAGTAATAAATATTAAAATAATTAGTAAAAAATACGCGAGTCAGTGATTTCCACACTAGGTGCGATCCCATGGGAAAGCATGGAATTACAGGTTTCGTCCGGAAAATAAGTGTACTGAGCTCAGGAAAAAAAATGTATTACACTTTTACATATCTTAAGCTAATATTCCTCAAAATAGGACCCTTGTGAGTCGATACATTTGTTCCAGCGGCGTTCCCATTCCTGGAACGCTCCCGCGAAGGCATCATCGGGAACCTCTCGAAGACACGTCGTCACGGCCTCTTTGACGGCGTCCAAAGTCCCGTATCGCGTTCCTTTCAAACTCCTCTTTATCTTCGGGAACAGAAAGAAGTCTGGTGGTGCCAAGTCCGGGCTGTAGGGCGGGTGCGGCAGCGTTGCCACGCCGTGCTTGGCCAAGAAGTCCGACACGACAAGCGCGGTGTGAGACGGCGCATTGTCGTGATGCAGCCACCAGATGTTTTTGATCGCTGGCCGGACGCGGGCGACTCGTTTTCGAAGCATGTCGAGCACTTGGACGTAAAATGCAGCATTTACTGTTGTCGTTCAGGTACAAACTCGTAGTGGACGACTCCCCTTTTGTCAAAAAAGACAATGAGCATCATAAACTTATTTTCCGGACGAACCCTGTACATCAGATGATGTGTACATCAGATGATGTGCATGCATGACGCGTGTGTGTAAACGTTGCATCAAGCGAGTTTAACAGGCGCTTCCTTTCCGCATCTTAGACCGGATTTGAAAGCTGTTCACGGACACAGTCATCCTGCCCTTCCAATGATTAAAAAAATTGCGCTCAACAGTTTCGACGGATGCCTATTCACGAATTCAGTGACTGAATGATAATTTTTTTATCGGTATCCGGTTCTTCGTCTAGTCAGCTGGTATTTTTTATTCTTCATTTGTTACGCAGCAAACATTGTCATACACAATTGTCTAAACATTGAATAGTATTTTTTGGCAATATTTTTCTATACTCGCACCTTATGGGCCATCTAACCGATAAACTAGACATAGAAATATATTTCAAAAGCAATCAAGCAAAAACTTTGTGTGTGCAAAATTAAAAAGTACCATTCGATGGAGTGCGTGGTTTATACTCTGAATGAAATAGTGGTCTAAACTCTGAATGAATATTTAAATTAAAAGACTGTCAAAGAAAGATCCCAACAGAGATTCTCGAAGAAACGAATGCATTAAAAAATGCCACCAATTCAATAGCTTCTTCCCATTTCAACCCTATAATATTAATCTATGCTATATTTTACCTCGATTTCATTGACCTGATGTGTCATTGCGGACAGAATACTGAGCTTAAGAGACATCGCATACTATAATTGGAATGCACAGTGATATCTTTTAGAAAAATCTACATTAATAGGATTTAAAGCAGAAGCTATGGAACTTGTGTTAACAAACACCTGTTGCCCTATCTTTTCCTCTTAATACCAATGAGAGAGTCTTCCCCCTTTCCTAGAAAACGCTTATATAAAAGAGTGAAATGACGGAGAGACTACAAAAGGAGATGAGGGAGAAATTAAAAATTATGGAAAATAAAAAAATCTTTCTATTTTTTTTACTATCCGAATATTAATTAACTTTGAACAGAAGATAAGAAAAGTACGTTGAAATCTTTATTATTCAAGGCTCATCAAATTTTCGTCAAAGTCATTTTAACTTATATTTTCATTTAAGTTTCACATCTACCAAAAAGCCTAAATAGTGATATATATGCAACAAATCAAAGGTCGATACCACAAATTAATTATCAGACATGATTACTCCAAAAATAAATTGCATATATACGTTCTTCATAGGACAAAAACCCTTATTCTTGTGGAATACGGATTCAATTCCTGGTCTGACTTGCACGGAAGTGCGTTTTAACTAGACCTTGATCGAATTTCGAGTTAATTAAACAGCACTGCCCCATAAGGAAGAAATTCATTTGGCACATGTGTATATAATACTCTCAAAGACTATCTCCTCTATCAATGATATTTTCAAATCTAATTGAACCCTAAAAGCTTTCAAAACTCATAAAAAAAATCTTAATAAATGTATACTGCATAATGAAAGGTACTGATTGAGATAATTTCATATACGTACATTGAAATCTAAAGTAAAGCAATAAACATAGGAATTTCCTTTCATTAGGATTTGAATGGAAGCATTATCATTATAATCTCGACTAATAGAACATAACATTTCCACAGATCTTTTAGAGACAGACGGCTTAGAATCAAATTTTATGCTTTTACTCTCGTTGCCCTCATTTAATTTTTAATCTTTTCAATATTAAGCCAATATATCAGCTTTGATTCAGATCAGATCAAATTGATTCACCAAAATAGTAGGGTACATGAATGAGCGTGCTAAAAGAAAGAAATTTAAAAGTCATATACATGTATATCACCTAGTTCTAACTATGTTAGAGACGCAAATATGGAGTTGAAAATATGGTAAAAATTAATTTATTGTGTTCTTAAGTTCTCAAAGATTTAAGTCATATCACAATACCACAATATGAAGAGTTTCTTTTAATTATCGGCCGTCGAAATTAAATTTGCCTTGTAATCTTTTTGGGAATTATCAAGTGTAGTAGTAGTACTGGTAGGAAATATACAAAAACTAGGCATTGACCATAAAGCTGAATACTTTAATGCGTTCGCATAAGCGTTCCAGTACTGTTTCAAGAAGCAAAAACACCGTTGAGATAAGTGACTACCTTGGGAGGAGACTACTTTGAAGGGAGACTACTTTAGTGATTGTTTTGTAATAAATGAATTTTGGGAACTTTTTGGACAGACCTCGTAAGGCGTTTTTTTTTCGGACAGTCGATTTCCGCGAAGTGTGTGATTTCAAAGTTTGTATGAAAAGCTGTATTGTCACGGGCCCTAATGTACTGCGGTAGCAAAGCGGAAATATCTTAGGATATCTGTAGTAAAAAATTTAAAAAATTCTCTTACTCCTTCCAATTCTTTGAAGTATTCTTAAATCATGTACCAGTTAATCATGTACTAGTAAACAAAGTTTCAATGAAAACGACTCATTAGAATGAAAATTTGGCGTTCCAAAGTGTAATGCACTATTGTAGTAGTGCTCGTGCCTTAATTATTTAATTTGATAAGCCATACTTTGTCCAAATCCCACATCACTTTTACAAAAATATTCAACATCTCATTTTGAAATGCCTGTGTGTATTTTAATGCTGAATTAATTTTATTTCCAAAAATGTCATAATGTCAGTGTTTCAATAAGTTCAATCGATAATCATGGCCATATTTTAAATTAATTTTTTTTACCAACTTTTCAAAAAATTTTTAAACCTATGCTCGCCATTCCCCTCCACCAAGGCGATTTAACGGCCAACACAATTCTCGTGGTATATTGGGAAGGCTTCCTTTAAAGCAGGAATAGGTAATATTCGAATTTCAAAAAAGTGTCTTGTATTTCCTCATCTAAGTACGCTTTGAGTAGTATAAAGAAATGTACATGCATTAGGTAATAGGATGAATTGTGAGAGTCGGTACTGAAATCAATTAAGTTTTCAGAAGTGTACATATCATTAGACTTACACAACGTACCGGGGCCTGAAAATTCCGTATTTGGTGAATGAATACATTCCCTCCCCGCATATCTTTTACGGGGCGCCAATGCTTAATATATTCAAATAAAGTAATAAAATTTATTTTACCATTTCATTCCCATTCCTTGTGCTTATTGTATTGCCTCTTCCATACATATGTCGAATATTGCTGGAAAGAGGTTGCATTCTTGCATCCTTTGATTATTCATTGTTCTTTTTTTCGTCTTCCATTCGCATCATTGAAGGATAAATTAAAATTGAGTCAACCAAGGATATAATCTCCCAAAACACCACTCAGCGTGGAACAATAATAGAACCTTAAGGAATGAGCACCAAAGGAATTAACGCAAATGTATCACAAGATAACATGCTCCGCTTCTCAGGCCATTGCAGTAGAATCAAAAAAATCTTTAAGTGTCGTTGAGCACGATGGACTATATATTTTTGACGCATAAAATTGTAATCATCATCAAAATATTAAGATACTCGGATATGGAAATGAGATACTCAGACAGGTATTTTGAGTTAATTAAACAGGACTGCACGACACATTAAAATATGTGTAATCTTTCACCAATTTTTGGAAGTAACATAATACGGGAATGAGGGAAATCGACATATCAACAGGATATTACGTCAAAATACGAAACATCATATTACGAAGAGGCAACTACTATGCTAGAGGAAGACAAGGTAGCAGATAAGGAAGCACTACGTGGAAGCAACTGTGTGGGGTAACAGTAGCATTCTATGGGTCGGAGACATGGACCACTGGAAAAGCATACTAGAGAAAAATAGAGGCCTTTGAAGGCTGGTACTGAAGGCGAATACTAAAGATCAAGGGGACAGATGAAATTAGAAATTAAGAAGTAGGCACAGAAGAGCAATGGGAGTAAAAGACAATATGAATGAATAAAAGATGAACCAGATGAATCGGGGACACCTTTAGACGTACTAGATTGGCTAGGAACTTAATAGAAGGGAAATTAAGAGGTAGACCAAGGGAAAAATACGCAGGCCGAATTAGGATTGATATTGGAAGGAACACTTACCAGAATGTCAAGGAGATAGCACTAAATTGGGAAAAGTTGATAGTTGCAGGCAACCAATCTTTGCTTTGAAATACAGATAATTGTGGTGTATAATACTTTATTGACATGTTCTTCAGGTTTCAGTAGCCTTAACACGAGGGACGAGATTTAACGGGTAATTTTTTGGGGTATGGTGAGCGGAAAATTTATGGTAGAGATGTGACCTCCTCAAACCAACCAACGCCTCGAGAAGCACATGCAGACACAAAGCCCTCCCCCTGGAATGTCCGCCGATTTGTCGGGCGAGGACGAGCCCCTCAGGAGACGATGACGCGAGGCGATAATTAACGCGCATAGTCACGAGACAAGACGTCTGACGCGACTCGACCGATTGGCCCACACATTGGCGCACCGAATCGCGGGAGGAGGTCCGCCTCTCTGACATTCCGGGCGTGATTAATGTGTTTTCCAGAACGGCCGGAGGAAGAAGCCGATCAAGGAGTGAGCATGACGCCCGGGAAGGGAAGGCCGTGTGGGGAAGAAGGCTGGTGGAGGGGAGAAAGGTGAAGGGCTTCTCTTTAACTCGCCGAGGGGACACAGTCCCTAGTTGCGAAGCCGGGGATTCGGGTTTGGGAGGAGGTGGGATGAGGATAGGAGTTTGGAAGGTAGGAGTAGGACGGGGAGGGTGTAAGTGAGGTGGCGCGGCCGCCCCTAATAAATGGAAACTCCGGATGATGTGGGCAACGGCCGACGGTATTCCCAGGAGCGGTGGACCGCGGAGGGCACGAGGGGCAGCGACACAAAAAGGCACTAGCGTTAAGCCTCGGGAACTCCCTCCCGACCCGATTGATTCCTTTCGCCCGCCGCTCTCCCCTCCGTCCTCCAACCTCTCCATCTCACCCGCGACCTCCCCCCTATTCCCCTCTCTCCGTCACCCCCCCTCTCTTCAAGAGTGTAGCACCCTCACTTCTAAGGTCGGTGGGTTGTCCTCCGGTTAGAACCGCTTATGGTCCCCATATCCCGAGCACTCTATTACGTTGCCACCTCTCTTCCCGTTGACTATCACGGAGGACCACACACGAAACAACTAATTTACTTCCTCCTATTTTTCATTTAATAAGATGGACATGAAGCCCACAGGAAGTGAAGCCGTGTGAAAACTTCAAACTTAAGTTGCGCCGAAATCATCGGCTTTGTCTCTTCGAGAGAAAATATTGAAGGGATCCGTTCGGTCAGCTGTTGGAGAATGACCAGGAACAGTTGGAGGCCGTTTTGAGAATGACGTTTTTGCCCTAACTCTTTTCTGAACTCTGAAGCATATGAGTATTCTTAAAGGACCCAGTCGTTTGATGAAAATATAAATAATTTAATGAATAACTATCTGAATACGATTTATTTATCCAAATACTGAGATTTAATTTATGGAATAATTCAGAAGGTGATTGGATCTTCATCGTGTTACGTCCGTTTATTTAGCCATATTTATTTCATAGATTTAAATCAAATTCACCAGGCGTCGGAAATGCCACCGAAAAGAGAAATATGGCCACGGTTAAACAAAATTTCATTTTTAATATTCAATACTTCGAAATTCATTTCTCCAGTATTCATATCTTCATTTTTCATGGGTAAAAATATTTGATAAACATATTCGTCTCAGTTATTTTCGCAAAGAACCACGAATGGCTGCCACAGATCTAACGGACTCCTCAATATCCTTGCCCCAGGTCACAAAACCCGAAACCGAGTACTGTTCTGTTTGTCCAAATGCCATCTTCCCGTTGTTTTAGAATGTCTTACATATCACTTACAGCATAATTAAACCGTCATTTCCCTCACTCCTGAAATTGGTATGCCCTCATCCATTTCATCATTTAAATACTTAGTAAACACACTACACCTCTAATGAGTGAAATTTATACATAGTGCATTGTGATAAACTATGTTTTGATTTTCCACGCAAAATATTTCCTGTGCAAAGCTAAAGATCCATAGTCCATTATTGTCTGTCCGTACTTTTTTTTAATTAGTCGCTCTTGACTAATAGTTTGCCCTTTTCCTTTTTGTTTTTGATGCAATAAAAAGATAAAGTCAGATCTTTTTGATTGAATTGGTTAAATGATTTGATATGATTATAAAATATTAAAATGTGCTTGAGAGGATTTTTACAAGTAATTAGAGAGTAAATAAGAATTATACGCGCCTAAAAATGTCAACAATCAATTTTCCATGTTCTCCGCCCCCTAAATACTTCAATGCATTCATTTAAACACCGATTTTTTTCCGAGTTCCGACTCCTGTCCAATTTTAAAACGGCCTTCCACCCCACCCTATGCACCGCAGAGCCGCCTTACCTCGACTCAAATGGCCACAGTCCGTCGGCTTCGCGGCCAACCGACCCTCGTGGCATTTAACGAGGCGAATGCCCACCTCCACCAAATCCTCCTTCCCCGGTCATGACGGCATGGGAGAGAGAGAAGCGAAAAAACCCCTTCGGCCGCCGCCCCCACCTTATCCATTCCCGATTCCACTCCCTACCCCGCTCCGCTCTGTACACACATACACACACACACACTAGAACCCCTCCCCCGTGTGGAACCATAGAATTCGCGCGTCATCGGGGGCACTGGCTGGCGTGGGCGTTGGAGAAAGAAGGTGGAGGACGGGTGGAAAAAAAGAGGGTGGTGTGGGGAAAGCGATTAAGGAGTAGGGAAGAGTAAGGTGGAGGGAGGGAGGGGGTGGAAAAAGAAAGGAGCGAGTCATTTATATTTTTCGGGCTGTGCGCGGCGGGTGAGGACGTGAAGAAAGGGTTCGGGGTTGAAGGGCGGGGCGGGATTTGAGAATCCGGCGTAGGGGACGAATGAACGGAGAGACGGAGGGAATCAAGGATCCAGAGGAAGAAAAGGGTGTGAAATTACTGGTTCCCGCGACTATCACCCCTTTCTACCACAGCCCGCACCAGTGGAGATACCGAGAATGGCCCCACCCACGTGTAAACACGAAAACGCTAGACAACTGATCTCGGGGCTCAACAAGTTTGCCTTGGTGTAAGGTCGGAATTGTATTTATCAAGTGAATAAATAGGTTATATTGCGAGAGGCATGGCGTTATGGGAGAGAGAGCGAGCGCAGCAAGGTGAAAATTGGTTCGCTTTCTCACGGGCCGCCCCCCTAAACGCCCATAGGAACTACCCTGTACGAACGGGGATGGGAACTATGAGAAGATGGCCGTATAGTTAATGTCCACAACTTCCAAATTTAGATATTATATATATATATTTTTTTTTTAAACATGTACATTTTTATTTAACGTATATGCGGGTCACGGTGGTCTAGTGGGTAGAGCGTTTGACTACTGACCGGAGGGTCCCGGGTTCAATTCCCGGGCAAGGCACTCTGGGCACCTGCAGCTCCACCCAAGCTAGTTGATTTTTCAGGTACCAGATCTTCCTGGGAAACCATAACCGGCACAGGGAAAGGAACTGGCCCCCCTACCCTGATGTGTGAATATTTACACGCCGTCGGGCTTGGTACATGGGTGAGCTCTACCATCGCCTACTAAACCGACCTTCGGGTTGATTACTGGGTGAGCTCTACCATCACCTACTAAACCGACCTTCGGGTTGATTACTGTGTTTATGGTTTTTTTATGTATGTTAAAGAATAGGAAACTTCGAAGCAAATTGAACACTTGAGGCGGATGATGAAGATCACAAGGACATTTAGAATAAAAATGATGACATGAGGAAAAGGCTCTATGAATCAAAATTACAGAAAAGAGGCGTATGAATTAGGCGTACCATGAGTAACGTTGTATTTTTCAGTATTAATTAAAATCAACAGGTGAATTCCCACGCTTCATTTATTAAATCAAGCACTTTTTGTCATTATCAAGGTGACCACAAGATGATATTTTAAATGAATGGTGTAGAAACTTACCAAGGAAATTTAATTTATAATAATAAATCCAAAGTATTTATACAAAATAACACCTGATGCATTTTCTTTGATTGTTTAAGAACTTAATAGTTGCAAAATTAGAAGGAGATCCCCAAAGAAGAAGATTAAGTGGTATACACGTAGGTCAAATAAAAAGGGAAGATAGATTGAAGAGATAACGGGGCATAAGGAACCCACTAATGGAAAGAGAGGAATGGTTGGCTGTGGCCAGCCGACATCCGGATTCAAATACCGTTGATAAATCAATCATTAAATTTTCATGAAATATTTTCTTCGAATTGGATTAATTCAACCTTATATTAAGTGTTGGCAGTTTTTAACGATTGGCATATGAACCTCTATGGATCTTAGGCCTTAAATAAATGGTTATATGATCAAAGGTTTTTCTCTGAAGTTAGAATAATATTTATTTCCTGGTTTCTCTCTAGGCGTCATATTCACCGAAACACATATGCAAACTAGCTTATATCTTAAGCAATGCACACTATCTTCCCAATGGTGAGACTCATATAATATCTTTATGCAGAAATTGTTTAATATCTACAACAAACTTCATAATATATACAACAGAAAATATTATTTTTCAAAATGGTCGTAATAATATAAAATTGTCGACGACGTGCAAACATTTTCAGTTGACTGGATGAGTGTATTTTAAATTGACACGTAATAACGATCGTCAAAATTAATTTTTTAATCTAAAAAGGAATAATTTAAGATGTTTAAAAATTAAAACGTAGTATAAACATGACCAGCGTGTATTTTCTACACCAACGGATAATAAAGTGAATTGAAAACCACACCGACCGAAAGAGGACTGATTGCATACCCACGTAATCTCGACAGCCTTGTGGCCCAACACTGAAGTCCACTGATGCCTGAGAAATGAGCTTTTGCACATTGAAGAGAGAAAGGGAGAGAGAGAGAGAGAGAAAAAAAAAGAAAAGTTAACCACGTCCCCGTCAATGCGATAAAGATATTTCCCCCTCGTAACCCTCCCTCCCTACCACCCCCCACCCCCCGGCTCAGTGCGTGGGGAGGGGTGAGAATGAGAAGGATGAGACGGAAATGGAAAATGGAGTCCGGAGTCTTGATGGGACGAGGAGAGGGATTATGTGAGAGGGGTCGGTCACGAGGGGTTAAAAGGGTGCGCGTAGGGGGAGGGAGGGGGGAAATGAGGGCGACGGAACGCCATCGGCCAAATTCCGACGGACCCGAGAATTCCTTCGTCTGAATTCCACTCTCTCCCTTAAGCGGGAGGGAGTGTGGGGGGTGGAATGGGGGAGGATGAGAGCGGTGCCCTCCCGAATCTTTCCAATATTCGCCGCCTCCTCGATTAATCCACGCGCCTCTCTCACAAGAGTCCTAGTTTCCCGTCCGAGCCTCCCCCCTATCCCCTATTCTGGGATATTCCGTCCTCCTCCGCCTACTCTCAACTCTATCCACCCATATGCACGCTCTGTTTTAACTCCTCCTCCATCCTCCGACCTCTTAGCTTGCATATATTATGCCACGCATCCGCGTTTCTCATCGAGTCTACTACGTACGTTCGGATGGGATCCATCTCAAATCTGCACACCGAGCAGTCCGTCGACTGCCTCTTCGGCATGCGTCTCCAACGTAACCGTCAAACTTCGGTGGCCGTGTTTCATCCGCAAGTGGGAGAGTTTTATCATTTTTTTCCCACCATGCCCACACAAATCCCTTTTGAAATAAGATTTCATCAGGGATCACGGAGGTGGAAAATACGTATCTATTTTTTAAAAAATGAGTCTTGAATGGACCTGGTACGATTCTACTCAGGAATAATCGAAGAAGAAAATAAAACATCCGTAATGCCTGAACGATTTTCAAACTCGAAATATCGGTTTCGATGATCGATTGTCGAACTTTTCTATTGTTTTTAATTATTTAACATATTCCACACTACGAATGATTTCATCATTCGATTTTGCGAGCTTTTGACTCCACAGCAGATGCCTGTACGCACACCCTTCGTCATTCCGATTCGTCGAAGTATTCGAATTTTTTAAGATTTTTAAATTAACTTTTTCCCACCGGATGCCCCTGGTGATCCATGCGCCTGCTATCCCGATAATCTGCTTTTGACTAAGCACCCTTGGATTGACTTGAATCGAACCCGCAATATTTGACAAAGAAGGCGAGCGTATTATCCTCCCAATCATCCCGGACAATCAGAAACTTGGATTTGAGACCCTCATGAATAGGTGCTCCGACTTTCTCTATGATTTAACGATATTCCGAAACAATAGCATTATTTTCAGCTCATAAAATCGGTGTCTCAGCACCAAAATTTAGACCTACACAACATTTCTCTGTCGAGAACTTACCTTCTCAGTGTTATGCGTGACTAACGTACAGGCTCCTCACCGTGAGGGCCCGGGTTCAAATCTTGGAGACAACAAATATTTTTCAACGGTATCCCGATCCCTGCTTGAGGTGCTTTGTGGAGAGGACTTTGAGTGAGTACGACGTCCGTCGGATGGGATGTTAAACTGCGGACCCCTTGGAGCCTTTCCACGAGAGTAGGCTAATGCCGACACCGGGTTTCTCTCCACCCTTCCTTTCCCATGCACCCCAAATGGCGCAAATGACCTTAGCTGTCGGTCGCCTCCCATTAAAACTACTCAGTGTTTTGCTGGAGGATCATGTGCATTTGTAAATCAGAGACATTTTGTAAAGACTAAGATTGAAGAAACCACGAAAAAATAACGACTATGTACGCATTAATTCCGAATATATGGGACGAAAAATATATGAGAACACACGCGAGATGACTGGTTGAATAGAAGAACAAAATGGTTCCCGTTTGATCCCAGCCTCAATATTAGGCTCCCCACTCAGCGTGTTGCCCTGCAAAAAGTGTTCGAAAAACTTGAAAATTGCAACCAAAGAGTTATTTTTAGTAATCCTGGCAATTCTAGTGAAAATATATAATGAATACAGACAAATCCGTTTTCGAAAAACAACTCTTTTTAGCAGAAGTCAAGAAGGTAGTCAACATGAATATATTTGAAACCTATTCTTCAATAGGTGAAAGCATTTTGTTTCCTAGAAAAACCCAAACGATAGAAAAAATCAAGACGTACGTATATACATGGAATTGGAATTCAATATACGGAAATGAATTAAAAGGAACGGTAATTACGGCCGTATGAATATTATGGGAAGAATCAACGATTAATTTTACGGCTGGGGTTGATTCTTCCCATAATATACGTATATACCTGGAATACGTAATTAGGAAATATTCCCTAGGAAAATAATGCCTTCTATTTGAAGAGGACCTACTCATAGGTTACAATGAATATATGAAAGTGTAATGCTAATGAAATATTTTCTCACTTCCACGCTAGAAAAAAGGTTAAACCTCAAAATGTTGAAATATTCAAGGACTGCAACCTACATAAATGCATAGCAACCGCATTTTTAAAAGAAAATAATGTAAATGTACACCTGTATTTAGGGTAAGTCACAAGGACAGAGTAAGTTACGGACAATGAGTAAAACATGAAATGACTGCGTTTGAAACGCTTTTTGCAAGAAAATTCAAACGAACTGAGAACTGTTCAGGAAAAACCAGTATTTTAAAGAAATATAAATAGATGAGAGGAACTTTTGTCTAAAAATGGAGTAGGTGGAGTAAATTATGAGAGACTGAGGGCGGATGATACAAGGGGAAAAGAAAACATCACCTGATCCTGACAAGAAAACGAAGTGGAATGATACGGACAGATAGTCTTCGGGTTGCGAATTACCAATGAATCAAAGGATCATCTTGGAGCTTGACTAGTACAAAGAATTGCCAAGTGCTCGAGTTAAAATCCTGTCGGTAAAACACTGCTCAGTACTTTGACTCTCAGGTCAAAATACCACTGCGTCTATTTTCGGAATCAATTTGAGACGTTTCGCAAGTATCACACTACATCGGTTTACATTGGGATATAAATCCTGGGAACTTTCATCAAAAGTAGATTGAACTTAAATCTTCTAAGAATTCTCTCGAACCCAGCTTAATCCGCTAAAAATTCTGCCCATGTCCCAATTATTCCTAGTTGACCTACAAGGTATGTTCAAAATATTAGGAGACTGTTTAAATAAATACCTGATTTGATTAGTTACCTTTTAATTATCGCTATCGCCTTCAAAATACAACCCTTGTCTGCCAAAACAACGCTCCTAAAGTTTTTTCCAGTTTTCGAATGCTGCCTGAAACACTTCTTTCGGGATAGTCTTTATGTGTGCAGTTCAATTTTGAAGTAATGTAGTAATTACACTACTTTTTTTCCCAAGGCTAATTTCCGAGTAAGACTATAGAAAATAGATTTAGCCATAGGGTACTCGTATCGCAGTGATAAAATAGTGTTAGATCATAAGTTAAAATCGTGCACTAATGTATATATTGTCACCTCGAGGGAAATGATTTATAAAACAACAGTTATTACAGCGCATGCAGTTTCATGCATTGACGTTAGTACACTTATTTTTCCTGATTTAAATCATAATTCATTAGCCGTCTAATATACAGGGTTCGTCCGGAAAATAAGTTTACGATGCTCATTGCCTTTTTTGACAAAAGGGGAGTTGTCCACTACGAATTTGTGCCTGAACGACAAACTGTAAATGCTGCAGTTTACGTCCAAGTGCTCGACAGGCTTCGAAAACGAGTCGCCCGCGTCCAGCCAGCGATCAAAAACATCTGGCGGCTGCATCACGTCAATGCGCCGTCTCACACCGCGCTTGTCGTGTCGGACTTCTTGGCCAAGCACGGCGTGGCAACGCTGCCGCACCCGCCCTACAGCCCGGACTTGGCACCACCGGACTTCTTTCTGTTCTCGAAGATAAAGAGGAGTTTGAAAGGAACGCGATACGGGACTTTGGACGCCGTCAAAGAGGCCGTGACGACGTGTCTTCGAGAGGTTCCCGATGATGCCTTCGCGGGAGCGTTCCAGGAATGGGAACGCCGCTGGAACAAGTGTATCGACTCACAAGGGTCCTATTTTGAGGAATACTAGCTTAAGATATGTAAAAGTGTAGTAATTTTTTTTCCTGAGCTCAGTACACTTATTTTCCGGACGAACCCTGTAAAAGAGCTAATACAACCTAAAAAACTGAAACTTAACGTTAAAAGTCCATACTTATGGTTGTTGTTCATCTACATGAACTTTTTCACTCACACATGAATTTAATTTAACATAAATCTGGTTTAGCACTCCACCTGCAGCATCCAGGCACCTTTTCCGAAGGACCTCTCACCCTGTCACACCCTCACAAAGCCAGATTTTTTTGTCCCTTTCTCTCTCTTTACATCCACAGCCTTCCCAAATTTCCCAATGAATGACCCAAACGTCGACGAATTTACTCCATACTCCTAATTCTTTTTGGGTTTGTCATCTCTAATCGTTTTACGTCTCTTCCGATTATAGTTTAAAGGAAAGGATGGCTTTTACAGAATCTTGGTGGGAGATTATATTTTTAACAATTCATCTGGTGTATATTTAGCAGGGTACATACTGGAGTGTTTCCTCGCTTAAGGCACGTGAGCTTCTGGTCGTGAATCTCCGAATTCACCCAATCCAACCACCTGTCGAGCAGGAAAGGATTCGGATGAACTTGGGGTAGTTCAAAATTGAGCTATGTCAAAACGACGTCGAACATAGTTTGTACGTATGTATTCCAAAAAACTCCGGGAGATGCCGCAACAGTAACTTTTAACGGAGACATCGGCTAATATGTATTTCAATGCAACAATTTCAGAGTGCAAAAAGCATTCGCCAATGAATCCCGGTCATAAAAATCATTCGCCAACCAATCCCGGTCAAGGCAACTGATTTTTACACTCTGAAATTGGAATTGTTTTACAAACTGAAACTTTTGGCTGTAGTATAATCTTTTTTCTCTTACAGATTTCGTCCATTAATTTAAGTAACATTTACCAATTAATTTAAATTTAAAAAGTTATCAATCCGAAGTTTTGTTTGATAGGCGAGGGTAGAGGTCACGTAATACATACTAAGCTCAATGGCATGTGAAATTCACTCATCAGAGAGAAGGAAGATCAGTTTCTTTCCCTCTACCGCCTATGGTTTTCCAGGAAAATATGTTATCCGAAAAATCTAATCCAGAAAGGGCGCCCAGAGGGGTCCCCGGGAATTAAAACAGGACCCTCCGATCAGTAGTCCAGCGCTCTAGACACTGAACTACCTCATCGCCTTTAATTAAAGGGCAATTCTGATTTGTCACCTAGTCCCGTTTTATGTATCAGAATTACATTTTGGGTTGTAACTAATTCACCACGTACATACTATATTCTTAAATAAATTTAGGATATTTTGACGTTGTACGCTAAATTACGAAGGAGAAAAAGCATTTCAGGTGTTTTACAAAACGTTACGCCTCAATTTATGTAAAAGAGCGTCCCAAAGTACAAAATGTCAGAGCATTTCGTGGTCCAAAATAAATATCCACAAGTATCTTACTTACTATACCCTATAATATGAGAATAATACTGTGAAAAAACAAAATAATTTTTTGGTATTTCAATAATAAATATTCTGCTTCCGATGGAAATGCAGCTGCAAAAACCAAACGGAAAACGTTTCCAGGATATACACTCTTGAAACGTAAACTTGGTAGGTTTATGACGTGGCCATTGTCGTAAATAACTTTAATGTTTGATGAATATCGTCTCTTGAAAAGTCTAAAAACAAAATGCTAAACGCTTGGGAATAAATTTTTAATATGTAAATGGTTTTAGGGAATAATTAATTCCTAGAACTGCACTCCATTCACTTATTAAAAAAGGTGTTATATTTTTATTGATACCTACTTATTAAAAATGTTCTAAAATACTCCAAGTCTCACAAAGTTTAAATGCTCCAGTAATTGAATACGTGGAAATTATAAAATCAGGAAAATAAAACGCATCCGGGTGGGATATTCTGAGGTAAATAAAACGAGCAATTAATAATTTTATGACACTATACAAGCTATTCTCTATTACTAATCACTATGCTCGTAGCTACCACATTTCATGGGTTAATTTCATTGCACCTATAGTAGCCTATATTTAATGAGCCCCCCCCCCCAAAATAGTAAGGCACTTTTTATCATTACATCGGAATACACGGAGATAAACCTGGTAAGATTGAAACTTAATAGCAGTAAACTTTTTATTTAAACATGGCTATTAAGGGCGCATTAACTCTTCCAGTTGGTTAAATATATTACTTAGTTAACATAAAGAAAATAGCCTTTGAGTTGACATTATTTTTGCAATTTAGTCCAATTAGCCTATTTACTTAGTTCTTTCTGCACCTTTATTTAAAACTTCTGTACTAGTTTTTCTCGTAAACGTTGCGATTCATAATTATTATAGTTGGGGATGTACTCAAATCTTACTTTGTAATACAGTCAACCGCGTATTGCAGTCGAAAAATTGCTCCTTGCTCCAAAACCCGGCGGCAACCTTAGTCGACTGATACTAATAATGAGCCGTGCGTTTTCTGACAAATTGCCAATCATAACTGTTAAAAAATTCATTATTTAATTTAGTGCACGGAGAAGTGTTTTTACATCTCGAGGAAGTGGATTTCATTTTTCCAATAATTTCATCCGTCGTCTGAACGTTTTATTCCCCTTAATTCCGCCTCATATGTCAATATTGCAGAGAGGAGCCGATATGAGTCTGCATTTTTCATTCCAATATTCTAACCGCCACGAATTCTTGAGTCACCGACCCTATAATAGGGAGACTTTCTGTTCCTCTCTTTGCTGGAGCACCATACAACGCTTTCAGAGAACAGCCTTCTTATGAAAATAGAGAAAATAGTTCTTTTTCTTTTTTTTCTCTACTCCAGAAAATTCAATGAATTCGCCAGGACAGGAATGTTATCACATTTGAACTGTTCCTATACACTTTAATTTGTGATTTTTAACGGTTAGTTGCACGAAAATCACGGCGAAACTCATGCAATAGAGAGAGATTGGAATATATAATGACAAGTGAAGTACGGCTATAGACTAAAATGTATGACCATTGATTCCAGGAGTTTTTTTTTTCTATCACAATGAGATGAAGAATTACGGTGTGATCGACTTTTAAGAATCCTCGCGAGGAGAAAATTCCTAATCTCGGCTAGATTTGTCCTCAAGTTAATGTGGTTGAATTAGGTAAATTCATTGTAGGCTTAGACTACGATTTTACCACTTCATTTTATCTCAATAAATATATTCTATTTTTTCAGGCTTCACTTCGTGGAAGTATTTAACATCCATACTAAAAAGAAAGACTTGTACTTTTCCACAGATTTTTATTATATGGTACATTTGATAAAAATCTGTGGAAAAGTATAAGTCTTTCGTTTCAGCATGGATAAATTAATAAAGTTATTTGGAACACGGCAAAATTAAACTGTGATCGAGAGCCAAACATATTTAAAGAAAGAAAATTACGACTATCAATCCATCTCAAGGCAAAATACGATCATGTTGAATCAATTACCACTATTATCATCATCATTACGTATCAGGAATTTATATGAGCAGAGCTGAACTATGAATAAAGTAAACTGCTTTCCCATCTAAAACAGCCTTACTATAAAATGTAATGATAGGGCCATTATTTCAACTGAGCTAATAATTTCCAAAACTTGTTTAAATTCAATTATTATTACATATGTAATAAGAGGAGTGAATATTTTCAGAAAATCATGTGCGTCAGATAATACTCAAAGCTTTTCGTGCTTATAAGAGGCAGGGTATATCAATACATTTAATAGCTGTTAGGCACCGCTCATTAGAGTTAATATGTCAATGAAACAATATTCATTAACAATTAATCAACTGATCTACATTATTAAGTACAAGCATTCCCACGGAAACTATTTCGATGATTACCATTGCTATCCAAATCCATGGACGTGTCGAAAACACGTTCCTTACTATTTAATAGTTCAGTACCATTGAATTAACAACAGAATGAGTGCACGGGATTTAAAGACCCCTGCAACACGATCAGCGTCATAAGTTATTTATTTATCCTTTTTTGATAGGCAGTCATCCCCATTCGTCAATTCCCTGGGCCACTCCAATCGCCCCCGCTCTATCGATATTTATATGACTCCACCTCCCCCTCTCCTTCTCTCTCCCTCTCGCTCTCTCTCACTCGCCAATTTCTTCCGACAATCCTCCCCGTCCGCCGCCTTCATTTTTTCGCTTCCATAACTCCCATGTCATGAGACACTCCTCTCTCCTACTCCCACACACACACACGATCCAATCTCCC
This sequence comes from Hetaerina titia, assembly GCA_037158775.1. NCBI lineage: Eukaryota > Metazoa > Arthropoda > Insecta > Odonata > Calopterygidae > Hetaerina > Hetaerina titia. The sequence continues at coordinate 48,295,171 of CM073772.1, read as the reverse complement.
AGCCATTCCTCAAGCCTCCCCCTTCCCTCCCACCACCACCGCCCACCGACCATTACCCCTTCGGCGGAACCCACCACCCCCCACATCCCACCGCCGTCACCACCCTCATTCTTGGGATTTAATATCCGCGGTGTCCTACGACGGCGTGAGCCGTGAAGGGGGATGGGGAGCGGGCTGGGCAGGGCGCATGGGAGGACTGGAGGGGAAGGAGGAGGGGGTCCGTGGATGGGGTAAAAAAGGATTCTGAACGGTTGGGAAAGGCGTGCAGAGAGGAAGGAGAGAGGGGAAGTATTAGGGGTGCGAGCGAGGTATGCGAGACCAGGGGGTGGGTAGGAAGGAGGGAGGCAGAGACGGATTCAGAAGGGGGTGGGGAGAGAGAGAGCTGCGAGGAATGAAGATGAAGGAGACGCGACTCCCCCGATCCCTCCTCCACCCCCCTCCTCTCCCGCCCCAATACACCCATTTTCCCTCCCTCCCCTTCTTCCCGCAACGTCCTTGATCGCCCGCCCACGCCGAGTACCCCTTCCCCCGAAAATCCTTTCCCGCCGTCGCGGCTTTCCCATTTGCGTGATAAAAGGGACGGCCATTGTTTCCCCGAGGCACGTTTGCATTTAATCACGGAATTATCTCCGTTCCCGCGGCGGAGGAGGACGGGTGGTTGGAGGGGCGACCGGGAGGAGCGGGAGGGAAATGAGGTCTCCTTTATTCCCTGCCGTTTCTTCTCCCGGACGGTCTTCCTCCGTACATTTCCGTCGCCGTTCGCGGGGGGCCAGGGGGAGAGTATCGCCCATCTGATCCTCGTCGTGTGAGTCACGGTCCTTCCCCATCCTCCCTCAAGAGAATGTGACACGGGGAAACCCCAAGGGGTGATCGCGATGATCTCGCGAAAAAGGGAGTCTATATGCATTCCTCCTCTTTTCCCCCTCCATCCAACGAAGAAGTGACTGAAACCATCTTTAGAACAACGCTAATGAACGACGGCTACCTCCTCGAAGGCACCCGCTTGCGGTCAAATGGACGTATACTGCAGCAATCTCAACAAACCAAGTCGCCTCTCAACCGCAGAATTAAGTGTAAGTTAACCGAATGTAAGCTTCTTGGTCAATCTAAATTAATAACCTTTAACATTGAAAAATAAAAATTTTCCCTTTAATTATTATAAAATTCCGAGGAATGGTGTTTGATGAATGTATTTCCATTCAGGTTTTCATCCGTGTATAATGTTTTGCAACACAACGTTTTGCCAGCGTCCCAGTTGGATTCTTCAGGTGAAGCATTCTAATGAAGAAACCGACCGAAAGGCTGGCGAAACCGACTTGCCAAAAATATTAATCGAGGATGAAATCTCGAATACAAATGTGTTCATTTAGACGTATAATGTGTTCATTCCAGGGGATTACGCACGTCAGAGGAATGTGTGGATCAGCCTTAAAGATGCTAGGATTCATTCCACGGATTGCAGGAAAATGTATCGAAAAAATAAGACGGAGGTAGGACACCGCACTTTTGTTTGAACTTATACGGAATGAGCATAAAGTACTCCGGATTCGTGGGAGAACATTTTTAATTAAGGAATTGGAAAAGATTCCTAGAAAATCCGTAGGATTTATTAAAAATTACTACGAGAAGACAGTAATCGTGACGGGTGGGTATATTGGAGGAATTAAGCTGAGAATCCTAAAATTTACGAAGAGTGTAGTTGAGGTCTAAACTTTAAGAAAGGTACAGAACTCCTAAGTTTTCTTAAAAAATCGTTGGAATTATTGTGACACCAAATTATATTGGTATATACGTCCACCGGGATAAAATGAGAAAGAGATACCAGTGGATTCAATTACTCATTCTTCCCTCACACTATAAGAAATCATAATTAAATCGAACCAAGAATGTAAATATTTATTTTTCGGCTTTCTCGTTTTCATCGAACCAAGAACCCTAATATTTTAAACTAAAATCCAAAGTTAAATGATTAACTCAAAAGCACCAATTATTTCATGTAGGCATGAATGTGTGCAACTGTTTTTGCATACGATATGAGCAAATATACATAATCAAACATGCATGAACATATTTGCGCATTCCCTCCCGACAAAAAGCGACTTCTTATTCCGAGAACTTATAAAAAAACCATTGAAAATTCGAACTGACAGCACTAATGACGTAATTCAAGAGGTGGAACAATGGTTTTCGATGCAATCTGCTGAGTTCTACAATGGTGGCCATCGAATGGCCTTTTCCCTCACTTCACATTTGCATACGTTCTTACATAACTCGATTTTTTCATCAAATTGGCAACGAACAGACTTCTACGCTCGTCACTGGTGTAGTCAACAGTGCATACAAAATAAGCCTACAAATGTAATAATTGTTTAAAATAATATGAAAATATGACACTGTTGTTTGTGCGTCTCATCGTTGTTATATCAAAGAAGAGTCAGAGAAAAAGACACTCCACAGGAACAGTTCACAACGACGCATCAATATAAACTCAGAAACTTTATTTTTCGTTGTGCATTTACTGCGTTAGTGAGATACATGAAATAATGACTAAAAACTAAATGACTATACTCAGAATAAATACAATGAAATATCACGATACCCTGTTTTTTTGCCAATTTCGCGCAGAATTATCCTTTCCAATATCTGATATATCGTGGAATACAATCAAAACGATTTCCATAATGATGAAGTTAGTTATGCAATTACACAAATAAGTCGTCATGATGTATGGGATCACGTGACGAATTCTGGAAGTGCAAAAAATGCGAAAAACGAATATCGCCAAGCGTTGTAACAATGGAGAAAAAGAATTATAACACAAGCATAATGGGGGAAAGGAAATCCGCATCCACGTCTACTGAATTAAGTCTCGTGGATAGAATTGTACTTTCCCTACGTACAATTCAAATGTATTCCAAATATGAAATCGATCGAATTTATCCCGATGTCAACACTTCATTTTATTTTTTCAAGACCTTTTATCTATTTAGAAAAAATAAATACTTGAATTTCAATTCAAGGTGGCAAACTTTCACATAAATTATTTAATCATTGATTCACTGTGTATCTGCAAATTTCTCTTTAAGAAACATTATATTTGTAACAAAAAATAACAGCCAAAATCAATTTAAAAGTACTAATAAAATATAATACTAACGCCGGCTACAAATATCTGATTAACTCTTAGCTCACATGAAAATTTAAGAATAACCATATAATTAAAAATAAACTTAACATTTCTATGAACGATTCATATTTTTACGAAGAGAGTCATCATCTTATTATAACATTCTTGAAGATGTTTTGATACATTCTCGAAGACTTCTAAATGGCCAGGAAGTATTGGTTTCATTTGTATGTTTCCCTAATTTTTGTGATTAAGCTAAGAGTAAAGAATTGCGCTCACCATTTGAAGCTGTTGGCGGCGACAGGTTAGCTCAGATTGGTTCATTTAGAGTTTCTTAATCTTCTGAAAAATTGACTCGTTTTTTATCAAAGAGAACTGAAAAGGGAGGCAGGGTAAGGGATGAATGAATGGAAATAGACGACAAAACTATGAAACTATGTTTCTACGTGCATATAATAATAAACCTTATTTTTTCGTTTGCGTCTAAGAATTTAATATCTTATTTCATAATAACAAGAAATAAAAAACTATAGCCATCAAGCCCATGCCATTAGGATTCTAGAAACATTGTGGCACGGAGGGTGGTTGGAAAAATACCTAAATTACCGCATACATTCTGGGTTCCGAATACCGTAAATATCGGATACCGATGAAAACGTCATTTAAGTAAATCCTGAGCCCAACAAAGATACTCGACCAAAATGTTGTACCCTCAAATTCCACTGAAAAGTTTAGCAAAAGGACTAAAAAACGACTACAAACTCAATCATTGCGAAGTCAAAAAATAAATACTATATTTAAATATAATTTGTCTGAATACACGCATCGACAGCAAACAGTGTGAATTTGGGTCTTTGCAGAATATAAATAAGTCTTTACATCATACATTATTCATACGTTAAATTATCCATGCGAGATGCGCACAAATAAGGTTTCAACTACAAATATGATTAAAAATTTGATATCACATGCACGATTGAACTTCCTAAATCATTCCCTTGCACAATGGAACATAATTTGCGACGCGAATTGCGAATTAATTTAAACCGCTCAGTACGATCAAAAACACGATTTATTTAGTTTGTTTGATAAACCATTAATTCCTACCGAGCCAAGAGGTCGTTCCTCCGCGCATTATATTACTCTACTTCTCCCAATTGGTGAAACAAGTGATGATTGCAAACATCCTGGAGTTAGACAGGTGTATCACATCTACCTGTATTATGCAATCCGCCACTAAGATGCGTGGATGGTACTCGTATTCTTAAAAGAGCAACCATTTACTCCATAACTTTTGATTAGTATGGTTTAAGGCAGGGTTTGGATGGGCGCAGGCTGAAAACTGCTACACCTTCCAGTCTCGACTAACAACACACACCGTATACTAAAATAAGCTTGTTTGTTCTTCATACTTTCTACCTCCCATCATTTCATCCAGCATGTGTATTCTCTCCATCTCCCTCCCTCGCTTGCCTAACGTTCACCCCTCTCGCAGTCTTTAACTTCCTAACGCTAAACAAAACACCCACGCTCACGTTTCCTGTCTCCTTTGGAATTCTTCCAGCGACCCTCTCTCTTCCCCTCCACCATTCCGAGTACTTAAATTGTTTTCCTTTCCATTCATTTTACCTTTTTCACTCTTCTCCGCACCCACATCCCAAAGGCATCTAATCTACGCCTATCACTTTGCTGCATTGATCAAGTTTCCTCGCCGCACAAAATTATTCGGCAAAATAAAAATGCTCGTTAATCTTTTCTTAAAATCCTTACTCTTCTTCCTTTCATCGACTCTCTCCTCCTCGTAAAACACTTTTTGCCTATGACAACTCTTCTTTTTATGTTCCTACTGCTGTGACTATCTTGATCCAAGGCACTTCCAAGATACGTAAGCTGTTCCAACCGCTCTAGTTATTGTCCTCCTATTTTAACTTTTATCTCAGCCATTATCCTCCTCGATAGCCTCATAAAATGTTTTTAATTTATATTGATTACATCATTGATAGTTTGGTTATTGGCATATGTAATTGATTTTATGAATTTCCCACTGACTTTCATTCCTATCTCCAGTTCTTCCCATGCCTATTTTACCTTTTTCTCCGCGTATTACTTGAAAAAATAGAGATAATGGCCCTGTCTATCTTACTCCTCTTCCTAACACTGTTCATCCCGACTAATTATCCACCACACCACCCCTATGCAGTCTAGAACCGTCTGAAAGAGTCTGATAACTATGAAAAGTTTGTACCATTGTAAAAATTGATTTGATGAAAGATGGAATATTTGTTTCATAAAATAAAAAGATGACCTACAGACTGATACAAAGTTTGTGACCAGTGTAAGTGCCACGAAGGTCTAGGTGCGACTTTAACCCAGATATTGGTACTTTCGCGAATGTTTCCAGAAGAAAGAGAACATTATTATAGTTACTACCTCGGCAGTTCATTTCTCTAGCTTTATATGAGTGGTATAATACTGCAAGGACTTTCAGTATCTCCATAGTTAATAATATCAAACGAATTCTTGATTCGTAAGGCAAGTTTAGGTCTTTAATTACAAACTTCGTTTGACCAAAAGTTGGTTAATAGCTAACGTTCACTGATTTCAGGAACTATTAATATCAAAATGCTCACGTTTCTCGGTCACCAAAGATTTCAATAGCTGGCAGTTCAAACTAGACGTCAGAACCTGCTTTCTTTACCGTAACGACCACTTCGAGCAATCGTTTAGCTATTTGAATTGGACCCAAACGTCTGGACGTTTCCATTCCTTCCTTCTTTGCTTTCATCTGCCTCAATAACTGTTGTGTTAAACGAATGTTCAGTAAAATCGTAGTTGATTATAATCCACTCCTACGGCTGCGGTCATATTTCGCCGTACATTCAACTAAAGGGGATTCATCAATACACTCTGGAATATTCACTCCCGCTGTAGGATTCGAACCCACGATCTTAACAGCCAGTGCACCGGGATAATAAATTGGAGGATTAAATCCTGTGGACGATATTGCACCTCCATCCTAAAACAGATGGGGCAAAGGCTTCACAATGGTCCACAACAAATTGATTCAGAAATACAAAACGATATAAAAACAGTCAACGTAAGGCTCATAGCTCAGTACCAGGATTCTCATTAAAGGTTGCGGATGTATTGGCGGCCAGTAAGGAGTGATGCATGTGGAATAGATATTTTCAATAAATATTTAATTACAAAGAATTTTAATTCATTTTTTTTAAATTCATCGACAAAACAGTTTGTGGCAATGATTCATTTAGATAAATCCGGGTTAACTGTTTGTACGTGCTACGCCTTCCGACAGAGATAAAGTAAAACATACTACTCACAGTAGTGATCTATTATTAAATGTCTCCGTGATAAAAATCTCCTGATTAGTGATTCATATTGGATCTTGTTTTGTTTCCGATTAATGGCACGAACGCATGGAAACCACGGTCTAGACAAAAACTGTGCGGGTTACTACAAAGTAGTTTCTAGGTTATTCTATTTGCATGGTATAACCTCTTCGCCCTCCGTCGCGTTCACATGACCCCTCTCTCACACGTTACTGCCTCCATTCACCGTCACCTTCGGTCGTCATCCGAAATTCCCCACAACCACCTATTTCGGTCAGACCACGAATAACTGGCACGGTAATAGAAACAAGGGCTCGCGGGCAGAACCCGTGGATTCCTTCGGAACGCAGGAGGGCGGAGGGGGTGAGAAGAGAAAAGGATGAGGAGGAAGAGTTGAGAAAGGAGATTAGGGGAGGCAAGTGAGAGGAGGGAGAACCCTAAGCTCTTCGAGGCCTCCCTACCCCTGCCCTCTTCCGCGCCTCTTCTTTCCTTCGACATCCCACTCGCCCCTCCCGCTTGTCAGTAAAGAGTCAAAACATTCCGATTCGTTTGAGAGTGATTTCGATGCGTCTACCACGTTGTGCGAGGCTCAAACGATATCCCATCGCGATATCATATCATCGAGCATGACGATGTGTTTGGATTGTAAATTTCACCTCAGGGAAGTTTCTTCTCAAATACAGACCCTCGACATTTCATTAATTTTTACTTTTTTATTATTATTATTATTATTATTAAAATTTACATGTGCAAATAGACAAATGTCAGGTGGCACACAAGTCCCAAGTGTTACAATAAACTTGCCTTGGAAAAATAACATGGTTTCTGAAATACAATCAACATCACAAAAGATAATAAATAAAATAAGTCTGAAAAAAGAAAAACAAATACACTTTAAGGAAATTTCCAAACACCAATCTGTAGTACATAAAAAAATCCCCATTTCATTAAAATTTGTTTCCCAATCAACAAGAAAAAAAATTAAGCTGTTACATTTAATTTTATACAACACATCAATCAAATGATTACAGAAGTTGTTTACATCTTTTCTTAAAAGTTTGGACTCTGTTAGGAAAGGGCTTAAAAGCCGTTTTTCTCGCCGTCTCTCCATTGCATCTCCAAATCCCCATCGAAGTCTATTTCTATTATCTTCAACGTTCAAAACACAGTATTTTCTCCAGTTACACTATCCATATACTTACGAGGCATGCTCATAGAGTAAGGACCTTTTTGGTCACAGGAAAAAATACGAGGGTCATCCGGAAAGTAGTACCCGTTCGTGCCGCATGAAGTGCTGACGACGCGAGTAGCCGCTGGACGAGGTCAGATAGCTTCAGTGGCTTGTCTGCCTTCTCTGAGCCAAGTTGCGTGACGCTAGCATTGCCTGTGTTGTTTCTGTGATTGTTTACAATGTTTAAAAAAATTGAGAACGCCGCCAGTTGTGAAGTGAGGGCAGTGATTAAATTCCTCAATGCAAGAAACGTTCGCCCATGTGATATTCATCGCCAATTAAAGGAGGTGTATGGAGACAATGTAATGGACGAGTCGTCTGTTCGGCGGTGGTGTCGCAACTTCAACATGGGGAGGGGGAACACACACGACGATGAGCGTTCGGGGAGACCGTCTGTCATTACAGACCAACTGGTGAGCTCAGTTGACGAATTCGTGAGGAACGATCGGCGCGTCACAATTGATGACATCTGTGAGCATTTTCCCAATGTTTCTCGAACAATATTAGTTTCTCGGCGCATAATTACTGGTGACGAAACATGGGTTTGTTATGCATCACCTGAGAGTAAACGACAGTCAATGGAGTGGCATCATGCTCATTCACCAAACAAACCAAAAAAATTCAAGACAGTTCTGTCCACCAGGAAACTCATGGCAACCATTTTCTGGGATCGACGAGGTGTATTGCTTATTGATTTTATGGCCCGTGGAGACACTATTAATGCCAATGCGTATTGTGAAACATTAAAGAAATTACGGCGGGCAATACAAAATCGGCGGCGAGGTCTATTGTCTACTGGTGTCATTCTCGTTCATGACAATGCCAGGCCTCATGCAGCTGGGATAACACAAAAACTTTTGCAGCAATTCAAATGGGAAACTTTCGACCATCCACCGTATAGCCCGGACTTGGCCCCTTCAGATTTTCATCTCTTTACAAAGCTTAAAGACTTTTTGGCAGGAAAAAGATTTGACAGCGATGAAGAACTTAAAGAAGGAGTGACCCTGTATCTCAATGAGCTGGCGGCGAAGGACTATGCAGCAGGAATACAGAAACTTGTCACACGTTATGACAAATGCCTTAATTTGCTTGGAGATTATGTTGAGAAGTAGTTTAAAGTATCCTCTTTCAAATAAAATTTTTTATGTTTGTTAATATTTACTTTTGTGTCTTTATTTCACGAACGGGTACTACTTTCCGGATGACCCTCGTATAATAACTGTGTATATTATCTATATAAATTATTATAAACACAGTAATCAACCCGAAGGTCGGTTTAGTAGATGATGGTAGAGCTCACCCATGTACCAAGCCCGACGGCTTGTGAATATTCACACATCAGGGTAGGGGGGCCAGTTCCTTTCCCTGTGCCGGTTATGGTTTCCCAGGAAGATCTGGTACCCGAAAAATCAACAAGCTTGGGTGGAGCTGCAGGTGCCCAAAGTGCCTTGCCCGGGAATCGAACCCGGGACCCTCCGGTCAGCAGTCTAACGCTCTACCCACTAGACCACCGCAACCCACATATATATATATATATATATATATATGATGCGGAAGTACTCACGAGAGCAATATAACTTTTGGACGGCACAATAGAACACAGAATAAAACAGATAACACGTAAAAGGACACTCACACTGTAAATGATTTAAGCTTTCGGCCCACTCCGAGGCCTTCTTCAGGTCAGACCTATATATAGAGATATATATATATATATACATATATATATATATATATATATATATATATATATATATATATATATATATATATATAACTATACACTCGCTACATTAATTCAGTAATTGAGATAAACGAAAAAAAAACGATAACCGCCAAAAGTGAGCGAACAAAACGACCCGCCACGAAAAAATCTCAGATCGCAAGGCTTCGATACGAATTTACTTGGTCATCCATTCACATTGAGATGTCGATACGTCGACACTTTCACGACATTCAATTCACGTCGATCTGCATTGCTCGCATTCGAGCATCACGGTCCAATTTCCCAAACCGTCCCGTATTCCGGGAGTATACGTCCTTTCCCCTTTCCCTCCCCCGCACAACCGCCCCCTCCGCCGCCACCTCCATTCAACCTCGGTAAGCTCTTCACTTGCCCTCCACTCCTGCACTTAATTAACGCGGCTCAATAGACGCCCACACAAACTCACCATTCCTCCACCACCCTCCACCCTCACTCCGCACCAGATTCACACCCACACCCCAGTTCCAACCCCCGCCCAATACCCTAGGGGCCCCTATAACCCATCTCAACCACTCCCCCCCCCCACCACCGGATCCCTCGTCCCGAAAATCATGCCGCCATTCTTTCCCCACTCTTTCAAAACCCTTTCTCTAACAGCGTATCTCCCCCCCTCTCACCACAAGGTGGGGTCTTCTCTCCTACTTCCCGCCCCGACCGTCCCCGTCCCCCCCCCCACCCTCTCCGTCACTCATCACCCGTCTTTGCCGCCTTCGCCACCTCCTTTACGGGCATGGGCGCCGGTGGGCGGTGCCCGCCGCACGAGGGCCGGCCCAGTTAACTGTCTCTCCCTCACAGCCGACGTCGTCGTAGTGGGCGAGGGAATCAATCCGGCCGCCCCCTCGCCTCCCTCCCAGCCCCCAATGACAAATGGAACGTCCGCACGTGCGGTTGAATCCTGGGGACGGAGGAAGAGGAGTCACGAAGAAGGAACGGTACGAAGGGAGTCGGGATGATTCGGCAATTGCTCGCGTGAAATTTTCGAATCCACTCTAGCAAACCCTGCCCAAATCCCCCACTCTCCCCTTCTCCGTACAAATTTGGCAATGTTTCGGTCAAAGTGGCAGTTCGCTCCAAGCTGATTAGTCATGCAGACAACCGCGAGGCACACATTTCACTCCACGACTCCGGATCTGGGGGATGCTATCGGTAGTCATTCACAGAAGCTATCGAGAATCGAGGTTATTTGCGGAGGGAAAAGTTTGCAAGACATTATTCCTTGTTGCGGAGGCGAGTGCACGTCATCGGCATCATCCATCTTTTAAAAGAAGGAACAGCGGTTAATGTTTCTCATCATTGTTATCAGTGGACGGAATACTGCATCCGAGGTACTCTTTACGCGGAACACACCGAGGAACCATTATCCCTCTGAAAAATCTGTTATGTCAAGAAAAAAATCTCCAATTCACGAACTAGTCATGTTTCAGCAATAAAATTTTATAACTGTCATCGGACAGGTAAAAATAATAGCACTAAATAACAAACTCGTGAGTGCGCCTTTAAAATTATTATTTTCGTTTTCTTCAATCCATTCTGTTGTTTCTGGGTTTGGAAACAATTTCCATTCTTGAGTTTTATAAAGGTAAATAATTTTCCTGAGATTTACATTTAGATTAAGTCTTCTTTCGTTATAATGAGTTTGGACTATTTACTAAGGAACATTAGTCAACTCGCAAGAGTGGTATTCAGTAATTGGGCAATCATAGTCTATGCCAGGATCGATAAGGGGAGGGAGAAGGATGGATACAAATAAGACCGGTGTGGAGGTTCAGAAGCGGTCCCAGTCACATGATATCGGATCGAATATATGAAAAAATGGGCACTTTTTTCAAAAACCAATGTATATTTGTCGACTAACTCAGTGATGCACAGTCATAACATGGATGCATAGTCTTTCGATAATGATGAACAATCGTCGAACTCAATCGGTCAACGCATATTATTATATGAACCAGAGTTCCGGGATGGTTGAGTGCATCCTCGTGAAGTCCTCAACTGTCGGATTCATCATCTGTCACCTTGCATTCTCATTATCCGTTGATTTTTCTGGACATCCATTGTATATTAGGCAGGATTTATTTTTATTAATTGTAAATAAATTTAAACCCAACGTAAACATTTAGTAGACCCTATCTGGGAGAGCCAGTAATATGTTAACAAGGTGATCCAAACACTGTTGCCACATCTAATTACATTTCAGCATTATCACCCAATGTCCATCCAAACTTTTAAGTAACTACAGTAGACATCTCCTTCCAAATCTATTTGACCTGACGCACGATTAGAATTCATCCAGGAATACCCGATTCATATGTACGTTCTCGTGAAGCAAAATATCTCCGACCCCCTTTCCCATGTCCGAGTCTAGAGATCACGACTCCCGGTGCACTGTAATGGAAATGCGTCGGACGTCAATTGCACGGGATTGCACTCATTGCGACGACGCGACGATTCAATGATAGTCAGGCAAAATTAAAAATATTCGAGCCTCACTGCGTGCGGTTGACAGCGTCAGTCGCGCCGAGGATGAGCGGCAAAAGTTGTTGTCCTCACGAAGGAACTGGGTGATCCGCCAACGTATTCAATGGCGGTGACACATACAGGTCGCAAATACCTGTATTTGCGATCCCAACGTCAACATCGTGCACACTACTCCGTATCACGTGGTAGGCTGTTCATATTTATTAAAGATCCTGGACGTAATGAAATATCATGTCCTCTGGTGCACGTCAATTACGATAGAAAAATAATTTCACAAGCTACACGATAGGGATGTAGCCTAAGTGAAGCTTCAAACCCAAAATTCTTTTAGAAATATTTCTTTTGTTTTCGTTCATCGTCGATTGTTATTGATTTTTCCTCAGACAAGGAGGTTGTATTTGATGTACCAGAGTGTGACATTAAATGTAATGGGTTGTTGCTCAGGGAACTCCTGCGAAGAAATTAAAACTTTTGTATGTAGAAAGTAGCACAGAGAGTAACCGCTTTGCACAGTTAACATGCTTTTTTAAATTACAAACATTTAGGGTTTTTAAAGATTATAACTAAAACTACGCTGATTTTTTAAAATTTTGATGTAATTAAGTTGGAAGTTTTAGGAATTCCAAAGGAACGCTATTCTAAGAGCTCTCCTATAAGTACGCACACTTATGCTGATAACGGTGGTCACTATTTACAGTTTAGATCAAAATTTCGCCAAATCATTAACAAATCTTCAAATCAAATCTTCCAAACCCATCATTCAAGGCACTATTGCTAACAATAGTCACATGAAACCTCTTACTGAAAGAATTTTTGTTCATATTGATAACGTCTTGTACCCTTTTCGTTCGTTTTTTTCACTTCAATGAAACGTAATTCATGAAATCATTACTTCTATGCAAGTAGTTTGAGAAATTCCGTAAAAATACAACGCAATGTCATGTACTTATTATGGTACTTCCGATAAACATTATTTCCTAGTTCAGCTTCCATACGTTCCCTCCTCTTCACGCTGTCCAAGATTCATTTCTATTATTTTCTTCCTTCCAGCTTTAAGTCGTATACTCCTTTCTGTCACAGGTTTCAATATTCTATCACTTCTCAACATTTCCTCCATCAACTTTCACCTTATTGGACGGATACCACCAACTACTTACTCTCACCCCTTCTACATACAGCAATAAGTGTATTTACGCTATATGGCCGCGGATAGGTGAATGATGATTAATGACTTTTTTGCTACAAGTTTCTTTCCATTTTTCAATGGTTACTTCCATCCTACAGTCTTCTCAATCATTGCAAATTTCCTCTTTCAATCCTCGAACTCTCATCATCAAGATTATTTAGCTCTCCATGTTTCAATAGACCATCCACGTTTCCTTTTTCCTGGTCGTGGTCATTGGGGTAGAATTTTTGGATCATCTCTTGACACTTTTTTATTATGATTCTTACTTGCCCTTTACTAATCTAATATCTTCATTTTTTCCTATATAACTTGGTTATTGGAATTTACTTAATCTACGTCGCTCATCCGAACACCTCCGAGTGTGTAAGTTGGTAAAGTTATGTCGCGTTTTCTAATGTTTAAGAAATGCCTGCCTGATTTCCATTTACTTTTCCCAAAAAATTACAATCGGAGGGGATTTCAATCTTCCATCCATACACTGGAAAAACTATAGTTTCATAGCAGGAGTGCCCTTTCCCAAGGACAAGGATTCATGTGAGTCATTGTTTCGTGTATTTATGGTAATTTTGGAAAATAGGAGAAAATTTAATTTGAAGTATGTACGAGTGGTGACTTAACACCCCCCGCCACACGCCGTTGTGGATTGCGGGATATTGTGTAGATGTAGATATGTAGATGATATCCTGGCTCCTCGCTTTCCCTTCATCTTCACAGCTAGTATTTTACTTTTCAGGTTTTCGCTCAAAACCTCAGGATATTACCCCTTATTAACTATTGTTTGCTGGTCTCTCTTTTCCTTAGATTTCCTTATTTTAATTTCCTTAGATATAATTCTCCTCACCTCAGTTAACATTTAAATTGATCCTCAAGCCTAAAGTACTATTTATTCTACATCATAATCACACCTTACGGATCCGTGAATATTAGAAACTAAATACATACACCTTTTTACTACTTTGACGTTTCCTTGCGGCAGGTCAATATCTTTTCCATCTCCTTCTACTGCCATACATTCATTTTTCGTTAACGATATACTCGAAATTTTCCTCCTTCAAAGTCCTCCAATAACTTTCTTATCATGAAATTAGCAGGCTGCCGGCTTTATTCAACTTATTGCTTCAACTGCAAACTGCTGATAGCATCCTACTATAAATTTATTTATACTTCTATAGAAATAATATGAGCGTTCCAGCATACTATCCCCAAATATTTTTAAACGGGCAGGAGACTATCTAAAACACTAAGGCACAACCTTAATTTTTTATAAGTTCGGAACAAATCAGACTTCTTTTCTACCTCAAATACTGCTTGAGACTAAAGTTATATATGTTCAATTAGTGATATTCGTTGAAACCTAACACCAATCTCTTCCTTTGCTTTCTAAAGTTAACTAATAGAATCGTTGGCATTTTTAAGATGGCCAAAAACCAAATACCTGATTCTTACTAGGGATCTCCTCGCTTATTTCTCTTTGGCTAAAAAGATGGTTTACACAGGATCATTCAATAGTAAAGCCAGTCTCATTCTTCCCATATCTTCCCTTTGATCCTATATTCCTACCTATTTTTAGACTGCTATTGCAAATTCTATTGATTAGTGCCGTTGCACTGGTCAATAGAACTTGCTTGTTTGAGTCAAAGTTAATAGCGTTTATAGTTTTTTCCTCTTTCTTGCTTAATATCTCACACTAATTTAGTCTTCAGCTCTGTGCAATTATTTTCTCCATTTACGCAATCCAAATCTTTAAATAAATAACGAACATCCTCATTCTTCAGCGTTCGGAAAAACAATGTTGTTTTAAAGCTTCACAAACGTTTTCCATGCACTTTAAATTGCGTGCTCCTATCACTCTTTCTTTCCTCTGTATCTTTACCCATTTTTCTCATTAAAACTTATCCTAATTGCCTAATTATTGTGCTAATTTTATGCGGAATAACTTGTAATTTAAAAAAAACTAGTCCACTTGCTATAATTCAATGTCCTCCTATCTTAATTTTGAACTTGGCATGCATATTTTGGAAGAGTCAAATAATTTTTACTTGTAAATGAGTAATCTTTATGCCAAATAACTCACATTTTCATGTAATCAATACACAATTTCATGAAACAATTGCCGAGCTATCTACAACTTATATTCAGTAATCTGGCTTCATTATCTCACCATCTGCCTTCAACACTATCCCTAACCACTGCCATATTCTATTTCCTTGGCTTTTGAGGTAAACAGCATAAACCTGCCTAGCTCCCTTGCCTCTCTTACTGCCCATCCCAATTTTCTATCCGCCATATTTATTTTAGTCTGATTCATACGCCATTTTCATTAATATAAAAAACGCATAAATTGTCCCGTAGATTGTAGATATGAAGGGATGTGGCTTCTCTAAATTGATTTTGTCTATTACCTGTAAATATTTAACTTCTATGCGGACTAATTTACATTGAAAAACCTGGAAAACTTTAATTTGATTGACAACATACGATCTTTATGAAGCATTTATCATATGGCCTCAAAGAACTTCCGCTCTGGTGCGTACTTCCCAGGATGGAATTCATTCGTTTCTCAATTTAATGGCCAGAGCTCACTTAAAAACCGTAATTCTCACCAAAGGACGCGTAGTTTGGATTCCAGAGGAAGGAGGTGTGAGAATTTCTCTCATTCCTCTGACGTCGTTTTTTTGCACACTTTAAGGTAATGCTCGAGATCTTCGGAGGGAAGGCCGAGTCGCTCCTTGACGAGGGGGACAGCGGACGCTAAGGCATCGAGAAATGTGGGCTCGCGAAGAAGATCGCGAAGGAATCCACCACACAAAATGGCGTCACATTAGGAGCCGAGATGCGAGAAATTTCTCCGGTCGATGGGACGGGCACGCAGGGGAGTTTGGTTGCGGGAGTGGGGGATAGTTGGGGGTGCCGCAAAGGGAGAGGGATGAGATGGAATGGAGGAACCGCTTCGTCTTCAAGTCGGACGCAGGCATTCCGGTTATACTCCCATCTGTTTGCCGTTCATCGGAGGCGCTCACTTCAATTCTTTCAAACCCTCCCACTCCCCTCCTGTTCGCCTTTGCTCCTCAGCCCTCCTTCACCCACGCACACGGCGGAAGCCAAACCAATCGCCGATATTCAACCGCAGAACCCCACTTCAAGGTCGGTTTCGCACCTCGGGGAGGGTGGGGAGATGGTGGAGAGGAAGAGGGATCGAGAGAGGGAAGGGGGAGAGGGTAGTCATCCCCCCAATTCGACCTCTACCGACCCCGATAAGACCCCCGCTCCGCGACCCCCTCGTTATCACGCACACCCGACCAAGCCAAAGAATTCTTTCCGGCGCCCCGCGCGAACAGGTCGTCGTTCCTCTTGTGTGTGCCTACTTTCCACGCACCGGTCATTCCCCTTATTCCTTTCAAATTTCGTAAAGATGAGTGCAAATTAAGTACATACGTTTAAAGGCTGCGGAGACGGATTTTTGCTGGCGGTCGGTTGATATTCCTTGAGTAGAAAAGGTCAAAAATGAATTAATTCGTGAAATCATGCATCAAAACTAATATCGGAATCCATATTAATAAGATGCAGTGAATGAAAGAAGAGAGATGAGCAGTGCAAGTACCCACCACATTGGCAACCCGCAGGACAAAGGAAAAGAGGAAGACCCAAATGCAGCTAGCGTGAGAGTGCAGAGTATTGGCATCAGAGGACCAGGGTATGATTCCTGGGAATACCTCTGAGCACCCTTAGCTTCACCAGCGGTGTGCTTTTCAAATACCTGACCTTTCTGGGAAAATAAGGTAGCACAGGAAAGGAATTGACATCCCTACCCTGATGTGTGAATTTCAAACGTTGTTTGGGCTTCGTACTAGGTGAGCTGACCCTTACCTATCAAACCGATCTTCAGGTTGATACATGCGGTTTATTATGACATTTCTTTTTGCATACGCAACAACCTAATTTTATTTCCCATGAGGTTGCTCAGAATGTTCGAAGACACATTCAAGAACGCTTAACACTATTTTATCGTAATAAATGTATCACTCAATCGACAAATCCTAAATTTGATCCAACTACGTTGTTTAAATATGCAAGGAACGTAGCTACGGTCGTGAATCAATGTAAACATAAAATACCGGGACCGTAAACTTGATTAAATCAAGTCGTGGAGGGGTGGTTTTTTGGGGGCGACACTAAAATTGAGACCACGATTGAGTAGGGAAAGTTCTTCCGGTGAAAAATGTATGTCTGAGAGGTTTTTCACGAATGGGTAGGAATAAACAATGCTGGGAGGGGATTTTGTTCTATCGGAAATCAAAGATGCCAATTTTTTGGAGAGGGCGAAGGATTTCATGTGATATTTGTGTTGACTAAATAGGTGAACTTTTCTGTCGAATTCCATCCAAAGGTTAAATTCATGTTCATCGAGACATTTTGTCAATTTAAGGTGGAGGTGGTATGCTTGTAATTCGAGTTATATAACTACGTTGTATTTATACCTCAACTACGAAAATCAGTGCATGAATACGCAAGAGGGTCCCAGGCTACTTCGTCAACACAGCTTCCGAGTTTTTGGGTAGTTTTGGTTTATCAGAGACTCGTTTTCCTAGTACGCTCATGGATAGTTTTGGACCTTTGGCCCTCACCTGGCGAGTCACGTTCGAAGACTGGCCAAACGCAAAATCAGAGTGGTAAGGAACGAAAGTGAGTGAGGAGTTGGATCCCAGTCTGACCCATTGAACGCGTTTGGTACTTTTTTGTATTTTATAGGCACTCTGGCAACACAAATGGCCCCCAACGTGGATTCCACACAAGAGAATCTAGTATTTGAGGAGAACACGACCTCCATGCCCAAGACGGGATTCGGATCCACAGCCTTTGCGAATGAAATGGCCATCACATAACCCAGAGGAGTAAATAGGTCAGTGTGTAGTTTGCATACCTACGCTGAGAGAGACAAATTTCTGATTACTTTCATTGGCCGAATAAAATGTTAGTAGGGCATTAAAGGCATGAATTCCCGTCACTTATAGTATATTCGCTTTGCTATTAGTGGCTCCTACTGTTTCAGTATGTGGTCCACACCTCCGTGGATCACCCACCATGCCTTCGTTTATAGTCAATAGGTGTATTTTACAATTTACTCGCCCATTTCTCATTTCCTAACCCTTCGTCTTCTGATCTAAACATCCTCCCTAGGCATTACTTGTCCCAGGTTTTCTCCTACCTGGGTATTTGACGACTATACGACAATTGAGTGGACGCCACTTTTAGCCACCCATCTGGACAATAACTCAGAATTTCTGTGAAAAAAAATTATTCCGAATGAAATATCAAAAAATTTTCCAACAGTTTTTACGTACTAAAACCGACATGCGGGTCGTCATTTACGGTAAACAATTTTTAAGCCCACCCAGACGGAGAATTTACGATTTCTTTGTTTTTCTAAATAAAGAGGAAATAGCCGTCAGAGAGAGAGGGACCTTCTTGTTTTAAGAGGGCTGGTTGAGATGGTTGCGTCACAGGAGCTCATAAATTAGAGGCCTCCTGAAACTCATTTCATGGCCAAAATAAACAGGTAAGTGATCACAAACTTAGGTGAGTGGAAACTGATGCTTGAGCATAATATGGCCATCATTGAGACATTTTCTAAAAATGAATTATTAGTTCTAATGAAAGCCCAGAGACTGAGTAAGGAAGAAAATGACCAGAACGCAATATGTATGCCTTATTGATTTAGTCATGACGACAAAACATTCAGATACAAAGCAATATCTTTTATCATGCTGAATGTGCACTTTGGGGTGATTCACTCTCAATCTTAAAGCAAGTATATGGACGTACAATAAATAATTTGCAGAGAAATGTTTCCAGAGGAAATAATTGCCATTCAGAAATGGTTTTCAAATGCAAACTAGTGCATTAGCATCATGCCATTGGATTAGATCTCATCTCTTAACTCTCACATTGGTCATGTAATACACGCGTACCTCTTCCTTTCCTAAACCCAAACTGATCCTCCCCTAAGTAGTCATTTGAACTACTCTCAATCCTTTTGTTGATGATCCTGAGAACCACTTTGGTTGGGGGGGAAATCAAGCTTATTATTCTGGAATCCTCACATAATGTAGATTTTACCTTTTTCGGAATAGGAACTAACGCTGATCTCACAAAATCTTCCAGCCAGATTCCTTCCTCATAGATACTACAAATCAGTCCAAATAGTCTTCCTCCCACATTTTCCTAGACATTTCCATAGTTTCACAGGCATGTTGTCTACCCCCACAGCCTTATTTGGTTTCATCTCCCTTAATGCCCTTTCAATCCCATCGTCGAGTACCTGGACCTAAGCTATCTTCCTCTACATTATGTTCCTTTTCTATGTGGTGTCCTTGAGATTTGGGATGAGAATGGCTAAATCTTCCATCGTTCTAGAACAATTTTTGATATAAATGGAAGATCATATCTAGTAAGGGAGTTATTTTATATATCAAAAATAAGAAACAAATGAATAAGTGAAGCCATTTTAGTAATCTATGGAGACATAAAGATGAATGTGCAGCTAGGTAAATTATTATAGCCTATAACAATAAAGATGAATACCCAATTTGGTCGGTTTTGGGATTGCATGCACAATGAAGAGCAACTTACATTTGAATCCCACAATAGGCTCCTCAGTGGCTATCTTATCTCCATTACAGATCTCTCTCTCTCTCACCTTCATTTCTAAATAGCTTAAACATGAACTGGTCTTCTCTTTTCTGATTCTCAGATCATTCAGCCAATTGTTTTATTTTTCAAATGTCTCATCCAATATATTTGCAAAAACCAAGCACTTGTGAAGATTTCCCAAAAAATGGCACTTCAGAAACAAATTCAAAGACCAAAATTATACAAAACTCTATATTTGGATTAATAATGCCCATTTTCAAAATTGCACAGAGAAATTACATCATTTCCTCATTAGTGAGTCAAATTATTACAATCTGAATCCATAGGTAGGACCCTGTTATGAGGTTTACTATGAGCATGGACTGGCAATACTTTCCATCGAGGCTTTTGGCAAAAGCAGCAGAAAAAATTCAATAGATTTCACACAGGTAATTCACATTTGCCAGATGGAGAAAGTGAATTTTTCCCTTAGTTTGTCATTCATAGCAGCAACATGTTTACGATAGTTTTTCACCTGTAATTTCAATATCACTGCTTTTGATTTTATCCACACTACTAAGATAATTAAAATTTTTTTGTCAATTTTTTGTGCAACTTTGATGTTGCAGTCACTTTCAATGTTTTCCAGCTCCTACAGATAAAATAAGAGAAACTTCCACTTTGTAGATCCAATAAGACTGGCAGGGGACATAGTGGTCCAGTGGGTAGAGTGTTGGACTACCGACTGGAGGGCCCAGGTTTGATTCCCAGTGATTCCCTCAGCTTCGCTCAAGCCATGTGATTTTATGGATGCCAGGACTTCCTGAGATACCTTAAGTGACGCAAGGAAAGGCATTGGCCACACTACCCTGATGTGTGAATTTCACCTGCCATTGCGTTTAGTACTATATGAGCTTTACTCTCACCTACCAAAAACCAACCTTCTGGTTGATAACTGTGATTTATTAGGACTGGTAACAGACTGTGTTTGTGTAGAGTCCTGTTAAAAGAGAATTCACCTTTTTCATTAGTATTATTTTTGGAGTTTTCTTCATTCAAAAAGTAAACCTCGTGTTAATTGCTTTCATCAGCAATTTCCTTATGAACTTTGTAAACTTTTTCATGACCAAGAGAGGAAGAAGTTCTAGGATTAGAAGCATGAACCACTATCATCTCCCATTTTTATTGTGTTATAAAAAAAATGTAATCACATAGTAAAGCATTCAGTATGCAAAATGTAATAAAAAAATATCTTTATTAGATATGACTTATCCAAGCAAGCCAATACAACAGATGCAATATGCAGGCAAATATAATACTAATGTAATTAAAAATCTGGTTCAGCTAACATCACAGACACTCTGAAGAATGTAAATGTCTCCCTCTACTGAGTGGCAGTAATCATTAACCACATTTTATAGATCAGAATGAGAAGGGTGAATGAAATGATAGAAAGAGATAAGAATATAATGAGTAGATAACTATGAAAGGGGAAAAAAGAATTCAAATAAAAAAAATTAACAACATAGAAATAAATGCAAAATGTTCCATAAGAGGATATCTGTATTTTTCAACAATGTTGAAATATATTCAACAACTAATTGTAGGTTGCAAATGTAAGAAAATTTTAGATTATGATGATTTTCTCCCCCATGGACTACAACTTTGAATATTGGAAAGGAATACAGGTATGCCTTTTGATGATCCCTGTGGCTGTGCTAGCGGGGAACAATGATAATTCAGTCTGTTAGTGTCACCAAAGCCAGGTAAACCAAATGGTAGGAGCCAGACAAAAGGTAGTCTACATAACATCAGTTTCTCAGTGAGGTGGCTAGAAAGGCATCTGACCACAATTGGGTAGTCATTTAAGTAATGGTGTCACGTTATAAATACTATTGAGGAAAGCAATGGCAAGCCAACTTAATTACTTAGACCATGAATCTATGATGAACACAAGTACAGGAAGAGTCCTCACACCAACATGACTAGGCCCACTAACCCGTGAGTCCTGCTCAGCAACAAGAGAGTCAAGGCTTCCTTTGGCATCACTTACAAAAATCCGTGCAAAGCAGAATTATAAGCAGCAGCACAGAAGAGGACTGAAAGATTGCAGGCATTACTGAAGCGATAGTTCGATAGTAATGCACAGTGGAGTTTAAGAGACCCAGCAAGGGGTGACAATAATAATGAACTAGAAGTTAGGAAGAAGTGTGGTAAAAAGACACAAGGTGTGCAATTTAACATAATTAATATAAGAAAAAGCTAAACAGATGAACCTAAGAACATAATTTTGTACCTATAAAAATAATACATCAGATTCAAGAGGATAAAACAGGGAAGATGGTTAAGAAAATGGAACGTAGAAGCATTTTCCAGGACACAGAGAAAGAGGTACTACATGTAGGAGGAAGTAGTGAAAATTATGAACAAGGACAGGGAGATGGGAACAATAGTAGAAAAATGGGAACATTTCATAAAGGAATATTAAAAACTGAAACCAAATCTATAGGAAAAGAACAAAGAAACTATGGGTTGCAGATGAGATGAACAGAAGCATAGAAGTAAGAAGGAAATGGAAGAATATTAACATAATTACAAAGAAGAAAGTATTAAGAGAGAGATAGATGGATATATGTCTTTATTTTGGGGCGAGATTGAGACTATGGGTCTCTTTTAACACCTAACCCCTGGTCACACACTTAAAATTTTAAATTCCAAGATAAATTACACAAATTGTACCTAAATAGCAATAAAATTAATACATAAAATATCTTAGGACTAACTTACAGTAACACAATACATTAATGCCTATTTAATAACAAAACAAAATATACGCACATAAAATAAATACAAATACTATACATACACATACCATTACATGTAAACAATACTTATAAAACAATATTCCTGGTTATATTTACAATAACCAATTCAAAGTATTATGCTCCTGCAAAAGAAAAAGGAAGGATCTCAAAGTCTATCACAGCTGTATTTTCACTGGCTGGTTTGCTGGGAAATTGGTGATTTATGATGTGCATGCTAGAATGATTGGAGAGATGGTGCATTAGTTATAATGGATGATAGCTCATTCCAATGGCAACATGCTGTGACTGCAAATGATTGGTTGTATGCAGTTGTTCTGTTATGAGGGATACGAGTTTATGATAATCTCTGGTTTATGTATTCTATCAAGATATTGAAAACATTGGTAAAGCACTGAAGGGTTTTATTATTTGTTAGGATAAGGACAGCATGTAGAGTTTCCTGGAAGAATTCAGAAATAGCCAGTTAAGTTTATTAAAATATTCTGTAATGTTATGTATTTTTCAAATCGTAAATTAAGCATACACATGAGTTAAATACCCTTGGTAGTTTTACCAACAGCTCGTTCGAAAGGTCTTGATATGCTATGTCACCATAATCAAAGTAAGGAATAATGAGAAATAAAACTATCTGCTTTTTTAATGTGATGGACATAACATTTTGATATTTCCTCTGGGAGTGGAAGGATTGATTAACAGTTCCGTTTTTAAAACTTGTGAACACCATGAGAAATTTTCATCTCTAAGGAGGCCTAGATTTGTAACAACATTCTTAAATGGAATGAGTGTGCCTTGAAGGTACAAGTTGAATGGTTGAAATACAGCGATAGATTTTAGCAGTTAGAGTTATCCAATCAGTATAGGTTGTGTCTTATGTGAATTTAGGCTAATGAAGTTTTGTGTGCTCTATCTTGTTATGTTATTGGGGTCATCATTAATGTGTTATATAGTAAGAGGAAGATTATTGATTGTGGTACTTAGATATGTCTGGAGGTCATATGCATACAAGTGATATTTGGAGAATTGAAGAGATGAAGAAATGTCATTAATGTACAATGAGAATAGTAGTGGCCCCAAGATTGAGGCTTGTGGCACACCAGCATTTTATCGAGCAATGATGAGTAAGTGTCACAAGCCACCACTCTTTGTCAGCCACCTGGGAGGTAAAAAGAAATCCATGTATTGGCAGTTCTTGAAAATCCAAGGCAAGTTAATTTAGCCAGTAGTACATCTTTGTCAATGGAATCAAATACTTTACTTAAGTCAATTAGGACAAGAATTGTGACCATCTTTTAATCTATAGCCAGTCAAAGGTCATCAGTTACTCTGACCAGAGCTGTAGAAGTACTGCGAGTACTACTACAGAAGCCTGATTGGAATACATCTAGAATATTACGCTGAGACATAAATCTGTTATTTGTCCATGAACAAGTTTCTCTAGCCTTTGGATAAGATAGGAAGCTATTGGATGGTAATCTGGAGTTGTGGTTTTTGATTTTTTGGGATTGGGCAAATTAATACATTTTCCCACAAAGAAGGAAATGTTTCCTGAGATAGTGAGCAGTTGAAAATATCTGTGATGCAGATATTGATGGAAGTATGAGAGCGGTTAATGTAAGTAGAAAAAGAATTCTATCCGACCCTTGTGCTGTGGATTTAATTTTTTGTAATAAGTTACGAACTTCTAATTGTGTTACTGGGTCAAATTGATAAGCATTAGCAGTTGGTATATTGTTACTCGTGGAGTGCTTGCAGAGTACTGATTTTCGTCAAAGTACCCACTACATTTTATGGCAAGGTGAATATATTGTTCAATATGTGAAGCAAATGCAAAGAGGGTAGAGGTACATTGTTTATACCTATTCTGACAGATTTAAGTTTACTCTAAAGGTTATTTGGCTATTCCTTTTTGCTAGTAAGCGAGTAAACATATCTCATTTTTGCATTTCTTACCTCCTGCTTAGCTTTATTCCTAAGTTTCTTATATTCATCCATTAAGGCTAGGTTTTTTGATGTTTTAAAAGTGCGGAAAACTGTATCACATGCAGCCATGAATTTTCTTACATCTAAAGTCATCCATGGTGCAGGTGATTTAGAAACATGTATAGTTCTTTCAGGAGTGAATGATTCCAGCAATTGCATAAAAAAGGATTTTAAACTTTAGCTTTTTCTTCAACGTCATTTAGTTATTCAATATTGCAACATGGAAGTGATACAGCAGAATTAATTAAATCACATTCATCTATAAGATTCAAGTTACATTTACAAATGAAGGTTTGCTTAAACTTTGGAGTATTGAGCGAGTAGACTATGTAGATTAAGTCATGGGAGGAGATGCCAGGTGCCATAAGTTGACTATGGGAAACTACTTTTTCAGGATCAGACATGATAGCTAAATTGATTCACGTTGAGGATGCTTTAGTTATATTTGTTGGCTCGAGTAGCAAGATATTTGGATTTTAAGTAATAAACATGTCCCAGATATAAGTGGTATCATTGGAGCTTATATTTTAATTAAAACTGACATTGAAGCCCCTTGTGATTATGAAATGTTCATATTCATTGACATATTTTAATATTACTTCATCAATATCAGACAGGTGAGCAATTTTTGGAAGCCTGTAAATAATGTCTACTCAGATTTTTTTGTATTAATAGTTATTTCCAAAAAATATGTATTCAGGTCTTCTGTAGTAATTAGGTTCACTGTCACTTAATAACTTATATTTTAAATCACTTCTGATAAAAAATCCAACTCTCCCTCACCTTTTTCAAGGCAATCGTTATGTAATAATTTATAATTGGGAATTCTTATGGAGTCGGATAAAATCAAAGGTTTTAGCCAGGTTTCAGCTAGTGCAATGATATGCATGATATTGTTAGAGAGTATGCCACATAATTCGTGGAAGTGAGCAGGAAGACTTGAATATTCAGCTGAATCATTTTTAAGGAACACAGGAATGATTTAAGCTTGAGTGCAAGGAGCTCAGAAGTGCTGAGTGGACTATTTTATGTATTTGCACGATAAGTTTGAGGGTTTTTGGGAGAAATATGACATTGAAATGCATTGCGGAAGCAAGAAGGGACTCATGATGGGACGCGAAGGTCAAGCAAGATTGGTACCTCAGTAGGCGGCATTGGGCGAGTGGATAGGGGTGAAATATGGGGCTAATGAGTTTATAATGTACATTTAATGTGGTGGATGGTTTGCTGCCACGGTAGGAGGTGAGGAGAGGGATGCACTTCCGTTATGAGAAGAAAATGGCAAATTTGGTGATGTGGGTGTGGTGAACAGGGACAGGAATGAGGGGGATGGAGTGACAATGGCATATTACTGAGAGGAAAGTGCAAAAACTTGTTAATGTGAATGGGAGAATGAGTTGTATGCGCTTCCAGTCCAGGAGGCGGTCAATGGGAAGGGTCCATTATTGTTTTATAGTGGAAAGGCCAAATAAGATATCCACAGAGATCAACCAAAGGGTAATGGAAGGTAACAGGGCATACTTCGCAAATGTAACAATCCTCAAATCAATGTTGCTATCAAGGAACACAAAAATGAAGATCAATAAAACGCTTATTAGACCCGTGGTAACTTATGGAGCTGAAACATGGACATGAACAAGTCAGGATGAGGAAACACTTAGAAAATTCGAAAGAAAAATGTTAAGGAGAATCTATGGCCCAATTACAGAAGGAGAGAGATGGAGAATTAGAATGAACGTGGAGATAAATGAATTACTAGAAGGGAAGGAAATAGTTAGATTTGCCAAGTCACTGCGGCTGGCGTGGTTGGGGCATGTAGAAAGGATGGAAAATGACAGAATGCCCAAACTGATACTTAATAGCAAGATGGAAGGTGTCAGAAGAAGAGGTAGACCAAGGAAGAGATGGCTACAGGATGTGGAGGATGACTTGAAGGCAATGGGAGTTACAAGATGGAAGGAAAAAGCAAGAACAAGAACTGAATGGAGGCATATCATACAGGAAGCCAAGGCCCACACCGGGCTGTAGAGCTGCAGATGATGATGATGAGTGGAAAGGCCAAGGATAATTCCAAAGAAAGAAAGCTTGATGGGAAGGATGAAAGAAAAAAAATCAAGGAAGATCGCCAATATCACCTAGGTCTGGTATTCTAACACACACTACTGCATGCAAAATGTGGCAGCTTGCAGGATATTAAATAGATGAAGATAGATACTGAAAGAGGATATTCTCGCAGAGGTAAATGCGAGTGATAGTTACAGCAATAATAATAAATAAAAAGAATGAAAATATTTGTATACCCTTGCACTTTATACAGAAAAGGAGAAGACAATGCTAATGTATGATGCATTTACACAAAATCCTGAAAAGGAAAAATCTGATGCTAGTATATAATACACAAAGGACTAGTTAATGTGAGGGATCAAAAGGGTGTATTTAAAAAGACTCTAAGTACAACTTAAGGGATTTACTTTTGAAATAT
This sequence comes from Hetaerina titia, assembly GCA_037158775.1. NCBI lineage: Eukaryota > Metazoa > Arthropoda > Insecta > Odonata > Calopterygidae > Hetaerina > Hetaerina titia. The sequence continues at coordinate 48,268,117 of CM073772.1, read as the reverse complement.
GTGGAATTTCACAAATTGACACTTGTGGGACCAATAGGAGAATTGAAACAGACACCAGCACAATCACAACACACACAACTTAAGGGAAATCACTTTAGAACACAAATGAAATCTCTAAACTCAGCACTGAAGACTGATGTTTAGTTTTAACTAAAAGGAGCAGGAACAGATAAATGGGAACAGGGATGAGTGGGAACAGGGATGCATATGAAACAGAATATACAGAAACAAGGATGAACAGTAGGAATTTAGGGACAGGGATGCACAGAAAAACAAATATGGGGGAAGTAAGAAGTTAACCAAGACATTGAGGGAAGATAATAAAAAGTAATTATGCTTGCTAGATAGTGAGTCTGTCAAACACATTAGCGGCGCCTATCACTTTCAATGTCATTTCGTAGAAAATGTTCACTTCTTGCACGTTCAATGTCCATCTTAGTACACACAGTCTTCCCCCATTTACTTTTTGGATGACAATTTTGTCATCTTGGATCAACACTTTTTTACTCCAGCCAAACCTTCAGCGTCTTTAAAAATTTTTTCTTGTGGATGTGAGGGACTCTGTAATCAGATATCCTGTACCTTTGAGGGCTTTCTTGGCCATCCACACCTTCTCTCTATCTTGTTAAGAGATAAATTGCAATAATATGGGTCTTTTTTGGGGTTCTCCAATGGTTTGTATTCGCCAATCCTATGGGCACGTCCGAGCCAAGAAGAGTTCACAGAAACGTTTAATTTATCAGCGAACTAGCCAGCAATGCTGAGGCAATTTTCACACTCTTGCTCTTCAACACCGTGATCAGGAGGCAATTTCTCCTAGAGTATTGCTCTAGAGCATCAAGGCAGTCATAAAAATCATTGCGCCTTTGACATGTCCTGTCAAGTTCCCTCCTGATGCGGCATAGATAAGCCCCCAGTCTTCCCGTTATTTTGGCGAGGATTCTTTCTTTGCCTCACTGAGTTCACTTTGAAATGAGAGTCTTCACCACACTATCCAGCATGTATCTCAGCTTAGCATTCTCGTTGTCAATGTCCTCCTTTGGGCATTAGGGTTGGCCTTCAGGGGCATAGCGGCAGGTAGATGCGGGAGTGAAAAAGCAAAAGGTGAAGGAGCATCCAAAAAACACATCAGACACGTAAGGGCATGAGTGAGAAACTGATGACCATAAACTGAGTTGAGAAAGTAATGATGTAAAAGAAGTTTGGTGGAAGACAGTGCAAGGAGATAGAACGTTTACAAAGGAAAGGTGAAATGGGTTAATTGTATATTAAGTTGAAGATTTATCAGGAAGCAAAATGGAAAATCCATGCAAACAATCAAAGATAAGTTAGAACAGTGATTAATTGAATCTGGGAAGATTTAAGAGATATTGTAGGAATATATAGAGGAATTGTCTGATCAAGACATTAGACCACTAAGATTAGACACACAGTGAGAATATGATGCAGAAAAGGAAAGCTCAGGTCCAGGCATATTTCATTGCGTATTAGACAGAGCATTGAGGGAATTGAAATCAATAAGAGCACCAGGGTAGACGACATTCCCTTGGAAGTACTTAAAGGTTTAGTAAAATGTAGGAGGGAGAGTTTTCACAAGCTAATTAGCAAATTCCATAAAACTGCGGGAGATGACGCAACAATAACTTTAGAATGAGTGATCCGCTAATATTTTCGAAGAAGAAATTTGGCCAGAAGATTGCATTAAATCATTGTCAGTTCATATTTCCAAAAAAAGTAAGACAGCCATACGTGAGGTGAATAAAAAATTGAGTTTAATTTTGTATACAGCTGAATTGGTACTTAGGATAATCACTAAAAGGATGGCAAATGATTGATTAGATGATGATCGGTTCAGGAAGGAGAGAGGCACCCCATGATGCCATAGTATTAATGAGGTCACAATACAGAGGAACATAGTATATAATCAGGATATATTTCATGGTCCCCAGATTAAGAGAAGGTATTTAATAGGGTAAATTGGGTGGAATTAATGCATGTATAGCAGAAAATAGTAGTCGATAAGCAGCTTAGGATGCTTATCTTAAACCTGTACATATCACAGACTTCAAAGATGTGAGAAGTGGATGGAATTTTGGGATGGTAAGTGTTAGAAAGAGAAGTAATATAGGGGTGTGCAATACCACCCATGCTTTTCCAATGTATTCATGGAGGAAATGGTAATGAAGGTATTGGATAACTGGAGATAAGAAAGAAATTCTGGGGGTAAGATATTCAGGGGAAATGTATAAAATCAGGGTTGCTGAGAACAAGTCTTAATTAGCCAAGTGGTAAGAGTCACCGCTGAGTGCATTTCAAAATAAGTATGATAGGTAGAGATAAGAATCAATGTAGATAAAACAAAGATGAGTCCAAATGGGCAGTTTTAGGAAGAGGAGTAATACAGGGGTGCCCATCATCATCCATGCTTTCTGACATATAAGTGGAGGCAATAATGAAAGAGGTATGAGAAGAACTTGAGGTAGGAATGAAAGTGAGACAAGAATTCATAAAATCAGTTAGGTTTGCAGGTGAACAACCTTTGGTTTTCCAGTTAGCCAAGGGATTCCAAGCATTGCTAACCAAATTGGGAAATCAGTGGGATAGATATGGGATGAGAATAAAATTAAGCGAAACAAAGATTATGCGGTTTTCCAGAAAGATGAAAGCTATTTAAATACAATAATAGTTCATACATTAGAGTAGGTGGAACAGTTTACATTTCTCATAAGTTTTCTTGACCAAAATGGTCAAAGTAGTAAGAACATAAGTAAAAGAACTGTGTCAAGCTTCCACGAGGAGGAGAGAGTTGATGATAGACGTTGAGTAAGGATGTTAAGAAAAGGTTTGTTAAAACTTTGATAAGGAGTGTAGTTGCATATAGTGAGGAATCATGGTCAATGAAGCAGGAAGATAGGCATAGATTGGATGCTTTTGAAATATGGGTGTGGAGAAGAATGGAATAGGTGAATTGGACAGAAAGGAAAACAAATGAGGAAGTGCTAGGCATGGTGGGGGAAGAGAAAAGATTATTGGGAGAAATCCAAAGAAGACAGAAAATATGGATGCAGGGCATTTTGAATAACAATATGATCTTAAAGACAGTGATAGAGGGAAGAATGTTAGGCAAGTGAGGAAAGGGAAGGAATATGATAGGGTTTATAGACCTAATGAAAGGTTTCATTTCTGTTTCCAGGAAAAGTTGTATATTAGGTGCATTGATGTATTAAATAAAGCTACAATAAATATTAATTGCTAGTACACATGCAGAAAACTTACATCTTACTACATGCTGGATTAAAAGTACAAGCATGGCACAAAGAATAAAAATAGAGGCAACTGTGGAATTATCAATGGATAATATATATATGTATGCATATATGTGTGTGTGCGGGTCACGGTGGTCTAGTGGGTAGAGCGTTGGACTACTGACCGGAGGGTTCCGGGTTCGATTCCCGGGCAAGGGACTTTGGGCACCTGCAGCTCCACCCAAGCTAGTTGATTTTTCGGTTACCAGATCTTCCTGGGAAACCATAACCGGCACAGGGAAAGGAACTGGCCCCCCTACCCTGATGTGTGAATATTCACACGCCGTCGGGCTTGGTACATGGGTGAGCTCTACCATCACCTATTAAACCGACCTTCGGGTTGATTACTGTGTTTATGGTTTATATGTGTGTGTGTATATATATACATTGTATATTATTGCCAATATTATCTGTGATTTAATCAATCATAATTTGTTAATATTAAACAAAAGGTGTCCCAAATTTTTGTTTGGCTTAGTGAACAGTGTAGCTGTGAAGATTATCTAAGAAATCTTTGTCTTTGAAAAAGTAAATTCATATTTTTTTGAGAATTCATTCATTGCCTACCATAAAAATACTGAAAGTACAGGTATGAGATTGAAGAATACGTCAAACCTGGAGTCCAACGTGCTACAAATATGCGACCAAAGAAAAGAAGAAATAAGCACAAACAGTCATGGGTCAGCAATTAATTGGTTGATTTATTTAAGGGGAAACAAAATGTATATGCTTACATTACACCTTTCACTAAGTATTCATCACCTACAAATGATTTTCTTAGAAAGCATTGTGTTAGCTGTTGCAATGTAGTCACCTGTTGAAAAATTAAATTTAAAAATTGCTATTATACTGAAAAACAAAATGCATTCAATGATACAATCAATAAATAGAGAGTTTTCTATGGAATGCATACTAAGTAATGGTATCTCAATTAGGAGTCATTATTCAATAAGTAAACTTAATGCTGGTGATTTTTAAATAACTGATATACAATTAATTATTAATAATTTCAATGAATACTGTGAAAATATTGGACTGAAACTAGTCAGTTCTATCCCTCAAACTACCAGGAAAACAGTTGCTATAATTAACACTAATAATTCATTATTCTTATACCCAACTTTTCCCAAGGGAGCAGAAACTGTAATTTTCCTTAAAAGCAATGATAGCAAGGATTCTCTGGGAATTAGCTGGAACATATCAAAGAAATGTATTAAATATTTTAGCCCAGCTGATGCATTGATTATGCGAGTAAGTGTGTCATATAGAATTTGTGTTTTTCCAAGTAAACTCAAGGAAGCCAGAGTTATTCCACAGTTTAAAGCTGGAGATGGACCTGAATTAAGTAATTACAGGCATAAAAACCATAAACACAGTAATCAATCCAAAGGTCAGTTTAGTAGGTAATAGTAGAGCTCACCCGTGTACCAAGTCCGACGGCGTGTGAATATTCACACATCAGGGTAGGGGGGCCAGTTCCTTACCCTGTGCCGGTTATGGTTTCCCAGGAAGATCTAGTACCCGAAAAATCAACTAGCTTGGGTGGAGCTGCAGGTGCCCAGAGTGCCTTGTCCGGGACCCTCCGGTCAGTAGTCCAACGCTCTACCCACTAGACCACTGCGACCCGTTAATTACAGGCATACATCTATGTTATCCCCAACAAACAAAATTATTGAGAAAGTTGGAAGACAAAGATTTCTAAACTTTCTCAACAAATACGACTCCCTTTATGAACATCAGTAGAGTTTTACTAAAAATTCTGGAAGAGTTTGCTCTGCTTTTGACAAAGAAAGTTTTTCTTGAATCATTTTACTGATGGCACAAACATTTTCTACATTGGAGAAACAAAAGAACAATTTTATGTATTTAACATGATCCGAAAATCTTAGATGATTGGTTCACTATGCATTTATTAACAATAAATATTTCTAGAACTAAAACATATTTTTCATTAATCAGCTCACAAACTTAGTATATTAAGCCCTATAGAACAATAAAGATCTACCTTATGACATGAAATATCTTTATTCATTTAGAATGACTGTAAATCAAAGTAAAAATTAGATGTGGGATTGTCTTAAATCATGCCTTAAATAATTATGTACAACCTTACTCATTCATTTACTCCTGATACTCAGGCAGTGCTAGGTTAGCATGCACAATAACTTTGTATATGCAAATTTGCTGACATTTTACATTTATTGACATACACAATTGTAGAGCTTTATTTGATTGTGTCATCAGTAGACCTGAAATTTACTTTAGACCATAATTAGCTGTGGTGAAAACGCATTTCAGACATATCAGGTCAGTACATGTGAAACTCCATTTCAGAGTAGTCCAAAATTGGTTTATATTAGGTAATTACTGCAAACTTTTGCTTTCACTGGTTTAAATATTAACCTTATTATGAACTTATATATGCATATCCATTGTTCAACAACGAGTAAGAATAAAAATATAACGCCTAACAATCTGCAATATATGAACTTAATGTTATTTAGCATAAGTCAACCAAAATTTATTACGTTTTATTTAATGAAAGTGGGTACCCGTAGGGCTGGCTAGTTTAACCAGCTATATCATGGTAATACCCACCGTTTAAAAGTTATCCCTTTTAGCCATTTGTGCGACTGCGAACGGGAAGTGTAGTATATAAACTGATCTATTTCTAATGAGAGAATAATGATAATTGAATAAGTTAAAACGGTTCACCGTCAATCTTTATTGAATGAAGTATGAGGGTAAGTTCTCGGCCTGACGATGAAAGACTGCGGTTTTCAGTTAAAAATTATTTTATTTTTCTACATAATCTCCCTTGACTTCAATACATTTGGTCCAGCGATTCTCCAACATCAATATTCCTTCCCGGAAGTAAGATTCTGGAAGGTTGTGGAAATATTCATCTACGGCCCTCTCAACTTCTTTAATGGACGCGAAGCGCTTCCAAAAAACGGATTTCTTCAAATTTGGGAACAGATGGAAGTCTGAGGGGGATAAATCTGGAGAATAGGGGGGATGGCCGAGCAAATCGTACCCCAAATCCCGCAGTTTTCCCATCGCCAACGAACTTTGGTGAGCAGGTGCGTTGTCCTGGTGAAAAATGATTTTTTTCTTCTTCAAGTCAGGCCTATTCTCGCGAATTTTGCCATCCAGCTGGTCAAGAAGGTTGGAATAATACTCGCCTGTAATTGCTCTGTCTTTTTCAAGGTAATCAATTAAGAGGACCCCTTTCGCATCCCAAAAAACACTGGCCATGACCTTTCCGGCAGATGCGATCGATTTCGCTTTCTTTGGGGCTGAAACACCGGCTTCCACCAACTGCTTCGACTGCTGTTTCGTTTCTGGCGTGTAGTGGTGGACCCATGTCTCATCCATTGTGACATATCGCCGTAAAAAATCGGTCGGTTCCCTCTTGAATCGGTCCAAACATTTCTGCGAAAACCGTTTGCGTATTTGCTTTTGGTCGGCGTTCAGCAAACAAGGCACCCACCTTGCGTAGAGCTTTCGCATCCCTAATTCTTTGTGCAAGATGTTCCGCACCCTTTCTTCCGATATCCCCACGGCCTTAGCTATCTCACTCAACTTCACTCGCCTATCGTCCAACACGATATCGTGCACCTTTTCGATGGTTTCCGGTGTTGTTGCGGTTTTTGGCCGTCCTTCACGTGGGTCATCTTCGAGGGATATGCGACCATGTTTAAATTCAGATGCCCACTTTTTAACTGTTGACGCTGAAGGAGCTGAGTCCCCGTACACTTTTATCAGCTTCGCATGAATTTCCTTAGGGGTTAATCCATCCCAAACAAGGAATTTTATGACCGCACGATATTCAAGTTTTTCCATTTTAACGAAAAACTTCTACTACAACAATACGTGCAAACAAACTACTTCAGAGAACTATTTAAAACTTGCCTTACGAATTAGTTACATGTTCACCCAGGCTGGAATTGTACAATTTCGCTAATTGAAACGCCATCTCTATGTTAGGCTGAGAACTTTTCACCTTACCCTCGTATTTGGTTATTCTGAAGTCAAAAATTCTTACCAAGAAAATACCCACCGTATTACTATGATTTTGAACCTACAATGTTCCAAATCAAAAGGAAACACTCTTCGCACGAGATAATCATGTGATGTCCTTTCCGAATTACCGCGCAAAACATGTCATCCAAGTACACGTCACAACCTATCACGCAATTTTCACTTGTCCAATCCAAGGTTATCGCTACTCGATTGTTTTTTTTTAGCAGGAAAGGCTAAGGCAGTGATCTGTTTATTTAATTAAGATTTCGTACATTGCTCCTAGTCATACATGTGTAAATAGATTCACTCTTGCCGTCTTTGTTCTAACTTTCTACGGGGAGAAACGTACCTAATGTCAAACTGTCATGTTGGTTTACGGTAATTCCTGGTAGAAACCCAGCAGCCATTCCAGTCACCTGTTATAACTTGTTCGTGAATCTTCGATGGGCTGACTCGCTTGACACCTTTGACAGCGGCTCTCCAATGTTTAGCAGGGATGAATAAACGATGGAATTTATGTTCCTCAATTTTACATATAATTGTTTCACTTAATAGTAATGGGTCTTTCCTGGATGAGGGTTTTAACTGTGTTGTGCTACTTAGCTACTACAGGAGTGTTTACATTACACCAGGATGAACCTGCAAGAAATTTTGACGAACTACCTTACTGTGATCCTTCCGTTAGTAGCTGGAAACATAAAGATCCAAGGTGTGTAATTAGAGATTTGCATTGTTTGAAAATTCGACTTGATGAATTTTATACAGTTAATTCAAAATTCCCAATATTATACTCCATGTTTTCTATCAAAATTAGGTTAGTACTTGTAAGTACTTTGGATGGAAAATTATCTGCTATTAATATTGAGGGAGGAGGAGAGGTTACATGGAGTCTTGATACTGGTCCAGGTGCAATGCTGTCTTCGAGTATTCACCAGTTAGAGGTAAGAAATACACGTTGTTAGTGTTGAATCCACTCTCAGCAATAGATCAACCAAATCATTGGAAATTCCGATCTTATTTTATTATCATTTAATTAGTGTCGAGCGGCTGGCATTGCTTTCCAATTTAAACCCATTATCTTCTATTTTGACTTTTCTCTTAAGTAAAATAAGATTCCGCCAAATGTCTCCCGAAGGCTCAGCACAAAGATTTTTCGGATGTCAATCTATTTCTACTCACGTGGCATTATTTGAATGCTTGCGTTTTCCGTTTCTTTCTAATTGATGGTTTTGTTTGTTGATTCTTCAATTCTAAAGATTCTGTAACGTACTCTTAAAGCATCAGTTCCCTGAACTAAAATTATTTTCTTGTTTCCCTGATTATCCGTACCTCCAATTAGGATTACACTCAACTGGGCTACATATTCCATTATTCTTCTCTGAGATACTTATGCTATAAGTTCACTAATTAACCGATTCTCTGTTAAAAATTGATATCATATCTTTCGGTTCAATTAATGGTTCACTTGTATCTTTCTGTAATAGATGCATGCTGAAATGGCAAAATTCACTTAGTTTAAATAAAGTCTTGTGTGGAAAACTAAATTACTCTTTTCATTTAAGCAACACTGATGCCATTTCTGTTTTTCCTTTTCTAAATATTCATGTATGAAGTTGAAAAAACTGCTGATTGATTATTCTATTAAATATACAAATACATTTTGGGATCTAATGGAGACTATTAGTTATACAAATAGTAATCAGGGTTGAAATTACTTGGAAAACTGAGAATTTTTATCTAATCCATCACCAGTACCTACTTATTATGTCAACAGTACCATAAATTTAACTTCCTGTCGCTCTGTGGTTCTCCTGTAGACTAAATTCAGAGAATTATCTCTCATATGGATGTGAGGCATTATTATTGATACCTTCACTTGGTTAATAACTTCTTTAACTAGTTATTGGCCACAGTTACCCATCTGTATTGCAAGTATCTTGTTTCTAATCCATCACCTTGGAATTTAGTACTCTTTACAGTAAGATGAATTGTTATGATGAATGTCTTTGTGATATATCTTTTACCTCTATGCTTCATTTTTTCTGTTTAGCTGACTAATAATGGACATTGGGCTCGGATGATACCTTCATTAAGTGGTGGTCTGTATAATTTCAATGGAGATAGTGTTGAAGCAATACCAGTGAATGCTGAAAATCTCCTGCAGAGTGATTTTCGTTACTCTGATGGGTCAGTCATTTCAGGTAAATTTACCCTCTTCATCATTAGCATAATCAGAATATTTACAGATTCAAAATAATATTTATGATCGTGTTCCTTTTAGAGTGTCGATGGAACGTGCATTAGAAAATTCTGCTGTCTATTCTAAGCTGTTTGGTCTTCTATGAGGTCTCCTAAAATAAATTAAACTCTTTAATGTGTCACAAAGAAATGTAAATTATGTGGTATCTATTTTTATGGTGCCAATGAAATTAATAAGTATTTTTAAACTATTTCATAATTCATTAACTTCTCATTTTAGCTGTTATTTACCCTCAGTCATCTTCTACTTCAGTTTTGTAAATATTCATGAGCTTTTATGCCAACTAGAAAACCTATTCTCTTCTTCATCTTCCCTACCTTGTCATCATTATCAAGGCTGCCTCGGTGTTCTGTGTCTCGGTAATTCTCAAGTCAAATTTTGAAAAAAATGAAAATGAATGAAAAAACATGAGCAAATGAAAGACTTGAGCATATGTCTACAAAGAATGGGTATTTTTTTCAATCAATTTGTATCTTATATTTACATCCCTGTGCTGCCAAAATTTTTAACATATCACACAATCCTAAGATGAGCTGCAGAATTATTGTGAAGTAAGGTGCCAGCTATCAAGAAAAACTTGTGATATGGTACTGAAATGTAAAAGACGTTTTGATGGGATTTTATTTTAGAGTACTTGTTATCATAGTACCTTAAGTTTTAACCTCAGTTATTTCTGGTTGTGCTTGAGAAAAAATAGTTCTTTGATCTGTCTGTTCCCCACGCCCACGTCTAAAAAGCCTGCAGTGTATTTTTATCCTCCTGCTTCAATGACCAAGTTACTTGGACATTGAAGTAGAAGGACAAACATAAATCTGAGGCCTTTTGAGATTTGTGTGTGAAGATGAACAAAGAAAATAAAATGGACAGAAAAGAAAACAAATGGATAAGTTAAGAGGCCTAATAGGAGAAGAGAAAAGGTTGTTGGGAGAAATTTAAAGAAGGCAGGACAAGTAGACGCAGGAGATAGTGAGAGGCAGTAAGAGTTGGGAGAATGTGAGAGGCGGTAATAGTGGAGAGAATTTAAGGAAAGTGATGTAGAGGGAGGAAAAAAATAAGCATTTGGATAAAATTAAGGGAGATAGAAAAATGGAGAGTTAAATAATGAGTTATAATAATTGTGATGTAGGATTCAAGAATATTTTGTGTCACTTTAATTAGGGTTTAGGGTTACAGTAGTATGTAGCACCGGGGTCCATCAAAAACCTACCCCACATTGTTAGACTACTGCTAATAGTAAACATAATAAACCACAGGCTATTTTTCTGTAACTTCCCATTGTGTCTTGCAGATCAATGTAATGAGGTTATAAAAGTAGACTCACATTGTTATTAAAGTCTAATGATATTTTTTATTCTTAGTGATGATACCTGTGCAGTTTTTATGTCCGTGCGTGCTCACATCATAATGTTTCTCACATCCATGTGACTTTTTCTTTCGATTCATATCAGCTTTGGATTATACATATTTGTATTTATTTTGTCGATTAGGCAGTTAAATTATTCTGCACCCAGTCCCAATTTTTTGGAGCTCATTGAAAATGGTGTACCTGATACATTTTGACACCTGCCAACTACTATTTCATTTGAATATTTCCCAACTAATCACTTGATTAAGACAATTTTCTTGAGTGAAGTTTCACAAATTATCCTGTTATTTTTCCCATGTTAGGTTCAATGTTTGTACATAAAACAAAAGTCTGCTACCTACCTTTGGACTGCTATTATTTTGCTACCTCTCTCCTTCAATTATTGTGTGACTTTATGTGTTTCTTTACTAATCAAACCATTGATAAGCATTTTTTTTAGAGTGACCAGACTAGATAACAAGAATTTATTTAGATACCGAGCATTAATATAGAAGAAATCATGTATAAAAACCTCAGCATTCACTTTTTTACTTAAGCCTTAGTAAATGCAGGTATCAATAGTAAACACCTAATCTGATTTTGCTGTTTGTTTTAGAATCAGTGTCATTGTTTTAAATGAGGAATAAGAAGGCACCTGTAATACATCCTTGCCTCATGAAGGATGCTTTCACATTATCGGGACAGCTGTTGTCTGTAATTACTCTTTTGTTGTTTATTCCAATGATTGAAGTTTGAGTATTAGGTTAGTGAAACTTAACACAAATATTTGTTGTATTCCAATAATATTGTGTATGCTAATTTATTAGTATTTATTCCCTATAGTTTAGCATTTTATGAGTGAATAATTCGATTAGAGCCTCAATGCATCTACACTCTCCTCATTCATTTTGATTTTTTGTAAAAGAACGATGACTATGTGGAAAGTGCATGTTACTAATTACAATTCGCATGTATGCAGATCTCTTAGATCTTAATTATTTTAACCTGTAATTTCTACCATTTTTATTTACTCTCTTATATGTAGGAGTGTGGTTGGTTATTTATCTGCCTCCGGGTACATAATGTATTAGGCCATTGATAACACAGGCCAACAGTGTTTTTGGTGCCGGAGCTTTTAATGCTGATTTAAAGAACAATTGGGGTGCTGAATCCAATTATGACACTAGTTTTTTCCTATCAGCTATAGTTTTCAAGATATAGATATGTTGTTACTTACGTAAAAAAATCTTCTACATGATGATATGGGAATATTATATTAATAACACAGGCCAACAGTGGTTTAGGTGCCGGAGCTTTTAATGCTGATTTAAAGAACAATTGGGGTGCTGAATCCAATTATGACACTAGTTTTTTCCTATCAGCTATAGTTTTCAAGATATCGATATGTTGTTACTTACGTAAAAAAATCTTCTACATGATGATATGGGAATATTATATTAATAATTATCTCATTGGCCTACAATATAGAAATATACATAAAACTTATTGACAGTTCATTGAAAATAAAAGGAACACCGCAGAGTGGTTATAAATTAGTATACTTATAGATTTATTTAACATTGAAAATTATTTTCTGGAATATATCAAATATTAAAACAACTAATCGTAAGATGTGCCATATCTAAAAAAGTAGAGCTGTTAAATAAAAACGGATTTCATATTTGGATTCAGCTCTACAAATATAGTTAAAATCATCACAATGATTCCTGGCACCAAAAAAAAATTTTTTTTTGTAGGCCTGTGTAATCACACCACTGATGCTCTTTTAAATTCAAGTTTCTTTGTCACATTGCTCATTTTCTACATTTTGAAATTTAATTTCTCAACCCAAGAGAGTCCAATTTTGTCCTAATTGTATTACATTACTATTCTTCTTCAGCACAGTATTTGATAACAATTCTCTTTGAGTAGCCCTTTATTCGTAGCACTTGGTTTCCTTAAATTTAGCTAGACACATAACAGACTCCCTTTTTAATGTGCTGAAAGGATGTCAAAACCCTTTTTCATGCATGTAAGGGTTCACACTCAATGTTGATTAACCACTAATACCATAATGCACCCTTGCCAAATCAAGTAATATTTGGCATTGATAGTCAATAATAGTAATGTTGAAAATGTTTGATTGAAGTGAAGCTTTTTCATATCATATGCTTTCCAACTTTGTTTTTCCTGTTATAAGAACATCCCCAGGTATTGGGATGATTCAGTTAGTCTCTTCATGAAGCTGTGACCATAGTTGTCACCGAACTTACTACAATTAAATGATTTCATTAGGTATTAACACAGATACAATTGCATAGGGTAGCAATTAAGCATTCACCTTTTGAAGTTAAAAATACAAAAACAAAATGAAGAGCAAAGTTTGCATGCAGTGTCACTGCTGAAACAACTTCTCTCCATATTACCAGCAAAGATTAATTTAATAGTGATTAACATTACCCAACTTTCAATCAAATTGAACCTGTCAGAAAATCCATGAAATGCAAATTGATTATCATGTTTATTGTACCAATTTTACAGAATTAATTGGCATGTAATAACATCTTGTAGCACTGAAGCTATTAAGTAGCATATAAATGACAGCATAATATTTTGTAATACAAGCAAAATGTGCAGAACAATAATTATTGGATATATTTATGGAATAAAATTATTTTACTCTGGAAAATACTGATTATGAAAATAAATCAATATCCCTTCGCAGAGTGAATATTCCATGGTGTTTTGAAATAAGATAACACTTCAATTGAACCTTGACGACAAATCGGAAAGCAAGGTCATATCTCAAAAACCAAAGTTAATACAGGCAAGCTATTACACTAATTAGAATCAGTATTCCAAATATACGGCAAAATAAACTAGAAGTTTAATTGTTATTTATGAAACTAAAAATGAAAATTTAACATTTTAATTAAAGCTGAACTATTTAACATGAAGCTTGGTAAATTTGGTGGAAAACCTCACTCATCAATTTTTCTTCATCTTAGTGAAATGTCAGTTCCCAGTTGTGATTATAAAATCAATGCCATATGAGACTTCTGATTAGATGCTCCTGATGTATTTGTATCCTTTAAAAATTTCTTTTAGCCAAGGAGAAAATGGTGAATTCAATAGAATTCATGAATTCTAAACATTTCCCACCCAGTAGTGTTGTTTTATCTTCTGGTGAACCATAAATTCAGAATAAGTTGGCATACTTATCAATAAATATACATATATTGTATTGTATTATCTATCATTATTGTAGGATTACCTTGTTTTGGCAGATATGAAATTAAATAATGTTCATGGTACCTTATTTTCTAGGTGGTAAAGAAAGTCGCACCTATGGCATTCTTGCTCATTCTGGGAAAATTTTATATGAATGTTCAATGGAGGGTTGTGTGAATTTGACAGATGGGATGAATTTGAAAGATGATGAAAATAATATTCTTGTCTTAAGAAGGCAGACACAAACCGTCCGTGCAGTGGAACCTAATACTGGTGTTGAGAGGTGAGTCAAGGTTCTTGAATATTCTTAACTATTCTTGGAATTGTTCTTCCCCATCTCCAGCACTAATATCTTGTGAAGGTAGATAGGTGTGAAGGTAGGGGATAGGGGAAAAGAGATATAACCAAGTACCTACACTTGAAAGTTCCAGTGCATAAACCTCCAATAAAATGTGAATTGGAAAACTGCAATCTTGTATATCATGATCATGTAACTAAACATTATTTTACACAAAGTAAATAGCCTGACTAACTTAAGTTAGTGATGATACCTCAGTTTTGTATAATTATAATATCCTGCGACCACCTTAAATTACATTTGTGAATGCAATATGAAATACATTTATGTATACTTGCCCATGGAATTTATGTTAATTGGCTTATGCCCTGGAAAACTATAAAAAATGTCCTGGAATTTGCGTGCAATTATATTGAATATCTATTTTTCTTTTTATAGATTAATGGGTTTATCTTTATCATCTATCTATATCATTTTAACTTTATACAAGGAGTACAAATCGGATAAGTTTAACAAAATATTCTGCTAAAATTAAATGCGTACGTGTGCTGTATTTTTCTTGGCTTGGACAAAATGTACAAGGTGCCGTTTGAATTGTACTTGTTGATATCATGTTTTTGTAACTGGTGTGTACAACAAAATAGTGTCGTAAAGTTTTTATCTCAGTACAGTCAGCAGATTGTGGAAGGAAAAATTATGTTAACTGTCAAATACACTGGCTTCACATATGTTCATTTGGAAGAAGAGAATAAAGCAATTCTTCCACTAAAACATGATAGCATTCTCATTTGCTTTAATATTGACACCATTTTTAGATCTAAAAATAAGTGAATATGTATTATCACTTCTGAAATTACTTTTCTAATGGCTGAATTATCCTGCAAATTTATTGCACGTCATTTTTGGCAGTGCAGTAGTCTATGAGGGAGTGAAAGTCTTTATTTACAATGAAGGCAATCATTTATGTAACCAGTTTGTATGATTTTCATCTGGAAAATGGTTCATGTTCGTATGGAGCCCTTGCAATGTAATTAGCCACTGCTCAATCTCAAACACCTTCAGTTATGTGTCTGCTATGTGTGAAGTTTTGTAAATCTGTTATTGTTTTTGTTGTTTCAGTGAGTGTTTTTCCATGTTTAAGAAAATTGGAAATTCCACCACTCATGAAGTTAGGGTATCGATCAGAATTTTCAGTGAAATAAATGTGGGACCATGTGATATTCACTGTCATTGAAAGAAGGTATATAGAGGCAATGTTGTTGAAGAGTAATCTGTTCGGTGCTGGTGTTGAAACTTCAACTTGGGTTGGGGGAATGTCCATTATGACAAGCATTTGAGGTATCCATTCTCCTCAACAACAATGCCAGGGCTAACATGGCTGGGAAAACATAACAAAATATCCAGAAACTCAAATTATAAATTTTCATCCATCCAACTTACAGCCCAAACTTAAGTCCTTAAGATTTTCTTCTCTTTACAAAACTAATGGAATTTTTAGCTGGGACAAAATTTCAAATTGATGAAGACCTCAAAGAAGGGGTGGCTATTTTTGTCAATAGACGGGTGGCAGAGTAATATGAAGGTGGAACATGAAAAATTCATCACATGTTATGACAAATTTATTAATATGCATTAAATGCCATACCATTTTGTACCATAAATTGGTACAAAGTAGCACCATGAGACGATCCTTCATTGGCTTGTGGCTGGGCAGTACATTCTCTTTTCCTGTTACATGAAAAAATATAACTTCACTTCATTATCTTCTTCTAGCAGAAACCCATCTTGTCATGATTAAAAACCTTTTCGGGCTGGTGACCTACTGAATCTATGAGTTTCTTGAAGTCATTGATGAACTTTTCTGCTGCTTTTGACTCAGAGCTTGCTGCTTCACCATACCTCTCAATGCTATGGATGCCAGTTCTTCTGGTAAATTCCTCAAGCTATGCACGGCTCCCCTTAAATTCTTCAGCCATTGATGATTCTGACATCTTGAAATCGACCTCATCTGACATGAGGTTGATGAAAATTATTTTTTCCTTCTCACAAATTATAGTCTTGTTAATATTGTCATATTATATTTGCTGTTCATTTATCCATATGAGAAGCAACCGCTCAACATCATTGAGAATATTTAACTTCTGCATAGATATTCTTATCACTCCATTTGAAGCATGTATCTCCTTAATTGTGTCCTTGTTCTTGAAGATAGTGCAAATTGCTTTTGTAGACTGATTGTATGTGCATACTAGGTCAGCCACACTCACACTTTGTTCCCGCTTTTCAATGATTTTCCTTTTTATTTCTGTTATTTTTATTCTCTTATGCCTGTCTACTTTTTGCTTTTTCTTTGGGGACATTTTTAATGCTGTGCAATAAATGTTATTCAACTTTGCCCAAAAAATCACAAATAATATGTCTGTACAAGAAGTTTGGAAACATTTGATCACTAACAACACTAAGATACTAGTGAAACAAAGTGCTAAACAGAAGTAGCAGACAGGTATTTATTCCAGGAGTTCTTCTCCCTTCCTCACTAGATATGCGAAAAGTCACTCGTTAAGTCATTTTTTGGAGAAATGGTTTTGCTTATTATGCAAATTACTCACTATGTGAGGCGGTCATTAAGGAAGGTTTCATGGTAAATATGATATAGAATTATCAAAGAATAATCAGTGGGGTAGTTTTTTCGGTCTAGGATGATCAAACTTTTCTGCTACAAAAATAGCTCTTCTGGTATTACTGTCTCAGGCATTACTCGGTGGAAGTCTTTCATACTGGGCATAATTGAAGGAAGAATAACTTTGCAGATTCCACTAGAATTTTTATTTTCCATGACTTAAGTTTCATCACTAGGCGACAACATGATGCTGTTGCCTTGCAATGAAACTATGGTCGAGGAAAAAAAAACTCTAGTGGAATCTGCAAAGTTAGTCTTCCTTCATTTGCACCTAGCTCTTCTGGGTTCTCTTAGTACAATGTAGTTGAGACATAACAAAATTCCTGTTGCTGCCATAAAATGATATTCTAAATGTTCTAAATCTTACATGAACACCAAAACTGAGCTATATTCAATGAGTAATGTATTGCCAATATTTTTTTAACTCTGTCCCTACTGTGTACCAAAAATTGTAACTACTGTGACTTTATTATTATGTACAGTGTTATTTATAGATGACTTTTCTTTCTTTAGGTGGAATTTCAGTGTTGCACAACATGATATCAAATTTCTGAAAGATCATAGTCCTGAATGTCATGGGGATAAAAGCACATCTAATGAGAAAAAGTCTGAAGATTTCGAACTAAAGGTTGTTATACCTGATGGTGTGGTGTGTGCGGTTTCAAAGCAAAAGCCGAATAAAATTATTTGGAAACAAAAGGTTTGTCTAAATTCTTATTCATTGTACATCTTTCTCCAAAGTAGTAATGCTGTGGACACTGTCAAAAAGTTTAGTTGTGGGAATAACTATAAATTTGCTCATTTAGTTTTTCATTTTTTTTCATCAAAAAGAGTTGAAAAAAATAAATTGTAGATTTTATTGAATTTTGCATGGTTGACATTGACACTTGTGGCATATTTCTAGATTATTTTTGCTCTTATAGTTTTTCTGAATCCCATTATAATGTCGTTGAGACTTATAGGAATCTCTGACATCTTTAATTTGTATTTTCATAATGTAATTAACTCAAATTCGTTATATATTAATGTTATATTTATTATTTATGTATTGGTTATCGCGTCAGCCAGTGTAAAAAAACCTCTGTGCTGTTTTTTTATGGCCTTTGAATAATAAAAATGTGTAATCAAGTTTAGCCGCTTAATAAAAGATTTGAATGACCCATGGATACAAAACACATCTTTATTAGGTAAGCATAGTAGTGTTTTGGGTGTTCAATTATTATTTTTAATGAATTAAGTGTCCATCAATTATTTGAAAACAAAGTGCATGTTAGAAATGAATTATACTTAATTTTATTAAAAATATCTTTCCTTTTGCAGTTTACTTCTCCAGTTGTGCATGCTTGGCAGTTAGATGGTGGACACATGAACACTGTGGATTTATTCAGCAGTGCTACGGTGTCTTTATACAATACAGAAAGTGAAGTTCCACCCTCAACTGAGCCTCCAAAACTTTATATTGGAATGCATAATAAACAGGTTTGCATTAGTAAACTACTTATTAAGCTGTATAAGCATTTAAGTGTGCATGTGTAGTATGCATGCATAGAAAATAAAACATGTGGGTAATTGTACACAGCCTCTTCCTTGCAATCATCAGTTGGCTCATGTTATTCCCGGTTTATTTATTTGCCTCATGTTTACTCAGTTTATTTCTGTATTACTAATAATATCCAGAATAGAATAATAACAATTGATCTTTATGATTTTAATATGAATGGAATGCAAATTTGTTGTTAAAAATACTTCATCCTTGCATTAAGAAAGCATGAGCAGAGCTGCATGAGTTTTTGTGAGCATTAAAAAGAACATTATAATATATTAACATTACAGAAAAATCATACACAGATAACCTGCAAAATTCAAAGGACTCGTGGATAATCAGGAGTTCTCTGTAATCAAATATCAATAGCATATATGCACAAATAAAATGCTATAGTTTTGAGGCTCAAGGGAACTCAAAATGTTCGTGATTAGTTTTTTTTTCAAAATTGTTTAATTTCACAAAATAGGGTGATTTCAAGAAACATAACTTTATTAATCTTTGACAAGATTGCAGTTCTTGGTCTATTTGTTGAATGATATTATTGGTATAGATACTGGGCCTGCCACACCTCTTCTTCATCATACACATTTGTGTGGCCATTTTTTAAGCCTTGGCACCATTGTCTAACCTTCACTCATTACTGTAGGTCCATTAACAACTTTGGATGAATTTGAGCAGCTGATGATACTTTTGCACACAAAAATCAAAGGACAGTATGGACTTCACAACTGATGGGAGCAATGATTTTTACCGATATTGATATCTGCATCCTCTGACAGGCAAACCACTACTTAATCAAAACAATAACTTTAGTAGCTTTGGAAATAATCAATAGATGGCACTGGATCCATTTAATGTTGTTATAACTCACCAACAAATAAATATAAGAAAACAGCCCTTCCTTTTCGAATACACCTTTCATTTTGTGACCTCACTAAAGTTTTGTGTATCCAGTAATCTTTATTTTTAGCATTTTTTGCAATATGATTTTTAATATTTCCTAATAGTTTAGGAAAGTCTATTGTAGTAAAAAATAATTGCTCCCAAAACATGAAAAATAGAAAATACATTTAATGAAAAGTCTTCAATCGAACCCCTAGTGTGTTAAATGTAATGGGAGTTGTGTAAAATTGACACTTTCTCACAAACAGTCACAATATTGCATGTAAAGAAATAACTAGGCATTAAAATTGTTTCCTTTGTAGTTCATAAATTGATGTTGCTTGTTTTGAACAAAATGCCTTTATGGTGATGCACATATTTGATTTACATTTTTGTTAATACTCTTGTCAAAAATGTGATTTGTTAATTCTAATGTCATGTCTAATAAAATGGGTGGTTGGTATGGTTTCTGGGGTGAAATGAGACTAGTCATAAGATAGTCGTGCTATGAATTATGCCAGAAATTCATCAGTAAATCATTAATTTTGTATAAATCCAAAAATCAGCGTAAAGAATCACTAT
This sequence comes from Hetaerina titia, assembly GCA_037158775.1. Classification (NCBI taxonomy): domain Eukaryota; kingdom Metazoa; phylum Arthropoda; class Insecta; order Odonata; family Calopterygidae; genus Hetaerina; species Hetaerina titia. Next base: position 48,247,962 of record CM073772.1, on the reverse strand, counting down.
TGAACATCATAATCTCATATTTTGTGTAAGCATAGGAGCTTTCAAAATATCTACACTTTTGCAAAAGTGACTGAGAGAGATTTACTTCTCCGTGTTATACCAATAAACTAAGGTACAAGCAAATGAAAGTTTCCCGCCTAATGTAATCAAAACTAATATAAAAGTGTGATTGGAGTATACCTGTAACGTTTACCACTCTTATAAAGATTCTGTGCATTCTTTTTTTAACCACATGCATTGCAAACTTATTCCCTTGGAAATGATTTCACCCTTATGAAAAGAGTGACCAGATAAAATGTCTAAGTAACTTTTTGGAAAGCAGCATAAAGCAATTAATCAACTTGAATAAATTCATACATATTTTAAAATAATTTCTTTCAAAAGTCTAACTTTTGTGATACTTGAGAATTTATTGTAAAAAATCATTTGCTTTAACAATAATCATTGCAGAATTTTGATGTGCTTGACTTCCTTGCCAACAGACGTACCCATATGTTGAAAGTGAGGCAATTATTATTTAAATAATCTTCATTACACTTGTTTTGTCTTCATATGTGACTTGTATTATTTAAGCATTAAAACTATGTTGCAGCATTACTGTTTTACTTGTAATCCTTTCAGCTATACATTCAGGAAAGTACTCAAATGCAGAAACTTGCAAAGCATCTAAGTTTACAAGTAATTGAGAGCTCAAACAATTTCCTAAGGATTCCATGGAAACCATTCCCAGCTTCAAGTATGTATTTTCACTTTAGTTCTAACTATATTCACCATTAATTGACCATTGAAAAGTTCATTCCAAATATTTCAGCAGAAGTGTGACATTTTTTCTAAAAACCATTGGTCCCAATATCAAATAACATATTTTTCCATAAATTACCTGTTGGGATTCATTTGACATTTTTTTTAAATGTTAAATAAATTTTCCTAGACTTTTGAATTGAAGCTTAGAGTATTGGTATATTTTTCCTATAATTCATTTGTGAAATTTTCCTTTTCATTCGTTAAAAAAAATCATTTATCTTTGACCAAATTTTACACTTGGACCTATTCCTAATAAAACAGAATTAATTCAATTTGAAAAAATGAGGATTGATAGCCCAAGTAATCATGAAATGTTAAATTTACTATGCTCAAAGTTTGAATAAAGAAGTTTGGTTAAAGTGTACATAATGTCATACAGAAGAATACATTGGAAACAGAATTGTTTTCCTTAAGCTAATACATATACACCTACATTAATTTAAAATATTTTCTGTACATGATGCATGCTCTTAGTTTTGAAAAGAAGAATATCATTAAGGCATGAAACAAAAGCACCATGCCAATTTCTTTCAATATATAATTGTGTAGTTATCTTCCAGCTGTTCAAATTTTACCCTTTGAAGTGATAAGTATCCAAGAAAACCTAAATTAATTTCCATGCTTGTTTTTTTTTTACATTCTTTCAGAAAATGCATTGGAAATAGTTGAACCGAAGAACTCAAATGACCAGACTGCTCTGCAGCCTATTGAGTCATCACCCACATATTCAACGACTGCTTTGTCAGTTCTGTATGCCTCTGAATATATCAATGGTATTTAGGCTTTAATAATTTAATATGATTGAACTTACTAATTTAACTTGATGAATTTTAAATTGAAAATGACTAAAGAATCATGAAACTTGTTTTGTGCTTCATTTTACTTTTTCAGGAAATGGATTTTTCCTCTTCAGTAATGTGGAGAAGAAAAAAGAAAGTTTGTGTCCGGATGACAGTGAAGACCCTAATCACTCAATTCACACAGCAACCAATAATACTGACATATTTGGCTATGATGACGAAGATGAAATGCCTGTGCAAATAATTGGATCACTATGGTTTTGGTGGTAATTGTGCCCATCTTGACTCTTACCCTAGCAGTAATCATCCTTTTCATTGAAATAATTTCATACAGCAAATCTTTTATTTACAGTAACCATTATGTTCTTAGAGATGTGAATGAGAACTAAATTGGTTTAATGGCAATCATTTAAAGTGTAATTTATTAGCCTTTTATTGTATATTCTATTTTTGCTTGCCTTCCACTCTATTTCCTCTTTTCATGGTTAAATTATCTTCCTGCGGTGACAAATGTTAAAAATCATGTGCAAAGAGCTTGTATATATTTATCTATTGACATTCAATGCAATTGAATCCTTAAGGGCAAAATTACCATTTCGAAATGATATAATATTATACATAATTACTTGTAGCATAGAAGGCTACTAATAAAGTAATGATTCCAGCCAATTAATCTCTAGAAATTATATTTTTTATCAAAAGTTAATTCACTTAGGAATTGAGTTTTGTGACATTATTTTAGGAATGTCCCACCAACAGAAATTGAGTATTAATTTTCATCTGTATCGAAATTCTTCTACATTTTTATAGTAGGTCCAATGTGAGGCGTTCTTGGCTAAATCTTAGTTTTTATTATTGGGTCTATGTATGCTCCAGAGTTTCTAAGATAAATTTAATGATACTGGGATGATAATTAGTTTTTCTGTACAATCAAAGTTCTGTAGGATCTTGAGATTTGTCATAATGTAGTACATAATCATTGAAACTCTTGTACTTAACTATTGGTAGTTTAATATGAAATAGCTACAAAATAAATGTTTATTATTATTCCTAGAACTTTAATTATACCATTGAGGCAATTTATAAGAGACTTTTAATGAAGGTATGACTATATTTATCTCATCTACTTTTCTGTTGGTTGGAGCTCAAATATCATGTGTTATGTTAGAATTAAAAAGTTTGTAGGCCCCTAATTCATAATAAATATTACATCTAAGGTACGTGTATATCTCCTAAAGGTACGTGTATATCTCCTAAGTCACTTGAAAATGACTGAAAATCCTAAGAACCTAATAATAATTGGCAAGCATTGCAAAACAATCTGACAGCATGCAAGAAAGTAAAAAGACTGTTTCTGCTGTGTACAACCCCAGTTTATTTTGGAATATAATGTCTTTGGATGTAGGTGTTCCATTGTAATAGTTTACTGCATCTCCAAAATTGAACCCCACTTCGCAAAATTTTTCATGGCCTTTATTGTGCTAATATAAATTATGTGTACATCTTATGTCAAATGATTTTTACATATATAGCATTCATTAATAATAGTTATAGATGTATAGACACTATGTACAGGTAATCTCTTTACCACAAGGATAGATCCTTGATTTTTGTCACCTTCAGATTAAATTGTAATTTTAGGGGTGGAAATGCATTTTTTTGTTAGAAATAAAAGTTCTTCGTCTGGCTCTTTATCTTTTGTTTCTAATGTACCAACAAGATATTTCAGCCAAAAATGGTACTGCTTGGTTATCTTTATACTTGTAACTATATCAGATTATTTTTCTTTTTACAGGAAAGAGGTGTTGGCAATAAGTATTGCAACTGCAGTATTTGTAAATTTGTTTCTTACTCAGAGGTTTATGAGATTAATGAGGTTCAGAATGGCTCGGCAAATGGGTTTCAGGGTATGTATAATATTTACAACTATTCAAAATAGGTGTTGATAATTATTAAAGTTATTTTCATTTCATTTTATTAGTGTTGCGATCAGTGATTAAAACTGTTGGTTGTCATTATATTGCAAACTTGCCACATAAAAACATTTATCACAATATATTCTCGTGCATCAACAACCCTTTTATTTTGTTCAATGAAGAGGATTGCTTTTGTGGTTCATTAAACACGATTACTTGGACATAATATGCTATCAGTTTTTCATTCTCAAAAATTCATGAGCATACAAATATTAGATGCATATAAATTGTAGGAATAAGTTAGGGATATGGAGGTATTTTAATTCTATATTTCCTGCAGGTTTGTCTTCGATTAATTTTTTTATGTTAAAGTAAAGTCTCTATTAAAAATCTCCTATGGCTAAAGAATTGAACTTGGGGCTTTGAAATATTGACATTTAATTTAAAACTATTTTGAAACAGTTTTTAATAATTTTACGTTAAAATTCATACAAATTGCTCGAGATTTCATTACCTTAAAAGAATGAAATTATTCAATAGTGAAGATACATAGGACAGGGGCTTTTTCAAGACTGAGATCACAGTCTCATTAATATCAGAGCTCTAAGGTTTCAAGTCTAGCCAAGAAAACCCCCAGTGTTTAGTATTAATATTCTCTGTCCTGGATTTATATTTGTGAAGTTCAGGAAAAATGGGTGAAAAAAAGGATTGTTAATGTGTCAAAAAATTCTTCAAAATTTTATTTTTAAAAAGGTCAAAATTTCCAGCATAAACTGAAAGTGATGATATTTTGAAAGCTTACACCAGAGAGTGATATTTTATTTGACTTTAAGTTCACTACTTCAACGATTTGAAGAAATCATTTTGAATAAAGAAAAAGTCAGAAACGCAGTAGCATCTGCCATGATAACTTCTGCAAAAAAGATTCTATATTCATTCAGAATATTTTGAGAAAAAATGGAAAAACTTCTTGTTGTGCGGGTTCATTTACTTAGGTTGAATGATATGCCTCTTACATAAGCCAAAGTTTTGGGTCTCTGAAGAAGATTCCAAAACATTTAATGCTATTTCCAGTTAGTTTCAGAATTTTAAATGGCAAGCAGGTGCTTACAAGTGCATGTATTAGTATTTCCACTTGGACTAGTGAATCAACTAGGGCTGACAAAGAAGCAGCTGCAAGAATTCCTAATATATTACTAAGTTTTAAATGGAATAGTTTTTATTTTCTTCATGTTTTGTTTCCATTTAACCAATTAATTTTTGTGGTGTATAGAATGCATCCATTTCTTATTTATGCTAAATTCTCTCATTTTACACAATTTTACGTTGTGAAAGTCTTTAGAATGTGTCCCTTGCACTAAATAAGGTATGACTGTATTAGAATCATGGATGTTTTCTAATCTTTTTGACCAATATTCTTTTAATCAGCTGCCATCAGATCCCACCTGGGGAGCAGAGAAACTTTTATGCCTAGGAGCAGACAATGATTCAGGCATTGAGCTTCATCGTTCAAAGAAGGTTTCTAGTGATAATGGTCCATTCGAAGATAGAGAGTACTCCTGTGTTCAAGATTTCACTTCACGGTATCTAACGGACTTTGAACCAATGCATAGATTGGGAAAAGGAGGATTTGGAGTGGTTTTTGAAGCCCGAAATAAAATAGATGATTGTAACTATGCGATCAAGAGAATCCCGTTACCTAACAGGTGTGTTGTGATTTATTAATGTTTGTTTATTATTTAAGTTGTTGCAATGACTAATTCAATGCTGTGATTGTGTGTGTGATCTTTCATTCATTTGGCTCACATATATAGGCAGACGTCAAGGGAAAGAGTAATGAGAGAGGTGAAGGCCCTTGCTAAACTTGATCATCAGAATATTGTAAGGTATTTCAACGCATGGCTGGAGTGCCCTCCTCCAGGATGGCAGGAGGAGCAAGATAAAACATGGATGGATAGGTGAGGAAATTTTTTCTATCCCTATGCTAAGTGATATTGCCAAACCAATAATGGGATGAGGTATTAATTTATGTTTGCAGCAATTATGGTATATTCTTACAATAAATGGGACCCAGTAGCTAATGGAAAGTCTAGAGAAAACTCAAAAGGGTGAGAGAAAACATAGAAAGCCCGATGGTCTTTATGTCAATTGATATTACCATCATTTGATGCAGTACAATCGAATGTATGCAAGAAGATATAATGTTTAAAAAGTTCAAACAATCTTTGTTCATCAGCTTAAGTAATTGTAACTCTGTATTGAAAATATCAGCTAGAGTGTGCTTGGAAAGTGGAATGTGTATCAGCAGTTTTTCACTAGATAAGATTTGTTACACGACTGGTTTTGTTGTCCTACATGTTTTGTTGTCCCTGGTACAAAATGAAGTCAAGTGCCATCCTATATACATTTTTATTCAGCAGGCTGTTGTCGGAAGGTGGGGTGGGATGATGTGGCAGGAAAGGAGGGAGGGGAGAGAAAGGAAGGGTTGGCATAGAATGACCAAACTCAAAGTTTAAAATGGTTCACACAAAAGTGGAAGTCTCTGAATACCACTCAGGTGATTACGCAGCCATCTCTGGGCACAATGTCACATGGGAGATGGCAAACTTATCATCTGAGTGGTATTCAGAGACTTCCTCTTTAGTAGGAACAGTTTTAAACTTTGTATTTTGCCACCCTATGCCCACTCTTCCCTTCTCTCCCCTCTCTCTTTTAATGCTATATCCTCCCACTCCTACTTGCTGCTGAATAAAAATTTACATAAGATGGCACTTGACTTCATTTTGTACCCAAGGATGATGTAGTATATTGAAACCATTCCTGAAATAAATATTATGTGGTGGAAATTTTTAATCATTTGCTCATTACTATGTTCAAATGTTTCCAAATCAGGCCGGAAACATATACAATCCTTAGGTATCAGCTTACATGGTCTAGATCTACTGGATAGGCTGTAATGGAATAATTTGTAAAGACTTAATTCAGAGCAAAATTAGAAAACCAAACCATAAAAAGTATGTTTGAAGGCAAAGAAGGTGTTGATGTTATAAATTCCAATGTGCTGGGTGCACTATTATTAGTTTACAGCCACATCTGGTTTGATGCTGATGTGGGACAGATTGAAATGAGTTTAGCTATGCATGAAAGCACTTAAGTGAAATATTATTGCTAATGCATTTGCCAGACTTTTGGTCCAACATGCTGGCAAAACTCCTGAGTCTGGTATTTGCACCTCATGAAAATTGTTTTGTGGTCATCTATTACGTGTTAACAAGTTCCATTTGAAAATGAAACTCATTTCTTTTTAGCTAGGCATTATTAATTGCATTTATAAGAGTACAGTGTGATGATAAACTAATTTTTTGCTACACCATGGTTTGAAAGTCAATTATTCATTTTAGACATAGTTTATTTCCATTGACTCTCTCTCTCTCTGTCTATATGTAATGCTTTTTGTGTCATTTCAGTGATCCCCAGTCTGAGTCTCCCTTCAGCTTAACTCCTAAAGATGCTACATCCATTGACTTGAGTGAAAATAGTAATGCTCCATTCAAAGGTTTGGGAAAATTAAAACCTCTAAATGCATTGCCGTTAATGAGCATTCCAGAAACGACATCTGGTAATTCTGTTTGGCTCAATCTTTCTAATGGTGCCAGTTCTGATACAGCCACGAAATCGCTCAGCTTGGTTGATGATTCTGATGAAAGCAATTGTGATAGTAATTCTGAAGATAGTGATTCTTTCATTGTTTTTGCTGATGGCTTCAAGGGAGATGCCTGCACAAAAATTCAGTCGGAAAGTGTGGAAAATTCAAAGTCACAAGCATTAGGGCTTGGCAAAGAACAACTTCTTCCACCAAGGTACAGTCCTGAACCTAATTTAAAGCAGGTGGTGGTTGTTGAAAAGGACAATCATCTCTGTGATGGAGGTGGTGATAGTTTTATCCCAGGAGATAATCCAATAAACAGGAAGAGGAGGAAGAAAAAGAATGCATTGGGAGAATTAGTACCAAAGGAGTCTTATCAAGAGCAGGAGGGATTATTTGCCTCCAATTCAACAAGGGTTTACTTGTACATACAGATGCAGCTTTGTCGCAAAGAAAGTCTTAGGGAATGGCTCCGAGATGACACTTCCCACCTCTCAGACAAAAAGCAATGCCTCCTCATATTTGACCAGATTGTGCAGGCTGTTGAATATGTGCATCTTCGTGGGCTCATCCATAGAGACCTGAAGGTGAGTAAAGGATTTTTTTTAAGTTTGATTATTTTTTATATTATATATTAAAAATATCTTTTCAACTGACCTTTCAAATATTTTGGGGTCAACTCATGCATCTTTGATACTATGGAGAGGTTTAGGTTAATCATTGTGCTGCAGTGGATGGTTTTCAGTCATCTGGGTATAGAAACACTTGACCTATTGTGCAGCCATTACTAGCCAGAAAAATCCTGGTCCGAATAGGGTTCATAATCACAAAATGAATGGAGTTCTGAAGAAATATCCCCATTCTATTCTCCTCCCACTACTTTAACCATAGTGTTTTTATTTTTTTACCTGTTGATAGACCTTATCCTCCATTTTCCTTGGAGTTGAAAAGTGTTTTTGATATTAACAATGGTTGCATATTCAGTAAGTTGAATAGAATTTATATGTACTTATTTGAAGCCTGATACCTCATTTATTTATGACTTGATGTTTAATTTTCACCTTCTCCAAAATTTGATCATTCTTGAGAACATAGTGCCATGGTATATAGCGTGTTCTCTGATAAATTCACATTTCAAGCCCAATGTGCAGTTGAACTATGGATTGCAATACAATGTCAGAACTTGAAAATCATAACAAATAATATGAATTTTTTTCTGTGTTCATTCATTACCCTTTCCTGCTAAAATTTGTTAGTACTTATTTGCATTTTATATCATGGATTTCATTAAGTTCTTACATTGAGTACATGGTCTCCATGTGACATAAATTCTGGAGATTCGTGTCATGTCAATAGTGTTCATGTTAATACCCAGTTTGTAGAAAATTCCAAAATATACCATTTGCACAAGAATTTTCTAGTTAGCTTCCTTGTAATTCATTCTCATCATATTTTACTGTAGCTGCTCTTGTATCAAATTATGTCTAGTCCAATTAAACCATCACCCCTTTTGGAGAATTTAACACAAATCTACAAGTGATGTGTGACCTTTTCGTTGAAAAATTCACAAGGCGTACCAATAGCTATTTTCTGCAAGCTACATTGATAGTTCCAGTTGGTTGCACCGAAAGACTTAGGAAGGGTCAGAGAGGGGAAGGGTACAAAGTTGGGACTCTACAAGAGTCAGCAAGCTTCCCATACACACCCTATCCTCTCTTGCCATCATCATAGAACTACCATTTAGTCATGCCCTTATACTATTGCTCTCACAAAAAGTGTCTCTGAGGTAAGAATTTGATCATTCTCCTTTTTGTCTTTGATGGAGTCATTTGCTTTGTAAACCCAATTCCACGACCCCTTAACCTGTGTTTGAATATGTATGAAGTTGATTTTTTAAATTCATCCATTGTGGTGGTAATTGACAGTTTGTGAGAGGATGATAAAGGAACGAAAGGCTAAAGGGGAAAGTCTTCATAAAAGATTATGTGCAATCATGTTTCCATCAGGTCTATCACCAACTGTGTATGGTAGTGTATCCCCTTAACCCTCTCCACTGGTGCTTGAATTCACTCTATTTTGCCACTGATTTTCCTTGGATGGATTTGAGGATAGGCCTCTCTAGTTCTTCAATATATACATCCTACCCTGCTATACGACCATACAGCATTGAATCACAAAAATATCGCAATATATGAGGTATTTTATGGTAGATAGTAGGGTATAAAAACTCTTACTCTTTTGGGTATAAAAATCAGTAAATCTCAAAGCAATTGTTTCAAACAACAAGTTGGGTAAATAAATAAGATTAATAAGGATTCCAGGATATGGGAGAGCATTAAGTTTGTAATCCATTGACATGTAATGAGTTATTCCAATTTTTTTTGCTTTATAGTGATCACAAAACCAGTTCTGATTTACTCATTTCAGTGTGCATTGCACATTTTAGTTACCATCTCAATAGTAAATTGAAGACACTGTATATCTAATAGGTATAATAGAGTATATCTGTATTATAATGTCTAAAAATGTAATAATGGTTTCGATAGCACATTACTTTCAGAAAGTTCCATTTAAAACTTCCAAGGTTATATATTCCTTATGGTTTCACATATTTTGCTTGTATCTTTTCATGGCCAGCCATCAAATATATTTTTCTCTCAAGAAGGTCAAATAAAAGTTGGAGATTTTGGACTTGTCACAGCAATGGTAGAGGCAATTGATGTGGGCAAATTAATAGGTGATGAGAGTGGAATGGATGCGACAAGAAGTCAACGACATACAGCTCAAGTAGGAACTCAGCTCTACATGAGCCCTGAGCAGGTATATATTTACTTATAACTTATTTCTATTTTTACTTATTTTTGCATCATATTCTCATAATTGCCAGGCTTGCAAATATAGCCTACATTCATGTACTGTGTGAGATGTGTTTTTTGTAACCAATAACCAATGCATTCATATAAATGATATTTATAGTTTCCAACAAGTAAGAGGTAGTTGACAAAATATTTGCCAACAACATTTTCATTCTTGTTGGGATGGTTGAAAAATACTTATTCCCTCCCAATTGACATTTCAGCTGGAAATTAAAAAGCTTGAAAATCCCATTATTTAATTTCATTTGCAATTTTTTTACCCACTCCAATATAAAATATCTTCTTTGTTTTTGTATTAATTCTGGAAACTAAACCAAAAAATCCCAATGTTTTTCATCTCACTTTGTAAATTATTTAATTTCTATAAGTTAGATGGCTGTTTAATAATCAAAAATATATACCATATGATTTGTTGTACAAAAATTAAAGGTAAAGTTGTTAGCTTTTTATGTAATGTGTACATGGCACAAGGGTCATTGATGTGAGTACAGTAATATGTCAGCGGCATCCATTGTAAGTTGAAACATTCGTTTTGCCTACACTAGCTTCGGATAATGAAAAATGTATTCAAAGAATGTGTTCCTTCAAATTGGGGAACAGAAAAAAGTCACATGGGTCTAGGTCAGGTCTATAAGGAGGATGAGAAACACACTGCTCATCGATTTTCATGAAATATTTGAAATTTCACAGTGGGTGAGTCAGAACCCATCATGCACAAACACATCTTACATGTGATTTTTCATCACGTGGATGGCAACCAAAGACATTTTCAACATTTCTGATATTGATCTTAATTCTATAATCTTCTCTCACAATGGCAGCATTAGTTTTAATGTTTACTTCCACAAGAGCAATGACCAATGCTCGGGGTCCACCTTCCTTTGAAGTTATTTGCCCTCTTTAAATGTTTAAAAATGTCTTCTCACCATAGGAATACATAAAACAGACTCTCCATAAGCCTCCTGTGGAATTGCCCAAGTCTTAGCAGGTCACTTATAGGCACAAAAGCAAAATTTCAACGTAGCATCACATTTTACTTCCATTGATTTCTTAAGTGAACTGGAAAGGTTTCAATTTGCAACAGCTGTCACTGATACAATACAAAATACAGGAGCCAAATCAATGAATTTGGTACCACATTATGTTACATATAAATCTAGTCTGGTGATAAAATTAAAATTTTGCTCAAATCAATCATCTAAATGCAAAATTTATGATGATTCTTGGTTAAACTCTCCTCTTACAATAAAAAAATGTGACATTTCTAATGCAAGGTGTCGGTTAGTTAGTCCTTCCTTTGTAAAAACGAAACCTGAATCTTTTGTTTAATATTGTCTAATTTTTATTGCATGCACCGTGCATGTCTCTTAAGCATCTTTTTTTTCTCTCCAGCTGATGGAAAAACCATATAACTACAAGGTGGACATCTACTCCTTAGGCCTGATATTCTTTGAGCTTTTGGTTCCTTTTGCCACTCAGATGGAAAGATTGGAGACTCTTAAGGGTCTCCGGGAAAATAAATTTCCTCCTAATTTCCATTCGGAATATCCTTCAGAGGTAGGTCTGTGACACTCTTTGGTGATATACCTTGATATTTGTTTGAAGCCTTGAACTAAAGATAAATTATATTGGACCAAGTTTGGAATTCATTAGAAAAGATTTAATGCATGACATTACTCTTTAAGGTTTGATGATTTTAGGATGTGTGAAGTCAGGTTGTAGAAAGGTACTCAAGAGTACAATTTAAATTAACCACAATATAACCCTCATAATGTGCACAAGAGTATTGAAGAGTGGCAGTTGGAATTTCCAACCTTGAAATTTTTTTCAGTAAATTAGATAAAATGAAAATAAAGCTATAGTAATTTGCAATTATTCAATTTTCCTTTGAATTTATGTTTTTGAGAAAATTAATTGAAGGATAAATTCAATTAATTAAAGTAGTTTTCCATGACAAGGATAATGATTGGATGGTGATGGTCATTGGCAAAATAGTTTAAAACAGTCTTTGTGTATCATAACAGAATGTTCACAAAATGTCAGGATGGATATGGAGAATAAAAGGCATGTGAATGTCTGCACAAAAATTGTTGTTAGTATATTGGATGTCAGTGAATGGATGTTAGTCAAGAAGTTCCAGAAGTACTGTTGTCCCTAATACCTTTGATCAAATTAGAGGTAGACCAGAATTTTTATTTCATCCAATTCCATCTCACAGTCATTTTTTAAAGATGTTGAATAATTTAAAATTTTTGGGATCTGGTTCTAATTGACAGGAAATGTATACAATTAACCAAACATATTTTTATTTTTAATCCTCTTTCTCTGTCAATAGAGTTACCACAAGTTGAGGAAAAAGAATTTCTCAGTGTGAGATTTATAATTTGCATTCAATGCAGTGCTCCTGCAAGGGGAGTGATGTCTTACAAACCATGTAGATAATTATCTGGCAATATATTATGTATTTATTATATTTTACCAAAAAATTATGTACATGTAAAAAAAACAGTGGGTGTGGTAGTCCAAGGGTAGAATATTGGACTGCTGACTGGAGGGCCTGGGCTCGATTCCCAGGCAAGCCTTTCTGGGCACCTACAGCTCCACTCAAGCTATGTGATTTTTTGGGTACCAGATCCTCCTGGGAAACCATAACCGGCACAGGAAAAGGAACTGCCCCCCACTACCCTGGTGTGTGAAGTTCATATGCCATTGGGCTTAATATTGGGTGAACTCCACCATCACCTACCAAACCGACCTTTGGGTTAATTACTGTGTTTATGGTTTTTATTATAAATATATATTCAAACACAATAACCCACCATATGGCAAACATATATATTCATTCATATGGAAATAGATTATTAGGAAAAGGGATAGGGACACATATAAAGAACAAGCACAGGAGAGGTGGGAAAGGTGAAATCTAAGAAAATTTGAAACAATACCTCTACTCCTCTGTTATCTTTTTGAACTCACACCTATTCTTTGACTCCACACCTCTGCGTCTATATACATTCTTCTTGCAGCACAGTGCTCACTTGGGGCATGTAGGTGTAGGGTAGCTTAGAGAGGAGAAAATCTTTTAAAATAAGTTTGGTTAATTGTATCTATGTAAAAACAAATATCTTACAATTAATGTGATGATCCAAAAGCTGCTACAATGGCTTCTAGTTGCCAAAATTATACAATTCCTGCATGAGATATGAATATTATAATGATCCAGAAATGAAGCTAATTCGCCAAACAAATGAGACTCTCTAAAATGGTTAATCCACATGCTAAATTCTATAGATCTTTCAGTATATGTTTTTTTTCGTAGGACAGATGAATCCCAATTAGATATGTCTTATCCTCAGATGCCCATAGTATTCATCTTCATTTCACCAGTTGAACCATTTTCAGCCACTGCATAGATGCTAAAATGTTGGCACCCCGCTGTTTTGTGTTGAGTCATTAGGTTTTCTCAGTAATGTGTTGATGCTGAGGAATATTGAGTTCTTTTTTGTGGATTTATGTTTCTCCTGCATCACAGCAATTGTCATTTAAACCCAATTGAGCATCTGATCTAGCATGGGGAATTGTGATAGTCAGGCAAGGTTTTGTCAGAATAATTTTGTAATATCCACACAATGTGTGGAAGTTACAAAGTATATTCATTTAAAACGAACTCTTTTGTTCATTCTCACCTCCTTTTTTATTAGTGATGTGCAATGGAATGGGAATGTTCAACTTCAACCTGAATAGTGTGGTATTTCTATATGGTATTCATTCCTTTTTCTTTTGCTAAACTGAATGTAGAAAATCAAATTTTAACTTCAAGTGTCCTTAATTTAGAATTAGAATTTATATATTTTATCATCCAAGTTATTTCCAACTGCATACCAAATTATATTGAATAAAGAAATAATCTTTTAAATAGGAGCTCCGGTCATAAGTATTTGTTTTTTAATTTTCAAGTGAAAAATGACTATTGTATTAATTTTTCTGTGCATCTTAGTTTCAGCTTTTGAGTTTAATGCTTTCCAAAAATCCAGATGATAGACCTACCACATTTGGGATTCGCTCCAGACCACCTCTTTTGGAAATACAGGTCATTATTTTAAACCTTTAATTTTATTCTTTTCTTATTAATTGAAAATGCCATTTATATCTTTCTTTAGGCAAACCCAAAATTTTATTTTGCCAAAAGAAGGTATATGATATATATTTTATGTTGGCAATATGTATACAATTGTCGGCTTGTTTTTAGTATCAATATAAATATTCCCTTGTAACTGTTGCTGCAAAACTCAAATGGGAAAAAATATACTTAATTGTTCATGCTTTTTGTGTAATTAACTCAAAAGTTGAGGTAATGTAATGCTTAAAATATTATCAACTAATGAAAATATTTTGCTAAATCAATTTTCATTTCTTTCAGGATGCTTCCATCAATGAAATTTCCAAAAATCTTCACTATCACCTGCCTGTTCGGCAAGATTCATCGTCAAGTAGCTCATTATCACAGTCTAATTGAAAGAAAGACTGGGCAATGCATTCATAACTTTATGAATTGCATTTTTTCTCTATGAAAATGTGAGGATACAAGTATCCTCTACAAAAAGTGCTGGAAACCATTCTATTTTTCTGTTAATATGGGTGCTTATATATTGTAGTGATGATCAGTTCCTGTTGACTTGAATATTGTTTTCATCATTGGAAATTTATTTGGTTCAAATGTGTGAGAAAGCTGTTTTTGTTAGTAAGACAAACATTCAAATAGATTTTTACTTTTACACTTGTTATTTTTAAATATTTTTAGAAATGATGACTCCCACTTTCAGGTATGTCATAACTAAATAATCATTGATAGCTCACTTTAACTTAGATGATAAAAATCATTAAGATACAAAAATAATGATTTTTCACATCTATGTGGTTACATTAAAAAACTATACCGGAAAACAAGAAATTATTTTGAAGCATATGGAAATGTTATTAGCTTGATCCATCAAGCAAAAGCTGTAAATATTTTTTAATCATGTGGAACTGATTTATGTTTGCATTCATATCTTTGCTCACCATTTATGAATTTTATTTATCATTATTAGTGTGCATTGATATTTTAAGTGATATTGTGGTATGAGGTTTGGACAGTCTATCCTAGTCTTTGTATAAGTAATGTAAGCCAAGTCCATGCTTAGTCTAAGCATCAGTAGTTGTGGGTGGGCAACTACCTACCTGAAAATGATACCACTGTATCCAAATTCTTTGTACAGTTTATCCAGAATAGAATAGGCCTTTTGATGTCATCTACATTCCATTTTATTTTTCATATTTTCATTAGAAAATAGTGATTCATTAGCATAATTATTTATTTTTATTCCATAAATCTTCATTGGATACATTTGTTTGGTAGGAATAATTTGTATTCCTTAAGTTTTGTTATATTAAGGATATTTTTAATGAGAGCATTGTAATTTATTTAATTAATTTGAATGACATAAAATCAGACACACATTAGTATTAAACAGTTTTATGGATGATTCTGTAGTTGAATGTTTTGTAGCAGAAAGAGATAGGATGATTTTTATACACTTGTGTGATCCATCATTTTTTCAATGAAATGAAGTTATGTATTGTAAAAATGTATAAATAAAAATTCATCAAACTTTTCCCATGTTTTTATATCCATATAAGTGGCATAATAGGTATTAAGTTTGAATACATCAGTTATCACTTTGTTTGGCATATTTGATGCCATTTTCTTCATCTGGATTTTCGTAAAGAATCAACCCCTTACAGTCATTACAAGTTTGCTGACACTGCATTATTTTGCACTTCAAATCCGGCTTGTACATTGTGGCTAGGTCCAACTCCAATTCTGCACATTGGACTGAAGGTAAGGATAAATGATTATGTGATCCATAAATTAATACATCAAAAATCGATGGGGTCTTACGTCTCATTTCTAGCATTTGGTCTAGATATTTCTTGAGTTCGTTCATGGCATTATCTAGTACTAAGATATGCTCCTCGAATTGAATGTCATCATTATACTTTGAGCCATGTCTCTTGAATCCCGTTTTGCAATCCATCTTAAGTATCTTATATTTAGCTCTTACCTATCTGTGTGGTAACTTTTCGAACTTATTTACTTTCAAATTTTAAGTAATCTAAACGGGTATTAAAAATCTTTACGTTAAAGCACGTGATCCTGAGAACGAAAAATCAACTTAACCAGCTAACTTTGTGTTCAATCTCACCGCCGTGACGTATAAATGTTTTTCCGGGTTTCTCAACTCAATTGTTATCAAAATTATAAGGCAACGTAGGTCGCGTGTTTACCCCATTGCGAGTAAGAATGGCTTTGTACGTGAAAAATTGTTATATTTACCCTTTTTAAAAGCGGCCTAATATCTGCGAAGCTGAGTTGAGCTGCATCAAATATTTTTCGAATACTGCTACTAGTAGTTTCTTCGGTTTTTTTCGGAGGCCTCCAATCGTGGACATCTCCAGAGGTTGAGGTAAGAATAGAACTGAGGAATACTTAACCAAATACTTCGAGTCATCAAGTGTGATCAGGCCGCGTGTGCTAATTAACACTTCAAACATTATTTTTTATCGTTGAAACGTGAAATTTTAGTACGGTAAATTGTTTAATTTTACATTAAATCCCTTAATTTCAATGGAAATTGCTGCCTAATTGCGGGTGCTTCCAGCTTTTCAACACTTGGATTTAAAATTGTTATACTGTTACAAATTTTCCCAACAATGCTTCCTATGAATTTAGAAAAAGTTTTGTGATTTATTTTAGTTTCAAAATGGGGTCGGATCAACAATTCTGCCTTCGATGGAACAACTTTCAAAGCAGCTTACTTGCATCATTACCACAATTACTTGATGCTGATGACTTGACGGACGTCACTCTATCTGCTGGTGGGCGAAATATTCGGGCTCATCGGGTAGTACTTTCTGCTTGCAGTCAGTATTTTAAAGATCTCTTCCGGGTAAGTGGGCGATATTTTGTTTTCGATCAGAAGGTTCACATTTTTGCTCATTATTGATGTCATTAGATGTAGTTAGTCATCTAGATGTCCCAGTATTTTATGTTCGACCAGAAGGATCCCATTTTGGCCCTTTAATTAATGTCATTAAATAAATGTAAGCAGTTGTCTGCAATCTCTACAGCTTTACGTCAATGTTCATTGGTAAGCCTAATATTCACTGAGGGCGGTCACCATCTAGCGTAAAAATTATTGATATCATGCCATATTTCATTTCATCAAATTTCCATAGTGTCTTATTTTAAATAACTAACCAAAAATATTCCTACTTATTATAATATGATACCCATCAAGAAGTAAGTACCCTTAGCACTTAAGCTTTCCTGGTCCTTATTCACCCCAACCCTCTCGGTTGTTCATAGTACTTGACTACGCCACACTTTTCATTAACGGGGAAATACAAAGGCTTCAGTGTTTAATTTACATGTGATGAGTTTAATTTTTGGGCCTTTCAGGAAATGCAGTCCTTTCAGCATCCTGTTATTGTCTTGCCACAAACTACTTTCAGTGATCTCTGCTCATTAGTGACTTTTATGTACAGTGGAGAAGTCAATATTTATCAAGATCAGTTGGCTGGCCTGCTTGCCACAGCTGATGTTTTACACATTAGAGGCCTCGCAGAAGTTCCTCATGCCAATGGCGTAAGTATGTTTAGGGTAACAGTCAATAAGCATGTTTTTCTAGTCCTCTTTAATAGCGAAATTTGATACCATTGATGTCAAATTAAATATATGTAAAGAACGCTCATGTCTTCTAAGAGATATTCCTGTCAAACACCACTGTTTCAAGAGCTATCTCCACCACCAAATTCAAAAAATCACAACCTTCACCTTTGAACCCACCTGAACTTCAGCTGATAAAATTAGAGGTAGAATTAGCCCTCAAAGTATTAGTGGTCAGCAGCTTTACATTAAGGAAGACTCGATAATTTTTACTCCAGCATAGTTTGTGAAAACTTCACATCATATCAGCAATAGCATATGTCTACAAAACAAACAACATTAAGTTATTCAGCAAAATATTAGGGAAAAGGATGAGATTATGGAATGCCTGTGACATCTTGAGTGGATTTTAGAAAGTATGAGTAAGTTGCAGCTTAAAATACGTGAGCCTAAAATGTGATGGGAATATGTAGAATCAATGAGTGTCGCCTCATCTCTTGGAACCTCTTGATTTTTTTGTTTTGCTGTGAGACATTTTGTTATCCATCAATCACATATGGTGAGTAGCAGAAGCAAATAATTTCCATAGTACTTTAACTTGTGTCAGATAAAATGTAGTTATAAATCAATGACCACTTACTTAATCTACGATTAGTAAAAGGGAGATGGTTTCCAACTCCATTCCAAAGTATTTTTCTGAATCACAATGGAGATATTTGAAAATATACTACTGATTCCTCAGATGGTCAATCCACATCACCTCCTCCAGGCATTTGCCAACATCAAAACAGTAATCGACGTTAAGGTTGGCATTGATAGGCAAAAGTAAAGAGTTAACGAATTCATCCCCCAAGGTATATGAAACTTACACAGAGTATGTAGGCTCCTTAGCTCTCTCTTCTTCAGTTTCCCATGTTCTGAAATATATAATACCTAGAAAAATGCCCTGTATTTATATTAGATGGGCTTTCCAAAGGAATGGCCCTAATTGCCCAATGTATGACTGAATGAGCTTAGGGCACTTCAATGAGAAACTTAGTGCTACACTCTGGGTTGTTACACCTCTGTTCAAGTAAATGAGACCCATTGTAACATATTTTGATGAATTTTGGGTTAAATGGAATTGCAGGAAGTAATGAAGGCAAAATATTAATTTTGTTTTTTTTTTAAGATGTTGGGGCATAAATTTTTTATTGCGTTCATTGCAGTATTTAAAAGCAGTTGCCTGATTAGTAACAAATACTTTAATCTCTTATTAGTAGACATTCCTGTGAACATCTTCCTTATTCAGGTTTTTGATTTGACATTGTTGGAAAGCTAATTCTTCTACTTTCTTACAAGGGGGAACATGTGCAAACAGCAGTTTGGACATAAAAGAGTGAAGGAAAGGGGAGATTAAGGGAGGCTTCCTCTCCTTCACCAGAGTAGTTAGGCTTGTTTGCATCTGTTCATGTGTCTATGAAATGTGCTCTGAAACATGGAACTGCTAAGTCAAAATCAGTCACTACATATCATGTCTAGCTTGCTCCTACCCTTCATATGTCCCCAGACTGCTGGACTTTCATGGTTTGTATAAAAATTCTTGGAAAAATAGATTTCTTCAAGATATTTCTACAATGCCTCAAAATTCTTGTAAGTGTATTCATTGAGTGTGGATACACTTTTGCTAGCAGCTTTTCCATGACTCAAAGGCCAATAGCCAAGTCAGAGGTTAGGGAATCATCATGTTGCATCACAGGTCTTCGCAAGCAGACACTCGACTCTGCTTTTGGTTGTCCCTCCAGGCCTTCGGGATGAGTTTAGCACAGATCTTTTGTATCACCAAATTTTCAGTGATAATGGTGTGCAGTCATCTTATCAAGGGCAATATGATCTGCGATCATGCATATACTTAACCAACATTCTGAATTCAGCACTTCACGCACACGTCAAGAAAAAATTGTTACCAATACTTTTTATATAAACCGTGTATATTCCCCACCATTTGCTATTTTCTGTCAAATTATTTTGTCAAGTGTCACATAATGTTTTAAATTGACAAATTAGACTGACTTAGCCATCACATGAATGAAGTTCATCTTTATTCATTATCCACATCTAACACAGTTGATGTGTCTGTTTTCACATAAAAGGTATTTATTTCCTAAAAAACTCAAAAAAGCAGTCTCCAACCTTGGGGTATAATTATATTTGATTTAACGTTTCATCCTTCATATTTTAGCAGATAGAGGAAGGGGATATAATTAAGGCTTTGGGAAAAAGTTGCAATGGATGTGTGGCCAGGAAAGAGGAGGAGGATTGCTTTAGCTTATGTTATAGCTAGGAGGCATACAGTTACTCCATTTCTTTGTATTTTTCAGAAGTACAGTTCAAGCTCCATTTTTAAATGTACAGAATAAATATGACTATGATTAACAGACAGCACCCTTTACACCATTACATCCATCTCAGCAGTCGTGCCAAATTAGTCAGCCAAGCATTCATCTTACAATTGTAAGTTTTTAATTAATAAAAATTGGCAATTTTCCACAAAATGAAATTTTTAATATTAACAGTTTTGATGTAACTACATCATCTTCTGGTGACACTCATAACTCAGTGTCTAGTATATATGCTGAAAAGCTAGTAAGGGGGGGGGGGGTTGGTGTGTAGTGGAAAATGGAGGATAGAGGGAGGGGAGGTGGAAGGATGCGTGAGTGACAAGGTGCGGGGGAGGAGAAAGGGGTTTGGGAACACAAAAAAGTCTGGAGAAAACCTCATGGCTGGATGGAGTGGGTGTCTCCTTGATCCCTCGGAGTGGTGCAATAGTCCTAGCACCTCATCACTCACGTGTCCTTCCACGTCCCCTCCCTCTATCCTCCATTTTCCACTACACACCAACCCCCCCCCCCCCTTACTAGTTTTCAGCATATATACTAGATACTGAGTTATGACTGTCACCAGAAGATGATGTAGTTACATCGAAACCGGTCGTATTAAAAATTTTATTTTGTGGAAAATTGACAATTTTTATTAATCATGATATTCCAGCATATCACGACTGAAACATCTCTTTTTATAAGTTTTTAATGTTTTTTCCAGCTCTGCCATCTCATGTTGCCCCTTTAATATATTTTTGGAGCTATGATATAGTATTTGAAAATTTATATTTAAGTAATTAGTTAAATAATCATTTATATGAATGGTAGTGGTAAGCTATTAGAGGTTATTAGATGCAGAATATAGTTTGACCATTTTATGTTTATCATGAAATAAGTGTTGGATAACTGCTTGCAATACATTATTAGGAGTATCACAGTTAAATTCTGCAAATAAAACTTATCTAATGAGAATAAATTTAAGCTGTCTTATTGAAAATCAAAATTTTATTTTAGTTTGATTAACATTTGAGGTATTCAAGGAATATAATGAATAAAAGTTGTAAATAACATTTCTGAGTTTTGCTATTTAAATGCTCAGTTACTCCTCTTGGATTTAATATCCCATGGTTTAAATTTTTTCACTGTTGTCACGAGGAAAAATAAAATTTCATTTAGCTCTTTTTGTCTTTAGCATGAATATTTCCAAAAAAATATTTTTTAAATGAGTTAAAATGTGTAAACATTTCCTCTTTATGTTTTCATGGAATCTACAGACACCATTGAAGAGGAAAGTTGCTGAAGAAAGTGTTCACCAGGATCCTGCCGCCAGTAGTCATATTTTACAGAAGAAAAAAATTGGTGGACCACCCCCAGTGACAACAGTGAATGAAACACCTCCTCCGGTTCAAATGGGAAAATTGAGCAGAATGGAGAAACCTACTAAACCTCTGTTAGGCAAGAGGAGAGGTTTAGAAAAGGAAGAAGTAGAAGAAGTTGAACAGCCCCCTTATATTCAGGTAAAACTTGAGCAAGGTGTCGAATCCGAAGTTGAGTCAACTGTGCTGCACAACCGCTCCAAGCCATACCTTCACCATCAACCAGCCCCTGCCCTTCACGCAGTGCAGTCAATACCTCCTGAAAAGCAGTGCCATGCACCGCAAGGTGGAGATAGTTATTCCTTGCCCCATCCAGCGGAAGATGCGATTGGAATAGAAGGGGAAGCTGGATATCTGGAGGAAAATAAAATGCCTGCGTCATTGGATGCAGGACTACAAGGTAATATTTCATCACCCTGGTGCAGGCACATTTACTCTCCATTAGGGTGAGATTGAGTATGTGCTTGCTACTTTGCAGTTAAATTGCACACAAGTTTGAAAACTTTGAGAGAAAATTTAAATTGATAACATTTAATCTTATTTTATGGCTCTTTATCCATGGCCTTGCCAATATTTGAAATCAACCATAATAATGGACAATTTTGTGAAGGGGTTATGTCACTTACAACTCCAAAAAAATCTGTAGAATTCCAGTTAGTGCCCTATTCATTCTATGACAGCATCTAAGATATTGTATGTAATCATATCAGTGGCAGTATGGTTACATTGAAGTTACCAAACAGTTTTCAGAGTTCGCACATTAATATCTCATAAATGGTTCATTGGATACATTAGTGCATGCTTAATGACTTATTTTTGGTGCAGTTTTAAATTAACTATATGGTACTACATAGACCAGTCTGCTGGATTCCCCATGTGGGTATTTTGTCAATTAACCAAATAGTCTATTGGCTACTATTCCATGCAAGCAATCTCAAGAGTAGAAAGCACATTTTAATTTGAAATTTGACTGGTGCTAACATCAGTTACTTGCAAATTAAGTTTATATCCATCGACTGTATTGTATGAGCAAATTCCTTAAAGGGGTATAGAATAGTGAGTTAACACCCCTACACTGTACTGTCATTATAATCTGTGCAGTGAACGAATGTAATTAATACAATAGGGATTTGAAATTAAACAGTTTCACGGAAGTATTTGATTGTATCTCATATCCATGAGTTTTGTCCAATTCGGCCATAATCTCCAATCCTTACGTCATCCCTTGCAAAAAATCTTCATTTTAACAACTTTTAGGCACACTTTTGGGTAATGATTCCATTGCTACCTGATTTAAATCTTAACAGCACCAGGAAAATTGTACTACATTATGGATTAGAAAAAAATTACGTTGGATTTGTGAAATTCCATTGCATTTTCACTATGTATGCCTAAAAACTAAATTGGTTGAGATATCATTTATTGTTCCGGTACTGTGAGCTTATCAGTTCACGTCTCAACCTGCTATGGGACATGCATAGATGTTGCATGTTTTTTTGTGTTGTTATGTTTCTTGGATTGTGGTCCTTTAATAGTGGCAGATAAAGAAATGAGAGTGAAAGAATTATTTTGACCATAAAAGCACTCTAGAAAGCAGTGTGTATGAAATAAAATTTAAAATCACAAAATATGAATCAGCTAATGGAATATGCTGCAAGTTTGAATTGCTTCATGCTACTGTAGGCAGTGTAATTAAAAATAGAGACAGAATTTTAAACAAAATGAACTGTGCAAATTTCATGAAATCAAAAGTGATCATTAAAGATGAAAAAAATGGATCGTTCATGCATTGGTGCAACTATCACTTCTGTCACACTGGGCAGTGCTTTGACATGTAGGGAAGAATTTGATTGTGCATTCATGACATGCCTGTAATTGAAATTCATGATTAAGATACAGTGGATTGATTTGCTTATGGTGAAATAATTCAAATTTAAAAGTATAAAATTGTGAACGTATTGCTAATTTTCAACTTGACAATGAACACCTCCAGAATACAAGAATTTTCAACTTGAAAATCAACACCTTCAAAGTACGAGAATCTGTAGTTAGCTCAATTTGATGCAGTGAGTACCTACCGCAAATTGATGTGATGCCTATGGAAAATAGCGGTCTGATTTTTGTCAATAAGTTGTGCTCAATATTTTTGATAATGTAACTTGCTGAAAAGGCAGGAGTGCTTTTAGCATTCACTTGCAGGGTCCATTCTCTTAGTCACCCTTCTCCCCAACATAATCATATGTGACTGAAACGTTATTTTCACCTGTTGCACAGGTCAGTCATCGTCTGAAGATTCCGGTGGAGGGGGCAATGGATCAGGTGGAGGAAATGGCACCGAGGTGGAGCATCAAAGTCTCGGCCAAGGTCAGACTCATAAGACTGGTGGGAGTAGTAGCAGTGGTAACACAAGTAGTAATAGTAAGTGTTTTGCTACATGTTTTGTTTGTGGAAAGCAGCTCAGCAACCAGTATAACCTGAAGGTTCATTTGGAAACTCATCAAAATGTGTGTCACTCCTGTCCGGTTTGCCAGCATGTTTCTCGCTCCAGAGATGCTCTCAGGAAGCACATAGCCTACAAGCATACAGATGACCGTGACCGATTTCTCACATGGAGGATGTCGTCGAGCACAGCTTCCACGACTTCGGCTGCCAGCTTTCAGTCAACTTTTCTACCACCATCATCAACATAGCAAGCTTTCTTTCACTCTGGAATTATAACCACTCCCTCCAAAATTCTTTTTTGGGATTAGTCTAATGTTTGAATGAAAATGTTTCAACTGTTGAGAACCAGCTCCAGATATAGTTTCCAAATTTTTTATGACTGTTAACTATATTTTATGAAGATTTTATGGATATAAGTACACGATTCGTAGGGTTGGGTAGTAATCATGTTTAAAAACATGTTTTTTTCGTGTGTGCATGTTGCCAAAGAAATCAGATTTGTACATGATATTATGGTAGTACCTTCAAAAGGTCATGTGCAATTTATGGGGATCCATTTTTATAAGTGGTTCAGTATATAAGGTCATTCTCAAGTAAAATGAAACTTTTAACTAAGTCAGAACGATTGAAAACTGGTGTTCTTTCCAGATAGATTTTTCCTCTGATAGAGATTGCGCGTGTGTTTTCAACTTATTAATAATTACTATTCAATATATTAATTTTAAAGTGTTTAGGGCTGGGTAAAACCCTTTCAATTTGTCCATTATGCATTGATTCATCATACTCTTCATTTGTTATTCATTAATTGAAGCAGGAAAAGCCAAAAACTAAATATATTAATTTAAATGGATTTATCCCACTTTGTTATTTAGATTCAAATCTATGCTTAAAAGTTTATTTTCTATTTTCAAGTTCAGCTATTAATGTCACCTTTTAAAAAATTCTTCATTGGGTAAAAGCTAGAGTTGAATTTCAAAAATAGTTAATGCTCTTTCATAAATCATGATTGGATTTACTTGTTATTATTATCAAGTACATTCATTCGTTATTATCGAGTAATTCATTCATATTTGTAAAAACTACATGCTGCAAATATCATGGGCTCAAAAAAGTAGAACTGAAGTCCTTGTGGAAAAATACGAATTAGGTTCCTGGCTCTCAGAAGTATCCAATTTGTTTGCCTTGATGAAGATATTAGTCTCTCTTGTTATTGAATGTGGCAAATACAGGATTCACTCCTTCATGCAGCAGAAAAATCAAGGAAGGATAATTTACATGAAATAAAATTTTTCCAGAATTATTGACAAGTCTGGACTGAATAGATAATGGGAGGACAAAACATACTATACAAGTGAATATATTGTTTTTTTTAGGTTACATTTTAGTAAACAAGCTAAACAATATGTAATTTTGAATGACATGTAAACCATTTTAAGGGTCCAATTAGATGTCGCATACTGTCTACCAGATTATATTGGATTGTTTTCCAGCGGGTCACCACTTCATTTGATGCTGCATTTTAAGTTGCTTATTTTCATAGTGACTAAGCTAAATACACATAATGAAAGTCAATTCATGCTTGATTGACTATGAGATAAATTGCCCCATTTTAATGTTTATCTTCTTGCATTTCCTAATGGGGTATAAATAATTAATTACCTTTATTCAGCCGAACTTTTAGTAAGGTAATGTTACAAGTGGTATAGAAATCATGCATTTCATTGAGCTAAGAAAACCCATGAATATCATGGAGAGAACTACATGAAATTGGGCACATCAACCTGAAATCCCAATAAATTACATAGATTTGATGCACTGAATGGTTGAGGCCTTAACTTTGTAGAAATCCATGTTTAACTTAAGAAATTAAAAATTATCTTTGCTTTCTACAGAAATAAAACTTTATTTGTTGACTAGTTTCGTTTACATTGTAACATCCTCAGGACTAGTGAGTCCTGAGGATGTTACAGTGTAAACGAAACTAGTCGACAAATAAAGTTTTATTTCTGTAGAAAGCAAAGATAATTTTTAATTTCTTAAGTTTACATAGATTTGAGTGATTAGCAATGTTTGAACATATTTTTTAGAACTGAAAATGGTAGAGAACCTTTGTGTATTTTATGAACACTCCCTCTTACCATTTTGTCTGGATTATTTGTTGATGAAATGTGGTAGCTCATGTAAGCAACAGGTTTGATGTTCACCTTCACAAAATACTATGCATATTTAACCTAGCTACTACAGATTTGTGATCGTTTCTTACCTTAGCCAATTCATTTTTTTTCTATCAAAGTTTTATGCCCAGCCCTATGCATTTTTTTATGTTGCAACACGTGAAAGTGAGTGATTTATATCAACCTAAATTATTGTTTTGACCTGATTGATTTTGCTTTGGTTGTTGTCAACAAATCAGTTCATTATTCAAATAGTCTTTGAAAAAAGGGGGTCATTTTTTTGGGGGAAATCAATCATGGTGATTCTATAAAAATTATGAAAATTTTCACCCCATTAGTTATGCCCTCAATTTTATCATATATTTAACACTATTGTGATAACCTTGAATGGGAACAGTCATTGGTTTTTTTATGACCACCTTAGAAAAACTGGTACTATTCCAGGAAAAAGAATGCAGGTACAATGTGAATGAGTATCTATTTCCTTAATTATCAGGCTTGAAACTTGGAACTCTCTCTTGTTTAAGTTTTCAATTCCTTTCTTATCCAGCTTGAGCATCACCTGCTGTCGTGCACGAAATCACATATTACTATAATTATAGTTGTGCTCAGGGAAAAATGACAAAAATTGAGACATTTTAGAGGGAAATTTGTGGTAATCAAAAATGATCAGGCTATGGCCACTCATTGCACAGTATGTTTACCAAACATCCAACGTTTAATGCAGTGTATTTTACCATGCAAAGCAAATGGAGTTGGGTCTTTCAACAGAATTAGCATTTCAGGGAAATGCTCTTGTTTGTACAAATTTGAGTATATAAAAGACAACTGGGCAAATAAAATGTTCAATATTGTCCAAAAGATCTTATTTGTCTTCATGAAAAGACCAACCAAAGATGATCTTTGAAAATTTAAATGGACCATGTGGTGGTCCATCTTTACCACTGTTTTTTGTTTGTTTTCTTATTATGTCTTAAAGTTTTTACCATATGTTATTATTAATATGACTCCTCCTAATATACATTACAAAAGTGATATTGTGTTTCAGGTAGTGTAGCCCTTAGGCTGAAACTGAAAGTATGACTTATGAAATAGAGTTGAATTTCTTTGTCAGTCACTTCTACCTAATCACATGGTTATATAACTGATACCAATTGACTGAAGTCTTTTTATTAAGTTATTTTATAATATTTTCCCATGATTAGTTTCCACTTCTCGACTGCATAGCAGAACCTGCGTAACTTTGCTCAATGCATATCATTTTCTTAAATACCTGTTTCTCAAGCTTGTTCCAATTTTCAGTGAAATATATTTACTAAATTTATTTGTTGATTATGTGTCCTTTGTATATATGACAATTTTTACTCATAATTCAGTGTCAGCTAGATTCTGCTGCATTTTTTTAAAATACTCCAATTGTTGGACATGTTCCTTTCATCTCTTGTTAGCCATACTTAGTCAATCATAGCAAATTGATGTTTCCTGGGAAAATAGTTTTGTTGTTAACTGAAATGTGTATTGTTATGGTGCTATCTAGGTTGCCACTTTTCAATTGTATGGGAACTATCATGAAGTGTAACTAATGTCTAAACACATTTTTGTGTTGAGTTTTGGTTTATTAACATATCGACCCAAGTAATTAATATGTTGTACCTCCTGAAGTGTTTGGAGTTAAGATACTAATGACCAAATGAGCAGAAAGGAAATATAATGATAACATGTTTGATTTGACATACACTTTTTTTCTCTTTTTATGCAATTTTCAAAGTTGCTCATACAAGTTATGTTTTTACCTTTTTGTTTGTTTGACATTCGAGACAAAGCCTTTTCCAATACATGTATGTATTCTGTATTCCTTTACTGTTTGAATTGTTTTACTGATGTTTTTTCCTGACATGATGTCCACTTTTATTTAAGGTTTTTTTTATCATATTATTCTTTTAGTGAGTGCAACAATGAAATTACCAATTCCATGACTAGGAAGGTTATTAAAAAATGAGAAAAGAAGTTTTCTAATTTAACCTTAACATTTCAGCATTTATAAGTCCGGTCTTTCATAATAAGCCCATTGTGCCTTCTGTGGTAGAACTAGCATACAAAAAAACCTCTTCAGTAACAAATGACTTAAAATACCCAAAAGCATGTTAAAAAAAGTCATCTTAGTGTTATGTCTCGTAGCCAACCCATATTTTGTATACAATTGTGTTCTATAAAAATTACCTGAGTATCTGACTTCCATGAAACCCAGTGTGATCAGTTAATTCATTCCCTATGATGTGTTATTTGTTTTTGTGGTTTGAGTCAAGCTAGCAGGAGTGAGTTGTTGGTAATAAACAGTGCCTATAGTCAAAGTCCTTTCTACCTCTGGTGCTGTTTTCCCTAATCCATTGTTTTCATTGATTCAGATGAAATGGAAATTGTTGATGTTTTGTTTTTGTTTTGGATTCTTCTAAGCTTTTTGGTGTAAAATCTTAAAAAATACTCTTGTGTTGTTGTGCTTATTTTATCTGATTAGGTACTTGTTAAGTGGGGGTTATTTATATTTTGTGGGTATCACCTGTTATCCTTTCTTAAAGTTAAAAAAAAAAAATTATTTTTCCTAAAATTACTGCGCATATTTTGAAAGATGAAGATTTCAACATGATAAAGAGTTCATCAGTGTCATGAACATTAGTTTTTTTATGATCATATGCATCAAAGGAGATATTTTATTCATACAATTATAATATTGTACTGTTGGATGTATTCAGCACTTGTGACCACTTGCAAATTATACATGATTTTTTTATCTGCAGAGCCAAATAAAGTTGTGGCTTTTTGTAAAGTCCTCGACAGACAGGAGTGATGTATAAAATAGATTGGAGATAAAATCTCCATCTATTTGTGTATTCATCATAATATTGTGCTTGTCAATTGCCTAGCAATTATTGTCATTTTAGTTTTCAACAAAAATGTTCAGGGTAACTTAAATTAATCAATTAAATTGTAAATGTGTGGTATGCTTGAAAAAAGAAAGATGTTTTTGCCATGTGTCATCACATACAAGTCAGCTAAAATGGAAGCCATTACCGACTGTGTGATCCAAGATTGAGTGCTATGCTATTTATCGCTACAAATCATATTCACAATTTGATTCATATGTCAATACTAGTTGATTTCAATGGATAATTTGACCTTCAAATTGCTTATGTAATACATAGCTATTTATTTATAAATCACCGGTTCTTTAGGGTATTTATGTGCATTGAATGAAAACTTTTATTCAAATAACTTAGGTGAACGTTTTGTAATTTTATCACCCTGCAAAATAATTTGAACATGGAATTTTTCTATTATTTTAGGACATCAAAATTTGACTAATGTGCCCTGACATATGGTAATTACTTTCAAGCATTTTGTGTATCCATTAATGTTTGTGCATTCTTAACATCATGGCCTTTTGAACAATGACTTCAAAAATATATTGCCTCTGTTATTACAAATTAGTAAGGGCTAAGTGACTGTGATAAATCATAAATTCACCATAGTGTGCTTTAACATTGATGTGCTACCAGACTTTTAAAAACGGATAATTTATTGTTCCAGCCAATTTTGGCTGTTTAGTTTTAAAATTTCAATTTATAAAAGGTTGTTTTCGTTGGAAAAATAATAATATGACTTTTTTCTGGTCATTTGAAATTCCTATATTCATCATTAAACTGTACATATGAATTTTATGCAAAGAATTCACATTTATTTCACTAAAATGTGATGTTACAAGAAACATTTTCATTGTATTGCTCCTTTATGTAACAATTAAACTGCATTTTAAGCTACAATGCTGCCATTGTTAAGTTCAGCTGTGAAATCTAAGTATCTATTATGGTTACCATTTGGTAGTACAGTTCATTTTTTGTTTATTTTGATTTTCTATTCACATTTGCATTTTCCTTGTCATTCCACAGCTCAAAGGCTTCTTGCCGATTTGTTTTTTTCTGCTTTTGGCTTTCTGGTGTTCATCTTAATCTGCTTAACAGTTATCATATGTGGAGTATGAATGAATATAGAACATTTTTCTAATTTTTGATTGTGAAGCAAGTCTTAAATTGACTGGTAAAAGTGTCATTTTAAGTCTCATTAAGACAGTTTTTGTGATTCTAGTTATATTCATAAAAGACAAAAATGGATATATTTTAATTTGGTTTTATTTGTAAAACACTGTCTGTGATATGGTTGAAGTTTAATGTAAGAATTAAAGACAAACAGCATTCCTTTTGTGACTTGGTGTCTTTCCTGGTTCAAATAGATTTTAATGGATTTTCAGCTGAGGTGAATGCTGTCTGCGTCTGTCATAAAATTCATATCTTGAAGTCCACACTTTTGTAATGGATTTGTGTACTCAATATTTACTATTGGAGTATTGCATATTTTTCAATGTTACATATCTAAAAAATTTTAATATTTTTGTGATTACTCTCATCTTCATCTTTCTTAATAGAATCTTTTACAATTTGTTGTTCCCATTGGTTTTGTTATTTTATGAAGGATTGTTTAATTGGTTTGTTAATTATTTGAATTTGCTTTGCAATATTCTTTGGTAATGTTTTTTGTGCTGGAAATAAATTTCAGTTATATATGTTGTTTTCACATCCTATTGTTATTTCTCTGCTTGCCATTTTGATTTTCATCAGTTACCATGAAATGCTAAGTTTAATCACATCCAAAATAGTCAGTGATGATTATGAACTGTCTTGATAAGCATAATTTTGGATTTGAAATGCCTCATAATTTAAACTTTTGTGATCCAACTTCTCATATGGAATACTGCTTGAATTTGGTGTCAAGATAAATAGCAGTGAAAAAAAATTAAGTACACATTGTAACTGAATATTTCTGCATTTGTGATGAACTACTGTTGTTCAGTGTTTTGTAGCTGAATATGAATTATATTATTTGTTTGATACCAAAGGATAATTGGAAAGTACGAATTAAATATATTGAGAAAGACTTGCTCTAATTATTTTAGTTGTAATATTTAATCAATGAGACAGGTTAATTCAGTATACCAATTATCAATTTTTCTGAGGTTGTTCCTTAGGAACATGTTAATGCGAATTTCATAATGGCTGTGGATATATATGGATTTTAAATCATTTGATGGATCAAAGAGTAATAAGTGGTGTAAGTGCATTTAATTATTAATACTACATGTTGATTTTATCATCGTATATGGAGACATTTTGTTGTACATGAATGATTTCATTGTAGTAGATAAGCATTAAATTTGAACATTCAGCTACTGCCAACAGTTTCAGCATGTCGTATTTCCAAATTATATTTTATAGCTAATAATGAATTATAAATCATTTGATGGAACAAGCATTAATAAGTGGTGTAAGTGCATTTAATTATTAATACTACATGTTGATGTTATCATCATATATGGAGACATTTTATTATACATGCATAATTTCTTTTTCGTAGGTAAGCATTAAATTTGAACATTCAGCAACTGCCAACAGATTCAGCATGTCGTATTTCCAAATTATATTTTGTAGCTAATAATTTGCTGGGTAATTGTAGGTTTCATGTGGTGGGGCAAATTATAACTAATTGCATGCTTTGCAGACATAGCATCGGCTACTTTGAATTGCATCATCTACAGTGATGCCATACTGCATTTAAAATCTAATATGCATGAAACATTTTATTTTTCCAGCTTTAACATGACCTAATCGTAGGTTTTTGGAGGATAAGTGCCTTAATTAAGCTTTGTAATGGTTTCTTGACCCACAGCTGTATAGTTAGATAACATTATAGATAGATCAAGGTGCTCCTAAGACTGAGGTCTTTTCACATATACTTTAAAATTCACAATACTGAATCCTAAGAATTTATTTACCTAATGTTGAATTATTTAAAATTGAGGCTAAAGTTATAGTGCGCACAATGAGAAAAGATTAAAATCTTAGCAACTTAGAGATGGAATTATGAAAGCACACAATCCATTCCTAGTTGTCAATTGGGTGTTAAGTGAAACCACTGATTTGTTTAAGTCCAGTGCATGCATAAAACCTGGTGATTGTTAATGTGTAACCCTCATTGTGCTGTAAGTCTCACCTGGTACTGATTAAACCAGCGGTGCTCAACCTTATTTTCAACATGCACATTTCAGTGTGCAAAATAGATTCTTCCATGTGTTCACAGGTATTTGGGTGTTCTCTTATGTTGACACCATGTATCACATCATAAAAAACAGTATTGTGTTTGACGATGTTAAATGTTTTTGATTCTTTTGTACTTCAAGAGATTCCTTCTGTTGTGCATTTCCTTCGGGCCCACTTTTAAAATCCCTAGTGTATGATAACTACCACTATGTATGGGATATCAATCTTCAAAATTTGACCAGCACTGTGGTTGAGCACCCAATAATTTTAAGTCCAGAAAACCATATGTGTTACATCTCTCACACCCTTTGTTCTCTGCCCTCTCCCCTTTCCCATTCCTCCCTGACACTTGCCCTTTCTCCTTGTGGACAGGCATGATCATCATACCCTCAAACCAGATCCCAAGCAGCCGTCGAAGTGTCAACTGCCCTGTATGTGGACGCTTAATCTCTCAGAGGCGCAACCTAAAGCAGCACATGAGGACTCATTCAAATCAAATGGAAGCTGCGACGGACAGAAATAAGTTAAGGCCTTTGGAGGGGACAATGGCATGGTTGGGCGATAACCCCACAACGCGACCCTTGTCCACCCAGCACCTGTACCCTGCTTCCAAAAACAGTGACTACTTAGGGCAGAATCCTGGTCACAGAAGGGCATGGTTTGTTCCAGAGAGTGACAAGAGGGAATGCGAGGAGTCAGGGCTGTTTAATAACTCAAATGTGCAAAAGGATGGAGTTTTGAATAGTTCCTTGCTTTTGCTTAGCGATTTGCCGCAAGTGACAGGGGAGGATATTGAGAGTGATCAGTGCAATGTGCCAAATGACAGTTGGTTAGGTGGTGCAAAGCACATGGAAAATGAGGCAAAGAATGTTAGTAATCCAGTGTTTCCAGAAGAGTGGTATCTTCAGAGGGATGCATCAAGTGCTAAAAAAATTTGAGTATGTGATATTTATTTAAAGGTGGAGTTCTTTCCCAGTGAGGCCAGACATGAGGTGATTTCCCCCCCAATCAGCAGGCCATCTTTTAATTATGCTACATATTGTACCTGTTAACTTCTAATGTGCCAAATATTATTTACATCCTGTTACCAAGACTTCTTAGAATGCATTCTTAACATTTTCTCTCCACTCCTATTCCTCTTATCTACCCAAGACACTTTTGACCTATCCCGTGCACTGATGTGTCAGTTGTGCCATAAATATCCAAATTTTCCAAGGTCCAAACAAGCATACATATGTTGATATCAACCACCATTGAGAAAGTTGCATGGGTAATAATTTTTTTGTAAAAAATGAACATGTTAGGAAGTTTTCTTATGTGCAAGTCTGTGGACTGCACTTCCTTTATTCCTTCATATTTTTATTAGCCTTCATATTTAAGAGCCCCTGTCTTAAGGATTACCCTCAGACATTACTATCCTTGTTTCCTTTTTTCCTTTTCAAACATGGAAGTCAGTTGTTGTATCACCATCACTAAGTTGATTGCTCGTATTTGTGGTGTATCCAATCATCAACAAGCAGAAGCTTTTTTGCTTCCTCATGCTGTTTTGTGAATCATGGGTTGAGCACCCCTGGAATGTAACAATATTCCCAGTGTTGTGTCTGTGACCCTGTGTTCTCTTGTCTTCCTCATCCTGCCCCTTTCCTTTTCTCCTCCTTGTGGACAGGAACGATCATCATTTCCTCCCATCACATCCCGAGCAGCCGACAAAGCACCAACTGTCCTGTGTGTGGGCGGTTTATAACACAGAGGCGCAGCCTAAAGTCACACATGAAGACACATGCAAAGCAAGCAGAAGCTCTGGTGGAGAATAGTTGATTAAAATCTGTTAAGGAGTCCATGGTGCAGCTGAGCTTTAGTCATCAAAGTACCTTAGTTTCTTCACAGAAGTATCCTGTTTCAAAAACAAAAACCCAGTAGGGTCTGACATTGGTTTCCAAGTGGATTTGTTTCATCCAGAAGGTGGGATGGAACACAATTGGGAAGAAGGGTTACTTGATGAGTATGGAACGTCAATGGATAGAGTGTGAAACATTCCAACAATCTAGTGATTGCAAGTTATTATTGAATGAAGAAGTGAAGACCATGAAGCAGGTAGTAGTGATGACAACATTCCTAGTATGGTGACTGGCTCAGTGGTCCAATGTAGTGTATGCAATTTTTTTTGGTAATGTAGGTGTGTGGAGAGAACCTTATAAGGATATGGCCTTGGATTTGGAAAATGTTTAAGCAAATTTGGGATAAAGTAAATCTGGATTATAAATTTCAGATTACTGAAGAGTATATCCTCATTAGATCTTGGCATCATCATATTATTTATTCAAACTCATTCAAATCAAATTCAAACTTTTTATATTGAGAGCAATTTAGATCTGAAGAATGGGTCTCTAATTTACTTCTCCAACCTATCTAGGGTTAGACATCCTGATACCCTTATCTTATGTGAAGTAAGTGTAAATGTGGATGTGGCAGTCTAGGGGGTAGAGTGCTGGGCTGCAGAACAGGGGGCTCTGGTACAATTCTGAGTGATTCCTCTGGGTACACTCAGCTTCGCCCAAGCTGTGATTTTTTTGGGTACCAGATCTTTCTGGTTCTGGGAAACCATAAGTGCCCCAGGGAAGGACCCTGGCCCCCCTACCCTGATGTGTGAATTTCACATGTCATTGGACTTAGTATTGGGTGAGTTCTCCTCTTATCTATCACACCTATCTTGGAGTAGTTTACTCTGGTTAGGTGAGAATGTCTCCTTAAGGGAGTGGAATGAACAGATTAGTATCAGTATTCAATGTAAATATATTGGCAGCTTTGGGTTTGTGATATTTTACCAAAAAAAACCTGAATAGCCATTGTTTTACCAATAACCATAAAGACAGTCTCACATGTACTCCTGTTCTGTTGTGGTTTACTTGTCAAATAATAAGGTCATAAAACTTATTTCCTTAAAGTTATCCAAAATTATATTTACTCTTTAGTTCAATGTATTTCTAGGTGAACTAAATTTAGTGTTCTTCTGGAGTGGTTAGCTGCGATAATTTTTGCAGTGAATTTGAAATCATTAATTGCCAAATGGTATAACTTGCGAGGAGTTTTGAGTTCTTTCCGCATTGATTTATCCTGGTGAATGTCCATTTGAATCATTATCTAATCACCACTGAACCCTTTGCGGCAGCTTTACCTGATGTCATTATATATTCACTCCATGAAAATGTTATATATGGCTGTTTTTAGATGTGTATTGGCATTGGTATCCAAGCATCATCTGAAATCAAAAGCAAGGTTGAAGAATAAAAGCCAAAGCTATATCATTGCCAACAGCTGACGTTGATTTAGGATGGGGAAGTAGGATTATCATCCAAAATTTCAGTCATTTCTTTTTTCTTATGAAAAATGTAATAGTTGTTAAAAGTGATCTTAAAAAAAATTTGAAGGTGCAATCTTGTTTTTCTAACCAGATTGTATCAACTGGTGTTTTATTTTGTATATATCTTTGTAATGAGACATTTTTTACAACATATTAAATATGTTACACAAAGTGTTTAAATAGAATTTTACACTATTTGAAATTAGGCATCAGAAAAAAAATTTACTTTGTAACCATTTTTATTTGTGATTATTGCTGTTTCTCCAAAACAAAAGGATCCTTTAAGCAAAAGACTTGGTGCCCAGAAGTGAATATGGCCAAATATAATTGGGACGGGTTTAAAGAATAGATATTAGAAAATATTTTGAACATATATTTTTTATCTGAAATATCTTTCAATCCTGCAAATTAGTTTCATAAAAGTGTTTTTAGAAATGCACTGCAGAAACTTCAAAACATTAAATGGCTTATTCACCATGAAAATTGTTAATTTGTGGTACCGTAATACAAGAAAGAAGAAATAATATCACTATTTCAAATGGGGGATTGCACTCCTATGATTACCTACCTTTTACACCTCT
Organism: Hetaerina titia; assembly: GCA_037158775.1. Classification (NCBI taxonomy): domain Eukaryota; kingdom Metazoa; phylum Arthropoda; class Insecta; order Odonata; family Calopterygidae; genus Hetaerina; species Hetaerina titia. The sequence continues at coordinate 48,211,772 of CM073772.1, read as the reverse complement.
TCTATGAAAGATGTTCATCAGGAAGTATCTACCAGTGCAATGACTCCTTCTGTGTTATTTACTGCTAAATGGCAACTGTAGTTAAAGGAAGATTTTGTGGTACAAATGTCCTTTCTAAAAATGTAGTGAGGTAGATTTCAAAAGATTCAAATCTTTTGATCAAATTTAGCCAATATATTTAAGTATTACTTGTGGTGATTTAATTTACGAGTTTTGTATTTTCAGAATTTTTTTAGCCAGGGTAGATTTGTACTCGACCATAGAATGTGACATTTGCACATTCAGGAGAGAGTGGGGCCAGATCCTTTCCCTGAGGTATACGGAAGTGTCTCAGAAATGTTTGGTCTCAAGAAAATTGTACTGTTTTTACCTTTAGATGGGATTTTTTAAATGTAAAATTAGGGTTTTGAACTGGTTACCTGGAAAGTAATGGCTTTGATTTCAATGGCTGTGTCCAAGAAGTATCATTCAAACTTGAATCCAGGACCTTCTAGTCTATAGCCGAGTGCTCAAACCATTTCTTTGCGTGACTGATGAGGAAATTGTTTAAACCAGTCTTCTTTCGAATAGGTTTCTTTTTCCATAAATTGAAAATTGAAGTGTTTTGATTTTTGGCTGGCATCAGGAAGTATAGTCCAGCCATCATGTTCAAGTCTCTTGGCGACTTCCACGTGATACATACTGCAGTCATCATTTTCTCTTTGAAGTGATCCTTGTTTTCATTTCATTCACTAAATTGTTTCCTTCCTCAACTTAATCTTTTACTGGTAGTCTTCGGCTAGGTCAAACTTTAATACAGAAGCATCCATTTTCTCAATATCTGGGATAAATTCTAAAGTAGCCTACTTTAAAAATCCCATAATTATCTTCCTATTTTTCTATAGACTAATCTAGAGTAATGTCCAAAATCAAAATTTCAATACTCATAATTAAGGCCCATGTTGAAATGTTCAAAATGAGGATTTGTAATTTGAATCTTTATTTGAATACAATGATATCTCGGAGCCGTTTGCAAAGCATTCAACTGCTGTATCAATGTAAGATAATTAATTTGAATGCTCTTTTACCTAATTTAGGCCAAAATGAGTTTGATCTTGTTTAAATCATAGCCGTAACTTATTTTTTTCTAGCACTGCTACCTTAAATAAGTGTAATCTTACATTTCATTTAGAAGTGTACAATAGCAATTTGAATTCAGGTTATTTCTTATAGTTTGTGTTATCTCATTTTTCTCTATGTTGGTGAAGTTGCAGTAATTTAAATTTTTCATGGAACAGAAGGTAAATTATATTGTTGAAACCATTTCACTCTTTCTTAAAATGAGTAGGTGAGTCAAAAGAGTCAGTGACATGAGTTAGCATGGTGCTGAAATGACTATTTAACCATTATTTGTAGGAAATCCATGTGAGGTTTGGTTGCCAGGTTAAAATTTTTAGCCTTTATTAAAAAACCTTGGATCTCTCATAACATAATCAAAAAACAAATTTTCTTGATGAAAATTATCACAATTGATAACTTTTATCTAGAAATGTCACTTGTCTTTTTACCATTAAAAAAATTGCAAAATTGATGTCATAGACATTATTCTGGATCAACAGGCATCAAAATAAAGTCAACACCAGAATAATAAATTTTGTTTCCACACATTTTTTGGAGTGGAATTCCTAAAAAATAATCCCTAATTCATCAGCTAACATTTGTATGCCACCAGCTTTGACCTTGTTCTTAAAACATTAAATAAACACTTGGTCACACTTCACCACTGCCTCACTTAAATGTTATGCAAGAGGCTTTGCCCTTTAATGAACACAAAAACATGAGCAATTACCTTTCACCCTAAAAAATGTGTGTAGCGTTACACTTAAATAAATGAATCAGATATGCCATGCTATTGTCTGGTAATCCATACATTGCCATTCAGTTTCTTATGAGAGCAAGTTTTAATAATTGATATGAAAAATTTGCATCACAAGGTGAAATAAGTATTCAGCTCTATATGATGGTAAGGTCAATGAAAAGGGAAAAAAATATTAACCATTTTCCAAGTACAGCAGCTGATGGAATGACATCATCCTGCCTCCTATGTCAACATCTAAATGGTGGTGTAATCTTCCACACTTTGGCCAGATAGAATTCCCATAGTTGCCACAAAATATTACTTGTATAGATGAACATAGATATTTTTCCTAATCACCACTATCTAGTCACCATTCATCCTAGTACATTCATTACCATGTTTCAACTTCATTGACGATGGTCAATCTCTCATGGCACACTTTTATGGTTAGGTCTTGCAGTTCTGCAATTATGATTTTGTTAGATTATAAGAAAGAGCAGGAAGAGAGAAAGGTTGTACAACCACAACTTATAGCAGACTCCATTTCTCTTCATCAATTGTCAGACTGTGGCAGGAGTTGGTTTAACTTCTTTCATCAAATTTTATGCATATTCACGTGATTATTACCTTCATGAAAAGGGTCTAAACAGAGATTTATGTCAAACCTAATATTTTGGGGACTACAATACTTACACAATATCACTCTTCCCTTGGAAAAGTATAACAGATTTGCTTTAGTACAAACTAATAGTCTTTCAGTTTTGTCATGAGAGTCTTGTGCTTTGTCCGACTAAAATTATTTCCCAAAATAGAAAATTTTTTATTGGTCACAGGATCTGGTCACAGTGAACAAACTTTATCAACATCATTGCTATTTTGCTGATGATAACCACACAGTCCACAAATTCACATAATTTTTTATGGCCCAGACTGGTCTCCACATAAATCAATGCAGAAAGAACTTTACATTCTCAACCTCAGTAATATATGCAATCTCAATAGCAAATATAAATAAGGAGCAGATATTTATTTTATATTTACCCAGCTTTCATCAAAAACTAAAGGTTAATGTTTATAATTATTCATTTATTCTTGATAATCATTTGTTATTAAGATGAAAGCTAATTTCAGTGGAACAGCGCAGTATTTTTGGAATGAGTGGTTCTTTAATCATGTAACATGACACTAGATGTTCATTGATCTTGGTACATTATTTCATTTTAATGGTGATTTATACCTCTTTGAAATTTTTTTCTCTTGGAAACTAGAAATGCAGATAATACTGATTCAGATAATACTGCTTGAAATATAATTATCTGCTAAAAAAATATTGTTACAATTCTCAATAATGAGAAAAAGTAAATCTCTCTCTCCTTGGAACCATTTGTCACACTTTCCACATCAACACTAGACTCCTTCAATGCATCTGAATTGCTTTCAAAAAACAATGTCTTTGATTTCTGCTTCATTCCTTTGCATTTGGAAACTATTTCCGAGGAGTAATTATTTCCTAGAGAAATTATTCTCTGTACTTTTATTTACTCAAAAATTGAATGCACATTACTATATAGTGACTTCTGACCACAAAATCTGCAACCAGCGTGAAAAAAAGATGGCTAAGAATAATTAGTACTTTATGATCATTAAATCAATAAGGCATATGGTGTTCTGTTCATCATCTTCTCTGGTCATCCTGTTGGCCTCAATTACAACTGATAATGTATTTTTACCAAGTCTCCACTTGGGGCACATTCTACCAAAGCATCAATTTCTGCTCTCTGAGGCATGTTTAAGTTCACTTGAGTTTTTTTTTTAACTTGCTAGTGAAGGGAGTTTCTGAAAATCCCTCAGACTCAATCCTAACTCTCAGCCAACTCTGAAACAAGGTTGATCATGGCAGAGAGAGACATTTGATATACACTTGTATGATTTTGGGCAATCATTGCAGAGAGAGGTTAAACTAAAAACTTGGTATTTCATTTCTGTTAAATTCATTCTTTTTTATGCAATATATACATGCCAGAAAGGAAAGTTCTATTTAGTATGTATAGTAAGGATTTTTAACGTACCGGTACAACTGGTTCTTTACTTTGGTATTCCACTATGAACTAACACCTCTATGCCTTCACTTTAAATTATGAAACTCAAATTTTAATGTCTGATAATAAATGAAAGCTTTTAATGGAAATGATTGTGTGTGTCCAACACATTTAGACTTGTCATATTCATCAAATATACCAATATTTTAAATTGCTTCATTTTAATGATCACGGAGAGGTGCATTTAACATCTTAACAATTGATGCATCTAACTTATACATATGAATCCAAATTAAGTGCATATTTCACAAATAAATTTCCACCCCAAGAATTTTTCTCTGGTTTCCCACTGGGTCAGGTTGATGAAATGCACCGATGTTTCGAAGGCTGACTCTGCCATCGTCTTCTGGGTGAATCACTTCACCCTGAAGACGATGGCAGAGTCAGCCTTCGAAACGTTGGTGCACTTCATCAACCTGACCCGGTGGGAAACCCGAGAAAAATTCTTGAATACCATATGCCGGGAAAACCTGAGATTCTTCAAATTTCCATCCCATCTCACGAAAATCAACATAATTAAACACACTAAAATGATAGTTCAGAAAGACCATCTTCTTTGGAGAGAATTTAATCTAATAGGTAAATAGAATGAATCTCAAATAATACCTCTTGCAATGCTTATTTAATTGAAATCATTAAAAAGTACACACATTCATTCAGTAGTGATATAAAAATGTTATATTACATAAATATACTGAAATAATTACAAAACTTTCTTTAGAAAAAATGTCCCTGCTGATGTCACAATAAACAACACCAAGCAAGTTACTTATTTATAGAGGGATTCAAAATATTGATTTCCAACCTGACAACATCTTTAAATATCTTACGTTAAATTACTTTCAGGCAGTAGTCTCTTTGAAACAAAATAATAGAATTGGAGGTAAAAGCATCAATTATTTACAAACAATATTTGTAATTATTGAAACAACTAAAAATTAATTAAATACCCACATTTTCATTTGGCTTACAGCTTCTGATATGAAAAGCTTAAAAAGAAATATAGTACAACAATCAAGTGTCGTATGTTTTCCACTGCATAAATAAAATAGGAAAAGTCTCTGTAAAAACAAAATGCATATGCAACTTTCAACCTCACTTATTGACATTCTAACTGAGCCCTGAATGAACACATAATTTTTGAGAGTTGCATAATTTTATTTCAAAAGTGAGACTTACATAATGTCTTCTCTAATAACCTTAAAATGAAAACCACAAATCCACCCCAAATTGTACTGCTGACAGCAATAATAAAAGCACCCACATTGCACTTAGCGTTTTCAATACTGTTACGCTGTCATTGTTCACCACCATTTGCTCCTGAAAACAAAGAAAGGTAGTGAATAAATATCATTGGGAGGATTAAATAGTAGAAGAAAATCTGATAACATTTTTTTGGGAGGCTATTATGAAATGCAGCTGAAAAGAGTTAAGTTCACTATCTTAAATTATTCCCAGCCTTCCTAAAGAATACCACACGCAGTTCCAGTGACATAATTGCTAACAAAAAACACTAAGCTATTGAGATGCAATATCATGAAATGAAAAACTTCATATTATGTTATGCCTACAAAATTTACTGCAGACATTTCCAAGTTAAGATATATTCCCAATCATCAAAATTTCAAAGGGTTATTGAAGGTGACAATTTTTTTATTTGAATCTTGAACTGGAACAAAAAAATACTTGCCAGTAACTCTATAAACACAGCTGGAAATTACTTTCTTTCAAATATAACTTTTTGTTTCCTTTATCCTACCAGTATCATGTAAGCTTTTTAATGTGGAGAAAGAAATGGTAACAGGGGCATAGGAAGGATTGGAAGAAGGAATGAAAGTAGGTGACGAATTGATTGAATCATATTATTAATGGATGGTCAAACTTAGTCTTTAAGCATCAAAAGGATAATCGTCATTACGAGCACATTTAAGAGCTAGCATGATAGAAATGGGATGAAAATCAATCATAGGAAAAGAAAAAATTCTGAATAAAGTAAAATCCTTGGTTAAACATTGAGGTCAGAGGGCAGGTAGCCCGTTATATTTATTCAGATTATGTTTTCAACAAACATAGGAAAAGCAGTGAATACATTAACAGTAGAATTGTTTTAGGCAAAGAAGGTTTTGCAAAGAGGGCTGATTACAGGGACCTTAAATAAAGATATGAAGAAAACCTGAAGAATACCTTGACATTGACCATATAAATAGAATTGTAGTTTGGTATGGCTATGGAATTTTATCATTAAAGCAGGAGAATACACAGAGACTGGAGGCTTTTGAGATTTGATCTTGAGGAGGATTGAAAAAGTAAAATGAACAGAAATTAAAATAAATTAAGAAGTGCTAGGGATACAACGATTTTGGGAGAAATGTGAAGAAAACAGGAAGTGATTTAGAGTACTGAGGAAAAGTACATGCTGAGCGCAGTAAATGGTAATGGAATATTAATGACTGTGACATAGGGAGTAATGTTGAATAAGTGAGGTAGAGGGATGAAAAGATAAAGAAATTATACAGAAAGAAGGCTGGCAAGATGTATGCAAGGTTAAAAAAAATGGTTTATCGCGATGCATGGTTTCAAAGTACCAAGCTACATGCTATTCAAAGCTTGGAAATGTGGAACAACTTAGTCCCTGGGTCCATCAGGAACCAATCTTGACCAGTAGACTACTAATTATAATAATACACTATTACACAATGGATAAGATTACATCCAAACAAAAGTGCTTACCTGATGATCATTGTCTTGACATTAAGGATGATTGCCAACCATCATCTTAGATGTCACTAACTGTCCATATCTTTGTGTTGCAGTCTTGACCAACAGAGACAATCATATCATTACTTAACCATGCAAGGCGAGTGATTTGGCTTTGAGGATGGGCATCTGTGAATTTAAAAAATTCATCGAAATCAAAAATGGAATTAATAAAGGTTTATCTCCTATTACAAGTAGATAGAGGACCAAAATAACCTTATTCTTATGAGAGTGAATTAATTATAATCAAGATGAAGAAGCCACACCATAAAGTATGATTCTAATAATTCTACACATTGTATACAGATTATTTTATTTTCTCAAATGCATCTGTTTAATTAATTACTATCATACATGCACATTTCTTGACAAGAAATTAAGAAGCGCATCAAGTAAATGTTAAAAAAAACAGGAATTGGATAAAGGTTATAAATAAGATTGCAGAACCTGATAACGAAATTTTTAAAAGGTATGCTGATAATAATATGTACAAATTATTAAGTTCACAAGGATTTCGGTATTCATTCTTACATTATGAACTTGAGATAAAATATGATAGCAGATTAATAAAATTTCACTTCTGCAAAAACTTACTTTTGATTATGACATGCTTAGCTGGGCTTTGGACACTCCATATAATAATAGTTGTATCTAAGCTTCCACTAGCTACAAGGAGAGAGTTTGGAGACCAAGCAACAGTGTTGACCCGAGCATTGTGGAAGCCCCATTCTTTGTTATGAGCAAGCTGAAAAGAAAATAGTTAATACATTTTATGACAACTGCCATCACACAAATATTAACTTCTTGATTTACTAACAATATGAGTATCATTTGTTTTACATTAATTTTCCTGCAAGAAGAAGTTTAAATTAAATCACCTGACCTCATCAGTAACAAATAATCATTAGATTAATTTTCCAAACATAGTAAATATAATTGGAATACCCAAATTAAAGCTGCAAGGAAAAAGAGTACTTCTGGGGTATATATGAATTCAGTATTGATTTAAGCTCCACTGCATCAATTGGACTAGGTAACCATTGAATTGCTTGGCATAAGTGAATTTTTCTGATTAAAACATCTAAATAATGTCACTCATTATTGACTTGAATTGTGAAATGACTTTTCAAAAAGGATGAAATGTGCTAACCTCATCTAGGAAGGCTCCCCAAGACTAAAATAATTTTCTGAACCTATTGAAACAACTCCATGAAAAATGGAAATTATATCTAAAATTAAAATATTTCTTGTGTCTAACTCAACATCAATAAATAGCAAATTTTTCCTGCAGCAGTTTAAAAATAACTGCTTCTAAAACCATAAGACATTTCTCATACTTGTTGAATAGTTTGAGGTTATAAATACTTTTCAAAAAATAATTATTAATTTCTTAAATCTGAATACATGCAATATGAGGGGCAATTTACATATCCCATGCTGTCATACAAAACCTACCATTAGAAATATCAATACAAATATTCTATCATGACACAATGCGAATTAGCAAAATAACACATATTATGAGAAACGGAAGTTTTCCTTAGCATGCAGGTGACCTACCACCACTATCACTAATATTATTAGATGAAAAATATTGCTTGCCTACTTGAATTTTACTCCTATTTTACACATGTACAGGGTATTCTTTGTCAACATTTGATGATAGAGTAACTGAGCTTTATTGATATATGAGAATGTCATTCATTTCCACATTTACCTACTGTATAGTTCCATGAAAAATTGTCTACAACACCTTTAGTCAAAATTAGAAAATTTTCCTGTGTCTTGGTATGCATGCATATGTACTATTTCTCCATGGAGTAAACCTGTTTTTGTAATCTAGTTTTAGAAGTTGAAACAGTAAAAAAGTGAGACATTCAAGAGCAAAAAATGATTCTTACAAACAGCCAACGTAATGTTGTGCAATATCACATGATTTGAGAGAAAATCGCATCAATAATCTAGATAAGAGTCAATGACCTTGAAATCAGCGGTGATAACTAATGAAGGTTATGTTGTCCTTCAAATCATCGTTAAAAAATAATATCACATAAACAGGGAATTCAATCTCAGTGGAACAATTTGTTTTATTCCGATACATTTGAAGGGATTTATCAGCGGTTTGGATATTATTTTCTAAAACACATTAGCGAAATACGAATTGCCGATTTATTTAGCGCTGATGATGAATTAGTTGAGTAACGCGCGCTTCCACAAAAATCATGTTCCCGCCAATGGGCAACCGATAACACTTGACGGACAACGCGTGCGTGATCTACTTTCCTATTACGGTCAAACTCTATTACAGCAGAAAGTATTCCATATATGGCACACTAGTGAAGCCATTGGACGTTTATGGCCAATCAAGTCGCAGTACATGTTCATGTTTGTCCCGAAAATATCAGCCGGATGGAGAGTGAAAGAGCAGCGAAGGTATGACCGCGGTAAATAAATAGGTAACGATGTTCACCACAATGTTGAGCGTATAGTTTCGTTAAAATCACAGATGAATTCAAAAGCGCTCGAGAAAAATATTTCACGAAGTTTTCAGATGTTATGAAAAAGTACACGAGGTTTCATTCTATACCCAAATGGATCTCACCACTAAATTTATGGAAAATTATAGAAAGATCAATCATGCAATTCGATCTGTGGGAGATATTCGATCAAATGCATCAGCTTCATGCGATTCATTTTCTTGTTCTATCTCAGTCACATGCATTCTTGGCTACCCTAAACCCACTTTGTAACTAAAAATATCTTGTGCCAGGGCTCTTCTCCTTCCCCCCCCCCCCAAAAAATACGCTGCGTCCCTTCAACTACGTAAGCTTTCCAGATTCTTAATAAAACAACAAAAGCATGAGAAATTTAAGAAAGGCTGATCGCTGGCGGAATGCGTGGCCGTTGAATATCCTGAACGTGCTGACAACTTGATTTTCTTGATCGATTCTTCAATTAATGTCGGGATTCAACAGCCTTCTTCGGTATCAAAAGTTAAGTCCGAACGAAAAGAATGAGCTAGTTACCACATGCACCGATTATTTGCTGTTACGAAGGGGAATACTGTAAAACAATATTGTCTTGGGTTTTAATGTAGCTTTAACGCAGTCATTTGAACACGAAGATATGAATTGGGTTTTGTGTACCTAATACATATCTATATACCGAGATACATTTATACAAGTCCATGAAATTTCTTACCCATGGCTCGCTTAATCATCTAAGCATGAAAATGTATACCATCTTAACGGCACGCTAATAAAAACTTTTCTGCTGCCATTAACTTTTCTAATTACATGTAATTACCATCCCTGTTGTTTATACTCATCAGGTTGAAAATCTATAGTATTATATAACTGCATAACTGTACATTATATAACAAACTACAACAAGCCGCTGTCATGCGATCCATAAAAAGTATTTTCAAGACAGTACAAAAATTACATTGACATTAACAACATTATAAATACTCACTTCTTTCTTCAGGTCCAAATTGTTAGAGGATAGAAGTGAAATCCAACAATTTAATGCAACTAAGATGGGATCATTGATAGTAGAATATATGACAAGCACAAGTTATACATTCATTTGATGCTAAATGAATGGGTTAGTTAACAGGGAGACTCACATGAAATTCATAAGTTAATTGAACATAAATATAAAGAAATCTCAAGTGTTTTGTTAATTTAAAACCCAATATTTAGGGGTTTTTTTAACATTTGATCTTAATAAGGCTAAGGGCTATAGCTACATATTCAATATATGCATTAAATATCTCAAATCCAAAATTGCCAGCTTCCAATTTTAATTTGAGCAATTCGTACATTTACAAACAAGACGCCTTTCTTACCTGATATTCAGGAACTTTGTAGAGGATCACTTTTCTGTTAGCATCACAAGCAACAAGATATGCTCCATCAGGTGAATATGCACAGTCGGTTACTGGTCCCAAATGCTCCAACTCTGTCTTCGGACTTAAACTTGTGCCAACTAAACAGTAGATGTGAACCTAAAACAAAGAGTAATAATTAAAAAATTGGACATGTTGTTTTCCTCTAACAGACTTTCAACCTCAACTACAACATTCACTGCATTTTTAAATCAGGAAAAATAATGCTATTTGAAATGGATAAAGAATTATAATATTTACAATAACTTGTCACAATTAATATATTCTTACCTTATTATCTCCCGTTCCACCTATAGCTACATCTGGATGTTCTGGGTTCATGGACACACAAGATGGCTCAAAATCTACTGGAAAACTAGATGCCTTTCTTCCATCTTGCAATGTTGCAATCTATGGGCAGAAAATTTTCAAATTAAATATTCTCTGACAATAACAAACTAACCATAGTTGTCAACCTGAAGGTCAGTTTCAGAGGTGAGGATAGAGATCACCTAGTATTTAGCCCAATGGCATGTGAAAATTCATACATCAGAGTTGGGGACCCAATTCACATCCCTGTGCCACCTATGGTAAGATCTGGTCCCTGAAAAATCATACAGCTTGGGTGAAGGTCAGGGTGCCCAGAGGTGGCATCCAAAATTGAACCTAGGCCACACCACTCTGCCCACTGGACTACCACATTACCCTTTTTCAATATCAACAACATTTAATAACTTTTCTGTTTACCTTGTATTTCATCAAGCAAATACATCTAATCTCCCACCATATTTAAAATTCAACAGTTTGTCTTCCTCTATTATCAACTTATTTTCTTCATTCTTTTCTATTCTGTCAATGCAAGGCCATTAAACATCTGATCATCCTCTTGCCTTTAACCTCAGGTTAAGGAATCATACAAGAGTTTGCTACACATTAATGCCCAGTAGTTTTCTCTTATGTCTTCACCTAGCATACTTTTTGTCAAACTTCTCCTCTCTACTTATTCTTAAACAGCTAATTAAATTCCTTCCGTAAGATCCTAAAGACCACACCCATTTTCCTCCAAAATATTCTTCAAAAATGCCACTCACTAATACAGTCCCTTCCACAAGTCTAGAAGTGACATTCCTGAAAATTTGTTATTTTTAAGGAATGTCACCATTATGTCACAGGAATGTCAAATATAATTATCTAATGCATTGACAACTATTTCATAGCTGCAATAAAAATAATTTCTGTTCAAGAAATAATTTTCTGATTAATAGCATGCCCTCATTTACCCTATACCATGCCCTAATTTACAGATATACAATCTTTCCATCCCATTATATATTCTTCTGCATGATAAATTCATTTTTTCCCAATCAGTTTCAAAATGTTATGCAATTAGTCTATATTCATGGAAGCATATACTCAGAAAAGAAACCTGACGATGGCTTTGTAAAATTCTACAGAATATTTACTTATTATTAACAGTACCTAGATAAATACATATTCATGGCATCCCAGTTTTACATTTTACTCTCTTGAAACCCTAATTTTTTTGACAAAAAGCCAACAGAGGCAACCTAAAGCCAATTTAAAGTAAATTTGATACCCATATCCTCAATTGAAAAGGACACGAAGGCAAACTAGTCCTGCCCAAAAAATGTTACTGCAATGTAAACCAACACAAATTTCATTCGATAAAGAGTAAGTATTATTACTACTAATATCTTTGCAAGTTTGCTTGGTTTCAAAATATAACATTAAGCACTTACTAGTGCCATGTAAATCACTAACACTGTCCATAGATAATTAAATTGTAGATTATCTTTAAATTCAGATTTTCTTTTGAATGCCTAAACTCTAGCCTTGACTGATGAGAAATATTCAACAAATAAAGATACAAAAGTTTATAGAAGACGAATGGAATCACCTCATTACATCACCTTACCTCAGTGACTGAAGCTGTAACTATCAGGTCACCCTTGACATCCATTCCCCTTGGTTGAGATGCTAACTTGATATCGGTTCTCAAATATGACTTCTGTTCAGCACTAAATTCACGAACAGCATCATCTATCCCACAAGTGAATACTGAATCACCGACGGCTCTCATTCCATTGATCTGGTTTCCATGACCATCACCAGAAACTCTCTCATTTTCCCCTGCAATAATTAAATATATTTACATACCAAAAATAACAGGAAATATAATTAACTTTATGTAGTATGTTAATCCATATAAACATTAGCAAACATTTTAATCAGAAAGGTACAATGTTTCTCATTATTTATTATCTCACTTCACACATTTTTGCCATAAATTGAGCTTAGCCGAACAAAACTCAAAACACTACTTGTAAGACAAGGGGAAGGATCAAAATTAATACTATCAATTGAAGATTATTGAACATCCTCACAAGAAAAATTCTTTCAATAACGTTAATTCTTCATCCCTTTCATATTATCCAAAACCCATAAATCTGTTCCTTCCTCTCCCCCAGTTACCCAAGCTACAGGTTTTTATCATAGTCCTTGACTTTGCACTACCTCTTGATATCTCCTCAATCTTCATTTTCTGCCTTCTTTGAATAACCTCTCTTCCCCATTTACAAAGCTTAACCGTTATGCATATTTAATATTTTCATCCTTCTTCAAGCTAACATTTGAAAAGCCTTCAATCACAACTCATTCCCTTTCCTCAGTGACAATGACTGCTCCTGGAATGGTCACATGTGCCAGATAGAAAACATAGGAAAACTTGACAATACAGTACCTGCATCTAAGTGAAGCAGCTGCAAATGTACATTAAAAATTAATGATGGAAAGCAACAGGAGACCAGTCAACTATTTTTCCTATGAATCAATAAAATTATGATGAATGGAAATGAAAAAAATGAATCCTAACACAAAAGTCCTCAACGGGATGTCGTGCCTTCAGCTACCACACAAAATCCTCATTTATTTCCCAATTTAACAACAGGAAAATGATGGCAAAGATGAGGACAGCAACTGTTAAAACTTAGTTTTGGAAATGTCAAGTTGACAAGAGCTTAGAAAACTTAGGGAATGCCAGGAAACTAAGTAGAAGAAAAGATGCTCAATTTGTGTCAAGTAAAATGACATGGCAGCAGAGATTTATGGAGTCAAAGTTATACAATAACTAAAAGCTGAAAGGTGGGATCAACATTGAGTATCTCAACATAAAATAGAAAATAGGGGAAAAGAGTAGCATAGAGTATGCAACTAATAAATTGTAGGGATGGAACAGTAGTGATAATCCAGCATACCTGCCCACAGGTATTATCACTTTCAAATACCTTTATGCATTACCCTTCATGTGGGCTCTGAACCAATCAGACAGCTCTGCTGCTAGGAGGTGGGGGCATGTTTCTAAGAGTGACAGATTAAACTCAACCTTGCCACCAGCACTCGATTTGAGATGCACATGGCAATGCATGCATACAATTTAGCAATTTTCCACATTTTTACTACTGCTTGATTATGTACTTTGTATAATATTCCATGGAAATCTCATGAGGAAGCAACTTTGTGGTCATATAAGAAGTCATCCAAGGTTACCAGATCAATTCAATGACAACAAAACAAAGATGGAATTAACCCTTGATTACCATTACTTGCACAGTAGGGTCTTCTAGTTAGGAACTTCATGGTAGTGGGGTTGTACAGAGAAATGATTTCCAAGTGGGCATTCGAAAACTACATTTATAACTGATGGTTGAGGCCGAGACTTTGTGGAAATCCATTGCGAACAGGAGTTTAGAAATAACTTTGCAGCTTCCACATAAAATATATGTACTTCATATTATGTTATTACATATATTCATTCATATTATTCATATGTGCTTCCACATATGTGGAAGCTGCAAAGTTATTTCTAAACTCCTGTTACATTTATAACTTTTCCTTGCTAAAAGGTGGTTATAAAGCATATCATTCATGTTCCTGGCAATAACCCCATTGGTTTGACAACAAAGGCAACTCACTGTCTATCACAAAGTTGTCTTGGCAAATTGTCTAGCAATCCTTAAAAATCTCTCAAATACATATCCTTCTGAGTTGAGGATGAAGAGAATTATGACAAGGGTAAAAAGTAGACAGGAAAGATAGAAAAACAAGGAAGAGTGACTGGAAAGGAAAGCAATGCATAAAAATGAGAAAATGGGAGAATCACAGAAAAAATAGGAATAAACAGAGGAAGCACTAAGGAAAAACAAACCAACCAAGGTAACTGATTCACTGCATTAGTAATGTACTAACTGAATTCACAATGATGATGTGATTTAAATTATCAAATAGCCATTTACTTAAATTACTGTAATATTTATTACCTGTAGCAGAGTTCCAAGTGGTAATGAAACCATCGTGAGATCCAGTGTATATTGTTTTTCTATCGGGACTGAGAGTTAATACTGTAATGGGTTTATTGTGGCCCTGAAATAAAAAATACATGATTTAGCAATTGATTAGAGGACCCTTACTGATCAAAATGCTATTTGAAATATATTTTCCTAGAATTCTTTCGTGAAGAAATCCATGGCTGAAGCTACATTATGGAACCCATGGCTAAAGGCTTCTCTTTATTAAAAATCTTAATTGTTAGGAAAATTAAAAATACTTTTTTCATTTCAATTCTTCATCATCACCAGTATTGGTTATCAATCTGTGGATGAGTTTGTTGCAACTCGCCAAACTATCCTGTCCCCTTTAAATCTCTGCATTCCTTCATAGCTCCTTACAACATTTTCCACTACCAGCATCTTTTAGTTCATCCCAGGCTTTCTCTATAATTCTTCCTGTCTATGTTTCATTCAATTATGCAATATCTTCAGTAAACTATTCTAAATCAAGATATCTCCAATCAATATTCCTTTCTTTTCTTCAGCATCCTCCATTCGCTTCTTTCTTTACTCATGCTGTGAAGTAATTCTTCAATTGTTACTCATATTATTTTCAGCAATCTCACATAACACCACATTTCTATCACTTCCATTCTTCTTTTCTCTGATGCAAGCCAAGTCTTATATCCATAGAAAAGTAGACTTCATAAGTAACTCCACTTCCTTGTGTCAGTGAAAAGTACCCTTTGCCATAAGAAAGCACCACTTCTTATAGAGTCACCTTCACCATTCTTATTCTGCTTATTATATCCCTCTTGCTTCTTCCATCATTAGTGATCCTGCTGCTTAAATAGCAAAACTCTTCCACATCCCTTGTTCCAATGCGTCTTTCCCTAGTCTTAGATATTTATTTCCTTCGTTAACTGCAGACTATTACCTTGGTTTTTAACCTTATTATCTTGAGTTTTAGTTGTTCTCTTCTCCATAATTGCTAAAATCATTCTGAAGTCTTCTTTCTTCTCTTCCAACACAGTTTGTTCATTCAAAAGTAACAGCATACTTATTCCCTCTCCATAAATTGATACACCATCCATTGTATTTTCTTTGAACTTGTTTATTGCCTTCTCAGTACAGAAAAATGTCAATGGCATTAATGAGCACCCCTGCATTACACCTTTTATATTTTAACTTCTCCCCTGTTTTCATTGCATCTAATCACTGTTTCATGATCTCTGCATGGAGTGTTTCCTCCCATTGATTTTCTTTAAGTTTCACTTAATACTGCTTATTACCAAGACTTAAATTTTTATATTTTATACTGCCTTAATCGGGAGTTAAATGAAGTTTAACAAGTGGTAAAGAATAACTGCTAGAAATTATTTGATCCATAATATATCAATTATGCATTTTCTTTATGGATCTCAGTACATTTCACTCCTAATGTATAGTCTGATACATTGCTGTGCCTTGCAAGCTATTACAGTATTTCCTTGATTAATATTATTCAAGTGAAAAACACTATGTTAATTTGAAATATCTGAACATACTTTTACTAAAAAGAATACTGCCAAGCATTTATATCTTTAAAATGCAGTCCAATTTTCATAATAATTTTAAATTGGCAAAATATATCCATTACACTTAAATAATTCTATGAAATACACCCATTACACTCACCTTAATAATTCTAATAGGTTTAGCAGGGTTGTTCACATCCAAGTAATTAATGAAGCCACTGAGTGAAAGACTAAGAAGATGCTGACCTTGCCATAGGCAAGAGACCTGCAAAGTGATATATTGTTAGGTTTAGGGAAAATAAAAAGTGAATACTCCTCAAACCCATGAATTTATCTTCATTCATTAATATTAGCCTTTCCAGGCAATGAAATTATGAGACTGGAGTATAAGAATTTCACAGGTCTCCAATTGTTGTAAATATTTACAAACAAAATATTAATTGCAGTCCTGGAATTTTATGGAAAATCACTCCTCAACACAAATAGACACTATTGAAGTTCAGTTTCTATCTGAATCATTCCTTACCTGCTGATCTTCGACTTGACCTCCCATCATGAATTCAGAGATCAATGACTTAGTTTCAACATCCCACAACCTACATGTTTTATCACCAGAAGCAGTAAGAAGTTGAGTTCCATCTGGTTTCCACCCAACCTGCAAAAAAAAAACATTTTTACCATTATCCACTGTTACTTATTTTAAATAACTATAAAATGTCACAAATGAAAATTACTTACTGCATAAACTCCTCCCTTATGAGCAGGGGAACCAATTTCACCAATCAAGTCAGCAGTGTCTCCAGCATACATGAAAACCTTACCATCAAATCCAGCAGATGCAAACAGATTGCCAGCGGGAGAATAGCGGACTGCTTGGACAAAGCGAGTATGCTCCTATGACAGAATCAAAGGATAAAAAATTCTTGTCACATGAAATTCCAGTAGTTTGAAGTTCATGGAGTAATAAAAAAAATGATTTAACTTATCCACAACTGGAAACCATCAGCTCCTAAACAAAAGTGTAAATAATCTATGCCACATTTCAAGAAAAGCTTCACAACATTTCTGAATTCCAAAAGATATGGGCTCCAACCTATAGCCACAAATTCGACAAAATTTTTATATTCATTTTGACTGTTGATTGAATCAACTGCTTGGAAAACTGATTTCGTGGATAATGAATAAGTACTGGTTTTTAGTGAGTTTTAGAAAATCAGGTGACTGAAAGGAAATTTTGATTATTATTAACAGTAGTCTACCAGTCAAGATAAGTCTCTGCTGGACCAAAGAACTAACCACTTTTATAAGCCTCACTTTACATGGCACAAAATACTGTAAAAATACATATACTACAATAAACCATTCTTTAACTCCAAGTACCCTCTGGCTCCCTTTAAGGTTTCAAATATGCTAATCTTTTTCCTCCTCTATCTCATCTACCCCCAAATTTACCCATCATTTGCAATCTTACAGATGGATTGGGACCAACAATTCTTTGAACTTGTGCAGTGGTGCATTTTGCCTACGATTATTGCAGCCTTGTTCAATGCAAACTTACAGAGCACACAAGTCAGAGCATTCTCATTTTGCTTAGCATTTGCTTTGCATTTTCTCAGTTAAGCCAATATTTCAAAAACTTTTTGAATGACATAATACTTAGTACATGTACTACACTGGATATTCCCAAACAGTAAAACCTCGAATTCTCCTAGTAATATTCATATCTTGGAATTCAACGTTCTAAGAGCCCATTATTGCTGGCATTTTTGCAGGTGTAATTGTAATCATTTCTTTACAAAACAGGAAAAGTATGCGCAAAGAGCTATGTGAATACAATAACAGATGGTGCCTATGAAAGAGCTTCACACAATTTTAACAAATGAGGAGCAGTTTCTCTTCCATCTCTTTCTTACAAGGGAGCCCTCAATACCAAAATACACCCAACCACTCTTCAATGTTCAACGCCTTTGTTTCAATCTAAAGAAATTCACCAACTTCACTCTTGAATTTTTCTTATGGATGGACATTTTTTTGCAGATGATATTAGATTTATACATGGTTACACACCATGTTATGCAAAAGTGTATATATGGAAAGTAGAAAAAATTTTTTGCATTAATGCCAAAATAACTTTTTTAGAGAGACTAGCATTTTTTGAGTGGACTTGTACAACATTTATTAGGTTGGAATTCCATGAAAACTATTATACACATATGCCATATGCAAACTTTATACATGCCATGAAGTATTGAACTTAATTTAAGGTATTCACCAGCCCAGAAAAGCAAGGCACGTCTAGATCTTTCAAAAATGCATTATTAGAAGTAGTATTTGGAAGAAGTTTAAAAAAAACACCTTCAAGGATTAACCGTGTATTTCTTGTAATATTTTACCTAGGTTTCAATTTGCAATTACCGTGACTGTGTTATTTATCCGACATTAATGTATGTGTTCCATGTCTTGCAGATATTTGTTTCTCCAACAATGGCTAAATTGTCAAAATGTATAGTTTTCAATTTTTACAACTGAATGTTTAAACGTGATTAATTCCATTATTTATAGGCCTTGTTGTGACACATGGAAACAAGGATTGACCAAATTTAGTGAAAATTATAATTCAAGAAATTCAGTAATTTTTTAAGACTAAATTGAACCAATAAAGAATGGAATTCTAATTGAATTCACAGTGATTATGAACACATTTAGGCGCACAAACAGAAAGGTTAGTTCATGTACTACATTTACCCTCCTCTGGAACGATTGATCCTTGACTTAAGTTATTGTTTGTTACCATAAAATGAATAATTAACTAGTAACTTCTACCACATTGGAAGAGTTTTTAGCTCCCCGGAGGTTTTATTAATACATATTAAATTCAGTAGTCAACTATTCTATGTGAAAATATTATTTCCATATAGTTAGATTAGCGTCTTTATTCGGGCGAAATATCAAGTAAGGGGCATATGGCAGCAAAGAAAGGATAGAAAAACATGAAAATTTATTAACCTGTTTAGTCTTTTTGAACTTAAATGGTGGTCCTTCAAAAATTCCAATTGTATTATCTTCACTGCCAGTAATAATCCTGAATGGCCTTGCTGGTCTAAAATCACAAGAATTGATTGGCTTGGATTGACCAGATATTTCTCCCACAGATGTACCTGTATCAGACATGAATACATGCCCAAACCTAAAAGATATAGTGAAAATTAAATTTAAAAAATTACAATAACAGAAGAACAACAACTTTCAGGATAATGACTGACCTCTCTCTCCCCTCACCAACAACTACCATTCTTTGACTATCAGGAGACCATGATATATCTTTGATTGGGCCTCCGATTGGTTGGAATTCATTTTTCATCAAGTGCTCCTGATTGACTGTATCCCATATTCGTACTTTTCCGGATTGATCTAAAAGAGAAATAACGTTTAAAATAATTGAAGACGATGAAGTGAACCTATTGAAGCTGATATGCTACAGTAGAAATAAGTAACAGTTGTCTTACCTCCCGACGCTATATAGAATCCACTTGGAGAGTACTTGGCGACATTGACAGCACAGGAGTGTTCTGTGTATATGTCAGATATTGCAGGATTCTAAAACAATTTCAAGAGATGATTACAGAGCGTTGTACCGTAAAATCTAATTATTGATAAATGATGCGATATCAACCGTAGATAATTCCGAATTTACTAACCTCAATGTTCCGGATGATGACACTGTTTCCGTTCGTATAAAGAAAATTTTTTCCTTTAGGATCCCCGCCCAAAACTATAGGTTGTCCCCGGTGTGTTCTTGGCAAGGTAGCAAAAATGTACGCTAGATTGTTAAACATAAAATTAATATTAGAATGACTTTGGGCAACGAAAGAAATTTCACTTCAACTATTCAGAGGAAATAGTGCCTATCAAATCTTGCGAGGCCGACGGGGTGATTCATACCATAATCAGGTTAAACTACATCTGTTCGGCTACATGAATTATAACCAGCAGTTACTAAACCTCAGATTATAAAAGAGAAAGTAGAACGCTTTGCTTTATCAGAAATACGATTATTCTATTAAACAGAGTTACTCTATGCATAAGACAAGTCATAGCCTTCTTTGATCAGCAAAATAAGATATTTTGCAAAGCATATCGTGTACATATAAACATGGACACATTATGATTAGTTTAAAAACAATATTTTTGGGGCACTCACTGTTTTTATAAGACATATCTGGAGAACTCACTTAGCCGGCTGACACCCTACTTATCCCGACAGATCTCGACGCCCACTGCCTATTTGACACGCAAGGTCTCCTTCCCTTATTTGGAACTCCGAATAGAATTTCACCTCCAATAGATGGAGGTACCAGCCAAGAGCCGCGTTAACTTTTGATTTGTGTAGAATAGTTTCTTAGGTTAGTTTAGATTTTTTTAGAATAATTAATATGAGTGAAGTGTTATCTCGTACGTTGAAAAAATTTAAGTATTTCATTTAAGATAAGTTCAAAAAGCGGTTAAATGAGAAAAATTTTCGTTATCAAAAAGTTGTATGTAATAAATATGCAAGTTATTAAAAATTGTGTTATCGTTGAAAGCTCTATATTCTGCCCATAAAATCTACTTTCTAGAAGAGTGAGTGAGAATGGTTACAAGCTTGAAAAACGATTTATGTATGCCATCTACTCCATGCATAATTTGTTTCTAAAAGATTATTATCGTTAACGAGAATTGTGTTACTCTCATATAGGTTTAATGGCAAGTCGAGACTATTATCGTAATTGGAGCTTGGATGAACGCTGCCGTGACGAGTTTTCTTTAGATGTAATCAAGACTTTAATTAATAAAGAAGGACGGCGAAAGAAATTTTTTTATCGGTCTCCTCAAGTAAATTGATTTCATTATGGTGTGACAGCCTTAAGGTTAATAGTTAAGAATGAAGCATTGTAGTATTATAAGGAAAACTTTACTTTTTCAGATCCGAGAGAGACCGCTGCTGTTATCATGGATTCAAAAAGTGTCTGAAAAGCTGAATTTACAAAACACGACGTTTCATTTAGCTGTGTACGTCCTCGATATTTTCATGGATAATCATGATATTGCACCTTCGAAGCTTAAATTGTTGGGCATTGTTTGCTTACTGTTAGCAGGTTTGCATTTTGCTTGTATGCAGTAGTTTGCTTTCTTATTAGACTTTGTCTTTGCCTACTTGTTAGTTTATCACAGCACGGGTTATGTGTTATTCTTCGACTTGCACGAACTGCTTTTGTTTGCTAACCCATAAAGCTCCTTTTTTATCACTTGATCAATTCATCTATGTATCATGTCTCTTCATTCATATTCGTGTTACGGTAAACTGGTTTTTACATTTTACGCCATTCCTTAATGGTATTCATGCATTTATCTTACTTTCTTGAATAATGAACCAGAAGTATGTAATGTTCCGCGCAAAAAGAATGGCATGTCATAGAATAGAAATGCAAAAGTGGCTAATGCTCTATATAGAGCGAGGGCCTTGGTTCGAGTCCTAGATATAGAAGTTGTCCTCGTTATTTGAACCCTGCTTGCGTGCCAGGCAAGTGGCACTTCAAATACTGTTTTATAAATCTTAAATGGGGCTTGAAACTGTGAATTTTTGCTACGTCTTAAATGGGAGGCAAAAATATGTGCTGCATGTAGTAGCATGCGAACCGAAATGGTAAATTAAAATGGAGCACGGCACTGTCTTATTAAGGGAACCCTGTGAGTAAAACTTTCATTCTTTCCACTGTAATACATGAATTTGGAAGTATTTCTTTAGACGCATCGATAGACACTTCCAGCAGTGTATCTGAAGGTCTAAAGAAAAGGACTCCCTCTTTCCTCTGTGACAAAATTTGCAATCAAAATCACAGTCATCAATCTATGGTTTGGACAATAGCTGAGGGTAGAGCTGACCTCTGTGATGTGTGCATTTGCCAGATTCTGGCACCAACCATATGATTACTTACTTATTCTGTCTTAGAAAATCAAAAACTCATATTCTATAAACACTCAAATATCAATGTTACAAATACCATTAGATTTTGATTATAACATAGTACAACTTACAATCCTTTGGGGTCTAATTAAAGCCTGATTCAGCAATGTTGTCGTTATATGTTTGCTGGGAACTTAATGATAAAGAAATTGTATGGAAATTTGTGGAAGTCACTAATGCAAACTATCATGGCAACTTTTTCCACAAAAATCTTGTCATTACAGCTTTATAACCATCTTGTTAAGCATTCCAAAGCTTAAATGTCAAAGAAATAATTTTGCTTACCTAATGAAGATCTTCAGGGAGGTGTGGTCATTTGATGGTTAGGGTGGGGGACTACTTACTGGTGGCCCAGCTTCAATTCTGGGTAATGCCTCTGGGCACTCTCGGCTTCACCCAAGATGTGTGATTCTTGGGTAACATCTTTCTGAGAAACCATTGGAAGCCATATTCTAGCCCAGGGAATGGAACTGGCCCCTCGACCCTGATGTGTGAATTTCAAATGCCAATGTGGCTTAGTATTGGGTTAGCTTTACCCTCACCTATCAAATTGACCTTCAGGTTCTTAACTGTGGTAAGCTGTGTTAAGATCTTCAGAAATGGTAGTATTTTCAGAAGAGATTAAGGACCACTTCATTACTTTCAATATTTGGGAATTATGATAGTCAAAACAGTTGAAGGATATACATATTTCTCCATGGTACACCAAGGATCACAAGAAAAATTTTTTGGCTTCAATGAAACCATTGCAGAGCACAGACAGTTTGGAATTCTTGGAAACTTATTACTCCAGTATTTTTGCCCCTCTGCTGCTAGTGTAATATAGATTTGGAGCATGTATTGATAGGGTGAGCATGAAGAGAGTAAAGGTGCTGCACTTTTCCCAGATTATTTCTCTTCAAAGGCACGTATGTGCTGGCTGGGATGCTCTCTGACCATTGCATTTGAAGGAAAGGGAGGAAGGATTGCACTTGTCAAGGAAAAGCATAGAAAAGATGGCATGCCTGAACTCACTTCCCTACTTTTACTTTTAAGATTTCTTTGTACTGCCCCAATGAAATTTTGGAGATGTCAAATGAACATTTTGTATGAAGTAACCCTCCATGTTCAATGGTGATTATTGTCAACATTGCACCGTTTGGCATTTTGTTTAAATATTTAGAGGTAACATGATCCTACATGAAGGACAATAATGCAAATTTACTCACAGCTTCATGGAAATTTGACACTTGGCTAGTAAGGATTGTGTCTAGGTTGTCACTAAACTGGCTGTACACATATCTTTTTGGAATAAAAAATTGTCGGATGACAGTTCATCGAAGCTCTTCTTCACCTGTAATATCTCCTTCAGCTTCCACAACCTGCACCACACATTCTAAAAGTGGAATTTCAATGTTTGAAAATACTTTATAGTAAATTATCATTTTATTGTGCAGTGTGGCATAGGATATTTTTATCTTGGCAGCAATTTTTGGGGGAATAATGGAGCACTCTCTTGGAATAGAGGCAGTACCATACAGTTTTTAGGACACCAAATATTCTTAATGCACCGTTTCTTGTTCTGCAGTGCCATTTTGTGTAACTCCTCTGGGGAGTTTGGATCAGCATTTTGGATTGGTGTCCATAGATATGTCTGTAGGGCATATCTGAATTACCTGAAGCAAATACTTTTAATTTCTTAATGGATGTTTAGGCTCATGATCTTTTGAATGTTAATGAGGTTTATACTGATAGGCAAGTGTTTTCAGTCCATCTTCATGCCAGTCCTGCATCCTATCCCTAGTCCTGCCTCCTTTCAAAATAAATTGGTTATGTTTGGATCCAGGAAGGAAATTGGAGTAAGGGATTAATTAATGTCAATTAGATCCAGATCTCATGTACTTGATCATGTGAAGAGGCATTACAAGGCAGGAAGGCATCCAGAGAAATAAACTATTCATAGATTGTAGATCATAGATAGATTCATAGATTGTGTCACATACTTTTTGAAAAGATTATCCAATAATTCATGTTAAATAGATTCAGCTTTCATGTTCTTGATCATTTGAAGAGAAAGAAAGATCTCTGTTATGATTCCTCTGACCACCCAAGTACATGCTCCTCTAAAGATGTTTCATTTTCACTAGGTATGCTTGGATGTGGAGGTAATGACAATGATTGTGGTTTTTTAAATATCCCTCCTCCATAACAATAAGCTTGACTATTATATTATTGGTAGTTTATGGACCCAATTATACTTAGAAATCTCCCTGCCTCCACAAATATATTACTTTGGGCAAATTAAAACATAAGTGGCAATTGAGCAAAATTTTTCCTGCCTTCCGCTACAGTCCTATTATCATAGTGATCACAACAGGTTTTTCAATTAAAATGTTATGATGGAACCTTCTATTTAGGTTTTAAATAATCCTTTTAACTTCTATTATGACATAAACACATGTACGTTTCTTCTTCTCAATGTCCATCATTCCTTCAAAATTGCTGTGGCAACTTCATCTGTCACAAAGTTACATGATCTTGCTGCTGAGGAGATTTCTCGATAGCATTTCCATTATAAATGATAACTTGCTTGGTGGACTGGTATTTAAAATTTAGTTGAATTAAAAAGCATAAGTTCAGCATGAAAAAATATCTCATTAACCTTGAGCAGGGTTGAAATCAGTATCTGATTTTTTACGGTGAATTTCTTGCATGCATGTTACTGAGCTTATATATAGTTTTCTTTGAAAACCAGTGATACTTACCTGGTGATGAACTAATTCAATGGCAGTCAACTGCACGAGTTTATATATAGAAACCTTACATTATCTCTCTCTTATTAGATTTGTTTAAATCATGAAGGATTAATAATATATTTTTTCTTATTCTTACAGCAAAATTTGAGGAATTGGATTCAAATATACCTAAAATCTCAATATTAAAGAAGGAAATGGATAGTGATGTCCCATCTACAGATTTTATCACTATGGAACTAGTCATTCTCAAATTTTTGAAGTGGCAATTGGCCATTCCTACAACTGCACATTTTATTGAAATATTTTCTGGTTACACTGTTCAGCCAAGTGATTTAGAGTGTTGTCGTGCAAACCACATTGATGTCATAAATGAAAAAATGATGTGCTCAATGAAAACTTTCAAGTTGGATGCAACAGGGATCATTCAAGAATTGATGGACATAACAGTGAAAGGTGTCTAGTAAAATTCATAATATTCCACTGGTTTTTGTTATTATAATTTTTATTTATTTTTGTTTTGAAACAAGTAACAAATGTAGTTGCAGCACTTACAATTACATGTATATTAGTCTTTTTAGTGGTCATGAAGTTATTGTGTGCCATTTTAGTTTCTGAGCATTTAAGTGCCTTCTCGATAGTAAATATTTACTCTAAAATTGTCTAATATAAATCCAAATATTGAAATTTGCACACATGCACACAAAATAATATGTACTTGTGCATTAAATTCACAAAAGGTTATTAGCATAATTATCATTATTTATTTATCTAGCCACAAAAAGTATTGGTTTTGTAAGCCAAGAAGGAATGGGTTCAGACAATTAAATTAAAATTTTATTCATTTGTGTGTGTGCATCAACACAAACTCCTTATTTTTGGATTGATATAATTCATTATTTTACATTTAATATTTTCTATGGACAATATTAAAAAATTAAGATATGTATGATACATGGTGGGAAAAATTGAATTTTTTTTCCATGGGCTAATGGCAGAAGTTTTTATTTTAATGTAACTTAGGTATTTATACATAAAAATTAAGAAATTAAAGTATAAAATATAAACATTTTTTAGTTTTGTCTCACAATGATGGTGGAAAACAATGCATACCATTATATTTTTTAAATTATCCCTGACCACATTCACAGGAGGATATGTAATTTTAGTGTAGGTTAGTTATGTATTTCTCTAGTGGAATTCAAAGTCATTTGATGGACCTTTTACCCACAAACATATTGTTTACTTCAAATGAATTTAAGCTGTTGAGTTTTGAAATCCTTCTGTTCACTCTCGCTTTCCAAGTGTCAAAGGTCAAGGTAGAAATGAAAAGCTGTGAGATTCCAGCACTTCTGCATTGCTAATCACATAACTTCACCATTTTATTTTTCATAATTCTTTTCATTATGCTTTAATGTTTTTGTTGTATGTAAGCTTAAGTTCCAAATTTCTTGCCTTACTCTAGGATTTCGGTACAGCATTGACACTCCTTTTTATGAGAATTTAGGGAGTTTTAGGAGTTGAAAAATTATTTTTTTTAATTGAAATATTGATTCATTGTAAAGAATGCATGAATTCATATTGTAAGTCAATATTTTATCTGGTCTCTTTAATTTTCTTTACTTGCATGTGAATCAGAGACTATTCCCAGGGGAAATATTTTTTAAATCTTTTAAGTGTTTTTTCCATCATTTTATTTTTGAAGAATGACAGTATTTTTGCTTCAAATAAATGTATCATGTGTGCAAAATAAATAATGGAGTACACTCTAAGGCCATAGAAATAGGGGAGACTGTAAATTGCCTACAAATAATGAATAATTTAGCAGATCCTTGGCAATATGGTAGGGTTGACAACCTTATTTGTTCCACACCTTGGGAACTATTTTAAAAATTATTTTCATTGCATTATTTTTTCTTCAGATACTTCGTATATAAAATTTCGTCCTTCAGTCATAGCTGCGTCAATTGTATGTTTGGCACGGAGTCAGTTAATGTTGGAACCACAGTGGACGTCTCCCTTGCCCCAAATCACAGGGATGGATGAGACTGAGTTCTCACTTTGTCTTGCATGGCTAGTAAGGTGGGTTACTGTAATTTTTTTTATTGCTATCTTGCTCCTTTTAGATTACATTCTAGAAAACCTCTTTATAATTCTAAGTGTTTCCGAATTTTTAGGTAAAATAGATATTATGAATGCAAATTTCATACAAAACTATTAAATTTTTAGATAAAGTTGAACATATTTCAAATGAGTAAAATTTGGGATTACATTTTGGCAGCAGTAAATGCTTAGAAAAATATAGATCCTTAAATGGGTTGATTGCAAGTATTATTTGCCTAATGAAAAGTTTCTCATTTTCAGGAGCCTGTTTCTCTTAGTTAAAAGCCAATTTACAAGTTCTTGTAGTCCCAATAAACAGAATCTTCTAAGAATTAATTATCAGTCTGTTCTGACACCTGTTATCCCTGCTTTTAACAGTATTTGATTCAGAAAAAAATTAATTAGTTTTGTGAATGCTTTTATTGGACTTGTAACTATTCTTGTAGTTTTGAGAAATAGGTTCCAGCTTGTTGATCAATTTGGTTGCCTTGGATAAAGTTCAGGGATAAATGGTTTGATCTTTTGTCAGAATCCAATAATTCTCAATGCAATAGAAAAGATTGTTACTCTCCAGGTTAACCTGGGCAATGAAGTGTATTTTATTTGAACTTTGCATAATTCTTTTTTGTTATATATTGTTTCACATTGATAAATTAACTGACAGGTTGCTCACATTAGGTCTGGCTATGTTGAATAATATTTCCTTAAGCTGTAAATAGGATTGATTTCCTTATGAACCAATTCAGGATACCTCCGTGTAAATGTGACCTTATTAATATTTTGTATATGTGTCTGACCACTGGCAAGGAACTAACTTTCCTTGTGAATCACCGCATCAATCTTAATATTCCACTCTCTCCTTATTTTATTCCTTATACATTGGTGTAAAAAACCCTTTACGGCTCAAGTAAATATTATTTCTCATAGTCAGTCTTAAAAAGGCCATAAGAAACTTAATTTCTCCTTTCCACATTAACGCTAGCAACTGATAATTAAGTGACTATCTGTAAATGGCAAGAATTGTACTCATGCAGTAATGATGTAATTACAATGCAGAATAAAATTAAGGATTGGCATAAGAAACCACTTTCACAGGTGTACTTAAAACATAGGTTAGGAACTGAATTCATGTGACCCCCAATTGCATACATAATATGTTTCCTAGGTCACTCATTGCACCATACAGTGATATCACCATTAAGAGATACAACTTTATCCCTTTCTTTGGAATATGGATTTTTTATTGTGTTAAATTAATCGATAGTATCTAATTGTTACTCCCCATTTTAATCATTTTCTGAAAATTGCAATGAACATTGTTGAATTTTTGCCATTTCAGAGAAGTTGATGCAAGGGAAGAGAATTCCATGAAGATAGATCAAGGATATTATACTGGTGGTTCATCATATAGTGCAGATCTCTCACCTGATGCCGTTAAAAGCAGGAATCCTTGATATAGCCGGAAAAACAGTTTGTTAAACTCAGGTGCTAAAGATTTTCTTTATGAGAGATTATTATTTGTATATTAAACGTATTGTTGTGGCTGTGCTTGCAAATTTCTCTTCTCCAAGAAATTATTTCTTTAAAATGGAAATAATGGCAATGAGATTTGGTTAGAGCATTGTCTTGTTGAATATATGAGTATTATGAATTTGTTTCCATTCCTAATTATTACCTTGAATATTATTTTTTTAGTACATTTACTGACATAATCATATATTTCATGTGGTTTCACAAGCTGTGATAAGTATTTCCTCATCGAATAAGGGTTGGTTTTGTGCAAATTTGCTGAAGTCATTTCATTTTTGTTTGTAAAATGTTGAAGAAGTAAGAACTCTTAGTGGATTTTGAATTAAGTTGTTGGTATAAAGCTACGAGGTCAAATAGTACAAAAAAGTGGTTATTTGGTTAGCAATATTCAAAGTATATTATTATTTTACATGTATGTTGTCTAAAGGGCTCCATTTCAATATTTTCAAAGGAACCCACAATTTTTTCATGATTCAATCACTGGTTGTTGTTGTTACTGAAATTCATAAAAAATAATGTTGATGGTGTTTGCATTAAAAGAAGTATTGTTTATTTAAGTGCAGAAAGAAATGTTGTAATTTTATTTTTTTATGATTGTTTTACATTTTTATTTGTAATAAAATTTCATTAGTTTGTTACTAATATTCTTTAAATATAGTAATTGCTACAAATTAACATAAAAGTGACCCAGAGAATGATGAAAACTTTACACATCATCAGGTTCTTAGCTTAAGAAGAATTCTTAATTTATTTTAGGTTTGTTGACCTTATCGGACAGGCATTAGTATTCTGGTGGCTCAAGGGTTTGACTCCTGATAGGAGGAAGGCCCCAAGTTCAAATCCTAAGTTATGTCTTTGGGGAATCCCTGTTTACTAAAACTATACAAAAATTTAGAAGTCAAAGTGGCGTGACTTTCTGGTCATTGTAAATTTACTCATTGGAACCTAAATGCTAAGGCATAGAAAGGAGCTGGGCCCCCAATATCCTAAAGTGAGTAAATTATTTCACATGCCCTAGGGCTTAGTCCTGGTTGAGCTCTACCCTCACCATTTGAAACCAACCTTTTGTATGATTTCTTTGTTGTTGTTGAACCCTTAATGAGGTGGGATGGTAGTCAGATTGGTAGCATATTTGTGTGTGGAAATGGAAAGGCCCAAAGTTCAACCTTTTAATCTAGGTGATGCTTCAGGACATTCTCAGTTAAACCAATTCCCTTGATATTCTGGGAAACAATGACTGGCCCTGGGATAGGAGTTCCACTCTTCACAGGATGGGTGAATTTCTTACTCTGTAGGAGTTTATACAGATTTTTGGGACTCAATACAATGTTAACCTATAAATTTGACTTTTCGGTTGAAGAGTGCAGTTTAAACTGAAATGATCATTACTCCAAATCGTTGTAGTTTTTCATTTTCACTTACTGACTGGAAAGGATATCTATGATGAATTTAACTCTGTCACCAAGTAAATATATCTTTAAGTGTTCACAGAAAGCATGTAGCTGTAAGAGTGTGGTGACAACCAGGAGTAAGGACTTTGGTGGCTCTATGGTGTGGGGGAGTAGAACTTTCGTTGAATCCAGCTGATTGTTACATGATTTTGAAATACTAGAATGTACTTTTTTCCGTTTCATAAGAATTGAAGAAGTTACATTGTTTGAAGTAGTTCTTGTACTCTTTATTATTTCAAGTGCAAGTTAGAACTTTTTGCAGTTTCGAAATGCCACCCTATGAGTATTCCCACTTTGACAAATTTTCAAATTTCTTGCCCTTGGACTACACACTACTGTATGTACTAGGACCAATCTAATTTGAGTTGGACAGGCTTGTTTCTCAAAGCTATTGGTTAATTCCCATTTTTTTGCATGTTCTGTCAGTCAGACATGTGACATAGGACAAGGTTATAAAGATGTTCATTAAATAGAATTAAAACAATGCACTAAAATACACTCTTAAATGAAATATTTTATTCACAAATATCCCCCATTTATGATAAATATTTTTTTCTACCTGTAGGCTGGTCTCATGTAGAGACAGGTTCATGAAAGTGTATTATTTTGTATGCAGTACTTGGATGGTATACAAAACTAGTAGATGTATTGATTAGTTAATATTTTTTAAATTCAATAGGTTTATCTAAGCAAGAAATTATAGTTGCGGCCTAGTTTGGCATATTTTTGAAAGGGGACTATGGGAGAATTGGTTTGGGGTTCAAAAAAGATCCCAAGTAATACTCTAGGTTATATTTTCCAAATTATTTAACATCTTGAACTTTAAAACAAGTAAATCCAGGAAATATTATTCCAAAAATAAGATTAATGCAAAATCAGGAAGAGAGCATTTAAAAAATAATAATATTCATAACAAACATAAAAAATTTAAGAGCTGGTTTGCCTTTCATGAGCAATTGTGCTGCCCAAAAAGTTTTGTGTTACTAGCTGTTACTGACTGTTCACTAATGTCTTTTTGTGTTAAGGAGGTATTTTAGTTCAGGAGAGGTCTTTATATTCTTGGTACACAAGGGTAATTAGAACAGTTCTCAGAATGGAATAGAAATTCACGACTAACCTTTGTGAAACTTTTCTATTTTTCAATGTACTCTCCCCTTACACTAATACACTTTGTCCAGCAATGTTTCAATGTCTTGATCCATCTAAAAAATAAGATTCCTACAGGCCTGCAAAATATCCGTCTGCTTCGTCCGTTAGTCCCTTGTTTGAAGAGAATCACCATCCACTGGGGAAAATATTGAGCTTGGGGAAGAGATTAAAATATGATGGAGCAAAATCAGGTAAATATGTGGGGTATGGTAACAATGCATATCTTAATTCACATATTTTTGCCATTGCAATGACAAAAATGTTCAGCTTAATGCATGCATAACAAATCACAACATTCACTTTTCATGCATTTTTGATGCAGTTGCCAAAGAGCTGATGAATTAGGTATAAAAGTGGATCATCTTATGAATCTAACTGTAAAAATACAATTTCTAAAATTTAGTTTTTAGAAATTTTTTAGGCCTTAATACCCAGATCATTAATGCTTGGGATCCTTCTTCTTCAAGTGCAACCATCAAGTAATATAAGATTCCATCAAAATATTATTCCTTCATTTCGTCCTGCATTTTTGACACATCCATGCTTTTTGTCTTCCTGTTTGATTATTTTTCTTGGTAAACAAAAGTGATAAAGAAGTGAATGCAAAGTTATATTCTTCCACTCATGAAATGCTTATTTTGTATGCTCACTTAATCAGTTTATTGAGGTTATGTTCAAAAGTTGAGTCCAATAGAGTTCGTCCTGTATATCTTGAACTGGTTTGGCCATGAATGCATGTTTACTGTGCACTTATGTCTCCTGATTTTGGAACTGTAATAATGGTTGATGGCATTTAGAATGATAAGAAATGAGCTATTTTAGTGTTAATTATTAAAATGAATATTTTTCTATTTTTTTGCATATTTTGATCTTTAGCATCTAACTTTTCAGACCTAAACTTCAAATTGTACTTCAAACGCTGACACTGTTTTTTTCTGATAATCATCTTCAAATGTATTCGTGATGCATTCCAAGGATCAAAGTTTAAGATAATGGGTATTCGACACATGCAAATCAATCTTTGTTGATGCTGCAATAGTTTGTCAAATGTTAGGGCAGTAACAGAAGGAAGGGGATACAGGTAATTGATATTTGAGTGAAAGTTTTTACTCATTATTTCAAAATGTTTATTTTGAAATCTGTTCAATTATTAAAATGTAAAAATTAATAATTTCGTCCATGCTCATTTTGCAATGGAAAAGTAATGCTTCATTTAACATGTAAGAAAAGTGAATATGTATGCATGTACCTAATTTTGATGCCATGACTACAGTAAATTATAGTATGGTTTCCATAATAAGGAGCGGTAAGTAAAAGAAAAGGATTGCTTGTAGCTATACATACATACTTGTACAGGGTCACACAGTTTGAATTCCTATAATCATTCTATCCTAAACATATTTAAAAATTACAAATAGTATTCCTAAAATTATACTAATATTAGTAAATTCTTTGGGAATTCATTAAAAATTTGATCCACAGCTATATGTTCTTATAATGGATTTCAATTACCTAGCCTTAAAATTCGAATCATTATGTCACCTGATGCGAGGATTTGGCCTTCGAGTCATTGCCCTTGCCGACACAACAGCATCATATTCAGTTTAAGTAAAAGAAGTTAAAGATGCCAGGAACTAAAGAAAGACAGTGAAATGGAAGTTATTCTAATGTATTCATGCATCAATAGATGTGGATAACATTCTTTTTAATCTAACATTGACACATATGCATTAACTGAATGATAATTAGTTGGAAACAAAGATAAACATGTACTAGGTATATTATCTACTAGGGAAGCTGTAAATGTTATAATTATTTCATATCACCTAGTAACATGTAATTGTTCATTGATTTAGTGTAATTTATATTCTTAAGCTTTAAATGTCATTATTTGGATTATAGAATTTCGAGTAAATGTATAATTTTGTGAAAAACTTGATAATTTTCTAAGACATGTCAAAAGTAGTTCCTCTCTCACAGACAAGAAATGTCTGCAAAACGGAAAAAAAACCAAAGTGATGAGAAAGTTGCCCACAGTACATTTATGGGCTAAAAAAACTTTGATAAAGTAAGGAAAATTAGCAAAATCAAGAGATGGAAATATGAATGAGACTTTGCTATAAGCAATTTAAAAACTTTACTATAGATTCTTGCCAAACCTAAATACCTTAGATGTTTAGATAATATCAAAGTGTAAATTACATGCTGCATTTACCACACTTTTTAACCTAATAGTGTTTGGACAGCCAGATTGACAAAATGTATTCATTCTGCCATAAAAGCTCACTTTTAAGGACATGTATAAAATTTTGTGTAGACAGGACACACACCTGTTTGTGTTTTATGCTTGTTATCCCTTGTTTTATCTGCTTATCTTTTATAATGGCATGAAATTTTGGCCACAATTAGGTGAATGAGCTTTGCCTGAGAGGAAACCTGAATTTTATTACACGTATTATAAGCAATCCATATCCAATGATTTTTAGTGGTCATCTCCTGGTCAAACGTAGGTTTCTGATGGGCTAAATGTCTGCTACTCTAAATTCTCTCCTCTATCACAACTCTTAAATCCCATTTGCTGTCAATATCTCCTGCAATCCACCTCTATGTCATCTTTCAACTTTTCCAATGTGTAGATATTTTTCATTTGCTTGCCTTTCTGCCCATTTTTTACTCCATTCCCACATCCCAAAAGACTCTAGTTCTATGGTTGTCCTAATTAAAGTTATGATAATAGTCGTTGATTGGAGGTTTTTGAAATATGGGTGTGGAGAATAATAGAAAAGCTAAAATAGACAGAAAGGAAAACAAATGAAGTAATACTAGGCATGGTAGGGAAAGAGAGGATTGATGGGAGAAATCCAAAGGAGGAAGGAATGGTGGACGTGGGGCATTTTAATTTGCGATTGGATCTTGAAGGCTGTGATAGAGGGAAAATATTTGGCAAGTGAAGTAGGGGGAGGAAAAGGATAGGCATGTTGGATGGAATGATAGGAAGTAGAAAGAATTCAGAATTGAGGAATTATATAAAGTACTTATCAAGGGGTACCTTGTTAGATCAAACTAAGAAATGTAGCGAAGTTGTCTTTATCCATCTAGTATCTGCCTTAAATGGTGGAAAACCAGTAAAGAAGTATGCATGTATACTACATATTCATACAAGAAAAGATAACTTACAGTAGCTCATTAGTAGATGATACAGCATAGTTACAAACAGTTTTGAGTGACTACTAGTATAAAAACTCACTCAAAGCCAATCTTAATTAGAAATTCAGAAACTTCCATTTCCAGCGCTACATCAAGTAACTTCAAATTCTTCATTTTTTTCGAGAGGTCCATTGTCAGTTAATGCATTAGCTACTGTTTTAGCAGCATTTTATAATTGAGCCCTTGGGTCCTAAGTTTTGGGAAACAAATACTTTTTCATATATATAGATACAGAGAATGTTTAAATATTTGTCTATCAAATTCAATAATATTGACTTTTAACTGTAGGTCATAATAAACATCTCAATTATGCAAATTTTTATAATTCCAGGGGAATTGATATTTTTCATGCATAAAATACAGTCAAAATTGAAGATAATGGAGTAGTTAGTGTGAGAGTAGCTGCTTCACCAAGATTCAGCCAGGGTGTTGGTGAGTAATTAAGAGCACTATTTTTTTAAACTTGGCATATTTTAGAACAAAACTATAGAATGAAAAAAACATGAAATTTGTTGGAAGTCACAACTTTGAACCTCATTCCATGTCTGAGACATTGGTTTCCTAATTCCTGAGGGGATGTGTACATTATATTATAATAGGTAGTATAATGGGAAGAGAGAGTAAGAGATTAGTCACCAAATAGAGATATTTAAAGGTCAAATATAGAGATTTACAAAGGGGAAGTTACATGAATAAACTAATAAAGTGAGAAATGTAGGTGTAGTGAGTAAATGTAGTGAGTGAGAAATGTACGTGATAAAGCCAT
The DNA here is from genome assembly GCA_037158775.1 of Hetaerina titia. Lineage (NCBI taxonomy): Eukaryota > Metazoa > Arthropoda > Insecta > Odonata > Calopterygidae > Hetaerina > Hetaerina titia. Next base: position 48,176,385 of record CM073772.1, on the reverse strand, counting down.
ATGTACTTGTGCTATGAATGGTTTAAGTGGTTTATGACTCGTAATCAAGAACATTACCACCAGGCTATCGCCTACTTGTAATGCTGGTTGTTAAATAAATAAATAAAAAGAGACGTTTCAGGCGTGATATGGTGGAATAACATGATTAATTAAAATTAGTGAAATTAATTAAAATTAATGAATCAACTAGTTAGGTAATGAATTTATTGGTATTAAAGTTATTATGATTTCAGTAAAATAGTTATCCCCAAAGTATCAGAAGGATAAGTATTCCCAAACTACATTATAATATATGAAAATATCTTGTAAAACAATCATTTATGCATATTTTGATGTGTAAGCCACATTAATTATTGTAATTCAAATTTATTTCATGAGAGAAGGTAATGTTGAGACTAATGTATTCATCAAAATTAGATGTCTACCGTAAAAGCTAGTTTACAAATCATAATTATCAATCATTTCTGCCATTATTCTTATCCATTATTTATTATGAAAATTATCCATAGTTGCATGTCAAGAGACAAGACATTCACTCAATACATTATAGGCACTACAGGTATATACAATAAATTCTAGATGCAAGGTGCTTAACTCTCAATTAAAATACTCATAGAATGGCATGTGTAAATCGTTATACTGATATTACTCCCCTAGAATCAAAATTGGAGTATGTACTGACATATTGCTAATTAACATCTGACAACTTTATAATCTGATGACAAAAATAATAATTAATTGTAAAAGAATATTATGTAGTTTTGCTGTTATATGAAAGTATTTATTTGAAAAAAATTCAGCTCAACTTTCAATACTTCAACATGCAATGATGTTACAGTTTCTGACACCAGTTGTATCAAAAGGGAAAGATAGCCTCTATCTATAAACCAATTAATGTAACGTATAATTGTTATTTGTCTATTTAATCGCTTCTGTTGCACTAAGGATATTCAGTAACCATGGGTGATTAATTGCCTCATCATTTCATCTCTCACCAAGCACCAGGATAGGAAATTAAATTAGCATCCTGTTTAGTAAACCACCCCAAAATGGTTGTTTTTCTAAGTATGTAAGTGCCCACACAGAATATGGCACGTTCATATTACAACTGGAATCATCAGGACAATCCTCGTCATGATGCTGTTAATTATAAATACTAGAGTGCTAAAAATTTTCATTTAATCTGCTAGACATTGTGGGATTTGACTGTGGTGGTAGTGGGATTGCTAGGGTGCATCTGGTCCTGTTTCAGCAACACAATAGTCAATAATTTGTTGCAATATGACAGCAATTTTAAAATTATTATTTAGGGGCTCCTGCTAAGGGAAAACCAGTGCTTTGCTCAGATCTTCTCACTCTTTTGTTAACTAGAGGCATAGTTGTAAATATTTACAGTTGGAAATCAACTAAATAACCCTGAGAAAATTTATTTCCTCTTTGGTGACTCTCTTGTTGTTGTTCTGATTACAAAAATAAGTTTCATTCTTCGGAAAACATAAATACTTTTCAAGCTATTCTTTGACTTATCTCATAATGTTTGGTGGTTCATGTGACTTTCTTATCCAACTTCAGTTCTATTATTGCAATAGGTAATCTACCTATTGAATGATCACAGGTCGTAATGATAGCTATCAACCACAGTTGCCATCAGTCCTTCACTACATAGGCACCCTTTTCACTCTGCTATTACCTCTTTGGCTCCTCATACTTTGTCTCCATTCATTCTATTCAAAAATGATATTCTTTTATTTCCTCTCCCTCACTTAGCAAACATTTCCCTTCTATATTTTTCATTCTTACACCTCTCAATATTTCCTCCATTTGATTTTCTTTCTTATTCATAACTTCCTTAAAAACTTCCCTCTTCTCCTTGCATACATGTGTAACATTTCCTCTGTGTTCACCATTTTTCTCTATTTTTTCCTTATCTTCATCTTGTATTTAGCTTCACATTTATGCTCAACAATTGTATTTCAGAAACATAAAATCCTATTTCCTCTATACACACCTATTCTTCATGTATTTGCGTAAGAGTCTCCACTGTCAATTCGTCTAATGCTCCTTTTCTTCAAAAATAGGATAAAGAACGAACATAGTGCCATCCACCCTAATTTATGCCTTACTAATCAGCATTTAGATTAATCTTCATATGTCTTGGTAGTTTGGTCCTAGTTAGATAAATTAGTCACAATGGACCTAAAGCGGTCATTTTTTACTAATTTTATGAGGTTGTTGAGTTGTGGTTTTGGGCAGTTGAATAGCAGCAGCTGTGATTCTCTCAGGGAAAATGTTACCATGTATATTATTTCTTTCTGATGGAATAACTCGATATTTAAACCCTATGAATTTGAAATTCTGAAAAATCCACTTTTCATCTGCAAGAATGGCACTTTGAAATAATGTCCAATTTCTCAAACTTGTAGCTGGTTTGTTTTCGACAGAACGTTCCCAAAACGTAAAATATTTCTCGTTGCTTCATAGCTATGTGACGTTCTGACAATTGAGTTCCTTTTGCAATTTGATTTGTCATCCATTTTCACTTGAAATTAACTGAAGGTCAAAATTCTCATAAATTAAGGAATGAAAAGTCGTAAAAACAATCGGTGGCAGGGACTCTACTGCCACTACAGGGACTAGTGCTCCTGAAAGGAATGCATTGGTGTTGATGACGAATTTGGGTATAACATCTAAAAACAGGCCAGTCACCCTGTAAAACAGTGTAATGATCTCATGTTTATTTTAAAACAAAATCAACCTCCATGCCAGTTTGACTTCCATATACATGAGCTCCTTTTTAATATCTGGTGAATGCAGCTTGGAGTTAATGAGCAGGACCAGGAAGTAGAAGAGTGAAATATGAGATCACTTGAAGTATTGGAAAGGAGTGATTGTGTGGCTCTAGAATGAGAACTGTAAGGCAGTAGCAAACTTGTGTTGATTGAAATCCCTGAAGCTTGGTCCTGGTGGATGATATTTAATATTGGAAGGGAAATGAATGAATGTTATATCCTGGGGAAAAAATTGAGGTTTCACGGTGACATCCAAATGCATCATGTGAAAAAGTTGTGAAAGTGAGGTAATTTTACCTAAACCTTCGACAGGTGTAGGGTTTTGGTTTAAGTTCATATTAAGAAATATATGGAATTGAGGACAGAGGTACCGTGGTGAAAAAATGTAATGTTCGTGAAAAGGAAAACTTTGTCATTTCACAAAAAAATAAAATACTCTTCTCTTATTCAATCTAAGGTGGTATTTTTACGGCATTGTATGCAAAACACAAATATGTATTGTAATTAACTGTGATTTTATAGCAAATAATTTGAAATATTGAATTATTTTGTGGAAGTAGAAAAAGTTTCTTTTTCGCCACTTAGCAAATTCCAGTAATTTACGCTTGAAACCGTCATTTAATCAGTATACGCGTATAAAATAAATTGAGTGGTATTTCAGTAGTCTCTGAGGCACCATGATAGTGTTATCATTCTTCCCTAATGATCCAATATTACTGATAGAATATCCTACCAAAAACTTAATATTTATTCTTTTCAGCATAGTTTAGTGCATGATAACCTTCCGGAACTTAGCAGAAACCTTGATGATATGGTAGGTGACGTAGTCATTTGCCTATTTCGCTGAATCATGCGCAGCGCTATGAATGTGCTCATTGGTAGGGACCTCTCGCGATTGTGAAATCCCGAAATTTAGAATGTCAAATTGGTATCGCGGGGTGAGGTTGTTTGCCCCAGAGGTTCAACCTTGGGTGGCCACATGGTCAATGAACATTGCTTCTAGATATTTTTAAGGTTTATTGTTTTGGTTATTTATAAGTTAAATTGGCAGTTTTTATAAAATCAAAAAAAAGTTTTTGAAAATTAATGGTGAGAACTGGTGAGGTTACGACCGTTGAGATATTTTCCTGTAATTTTAATTGTCTCGGTGTAAGAAGAGTTAAGTTAAATGAGCAAACGTAGTGAACACGCAAAGTGAATCAGTCAATATTTGACAATGCAACCATTTCAGAGAGTAAAAGTCACTCGCCTTGATTTTTGCACTCTGAAATTATTGCATTGTAGGGCACATATAGCGGATGACTCCGTTTAAAGTTATTGTCACGGCATCTACCCCAGTTTCCTGGATTTTTTCATATGTGACGTTTAATTTACTATATGTTCCACAAGTAAATTAAATGTGATTCGGAATACAAACCTGGAAGAATAGGATTCAAACCTTGCACATTTATAGTCAAATAATAGTTTTGCTCCACAATTTTATGTCAGAGTATCAATTTTTTCTCCAAGTCGTATCCCTTCCCTTTATAATCAGAGTAAAATGAAGGAAAAAAGCTTGCGTTTACAATATAACCCGTTCATTAAACATTTTAATATGGCGTTTTTCATACAGAAAGCCCCGATCTACAATGCACAACCGATATAGCTTGTTCAGCAGCGCGATATTTGAAAAATAATTATAAGAAAATTCGGTTGTCTGCACTACATTCTGATACTAATTAGGCATACGTGATTATTGAAATAAGCAAATCAAAAATAAAGAATGGAAATTTCTGTGATTGCTTAATAAATACTTTTTTTGAAAAATGGAAATTCTGACCATTCTAGAAAGTTAATTTGGCGGTGCCCGAATTATGGGCTATTACTTGTGCGGTCGCGGATCAACGAGGTTTGAGGAGGAGCATTGATGTAAATTTTTGTATTATAATAATTTTAATTGGTTCTTTTCGTCTTTTATACTTTAAAAATATAGTACTCATCGAAGCAATTTTTTTCGCGCTGAAACTTCTATTCATATTTAACTTAGAACCCCCGCATGCGGAGATCAAACGATCCGGCAACGCTGAGAAAATTGAGGGTCAAATTACCGTAACTTTCATTTAGCATGTTTCTGATGTTTTCAACTCTGCCGCGTGCTCTCGAAAAACCAAAGTAGTTGTCACTCACGCTTTTAAATGGACCACCCCCACCACTATGTCGTCAGCGACCACTGCCCGGATAGGTTGCGATCCAGTATGCACCGTTACATAAGTAAATGATTGTCACATGTTCAGCAGAAGCATGAACGTGAGACGACATCTGTCACAATCCTTAGATTTTTACCGAGCCAAACCAGGACCATGGTAAAATTTATAAGTAATTAGAACTCGCATGCTTGGCACTGTCAATCATAGATATCATTTCCTCAGTGGTTAACCTTCGGTGGTAACAATTCTACTAGCGTAAATTTATTCCAAGAGAAAACAAGTTGAGAAACTGCTTGAGTTGGACTTGAAAAAATCAAAAGTCACAGATGTCGGAAGTCGCATGACATTTCTCAAGAGCGCACAAAATAAAACTCTATAATTCTCTAAGCGTATAAAGTTAAGTCAACGCAGTTGACGGGAACTAGGGATCGAATCTCGTCGGTGGTCGAATTTGTTGAAAGAATTCTCGACTCTGCTCTGCAATCCTTCTAGGGGATGTGTGGACTTCAGATCTCTTAGAAATAGACTGCTGGTACTTATCTTTAAGAATAGATGGAAGTCCGGCATACCCGTTTCGAAGTTTCTCCAGAAAGCTGTCTCCTCCCCTTTCAATCAGCTCCTGTTCCTACCCCTTCTTTAGGCTTACAAAAGTTGATTTTTCTAAGGTTATTCATTTCGCCGCTCTTGGTATCAATATTTCTGCCTCGAGAAGTATTTTTTCTGCTTAAAGGGCTGGCGTATACAATTTCTCGCTGAAAACACGTAGCATTGCCCTCAAGGTACACAGACACGAGGGACTTCTGCTTCGAGCCCCGTCTCTTAGGGCTCCCAGAATAACATGGATAAATGAAATGCACACCAATGGTGATTTCTCAGCTCAACTTTGCATTAGCACAAAGAAAAGCAGGTAGAAAGCCACATCTTAACTCATGAATCTGCGTTTTGAAACATGTATGATATAATTGATTGATCAATTGTCAACGCGTGAGAACGTTTTAATTACTAATTAGTAGAAAGTTGAATTAGAAACGAAGAGGAGCTAGGATATCGAATGCCAATTTAGGGTCGAGGATTCTGCCCTGCCTTAGGAAACAATTTACATTTCGTTTCCACGTTCTCATTGAATTAAATGGATGTGAATCACACTACAGTTACATCTAATGAAAAAGGCAACTAAGTGAGAATTTTTTTGCCTTTATTATTCTACAAATTAAGGTAATGATGTAGTCAAGTTTTGTTTAAAGAGCCAGGTGAAACGTGACATCGACCATTTCTTTTTGCGATATTCCAGAATTTAGTGCTTGAAATTGGAATCGATCAAAGTTGCCAAGGATAACAAGATCCTCACCATTGTGCACAAATGACCGTCAACGTTAACTTATTCACTTTTGATACGGTCATATTCTGAGGTGTAGAGATAGATCTTAAAAATTGTACTACATTAAAGCATGGATATCTGTGTACCGCAAATTTCCATACCCTTATACCTATAGAGTCCAAGGGTATTAGCAAAGCAAACCAATGAAAATACAACGGAGTGAGAACGCTGAAACTAGAATTCGGAAGACACGTACAAAATGTCTGCTTATTCAAGACTCTCAGCTTCGTTCAACAAATAGTGGGGGAATAATTGAAAGATAAATTTAAGGAGCGTTTTTTTTTATCTATATTTAGACATCCTGAATGTACCATGAGCATGTGAGATAATTCACGGAAAGATTAAATATCTGAATTTAAAAAAAAAAATGCAAAGGAAATCTGTCCCCGATTTAATAAAAATTGTTATGAACGAACTAATTCCGTTTAGCCTAGCTATCCTATTGCGCGAATGACGGAAACCTGGAATGAGAATTGATAGGGGCACGAATATTGAATGCACGAATACTCGATAGGTATAAATTGTCTGAGCCAAATTTACACTCATAAGGATATGGTATCCCCCCAAATGGAATAAGTAGTGAAGGCAAATCATTGAAAGAGCAGAGAGTAAAATGAAACGAAAATGTTCAACTTTGTAAATCACACTTTTTAAACCCTCTATTCCATGACCCGAGTTTTAACGCATGGCCTGAAGATGACCTTTTGAAACCGGGTCCGAGCAATCAAAGGGTAGTTTAATAATTAATTTTATGAATTCAAAAATAAATCCCAACGGATAAATTTCACAGTGCCAAGCCCGAGAAGTTGAATCTGACAACTGCGAAAAGTAGTCAATAAAATTTGATTTTTGAACTAGCTGATTAAAGGTAACTATTTTATTGGCACAAATAGTGATCGCAGACGGTGGAATTCAATAGGCACAACCACTCAAAAAACTCGAAAATAAAATTGGTTCAATTTTTTCTAAATCCCGTGATCAAATCGTAAGTATAAAGGTAATGTTCGGGGGCTCCTCACCCATTCCCATAGCACCATTATCATCTCCAGAGGTAGCCTATTTATTAAATTCAGGTATTGGGACTGTTTTTATCGACTGCTATGTAGAGAAAATCGCAGAGACGTCATCTTATATCTTCTATATTATTTTCTTCTCCATAACTGCCCCCATGCGCTCCAGTAAGCTCTGCCTTACTCCTAAACTGTTCACCCAATATTCCCCCTCTATCTTGGCCTTCAGCAGCCACCGCTGTGGTAATATATAGATGTAGATAAGAGGAGGCGCGGGGATCCTTGACCTCCGTTCTCTTGGTTTCCAGCGGTCTCCGTTTAACGTGCGGGCGAATCAAGATCATTTCTTCCCATTTCGAATGTACAATAACCGTCTTCATTGATAGTGCAGTACACGTCCCATATTGTGTAGAATCCTGTGACTAATTTGGCATAAAAATGTTTTTCTGTTTTTTTATTTTCGACTTTTTTGAAAATTAGAGGCAGTCGATTAGATATTTTCAGGCCATACATTTAGAGCTACACCTTTGGTCAACGGCGCTGCGGTGGGCTCTTGCCTTCCCCTCCCGATCACTCCGCAACCTCCCACGTCGCCCCGCGGCCTGGAGCGAGACCGAAATAGCCGAGAAATGCAGCCTCCTTATTTTTAATTTCTAGCCCAGAATGAAACCTCCCGGTGTCACAAGGACAATCTGGCAGCACTTTCGTAAAGGATATGCGGAGGGGGAGGAGAAAGATGAGAATGTTTTCATTCGCTTTCAATTCGAGCGTGCATATTTTCTAAAATTAAGCATCGCGTCGACCCCACAGTCCTCCGACATAGTTCTGGGCCATTGAGAAAATTGCAGCACACATGAAGTGTGTATCTATTGTGGTGAAGATAAACTTTTGTGTTCAATGTTGTTAACTTGAATATGACGAGAGCATACTTAATGCTCTAGTGGGATAAATAACCCTATATTTATTTGAATTGTCAGCAACTAAGGTATCTAACTAAGACGTATCAAAGCGCCCCATTAAATGTTTATTCATTTAATTCACCTCCGTATTGCGATATTTACTTGCCCGTAAATTATTATTTATGTTTGGTTCCTGATGCAAATATAAAGGGGTCGCGTGTTGTGTCTTAATTTCGGGGTTTTGAGTGGGAAACGTTTGGGAACGGCTAGTGTGCGATGCGGTCATTCACCTCCCTATTCCACCGATATTTTGTTTTTCAGTGTATGATGCTCACTGCTCGCGTGTATGGCATTCATTTCAGTAATGAAAGCTCATAATTTCAAGAAAAAACTAATTTTGTAGGCCTGGTTGATGTATGCTGTTAAGATGATGGCAAGCCAAAAGTGATCGCATATAAATAACAACCCCGGGATGAAGGACTCTTGCTCAGTCAGTCCGTTTACCAGCATCGGCCCATCATTTTTGTGTTATGTACAGGATGTTGCTGATTTTAGTCATCTCATTCATCCTAATTAAAATTTCCGAAAGTAAATTTTGTTGTGCGTCCGGCTTACTCGTTCGGTTCACAATATTCGTTACCGATTTTGTGATAAGCAAACATTAAGGAAACAGGTTTAAATTACGTAAATTCTTCTCGGGTCCTCCACCGGGTTATATCATCCATCTCGGCCGAGATGGACGATATAACCCGGTGGAGGACCCGAGAAGAATTTACGCAGCTGATACGCCTGGAAAACACCAAATCTTTTACCAGGTTTAAATTATTTAATAATAAAATGAAATAATTAATTAAAAAATAAAGGAAATTATTAATTTGAACCCAGCAAAAACGCAGAAGTTTTTAGTGCAACTCCTTACCTCCGTGGGTCGCCCTAGTCCAGGGGTAGAGCGTTGGGACTACTGACTACGGAGGACCCGGGTTCGATTTCCGGGCAAACCTCTCTGGGCCCTTGCAGCTCCGCCCAAGCTATGTGATTTTTCGGATACCAGATCTTCCTGGGAAGCTATAACTGGCACAGGGAAAAGGACTGCCCCCCTAACCTGATGTGTGAATTTCACACACCTTTGAGCTTAGTACTGGGTGAACTCTACCATCACCTACCAAACCGACCTTCGGGTTGATTACTGTGTTTTTTTTACTAATTAATGTTATTTTTAAATACATTAAAAAGATTAAATAAAAAAAGATTTGACAGCCCTATGAATTGGGTTTTCAAATCGATTAGTTTGGACGTGTAGATCGAAAACTATTATTTTTAACAGAAGTCCACTAGTCAAAGTAGGATTCTTAAGGACTAAGTACCTTTACGCGTCTGAGTCCATACTAAAACGAGTTTAAGTATCATAAGCCATGCATTACTGTAAATCATTTTTTTTAAATAGACATAATTTCTACCTCCATGCCGTGCACTTCCTGATCCTCATTACTGAGGAGTATATTTATAAAGTACGAAAAGGCGCTCGGTGGGTGTATGGATTGGTATTTTAGTCAAAGTTGAATAAATTGTATCCACATTAATATTTTATTTTTCATAAGAATTTACAACACTTTGTGCACAAAGACAACGCCATTGTTGTCCAATGAATATTTTGGCACGACTTTTCTGCTTATCTGAAAAAAAAAGGTCACGACATTATTGCAATCAGTCAATTTAAAACCTTTGAGCAAGGATATGAAGGCGTTTTACATAATTAAAATCGCACTATTGTTTACAACTTTGCAAAATGTTTTTATTTTGAAACGCAAATGATTTCATCGTGATTATGAATGAGTGTTCCACGTGCTGTTTTAAGATTTTCGAATTTGTAATTTTCCATAAATTGGTATCCAAGGATATTCTCGATGACATATTTGTGGCATTCTCAAATGAGAATATTGGATCGAGCCCCAGATAAATAATTAAAAGTAATTTTGAATAATAGTGTCATACTACGAGCGATGTTCAATAAAGAGAGATAATATTTTTTTATTCGAATAAATTATTATGAAAAAATTAATTTAATTTCATATTCTTAGCTTAATGTGTAGTACATATGTGGCACTAGTTTTATTAATAAGACTTTGGTATTGCGTCATCCACAGCCGTTGCAAGTTGAAACATTTTCAGTTTGCCTGCGCCTCTTTATGGCAATGAAAAAAGCTTTCCGCAAATGTATTTTTTCACATTGAGGAACAGGAAAAAGTCGCATTAAGCCAGATCTGAACTATAGAGTGGATGAGAAGCACACTTCTAATTTATTTTTGCGATATGATCGCAATTTCCCACCGCGCACCATCATATATCATGTGTACTTTTTCTGTTACTAATGTGTGGGTGGTACTAATGAAAGTTTTAACATTTCTGATAGTGCTATTAATATTATTCAATGAAATTACTGCTATTCGATGTTGCTACTGCAGTGTTAATGATTACTTTCATTAGAGCAATAACTGGAGCTTCAAATCCACTTCTTCGGAATTCATCGTCTCTTCTCTTCAAACATTTTAAATCTTTTTGCTGTAGCACAGGAAGAAGAGGCTTTCTTTAAACCTCCCGTTATATTAAATAGGGCTTGAGTGGAGAATTTTTTTTAGGTGAAAGAAATTTCCCAATACAGCGTCGCATGTCCAGTTAGCCTACGCTGCCGTAGGCGAACCCAATTTCTGCCGCTGACGTAATACTGGATTTAAATCAATAATACTTATACAAAATATGCATTCAAATTAAGCTGACGAAATCAAAATTTTGTATTCTGAGAGTATAAGTGAATAATAACACTTTACAGAACAGCTATCGTACATTGTGATTGGTAGAAAGTTTATACTATGTAAATTGGAGGAAAGGGAAATCGGAGTTCTAAACTTGGTGGCAGGGAAGTGAGGGATATAAAGGGGGAACAAATGGAACACGTTTTAATAAAGCCGTTTAGAAAATGGAAACCAAATGGTTTTGAGCAGGGGGATGCATTAAGTAAAAATAGGAAAAGTAATATGGAAACTAAAATACTTGGCACAACGTATTAGTTGTCACTCTTGCTCAAGATAAAGCGAGTTTATGAAGCATAAATGTTAGATTGAAGAATGAATTACCAGACATACCATTCTCAACTTGTTGCTCTCTTGCAGTTCTTCGAAGAGAGGTTCCAGTTTACTGTACTCTTCGGAATTGGTGAGATATTCCTCCCGGATGATATTTACAATGAAACCACCTGCAGAAATTAGAAGGCGCGAACATAATGAGAGTATATCATTCGCGAGTTTTAAGTTAATATGGTCTCTTTCTAGAAGTTAAATGAAATATTTCACTTCAATCACCCTTTTAATGTTTTACTTCTATCGCTGGCCTGCAACATTTGTGATTTAATTATAAACAACGTTGAAACCTGCATTTTTTTCAGTCGTGTACTCATTGACCTTCCACATTTTTCTACTCACAGAATCGCTTTTTTTGTTTTAGCGAGCTACTGCTTCGTACTGCTAGTAAATTCTGCTTATTTCACTGTGAAATCCTAATAATGGCTCTTTTAATTAGTTTATTTATAATGAATTTTATTTGAAAAAATGTATACAATAAGTGTCATTGAGGAAGAATTGTAACAGAGGTGGCCACATGAGTAATTTACCTTTACTGGTATGTAAACTGTACTAGCATTCTGTTCCACTCTGCCATAATTATTTTAGACGGCTGTTGATTTCAACTTAATGTTTATTAATAATTTTAAATATACAAGGAACGTAGCTACGGTTGTGAATCAATGTAAACAAAACAATGCCGAGACCGTAAACTTGACAAGTTTACGGTCTCGGCATTTTTTTTGTTTACATTTATTAATCATATTTAAGAAGGTTTTCGCATCGATAGAAGGGGAGCTAGGGGTTGAAATTGATAATGATTTAGGAGGAGTTTTAATTGGTAATGTCAGTGCTTGCGGGCAGTTTCAACAAGCTAAGCACAAACAAAATTTTTTTCAACAAGCGACAGATTTCCCACATTGATATCGTCCCTTGTCATTCATTATTCCTGAACACATACGATTTGTCATAGGTAATAACCTTACCTGGACGAACGATCCGTACCATTTCGTGTATCGCCTTTACTGGGATGTGCCCACCTCCCAAGGCCCCAGACGAGACCGTGGCGTCATATGCACCTGCGGAATTAGGTAATCATAGCAAATTCGTACTGCCTTAGCAGATGCTTTTATAGATTAACTTAAGATTAAAATGTAACAAGGAAACTCGGAAAGGAATCAGCCGAAGATAATAAATTCACAATGCGTTTTAGAAGCGGCTGTGGAAGTGTTTCCTGGTGTCGCCTCAAAATGGGGAGGGGAAGTCGTTTTGCATGACAACGAAATTTCTTTCATTTCAGAGAAGGGAATCACTCTAACATCTTTTGAAATGTGATCGTACTTTACGCAGGACATACCTCCAGGGAGGCCTTGAGCATTTGAAAAAAATGTTATTTTCGAATTGCATGTAATTTCTTCTTGACAAGATGGAATTCTATGATATATCTATGCACTAGATTTTCAACACGCATAACACAGTTTAAAAAATCTCTCTCATTATCCCACATCTAACATTAGGACGATACTGCTTAGGAACAAGTTCCTACAGAGACCAGTTTATTACGGAAAGCTCTTGCTTTATGTATACAGTAAATCATGTGGATAAAATATGAAACTATAGTAGGCTCCCAAAGTGACCACTACGCGGTTTTTCCGATACTGAAAAAAGCAATCAAAAGACATCAGAGTTTGTGATGAACTAATTATGGTGTTGTTTATCTTTGGAACTATCTTAATTTTCCACTTTTATGACAGCCGTACCAATAGTTGCTCCATAATAATGCCAATATGGCGTCTCTATTCCTCTCACGTCACTGTAGAAGTTTACTATATATCTTATACGTCTGATTTTCTTGTCAAATAAAACAACATTAGTGCAGAAGTAAGATCTGACCCCAAGATTGACCTTGCCATCAAGTATTTCTGGCAAAATATTTGGGCACCCAGGTTAGATGCCGTCACTAGCTTTTACATCCACATACGTCCTTCCGAAGCATTAGATCAATTGGACTAATGCCTTTGAAAGACGCATGGTGGTAATAATATTTCTGGTTTTTCAAGACCTTTTCAATTTCTCCCAAAAGTACACTTACCATCAGGAATTTCCGTTTTATGGATCCCTATCGTATCCTTCCATGTAGTTCCGTAAATCCCATGTTTTCTTAATATTTCCAGCATCTTTTCTGATGGATCCAATGCGTCCATGTTTCTAAAATGAAAATTTAAATTATGAATTGCTCCAATGTCGTTTATTTTACGTTTGCTAGAAATTTAATGGTTCAAAATGGGATGCCAATATAGACAACACGTACTATATCAGTTGAGGTACTTTTATAATACTGGTCAATTCATATTATTACTCCATATAAGTCACGTACTTGAATTTCATTTCATGTATCAGTGAAAATTATTATGGAGAATTTTTTGCCTAGGAAAATGATTTTTAAGGCGTCTGGTACTTGCATTATTTTTTCGTAGATGTTTACATGAAATTAATTGTAAAATATTCAATATCACCCAGATAAATTTGAAAAAAAGACGGGTTTGTATTTCATACAATGAATAACTCAAAGGATTTAGTTTTTATTCGTATAATTTTATGGTTTATTCCTTATAGGTTTTTTAAATAAATGTCTCGGTATAATTTTATATCCATTTTTAGTCCCTGAAGGTGGTAGAACTAACTTGATCATTTATACAGTCATTGTAATCCATGATTTAGCACAAAAATTATGATTTTAAATGGAATATTTACAAACAGTATATGAATTGTACCTTTGAACTGGCTTTATACTTCTTGTTTGGCCCTCTGTACAGATAAAAATGGTGCATTGTTTGGTGAAAGCTCGACTTAAATAAATAGATAAAGAACTAATTTATGTGAACCAACTTTTATTGGTACATTAATGCGAATTTATTCTTTGGAACATGTTTGCGTATGAAAATGAGGGTTCAATTCTTTTGAGAGTCCAAAAACAACTATTCTTGCAACCCTGAAAAACATGGAAGATTCAGGGAAATAGGATCCAACTCTTGGAAGGAAGTAGTCAAGAAAAGAGTATATTTCCTCACCGAAATCCTAGTTTATGGAGGGAAATTCCAATTCGACCAGTTCCGGCGGCTATGTCCAAAATCTTGGCCTCCGCTTTGCTCGGTTTACTCTTGTCGGTATACAACTCGGCCAAAGCCTCTGCCACGTACTCGGGTCCCCTGTACACTTCCATGGATAGTTCCTGAGGAAAGAGGTGAATGCGTATTACTTTCATTCTATACTCACGGCTGGCTTTGATTTTTCGTTCTTCCGTGAGCATTCGTCGGTATTGATCCATTTCCTAAGGGTTTTTGTTGATTGAACGATTGATGTTTGTGTTTTTTGCAACGCGCTGACAGCAGCCCTAGGATAAATCCCAATGTGGCCATTATGGTCTAAAACACCTCCAAAGATAGCACAGGCCAACAGTGGTTTTGGTGCCGGCGCTTTTAATGCTGATTTAAAGAACAATTGGGGTGCTGAATCCAATTATGACACTAGTTTTTTTCCTATCAGCTATAGTTTTCAAGATATAGATATGTTGTTACTTACGTAAAAAAATCTTCTACATGATGATATGGGAATATTATATTAATAATTATCTCATTGGCCTACAATATAGAAATATACATAAAACTTATTGACAGTTTATTGAAAATAAAAGGAACACCGCAGAGTGGTTATAAATTAGTATACTTATAGATTTATTTAACTTTGAAAATTATTTTCCGGAATATATCAAATATTAAAACAACTAATCGTAAGATGTGCCATATCTAAAAAAGTAGAGCTGTTAAATAAAAACGGATTTCATATTTGGATTCAGCTCTACAAATATAGTTAAAATCATCACAAAGATTCCCGGCACCAAAAAAAAATTTTTTTTGTAGGCCTGTGTAGTTTAACTGTTTCACCTGCTCTTGTTTATGACCTCCTATTTTAATGTGTAGCTTAACGTTACTCTTTCTTGAAAATCGTATAATGTTCTTTTGTTTACATTTATTCGTATTCCATATTTATTGCCCTGAGTTTCCAATGCTTTCAACGGTGAATGCAACCCCTTTGCTTACAAGCTATAACTTCAACGTCGACAAACCTAACTGATTTTATGAATTCCCCGCCTATTTATATTCCTATCTCCAGTACTCCCATACCTCATTAACCATTTTCTCCACATATACGTTGAAAGTCACAGGTGATAGTAAACATAGTAAAGTAATTGTAAACACACCTGAGCACATGTAGAGGTTTGCGGATGTTTCCTATCGCGTCTATTTACTCCTATTTTGTGCAATAGATTCATTGATTACACCTAATTCACTCCATCAAACTCCATTCCAAAAACTACGAAACAGACAAATACATCCTGATTGTAGTCTATGTTCCTCTCTATGAGTAACCTAATTACGGCTAAGGCATCACTCGTCCCTCTCTCCTTCCTGCACCCAAAATAACATCCCCTAAGTCATCCGTTGCCCTTCTCCCCATTATCTTATTAGTAAACCTAAGTACAACTTCAGCTGCATGCAAAATTAAACTTATTGTTCTGTAGTCCTCACATATGGCTGCCTTTCCCTTTTTTTGAGAAATGAGCTAAAACTGATCTGACAAAGTCTTCCGGCTAAATTTCTCCCTCCTAAATGCTACTAATTATTCCATAAAAACTCTTTCTCACATGTTCTCTCAAAACTTTGAATAGCTCTGCGGGAATGCTATCTATCCCCTCAACCATAATTCATTTCCCTTGATGCACTTCCTGTCTGACCATAATGTATCCTTGGATAAAAGCTGCCCTCATCCTCGTCGCATTCTCTTTCTCTATGTGAGTTAACGACTCTAATTTCTTTACCATATCATTGCAACAATTTCAGAGCTTAAAAATCATTCGTCTTGACCGGGATTCGATCCCGGATCCCTTGATATCCGGCCGAGTGCTTTAGCCAGCTAAGCTATCGAGGAGTGATAGCTTAACTGGCTAAAGCACTCGGTCGGATATCGAGGGATCCTGGTTCGAATCCCGGTCAAGACGAATGATTTTTACGCTCTGAAATTATTGCAATGAAATGCATGTTAGCGGATGACTCCGTTATAAGTTACTGTTGCGGCATCTCCCGCAGTTTCTTGAAATTTGTCTTTACCATATTGTTCTTTTATGTAATTTTACTACATCTCTTGGATCTTCTGTAGTTAATTAATATTTTACCTTAATTATCTTTTATTGTTTACTCGAAAATTCCCTCTTTAATTGCTGAAAGTGGTTTAACCTTCCGGTACATAGTGTCATTTTCACCTTTCCTTGTTACACTTTCCATATCCTCGCACTTCGTCTTCCACCATGCTTATTTCGCTTTAGTAGTTTTACGCCTCAGTTTATGATTAAACTCCTAGTCATTTATTCAACTTATTTCTGTGTTTACTTCTTTCATTTTCCTCCACTCCTGATTTCCTCGTCCTTTCCTTTTTACTCTTCC
The DNA here is from genome assembly GCA_037158775.1 of Hetaerina titia. Taxonomy (NCBI): domain Eukaryota; kingdom Metazoa; phylum Arthropoda; class Insecta; order Odonata; family Calopterygidae; genus Hetaerina; species Hetaerina titia. The sequence goes on along the minus strand of CM073772.1, from coordinate 48,159,509 downwards.
TACAATTCCCTTTGCAACTTGCAGGTCTTCCTGTCCTCACTCAAAATTTTCCTTCGGTACTCCTGGCTGGTACTCCTTTCTTTCCGTCCCGGTGTATGCTTCTACATGCCATTTCCTCGACAGTCTTCAATAGGTTATCCTGTTGAATCTGACGCTACACTTCATGAATACTAAATTATGATTTGAATCCTTTCCCAGGAAACTGTGAATTAATTCTTCAGGATTTTTTCTCGGGTTTCCCACCGGGTCAGGTTGATGAAGTGCACCGACGTTTCGAAGGCTGACTTTGCCATCGTCTTCAGGGTGAAGACGATGGCAGAGTCAGCCTTCACTTCACCCTGAAGACGATGGCAGAGTCAGCCTTCGAAACGTCGGTGCACTTAATCAACCTGACCCGGTGGGAAACCCGAGAAAAATTCCTGAATACCATACGCCGGGAAAACCTGAGATCCTGTGAATGAATCATCCTATTTATAACTATGTGTATAACCCTAGAATGATTAAACGGATATATTTCTGAATCCCTGGTCATTTTCCGTGCATTACTACGCATTTTGTGATATTGAAAATAAGTGTTCGTATTAATTAAGTTTCCTACAGCACTCCATTGCTTTCTCCCCCATTTTATTCCTTTTTTTCTAACCCCTAGCCCCACTACCTCACTACCATCTGTTGCATCGCCCACCGTAGTAAGTCTCCGTTATTATCAAATGTAGTAATTTTTATGGGAGGCGACCGATAGCTGAGGTCATTTGCGCCGTTAGGGATGGATGGGAAAGGATGAAGGGTGGAGAGAAACCCGGAGTCGGCATTAACCTACTCTTGTCGAAAGTCGCGCCAAGGGATCCGCAGTTTAACGTCCCATCCGACGGATGGCGTACTCACTCAATGTGCCCTCCACAAAGCACCTCAAGTAGGGATCGGGATACCGCTGAAAAATATTTGTTGTCTCCAGAATTTGAACCCAGGCCCTCTCGAAAGGAAGCCTGTAGATTAGCCATCGCACCACCCCGATCCCCACTATCAAATGTTTCCTTGTGGGTCACCCGTAATTATTTCCTCTAATTGATTGCATGTCTTGTCGAGTTCTTCCTCCCTACGATTACTTGTTATAATGTAGATAAAAATAATGACGAAGTTCGTTGGCTCAGCTATTACTTCTATGACTGACCTGCTCTACGTTTACTACTCTCTTTCCTACATTTTTGTTCAATATTATTGCGGCTTCTATTGGAGTATCGTCTAAAATCCTTTGAGTACTGTACACTGTACATATCTACAGTGATCACTGCCGCGCGGAATCCTCCTCTGAGAGACAAATGAATCTGATCCGTCTTCCGCCGGTGTTTGTCATTTTCCACACCAGAATACTCATGACACGAAATACTTCCTCTCCTCCCGAGCGCGATCGGATAATGTTATTCTGATCCCTAATCGTTCGTAGGATAAATTACATCTTAAATCTATCTATTCTATACTTAATCTCTATAATATTATTTACATTATCTCTCCTACCATGCTAAGATGGTACTAATGATACATTTTCAACCTCATCTCTAGACCTCCTAATTTATGTAAGAGATTTAATCCGTAATGTAACCTTTCCTCCGTAAGTGATTCCCAGCCAAACTCATCTAATAATAATTGTGATACGCTACTTAGTTTATCATTACAGCATTTTGCAAATCTAGCTCAGCTACGTCGCACGCGATCTATTTTGAAGTCAATCTAACTTCATGATAATTCCATACTCTAGCAGCATATTCTAAATTAGACCTAGCCAGCGGAAGATAACATTACTCTTTAACCTTTTCGTCACGTTTCCCTAATACTCTTCTAAAAAATCCTAATTTCTTGTTAGATTGTCCACATATTCCCCGTATATGTTTCAGCCAGGAGAGGTCTTGATTGAGGGTAACGCCTAAGTATTTAATTGAGTCTACACTTTCTATTTCGGTATTTTTGATACAGTAGGCGCTCGGAAGGGAACTGCCCCTGATTAGATGCACTTTATGTTCCTATCTATTAAATCTTCAATAAAACCTTATGTCCACGCAATCAAATACTCATGGTTAAGTGCATTATTATGACTTATTTTAATCCCGTTAATAATATTTTTATTATCATTATCTTTATTATTTCAGTGCGATAGATATGGGGTGAGAATCAATATTAATAAAACAAAGATTATGCGATTTTCCAGAAAGAAAAAGGCTAAGCTAAATATTAAAATAGGCGGGTAAAAAATAGAGCAGGTAGAACAGTTTACATATCTCGGAAGTGTTTTGGACCAATACGGTCAAAGTGGTAGGGACGTAAGGAGAAGAATTGCGCTAGGCAAGGAAATTTTCTCAAAGAGGAGGGAGTTGATGACGGGGACGTTGAGTAGGGATGTTAAGACAAGACTCGTAAAAACTCTGACATGGAGCGTAGGTACATGCAGGACATGCATGTACGGTGCAGAAACGTGGTCATTGAAGCAGGAGGATAGGCGTAGATTGGAGGCTTTTGAAATGTGGGTGTGGAGAAGAATGGAGAAGGTGAAATGGACCGAAAGGAAAACAAATGAGGAAGTACTTGAGATGGTGGGTGAGGAGAGGGGTTTGTTGAGAGAAATCCTATGGAGGCAGGAAATATGGATGAAGGGCGCATTGAGCGGTAGTGGAATGTTGAAGAGGGTAATAGAGGGGAGAATGTTGGACAAGTGAGGAAAGGGCAGGAACAGGATAGGAATGTTGGACGGGATGAAGGGAGGAAAGAAGTACACAGAGATGAAGAGGGACCTGATGTAGAGTAGGTTGATGGATTGGGTTTTGTTTGGAGTTACAAAATATGTAGTTGGTAGTTTTGTCCATCCAAAAACCTACCTTAACCGGTGGATTACCTAATAATAATAATCTTAATTATTTTTCGTGGTTAAACTTACATATCGACCATTTTCAAGTTAAAAGAGTACTCCAAGAGTTATTCACGAACTACGTAGATAATAACTCTTGGAGTACTCATGCGGGACCATGCACGCTCGGTTGGGAAAAAATGTAAACAACCTGATTGAACCTTGCGGGAGCCGAAGCAATGGACGATTGAAATTTGCCGCGGTGGGAATTGAGGAGGTACTTTCGCTGCGGAGTCTATCTGATGGTGTGGTCATGACTAAATTGCTTCGAGAGCGCCATTTAAATCAAGGACTCGTCCTTGAAAAAATTATGATAAAAAAGGAGCAATGTTCCTTGTGTGATTAGGCTAGCACATCAGCACACTCACCTTGTCATACGTTTCAGCCCACTCGTCGTACATTGTTGCCAGCTGTTCGGGGCTGATCCCTTTCTTGTGAACCCTGTTAATGGCTTCACCGGCCACCCTCATCGCTTCGGCATAATCCTCACCAGGCATAGTCTCCAGGTAATAATTTCTGTCGAATAAGTGATTTCGTTAGTTTATACGAGTGGGTAGTCTCAGTTCATGTTAAAACTCGATATTAGATACATTTGTAGGTCGTAGAAGTCGGCCGTAATGGAAAAGTGGAATAAGGCAGCGTGTTGGGGTCTTTCAAAACTTATATATCCTACGGAAATAATGAAAACCACACTCCATCATAACGGCAAGTGGTGCAAGTTACGAACAATAGGTTTCTTTTGGATTTGTTCAAACTTTCTAAAAATAAAAGGAAAAGTGATGCTTCATTACTTTTTCTTTGTTGTGTTTGTCAACATTTCATTTCTAATAATTGTGGATCGATTACCAAACGCTTAAATTCCACGGAAGCTGTTGGCTGTTGGGTGAGATTGAAGTTATTTCGGTGGGTATATGGGCGAAATAAATGCCCGTGGGTGTTGAGAGTTGGGGAAATTAATGACCACGGAGTTAAGTGAACTTGGAGCATTGACTCCGATCTGCAAATCGGTCCCGGAATATTCCCCAATAAATAGGAGATAGATAATTTTACTGGTCACACCGGAAGCGCATATTCTCCCCAATTTGGTCGTCTGCTACGATGCGCATAATCGTGCGCCAAACATGTTCGACATTCGAAAGGGTAATGTTCGTTTCACTCTAGACCATCTCAAATGAGGCATCGAAATCAAAGACGACTGCGTACGACTGAAAATTCTTTTCTACATATTACGTGAAATAATGAATTCGTATCTGCTACTGACATTTCTAGGTGACGTTTCCAGGAGATTACACGACGGGCTGTGGCAAACGAGGCTTCGACTGTCTCCTATCGCTCGCCTCGAATGACTGACTGATTGCGAAGCGTAGAAATGGAAAGAGCGACATCCACCATCCTCATTACTGCGCCATCCCATGTGAGAGAGGAAGACTACGGTTAAGACTATGGTGGTCGATTTTTCCGCGGGAAAACGATACTCGGGTATGATTGCGAAACCCTGCGATCGGTTTAAGACTTTTATATAAGTATCTTACTTACATGAAATTAAGACGACGCCAAATATAAGGGGAGAGCTTAGTGAGTGTAGTGTTCGAGCGTAGGTTTTCAAGTTCAAATCTGGGTGATGATTGCTGGCACTCTCAGCTTCACCTAAGCTATATGATATTCCATGAGGATCCGAGCTAAATGGGAGATAGACCACAGGCTGCACAGGGGAGGTAGCTGACGACTGAATGTATGAATTCCACTCTCCACTAGGGTGAGTACCACGTGAACTTTAACCCTCATGTATCATACGGACCTCCAGATTGGTGGGGATGAATATCGGATGATATGTTTCTCACATTGAGAAAACGATAAGATGAGTCATTATTTCATTCATCATTTTGAGGACTTTAAAAGAAGCAGCGTAACCAATTTATTTTTCGTGAAACTCAACGGAAAAACTCGCTAAATGCTCTTATTAATGCGGTGAAATTACCCTTATCGCTGCCTACGATTTACCGTCTTAATTTTCAAGATTTTGTATTTCCCAAGAAAGGTGAATTTATGTCAATCTTTGTGGAAATGCGAAATTTAAGTCCATATACAAAATGGTTAGCGGCGTTGGCAAGAGACGTGAATTGTGGTTTGACATTTTCTCAGTTGAAATTCAATTAATTATATAGACTTCGTGAAGTAATACTATAAATGGAACAAAGAATGAAAGCAGTAATGGCATCAATGGAGACACTGTTATGTTTTGACAAAAACCAGCGGTATATATGAAAATGATTAGAATTAGAGCAAGTTTATTCTGCATCACTGCCTATCTATATCGACGCTAAAGTGAGCGCTTTGGTGTAATAAGTTTTATTTTGCAACGCGTCTACGTAGAATTTTTACTTGTTTGGTATATTTAATTGAACATGTCCAGAATATGAATTTCACTTTTTGCCACCAGCCGTTAGGTGACCAGCGGGGCAGGCGTCGCCGTCCAGTCTTTCCCCAGTTTCCGATATCCTTTTTTTTTGATATTTTCATTTTTCCTCGATAGTACTTAGCTCTTTCCCTCATTCATGATTTTCTCTAAAGTCTGCTGATACTCCTTCTCGTCAATCTAGGTAACGGAACTACATTCCATTTCCTAACCCGCCTCCTCTGCCTTATGTTTTTGAATTTGGCGCTACACTCCACAATGACTATGTTCTAATCCGAATTCCCATCCGCTCTGGGGATATTGTGCGAATTAATCACTCTGTTCCTAAATCTGTGCCTGATCATAAGTTATACCTTTCTGTTACTGACACCTTTCTCTTACTGAACCCTTTCCGAGTCATAATGCGTTTCTATGTATAACTACGCCTTTTATAACCCTTGTCTCTTGCAGAACTCTATTGTCCTCTCCCAACGGTCATTCATTGCTCCTAAACCGTAGTGCAGAATACGGTCGCTTCATGCAGCACTTCCTCATTTGTTTTCCTTCCGGTTTATTTCACCTTCTCCACACGTCTCCAGACCTACATCTCAAAAGCCTCCTATCTACGTCTATCCTCCTCCAGTGACCTTGTTGCCGCACCGTACATAACTACGTGCCAAATCAAAATTTTGACGACCTTTTCCCAACATCCCTACTCAACGTCCCTTTCATCAACTCCCTACTCCTTGAGAAAGCCGCTTTGCCAAGCGTAATTCTTCCTAATGTAATTTCTTATTTAGATGTATCATTTTTTAGGCCTGCACCCTCTAGCTGAGAATTGCCTCTCTTGCTCCTCGGTTTGTCCCTAATCCGAATTGGTTTTCTGATAGGTTTCCTTCTATTCTTCAGCTATTTATCGGAGTAAGGATTTTCGATGCTTGAGTCACCAGGATCAATATTCTGTGTTCTTCGCATTTATCCGTTTTCGGTTTCTTCGGTATTGCAATCATAAACCTCTCTCGAACTCTTCTATTATCTTTCCGCTGCCGTAGCTATCTTTGATCATTCCATAGAGGGCATCCTTCGCTTTGACCCCGAGTGCCTTGATAATTTATCCGTTTATTTTGTCAACTCCTGGTGCCCTGTTGTCTCTCAGGTCTGCCACGGCTCTGTCGAATTCGTTTCTTAATATCTGCGGACCCTGACCTTTGTCTATCATGCTTTCATCTTAAATTAAGTCATCTTCTAGTGGTTTGGGAATTTGATAGAGTACTTAAATATATTGCTTCTATCTAATCCCAAAAGCGTCATCACCCATTAGTATTTTTACATTAGCGGCTCGAATATTTTGCGATTTAGTTTCTCTTTCTACGAATTGCCTCTTCACTAGTCTATAAACCATCTCTCTATTTCCTTTTTCATATTGTCATTAATTTCCTCGCAGCTGCTTTCTATTCTTTCTTCCCTTGCCTTCTTACATCCGTTTATGGCCTGGTTCCGTAACGGTTTATAGAGGTCGTTTTCACTCTCATTTCTTGGATTCTTGTATTTTCTTCTTTAGTCTATGAAACCCCTCATTTAAGCTGTTATCCATGGCTTCTTAGAAATGTCTTACATTCTTACAAGTAGCTCATCTTCAGATTTCGTAATTATATTCTTCATTGCTTTCCATCGACCCTCAATGCTGGTATTTTCATTTCTTCCTTCTATTTTCCTTTCGATGACCGCGGTGAACTTTTCTCTTGCGCTATTTTCCTCCATTATCTTTGTTTTCCATCTGGGTTGTTGTGTCTCTTTCTTCATCATCTTGTATCGCAATCTGCTGTCCATGATCACCAGGTTGTGTTCGCTATTTATCTCTGCTCCGGGATAGCTCTTACACGTCCGAACTTGGTTCTTGTAACTCTTCCTGACAAGGATGTAGTCATTTTGGTATCTTGCTTTGTCTCCAGGCATCTTTCATGTGTATCTTATTCTCGGATGTTGATTGAAGATGGTATTTACCACTACCATGTTTTTGTCGTTGCATAAATCTATCAGTCTCTCTCCCGCGGCGTTTCGTTTTCCCGATCCGAAGTATCCCATACTACTCCCCTCTCGCCCCTCGCCGTTCTTATCTTCCATCACTATGAGGTTTTTCTTCCCTTTTACTGTTCCTAGACCCTCTTCCAGTTGTTCGTGCAATTCCTCCTCTATTTCCCCATCTGAATGGCTGGACGTCGGTATATACACCTGCGCTATCACTATATGCGTAGGTTCTGTCTCTCGCTTTATTATCAGTATCCTTTCATTATAATGGCAGCACGATATTATTTTCCTTGCCGATTTCTTCGTGAATATGATGCCTACACCTTCTATTTTCCGTTCGTCTCCCAAGTTTATCGCCATGTAGCCGTCGCTCCAGAAGTCGTTCGCTCTCGTCCATTTATTTTCGCTCACTTTTCACCCAGGATGTTTATCCCCAGCTTATTCATCTTCATCTTTGCATTTTCTAATATCCCGTATTTTCTAATTATCTAACGTTCCATGTCCCTATTCTGCATTTATCCACCTTGACTGATGTTTCCCTCCTAGTAGTCCCCACCCGGAGATCCGATTGGGGGACAAGTTTACTTCCGGAATATTTTACCGGAAGGAAATACATATTTGAATGCAAGGCTGCATGTTCTAGGGAGAATAATGTGGTGATTTCTCGTTGCCTTCCACATCGCAGTACTGTAGCCGATACCTTGAACTTCCCTTTCGCCGCAGCTATGGCAACGGGTCGACCCGCTTGGTTTGCGCCACCAATGCCTAGTGAAACTGCTGCCATTCACCATTGGTTCAGGGTAGCATTTTAGTAGATTTATCTCGTTGCCACGATCCAAGATACCATTATTTTATTTTTCTGTTAATGTGTAGTTTCCTCGTTCCGAAAAACCATTAACAAAGCTGATAAATTTTCGCCGGTCACGGGAATCGAACTAGCGGCCTTCGGCTCCACAGGTAGACACGCTACTTTTGGTCTACCCTCGTCCCCGTAAAATATTTCCTTGGCCGGGACAAATATACACGCACTCATGCAATTTAGCCGCTAGATAGTCGTCTAGTGCTTAATTATTTTGAGATTTTAATGCTTATTTCTAACTTACCATCATCCCTGTTCCTCTGGTCCCTCCCCCTTCACATTTGATGGGAAAAAGGCCTGTTTCCTTCGAAAGTCTGATCTTCACTCCTTGGCCCTGTCAATAATATATTTGAATACTAAAGGCTGGGGGTTTTATCCATCTTTCTTAATGCGAATTCTGTGGTGTAATATTAATCATTCAAATATTTTTATTTGCGATTTTATTCATTCATGTTAATCGGGTGGTCGGTGTCAGGATGTGAAACGTATAGTTGTCAACTAAGTAGGAAGAACCTTACCTGTCGATTCGAGGGAAGTATTGGTAAAGATTAATTCTTGTGGTTCTCTTGTGCGCAGAAATTCAATAATTCAATGGAGAAGGGACATTTGAACAAATGCGCGATGGTTGTCAAGAAAGTAACTTACGTTTCGGCCTAGCGTGGCGGTGGGTATGGCTATAACCACCATCTTGGTGACTGATACGACCCTACCTTCATTACGCATCATGCTGTGGTAGTGTGCAGACTGTGGTTCTTCTACTTAGCTCACTGCGAACTGTTAGAATGTGCGCTGCAATAGAAAATTCTCGAGTTGTCAGCATACATTATTCTTCTTTAAATTAGCCACGACGTTTGTTCTGTTTAATATTTTATTTTATAATATAAAAAAAACCATAAACACAGTAATCAACCCGAAGGTCGGTTTAGTAGGTGATGGTAGAGCTCACCCATGTACTAAGCCCGACGGCGTGTGAAAATTCACACATCAGGGTAGGGGGGCCAGTTCCTTTCCCTGTGCCGATTATGGTTTCCCAGGAAGACCTGGTACCCGAGAAATCAACTAGCTTGGGTGGAGCTGCAGGTACCCAGAGTGCCTTGCCCGGGAATCGAAAGCGGGACCCTCCGGTCAGTAGTCCAACGCTCTACCCACTAGACCACCGTGACCCACACTTTATAATATATTATTAATTTTATTCTTAAAAATATTTTTTAGAAGTTTGTTAAACCAAGTGCCACTGTGTTGAAATCTTTCTAAGTAGCTTTCCATACCTTGTGTGCAGACTAATTATCTTCGCTTGAAAATTACAGCAGCCTCGCGAACGTCCACCAACAAGCCATCAGGAGCGATGTCCGTTCATTTTTTGGCATCTTATTAATTTAGCTATCGACATCATATGCAAACCAGGAAGTTATATGTACTTTTCGTTCGGAGATCAAATTGATGACGCTATGAATCGAAAGGTTCTGGGAATTCTCTTATGCTCCGGATCAGGAAACGATATGGTTATACACGTATGTATCAAAGGCAGCTTCCATCCGCGTGAGTACATACACAAAATTCCCACCTTTACATGCGAGAAAAAAACTTGTCTACTGGAAATACTGAAGGATTCTTTTCTTGACTAAATATCAAATTCTTTCCTTTTTATCTGTAAAAGCTTGAATATTTTTTATTGCATAGTAATCAAATATTCGAATTACTCTGCAGAAATGGAAGTACCTTTTTCACCCATAGCTTCTTTATGTGATCACTTTTCCGGTCTTTGTAAGTGAATAAAATGAAAACTCCTTCAAAGAGCAGTTGTTGAGAACAGAACACACTGAATTCAAGAATTTGTTGGTTCATTTGAAATTTCGTCAGAGAGGACTCATAGCTATGCGAACCTATGAATCCTACCATTAATTAGCCAATGTAGTTATTAATTTTATCAATTCAGTTCTAAATTGGTAGTGGAGTTTGATCATGTGGCGGTTGTGATTTTTCCGACAAAACTTACTCCTTGGAAGGAGGGAGTTTCCTAATTCGTTACGCAAGAGTTTAGTATGAGACCCATGAAGACCACTTGCAGTTTATACTAGCGAATTTCTGATAAGGATAAAGAAAAACTGAGATTATTCATAAATATATTCATGAATATTTATTGTCGGCTATTATTTAGTGTCGGAAACATTTTATACTCCACGTCACAATGTTAAACTTGGGCACAATGAAGCAGGAGTAATATTATTCCTCCGCAATCTTATTATTATTATCATCTAACGTTTTTGTATGTCACTTTGAATTTGCATGTCTTATTCAAAGGGGACATCTTTGCACAATATTTGGTACACGTACACTACGCCATTAAAGTTCAAATAATATTTCGGCACTACTCTTCTGAAAACCTGAAAAGTGAAGAAATATTTTTATTTCGAAAATCAAATTTTGATGAACTTAATAATTTCAAAATACACCTACGGTTGAATGTTGATTCACATAAATAAGTCCATATTTGTACGTACTTTCTTAATCTTCTTTCCATTTTCCAGTTCCTCGAAAAGAGGCTCCAGTTTTCGAATCTCTTCAGAATTGGTGAGATAATCTTCCCGAACAATAATTGAAATGAATCCACCTGCGAAGGTATCAGAGGTTAGAATCGCTTCACTAAATAAAATTCAGTGATTTTTATATGTGTTTGGCGTCCAATGATGTGTGCAATTGGAAAAGCCTCTGTCCGACGATTTAACACATTTCCATTCACAATCATTTGTTGCCCTGTTACTAGTTAATTGGGAAGAGGTAGAAACAATAGACCCTCATCTCTCTCACCAGTAGAAGGGGTGACCTAATGGGTGGAGTGAGGGTTTTTATATTTTCCGTGTTAAATGCTAGATAGACTTGTGTTACTGTTTGTGTGTTACTTGTGTTAAATGATAGACTTTCGGTTACGTCGAAGCGAAAAATAGAACGGAGAAAACTTGCTGCTAAAAAAATCCAATGAGTAGTATTTAGATATTTTATCGTAATATTATAGCTCCAAAAATAGTGGAAGGTGTAATGTTTTAAAATTAATGTTTTGGCTTCATTGTGGAATTGAACGTCCTATTGAAATTTGTTCGATGAAGTGTAATTCATTGGTTGATGAGGAATATGTGGCAATGACCCAAGTGGTAAATTAATTAACTAATAGTATGTCCTCAACAAAATCCTTTCCTTATCACACCAATCTTAAATATGGAGATTTATGAGCGATGGTATTTTACGTTAACTTATTTTGAGGGCTTACGAAACCACGTGGTTCCTTTTACTTGATCTGTAAAATAATTTCATTGCCGGCCTCGGTGGCGCTAACGGTGGTGGGACGGGGTAACATCCTCGTCTGCCAATCCAAGGGTCGCGGTTTCGATTCCCGCCTCGATGGGTTTTCCTCAACCTAGGACTTGGGTGTTTGTAATCGTCTCCGTTGTGGTCACTGTTAATAAAGTCCGATGTAAAGGCCAAAAATTGCTGTTTCCGGACTGAGGCTAAATAAATAAATCTGCAGCTAGGAGTATGTATATTTTTTTCAAATTAGGCTGCAATTATTCATAGTAATATATGAAATCAATATTTTCGGGTGCGACATCAATATCATATTTCTATTTCCGGTAAACTCCCATTAGATGGATCACGTTTAACATTCTTTACCTGGCCGAAGAATTCGTACGATTTCATGCACGGCCGCAACTGGAATGTGACCTTCCAGGAATGCTCCGGCTGCTATCACAGCGTCATATGCATCTGGATGGGGGAGAAACAATTGGGGATATTAGAAGCTAATATATCCATAGGTGGACATTTCCACTGATGATATATCTTTAAATCTTCAGCCAATACCATGCAAGATGAAAACAATTTCTCAAATGCAACATAGCACCAGCTCATCCCTTGTATATGCAATGGTTGTCTACCATGAATATCCAAGGAATATGCAGATTGTATACAATGGATACCCAAATATCTTCCAAGATCCAAAAATGTATATGCACGCATGAATTTGAATTGCACATCCATTGCATAAACACGATTATATTACATAAACACGCTCCATATTCGTTTGACTAATACAAACAATTTTAGAAAACTACCGTGTAATTGAAATGTTATCATGAAATTAGAATTTTTAATTCATTTCATTATTGGTATATTGCTGGATGTCTAGTGTATATGTACATGAATAAGAATTGATGAGTATACATGCGTGATGTACATACATTACATATGCTCCCAAGAATGGGATACGTGTAATGAATTGTGGATATCCATTGAATATTTTGTTCCGTATGGGGTGAACTACTCCTGATTTTCTAAGGGATGAAAGTGTTCAAAGAACTGTCAAAGAAGGGGATAGAGTGTTCTTTTTTTGGAGGAATCTTATTGATTTTTATTTTTTTAATCATAAAATGAAATACATAAAAAATTAAAATGACTAACTTCTAGTGTAAATATTTTAATGCGAATCCTTCCTGTATATTCTACAGGAAAACAGCGATAGCCGTGAGACATTACGGGTCACCGAATACTAATACTAACCGAATATTTACCAATTTTCTTTACGAATTTCAATTACTTTAATGGGAATGTCTTTTAGACTTGTTTGAGGCAAGGCTGAGACGCAGGTCAAATTTCTTATGATAGGTGTTCATATTTCCAATTGTCGAAGTGTTCAGATTCAACTTTAGCGTACATTTAGATTCATGTGGCAGTAATGATAATATGCATCTAAAGAAATTTTTATATTACCCAAATGATACTTTACTAGAGAATTTATTTCGAGGAGAATCCTTTATACGACGTGAAGTTTCACAATAATGTCATAGATATAAAATTCACATTTTAAGGAGCGCGTTGCTATGCATTCAAGTTATTTATTTTTATTTATTCCACCTGCTTTAATAAAAATGAGATTGTGTTTAATATCAGCAATAGAAATGAAAGATTGCCCAATTCAGAAAGGATATCTGTATGAATTGATTGATACGCGGAGATATCAAGGCATATTCAAGTGTTTTTCCCAAATACTATTTAACTCCCTTCTTCGTCCACCACAAGCATAATCCGTATGTAATCTTTTTAAATCATTTGATCTTACTTTTACGAATGAGTATTATGATGGAGAGAGAGAAATACTTATAAAATAAGCATCATTTTTCAAATGCATGCAATTACATAATTATATGCTACTAGTCCAAGGGGTTATTATTCAATAGTGCTACATTTTCTTCGTGATTACCGTCTTCAATTTCCGTTTTGTGGATGCCAACAGTGTCCTTCCACGTTTTACCGTATATTCCCCGCGTCGTTAATTTCTCCAGCATTTTTTCGGAAGGATCAAGGGCGTCGATGTAGCTAAAAGAAAAAGGATATGAAAGTTAGCATTATATTTGTGTAAACAATTTGTACTCACTAAATCTCATTCGTACTTTGTAGTATCTCAGTACTGTTCTTTATGAGCAATTTTGAGTGAAAACATTTGTCTGAGTCCCTGTTTTACGAGCGTTGGTCAAGATGTCAATTAATTTTAATCAATCATTAAAATTAATCAATTTTTATTTTAAACTAATTTAACAATTTGTTAATATGTTGACAATTTTTTATTTTAAATTAATCAATTTTAATAAGATTTTAAAAAACTTTACTGAGTACTTAAGAGAGTGCGATAAAATGCATAGGGAGTTTAATTAAATGAGCCATACAAAATAAGAAAAAATATTGCCTCGTAGGGGGTTGATACAGGAAAAGAAGTGAACAAAGCGGTAAAATAATCCTTGGTACACAATATAAAAATGTGCAAAAACTACTTTTTATAGGGTATAACATGGGAAGCGTCAAATGCGCTTGCTGTTAAATGGTCCGGATAATAAATAAAAATATCATAGAGTTCAAAATATAAGCACCGAGTGCCACAGTGTTTTTTGCCGCATATTATGCATGTAAATAAATATATTGCAAATTTATATTAAGCATGGTAAGTCCGAGATTCCATTGCCCTCAATGCGCAATGTTGATACAGAATGTCCAAAGGGTTAAGGCACTCACTAGCGCGCTATATGAATGTGTTCAATATAGGACCCTTTTCTTTTCATGACATACCTGTTTCGAAATTGAAGGGCAAAACTTGTATGTGACGCCACCAGACAAAACCGTTAAGATCCATCACGTTCGATTTAGTGGGTACTTCATACTGGGTTCATCTTACGCCATTGCTTATCCCCAAATCATATTTAAAGTACTTAGCATGTTCGCCATAATAAAACTTCTATTTTGGTTCACCTACTCTCCCTGAGAGAAAGTTATGTGTAGTGCTGGGAGTTGTAACGCCTGGACCCTAATTTGCTCTAGCACCCGCCCTTGACCAGAGGTTGACTTATTTTTATAATAACTAGTAATCAGCGCATAATGTGTTCCGAAATATATGCCACTCACGAAATCAGTTCGTTAGGCAGTCGATTTCTTTAAAAAATTAAAATAATATCGGTTTTAAACTTAGGCGCCGTAGGCATTGGTCTATCCTTGACGGCACCGGCTACGTTCCTCTAAGTTGGCCTCCTTCGGCGGTCGCTCCCTTCTCATTTTTGGGTAGATACCACCCTAGACCCAATCTGTGGTTTTTAATGCGATTTTTAACTGTGATCCTGGTACTTACTCACCGGAAACCATGTTTCTGAAGAGCTTCGCCCAGCCGTCCCGTGCCCGCAGCCACGTCTAAAACCTTGGCGTCCTTCCTTTTCTGTCCATTCGATTCCGTGTAAACCTCGGCCAACGCCTCCACCACATACTCCGGGTAATAAACCCCCGGCGGAAGTTCCTTGAAGGACGAAAAGTTTTATTAATTAGAGGAGCTACAGTATCTTCTTCAAATCTCCCTTCTACCGTATCGTACACTCAAGAAAAAATTAAAAACATTTAATGTTAAACGATAACTTGTTGTCATTGATTTTTTTAACTCACGAGGTAAACGAATTATTTCAAATTGCGGCTAGCTCTGTTGAATAGTTTCGTTCGGAATTGAAATGTGTTTACCCCTCAGCCTGTCATAAATGACATTCAATTTCTACGTCCATCGAGGTAGGCTAGGATCTATCCATCCCGATTTCGTCCATCATTTAACAGCCTAACAGTACGATTAATTAAAGTTGGCAATTTTCCACAAAATGTAATTGCCAATTTTAATTTTCCACAAAATAAAATTGTCAACTTTAATTAATCATGATATTCCACCATACCACGCCTGAAACGTCTCTTTTTATTAACAGTACGATCATCAATCTTGAATTTAAATCAAATATTTGCTATCAATAATGGGACATTATTAACATTATATATATACTTAATCATTCTCACCGATTCTTTGTATTGATCATTTCGTTGGCAGTCAAAGAGATAATGGTTTTCGTGAAGTTATCTCGTTGATGGAATGCAGAAAGTGAACGCCATCAATGGAATAATGGGTGATAACATTTTGACTACCTCGGAAACCCAATTCACGAGACTTCTAATAAATCTCCTACGATACACGTTGTGAATTACTTCTTACTACATGAAGAAAATGTATTCCTTTATGTCATATTTATGCTCATTCAACGGTACTTTGACAGCATTAAAAGCTCTTTTCCAACTCATAAAGTTAAAGACGTCCAATGCCCGAACTTTAAACAAGAACGTTATCTCTACAAGTACAGTGAGTGGAAAAAATAGCGAGACCATTAGTTGAATGTTCAAGAGGAGTACGTTAAAACTGAATTAAATGAATAATTACCAGGATGAAAATAGCAATCTCATGGTGAAGATTATTCATCAGTACTATGTTATTTTTATATGGGTTTAAAAAGTTTGGAATTAAAAAAAAACATTCTTCATGTTATGCCTTTAAAAGGCGATATCAATTACCTCCATTCTGCACCAGACCCTGGAAAAGTAACCAAGAATTCTTATATATACATTTGGATTTTTCGGTTAAGAGTCGAGGAGACCGCGGACTTAAAATGCTGGAGATCGTCTATTGGTCTGTCTAAACCTTAAATGAGGTATCAGTAGACTTCTGTGTAAAATAATTAATCGCCTGTGTAATGTTTGTAAATAATTCTTATGGTAAATATTCACAATAAATGATTTTAGTGTTGTTTTACATTGAAGGGCACCCTTTTTTTTAACTTAAATAAATCTGAAATGCGTTTCCAATGTATTTTCTTGGAATTCTGTTCAATTTAAATTTCAGTCATGATGCTTCCGACCTCATAGGTTCCGAGTTCAAAAGTGTTATTTCGTAGCGAGCATTTCACTCTGGTGGTGCAATGAAAGGAGAATTCTGTTTCTGGACAAAAGACGTTGGGCTGAACGATAATAAGGGAAATAGGGGGAGAAAATTAATACCTAATTGTAAATTTGCCTTCAGTTTAGACGAGAAAGAGAATCAGGATTACAAGTTACTTGTATGCAGGCAGCGAAAGTTTCCCGTGCGGTTCAATGCTGCTCCCTAGAACGGAAACTCTCTATATTGAAGAGAAATGATGTTTAACAA
Source organism: Hetaerina titia (assembly GCA_037158775.1). Lineage (NCBI taxonomy): Eukaryota > Metazoa > Arthropoda > Insecta > Odonata > Calopterygidae > Hetaerina > Hetaerina titia. The sequence goes on along the minus strand of CM073772.1, from coordinate 48,142,792 downwards.
CTGTAATTTTCACTATATTATTTTTATTATTCTCACGGCTCGGGTTTCAATACTTAGTGACCTGAAGATGACACAAAATACTGATCATGGTCGTGTCAATAAACATTTTATTAGGTAATCTACCGGTTAAGGTAGGTTTTTGGATGGACAAAACTATAAAATAAACATTTTGTAACTCCAAACAAAACCCAATCCAGCAACCTAATCTACATCAGGTGTCAAAAAACATAGTATAGTGAAAATCACAATTGTTAAATATCATTTCTCTCCGAATGCTCTCTGGATTGAATACGTATACCCATATCGATTAGCAAGCTCCCAAAAGTTTTGCTATATAACAATGGAACTGTAGTATGTATTGAAATCATATAGCGTGCAATTGACATTCAGATCGAATTTTAAAAATTGTAGCCAATATTTTAAACATATTCGCCATTTTTTAAAAAGAGTATCTTGTAAAAGTTATCAATATTATTTTGAAATATTGTTTTCTCCGCATAGGAAAAATTTCATCACGTTGAAGTTCTAATCAACTTTGTTGCGAATACATACTTGTATGTCCCTTTTCAAACTCCTCTGTTACCTTTTCACCATTTCCTTCAGATTTTCCCTTTTCCTCCGTTATGATTACATTCGCGCCACTTCTTACTCAATTCTTACTCAGCATTCATAGCTTCACTAACCTCGTCGTATGTATCTGCCCAATCGTCATACACCTTGGCCAGCTGGTCAGGCGTCAATCCTTCGACTTGTACCCTTGAAACAGATTCTTCTACAGCCTTTTCTTGGTCTGCATAGTTCTTCGTCACGATTACTGATGCGTCCCTGGTGGACAGTTACATATATATAAATGTCTGGATAAGTTCGGAAGAAATAGTTTGTGCGTGAGTTATGCGAATTAAAGCAATAAATGAATGGCATCTACTAAAATAATCTCAGTGTTAAAATATGCAAGAATATAATGCAATGCGTACTTTAAAAATAGAAAAAAATGATAAAATCATTTCCAAAACATTTTGCAGCTGTAGTAAACTAAACAAATTCTAAAGAATCTAATAATTAATTTTAAAAATACGACTCTCACTATATTTAGACTGGAAATACGGGTTAAAGTGGTAGGAAGGCCAATGATTTGGTGGAACAAGTTTTGCTTTCAAGCTTGAGGATACATTTGAAAATTAAATGCTCTGAAACCTCGATACCAATGGCTTAATTCGGTTTCCAGTGAAACAGGCGTTGAATTTCGTTCTACATGGGTAAATAAGAATTATAATCTCGATGAATAGTTCCATTATCAAATAAATTCTACTTTTTTGTCGTAAATGTCTCTTACAAACAAGAGTCATCCACTTAACAAATCTAGTAATGCGCTTACTAAATACGTATTATTATCGTAAATTATGATACCAGGTGTATTAGTGTGACGGTAATTTAATGTAAAATTGCATGTAATTGTAAGATAAAATTAAAACTTAGATAAAGGTTAGGCTAATTCGCTGATTCGCTCTTAAGATGCTCTCAAGACCAGAGCAATAAGGGCAACGGAACACAATCTGCTCGCTACTTGCATGAGGGTTTTGTGGCATTACTTTTCCTATTCTCTAGTTGTTGATTTTTACCTTCTAGAATTGCTTCATCTGGATTCTCGGAAATTCATCTCTCACGTATCTGTGTTTTAAACATGCGAGTATTTTCCCTTTCGCCGCGAAACCCTTAAACCAAAGACACGAGTATTTTCTCTGAAAATGTAAAAAATACGGGGCAATTCAATATTTCCTCGTGTATAAATGGTTTTGATCGTGTTAAATTACGTATACTACTTTGATCAAAAAGTTCCCGGAATTTATTCGGAAAATTAAAAATACAAGTTTATTCATCTAAATCTATATTTTCCCCTTCAAAGTAATCCCCATCGACTGCAACACACTTATGCCAGCGCTTGATCCAATCCTCGAAACATTTTTTATATTCGGTTTTCGGTATGTCCATCAGTGCTTCCTGCGATTTTTCCATTACTTCCTCTCGGCTGCTAAAACGCGTTCCCCGTAATGGTTTTTTAACTCGATTGAACAGAAAGAAGTCACAGGGAGCCAAATCAGGTGAATTCGGTGGCTGTCGGATGGTATTTGTTGCATTTTTCGTCAAAAAATTACGAATAATGATAGCACTGTGCGACGGTCTCGACGCACTGTGCGACGATTTCTGGTCTCTTTCGGCGAATTGCTTCACGCAAACGTCTCATAACGCCCAAATAATACTCTTTGTTTACTGTCTGGCCTTCTGGCAAAAATTCATGATGCACTACACCGTTGTAATCCATGAAAACCGTCAGCATTGCTTTCTTTTTTGACTGAAAACGACGTGGTTTTTTGGTCTCGGCTCATTTGGTGAACGCCATTCACTTGCCTGATGTCTGGATTGCGTGTCGTACTCATAAACCCGCGTCTCGTCTCCAGTAATGATCCTTTTGATGAATGTGGGATCGGATTCAGCCTCGCAAATCATGTCTTTTGCGACGTCAACACGGTCTCTTTTTTGCATGAAATTGAGGTCTTTTGGCACCAACTTTGCTGCTACACGACGGAAACCCAAATCATTAACCACAATGTCTTGGGCGGATCCATAGGCAATGTTCAAGTCCTCCGGTATTTCTCTGATGGTTAATTTGCGGTTATTGACCAACATTTCTTTTACTTTATCAATTTTTTCACCGACTTTCGATGTCGATGGTCTGCCACTGCGTTCATCATCTTCGATTGACTCACGACCACTTCTGAACCGCTCGTGCCACTGGTAAACGACCGTTTTTTTTAGAGAATCGTTGCCGAAACACTTTTCCAACATTTCCAACGTCCGTGCGCCACTAAATCCGTTTTTTACGCAAAATTTAATACAAGTTCGTTGTTGCAAATTTAAATCCATTTCTGCAATTGTAAAAAATCTCCAACACACACAGAGATAGATGTACTCTTGGCTACGTAACTTTTGCAAATGTCAAGTTATGACACTAAGACTTAAAGGGAATATCAACAACAGATGTACCAATTTAACAAAAAAAACAGAACTCAAATCGGAACGATGGGAGCGCCACACGGTGGTTATTCCGGGAACTTTTTGTTCAAGGTAGTATGTATGCGAGTAATAAGTATTTATTGTTGTGGTTAGTCATTAGTACATAAATAGATTCATCATACCGAGGGTCACCGAATAAAAAGTAAAAAGTTTGAAACAATCATTAAAATACGCGGCTAACAGCTGAGTTCAGTTGCCCGATTGTGAATGAAAAGGGATTGTTAGGGTTTAAAGAGCAGGAAAAGTGAATTTCGGCCCGAGTTTCATTCTTTATTTAGCTCACATAAATCCGAAAATAGCTCTTTGGCCATAGCATAAATAACACATCACTTGCGGACAACCATCAACATTCAAACCTCAAATAGAGAAAAACCCACCAAGGCAGGAATCGGACCCGCGACCTCAGAGTTGGCAGACGAGGACGTTACCCCGCCGCCACCTTATTCGATGGTCGTAGTTCAAGGTCTCTCCAAACGGCTCCAATGTGATCTTACGGGTACCGCTGAAGTTAGACCTTGGATGGAAACACAGACTAACAACTAGTCCTGGCTAACGTCCCTAAAAACTATTTCACTGATTGGTGAAGTACTGGGATGCTGCTTCTCAGGATATATGTTTTCACAGTTCTGCAATATTTTCGATATTTTTGTCATATAAGGAGAGAAATGCGGTGATTCTACTGCGTTTTCCTCCCATAGAGAAATTGGTTTCGTTCACATAAATGAAGGGCCCGCTATTGAGTTTACCGTTGTGTTAAGAAATAATCGTGTTAGCTTGTCAACGACCTCCATACCTCCAACTATATATATCTGTGTATATAGTTTGAGGTATGGTATGTATATTGATACGATATATGGTATGTATATATTTGTATATACTGAGATATATTTCAGTATATACAAATATGTACTGAAATATATCTAGTTTGAAATTAGATAAAAATATATTTTTCTATGTACCTGTATATACATAGTTAGAAATGGTATGGTGTTTGATTTTTCTTATGAAATGGTAGTGGCTGTACTCATTGCGCTACCAACCACTTGGAAGATCCCAGAGCTATGCCATCCTTAGGCGTACTATCGGGTGAGTAACACAGCTCAATGTTGAGAAATACTAGTCTGTTTACAAGGACGAGCGTCCCCTATTGAGCCGTCCGTGGTGTGAGTGCGACGTTGCTGGACGATTCGGAACGAAGTTGACTCAGTTGATTGGGATGAAAAAGCATTCTCTCTGCTTGAACTCTCCAGAGGAGAACGCTTCTTGTACGGTTCTCGGCGTTTAACCTAATCGGCGGCGTCAAGAGCGATTTCCTGCGCTGATTTCATCCGGGTGAGACGATTGTTTACCAACTGCATCACGGTTGCAGTGTGCTTCATGAGCTTTCAAGAATGGACTGTCCCTATTTTGATCGCAAAAAGTAATCCATCCACTTAGAGCTGAGTAGTTGTTTCCATGTTTTTCAGGTACCCATGAAAAAAGAAATATTATTTGGAATGTGACTTTGCGTTAGTGTACTGCATCACAAACGTTTTCATACCGATGTCTATGTAACGTCATCGATGTAGTTGGATGAGTGAGCCAAAGAACTCGAGCGAAACGTTGACAACTGATATAAGTTGATAATCTGGAGCTTTTCCCTGCAATACCTTAAATCCCTTAATGCCAAGTTAACCCGATTGAAAATTCAAAATAAAATATATATTTTTGAACCATCGAGAGAATTATTTTTTCAATTTTTTTGGATTTGAGAGATCTTTTCCTTGTCCAAATGACGACAGAAAATGATTTGAAGTAATGTGTATTAGGAATCTGAGCGGGTCATTGACTTCCTTTCTGTCCTCTTCGTGTCTCGCTGACCCCCACTGGGAATTATCAATTCATTCTTGATTCTAGTTCACCTCTTGAACGATGTGGAAAATATTCTTTCTTATTTCAGGGGTCAACCCTTCATTGGAATTGTTACAGGTACTATCTCACTCGTAATATTACCACCATCAGCTATCAGCAGTATTTTTTTAAATATGAGAATTTCGAACTGTTTATTCCTTCACAAACTCAGCAGAGAAATTCTAGCCCAGTTCATTGAATTTACGACAACTATCGCTTTCATGATAAATTTTCTCCCGTTTTGTTCTTCGCAAAATTTCGCACCCAGCTATAAGTTACGCATAACGGGTCATTCTTTGCACCCATCACAAAGGCCATTAGAGATTAAACATTAGATCGTAACATTAGGGGTTAAAGCTAGTGCTTTAATCCCTAATGTTACGATGCACAGCGTAATAATGTACACGGTGATCGTACAGATATGTAATGGTGACATAGATTCAATGATAAGCCTGTGAAATGAACAACTGGAAGAAACAGAAATGTTAAAAATATTTTCTCCACAATCACTTACATCTCGAGCCTGTGTCGCTGGGCGATAGAGGTCCCACTGCGAGTCCCTTCCAGATGTGGAATGGAGAAGATGCCCGCTCGCTGGTTAGAATTACTGGAATTGCGTCACTGGCCCGTCAAGCTATTCGTTGATTACGAACAAGCAACAGCGGTTGAGCAAGCAACGGAGCTATCCTCAGAAGCGCAAGAACTAAATGGATGTTAGTCTCTCCACCAGTCGCCTGGGTCGCTGTTCTAGTAGGTTACATCTACAATATTCCATTTGCGATATACGAGTATTATGCTCTCTCCTCCTAAAATCTATTCGTACTTTTCTTATTTTATCAGTTTAAGTAATGTAGAAGGATGCATTGTGCTCCGTTTCAAAATACTCATTACTTGAGGTGTACATATCTTCACGAATGCAGTATATACTATATACGCGTACACGTACTTGTAGGTTCGTATACCGTATATCGTACATCCGCGTACCTCCGTGTCCTTTGTGTCAAAACTACCCTCAGCGGTTGAGTACACTAAATAGTACCAAGCGTCGTTTTAGTTTGGGATTAAAGACACATTTATTTTTCCCAAACGTATTTACTGGACTATTTCTTTCAGGATCTTTAATTTATCTCAATCCGTTGGAATAGAATGTCACCACGAATTTCTTCCGGGGAAAGTGATTACAAGTGACACATACGATATTGCGAATGACTATAATAACGAGTCTGTTTTATTCCACACTCGGGAAATTGAAAAGTTAGGCATCCTTATTAATGTGATGTGATTTTATCAAGCAAAAATAATATTATATTTGAAAATGATATTACTTTTGGAATGGGTGCAGTTTTTCCGTTACTGTCTGAATGCATTCGTAAACGAATTCGCCCGCGTTACGGTAGGAGTCGCGTATATTAATGGAGAGTTGCCCCGGGTGAATCTGCAACTGGTGACGCATGCTCTCCTTTTTGATGCTGATATTTTCCTCGCTTTTCTTTATAAGTTTGGCGATCTTCAAACCGTCGCTTGCTTCGCTTGAAATTGTAGCCTTACGTTGTTTGCAGAAATTTCTAACGTACACATGATTATCGCGAATGATGATTAGAGGACCATGAATGAGTTCTTAATTAAATTATTGTTACTAATTAGTGAGGAATATTGATAACTAGCTGTCATTGATATCAGGAAATGCTTCACCTTCAAAATTGGATCATCCGTCGTGCCAAGGAACGTAATTGAAACTTGGAGTATGGCATATGCTTCAAACTTATAGATGAATTTTGTTCCACCTTGTGAAAGGTGAAGTCGCAGTTTTTTTGTCAGTGCCTCTTTGCAAAATTACTAAAAGGTTACGGTCGGAATACTTCGTAACACTATCGGAAGGAAAATAGTCGAAAGTATTTGTTAGTTGTAGCATTGTTAGCTACTATAATGTAGTTACAGGGGATAACCATGTTGACCCGAAAATCCATAATAGTGGCCGTTGTCAATAGTTGTGGTATTTGTTTTAAAAACATGCAACGAAAATAGTATTCAGAATGGAAACAAACGAAAGCAGTATAACTCTGCTTTGAAATTAAGGCGCGTGGGATACTTATTTCGAGCAATGATTAGGTAAGTATTGACGAAGCGGTTCATTTAAGATGTGCAATTGTAATTTTTTTTCAATGTTACCCGTGTTTTTGATAATGGCGAATATAGTACGAGTATGTGCGAATTTTGGGACTGACTGATGATACCAAATTCCTAAAATCCTTAAACTCGAAGTCCCGCCGAAAGATTCAGGATTATTATGTGACCTACCGCGTGCTCTAACTACTTGCGTCGCTTCAAAGGCGTTTCGACTTGGTACATCGACCTTGGTCGCTTGATTGTAAGCAATCATTGCATTGCATTCGCTTCAATGTTCGATGCGGAAGCCGAAACGATGTGGGACGCGCTTGCATACTAATCATTGGGACGCGAGTTCCGTTATTGTCCTGTCTCTCTGGGGATTTCCTGTGGATTTATGGAGCAGCAAAAACGCCAGACATTTTTCATATTTCCGTTATTATTGCGTTAAATATTGTAATTGCCGGCCCCGATGGCGGCAGGGTAACGTCTTCGTCTGCCAATTCAAGGGTCGCGGGTTTGATTCCCGCCCGGGTGGGTTTTTCTCCACCTAGTGCTTGGGTGTTTATATTGTTGCCACTGTTGTGTTGTCATTGTTGTCCGATGTAAAGGCCAAAAAGTGCTGTTTTCGGACCAAGAAGAATAAATAAATATTATATTTTATATATTTAAAACTCTGCAAGCCACCGCTAGGGTTTTTGGCAGGGAGTGAAAGCACAGTAGACTAATTTTGACCCTAATATTTTTACCCCTACCACAGTTAGAATATGTTATTCTTATCCTTTAACGTTCATGGACAAAATGACATCTTAAATCTATCTGTTCTACACTTAATCTCTCTAATTTTACTGACATGATCTCGCCTACCGTAGTACGATGGGGGTAATTATACATATTAACATTGGGATAGCCGAAGACAGAACACATGCTATAGCAACTTAGTTGAAGAGAAATATCGCTTAAAGTTTTTTAAATCAAGTTTTCTTTAAATATCAGAGGGTGAAGCAAGTTTATCTTGCCTAAATCTAAAGCTGATTGAAACGCTTGTAGAGGAAGAAATTTCATTTCGCTTTCGAAATATTTGCGCATATAATATTTTCAAATGGTTATACCGACAAAAATTTTAAAATAATATGTTTTCCACCAAATTTTGCAAAAGTAATTTTTCCTTGAACGACCTATTTCTTCAGTATATTTCACTTAAAATTATGCGGCCGAAGCAAATTATTTTTTATTAAATGGGTGACATAAACTTGAATGCTACAAGAAATGGAAATTATTATATAATTAGGCTCCTTATGCTGTGAATTTATGTATTTTACTTAACTTCTTTTTAGAGGCGAGATGGGAATAGTGCAGAGGCTATGGACATGTTAACGGCATCAATTATATTACTGCATCAGTTAACTGTAAAGAATTATCTATTCGACCATGGCATTAAATTTTAATTATTTAATTGAAAATTTTAATATTTAAATAAAACTTCAAATAATATTTTAATCAAATTTCATTTTACTTAAATAATTTTCAATCTAATGTGAATATATTTTAGTCTAATTTAAATAATGCTCTCTTACTACAATTAAATTTTATTAAATGTTTTCTCTGCCATTCATATATTCACTACAATTACACACTTTTGTCTGCATATGTCTTTAAGGAAGGACAGGATGTTTGGTTAAGGATGTATGGGTAATTAAAGTCAGATAGGATTGTAGGGATTGGAGAAAGAGTGTAGAAGACCCATCCTCATCTGTTAAGCCTGTTCCCAACAAGAGGCATCAATGGGACTGCAGTTTTAATGCACCATATAAACAAGTGAAAGCTGATCTCAAAGTGTACACCACATGGCACTTTTTATTTGACCTCATTTATTCTGAACAATCTATCACCTCCTGCAGTGGAGCTCTTGGCAATATGCTGGTCACCACATCACTTTAATCCGTAATTTTAAATAATCATTTATCATTTCTCACCTAAACCAGTACTGGTGAACATTCAAACTAAGGTTTTTATAACCAATGGTGTGCATTGTGTTTGTTCCAAATGATTAATAATGAGAGGAAAATTTTTATTTGGCAGCCTTTAAAAAAAAATCTTCATTTCTATACGAAAATGCTAAAATTATTTTCAGAACTGCAAATTTCTTAAACATATTCATATTGTAGTATTTCACGTATGATTTGATGAAATATACATATGTAGTTCATAACTACCTTGCTTAGTGGCATGCACAGTATGAAACTCTTCATGCATGATTGATTGCTTAATTATTTTATTGGCTATAGGAATTTACCTAACTTTTCATCACAAATGGATTGAATATTAAATTCTGAGAGAAGTATTACATATGCACTGTCAACATTGTATCTCAGTATAAATTCCAATGCTATAAAAAAACTCTCCACTGCATATAGTCAGCATTTGACTCTTGTTGTGAAACCTCAGTTAAATTTAACCCCAAGAAAATAAAACATTAATGGATGTTGTTCATTGAATATTAATTTTGATAGCTAAATGTGCCTCATCCTATGGAGGCAGGAAAAATGGAAGAAAGGCGTATTGAGTGGCAGTGGAATGTTGAAGAAGGTAATAGAGGGGAGAATGTTGGGCAAGCGAGGAAAGGGCAGGAACAGGATAGGGATGTTGAACGGAATGAAGGGAGGAAAGAAGTGCACAGAGATGAAGAGGGACCTGATGTAGAGTAGGTTGCTGGATTGGGTTTTGTTTGGAGTTACAAAATATTTATTTGATAGTTGTGTCCATCCAAAAACCTACCTTAACTGGTAGATTACCTAATAATAATGTGCTTCATCAGCCATTTATATAACCATAGCTAGAGAGATAATTGTTTGTGTAATTGGCTTTCTGGCCTCGTCATCTGCCTTTGATGCATTTTGATTCTCAATGCTTGCATCTCTTCTGAGCAAGTCTAACTGCATGAGTCTTTTATGTTCACAGAATTTTTCTAAAATTGTTCCCCTATGATCTGGCTAATCATCCTCATCTGGAAAAGCTTGTGGCTATTATCATCATTTAACACCAATATATTAAGGGATAGTGCCTAAGAAGTGTCCTTGCCCACTGGTGTAGACAAGAAAACCCCATTGGAGCTTAAACATAGGCTAGGGCACTTCTATGTAACTTAATTTTTTTGCATGTTTTTTTTTAACCAAAGAGTTGCATTCCTTGCTGGGGTATGTACTTGGCTTACCTCTGGTCTGAGAGACCCTTATTGCACTTCCACTCGAGCAGGATCTGTTAATCAGGCTTCCCAATTTTTCATTTTTGTGATCATTTTATTCGATTTCATGTGAGCATTTATAATCAATAGTTTCCACCAACAATCATCATTTACTAATGTCATATAAAATATATAGACCCTTGGAAATGAATAGACTAATAAAAAACTTCAATTTATTATGCTACTCATACTAGTGCCTACAATGACATTTTTTTCATAAAAACACTTTTTATCACAACACAAAAAATGTGACATGGCAGTTGAGTGTTATCACAGGACAGTTTTATAGTTATTTTTTGTTTGGCTGGCACATTTATCACATCAATAAAGATATTGTGAGATTTGACTCACAAATCAAATGAAATAGATGAAAAATTAAATAGCTAAATGTAATAGGATTCTTCACATGATAATTTCATTCAATATTTATGTTCTTTGACCATCGGCAAGGGTAAAAAATACTTATATTTCAAGCATTTTTAAAATGTCTGAGTTTATAGTGTTTTAAATTACTTTATAAATGTAGCATACTCCTTTTGACCGGTACCAGTACCCATGGAAAACTCTTCTTGAAACCTTTTTTAAAGATAAGGAAGTATAAAAATAATTAGGTGTGCAGAGGAATAAGACAATGAATATGAGCAACTGTACAAGGAAATCCCTATAAACTGCAGGAGATACACAGTGACAGTAGCTTTGAACAGAGTCATCTCCAATATATGCATGACAATACAACAATTTTAGAGTGTAAAAATCCCGGTCAAGGTGAATAATTTTTACACTATGAAATTGTGGCGTTGTAACATACAAGGAAATATTTAAAATTGGCTACTACAGGTAAATTACTGAATTTTGCATCTGAATGTATAGCATTAATTTACATTTAAAATATTTATACTTTAATCACAATATCCTTACTATTTGTTTTAATTGATCGATTAAAATTTTAGGAAGAAAAAAAGAAATTAAAATAGACAAAAAGTTACATTCTCAAATGTTAATACTTACTTGAAAAATGCCCCCATCTCTTTCCAATTCATTGAATGTTGGCTCTAACTTGCAATACTCCAGTGAATTGGTTAGATTTTCTTCTCTTATTACCACACATATAATACCATCTGGATGTGAAGAATATTAAATTGGATTAATAATTATAATTTACCATGATATCAATTAAAATCAATACTGTTACAAAACAAATGCCAATTTTTTTCAAATTCATTTCAAATCAATCATCAAATACAGATACTTCATGAGGATAAAATGTGTAGCAATAATATTTAAAGTTAAATTTTTTTTGGAATGAATAAATTTGAAAAGCAAAATGCATTATTCATATTTAACAATGTTAGTATGGTATTATTAGTAGTACAGGTAGTATTAGTACATCTATTCATCAGTTCTGTTGGTGAAATATGGGGTTTTTAAAACTTATTGATTCGAAAAGCCCAATTTGCCCTCCTCCCAACAACTGGGTTTCTTTATGCATCCACATTTATGTACACATGTGATGGAGGACATAAGTGCCAGGTGGAGAGTGATTAACTGACCCAGATTTTAATTATGTAATTCGGTATTTAAAAACCTATTCACCGGGCTTATGAGAGGACATTTCACAGTAAGTGAAGTTAACTTTAAAAATAAATCCTGGACATAATTCTAAATAAAAACTATTTGATTAATTATGTTATAAAATTACCTGACTTCACTATTCTCACCATCTCATATATAGATGACACTGGTATGTGGCCATCAGTAAATGCTCCTGATGTGACTGCACAATCATAGTGACCTTTAAAATAATTATTAAATATATTATTATGATTTCATTCAGAATATCAGAGGATTTATCAATTATTTTTAAAAACGTTTTTGGGTGGTAGAAAACATGCTGGTGAGAATGAGATGTAGAATCTAATCAACTAGTCATGCCTCTTGATCAATGATCATCCAGTAAAGAGTGATTGTGTGTACAGAATCATTTAAAGAGTTATAGAATTATTGATGCAATTAAATATACCATTACATAAGGTATTCTCATTTTCTGGAGAAGCATATTTAATTTGGCAAAAAGTGATTTGAGTTGGTCAATTATTGTTATAAATAATAAACTATTCATGAATCATTTAATCATGCACTTTTTCAAATCGCTTTTACAAGCCACTGTATTGTCAAAAAAATCTATATTAAGTGCTAATATTATTATTACAAAGTTTGATATTTCTTGGTATTCATTCATATTAATTTGGTGTTTAAATGGGAATATACGGTGAAGGTATAAAAGCAATCATGGATTACAAAAAGTAAATGATTACTTCTAAGTACATGCTATACATTATTTCGCACAAAAAGTAAAATATCATCCAACAAGCATGAAAATATTTACTATAATTGCAACAATATTTTTAATAATAAGAATGACGATTTTTAAAAAAACCCTTCTTTTACTAAATTAAAAGGTATTTTGAAGGATAACAGTGAACCCAAAGTTTGGAATCTATTGATAACACATCATATAAATTATAAGCCATTAAATAATATGGAATTATATACAAACTTGATTTATTACCTATTGTGTCCAAATGATTGAATTGGTATTTTACCACAAGTATGGACTTTAGTGTTAGGGCTTCAAACCCTATATAAAACTTTAGTTATTGTGTGAGAGAGAATTCCCTGGATCTTGATTTGAGTAGTAGCAATTTGGATACTTGCTATTGATAGCCATAAAATATGTAGATCCATTAAAGTATTTCTCCATGCAAAAGCAAAAAAGAGTACCTCTGTTCCACAAAAGTTCTAATACAGAATTTGACATTTTCATAATTACTCTGGAAGCTAACCTCCATAAAAAATACTGAACCTAAGGATCATAAGAATATTTACTATTCCACAAAGAAAGGGTATTGTGTTAATTAAGCTTAATAAAAGTCAACTTTTACATATACTGGCGGATTCCATGTTATTGTAAAATCCCGATCTTCCTAACCAACTGGTAAACAAGCATCTGTGAGACATAGAAGAGGAGACAAAATTACCTCAGAAACTTAATACTCCACTGCAGCTGCACTCCAAGTCATATCAGAGTGTCATTTAATGTGTCACAATTTTGATTTATTTCAAAGTTCCAGAGATATTGCACTTGGTATCTGAGATATCAAAACACCTGCATTAGTGTAAAAAATACCTTAGAGAACAATCTGTGTCTCAAGAATATGAAATATTTCAGATTCTCATTTTCATATTAATACTCAAAGGAGGTATTGGACTTGACAGCATTGTATAATGGGAGCAATGAATTGAACGCCTTGTTAATAACCAAACCATTGATGACAACCTAAACATAGATAAACAATAATATAGAACAACCATAGCGCTGGAATACTGAGTTATCAGGATGTCTGAGGATGTTAACACAGTCATCTCAGGAGATGTGTGACATTCATATCTAAGACAAGCATTTCTATTTGTGAGTAGACATTTCTTGGAGATGACTCCTGAATTTAATAAATTTTATAACTAGGAATAGGTAATAATTAAGTCAAACATTTTATCCCCTCATCAGCTGTAAACATTAAAGTATCTCTTATTTTACCCATGTTTGGAGTCCCAGTAGGTACAGCATTCTTGTCATACCCAGGGTGGCATTGCTAAAGGTGTTGAAATGAAATTAAGAATAGCAATCTGTTTATGTATTCATCTTCTTTAGTTGAATTAATCAATTTATTGATTAATTACCATTCGGGATTTCAGTTTGATGATAGCCAATGTAATCATTCCATATAGTGCCATAAATATTCTTCTCCTTCAATTTATCCAGCATTTTTTGAGATGGGTCAAGTGCATCAATGTTCCTAGTGAATGAAAGTGGTATAAATAGATTAGACAGGAATCAAGGAGAAGGTATGAACTGTGTATGAACTTTTATCCTAAGTGGTAAAATGTAAAGTTTAAGAGCACATGTATTTTTACTGGAGCTGTCAGTAATCTTTTGCCAAAGAACTGATATTTTTTTAGGTTTAAGCCAAGTTGAATAGGAAAAATATTCTTTACTTGCATTTTACTGAAAGTAGCAAAACTGCAGTTAATAATGAATCACCAAAAGGATTTTTACAAAAAGCCAAAATTGATTATCTTAAAGCCTGGCAAAATAGGTTCAAATATTTCCCATAGTTTCCGTGCTCCATGTTTTCACTTATCTACGAAAAAGGAACTTTTTAATATGCAAATTGTCACCAGTAGGAAAAGTATGAAAGGTAATTCTGATTACATGGATCATAGACCTCTGAATTATTTGGCATACACATTTAAAGTTTTGTGAATTTTGAATTTGAATATTTTATATTTGTTATTCATGTCCATTTGATTTACCTCTTAGTTCAACATCATTGGCCAAACATTGAACCATTTTTTAAACTATTTAAATAGCCCAAACTATATTTCAATTTTTACTTTTTGTTAGTGAGCCTACAGTTTTGCAATTTTAATATGAATTCCTTTTAAACTGCTTAAAATCCAATTATAAAATTTATCCACAAGTAGCATACATAATGCTTGATGCATAAGCACTACAGCAGTGGTCAATTAGAGAAACTAATAAATACCACACTCTAATGAGCTTATTTTTATTAGATTTCAGTGATTAACACCTGACTAAATTACCTTGAAAATGGCTCACATGCCAGTTTGAGTATATTGCATGTGAAATTTCCAGAAAAGCATGGCTACTTAACAAAATATATCCAGTTATAATTTCATACATTTGTTTTATTCAGTATGCAACCAAAGTAAAATATAAAAGAGGTCATGCATGCTTCATGATCAAACTCCTATTGTTATAGGTCCACTAATATCATTTATTATTTCAACACTTTTTCAATTTTCAATTTTACTATTTCAACACTTTTTTCTCTGCATAATCAAGATAATTCCAATTGAACTCACCTAAACTATAATTAGAGTATGTAGAAGTATGTATTTGTATATCTGGATAATTTGGTCGGAAATATTTGTCGCAGTCATCTATGTAGTTTCGCCCAAAAAGAATTTCAATAGTTCAGAAGCTATGGCTAATTGCTTTTGAACTACAAGAATTTGAGCTGGAGTAAATCTTATTTCAAATGCATCAGCTGACCTTTATGAGTTATGTACATACTAATAACTTTAGACAATAGTAACTGGAATAAATTAATTTCTAACTCAACGAGTTCAAATAAAATCAGAGTTCAAATCTTCAGAGATTTTCATTGGATTTAACTTTTATAGTTACTTAATTTCAACCATTTCAATTGTGGAACTGTTACAGTCTAAGAAATACCAATTGGTGAATGAAAATCAAACGAAGAGCAGATAAGTTAACACTCTTTTAAGATAATGGAATGAGGTTTCTTGACAAAACTAGGAAACTTCATGTTCAAATTCCAATGCTGTCAATTTAGGGTGTTCTATTCAGATAGTGCTAGTCAAAGCACTCGAACACAATTTCTCACAATATTAATGATCTTTATTGATCTCTGAATAGTAACCTATCAAACAAAATTTATCTAATTAAAATATATATAGTGTGATAATAACTGCTCTGTCATACTAATAAAAACATTACCAAAATACAAGTGCAAGTGCAAATATTAAGACGAAATAAACTTAAAGTAAATTTATTACAACAAATTACTAAGAAGATCAGTTTCTCATCATTATTTCCTCCTCTCCTACAATTTTCCTCTTGACCTCCGAAATGATGTTGTTACTTTCATATTTTTGTAAAATCAACTTTATCTGTGCCTGCAGCCATGTCTGGTCATGGGGCATTGAAGCCCAGAAACATGCCTACTAAGTGTTTATAGTATCTAGAATATATGTAATTCTTTTGAGGCAATCTATTTAAAATAAGCTTTTAAAAAATGTAAGGAAAGAAATACAACTATGCAGCTCATTGGAGGAGTGTGCCTTCTCAAACTAAAAAAGTGACCAATGTAAATATTTTTCTCTTTTTATAGGCAGTTATCCAAATAAAGTGAGCGGCCAGTCAATTCATCAATTGTGCAGAGGGCTCCCTTGATTTAAATGTCATAATTACACCAAATAGCCATGTTTGTTTCTCTATGAAATTGATTTCTACAACGGATCATTGAAATTTAACTGCATACCTGAAATAATTCTTCTTCAAATATGAGCCTATCATGCCAGTACCTGCACCAACATCCAAGATTCTTACACTATTCCTTCTTGATAATGGATAATAATTCGTGATAGCTTTGCATGCTGAAATGGCACCGTTGTAATTGCTGGCATTAATGTCCTGTGGAAGAAATGATAAACTTGAAGGAGGAACAAATTTTGGAAGGTAAGTTTTTGGCACATAATAATCCCTCAAAACATGGACAGTTTTAGAAATGGTATTCATCTATTTATTACATGCCAATGTTAGATTGCATAAAAATGATAAAGGTACCATTAATTAGTCTGCAGTCTTAAACCGCTAGAAATGTTTTAATAATGACTTTGAAAGCCTTTTTTCTTGCTTAGCATTATGTTTGGTGACCTGTATTCTTTTGGTATCTCTATCGGGTCTTCAATTCCCATCTGTTTTCTGATTTTCCAGGGACTGAAGCACCAGACTTAAACCAAAGTTAAAAAATTAATTACAAATATATTTTCATTGTAGATCTGTTAAAGTTAACCCATTTTTTCCTCCCCTGTTGCATGAGCACATTATCTATCTTGCAGATTACCACCCCATTTTTAGTATAATTTGGTTAACTGCTTAACAGTCAAATTATGATTTTCTGTTCAAAATATTTACTTTGATAAAAAGGACCAAAAGTTATGCTTGAGATTATAAATGAGGATGGATTGATTAGGTGCATTGATAATTTATTGATATATTGGTCCAGTAAAAACAATGTGCAGCATTGATATACATATTATTATCAAGTAATCTACAGGTTAAGGTAGGTTTAGGATGGGCACAACTATCAAATAAATATTTTGTGACTCCCAAAAAAACCCAATCCAGCAACCTACTATACATCAAGTCCTTCTTCATCTCTGAGTATTTCCTTCCTCCCTTCATCTCATCCAACATCCCTATCCTGTTTCTGCACTTTCCTCATTTGCCTAACATTCTCCCCTCTATTACTGTCTTCAACATCCTACTGCTGCTGGATATGCCTTTCATCCATTTTTCCTGGCTCCATAAAATTTCTCCCAATAAACCCCTCTCCTTGCCCACCATCCCTAGTACTTCCTCATTTGTTTTCCTGTCAGTCCATTTCACCTTCTCCATTCTTCTCCACACCCACATTTCAAAAGCCTCCAATCTAGGTCTATCCTCCTGCTTCAGTGACCATGTTTCTGCGCTGTACAGAGCTATGCTCCATATCAGAGTTTTGACGAGTCTTGTCTTAACATCTCTACTCAACGTCCCTGTCATCAACTCCCTCCTTATGAAAGCCTCTTTGCCTAGCACAATTCTTCTCCTTACGTCCCTACTACTTTGACCGGGTTGGTCCAAAATACTTTCAAGATAGGTAAACTGTTCTATCTGCTCTATTTTTCCCCTCCCATTTTAATGTTTAGCTTAGCCTTTTTCTTTCTGGCAAATCGCATAACCTTTTTTTTTCTTGATGTTGATCTCATCCCATATCTATTGCTCCGAATTTCCAATTCACTCAGCAATGCCTGCAATCCCTTGGCTGGCTGAGCAACTAATGCTTGGTCATCAGCAAACCTAACTGATTTTAAAAATTTCCCACCGACTTTCATTCCTACCTCCACTTCTTCCTAACACTGCCCATCTCGTCTCTCTGTTCCTCATTCGCACCTTAGCAGTCTGAGTCATGTACAGGTTGCGGATTAGCCTCCTGTCCCTCCAATCTAATCCTATTTTCTGCAATATACTCATTAGTTTTTACCAATTCACTGTATCAAATGCCTTTCTGAAATCTACAAAACAGGCAAAAACGTCCTGATTGTATTCTATGTTCCTCTCGATTAGTCATCTCATTACTGCAATGGCATCACGCGTACCTCTTCCTTTCCTAAACCCAAACTGATCATCCCCTAAGTAATCATTGGCCCTACTCTCTATCCTTTTGTTGATGATCCTGTGAATAGCTCTAGCAGCATGGGAAGTCATGAATTGTTCTGTAGTCCTCTTATGATGTAGCCTTTACCTTTTTCGGAATAGGAACTAACACTGATCTCACGAAGTCTGGCAGCCACATTCCTTCCTCATAGATACTAAAAATCAGTCCATATAGTCTTCCTCCCCCATTTTCCTAAGCATTTCAGTAGTTCCGCAGAAATGTTGTCCACCCTACATCTTAGTTAATTTCATCTCCCTTAATACTCTTTTTATCTCATTGTCGAGTAAGCCTGGACCTAAGCTTACTTCCTCTACATCATGTTCTCTTTCTACATCTAACCTTGTTGGCCTTAGTTATTTACCATACAGTGCTTCTATATATTCCGTCCATTTCTCTTGGATCTTTTTTGTGTTAACTATTATCTTATGTACTTATCTCTATCTATTAGTACAGATCTTCTCATCTTACTAGTTGATATTGATTTAACCTTTCTGTATAGCGCACCAATTTCACCCTTCTTCTGCATAACTTTTCATATCCACGTACTGCATCCTCCACCATGCCTCTTTTGCTTAATATTTGGCCCATCTCAATTTTTTATTCAATTCTTTGTTCTTTCTTCTGCCTATCTCTGTGTTTACATTCTTCCATTTTCTTCTCTCATCTATCTTTGTAATCATCTCATCCGTGATCAATGGTTTCCATGTCCTTTTCCTACTAACAGTTCCTATAGTTTCATTTGTGGCTTTCTTGAGTTCCCTTTTTTTATGTAATCCTAATTTTCTTAAGAGTACTCAGCTCTTTACTGTCATCCATGATTTTCTCTCCAGCCTACTTCTACTATTTCCTACATACTACTCCCTTTCGATCCATTTAATGCTTCTACATTCCATTTTCTAACCCGCCACCCCTGCCTTATCTCTTTTAAGCGGACATTACACACTTCATTACCACTAAATTGTGGTCAAAGTTCACATCCGCTCCTGGGATGCTTGTCGAATTGATTACAGTGTTCCGAAACCTGTGCCTAACCATAATAAATTGTAACTGATACCTTTCGGAGCCACCTGGCATTTCTCATATATACCTATGCCTTTTATGATGTGGAAACCAAGTGTTGGTTATGACTACCGACTAGAGAACTCAATTGCTTTATCCCCACGGTCATTCCTTGCACCTAAACCGAAATCCCTCACCTCATCACCACCTCTTCCTTCGTTTCGAAAAGCTTGTGGTAGTTATTCTGCTATCGATCCAAGTGATCTATCCTGATGTTTCTAAGAAAATACTTTTATGCATTCTTGATAGAGTAGAAAAATTTTAATTAGGACTGACTGATGTGGTACAAGTATGTATCCCCTTTGAGTCATTATAATTAGAATACTAGACCGTTACATGGACTTGATACTCTGTGTGCTGAACTTTTATCAGTTTGATGTAAATTTTTTAAGTTCTTGGTCGGAGTGATTATTTAGAACAGAATATTTACCTGTCTTAGTCAGTTGTAAATTGAAAGTTGTATTTCATTAAAGTATTTGGAACGTCAACATTACATCCATGCTGGAATCCCTCCTCAGGCTTAAACAGTAAATTACGTGATACATTTCATCGCGTGCTTCTTTAGCAGCAAGTAATGACCTCGGCCACCGAAGCATGTTGAAGGCCGGTTTGTAAGCCTCAACTTTCTTTCAGGGAGTGGAAACTTTTTATGTTCTCAGTTGGAGAGCGGGTCATTCAAATTGTAAGAGGGAAAATTAAAATTCTTTTATCGAAGAACGGTTAAAATATTTTTCGATACATCATAATGTAATTATATTTTTCCCGTTTTGATTTCGATCACGGTCGGCAAATTCTATTCTTGGTACTTATGAATCAGTCTCCATCCCTTGCAACCCACCTATCTTCTTCTCTCTCGTTCATTCGCCGAGGTGTGAACTTGACCATTTCAAGGTCACGACCTTCTAGAAATTGTGAGAGAATGCCCTTCCGACGATTGCATGGCGTCATCTCCTCGGTGACGGCGTGAATGCAGGGGAAAGTGGTTCTTCTTGTTGCCCACCCCTCGCACGTGGTCTGATGGAACGGCGTCCCAGAAGCCGGGAGAGCACACATGACTACCTTGCAAGCTCTCTTTTGGGACATTCCGATTTGTACCTCTCTTCCTTATCACAGGATGTCCATGTCAGGGAAATCGAGAAATAATTAACTTCGTCAGAAATTCAGGAAAAAATGGGGAGGGGAACGGAATATTTTGGAAAAAAATGTTAATACGGTACCACAATCCGAAATATTTAATTAAAATAAGGTTTCCTCGAAATTAGCGATATTCTTTTTTGCTGTAAGATACGTTCTTGCTAGACCTAGGCCATCGCGCGCCCGAGCCTTGGCAAAAATCGAAACTACACTATTGTCCGGCGGTATTCTGTGATACAAGCGGCAAGCAAAAGGTTGAGGGGCGATCCATGATAGAAAAAAAATTGGAATAATATTCCGAACCCTCGGAAAAAATCGGAAATTGGACGGAAATGCTCGTCGGGAAAAATTCGAGAATGGGAAAAAATGTATATATATATATAATTGTCCCAAAAGTTTAATCATGTAAAGTGTTGCCCTTGGATTCTTAGAGATATTTTTAGTCCTCTATATTCTCGTCATCCAACCGTCTGTTATTTGTAAATGTAAACTTACTTATCTTTATACCCTATTCGAGACTGATAATTAGTAATGAGTATTCATGGTCTCTAATGAATGGAATTTCGGATTTAGTCAGAGGATAGGTATTCTAGGTTGTTTCTCCGAATATTGAATGGTAAGCTAAATTGTTAAATATCAAAAATGCTACTATCTTAACCCTGAAAAAAACAGTAACGACGGACAACAGGTTATTTCAAATGATGAAAAGGAAGAGCAAATATTGAAGTCTGCATTTGAAGTTGTTCCATTTGTTTGAGCGACATTGCCCAATGCTAACATCATTTGCTGTGATTATTCTCTTCTTATGTCTTTCTCAGAAAGGAGATTTTTGATAAGACCAAACACATAATACCCCCCTCCAAAAAGGAATTTCAGATTGGAGGAGGCATGGGCCTTACATAGCAACTGGGAATGCCTTATGAAAGATAATGCGTCCTCTAAATGACGTAAGGAGTGAGAGTGGGATTTGGAGTTCCATCCCAAAGACACAGAGGGACAACTTTAAATTCAGGGCTCGATAGCTGTTCTTCATTTTTATCACTTGAAATAACCCATTGCTAGTCGTTTCTGCTTTTCGGTGCTAAGTTAGCAGCATTTTTAATATTTAAACATTTAGTTTGCCAATATTAAACGAGTACGGAGTGTCATGATGGGAAAATTTTTCAAATTAAAATCAAATCCGAAAGAAATGACTAATAGAAAATCGTACGAACGCTATTTTTAATTTTCAAATTCCTTCTCGAAGAGGTTAAGTGGGTAGAGCAATGAGTACTCCGGTCAACACCGGAAGGCGTGATCCTCTGGAAATTTTTGATTGTTACTTAGCATTGTTATTTTAACCCTGCTCTTTGGTTCGTACATGTTCTCGTAGGCACCAATTACGCATTTACGTTCGGTAATGATCACGATATGTTCATGGACAGATTTAAATACCCCTCGCGGGATATGTCGAGCGAGAGTGCACGTACACCAAGGACTAAATTGAAGCTGTGACATTTTTTTTAGACATCGGGAAAAAATTCTCGCACCATTTTTTTTGTAATCGGCTCTCCATCGCGTCTCCCAAAAAAAAAAACCCATTCGTTCCGACCAAAGTTGGTGAATGGCGGCACTGTTCTATCGTAAATCACGAAAAGAAATAGGAGCAAATGACGATGGACGGAAGAGGAAGGGCCATCGTCCTCCATTCACCACTCGGTGCGATAGACGAGATAACCGCGTCGATCTTCGGAGTCGCCAACTTCCAAAAAGACTAACGTTTAAAAATGTATCACCTCAAGTCATAGTAATTTTTAAAAAAATATGCATGAGAGGACGTTCACTCCTTACACAAACACGAGCTGAAATATGATCCACGCAGAGATTGATTGTGAAAAATGAAAAACACGAGATGGACGCGAGACCACACCACTTACCACGTCGTATCTCTCGGCCCATTCGTCGTACGCCCTGACGGTGTGTTCCGGCACGTCCCACCGGCCGCCGAATCTCCAGTCGTCTCCCTTGTCGACCGCCCGTGCGGGGGTGCTCGTTGGGAAGGTCCGTGGCGAGGGCGTGGGAGAAGACTCCGTCCCCGCCTTCACTTGCTGCTTTTCGTTGGGCATGCCGCCGAGGGGACCCAGTACTCTCATGTACTTATCCCCCTCGAGTATGACCTCCGTCTCGACTCCTCGGGCGCACACTCTCTTCACTTTCTCTCGCGGTCCTTCCCGTCTCGCCCCCCTTCGTCTCTTTCTAACTCGAACGAAACAGTGAGTCGTCACCGCGCCGTCGGCCCCTCCAGCCGTCTTCCCTCCTTTTCTTCTTCTCCCGTCACCTCGCCCGACTGCTCCCGTGAGCTCTTTCACGTGCGTCTCACCCTCGTGCCGCTCTCCCTTTTTTTATTTCCTTAAACCTGCGGCATTTGCTCTCCCTTCCATTTTAAGTGTTTCATGAAGTTTTGGTGGTCTCATCTACATAATACCCCGGAAGCCGCTGCAAGGGCGTGTGGCGGAGGGTGTTAGGTGATCCATCAATCCATCTGACGTTTTAGGTCACAGGTGTAGCTTGAACATGAATTCGTTACGTTTTAAAACTAAGGAACAGTCGCTGGTGTTCGTAGAATACGAGAATTCGGTAGTAGGAACCCAAAAATAAACGGATGTTGCCCCATCTAGCCAAACAACTGCGTTTTGGACGAAGGAAACAAACATGTACCACTCGAGATTCGAACTCACGACCAACCGTCCGTCGGATGGGACGTTAAACTACGGACCTCTTGGCGCCTATCGACAAGAGTAGGCTAATGTCGATGCCGGGTTTCTCTCCACCCTTTCTCCTTTCCCATCCATCCCTAATGGCGCAAATGACCTTACCTGTCGGTCGCTTCCCCTAAAACTACTACTACTCACAACATTTAGGTTGGGGAGTTATCGAAACGACCACCGTTTATGCTCATGACTAGCAAAGGCATATGATTTATGCTAAACTTCTGATTCAAATGAATTGAGTGCATTTAATGTTTAGAAACTGAGATTTCTTTCGCCTTCGTGTATCGAGCCGAATTATGAGAATACTGGTAAGTTTGACGGGATGGATGTCCTCAAATTCCACATAAAACCTTAATTGGTCATCTTGAAAAAAGTACTGGTGGATTCTTCACTCAACTGTAGTAGTTCTAACTGGCCTAATGTGGCACATTTGAGTTATAGAATTACATTCGCTGAATCAATTTTTTCCGCGAAAGCAAAATTCAGCATATTTTTTGAAATAATTGACAAAAGGTAACAAAGTTTTCACGCAGGTATTATCATATTTCGAAAATGTTAGTCAATTTTTTTATTACAATGAACGTCCTTATACGTCCCACGTCCAGTTTTCCTTGGAGCTGCACATCTGTTCACATGTTTTGATACCATTGATAACCTTTTGACACATTTAAAATACACTATATGCAGCATTAGCCTAGCTTAGAAGCATTAAATGATAAAGAAAATTGAATTTTCTATTAAGGGAAAAACAATATTCTTGGACTTTTATGGAAAGAACCTAATATCAATACAAAGAAGTTTTCTTTAATTTGCCGACAGTGGAAGTGCCACTACGTTTGGAAGCCAGTGCGCTGACTCGAAAGATTGGGGCTGAAACTATATAGACGCATTACGAAACAAAACTGACCGCATTTCAAAGACCAGTCTAATTATTATTAGGTAATCTACCGGTTAAGGTAGGTTTTTGGATGGACACAACTATCAGATAAACTATCAAATAAACATTGCTCCAAACAAAACCCAATCCAGCAACCTAATCTACATCAGGTCCCTCTTCACCTCTGTGTACTTCTTTCCTCCCTTCATCCCGTTCAACATCCCTGTCCTGTTCCTGCTCTTTCCTCACTTGCCTAAAATTCTCCCCTCTATTACCTTCTTCAACATTCCACTACCGCTCAATACGCCTTTCATCCATTTTTCCTGCCTCCATAGGATTTCTCTCAACAAACCCCTCTCCTCACCCACCATCTCAAGTACTTCCTCATTTGTTTTCCTTTCGGTCCATTTCACCTTCTCCATTCTTCTCCACACCCACATTTCAAAAGCCTCCAATCTACGTCTATCCTCCTGCTTCAGTGATCACGTTTCCGCGTCATACATACATGTAGCTACGCTCCATATCAGAGTTTTTACGAGTCTTGTCTTAACATCCCTACTCAACGTCCCCGTCATCAACTCCCTCCTCCTTGAGAAAGCCTCATTGCCTAGCGCAATTCTTCTATAGTCACCTAAAACCTCTCCAGGGTCTAATTGATTCCAGCGTGACCCCTTAAACCATCGTAGTCTCTAGCTATGGACTCAGTAGTAATAACAACTAGTGAGAGATACGCGTCATTACCGCTATTTATATTAGAATGTTGGTAAAGAATTCCCTGTTGCCCCGATTGAAATGCCAGTTTAATGATATTAGAAACTTGAGGAAAATTTTAGAGAGTAGGACACAATTTCTGGACACCTAAGCTTTTCGTAAACGACAGGCACAGGCTGAAAGAATTTTCTCCCCATCCTTTCGCCCCAAACTTTTGTTTTCATCCATTTTCGGCTAGTGCAAGGTCAGCTTTACGCTCAGCTTTCAAGCCGTATTTCGAAGCGATCGCCGTTTGGGAAAGCAAGGAAGGTGGAAGAGAAACTCGGGCGAACTCCTGGCTTGATTTTCCTGTTGTGGGGAGCTACTTTTAGCGCACAATCGGTCGGACGCTGCATTGCATCTGAATATCGGAGTATGCCCAAAAACTTCCATGGAAACTAGACCATTTACTTTGGAATGTAAGTGTATATTGGCCCATCAAACGCATTCACTTTGAGTACCCTTCTCCCTTGGGTTCGGTCATGAAATAACTCGTTTTACGGTATGAGCATTTCAGTTAAGAGCTAACTACAAGATTAATTGTTATCATCATTGATCACATTATGAACATTAAGTAGCTCAAATCTGAAATCTACATTGTGTAGTTTCAGCGCATAAAGGCAATCGAAGATGTTTTTTTTAACAATGCGTCACGAAATTAATTTTTAATGAATGCCAGAATTTGCATCACTGGATATGAAACAAGCTCTCATTGCTCACTCGATGATCATCTTTGGAGGTGAATCACGAGAAGTACAACTAAATACCATGAAATATATTTTTCACATCTTCCCTTATAAACTTATTTTAAAGGAAATTATGAAGTTATCCTGAGAAATTTTAATCCATACGAATGGAGTTGCTAAGCATCTGAAATAGATGCCACTCGCAATTATCGCCTTAAAATTTCTGTTTCCTACGGAGAGCATTTTTTTAGTTTTATCCTTTGAATATTGTGGTTTATATTCGATCCCAAATATTATTGTTTCCTCCAAATCGCAAAGACAAGGAAAATGTAACACTTCGAAAAATATCATTTCGGAGCTCACACAGGGGAATATCATCCCATAGCCCGTTGCGGGCTGTTGCAAAAAATTGCGGGAATCCGATTAAAATTCTTTGCATCTCTGTCCCTAATAATAAAATTACGTCATTCTGAGAGCCGCTCTTTTAGCGCGTGACATTCAAAGGGTTTCAGTCTCAAAGAAAGAAAAAATAAATACGGTGGAAGTTAATTCGTTCTGAAACGAAAGGGCAAGGAACGGAATAGCAATTAAATCCAAAAGAGACTTAAATTTAGATCGCGATAGAATACTGTCCATCCTACTATCTTCTGTCGAGAATAGTACCCAATAGTATGTTCACTACAGTTTTAAAACTACTCGTATGTCGATCGTTAATTAAAAAATAGCGTTATTAGAACATTTCAGTGTATTTCCATATAAGGTACATAGTAAAATTAGCAGTGAAAAAATAATATCTTTACGCCAAAAAATTCTTATAAATGTAATTATATAGGTTCCCATGCATTTGAAGCATTCCCTGGGTTCAGCATTTCGCTGAATGTTTAGCACAGTTCAATAATCTATTCTTCAGAAATGCGATCAAGCGATTGCAAACTTACTTGTAGTGCAATATTTAATTTAGGAATCTTAAGTAATTTTTTTCGTCATATTTGCAACCACCATGTATATAAAATATCGATAGGAATCAGGTGCAAATAATGAAAGATATAAAAAAAACGTTTGTCTCAAGAAATTATTTCGAAGACACCTTGTTATTTTATTAGCAAAAATTGTAAAATGTTAATAATTGTTTTGTATTGACTTATTATTTTTAGTGTTCTCACATCATTAGTAGGGGTGGCAAATCCTAATTATTCTGTTCAATGACCTATCCAATGCCCTCATCTTCGTATTCACATAGCAATTCCCCTTCACAATGCCCACAGACTTCTCCTTCCTTTCTTCACAGCTCCCCTACCGTTCCTTCCGAGACATCCCTCATCACGCAGTCCCCTCTCAGTACATACCCAAGCCGTTTCTTGTTCTTCTTTCTCAACTGTCAAGCTTCTCTCGTCTCCATTTCCCCTGAGAACCTCCTCGTTCATTTTCTTGTCCGATTCAGTAAGCTTCAGCATCTTTCTCGAAATCCACATATCATAGGATTCTATTCTTTTTTTATGATTTCATTTTTATTCTGATAAAAACGATTAATAAAGTAAGTCCTGTATTAATTAAAAGACCTTTCAAATATGATATGCTTTTTTTTAAATAACGTACGAATCCCACATATAGGTCTACTGTCGTCTATGAGAATGCTAAAAATGAGTTTGCCTCACCTAAATAATTCTTATGGTCGCAGCCATTCTAAAATCTTTAAAAAAATCTCTTCAAGTTAAATACTGAGCTAGGAATTCTTCAAACCGACGAATTTCATAGTTGGGCGATTAGCAAAAAATCTGAATGCATAAAAATAGGATATTCTATTATCGGCTGTGTTTCGAGTGTGAATGAATAAATCTTGTCAGAGAATAACTTTCACTTTCTCATCGCAAGGTCCCATAGAAATTACTCAACTTCCCCCTCCGTGAGCAACCATTGCCAAGGAATGTGCGCGTGACCCTTGGCTCTGTGATATAGGGTAATGAGGAGGTTTTATATTTAGGTCTATAGACATAATAGTATTTGTATACGTACATATTCACACATACTAACCAGCTCGCAAAAGTATGATACGCACACCTAATAGGACATCTAACGCACCATGTATATCTATATATATTTATTTATTAAAAAAGTAATTTACTATTCTAAGATAGAAGACATTGGATGGCATGAACCGTCGAAACCTTAAGAATTACACAGGCCAACAGTGGTTTTGGTGCCGGAGCTTTTAATGCTGATTTAAAGAACAATTGGGGTGCTGAATCCAATTATGACACTAGTTTTTTCCTATCAGCTATAGTTTTCAAGATATAGATGTGTTGTTACTTACGTAAAAAAACTTCTACATGATGATATGGGAATATTATATTAATAATTATCTCATTGGCCAACAATATAGAAATATACATAAAACTTATTGACAGCTTATTGAAAATAAAAGGAACACCGCAGAGTGGTTATAAATTAGTATACTTATAGATTTATTTAACTTTGAAAATTATTTTCTGGAATATATCAAATATTAAAACAACTAATCGTAAGATGTGCCATGTCTAAAAAAGTAGAGCTGTTAAATAAAAACGGATTTCATATTTGGATTCATCTCTACAAATATAGTTAAAATCATTACAAAGATTCCCGGCACCAAAAAAAATTTTTTTTTGTAGGCCTGTGTTATCATTTTTATGCTCTATGTTTAAAGTTGTTTTTGTATGAAAACATAGCGTACCGTCACTCTTTCGCGCTATAACAAGATATTTGTGTGTGTATATATAGTATACACATACACACACAGACACACAAATCATTCTCCTCAAAACATCCTGCAGACGGGCACGTGGTTGGTCTCTTGGCAAAATGTAAAAGAGGGTGTGGACGTGAGGGCATTGATTTAAGTCTCTTGGCCACAATTTGAAGCACCTCCACCAACTTGGCCAACTCACTCATGGTCTCTTCTTTTCCCTCTACTCTTACTGTCACCTGTCTTCAGGGCCACGCTCAAGTGCCCATTTTCCCTCCCACTTTCTCTACCACCCCATCACGCAAACGCGCCTGTCCCCCCAGCCATCCAACATGCCGCTTGTGAGTAATGTACGTATTTACCTTGTATCGGGAAATATGACATGCTTTCACTGACATAGCTAAACATAATAACCAGAGGGGATTAGCAAGAGTAGGTGGAGCACTTCACGTATTTTGTTAGTACAGTTGTAAGTATGCTGATAATATTTGGGTTGGGTCAGTATTTTGGTGTAATTTTGATTATTAGGTTAGTACAGTTACATTTTGTAGGAAAATGGTCGTAGTGATGGGGGCATTAGGAGTAGAATAGCTCTAGTGAAACACGTCTTTGGAAGAGGAAGGGAAGTTATGGCAAATATTCTAAGAAAATTCGTGAATAAAAGATAGATGCTTCATGTGAAGCTTAGCACGGCATAGACTGTATGTATCCAAAGCCTGGTCTTTGAGACAAGGTAATGAGCTTCGATTAGAGGCCTTTGATATGCAGGAGAATGCAAAGAGTAAGTTTGACAGATAGAAAGCCAAATGACGAAGTTGTAATTGTATAGAGAGAGGAGAGAAAATTCTTAGATGAAATTCGGAAATGATAGAAAAAGGAAAAAATGGGTTGAGGAAATTCTAAGAGGTTGTGGAATGAAGAAGGCGGAATGGAAGGGAGAATGTTTGGTAAGCAGGGAAAATGAAGGACGAAAGAGGATTTTTGGAAAATATCAAGGCAAGGCAGGTGCGAAGAAATGGAGAAGCAAAGAATGTATGGCAAACAAGTTCATACTCGTACGACATACGATAAGGCAAACAGGAAGTTCATACGGCACATAGTGCGGTACATAATATTTATAGCTAGGAGCCGTCCAAAACTTACCTTCAAAAAGGAAATTTGCCTTTGGCTGATTAATTGAGGAAGTGAAATCATTTTCGTTGAAAATGTTTCCAATATGGGACTGCTAAATATTAATCAAGTGAGAATTCTATGGCTGGCAAGGGAAAAGGTATTCGAATATTTAAATCAACATTTTCTAAAATTAAATTAATTTTATAATAGATATATTTTTTCACACTGAGCCCATTTAATTTACCTAATGTCCATGAAATTCACCCTGATGGCTTAGTTTTTACATTTTACATGGTTTGTGCGGATGTTTGTGCGGACGGGGCTGATGAAATGGCTCGAATCCTTTAAACATGCAGCCTCACGGTTACGCGTTGTCATAAGTACCTCCCGGAAGCGGTTAAGCGGATTTGGCTTGGCTTTTCATTCTGGGTTGAATGTCCATTTTGAGCGTGAGCCAATACTTATTTAAGGGAGAAAACATTCTCACGTCGAACTGAAATCTTTGAACTTCTATTTCGTTCGAATTTACATGTTATTTGCATTATTTTATTGGTTTTTATCGTTCCTGAAGGAAGGTCAGGTTTCTTGAAGAAAATCCTAATTAAATAAGCTTAGCCGCCCATCTGTGAGGCCTGATCCACTTCCCTGACGGCCCTTGACGACTTATTTTTACGACCTTTGTGAATTTCAGGAATAGTTCACTCGTATAAATGTCGAAGAGGAGTAAATAACAAGCATTGACCAATTACGCTAGTGTTTTCTTGCCGGCAAAATACAATTGTTTTGAAATATTTCGCTCGCTTTAACTTGGAAAGGAAATCGTTTCCTCTTCATTATTGTGATTTGGCATCTGCTAACTCCTCGGGCATTCAGTCTAATTGTTGGCTAATGAGTGTCGTATGATTAATGACTGACAGTACTGACGCATATTTCACAATCCTGAAAATGTCACCGAGGGAATTCGTAAAATAAGATGAATTGTACTGTTCGGCGATACGGCCAACAACGCTTACACCCGTTAAAGCAAAATATACGCTGATGCATGATGGTATAGGTTTGAGAAATGCCCTTAATAACCCTAGATTATAAGTATGCAAATAACTTACTATCTTTCTATTCTGGGAGAGTTATCTAAATTACAAGGTTTCTTGTTTAAATGAGAGCACTAATAAATGTTTCCCTATACTTTAAGAACATTGAAATACTGTTTTCACTAAACAAAATTCTAGATATGGGTTCTCAAAATTAGATATCTTACACTTCAAATTAAAAGACACATTCTGAGGACATAATAGTCCCGATAGGATTTAAAAATGTTCTACAATATAAATCCTGTAGAATTATTACTAAAGAAATTTTATCTCGAAGGAAACACTGTAAAGCGGCATACAGGAATTCGAAAATTATTATATATTTCTAGCGATTTTATAGGATAGAAAGCCTGCATAAGATAATACCTCACATATCAATAAGTATTAACGCACAGGTTAGGGACTGCGCGAGGACATGTATATATGTATGTATGTATATATATATATTTATATATGTATTTTTATGTATGTACATGTATATATATATATTTATAAAAATATATATTTTTCTCACAGGTTTCCCCACCTTTCCTCACCTATTTGATAACCCCAACCCCCTCATCCCTTGCCCTTCCCTCATGGTGCTACACCCCCTGCCACACACCTTTTTTGGTGGCTCGCAGGATGTAGATGTAGATTTAGATTTCCGAAGAATCGATATTTCGATGTCTTCTACTGTACGTACTGTCATTTTAAGTGTGTAGTTTACCTATCAAATTGGGCTTTACTTGAATTCCAAACAATATGTGAGCTGTTCAATAATCAGTTATCATAAATTTTGTATTATTCACGTACATTACTCTGCAAAAGTTTGATTTTATGTTATATTGTTGGCTGAATATTGCTCTTTGCGCGTCACCTTAATTGCTGCAGTTGGCGAAATGAGCATGTTTCAAATTGCACACACAGTTGTTGCTGATGCAATATCAGAGGAAAATAATTGAAACTTTTACCGCATATACATATCACATTAAGCTAACTACATGGCAACTTTAATTTTTTTTTCATAAGAAAATGTGTGTAGAAAAAATATTATGATCAGTGTATTTTGAACAGTTCTCGTAATTACATAATGCGGTGATTACCTTCCTTTTTTTCCACTGTCTCTCTCTTAATCATAATGTCGAAAGGATGGATGAGAGTCGAAAAAGATGTATGGGAGAAGAGTAAAGGGTGTGAGTGACATTGGTACTTGGGCCAAGAAACCAAAGTAATCAACCCGAGGGTTGGTTTGATTGTTGAGGGTAGAGCTCCCCCGATTCTTAGCTCAACGGTGTGTGAAATTCAAAATTGATGGTAGGAGGGTCAGTTCCGTTCCCCTCTAATTTTCAAGAAAGATCTGGTGCCAGAAAAATCACTTCAAGCTTAGGTGAAGCTGAGAGTGTCCAGAGGCGTTACTGGAAATCGAACCCGGGCCCTAATGTCAGTGGCCCGTCCTCGTAATCAGTAGATCTACCCACTGGACTAAAATTCATGAGTAAATGCCGCCTATCATATAATGGACAATAATTAATATAGATGATCTCCTACAATGAATTTCAGTTGAGAATGATACGCATGTTCAAAAAAGTACCGATGCTAGAATTTGTAACATAACTTGATCTTCATAATTCGCCACACGTCGCTTGAAAAACTCAATAAACCGTCCTCGCGATTAGAGACCTACACCTGTTCGAGTCCACTCCGATGACTTTGCACGAATCTGCGATGTTTGAAGCATTGAGTAAATGCACATAAATTTCGTTTAATATTTGAGGGTAGGAAAGACCGTAAGGCGAAATGATGTCTTGTTTCATATAGCCGCTGTCTTATCCGTTGGCCATGACATTTTTCCGAGTTCGTGTCATGTGCTCACTCACACACGCCTGCGTCTGGACGTCTTCGGTCAAAGTCCAGACGGTTACTTCACAGTAGTGCGATAATCTCGAGCCTTAACCCAGCTAATATCTTACGCAAAATTTGGCTTCCGGTTGATTCAGTAGGACAAAGGCGACAGCTGCCGAACGTTAGACTGTGTATTAGCTTTTAATTCTTTAACATGCGACATCGGAAAATACAAGCAAGTCTTGCACAATAATAACAGCCATAATGAAAATGGCTTTTATTCTTTTATTCACAGAAAGACAGAATTAGTCAATTTTATATCATATATTTCGAATTTATAAGGTTTTTAATGAGATACATGTCTATCTCGCGAGTGTTGTCTAAATGGATCGATAAAATCTATATTTTTTATTCTATCGGGAAGATTAATATATAGTTACATCACGTGATGGTGAAAAAATCAATTTTATTTTGTTCATCTCTTAATGGAAGAAGTTATTTATTTTTTGTGACGTGCCCATGATCCTTGGTTTAAGCAAAGATCAAAGGAATCCATAATGGTATGAAGAAATAAACCCGAATACTGTTACAAAACAGGCGCAATATTCCTATATTATTTGAACAAATATTCGTGGACATGGACTAGAGGCACGTGTTAATCGCAAATATTGATTACTCGATTGGATGAAAGCATACGCTAAGTAAATTTTTCGTGAAGTTTCATCTTATAGTTGGCACATTTTAATCTGGTCATTCACTGTGAAAACATTAATGCAATCTATAAGGAATGTAGTAGTGCTCTTTTATTTGCTGGAACTTAAGTAAGAGTCAATATCTGTTTACATACTTCGCTTCGGAAAAAAATTCTCGCTTTGCTGAATATATTGAGAACAATCTTTTAATGTACACTTTACCAATCGATACATGAATCAACTCCTCGGAATTTTCGGGTTCATGAAATCTTCAAGCAGCAGATAAAATAATGAAACTTGCAAAATGTTTTAAGAGTGGCATCGCCGGCAGGATCAGCTCCGTTTTCTTCGTATACTGCTCTCCGGCACTCTACTGAATCATATAGCAAGGGAATGGCGTATAATTTAGACGACTTGGTCCGTAATCTACCTGTAATACATGCCTTACGTGCCTTCATTTTGCAACCATATTTCGCTGTTAACTTAATTCAAATGCCTTTAATCACAAGGATTTTTTGCGTCTAATTCTTGCAGAAGTTAATCTGGACGGGCGAGATTTCATTTTCTTTACTTCTGGACTTTTTCTTGATGAAAATGAGTTTATTTTACGCAATTTCACGCGAAATTGCGACTCGAAGATCGTGGTTAAAGGATAAGGCGAGGCAGAAGTTCTCAACTACAAACAGGACCCTGGACCGCGGAAACTGCGCACGGCATTTTTTTCGTGCTTATCCCATTTTTAATTAAATTTCTATGTTAGTAATTAAAATCCTGATAATGAATACCTAGCGCTGCCAAATTTTCCGGAGAAATGTTAGTTCTAAATGAATGAAAATAAATAGTTATAAATGAATGTGTTGAGTCGTTATATAATAATCATTCTTGCGCTTGATTTACTATCCGATGAGATTAGTGTGAATTGAATCTGCACTTGAAATCATTTACCGGAAATAAGAATTATGAGTAACATATGGCTTTTATTTTGGCATTCAATCATTCATTTATCTTGGCATCATATATTTCATCTCCGGAGCACACGTATCACTTTACGGAATATTAACTACGCTGGTTTTCGGTTGTCATTGGCGAGATTTTGCACAGATAACTACGCGACAAATGTATTCACTAAAGACAACGTAGGCATAATGTGTGATTACTGCAGTATCATCCGCGGATATTAAGTTCTAGAGTTTGAAAAACTTCTTCGAATTTTGTATCGATAGTCTTAAGGATTAAGGATCCGTATGTTGAGAATAGACCACGAACCAACCTCGAATCCCTCCCTCGCAATTAGCTGACTGGACGGACTCGCCCACGCGATACTCCACATATATACCAATAACACTTGGGGATCCCCTCGGACCTCGGCCAGAATGGCGCAGATGCCGGTGTTTTTCGCTAGTTTTGGGAAAAAAATACGAGAGTGGGGCTTCAGGCTATAAGTTCGTTTGGATGAATTTATTTTTTAAGTGTAAGGGTTTCATCAAGTAGGTACAATACACAAAATACAAATGCAATTGTCATTTTGTTGTATAAGCAATCGCAGTGTGCATCTCCTTTTCCGTAAGTGATTTCGCTGACCGCTGGACATTTCATCTGATAATAACACAGGCCTAGAAAAAAAAATTTTTTTTTGGTGCCAGGAATCTTTGTGATGATTTTAACTATACTATATTTGTAGAGCTGAATCCAAATATGAAATCCGTTTTTATTTAACAGCTCTACTTTTTTAGATATGACACATCTTACGATTAGTTGTTTTAATATTTGATATATTCCGGAAAATAATTTTCAAAGTTAAATAAATCTATAAGTATACTAATTTATAACCACTCTGCGGTGTTCCTTTTATTTTCAATGAACTGTCACTAAGTTTTATGTATATTTCTATATTGTAGGCCAATGAGATAATTATTAATATAATATTCCCATATCATCATGTAGAAGATTTTTTTACGTAAGTAACAACATATCTATATCTTGAAAACTATAGCTGATAGGAAAAAACTAGTGTCATAATTGGATTCAGCACCCGAATTGTTTTTTAAATCAGCATTAAAAGCTCCGGCACCAAAACCACTGTTGGCCTGTGTTACTAATATAATATTCCCATATCATCATGTAGAAGATTTTTTTACGTAAGTAACAACATATCTATATCTTGAAAACTATAGCTGATAGGAAAAAACCAATGTCATAATTGGATTCAGCACCCCAATTGTTCTTTAAATCAGCATTAAAAGCTCCGGCACCAAAACCACTGTTGGCCTGTGTAATTCACTGGGATGCACCAAACACTTTCCGATTTGCGAAATATTGGCATTAGGTAATTGGTTTCGTCCATTTCTTTGGTTTTTCGAACTCCCTGCAATTATATACTGTGCCAAATTTCCCAGACGACTGGAACTCTTACCCAGCCTTGTCACGGGATTGGTTTCATTGAGTCGATTTTTTTCGAAATTTTATATTTTGGTATCACTGATGATATGAATTCAACACGATAAGGAGGAGAGGGTAGAAAGGCCTTTGAAGAAAAGAATACCTTTGTAGGTGAAACCGCAGAGAAAAGTGGAGAGTCCACATCGAATCCAGTGTTTTCGTTTTGTTCATCTTGGTCGAGTGCAAAAAAATAGTCGTAAAAAATCTAGTAAATTCATACGTGTTGTGATGATATGGAACATATTAATTAGAAGTATCTCTACCTCGAATTTGAAACATTATCAATAACTCTATCAGTACGCCGTCTTCGCGAACATCCTCGTCTCCTTCGTCAACCGGCGCATCTCTCTGATGTTAATGCCCACCATGTTTTCCCTCCCCCTTCCTTACTGCCTCATCTTTGGCCACCAGACCAGGAAGTACTAGGTATTGCCCGGTGGGGGAACAGGCAGTTCTTGGTTTGATCTTCACTTGATAATGTTGCAATACATCGGCACTTTGGTCTAAATAAATTATTTCCAAAGTATGTTCCATCGCAAAGTATTTCGGCGTTTGAATACTTTTTACTCTCGCCTTTTCTGTCTTCCTTTCACAATTTCTGAGGAAGTGCGAATGATAGCTATTAGTAATTTTGGATATGATTACGCAGAATTGCAAGGTCTGTCCCAAAAGCAGTAGGACTGAGTCGATTAAAAAATGTATTGTCAGAATTGATACATTCACTCATAAGTCCTCGAAGTACCACCGTTGTGCGCCCACTCACTGCTATCAGCAGGTTTACCACACCTCGCACACCTTCCGGGAGGCGGCGCCCAGAATGTTCCTGAGGCCCCTCGTAACGGCCTGTTGTAACGCTTCGTAGGAGCCGTGGTGACGTCCTTCCAGCACGGATTTGGGCCAGGGGAAGAGGAAAACCTTCACTCTTGCAAGATTTTCGTCACTTTTTGAGATCAAAGGTTGAGGTCGCCCCTGAACGTTCGGCGTCTTCAACGCCTTATCTATCCTCCCGAAACAACTTATGCCACTCAAAAACAACCGATCTACCCATGGCGTTATCGTCATAAGCTGCCTTGAGCGCGTCTTGAGTCTCTTTCCCGGTTTTGCCCAGTTCCTAGCAAAATTTGATAACTCGGTGCTGTTCCAATAACCGGTTCATGACGGAGCATTAAGAGGTCACGTTACAGAGATTTGCAAACGAACGATCCGCACTCAGCAAAAGCTGGGAGCCACAGCCTCCAACCTTCC
Organism: Hetaerina titia; assembly: GCA_037158775.1. NCBI lineage: Eukaryota > Metazoa > Arthropoda > Insecta > Odonata > Calopterygidae > Hetaerina > Hetaerina titia. The sequence continues at coordinate 48,106,011 of CM073772.1, read as the reverse complement.
CTGAGACTCCACTCCCTCGAACCCAGCCGGTGAAACCGCCGCCCGTGCGTCCGTTTAACCGGGAAAATATAAGTCATACTTTATATGGGATAGACTTTGTATTAAGTCGCCATTGACAATGAGTTTATTTATGTACGACATGGTGAAATCCTGAATTCCCTTTTTTCCATATTCAACTTCCCTCAAAAATTAAAATGGAAGAAGTTAACCTTCAAGCACATACCAAATGGATTCCCATCGAATGCGACCACATTCCATGGTTGAAGTCATTATTGCTCTTGGGAGTATTTTGAACTGAACCTCAAGAATTGAGAGTCTACCTATTCCGTCAAATTTTTCCAACGTAAAATTGAGATTTGAAGAGAGTATAATCGCAATTCTAGCTTTTATTTTTAACACTACGCGCTGGTAAAATAATTAACTTGCAGATTGGTTAGATCGGCTAGGGTAGAATATCACTTCTATAACGTGTTCAGATTCAAAAAAAATAACCAGAGAAAATTGAGTGGAATCATGCTTGTAGTGAAATGAATAAATGCTTTCGGATTCTCTTTCAAATTTTCCGCTAATCTTTTCCTTTTGAATTAGCTTAACGCTTTCCAAAATTCCTTCAATGCATTTGCCCTAGATATCTTGTAACCATGAGTGATCTCCATTTTTTTTGTCGCTTGAGGTATCATCCCTAATATTTTTCATCAGGTGTGACATAGCCTTTGGCGTCGTAATGCCCTTGTAACAAATTGATTCTGTAGCATGCACTTTAGGCCATTGTAATCCCCTTCTTTAAACAAGTAAATTATCCTTTTAGGCTTCTTATTTCGGATCCCACGTAGCGAAAACTTAGCGCTCACTGCCCTGTGGTCACTCATTCCTTTTGCAGTTTTTATAGTAAAGACTTTTTCGAAAATATTCGTTGCTAACAAAATCAAGAATAAAGTTGGTGAAGTGACAATTTGATGCAAGGAGTTCAATTCGGGTCAAAATTAGTTTGGTGTGTATTCATCCCCTGCCACACACCCTAGCGGTGGCTTGTAGGGTACTAAAATAAAGAAAACACGCATCGGAACACATTTACTATAATTTTTCTACCTATAAGGCAGCATTCATTTTGCAGCCTATTCCGTCCCACCACTCGTCGTGGTAAGGTCTTAATTACGATTTGGAGTGGTGAATGATTGACGTCAAGAGCTTACACATTTCAAATTTCATGGGATTTGTAAATGCTGAAATATGAAATCTTCAGAAGAAGGAAAGTGGAGATGCATTCGATCCAAGCTCCAATTTCGGCGAATGACAAACCAGTGCACTTAACTTAGATCACTTGCCATCATGCAGAATACAATATCGTATTTTCCGCCGTACGCAATGCTAAATTATTAGAGGGATTCCACTGAAAAGGCGGTGCACTTCTGCTTCTTATTGGGACCGCCTGGTCCATCCGGGGGTTATGAAATCGAGTGGGTATGGTGAACCCGACGTCGCCCGGAGGGGCAACAAACTTTTCAATGAAATCTCAAGTGCAAGGAAATCGTGGCCTTCTCTCTGTCTCACTTTCTGAGGATGGAAGTCAGCCAAGTATACGGACGCGAACTCGCAGACCTCCGTTAATGAGTCTGGCAAGGAGATAAAAGACTCCAGTCATAATTGGACTAGTATAAAAATAAAAACGTGAAAGGATGAACCGCAACCAGAGTAATAGCCTCCCATATAAATTTGTTTTCGCCCTCTTTCGGTGGATTTGCTCCATTATATAGATAGTCGGGGTTCAATTATCAGGATCGGTCGTTTGGTGTCACCTATCCTAGGTAAACATAACAGTTTCAGGCTTAACTTTGTGTAATTCCTTCATGATGAGGCTAGAAAAAGAAACTTTGCACTTCCACATAAAGATTTAATACATCACACGACCATGGTTTTGATGCTGCGCATCATCATTCTAGGTAGGAGACCTACAACTATGTACGCGTATAATTTTGTACTTCTCGCAATTTTTGTACTTTGATTCCTGAAATCTATTTGCATCATATTTTTAGGTCGTTTTTCTGATGATTCCACTCTTTTGGAGTCATATAATTATCAAATAAATAAACCAAAGCCACAGTAATCAAAAGGAAGATTGGTTTGATATGTACGACGGTAAAGTTTACCACGCATCAGGGTGAACGGGGCCAATGACCTACTTCCTTTACCCTACTAGTAATAATCCGATTCTCCACGGTCAATCCTGTTTCCCACAGATTTATCAGTTCGAGAGGTATTGATTGATTTGATATGCACTGATTTAATTCCTAACCCTCCGACCCGAAGCCGAAGCCTATCCCCTCGGTCCTGCCACACCACGCTTATGAAGCAAAGAGTGACGTGATCATGAATCGTAAATGGTTATTTCCAAAGCTAGGGTAATCAAAATTGACATTCCCCTGATACAGCAGCGCAATGTCAATTTTATCCGGAAAAAGTGTTGCTCAGCTAGTCCTGTTCTGAAGATAATGGACCATAAGACTGTAAAATAGTCTACGACTGTCCCATATATGAAAGTCGAATTAAACAGGAGCCCGAAAATCACAGATATAATCACATACAGTTACGATAATTGCATACATCACAGTAAATTCTCGAGCAAATGGCAGTAAATAACACAATACATGTATATGCATAGTATATTGCCCAAGGAATTACAGTCGATGGAAATTAGCGTTGACATAAGCTTGCTTATTTTTTAATGAGATTAGACTGGTTTTCCAACATGATTGAACTTGTGCTTTATTGTCATTCTAATTTTCAATCAATCCATATTACCCATGCTTAGAAAATTCCTAATCCCTTAGACTTCGTCCGTTAGTAAGCGAGATTTTATTTATAGCGAATAGTTTTTCTACCAGAACAGTTGGTTTGAAATATAAAATATCAAGTTTTGGTTGTAATTAATGAAATACATACTCATTATTTTTTATTTAACTCCAGCGCACATTCCCATAGGAGAGTCAGTTTTTGAGCACACGCTTTAATGTATCGATTAAGTATTCTGAACACCTTTTAAATGTGATGGCACCAAGTGACTAAAAAGTGACTCGGAGTTGTTTAACTCAATAAGAAAACGTCTTGTTGAGTGACGGGTGAAAGATGACTCTTCAACGTTTCAAATTGATTCTGCGTCATCCTTGGTGGTAATTTTTGCAAGAGATAATTTAATAAAATTGGATATTAGATAACGATATTCTAAGAAGATATTCGTATCTGGCATGTTGAAAATGATCGTACAATTAATCGCTTTGTTATAACATGCAAGTATACAGATATTATTTCCGATATTGTGTAAAATTTATTATTCAGCGCAGCAATTTAAAAATATTTACTATTTCATAAAATGCAACAATGTCAGAGAGTAAAAATCATTCGCCTTGACCGGGATTCGAACCCGGACCCCTCGATATCCGGCCGAGTGCTTTAACCAATTAAGCTACCGAGACGTCCTATTACACCCTGAAATGATTTTTACTTTTACTTGAATGATTTTTATTCTCTGAAATTGTTGCATTATAATGCACACATAGCGGATGACTCGGTTAAAAGTTACTGTTGCGGCATCTCCCGCAGTTTCTTGAAATTAGTTCATAAAAGTTTTAATTAGTGAAATGAGGGCATAATGACGAAAATTTTCAAACTTTGTAATGTTTCATAAAAGTTCATCATAGAACAGCCGATTTCATTGTTCCCGCCATTGCCTAATTATAAATAACATGAAGATGCATGATTACAGAAATACATAATACGAGAAGGTGGGCAGGGGGTAGAGTAGCGTCCGATTTCATTGTATAAATTTTGAGAAATCTGGAAAATCAACATAGATGAGACTGATAAATATGTTAAGCGTTTAAGTCTCATGCTCAAACATTTCGGTAGTAAATATGTTTTTCGTTGACTTTCCCTTCGAGTCCTGTGCTTTTATGAATATAACCGAAAATATTCTGAGTTCGATCTCCTGAAATTTTCCTGAATTTCAAAATTTGTAGGCATCCTGAAAGTGCTCAAGTATTTATGCATCAGTTAAACGAGCATTAAGATACGATATGCCATGGACCATAATTAACAGGAATACCAGATGGATTGAGATTAACTCATCATCAATAGGCACGGTGAATTTATTGGAAGCAGTACTAAAGGAATGGAGGATCTTCAGGGTTTACGAGGGTGGTCCCAGAAGTACCCGACCCAACAAAGAAGACACGATAACTTTGGAAAAAAATGCATTTATTTTTCAACATAATCTCCATTCAGCTCTATACACTTTTCCCAGCGATTTTCAATAAGTTCGATACCCTTTTTATAAGAACTGTCTTGCTCCTCAAGATAGCAATTAACTGTCGACATCAATTCTTTACGGTTGGAAATTCTTTCACTAAAGGGCCATTTTTTCAAGTTTGCAAACAGAAACTAATCGGAGGGGGGTTAATCTGACGAATAGGGTGCATTAGGTAGCACTTCAAACTTTAATTCATGAACTTTGGCCATTGCAATAACGGATTGCCAAAGCTGGTTGCCAAAGAAGCTGTTACTTTCCTATGGCTGACCAGAGAGACGACTGAAGTCACACAACTGTCAAACGACGCAAACAAGACAAAAGTTGGAGGGCAATATTCATATTAAAATAAATCAAGTATCATTATTTTTGCAGTCACCTCTACAGGTGCTCTTTCAAACTATCGATGGGAAAGACAAAGAATGACATGCGTTTATTGGTTTACTTTTTTATTGAAAATATGCGATAAATTTTTCACTTGATTTCTTTATAGTATTTCATCCTTTTACAAAATGAAGACACACTAAATATGCCATCATAAATACAGAATACGGAATAATTTAATAGTAAAAAATAATACAGGAAATAATTTTTCACTATTAAATGCAAATTTTTTTCGCCAGTTTCACAGAGCTTGGTAGACAAACACAACCCCATTTTTGTTAAAGGAATAGTTGGGAACCACAGTCCTTGAAACCTGTGAAAGAAAAAGTGAACATATTTAACTCAAGAAAATAAAAAAAATATCCCTCATTGCTTCTCAAAAATGAATACACTACCTTTTTGCACTTTTTAAGGGCTTCCAGTTCTTTCAGATGAGGCTCTAACTTGTCTACATACTCATTGACGTACGACAGGTATTCCTCCCTCATGACTATTATCATTAGGCCACCTAAAATATATGAGAATGCTTTCATTGTTTGATCAAGTTGGATTAGGTCACAATACAAAAGCAGCCCTAAAGCAGTTGAATATACTTCATCATGCTCCTAATACCGCATCACCATCGTATGCCAGTATAATGCCATATTCCAAGCTCGCTGTAGCATACGTACCAGTTTTGAGTACTCTTATCATTTCGTCCAGAGCTGAAATTGGCATATGCCCTTCGCCCATTCCTCCGGCTGATACCACACAGTCGTACGTTCCTGTAGAGACAAGGCACCTTGGTGAGACTCAAAATTACTTTATTATATGTAGGAATAGAATGAAATAAGTATAGCATTTCCAGTCAATTGTATTGTAATTCCGATGGTCTTTTGGCAACAGTTAAAAATAACTCAAAATTATAATTCTTAAACTTATACGGAATACGCAGAGGTTTTAGTGCCACACATTCATTGAAGTGTGCTTAGGCTGAAGCACAGTACAGGTTGATTTTAGGTTGCCAATGAGCTATTATAACATTTCAAGCATATTCCTTCTTTTAATTTCCCTTTTCTCATATTCCTAGTCTTATTTCGCCTCATTTTTACTCATCTGTCATTGCAGTCCATAAAGTTAATGGTAACTTACACGTGAGTGAGACTTAAAAGGCACTATTCCTTTAATTTATTCAAAAAATATTTTTCCTTTACACTCTTGCATAGGATTGCACTCTTTGCATAGGATTTACAATGAGCTAAGAGAAAATATTTCATGGTGGTACCCGAATTTCTATGGATCCGAAAGACTTGCGTGGCTAATGCCAAGATAAAGGAGCTGATGAAAATATTTTGAGCGTCTAGTCATCTCTCAATTCTTACCATCCTTTATCTGCGTCTGGTGAAACCCAATGGAGTCGTGCCAGTCATTTTCATATAAACCTCGTTGTCGTAATATTTCGAGCATCCGTTCTGATGGTTCAAGAGCATCTATTCTTCTGAAAAAAATGTTATGCCATGGTTAATTTATATACTCTGTAAAACTATTGCAAAAGTAATATATGATCAGCTTCTGGATTGCATTTTTATCGAATATTTTATTTGACTTTTTACTGAACACGTTTTTTCATTTAAAAATTAGTTAATCATTGAACCTAAGAAAAATTTCACGAGAATTGTCATTGTATGTGTGTGGAAGAGTGGAACGTATCGTATCCTAATTCCGGTTTTAGCTTTACATCTGATTACAAATTTAATTCTAATGCAGTTCAGTTTAATAAATCAGATCAAGTGCTGCCCACTTTAAGGTTTGTAACTTGGAAGGCCCATTTCTTTTGAAATTATAGTGCCTTCAATCAAAAGTTAGGCTAGGGCAAATTTTCCGTGGGAGTTTTATCCTATCTGACATTTGTGAGATTGATACCACGAACCATGTAATTTTTCTTCTCCAAAGGGACTGTAAATTATTGGTTTCTTTTAGCAACTTTTATAATTACAATACCTTAATAAAACTATACATATGTATGTATGTATATTTTTTTAGGTAATCTACCGGTTAAGGTAGGTTTTTGGATGGACACAACTATCAAAGAAATATTTTGTAACTCCATACAAAACCCAATCCCGCAACATACTCTACATCAGGTCTCTCTTCATCTCTGTGTACTTCTTTCCTCCCTTCATCCCGTCCAACATCCCTATCCTGTTCCTGCCCTTTCCTCACTTGCCCAACATTCTCCCCTCTATTACCTTCTTCAACATTCCACTACCGCTCAATACGCCCTTCATCCATTTTTCCTGCCTCCATAGGAGTTCTCTCAACAAACCCCTCTCCTCACCCACCATCTCAAGTACTTCCTCATTTGTTTTCCTTTCGGTCAATTTCACCTTCTCCATTCTTCTCCACACCCACATTTCAAAAGCCTACAATCTACGTCTATCCTCCTGCTTCAGTGACCACGTTTCCGCGCCATACATACATGTAGCTACGCTCCATATCAGAGTTTTTATGCCTTAACATCCCTACTCAACGTCCCCGTCATCAACTTCCTCCTCCTTGAGAAAGCCTCCTTGCCTAGCGCAATTCTTCTCCTTACGTCCCTACCACTTTGACTGTATTGGTCCAAAACACTTCCGAGATATGTAAACTGTTCTACCTGCTCTATTTTTTCGCCACCTATTTTAACATTTAGCTTAGCCTTTTTCTTTCTGGAAAATCGCATAACCTTTGTTTTGTTAATATTGATTCTCATCCCATATTTATCGCACTGAATGTATGCATGTAAAAATGAATATGACACTACCATTTTCCTTATCTCTATTTCAATGTGAATGAAAATTTATTCGACATATGGCGGTAGTTCGTGTTTGAATGTGTATTTGGCCAATGGGGCTCGTCTCTTCTTCTGGCTATGCGTGCCATGAAACGCACCGTTCCTATCCTTTATGATGTTGTATGCTTGCTAACCTATTGTCCATTCTCCTCTAGTGTTTGTCAATTTCTCCTTTGGTGGGTGTAACAGCTCCCTAACGCCATCTTCTGGGTAATGATTCGGAGCACTTTGGCGCTTTATAAGATCGCAGATTTCAGTGTAGAAGTACCCTTCCTCGATAGCTCAGGTGGTTAGAGCATCCGCCCGGCAAGTGGAGAGATCCGGTGTTCAAGTCCTGGTCGAGGAAGGTATTTTTACATTCGTGATCTGCTCACATCCGCCATCCCCACCTCTCTTGTTTTCGTCCTTTGTATATTTTCCTTTACCATTTTCCTTATCTCTATTTCAATGTGAATGAATATATATATATATATATATTCATATTTATGTATATATATATATATATATTCATTCACATTGAAATAGAGATAAGGAAAATGGTAAAGGAAAATATACAAAGGACGAAAACAAGAGAGGTGGGGATGGCGGATGTGAGCAGATCACGAATGTAAAAATACCTTCCCAAAATATAATATATATATATATTATTAATAAAACAAAGGTTATGCGATTTTCCAGAAAGAAAAAGGCTAAGCTAAATATTAAAATAGGCGGGGAAAAAATAGAGCAGGTAGAACAGTTTACATATCTCGGAAGTGTTTTGGACCAACACGGTCAAAGTGGTAGGGACGTAAGGAGAAGAATTGCGCTAGGCAAGGAGGCTTTCTCAAGGAGGAGGGAGTTGATGACGGGGACGTTGAGTAGGGATGTTAAGACAAGACTCGTAAAAACTCTGATATGGAGCGTAGCTATGTACGGCGCGGAAACGTGGTCGCTGAAGCAGGAGGATAGACGTAGATTGGAGGCTTTTGAAATGTGGGTGTGGAGAAGAATGGAGAAGGTGAAATGGACCGAAAGGAAAACAAATGAGGAAGTACTAGAAATGGTGGGGGAGGAGAGGGGTTTGTTGAGAGAAATCCTATGGAGGCAGGAAAAATGGATGAAGGGCGTATTGAGCGGTAGTGGAACGTTGAAGAGGGTAATAGAGGGGAGAATGTTGGGCAAGCGTGGCAAGGGTAGGAACAGGATAGGGATGTTGGACGGGATGAAGGGAGGAAAGAAGTACACCGAGATGAAGAGGGACCTGATATAGATTAGTTTGCTAGGTGGGGAGTCACAAAATGTTTATTTGATAGTTGTGTCCATCCAAAAACCTACCTTAACCGGTAGATTACCTAATAATAATATATATATATATATATAGTAGTATATATTCATATATATACATGTATATATATATATATATATATATATATATATATATATATATATCTCGCAGAGAAAGGAACTGGCCCCCCTATCTTTATGTGTGAATTTCACACGTTGTCGGGCTTATTACCAGGTGAACTCGATAATCGACTTACGAGTCGATCACTGTGTTTATGGTTTTATATCACTCCCATGGACTACAACCTTGACGTGTTGGATGGGCTTCTACGTTCCAATGGCCCCTAGAGCTGTGCTGGCGGGTGAAATGATAATTGCTCCTGGTAGGGTCACCCATGCCCGATAGGTCGAAGGTTAGGAGCCAGACGAAAGGTAGTCCACGCAGCGTCTGTTCCTGAATAAGGCGGCTGCAAAGGCGTCTGACCCCAGTGGGGCGATCATTGAGTGATGGTGTCACATTAAAAACACTATTTAGCCTAAGAGGTCAAGCTGAATGCCATTGAAGTAATAAGATCACTAATCGAGAAGAATATAGAATACAATCCGGACTTATTTGCCTGTTTCGTAGATTTCGAAAAGGCGTTTGATAAAGTGAAGTCTCAGACTGCTCAGGTGCGAGTGGGGAACGGAGAGTCCGGATGGCAGTGTTAGGAAGAGGTGTAAGGAAGGGTTGCCCAATATCACGGGTACTGTTCAACGTACATGTGGAGTACTCCTGTGTATGTGGAGGAAATGATTAAAGAGACATGGGAAGAACTGGAGGTAGGATCGAAAGTCGGAGGGGAATTCGTAAAATCGGTTAGGTTTGCTCATAACCAAGTTCTAATTTCTCAGTCAGCCAAGGGGTTGGAAACATTGCTGAGTGAATTGGTAATTCAGTGCGATAGTTAAGCGATTAGAATCAATATTTATAAAACAAAGGTTGTGCGATTTTTCAGGAAGATATAGGTTTAGCTAAATATTGATATAGGAGGGGAAAAACTAGAGCCGGGAAAACATTTTATGTATCTCGGAAGTGTTTGGGACCAACCCGGTCAAAGTAGTAGGGGCGTAAGGAGGAGAATTGCGTTAGGCAAGGAGACTTTCACAAGGAGGAGGGAGTTGATGACGGGGACGTTGAGTAAGGATGTTAAGAAAAGACTCGTCAAAACTTTGATATGGAGCGTAGTTATGTACGGCGCGGAAACGTGGTCACTGAAGGAGGAGGTTAGACGTAGATTGGAGGTTTTTGAAATGTGAATGTGGAGAAGGATGGAGAAGGTGACATGGACCGAAAGGAAACCAAATGAGGAAGTACTAGAAATAGTGGGGGAGGAGAGGGGTTTGTTGGGAGAAATCCTATGGAGGCAGAAAAAATGAATGAAGGGCGTGTTGATCGGCTGTGGTATGTTAAAAGCGGTAATAGAGAGGAGAATGTTAGGCAAATGAGGAAAGAGCAGGAATAGGATAGTGATATTGGATGGGTTGAAGGGAGTAAGGAAGTACTCAGAGATGGAGGACTTGATGTAGAGTAGGTTGCTGGGTTAGCCAGAGAGCTTGTCTTAAAATAAATGTAGATATCTGACGAACCGTAAAAATTACATTTCATTTCAGTTCGTTCGTCACTAGTCTAGGTCGACCACTGTGGTCCTCGTGGTGCGGTCATTTTAAAACTGAATGCACCACTTCCTCACCCCTCCTTCACTCATTATTCCGTCTCCATACACTTCACAAAGTTGTCAATGAATTTCAATTGGCTTGTGGTTTTTTGCCATTAGAGACCTAATCACATATTGCACTTCACCACTCGCGGTATTTTCTATTGCAGTGAGCAAATTAGTTGAACCGCAGTCTGCACACTACCACAGCAGGATGCGAACTGAGTGTAGGAACGTTTAGGCTCCAAGATGGTTGCTCTAGCCCTATCCACCGCCACGCCAGGCCAAAACGTAAGTTACTTTCTAGACTGCCCTCACGTACATGTACTCGTATGTTAGCCATCATGTCAAATGTAATCAGGGATCGTACTAGGGCCCGTGCCGTATAATGATGGCAGGTTCCTTCAACGTAGGCGATAGCTCGTCGTATAATACTCAGATCGGGGATCGGGTTGGAGCGGAAGCTAACGTATAGGTTTCCCACCCGGGTTCAAATCCTGGAGACAACAAATATTTTTTAGTGGTATTCCAATCCCTACTTGAGGTGCTTTGTGGAGAGCACTTTGAGTGAGTTCGACGTCTGTCGGATGGGTCGTCAAACTGCGGACCCCTTGGCGTCTTTCGACAAGATAAGGCTGATAACGACGCCGGGTTTCTCTCCACCCTTCCTTTCCCACCCATCCGTAATGGCGCAAATGACCTTAGCTGTCGGTCTCTAAAACTAAACTAATATACCCAGATCCCCTCACGTGATTCCGTCCAATGATCCCATGATTATCGGTTTGCACCCTCCTGTTCCTTCTTCCTGGACAACAGTTTCGCTGGTGTTGCAGCCAGCATGTTCAGGTGCAAAGATGATGATTACAACTCCAGCGGACGAGTAGGAGGAGCAAAGCGGGTGCAACCCGAAAACCATGGAATTATATGAATAAGACCGAGAAAGCCTTAATTTCAAGTTTTTATATCCGAAAAATGGCGCGAATAAGGTGCTCGACAAATAATAGCTGGACTGTTATCAAGACCATAAACACAGAAATCAACCCGAAGGTCGGTTTGGTTGGGGATGGTAGAGTTCACCCAGTACTGATCCCGAAGGCGTGTGAAATTCACGCATCAGGGGCGAGAGTGCCGGTTATGGTTTCCCAGGAAGATCTAGTACCCGAACAATCACACAACTTGGGTGGAACTGAGGGTACCTGGCTTGCTCAGGAATTAAACCCGGACCCTCCTCCGGGTCAGTAGTACAACGCTCTACCACTGAACTACCGCGTACCCCTGTTATCCAGGTAGATGAGAATTGTTCAAATCTTGAAAAAATGTTAGTGAAATCGCGTTGAATGCATGGTAAACACTTAGTAAAGCAGCCTTATAATGTATAAAAAAATCGAAAATTTGATTAATTTAAAAGTATTTCAATTTTTTCCTTCTCTCTTCGGAAATACGAAAACCATGATTTCGTCCTAGGCAAGAAATTTGATCGAATGGCACCGGGAGGAAAGTGTTTTAAAATATCTATCAACTCCCTTTCGTGAATTTTTCATCGGTATTTATTATTTTTGGCAATGCATATTAGACTTAATTTTTTTGATGGGATGTCGCGAAATGCGGCGATGTCATTTTACTTACCGGAAGCCAAGCTTCTGAAGCTCTTCGCCGACCCTGCCGGTTCCTGCGGCCACGTCCAAAATCCTCACCTCCTGCTTCTCTTCGCCGACATACTGTTCCCCAACCGCCTTGGCCAGAATTTCTGGCCCGTTGTAGACTCCAGGGCAAAGATCCTGTCCCAATGGAATATACATCGAGCTATAAGACGTGGCCTTCTCCGAGAACCGTCGGAATTCTCTCATCTTGCATTCCATACATTTTTTATTCCCGCAAATTATTTTGATGACAAATGCATTTAATAAAGTCCGTTGTAATTGAAATTGCGTGCAAAAATTTTCTCTATTATTAATTTATTTAAATATTAAATATCCACAACTGGTGAACAGTTTTTTTTCCTTGGAAAATCAGAACTTTCCATTACTGTTGTGTGCTAGTCAAGATTTAAGAAATGGTTGCTTAACTGCCTTGGCTATATTATTACTACAACAAAAATATTTAACACTTAAGTTATTCAGCGTTTGGGCATCTCAAAAGGAAATGAACAGAGTTGATTGGTTCTGCATTTGTCAATTATCAGTAGAATAGTATATCGAACTGTTTCCACTTCTGGTAAATTGAGAAGAACATTTTTTATTCTCTCCATTACCGATGACATTGCTACGATTTGACGGCAGTTTACTGAAACATGTTAGTAAATTATTGGAACTAATTTATCCTAATTTCAAGAAACTGCGGGAGATGGCGCAACAGTAACTTCAACGGAGTCATCCGCTACGTGTGCATGACAATGCAACAATTTCAGAGAGTAAAAATCATTCGCCTCGACCGGGATCCCGGTCAAGGCGAATGATTTTTACTCTCTGAAATTGTTGCATTCTAATTTATCCTTATTAACTTGGGCATTAAGATACTCGCAAGTATGATGAGATTTCAATTCTGTTATGAATAGATATCAACGGAATTGTTAACATTCAAGGACCATATAATTGAAAGCACGACTAGAGTGACACATTTTAAAAGAATTTTGACTTTATAAGACCATGATTATATGACCGTACCTCCAGCAAAAGAATATCAATGAAAGTGTATTCTCAGACTACTTGTGGTAAATATAAAGGAGCTTCGACCGTATCTGCTCGAGTCAAGGTGTTAACTTAGTTCATATATTAACGATGAGTAATAGAAAGTTTTATTACATTCATTTATGGGCATTTCTTAAAATGATATTACGTGCATACATTTATACAGTTTATAAACTCCGTGAGGTCCTCACTAATTCTTGAAACGTACTCTAAAATATTTTGTGAACTAGTTATGAGGCGCCAATTTTTTTCGAACTATGCGGATGCTACTGTTTTTCTCACGTACTAATCAATGTCATTTAAACGGAGTCTGGTAGTTTCTGTTGTGTTAGCACTAATAAACCCATTTTGTCATTGCTGCCTGGTTTTTCTTGAGAGCGACATATATTTCTATACTATAATCCACAATTTTCCTGGTAGTCGTCCACTGCATTGACCGCTGCAGTTGGCATTCGTGCTGCATTGACGACTGCAGTTGATAGTGGTCCACTGCATGCATAAAATCTTGGATTTTCGATGTCAATTTTTATGTAAACTAACATAGTAAGACCCTGTTTTATCATTTTCGTTTGATGGAGTGTACTTAGGGCTACAAATAGAGGAAGGGTTATCAAAACGACGTATGCTCGACATCTCGATGCAACCTCCTTAAAGTAGTCATTTCTGTCAAATGTAGACTTGAGTTTTTGTGCAATATATGCAAATTAAAATTTACGCTAATATATTTTTTTGTGTCGGTGAATCATACAAAAAGGGGGTTCCCCTGCGGCCTAGCAAAGATGCAGAATTGAAGCAAATATGCTGTCCACCAGTCGCACCGTTTTCCTCCGTGGCTTCCTCTTCATTATGAGTATGTGTTATGAATTTTCAAGCAATATGTTTAAAAAAATATCGTAGGGGATAAACAACTCAAAAAGGTGTTGGAAGCGCAGTTTTCGTCATTTCGTTGAAATAGAAGTGTAGTTGGTATAAAACCACCTACGTAATACGTAAAAATGTCCGAATATAATACGGGGTTCATATGAAGTGGTCCGTTTTATGATTCACCTCCTGTGAAATATCGCGGAAACACTGTCGTCTCAACTTGCTTGCCACTTCAGGTGTATTGAGTCTAATCTTCTAATTATAATTTCTGTCTTGTAGGAAACAATTTTCCCTTCTTCTGATAAAAATAATTAATATAAACAGGTATTTTAGGAAAGATTAAACTTGACGGGGTTATAACTTTTTTTTCTGTGGACTAGGTACATTTTTCCTACTGTTGTTTACTCGGAGCGTTTTAATAGCGCGTATCGATGTTTATTATAAGTAAATAACATCAATATACCTTGCCATAGAAATGGTTCATGATAACGAGTTAACCCTGTCGAGATGACATTGCCGCGATCCGTCGCCACTTTATGGTAAAATATGAACTCCTATAAAAAATGATAAGCCCTCGAACACGGAATGATAACCGACATCCTCTACAAGATAAGTTTCTCAGAACTTACTTAAGTTGAATATTCATGCAGTGTTTGACCTACAAAAAGCGTCAAGACAACATTTCACCTTGTTGGGAAGAATGATAGCGTGAATGAAGTCAGCGATGGTTTGCTTGAGAGCTAATTAATTTCAAAAGATAATGCAATAATCTATTCCCATTAATGCGTTTGTATTCATTCTCCCGAGTTAATTTTCCATCTTTTTATTGAGTATACCTGGACCTAAGATGTCATAATCACTGGTTGCGCGTTTACTCTCTGTGTGTACGCACTCATTGATTTTATGTCTTTACTATAAATTTATTCGTATATATTCTCATCACATCATTTGTAGCTCTCCTGGTTCGATTAGCAATTTTCATGAGAGCTAGAAAGTTTTCGGTTTTGTTTCGGCTTTGCGGTTTTCTTTTATTCCCTGATAATCTTTTCATCTTTCTGTTTTGCGAAACAATTGCAACCTAACCTTGTGAGCTCTCCATACCTTCGCACTATTCTTTTACTCAAAGTTTGTCAGCATTATTTATTATCCAGCTCTTTGTCCTTTCTTCTCCGTAATTCATTTGAATTTAGGGACATGCATTTAAGATTAAGTATGCAGACTTGAATTGAATTTAATAAACGTGTGTCAGAAATCTGATTTTCGGGGTTAACGGGACAAGTTTCTCCCTTTTCCCTCAAGTTTCCCCTTCCCTAAATTACTTTAGTCTGACACTTAAAGCAAATGCTCCCCATTCGAAGAAAAAGCAAATATTAATTACTTCAGTGAATTGCACAAACTGGTGAGACCTCTGATATTGATGACTTATTTTTACACACGACTACATGCTCTCGTTAGTAGATGAATCGGATGTATCGAAGCAACTAAATATTCAGTAGGACCAAGGGATTTAAATGGATGCCTAAAAGAAGTGAATGCATAGGGTTGAACCTAATGTTCTGACATTCTTTAAAAATGTATTACATTCAGTTGGGACATGGATATACCCTGGTTATTTGAAAATCTTAAGTTTTTATCTTTAATTCTCTGTGGCGAGGCACTTTGTGGACTCTCCCCGTATTGATATTTACGAAATTCTGAAAAGGACAATATTGAAAAAACCTAAACAGAATTTAATTAATCATTCTTCATTCCTAATCGTTAATCATTCTTTCCTGCATAAAGTGAGCTCATATTCCAATAATTAGCCGATTCTAATTCTTATTCACCAGACAGGTCACAAGGCTGAGGAGCCACAGGAATGTTTTTACTGGCCAAAAACTCGTTTATTGAAATTGCTGTGTGACAAGGAGCATCATCGTGATGCAATACCGAGTTTTTCCTGATTTTTGTTCCCTTAAAAATGATTTTTTGAAGTTTTTCAAGAACCTCCCGGTAAAAGTGTTGATTGACCGCTTGGCCTTGAGGTAGAAACTTTTTGTGGAGGATTCCGTGGATATCGAAAAAACAAATCAGCATGCATTTGATCTTCAACTTCCTCATCATTGCTTATTTGGGCCTTGGAGAGGTTGAAGTTTGCCACTCCATGCTCTGGCGCTTGGTTTTTGGGTCGTACTCAAGCACCCAAGATTCGTCACCAGTACAATTCCTGAAAATGGGGGTCATTTTAAATCGAATACAAAAATTCAAGGTACCTTTCCCTCCTGATGTCCTTTTGGTCTTGCGGAAGGTTTTTTGGAACCATTTTTACGCATGCTCTTCTCATCCCCAATGCATTGGTCAAAATTTGATGAACGATGGTGTGAGTTCAAATTCAACTCTTCCCCGATCATTTTGACTGTCAACCGACGATCTGAACACACAAGATCCCGGATTCTGTCGACATATTCATCGGTTCTTGAAGATGAAGGCCTTCCGCTTCGTGGTTCATCTTCAATCGACTCTCTTCCTTCTGAAAATGCCTTAAACCACTGAAAAACCTGGGCTCTTGACAAACCACTATTTCCGTAGGCCTGCTGAAGTTTAACAAGAGTTTCCGTTGCATTTTGCCCAAGTCTGAAGCAAAAAAAACCTGATAGAACACCGTTGCTCGAAATTGATGTCACTCATCTTTAGAACCCAATAGAAAATGCTGTTTCACAAAAAAATCGCTACGGTCCACCAAATGACTCGAGCGAGTTCAAACCCGTACTGAAGGAGGATCGCATGTTCCCCTGCCGCCCCTCCAAGTCCAGCGCCGCCAGTGTTGCCAGATCGAACGCCACGTTGCCAGTCTCATTACTTAATTTACAGACCTCGTACCTCAGGAGCAACAAAATGTGTATCTACAACCCTTTTTCAAACAATGCTGTAATATCATATCCGTTCATGGAATTCTTTTCGGGGGCGAAATTATCAAGTTTCTTTTTTCACATTATCCCATGCTGAATAGCATTTTCCTGGATGTAATTAAAATTTTATACGCTGACCTGATGCTATTAATATGTATCCAAAACTATTTTAGACCATAATAAGTAATTCAGATGAGCTATCACCATGAAAATTTTTAAAAGCGGAAAGTTTCATAGCGAAGTAATTTTTTCTTCGTGTTTTTTCCCATAGCATATCTTTTGTATTATGTAGCATACATCTATTTTTAATGAGCAGTAAATATTTTACTATATCGTAAATAATTTAGGGCTCATAATTATTAGGGAAGCGTATCTCCGAGCTAATGGATATAATATGAATATTGCTCATTCGAAAGAGCCGTCATACCTAGTTAATAAATATAAATTATGGGCAAACATTTCAAGAAACTGCGGGAGATGCCGTAACAGTAACTTTCAACGGAGTCATCCGCTAACATGCATTGAAAATTATGTGAACGATATTGTCGCAACAAGAATGTATTGTATTTCGTAAATGTTTTCATTTTTTTTGCGATATCTCGAGAGAGATCACTAATTCGACTGACTCACCGCCATCGTTTATGTAAATAAATAAGTTGAACGCCGGAAATAGAACACCGCACATACATTTTCCTATCTTTGTTTCACCACCGTTTTCCAAGAAATCTTGGAACTGAAGGAAGAATTGCGAACATTTTCAAAGCAAATCGCCGTTTCCATGTAATTGGATTTTATCTATTTCAGTTTTATTGTCGCAGGTGGGACTGCGGACACCGTGAGAATAGAGTTTACATTGAAGATAATTCTAACCAATTCACACTATCTTGATGAGAAAATATGCGGCTCTCGCAACTAACTCTCAATATAGATGACAGTTAACTCGGATGGTTTAAGCATTTTATCCATTTTCCGACGCTTGCTTTGGTCTCTATGGAAGTTATAACCCCAGAAAGTCGTAGTGAGGCATTTATCGTCCGTTGAATTAGAGAATATTATTCATTCGGGATTGGGTTTCATTCTGTACACATATCTATTAATAAGAGCAGCTCTTCATTGTGTATAAAGGATGACATCACCTTTGTTTAAAAATATTTCATGGTTAAAACATTTAAACAAAAACTTTGAGTTGTATTTCTCGCAAGAGATAAAATGCGACGCTTTCGCATTGATCATTTTAATCGATTTCAGATATCTCCCCGTATTTCGATGAACTGCCGATTTAATGTATATCCCATATTCTGATGAACTGCGATAAGTAGGTGAGCTAATTGAATGAGTTGCTCCAGTGAAACAAATGTATATTCATTCTTCCGATTGAGTTCTATCCGGATCAAAGGTCTGAAAGGGAAATTCTCACAGTAAGGTCTACGCGATCGAAGCACACGCTGTTATTGCTGCATTGCAGATGTCGGCTCGAAACTGTATTCGCTCAAATTTTCCCCACGATCAAGATACAAAAGTAAGCTAAATAAACTAGGCAGAAGTATGTTGATAAAGTTAATGAATTCCAATAGAGTGATAGTAGCCTTTCGTTGCTGTGCGTACATTTTCTGACCTCCTAATCGGCATAATTATTGAGAGTGCTTCGTTGACTGGAAATAAAAGCCGAAAAACTGCAAACAAGTCAGACAGGTTCACCTTTATTCCAGTAAAACTTCCATTATTTCCTATCTATATGGGTGAACATGAGGGTGGACGGGAGTCAACGATCAAGACGAGCCAATGACGACGAATAAGGTCAATAATTTATTGTACTCATTCCTGTTAATTGCTTGTGTACTTCTTCTCATCATGATTCTCATTAATTCTCATAGGGTCAAAGTTTTTTTGAGTCTTGATAATCTTGACACGCTTATTATGACAAAATAGATCAATCAATCTGGGGGGAAGTACCAATAAAGCAAGGTGTTATTGTATTAAGAGTGGTGCTGGGCAACAACTGTTTACTAGCTTCTCTTGCTCTCTATCTCTATGTAAAGTATATGTATTGAATTTTACGTTCGCCCTTTACCCGCTATATGGTGTATTCATTCTTCCAAAGGTTAATCAGTATGATAGAAGGAACACAAGACAACTGACTTATTCACAAACATGACATCGAAAATCGAAGTATATGTGGCTCACAGATCTCATGCGAGTTTTCGGTAAGACACTTTGATTTACCTTCGTCCATCTTATATCATAAAACGATTCTAGTGACTGGACTAATTTAAATCGGCGAGATGGTGAACGCTTAAAATTATTTTTAACGTCTTCATCATACCGATAATCGACAACGGTCGAATTCATATTCGAGGAAAAGTTGTTCGGAAATGCCTTGAAGTTTTTTAATGTAGCATAGAGATTTTCTTTTGATTCTCGTTATTTTAGCCAAATTTTCTGCCTCTTTAGTATATATTTTTATACTTTATTTGACATTCTTGATTTGAACTTTCAAAAAGGCGTAATATTCTTCCCGTTTGGCTACACACCGAGGGGCCATTCAGACTTCCACTTAACACTAAAGTAGGTATCTTAAGTTATCAAAATAATAGTTGCTGTAAACTTAAATAGGTTGCCTAAATCTACTAGTTTGAAATGAAATGAAATTATTGACTTTGTAATCCCACGCACTTTATTCGTTGGCAAGTGTATCCTTGCAACGGACGAATTCAACATTTCCAACTGCTTCAAAGCATCGATCCGTTGACCTTTATTTTCAAAATGAAGAACTTTAGTCACAAAATCACTTTTGTGGTCGCTTTTGATGAGGTGCTTCGCAGATAGGGATGTTATGTTTTTATTTTTTACACAAGTTTGGTGTTCTTTTATCCTTTCTTTAAATTTTCGTCCTGTTTGCCGACCCCAGTGGCGTCAAGGTAACGTCCTCGTCTACCATTCCAAGAGTCGCTGGTTCGATTTCCGCCTGGGTGGGTTTTCCTCCACCTTGGGTGTTTGTAAACGTGACGCGATGTGAAGGCCAAAACGTGCTGTTTTCGGACTAATGCTAAATGAATATACTTTGCGTTACATTCCTAGCGCTTTAATTCAAGCATTCAACTCCTATCGTTTTTTGGAAACTTTGTCTTTAGTGTGAGAGATCAGGTTCTTAAGGCATGGACCACTGTAAAAGGCACATTTTATTTTGTCTTTAGATAAAACTTTGATTGATTTTTCAGAAATAATCCCTAGATAGAGTATTCGTCGCCATTTTGCAGTGGTATCTTTTAAATGCTCGGGGCTGTAAATGTGGCTTAAATCTAACAGGGTGAGATGAATATAATTCACTCTGGGTTTTTAAGAAAGTATCAAGAGGCATCGCGCCGATCCTCCACTCCTAAACCGAGTGTTTTAATTACCTAAGTACACAATTACGCCCCTCGAGAATAATCAGAACGGACCAAAAAGACAGCATGTTCCTCTTAATTATTTCCTTCATACTATATTTTGCCTAAAGTGCAGAGTCAACTACTCGAACATGATGAGTTGCTACATATATTCACCGAATTCCATTTCCATGTTTTTTACCTCCAATCAAATTCCAAGTGCTTGGGCATGTTGTGAGTGATACCGTCATATTAAAGGCCAAGTACCGCGTCCACCATGGATTAAGTCTAGTTGATTGAACGCAGAAAAATCAACAATTTAATGTTCGCGTAGTTTTTCCTTTAGCAAGGATTCAGAGTCAAATTTTGTGGAAAACAAATGAAAGAGAAAGAATTATCCTTAGAACAAATTGAGTAGCTTCAGGCGTGATGTGGTGGAAGTCGAACATAATGAATAATTGATCGTAGCACTTTTTCACTTGATAAAATTTATTTTACGACCAGGTTTCGATGTATTAAATCATCACCAGGTAACAACACAACTTCGTTTCACTTCAGTTTCGATGTATTAGATCATCATTAGGTAGCAACACAACTTCATTTTGTTACCTGATGATGGTGTAATACATCGAAACCCGGTCGTAAAATAAATTTTATCAAGTGGAAAAGTGCTACGATCTAACTATCTTTAGGGCCCGACAAAGTATACACCCGTATCTTTCTTGGAAAGAAATCAGGTCTGCTTAGAACTCAATGGTCCGAACTTAAAAACACTATTATTCTTCTCTGAGGTGTGTATGCAGTCCAGTGCAACGTTCTCAAAGCCCTTCATTATAAATGGCCTCGTGTTACGATGCACCAGAAAAAAATGAACGTTAATCGGCTTCTTGCAATGAGAAGAATTTTAATTCTTTGTAAACCTTGCAACTAAATTCTTCCTTAGGCCCGGGTCAATAGCTAAGCGGAACTGAGCGTCCTCTCTTGAAAATGCGTTAATTCGTCATGTGAGCTAATGTAATTTCTAGCAAAACATTACGAGTATTATACCGTACTTACATGATACCCACCTTATGCATAAAGAGGAAGAGATACTGACGACTTCAACAACGCTTAGATGCTGAATGGATTACCATTTCTGTTGTATGGATCACAATTCTGGACATGGAATGTGCTTTTTGTCTTTTATCACAGTTTCCTTAGCAAAAATACCCGTCGAAGTAAAATGGAATGTAACAGATGGAGGCGGATACATCATTTTCGGGATCACTCGTGCATACTTGAAAACTGCTTTCGATCAAAAACTGAAAATCTCATTGAACAAGGGTAGTTATGAATGGACAGTGGATTTAAAAAATTGTAACGCCACTGCGACACCCTCAGCCAGCAATGAAGAGGTCGGTGAGGTATTTTAAATACACGTGCAACGTGAATGAAAGACCCATCAATAAATATTCCACTTCGATGAACCACACATCACCGGCATCATTGAACCAGTGACACAATAGTGACACTTTCGTTTGTCGGATCTCATCTACCTTGAACTTATTCCTCAAAAAAATTCTCGTGAAATTGAGCATACCAGAAAAGATAAAACCGACAAAATAAGTAATACGCGGATTACCATTATATTGGTAATGATAATCCTCGTATTAACCCATTTATTCTTTATTTAATCGCCACGGCCCTAGTGGCCTTCCGATTCCCGCACATTTACAAATAATTCGTGACCAAGGTCTTGAATTGTCGAGGGTCGCACACATTTCTTGAGTTCAAAAGCGGTTTCTTGATAATGCACCCTGTATCGTACCCAAGATGCTATTCCAATGTTCATATAAATTTCACAACTTTGAGCGCCATTCTATTTCTCGTCAATCTTTCGACAAGTAGTGTATCAAGATTTAGGCTACCCAGATTTGAGGGTATCCATGGGAGAGGCCTCTTCATGTATCCTGCTTTGGGTAGAAAGTTTCAAATTACTGTGCATTAATGGTGGAAAAAGTAGCACTTTACCTAATTCTAGATTAGGCAATACGCAGTGCATTAAACGTTAATACGTTAAATAACATAGTTAATTATTCGACCAAGTCTGAACTCTTTCATTTATTTTCCTTTGACTTTTTTAACTTAACGCAAATATATTATTATTTATAACTCAACGTGAAACTTGACACCATGTGATTGATTCGACGGGTAACAGGGGATCCTCGTAATAATAATTGTATGTAGGTGTGAGGCGAAATAAAAGAGAACGAGAAGACTTCAACTTCAACTAGGCATTTCTACCCATCATTGTCAGAAAATTAAACTGTTCTTCAGCTTCCGTAATGATTCATTTTTTCCTTAGAAAAATGTAAAAATTTTTTACGCGAGTTTTCGTGAGAGTGAAATTATTTTTGTCGAATTAACTTGAAGATTCACTTAATGCGTTAATTATTATTTAACTTGACTGGAATTGTTTTTATTTGAGCTTAACGTTTAATTAAAGCAGTTAAAACTATATCAGATTTAACTTAAACGAATTAACTTTAACGTTTAACTCACTCGTTTTAAATCAGTTGACTTTTGCAATCCTCTAGTCTGCCTTATACCCAGTATGTTTGTTTTGCATTCATAAAGAGCCAAAAAGTACAATGCCCGATATACAGATATCATTACATATGTATCATCATATGTATTATCGTATTACATATGTAATCACGTATCCTATAATACGAGACTGTTGATACAAGGCTATTAGTTCATGCATTTTCTTCCGCTTCCTATCTATTTTACGTTATCAGTCACCCATTCAGAGTAATATGGTGCAAAGAACGTTATTTGTTGATTTGGATTTTCAAAAACACGTCAGTAAATCGACCTCTAAAACTTTCGGTGAATATTCGATCAGAGACGTGGAAGATACAGGGCCTACCAAACACTTCATTCTGACCAGGATTCGGGATTGAACACCGGATAGAAAGGAATTCTTCAGGTACCTCCAAGTACATTTTTCTCTAATAGGAAACCGTTTCCGCCTATTTAAGTTAACCTTTTCACCCCTTATGCCCTCTGAATAAAAATGTTTCAGTAGCCCTTCCTCAAGGTCAATGTTCTCCTTACCTATTCCAAGGGACGCCTGTTGGCTAGTTGATTATGATGGATGCGGTGTTAGCCTTGAACTTACCTCATAGTCGCTACGTAAAATTACCTCAGGCAGTTCACCAATACCCCAAGTACATAAACGCAACTGCAACATTTACTAAGAAAATTCACCGTTCAGATACGATGCTTTCAACGATCGACTCCTATGTCCATGAGGAAGAGGAAAAGGCAAATATTGGGAGCACCAGAAGACTCTCGGAACCACAGAAAGAAATCGTTGACTCCCTAATGTCCTGGCCTCTCATCCAGCGATAATCTAGATTTCCCAAATTCCGAAAAGCTGCAGCGACAAAAATTGTCATGACATCTCACTCATCAAGGGCTCACCTAAGAACCAAATCTACCACTCTATTGAAATTAACAGATTCAAGAAACCACCATCATTACTGACAACACCAGC
The DNA here is from genome assembly GCA_037158775.1 of Hetaerina titia. Classification (NCBI taxonomy): domain Eukaryota; kingdom Metazoa; phylum Arthropoda; class Insecta; order Odonata; family Calopterygidae; genus Hetaerina; species Hetaerina titia. The sequence goes on along the minus strand of CM073772.1, from coordinate 48,082,207 downwards.
ATCATTATGTCTCCACGTAAGCACACCTTCGATCATGTTGTATAAAAGTGCACATACGGGTCGAACGATGAAGTCACCGTGAAGTACGAACAAGTTAAATCCGTAGCAGGGCGGTGGATTCACTTCGCTCATCATCTGGATCAAGCAGAAGAGCAGCGCTACTCACCTTGTCGTAACTGTCCGCCCATTCGTCGTAGGTCTTGATCACTTTATCGTAGGAAATGCCTTTGCGGTGGGCCTTGTAGTTCGCGGCGTACGCGTCCTTCTCGTCCACCGGCACTCCTTCCGCGCCGATCAGGTCGTTCTCGCTGCTTTGCATGCTCGAGCGTGCTGTCTACACTTTGACCGAAGAGGAGTTGTGATAAATTCGCGGACGGTTTTGCCGTAGGAGTGAAGGAGGGCCAGGTCTCGCGCCTTGCTTGCCTGGAGAGACGGGTGAGATCCAGTGCTGCCCCCTTCGCGTTATCGGTCGAATGCGACTCCGATTGGAGGGAAAATGGATCAGACGGGGAAGGAGAGGATATGAAGAACCCTCTCTTCGCTCTTCCAGACTGTGGCGGGAGTGGGAGGCAGCAAATGGCAGACTTGAAAATTGTGTGGGGCATGGGAAAAGGATGTGGTCAGGATGTGGCATCGAAGACTTCCCTTCCGTCTTCCAGCGGGCGATAAGGAGGTATTCATTCAGTCGGGAGTTGATGGCGGGGTGGTTGCACGTGGCCCTACACAGCAAAACTCAAAGGAGAGGCGGAGAGCAATAAAACTCGCGAGGAGGCATTATTCGAGCGATAGCGCGCACCCATTCGTATCACATTCTCACACGCACATCGCGTATCTCTTTTATGTGCGGCGCGTTTCGCGACCCGGTCATAAATGTGACGATCTGTCCATAAATGACGTCAACCTAATTTTTATATATTTACCTCACCCCTCTCTAACAACAATAATACTTTCTTTTGAGAATCACCCCCTTCATGGTATTTCTATGAATGATGATTCATAAAAATATGGTGCAATTTTAAGATAATGGAGTAAAATAACTTTGAATAGGGAGCTACGTTAGGGAATAAGTGATTAAGCTTCAACGGATCGTGTCTGGCTAATTCCCACACATTTCTAGGACTGAAAATGTCCAAATTATCCGAAATGTCTATTATTCGATAGCTTCGAAATCGAAACTGATTATCGGGATCTCAATAGTCGAGGTATGGAAGCTTTCCAGATATCAGGATCTTAAATATCCGGTACAGGGTAATGTGATGTGACCAACTCAGAATTTGAGTAATGACATAATCCTGAGTTGACTGACAGGATTTCGGAAACCATTAAATCCGGATTCTATTTACAGCTCTACGTATTCATCCCTCTCATCAATCCTTGCAATACCTTACTCCAATCGATCAAGATGTTTTTGGAGGGAAGAGGATGTCATTTCTTCATATTAGTAATATCTGCAATGAACCTATTTATTAAGGTACTTGGTGCTAGGGAGGGCACTGAGTAGAGACTCAGAGAGGAAAGAATGTCAATTATTTGTTTTATTTCTTATACAACGCTCGTAGATATTTTCATTGGAAATGGGGAGTGGGGTGCTCTTTATGAAAAGGGACAGTCAACTATAAATTCCTTTACGTAGAAAGAGGAAAGGCGCTCGGGGAGACTGTTGTAGGAAGGGTTGAAAACCATTGGAAAGTGTGAGAGACTTATACGGAGAGCGTCATAATTGTGTGTTTAGAAATTACTCTCGGGTCTTCCACAGGGTGAGAGTCTCCATTCTGCCCGACGTTTCGATGTTCGAATCAGGCATTGTCTTCGGACTAATTTCAAATTTACCCTGAAAATCACTCCCGAGTCGAGCTTCGAAATATAGGCCAGAATGCCCCAGAAGTCGATGGATGGTGGAAGACCCGAGGGAAATTTGTACACGTAATGCGCTTGGAAAGCACAAGATCTTATATCGTAATTTGAAATTATAAAAACAACGGTGTCGACGAAATAAATCAATTTTCGTATCTATAACGAAAGGTTGCCACATGTTTAGTTGGAAATGATTCTAAGTGTGATGAATCGTATGAGAGGTAAATCGATAGTTATAGTTGTTGAATAAGATGAACATTTGTAACCAAATGTGGCAGATGAAGTAATGTAATATTTATACTGGCCGTTTCGATGGAGATGCATCTCTTATAATTTGTCACATAAGAAATTTTGGCGGAATGTAAAAAATGCGAGGACCCAGAGATTCCGCCAAACGAAATCTCTGGGATTATTTTGCGCGAATTATTTGCTGAGGAGTTTACAATACCGTACCACTAGGAGTTAATTTTTCATCCATAGGCTTTGATGACGCTCGGTTCCATCTTTGTCAATTCATGATTCGTTAACGTCCTCTTGTCTCGTACTTTTCAGTGATATCATACACCACATAAAAAACTGCAGAATTCAGTCAGAATTTTTTTCCTTTCTTTTTATGTCGCTGACCTTATATGCGTATAGTTGCCTTGAACCTTCAAATTTTATTTCATCCGGAATGGGTTCTCGAGATCAATCGGGGTGAACTCTGGGTATCGATGAGGTTGCCAAATTATAACATACCCTAAGCACATCAGATTTCTAGCTTCTAAAATACCAACTCTTGTTTTTCTCGTGTGGATTTAGTCTGCATAGAAGTCGATCATGATCATTAGTATTTTTCTCAGTCAGGTTGGTTGTAAGGTTGGAAATAAAAGTCGTTATAAAAGCATCGTTATAGAGAATGTATTTTGTGCAATCTGAGACCTGATCCCTTACATTCATTTAAGATATTCCACCTATTAAAGTATATTTTTGAAGGTCCCTAATGACTTATTTATTTTAATTTTATACCTTTAATTTAAATTTTGACTTAAAATGTTAACTTTTACGTACCACGAGAACATGATTTTGTTTTGCACTACATTATTTCCTTCTTCACCTCTTCATTTCTTCTGCCTGCCGTCATTTTGTTTAAAAAGCCTATTCTCTCCCTTCCTCTAGCCCATTCACACAACATCCTCCCTTCTATCACGGCCGTTAACACCACTACCATTCAATATTTACTCGACTCAACTTTTCTACCTTATTTGGATCTCCCCATACAACTTCCTCCCACTATATTTCTCTGTTTCCAACTTAGATCCCTCACATGTGAATAAATGAATAAGTGCCCCAAAAGTCCGGCTAATATGTGAGTCAGCAAAGGCTAAATGAAAATGATAACTTTTTAGAAGTCTGGTGGTCGAGCACAGATTCCCATCGGTGTGTGAATTTAGTATGCTGGGATTTACTTAATTTTAAAAGGCTCTGCAATTTAATTTACTTGAAACAAGCGATTTTGGCCAAATATTGAGGACCCTGTATTAAGTGGTTCGTTCAATGTCGGCATCTAGAGGCAACCTGTATGAGTAATCCCCCTCCCACCGCGAGTGGACTTAGGGTTAAACCTGGCGTCTCTTCTACTCCCTCATCATTGGAGCAAACTTCTCGGAATGACGTCGTCGTCCCCACACGCAACGCCGTTTTATCTCTCAGTTTCAGTAAGATGATGTTTCTGATTGATTTTGACCTTTAGCTCATCAATATTAGTTTTAAAAAACTTTTTTCCTGGGAAATAAATATTCATATTGCCATGCTGAACCAAACCTACCTCAGAGAGGCTTGTTAGGTGAGGGGATGCGAGTTGCCAGGGGACCAAATTTTTGTTTACAGTGAGAGATTTTGATAGTATGGCCATAGTTCCGATAATCGTCCATGAAGCTCTCACTGCCTACACGATTCATGTGAACATAGAGGTCAAGGAGATGGCGCTCTTATCTTAACAGAGGACAATGTCGCCGGCGGGTTTAAATGTACTCTTCCTAAATAGGGATATTTGTAGTGTTACATGAATTCCCGATGTGTGGAAATTTAGGGGAATCGTTTAGCGAGGACACAGCAATGCTGATCAGGCATAGAATCAGTTAGGTTTACGGATGATCAAACTTAAGTTTGTCAGTCAGCCAAGGGGTTGCAAGCGTTGCTGAGTGCTTTGGAAAGTTATTGTGTTGGCTATGGGATAAGAATAAATGTAAATAAAACAAAGGTTATGCTATTTTCAAGAAAGTGGAAAGTTAAGCGAAATATTAAAATGAATTTATAATCTAGAGCAGATGGAACAGTTTACTTATCGGTGAAATGTTCTGGACCAAAATCGTCAAATTAGAAGGGATATAAGAACATTTTAGCAAACGAAAACTTAATTTAAACCAAAAACTTTACCATAATCTAGTCTATGAACGTAGCCCTGATGTTAGGATGCTTAACCTTGGTTATAATTTGATCTCGGGTGGTGCGAAAGAAGAACGACTGTTTGTTCATAACTAAATAACGTATTATGGTGTGTAATTATGATTTACATTCTCCGGTGCTGGATAAATTTAATCCTATGTAGCATTTTGCTTCTATTTCCTCGTGTATTAGATTGATTAGAATCTTCCATGTTGCTTGGGTCTAAAAAAATCCCGCGTTCCATAAACCAACACCTCTGTCCGCAGAATGCTTCATCGGCGTTTATGGAGGAACTCGCTGGTGACGTTTCTCAGTACATACGAGTGTGCGATTCTTCTTGGTCCGATGGAATGCTATCGTCCCTAAGATGTCGTTCGCTGCAGAGTCGTCGATATAGAGTTTATCTCATTTGGTGACCTCCCACGTGACGTACGTATGAGATATTTGACTTCCAAGAAACATTATTCATACTAGGATTTAATTAAACTTCGTCTTCCTTCCGTTATCTCAAAGTCCATTATCACGTGAAAATGACCACTTTCACGAATAGTTCAACAGTTTCGGAAGTTTAAATATCAATGGTTATGGTTACAGGGCTGCTTAAAGCCCTGTAATCATAATTATTTCAACTTGTCCACTTGAATCAATTTAATGATTCCAAAATTTGAAATGAACTTCCCGGTGGGACATATTTTCTCTCATCGTCCATAGTTTCTCAAATTAGTTCATTAAATTATAAATACTAATCATAATTTGATGTTCTTCCGTCAGCTCAGGAAGCAATTTATTCAGCATTAATTAAGTTTTATTCGGTTACGAATGGTAACTATTTTGTAAAAAAATCACTGAGTTGAATGAGTAACCCATGAGAAAGCTAAAAATTGCCAATTTTTATTAATCATGACATTCCACCATAACACGCCTGAAACGTCTCTTTTTTATCCATGAGAAAGCGTTAACATAAACAGTCTGAGTTCGAGACATTTTTAGACTCCTAGGAGGTTTGAGGAATTAATTAATTCTGTAAATTCATCCGGTCTTTTGACAACCTCTCGTGAAGATGTGTGATTTTACCATCAATCAAATGTTCCAAGAAGAGTTGAAACTGCAAATATGATGATTTCTCCCCTCGATGGGACGAAAATGCACGCAATCACGCACCTAAGATACATCCTAAAATAAGGTAATTTCCGGTGGCATTAGTTCTTAATGTGCCAGTTTGGATAAGGATTCACCAATGTAAGGCAGAAAAAAAAGGATTGTCTGGTAACCTTTTCTCCTGCGGTACTGGGAAAACTTTCCTTTCGAGAATTATGGAGAGTGAAAAAATGTCCGTTTTTTGAACGCTTTCGTAATATTCAAGTTGGTGAATGCTGGACACCGAACGATCTCCAGAGCTAAAAAAAGTTTCGTTTTTACGTCCTTGCTGACTTGACACGAAGGTAGGCTGAAAATTAATGTACACATGCTTGTAGACCACAAACAAAATGACCAACGTAAGCACTCCTTGCGGCATGTGGAAGTAATATAACTCAACACGCAATCGCAGGTTTGAGGTCGTTACATTCATCCTGTGTATTTTGAGAAGCGGAAGTATGGAGTCGTGTTCTGGTGCTATGTCAACGCGAGTTAGACAGCGTGACTTAAAAAGTGACTCCTACTGAGAGCCATCGTCGTTTAAAGGCTGTTTATGGTGACAGTGCTGTTGATAGATCTACTGTAAATCTATGAGTGGCAAAATTGCGTGGTTGCGAGCTTGGAAAAACCATTATTGTTTATGAAACACGAAGCGGACGCACGACCACTACCATAGACATTGCAAACTCTTCCAAGACTTGATTCAAAATGACCGACGAATCACTCAAAAGCGTATCGCAAACCATATTGAAATATCCAAGGAACGTGTCGGCTTCATTATTGAACAATCGACAACGCTCGTCCACACACCTCGTGTGCAACTGGAGAGGCTCTGCGAAACCTGAAATTTGAACCGATTCCACACCCTCCTGATTCCCCCGATCTTGGGATTTTTATTTTTTTGTTCAACTGAAGAGAAACCTTAAGGGTAATTATTACACCTCGGACGATGAGGTGAAGACAGCTGTGAAGTCCTGGATTCGAGAAAAGTTGGAAGAGTGTCGGAAGAAAGTGACGGAATGAAGAGAGAGTGACGGAATGAAAAAGCTTGTTACACGCTGGGAGAAATGTGTTAGCCTTAACGGTGACTATGTTGAAAAAGAAATATATGATTTTAAAACTTAATAATTGTACTTTAATGTACTTTTTGCCCGATCTTGCTGTGTTTTTATTTGTGATCTACAAGAATGTGTGCATTACCTTTCAGCGTACCCTCTTATATTTATGAATCAGAAGACAAATGCTAGGCACTATACTTCGACCTTATTGGTGTAAATTTAAGGATCAGTTAATTCAATGCTTCACTATGGATACACGATTTCCTAGTTTTTACTTGGAAAAAAAGTTATCGCTGACATACGTATATGATTCTGTTTCTCTTTAGAATTTAAGTGAAAACAACATTTCTACAAGCTATTCTGGTGGAAATCGATACTCGAAATCCCACGCTCACGCACTAGTATTCATAGAAGTGGGTAAGTCCGACGCGCGAAGACAAACGTAGACGTGAACTGGAACTTCTGTTAACTCATTGTTGAGATTTTGAGAGCGTGTCCTTAATGCTCTCTATTTTATCCCAACCCTCTATTGACGAAGTTTTCGACATTTCCTCCCAAGTATTTTATTTATTTATTCACTTAATTGGGCGAGATTGAGATTAATATTCCCTTCTACCATCTAACATTTAGACATTACATTGAAGACAATTACATACACGGTGATCCATCCCAAGGTGGAGGAAAATCCCGTCTAGGCGGGAATTGAATCCGCGACCCCTGGGTAGGCATACGAGGACGTTACCCTGTCGCCACCGGAGCCAGCTTTTTTCACTGAAATGGCGCACCGAAATGGCTCGTTGAATCCGCAACGCATGAGTTTTCGCAACATCATCATATATCAAGAACTAGAGAATAATACTTAATCTCTAAGTAAAACATTTGGATTGGTACACTTTTCTTTTTAAATTGAAAATTCTGATGAATTACTTACACAAAAAGTCAATTTGCAGAGAAATGATAACATTCATGTAATAGAAACACTTGGTTATGTTTTTTTCTTTCTCCCGCTTTTACTTTGTATTGCCTTGTCCAAGTTAACAAGCAAGTTGCGAGTTTCTACCAATGATCATCTCTTCTCTCCCACCATGGCCAGCCCTTCCTCGTTTGTTTTCCTTTCTGTCTACTTCACCTTCTCTATCCTTCTGCTCTCCCACATTCCAAAAGCCTCCAATCCACACCGATCTTCTTGGTTCAATTGTGTTTCTACACCATCCTACACCACGCATCATATTAAAAGTTTTTATGAACCGTTTCTTAACTTCCTGAATCAACGTCCCTGTAATCGATTCCTTTCACTTAGCAAAAGCTCCTTTGGCTAATGCAATTCTTCATCTCATTATTTAGTACTTTGACCATTTTGGTCCAAAACATTTCCAAGATAAGTAAACTGTTCCACCTGTTCTAGATTGTTATCTAGATCATATACTTTTATTTATGTTTGACTTAGCCTTTCTCTTTCTTGAAAAGTGCATAATCTTTTGCATTTACGTTTCTCATCCCATGCCTATTGCAATGACTTTCCAAATTGCTCAGCAATTAGTATAACCTCTTGGCTAACCGACAAACTAAATTTGTTGGTCAGCCTGTTCTCGCATAATTTTCTTTACTGTTTTCTAGTACTCCTTTCTTTTCTTTTCACTGATTTTACAACGTTTTTAGTAAAGCAATCCAAAATATAATCACTTAAAGCCAAATCTCCCCTATCCATGGCATTATAACCGGGTTTAAATGACAGTTACTAGGGGGATCTATTTGGTTTTGTAATCCTCATATCAAAATTTTCGTTTTGTATTTTACTATATGCTAGACTGAAGCTAATAGGGTGCTTAACTTAGAGTAAAGGTAGATATTCTATCTTGGAGTTACCGAAGTGTTCAATCCCTATGATGTGTTGTGGGCTTCACCCCAGTATCCTCAGTTCTTGCTGTGGCTTCCCAACACTACAATTTTGCAGTTTTAAATTGATCCCAAAAATATTTTTTTGTCTTTCAGCAAGGCATTACATGTATTCAATAAAGAAAATATTTTTTTAGGAAACTTCCACATTAAAAAAAGATGTATTTGAAATAAAAAAACTCCCTCTCCACAAAAGACATGACACGATGTTCCTTATCCCCAATATGCATTCTTATGTCACTCAGTGTTTATCTCTTCATTAGATTGTTTGTTCAGTGTTCCTATAAATGGTAACTAATTCACCTTAGTTCCAATTTGACCTAATTTTTGCCTATTCTGTGTGTGAATGGATAGTTTAATGACATTCTTTTGTTCTTAACAATGTTTTGTGTGTGGAGGTTTGTGTTCCTGTATGGATAACAAAAATTCGATGGAAAAATTTTAAGCATTATTGATTATTTATGTTCATAAAGAGATGAGAGTGTAGTGGTGCATACTGTTTCACCCACACCTCCCCACCAATGGAACCCTATACCTGTATGATCTAACATTATTATATTGCAAACATCCCTTTCCCAAATAATGTTACTAATGAACTAATTATTGAAAGGCATATGCTATCAAAAGGCCACATTGATCACCTAACTGGAGAAAGTGGTTTGTGTGAACGCTAATGCATGTATATCTAAAAATGACCTGTTATGGCATCTTTCAATTAATAATATGCTTTTTCTCAGCATTTGTCTCCAAACATGCAGAGAAAATTCAGTTTTATGATTGCCATTAAGTTTTTCAGCTAGCATTCCATATAAATTTTAGGAATACTTTTAACTGCAGTGAGTGACTTTTATTCCTGTTACTCTTTCCAAGAAACTTAAATTCCGAACTATCCTGGCATATTTGCGATCACTCAAAGATGTTTCGTCTGTGAACTTTTTACATGATGGAAAAAAATGCGACCCAATATTTCACAATGATTTGGTTTTCCTTTTGATTTACATCAGCATATATCTGTGTGCCCATCATTATATTCTTGGGAATCATAATTGAGGTGGTTTCCCGTTGCCTTCCTCAATAGTGTTTTTAATGTGACACCATCACTTAATGGCCGCCCCACTGGGGTCAGACGCCATTGCAGCCGCCTCACTGAGGAACAGACGCTGCGTGGACTACCTTTCGTCTGGCTCCTAACCTTCGACCTATCTGGCATGGGTGACCCTTCCAGGAGTAATTATTATTACTCCCGCCAGCACAGCTCTAGGGGTCATCGGAACGCACAAGCCCTTCCACCACGACAAGGTTGTAGTCCATGGGAGGGGGGGGGGGATAGACGTAGATTGGAGGCTTTTGAAATGTGGGTGTGGAGAAGAATGGAGAAGGTGAAATGGACCGAAAGGAAAACAAATGAGGAAGTACAAGAAATGGTGGGGGAGGAGAGGGGTTTGTTGAGAGAAATCCTATGGAGGCAGGAAAAATGGATGAAAGGCGTATTGAGCGGTAGTGGAATGCTGAAGAAGGTAATAGAGGGGAGAATGTTGGGCAGGCGAGGAAAGGGTAGGAACAGGATAGGGATGTTGGACGGGATGAAGGGAGGAAAGAAGTACACCGAGATGAAGAGGGACCTGATATAGATTAGTTTGCTAGGTGGGGAGTCACAAAATGTTTACTTGATAGTTGTGTCCATCCAAAAACCTACCTTAACCGGTAGATTACCAAATAATAAAATAATATATCTGTGTATATGCCTTTATGCTATTCCATATCAGGGTGGGCCAAGATGAAAATCCCAATTTTAAGATATTCCAGGTCATCTAGTCTGAGTCATTGATTCCATGCAAGATATTTATGCTCTATAGAGGTTTTTTATCATCATATATTTTTTATACAAACTCATCAGTTTCTGAGATTTATATTATTCCTTATCTCTAGAGTCTCTTTAAATGCATTCACTCATGACTAAGATAGAGTCTATACGCTTACAATTATGCATCTAAGGAAACTTTTTACTCTGCAAAACTTTCTGCCATAGTAAATATTAATTTCTTTATATACTCCACTCACTACCAACAATCTTTCTCTTAATTTTTCAAACACCTTTTAATCTCACATTTATTCTATCATCGCAAACAATGTGTCACATACACCAAATAATCCACTTGTACAATTATTTTGCCAAATGCACTCTCAAAGCAACCATTCCTTCCATATTCCAAGCACTAGACATAAAAGTTGCACTCTCTATATTTGTACATACTTTCATTTTTTGTTTTCTCTTAACTTCTTTTTTTCAGTTACCCTACTATTATTACCCAAGGATTCCTGTAAATCTTAATTCAATGGTATCAGACTCAACTTTTTGAAATCACATCTGGAGGAATTAGAAAAACTTAATAGAATTCACCAAACTAAATTGCAGAACTACCAGTTTCATCATAGTTGTTCGAGCACCTGAAGATGCCACATATGTGATGAAACTCTAAATATGTTGCTCTCAGCTGGCAGTATTGAAACATGCATATAAAGAAGGATGGGTATGTACCTCCTATCATTACCTCACTTATCCATGAATCCATCTCTCATACATTCATCTATTAATCATGGTGACTCTGTATTCTTGGCTCATATCATCATGTAAGTCATCAAACTACTTGAGTTACTCAAATCCCATCCCCTCTCTTTTCTTCCCATACTTGTTTCATACATTGATTTTTTTTGGACATGAAGTGTTAAGAGGATGTTGAGGTCAGGGATATTAAAATTGAGATATGGCGTGAGGAAATATAGACATGTTTGGGCTGCACAAGATGAGGCAGAAAGATTGCAGTGAGTACATTATGGGAGTAATAGTTACAGAGTCATATACAATGGAGGGAAAGTGAGCCAGCAGTAGTATCAAATAAAAAAATCAAGAGGAGTTGTAATCAGAACAGATTGGTGATGGATCAATGGAGATTCAAGTAGAACTAATGGACTTAGTTCTTATTCTAGTTTACATGGCTACAAGTGAATAATAGATGTAGAAAACCTCCAAAAAGAAATCATATCCATATACGAACAACAATAATTTTACTTTTTCAATAAGGTTACTTTTCCTTCAAAAAAAGTTGGCAATTATATTACATTATAAAATAATTGCTCTAATTTAAGGATCAAAATGCACCCTGTGTTACATAATTCTCTTCTTTAGGGATGGAAGGTATTCAAAACAATATTTAGCTGTTTCATTAATGACCATTTTCAATTTTATTAAAGTCAAAAAAATTCCCTAAGAGTGGGAGACATGGGCCCATGTGACAAGTAGCTTTTGGGAGGAAATACAAGCAACCAGAGAAAATGATAGAAGGCATTCCCGAAAGAAAACACTTGATGAATTTGGTGGACTAGAATGCCATGGTACGCAAAGGAAAAGAATGGAGTGAGGGAATAGATTATTATGTATTTGTGCAGAAACTTTTTCAATACCTACCACAGAACAAAATGATCCTCAAATTTATAGTTTTTAAAATGTTTAAATAAAAAAATCATCATCTTAAGGGCTGAATATGATAAGATTTATCATTGAAACCAATGTTATCAGTGATAATAGTTTCTTTATCAATTTATTATTGTGATATAGTATACCAAAAAGTTAATGAAACTCAACTTTTATGTATTTTAGGAGAGTATTATTTATGAGCAAAGAATGACCACAGGGAGAAAACAATTATTTTCCAAGAGTGGCTTAATGGCAAGAGAGGCATAGATTTTGAAACAATGTTACCAATTCACAGATTCCTGGCAGTGGAGGTGGACTCATATCATAATTTTGAACTCACAAAGTGTAATGGTATTTTTCAGAGCGCAAAAAGGGATTACAGGTCAAAAAGTTGAATGTATATCCTTTAAATAGGATAAATAAGAAAGGTACCTGAGGATGACACCGTAGCGTCGAAACTAGTCATACCTGAAATAAAGTGGTGGATTGAAACAAAGTTTTTCTTTGTCATTTATTAATAAGAAAGGATATTAGAAAGCAGTTGACAACATTCTGAGTGAGGACATGAGTATGAGTACAGTAGACAAAGGCAGGAACATTTCTAAGAAGGGATAATGGAAGCCACAAATAAAACAGTTGGGTTCATATATAAAAAAAGAATGATAAATCCATGGATTACAGAAGAGATTATTAAGAAGATTGGCGATTTAGAGTAAGTTGAGATGAGATGAGGAAATATTAGAATATAAGGCTGGAATCATGGAGAAGAAAGTACAAAAACTAAATAATGAATTAAGGGAAGATACTATCATCCTTATTATTTCAACTACACAAAAGAAATATTTTGGAAGGAATATGTAGCATGAGGATATTGAGGGTTTACATAGAAAGGAGGCAATATGCACACCGTGCAGGAAGGTAGAAACACCATCAGAAAGAAAAATACTTACATACCATAAGATTTAAGTCAAAACAGAAAGAATAAATTGAAGAACTACATGAAAAAGATATTAGACCACTTAGTTTATCCATAGAAATAGGATATGACATTACTGAAGATAGCTTATGCCCAAAAATAGGAAAGGAAATAAAATTCAACAAGGCTGTGAAAATGACAGAATTCCTGCAGAGCCACTCAAATGTTCAGAAATATGTGGAGGGACGATTTTTTTATGAACTCAATCCTCATACTCATGAGAAAGGATATTGCTCTTGTAACATCTTTGGTTAATATTAATTCCCTGTTCAAAAAAGAGAAATTATAAGTTTGTGGGAACTATTTTATATGAAACTATTGGACCAAAAGTTTCATTTCATGTGTGACAATGGTAAATATCAAACTATGGTCCAGCCACAAAAGGGCAGAGGAAAGATCAAATGACTGCTTAGGGCAAGCTCATTTAGTCAAGGAAGGGTGCGTGTATACAGGATTCCATAGCATCAGAGGCAAAGCATCAATTTAGGCTGTGAGCCTCTACTCAACCATAACATTTGCATAATTCCACAAAAAATGTTTTTTACCAAAAGCAAAGAAAAGACAATTGAAGACTATGACAGGAGGTGTGGCCTTGTATGGCTCTGAAAATTGATCTTTATGGCTAGAATTCAAGGATATATTGGGAGTATTTAAGATATGAGTGAGGATAAAGATGGAAAATGTGAACTGGACAGAAAGAAAAAAATTAGGCAGAGGCATGGAATTAGGTGAATAATTTTGGGAAAAGCTCGAGAAAGGTTGTTAAAATGGGACAGATCATTTTCAGGGAAAATAAAATGTGATGAAGGGTAGAATGTTGAATAACAGAGGGATCGAGATGGTTGGTAGATAACAAGCTGGCTTCCACCCTATACACCTCAACACCCTGTACACCTCAAGTAGGGACCCAGATACCACTGAAAAATATCTACCTTCTCCGGGATTCGTGCCGATGGCGGGTTGCTCTCCACCATTCATCATTTACTCTCCATCCCTAATGGCACAAATTACCTCAACTGTCGGTCGCCTACCCTAAAACTACTATTAGTACTAAATTATAGCATTTATTGTGATGCATTGTGGTTTAATGTTTTATAATACTAATTGCCGTATTAGACAGAGTTTAAATGTGTAGCAATTCTGGGTTTATTTGTCCATCAAAAACCTAAATTTACGGGTAAACTACTGTTCGTAATACAAAATACTTTTATTTCATTCAAAAAACCCGCACGCCATTCCTATTCGGCAAATGGAACACAAGCCATTCGCTCAACGAAAATCGGAGAGCAATTGTTTTTGCCCATGTGTTTTCCATATACATGCGGCGGTACCTGCAGTACCGCTGTTATTCCTCGTGAAAAGCACAATAACATTTATGCTTAAAGCCTAATAAACGCAAGCAGCAAAGGATAGCCGCAAAAATGGCACAGGTTAGTTTTACATGAAATATTATTGTCCATATAGATCTTGAAATGAAATACTGTTTATCGATATTTTCTTCATATTAATTTGATAGAAACGAAAGAAAGGTGGAGGACGAATAAGTAAGGTGAAAAGGAACAATCAAGTGAGAAATAAGTTGGTCAATCAAGGGAAAATAAAAGCTGGAATTAATAGAAGGAAAAGAATCAGTAAACCTATTTCTCGTCATTCTGTTGAGACGCATCACGAGGATGAAGCAGAAGGAAGTGACGATGGAGCCGGATTGCTCGAGATGATCGAAAAAGATGATCTTGAATTTCTTAAGTCAGCGGTTGTTAACAGAAGCTACTCCTTATTAAATAAGATAAGGGTTACTCAGTGAGTATCCTCAGTATAGTATTTATTTAGTGAACTTTGTACTGAGCCTAACAATACTCTGCCCCAAACGACTCCGCTCACATCGTAAAACCAGTAGTTGTAATAAGAATTTAAGTTATCTTTTGTGCAATCGGTACAATTTACTGCCCTTATTTACGCATATATCAGTAAGTTACTGTCCTTATTTACATATTAGGAAGGCTAAACCTAAATCGTCAACAAAGGCTCCAAAGGACACTAAGTCTATAGAAGATGAGTATGAAGATCAAGTGCTACCACAATTGGAGACAGGAGTATCTATGAAACCGTTATTGCCAATAAAAACAAAGCATGGTTTAATCAGGAGAGAAATGAAGCAGCAAGGTAAATATATGATCAATATAAATTTTCAAATGCAATACATTGCATATACATTTAACGTGCGGGCATAAACAAATATCTACGTGACCGGGCCTAATTCAGGCATCCATATAATTTTATTAACTTAAATGCAATGCGCCCCAGCACTTTGCTTCCTTTCATTGATAAATAAATACCTATTTTGTATATATGTTAGAATTTAATTGGCATCCAGGGCATTACCATGACTGTCATATTTTTTTGTATATTTAAAGCCAGGATGACTTGCTTTTGGTACATAGACTTGTTTCATAGTAGTAACCAGACTTCAACATAAATATGCATCCTATACTGGATTCGAAATTGGTTCCCTTGAGCCCTGTTTACCCAATCATATGATTGAGATCTTTGTCGCAAGTTAAAGTCTGTGATCTAATATTGCCATTCCATTAAATATATCTTTTTGTTATGAAGGCTTTGTGGAGGTTATTGCAGCACTAAGCAGCCAACTAATTTCCCATTTTACATTTTTATTATAACGAGCTGGAGATTTTTCAACTTGGGCTTCCAGAGGGTGAAACATATGCATGAATTTTGTTTCAAGCTAAACATACAAATAATAACTTTAAAGGAATTCATTGTCTCATTTTAATTTATAAACTTAAAGGCTATATTGTTCATACAATATTTTCTGTTTCCACACTATTAGTGTGATCTATGAGCTGACCGATGAGCTTATTGTACTTACCCTAGTTGCAAAATTCAACTGCCTGAACTTTCAACCAAGTGTATTCCTACTTAATGTCATTATCTTCATCGAACCTCATGCATCTCAAATGTTGCAAAATGAAATGAAACAAATTGAAATCAATTTTTATTGAAAGTCATGGTACTTTAATATGTGGAAAAGCAACAAGTGGAGAGGGAATAGCTGTTGTTGGATCGGAGAGGGAGGTTATCTTTCCCCTCCACTCAGGGGTGAAGATAAAGGAAGAAAGTCTAGGATTGATAAGGGTGGCCAACAGTCTCTTTTCTTAAATGCATACCCCGTTTTGCTGCTGTTAAATATATGTCCAACAAAAGAATAGTTAAACAAAAAAATTCCCTCTTTCTAAGAAATATTTATTTGTGGATTGCATTTGTCTTCTTGGATGCTTCCTAAGCTATAGACACATCTGAAAAATAAAATTCGGGGAAATGAGTTGACTGTAGAGGTTATGCTTCTTGTTTTATTTCAGCTCAGAAGCCAGGCCATCATACAAACAAATTTTTATAGCTGAGGAGTGTAGTTAGGCAGCATTGCCTTGACTCTTCAAACTCCCCAAAAGTAGTTTTTAGGGAAGTTATATTTAAGAATCTATTTCATTAATATTTCCTTCTTTAAGTATAAGAAAGATATGTATCATGCAATAAATCTTATATTCAAAATTATAGACCCAAGACCGTTTCATTTCATTTTCTGATCAATTATCATCACTGATATAGCCAAAGTTACTGTCCCACATTGGCTAGATTACGAGGAAGTCTATTGTGTGAATTAGTCTTTTACAATGAGTAGGTAATGTATATGAAACAGTATCCCATGGACAGGAGCTTTGCAAAGCATAGAGCTGAATTTGTAATAAACCACCCACTACTTTTATTATTATATCTCATTTCTAAAAACTTTTTGCAGTAAAAGAGGAACCGATGGGTGATGACGAAGAGGTTCCTGGAGAAACTAATGACAAGGATGGAGACAATCAAGAGATTTCAGATGATGACAGTGATTTAATGGATGTTGATTTAGATGATGGAGAAGAAGACTTAAGCTCCTTGAGTACTGTAGAATTATTTGCTAGGAGGGAAGAAGCACTTCAGAAGCGGAGGTTTCTCATTGGGGTACTTTGTAGTGGAATACTTGAAAACCCAGAGGACAAGGTAAATCTTACAAAATACTTCCAATAAACTTTAGTGTGAGTGTAATCTTGAAATCTCAATCTTTTGAGTTTTTCTACATATTTAAATTTTACATTTGATAGTTAAAGAACTTCAAGTACTTATTGGAAATGATGGATGAAAAAAACCCAGAGGTAGAAATCACAGTGAAGAAGCTTGCAAGTGTGTCCATCCTTGAAGTTTTCAAAGATATTCTTCCATCTTATCAGATTAAACAGTTTGAAAAGGAGACTGCAATGTGTAAGTATTATTTAAAACTTATAAGTAGACCTCTGGAAATATGGGAAACAAAAAGGAAAACTTGGAAATTTAAAACTCGAAAAACCTGGAATTTGGCTAAAAATATTTGAATTGTGGAAATTTCATCTCCTGTCATTTTCTTCTGGAAACCCTTGTTCACAGTAATACCATCCACGCATGTTGGTTTTTTACTCTCTTTTTGGGAATGGGGATCAAAGTTGATCAAATGAAATCTTATGGCCAATATATATGTGTGAAATATGGCCCTCCTCGTACATATCGTACAAAATAAAAGCCCTAAAAAATCACTTGTTTGTGTTTCCCTAAACTCATTAGGAATTCTGTGGGGATATTATATGTATATTCTTATTCTCTGGTCTGATTTTGATGTATCTTTCTCACTATCTAGTTCCCCCGAATAAGTTGTTCATATCTAAATCACATTCCACTTCTAATTCAATGTTGATTAGCTTAATTTATTTACCATAAAGCTCTTACACATATTCTTTCCACCTTCCTTGCCTTATCTCTGATGGCCCATATAGTTTTTCCATTCTGCAGATTGGCAATTATCTTCCCTTCTTGTATAGTGCTTCTGCTTTTCCCTGTGTTTGAAATTTGTCCATACTTCACATGGCTCTTTTAACCACATTTCCTTGAGCCTATAAGTTTCTCAACTAAGTTTATCATTTGACTGTGTGTTCATTTTTATCCACAACTCCATGTTGACTTTCTTCCATTTCCTTCTTTCACCTATCCTCCTAATAATCTCCAAGCTGCTCCTAATATTCCTATTGTTTCAATTTCATGTTTGTATCCTTTTCTGCTTCTTATATCCCATTATTAAGATCGACTCATCTTTTCTTTGAGTTCCCTTTTTCTCTTTATCCTCAAGTTTTTAATTTATTAAGGTTTTCATAATCCTTCCTTTTTGCTTTCAAAACTTCAGCATTCTACTTAACCTAGAATTTTAAATCACATTTCATAAACATTGAAATATTGTTCAAATCTGCCACTTGGAAGCTTTGTGAATTAATGGCACTGTTCCTTTGGCTACCCATGATGCAATTTGAACTGGTACCTACCTGTTTCACCTGGCATATTCCATGTGTACCTATGCTCATGATTCTGTCAGAACCAAGTGTTTGCTTTTGTTAAATTCCTCTTGCAAAATTCAATTGCTTTCTCTCCTTGATCATTTTTCCGTCTCTTCCTTTGACAGCCTGTGTATTTTGATGCTTAATGATAACTCCATGGGCCCTGGTGGCAGCAGAGTAGCCTTCTCCCCTGCCAATCCAGTGGTCCCGGGTTCAATTCCTACTTAGATGGGTTTTCCTCTTCCTTGGTGTTTGTAATTGTCTTCAATGTTGTGCTTAGGTGTTATTTGGAAGAAGGTACTATACAGCCTCAATCTCGCCCCAATAAGTTATGTCAAATAAATTATTACTCTGTTTATTTCACATTAATTAAAAAACAAGCACTTTGGCCATTACGTCAGACTTTTTAACAATAATATGGCAATGACACCCAAGCCCTAGATGGAGAAAAACCCACCTAGGCAGGAATGAAACCAAACGACCTTTGGGTTGGCATGTACGGACATTATCTTGCCACTACCTGGGCCGGCAAATAGTCGTAGTTACTATGTTTGTCCTCCCAATCATTCTCGAATATTTCTTCTAATTGATCGTCCATGCTGTTTACTTCTACCTCCTGGTGACTACTAGTCAGCATATACATGTGCATTGGTGAAATCTGCTTTTATCTCTGCCAATAAAATTTCTATCACTCAACTGTCCTATATTCGCTACACTTATCCCTAGTTTCTTTTTTAGTACTTCAATTAGTCTGCATCGATTCTCCTTCTTCACCCACTATACTCTATAACTCTGGCTTCAGTAATTCATACTCACTCTCCATCTCTCTTATCACAAAATCCTAACACATCTTAACTTCCTTTCTCAGTATCTCTATTAATGTTTTCTCATTTCCCTGGCCATAACATTATACTAACATTTATTGTAACTATTACAGTTCTTCTTATGCCTTATTTTCAGCTCTGTTGTGCTAGGATTTTGTAACCATGGAGGTCTTGCCACTCCCACTGAACAGTATAGCACCCCGCCTAGTGACTCAGTCTCATAGTTGCCAGGATTAATCCATATCATTATCTTGGAATAAATTGTTGAGATGGTGTTCTGTTGACTTCCTCAATAGTTTTTAACGTGGCACCTTTACTTAAATGGCTTACAGTCAACACAGTTAACTGGGGTTAAATACCTTTTCAGCTGAGAAACGGATGGTGCAGTAACTATCTTTCGTTTGGCTCAACCCTTTGACCTATCTGGTATGAGTTAAAACCATTATAATTTCCCCTGCATGTGCAGTTCCCAAGGTCTTCTGAGCATGCGAGCTGTTCCACCCTATCCAGTAATAGCTCATGGGAGGGAACTGTCATCAAACATAAATAAATCATTTCGCAAAGACTTTTGAAGAATAAAAGTCATAGTAAACCTTCACTACTTTTTTCTTTCATTTGGCTTTCTCTTTTTTCTCATCATGGTTTGTCAACCTTGCTCCATTTTATGCGCTCTCAAAGGATTCCCTCCGTTGCATATAATTTCTCACCTCTCTCCCACGCCTACATGAAAAATAGTTCTAGGCTATCTTTTTGTTAATTAATATTCAACTTTTTGATGAAAAATTAAAGCAGTTCAAGATCGTCAAAAGATTTAAATTTTTTGTCCCTGAAATAACATTAGTTTTTTCTATATCTATTTGCTATATTAGGCCCTGTATTACTTTTTTTAATATTCCTAACATCTTATACCATTTCTTTACATGACTTCTCACTTTTCCATTGTTGGAATAGTCCTTTGAAGTTTTTATTGGACTAGTCAAATATAAATAAATTATATTGTTAAAAAATAAATAATAATAATGTTAAAGATGAATCGAGACTTTAATCTATTTATTGCAGTAAAAAAAGAGACCCTGGTGTTACGAGGATACGAAAAAAATCTCTTAAATTATTATAAAGTCTATCTGCAAAAACTAGAGAAAATGATTAATATTATAATTAGGAAGAAAGGGCAGAAACCACAACAGAACAAGGTAAAGCTTTTTATTTTACAATGAACGTTTTATGAAGTATTATACATGCTATGAAGCTCAATATTTTGTTTTAATTTTTTTAAACCAGCAAAAAGTCAAGTTAGCGGAAGTAGCTTTCAAATGCCTTTGTGATTTAATGGTAGCACATCCATACTTCAACTTCTGGAAGAATATTGTGCAACTTGTTGTCCCTTTCCTTAACCACAAGTTATCATCAGTCAGGAGCATTGGTGCTGGAGCTGTCAAAAGTGTTTTTCGAAGTGACAAAAGAGGCGAGATAACTCTCGAGGTTAGTGTTCAGAGCCAAAAGAAGTGGATTCCATTTCTCATTTCCATTCCTTATTAAAGTAAAACCTAATTGACTGATCTATGTGCCTTAAAGTTTTACTTTTTTTTTCTTAGATTGTTAAGAAGATAAATTTATTAGTTAAGGCCAAATCCCATTCCGTTCACAAAGAAGTCTTGGAGGTCTTGCTCTCATTGCGTTTGAAAGAAGTGAATTTAGATAAGGAGAAAGAAGACGACATAAAAATGAAGAAATTCATGACACACAAACAAAAGTTGTTAGTTTTGTCTAAAAGGGAAAGGAAGGTATGTATCTCAGCCTATCATAGGTTGTAAGGAATTGAGAAATCACCTAAAATATTATATTTAAATATATACTCATTTAAATCCTATATAAATATTTAACACAGTCTTCCTTTAGAACTGGTAACTTTTTTTAATGTTTGTTTTTCTATAAATGGAAATGCAAATGACCTCTGTATTGTCTGTATGTCATCCAAATAGGTAAAAATGTGTCTGAAATTACACAAATTCAGCCTTTTTTCTTCATTTGACTTGATTAGATCATATATAATAGACACTTTGTTCAATTATGCAATATATGTTGTACAGTGCACATAATTTGGTGATTTTTTCTGTACTAATCGGCTAACCATTAGTATTATTATGTGCATGTTTTAAATACTGATGTGTGCTACCTCTCACTGGCAGAGTGCACACAATCAATAGAATGTTTATCTTTTTAACTAATATGTTCTATTTAACTAATAGGTTTTTATAATCACTAATCTTCTTGGAAATGTTTGTAATCATCAATCACTCTTTTGTCTGTGATATTATATGCAATCACCAGCATACATACTATATTTTTTCTGGCTAAGAAATTCAGCAAGTAAGGAAGATTGCATGAGTGTAATCCTAAAGTCAGAGATTGAATTTTTGTCAGCATGATTTAAATCAGCTGAGTTTTGACTACTATGCTTTCGAATTTATAGTATTTATGCTCACCCATATTGTTTTCTCATGAGCCCATCCAAGTGAGGAAACATAGAAAGGGAATACTGTAATGTATACTTGAAAGCATTATGGTGTTTGATTTCTCATAATTGTTATTTTCAAATTTTCTAATCAAGTACAGAATATTAAGGGTAATTTATTCATCTTTGTTTGGTTCTTCTTTAGTTTTTCATCCCCTTTGATTTCACATAAGAAATTTGGAATTTTTTTATAATTACATCACATTAAAATGTATGGCATCACCCTTGAACCATTGATTAGCTAAGGAGTACCTTCTTAACAATTTTTATTATTTCAGAAAAGTAAAAAAATTGATGAGCTGGAGAAGGAACTTCTTGAGACAAAAGCAGAAGAAAGCAAGCAGTCCAAAATGAAATACCTCACTGAAACCACAAAGACTATTTTTACCATTTATTTCAGAATTTTGAAAACAGCCCCACATTCCAAAGTCCTGAGTCTCACTTTAGAAGGACTAGCAAAGTATGTATAACATTTTAATAGTCATTGGTATGGGTAGTTAACATGTGCACATTGATTGGTGATGTCAGCAGTTATTATTTTAATGGGATTAATTCTATATGCAATGAAAATGAACTTGATTTTCAATTAGTGATTTATTAGCACCTCTCCATGTTTCTGAAAAATTACTTTTTGTGTAGGTCTTGGGTGAACATTCGGTAGAAGCATTATGTAATTAGAGGACAAACATCAGTGCATATAGGGCAAGATTAACTTGATCTTGAGAATTCTTAATTATCTTCCGCCTTTAATGTATTCAATATCAGTAACATTTCCAGTTAAGATCTTTCCTGCAATTATGTATGTCTACAATGATCAGAAGGACTTAAAGGTGTGTTCCAACATAGAAATTAATTTTTCACTTCATACTCGGCATGTTGGCTTGGCAAGTTGCCAATATTATCAGTTCTGTGTAAGAAATATTAAAGCAATATTTTTCAGTTTTGACCAATTATTTTATTTAAGCACTTAAAATGACTTAACAAGACATTGTTCATGATTGTTAAAATGGATTACTAGGAACTCATATTATCATTGAATGTGTAATATAGATACATCTTGCTTAATTATGTTAACTTACTCAAAAGTACTCTGGATAGATTTTTGAAACAAAGTTAAACATATATACTTGGGGCCTTAAGTTAATTATTGACTGTTTATTAACTAAAGTTAGGTGAGCCCTTATGGCCTCAATGTGCATGTAACAGCATGGAAGATCCTGTGTGTTTGAGTAAGTTGGTCTCTTCTAGAAAGCGTGTAACTCCTCCATCACCTGTGTATGTAACTTATTAGTGTGGGTTAACTGTAGTGACCCCCCAGTCGGTAATACAGATAAGGTCCCGTAACCTAAGGTGTTCTGAATGTGTCCTGTTTTGTGTCTGGCATGAAAATGATTACCAATGAATAACCAGAGAAAGTGTGTGTTTGCAACTGCCACATTAGTAAATTATTGGCTGTGTGATGATAATTTTTTATGGGCTGAGGAGTTTTTAAAGTTCATTAACTTGGTAGATTTTGAAATCCATGCCCACGAGTGCCAATGAAAGTAATGTGAATGAAATGATATCTTATATTAAGGTAATTACAATGTAAGGTAAGGCCTTACCTTAACCTCTATATTAAGTTTAAGTTAAAACTTGAGTGAGTACATTATTCTAGCCATTGCTCTGTGTTAACACTTTGTGCTAGTCCTGCACAGGGAATTATATTAACCAAAAGGAAGAATAAAGTATTTTTCCCATGATGCACAAAATGCATCTAAATCCAATAATTTTGCCATCTCGAATTAAACAATCCAAATTTAATGTTTTTCACAAGTTATTGTACACTTGTTAATCTTCATTTTGTCTTTTTAGATATGCTCACTGCATCAACATTGACTTTTATCATGATCTGGTCAATGTTTTGGATGGACTTGTGTCCGAAAACAATGAAAACAATACTGTACTAGGGTGCCGGGAGCAACTTCATTGCATACAAACTGTGTTTTCAATTCTTTCTGGTCCAGGAATTGCTATAAACATTGATCCACTTAAATTTTACGCACATCTGTACAGAAACTTACTTCATGTAACAGCAGGTAAGAAATTTTATTAAATCTAAAATTTATTTCTTACAGGGAATGGCAGCATGATTTGCTAATTTAAAGGATCAGTAAAACAGAAGATATAATAGTAATAATTTTATTTATTTTTTCTCATTCTTCTACAGCATATGTATGAGCATATTCTAAACATATACATTAGCAGACAGTTTTTTGTGTGTACTCATTGAATAAATGATTGAGACCTTAAGTATAGTTTGCGGATTAATCGTAATCATCTACATCACAGTAGCTCTCCTTTCTTTAAGAGAATTTATACTAAGTCCTATTTCCAAACTAATATTAGATTTTCATCATGTGGTAGCATTAAAATTGAACAGAAATGAAAAATATTCAAATGCTGATTAGAAGATTTGTTCATTCATGTACAAAATTTGAAATGGTATGGTCAGTGATGATTAGAATAGAGAAATGAGTGTAGAGTGCTTAGGGACTAATAGAAAGATTCATCGCTCATTAACGCTATAAGGAACAAAGTGATTTCAACAAACGTCTATATAGAAATACTGTATAGGCTCATTAAATTTGTGTGTTATTTGAAGCCCTAGAAGAACCCTATAAAAATCACTGGTATTTAGTATAGAAAAGAGAAAATTTATTAATATACTTGATAATTTTTATTTTTAGGTAAAAACTATGAAGATCTCCCTTGCGTTATCTCATCTGTCGATACAGTATTAATTAAAAGAAGGAAAAAGGTCTCCCTGCAGCGTCAGCTTGCTTTTACAAAGCGTCTTGGCTCCTTATCATTGATGGTTCTCCATAATGGTGCATTGTCTTGCTTGAAGATCATAAGGACAATAATCCAGGTTTGTGAATTCATTACTACTGAAACATTTTCATTGACATAGCCACCTTACTTGCATATTTAAGCCCTATCAGCTTGAATAGGAAGGAAGAATTGTCTGTCATAGTGTTCATTAGATTGTGCATTGTTATAAGTTTCCCTTGAATATTTCATGAGACATTTATTGTCAGATATAACTCTTAGGGGTTATATTCCATTTAACTTGTCTAAAATGCTTTTTTATGTTAACCCAACTCTCACTTTTGAGTTATAAAACTCTGTAGTTTATTCTGCATTTTCTTGGATGCATGGTGAAAAGATTTTGTTGGCTTAGCAAATATAAATTTTCTTAAGGAGTTAAAGGCTTTCTTTTGAACTTAATAGTTAATGAAATATGTTGGGAATCCCTATCCAAGATATTGAAATGAAATGAAGTTATTGACCTTGTGATTCCACACACACTATTTAAAACATGACCCAGGTATGGATGTGGAATGTCATCATCAGACCTGATGATGATTTCATTTCTATGCAATGCAGCAATTTCCAAGTGTAAAAATCATTAGCCTTGACTGGGATTCGAACCCGGATCCCTCGTTGTGCGGCCGAGTGCTTTAGCCAGTTAAGCTATCTAGGCCAACTCTGAAATTTTTGGGCTTCTAAAGGAACAAGATGTTGTGACAAAATACCGTGCATACAATGTCATAGGTATTCGTAGTCATGTGTGACCCGCCACAGTCCATGAGGTTAAAGCCAATTTGAAACACTATGGAATTTCAGATGAAAATTTTTGTTCTGAAAAAATTAGTTATGCAGACTTTATGGTTTATGTCAATTAATCAATTTCGTTGTTAGCAGATTTATTCCAATTGTTAAGCACTCATTTTCATGTATTTTATTAAATATTCATGGCTGGAAATCCTTCCTTCATTGTGTAATTTTAAAAAATTTATAACTTTCCTGGTAATTTGCTTTGCCTTTTAATTAGAGATGAGATGACATAATGATTTTACCACAAATAAAGAATAATTAGATTTTTTTCAATTTCATTCATTTCAAAATTCCTGTATTTCCCTGTCGAATTGTTTTTCTCCCTAGATTTTCCAAATAATGTTTTAGGGTTTTAGCTTTAGTTTCATCTGAACTCTTGGTGTAAATGATTCATTTCTGGTGATTTATTATTTGATATAGCTCAACAAGGCAGTTGATGTGTTGCTGGATCCAGAGTCGACCATTGGAGGTGGAATATATCTTCCTGAGCTTGAGGAACCTGAGTATTGTAATGCAAGCAATTCAGCACTCTGGGAACTCCTATACTTAATTGTAAGCATGGATTCTTGGATATTTGCCAAGCCTGTATTTTTTATTCTGGTAAATTAAATTAAAATAAAAAGTTATGATTATTGTAAATGTGAGAGAAATGTGAAAAAACTTACTTGGTATCATCAGTGAGTGCCCTAAGTATGGATAACTTCTCTATCAGTAAATAGTTGTCGGAGAAAGGTGAATGGGGAAGAATGTTGGTAGTGAAGAAATTTAGTAGCATTGTGATATGTTAGAGAAGATAACATTATTTAAACACATGTTCTTGTGATTTGCTCTGGCTAAATAATTTAGTGATTCATCAAATGAAAGAGACAGTGTAAGATATCTGTTGATTTACTGTTGCGCTGGGAACCTAGGATGCTTAGCAAATATTCTCCAATGAGGAGTTTCATGTTTTTTGTATTGTCACTTTCTGGATGGAAAAAGGAGCTGCTTATATTTTACTGAATATTGTCTCTTGTGGTGAGGAAGTTAAAAAAGGGTTTAATCATTTCATTTTCTTCATTGTACTTATTACACCCATGTAGTTGTGATTTTTATTGTGTAGAGGTTAGGTGTAATATTATTCCCTTGCATTCTTTGAAGAGATTTTAAAAGGGTAGAAATGATTTTCTTATTCTGAGAAATTTTTAGCTTTACAATTCATTGACAGTACTTATAAATTATTTATGTGACTCCTGTGATAACTATTTCCCCCACTACTGCTGGAATATTTGTTCAGATGTATTAATGTATTGACAACAATATTGAATAATATTGATCTTGGAGAACTTGAAATTCTACTGCAATATGAATGGAATTTGTAGATGTATCAGGCTGTTTAGTGGGCAAACCTAATGTGTAACAACCGGAATAAATTTGTTGATGTGTATTACATCAAAATCATATGATAATGAGAACTGTCTCTCCTTAAATTTATTTTATTTTTCGTGTAACTTGTTTTTCATTTGTCCTTTCAGAATCACTACCATCCTATTGTAAGAAAG
Organism: Hetaerina titia; assembly: GCA_037158775.1. NCBI lineage: Eukaryota > Metazoa > Arthropoda > Insecta > Odonata > Calopterygidae > Hetaerina > Hetaerina titia. The sequence goes on along the minus strand of CM073772.1, from coordinate 48,055,430 downwards.
TTTGCTCTACATGTTCTTCATGGTTCCCCATCATCAGGAGAGGGAAACCTACCTCCTGAGCTGTCAAAAATGTAAGAATTTTAATTCTAAATTTATTTTTCTTGTATTCATTAAATTATATTTCCTTATTTCATTTCCTTGGTATTCTACCATTTAAAGTTAGGTTTTGGGTGGTCCCTAATGACTATATCTTCTATATACTGTGTGAACTTCTTAGATTATATTTCTTCCATAATTTTCGTGATAAATTCTTTGTATCTTTCACCTACCTTCATGCCATTTGAAAGGTATGTTATCTTCCTTTCTCTGCCTGCTTATTGAACAATCTCAGTTTCAATCACATCCTTCAATGCCTCACTACCTCTCTGTATTTCCTCTACCACTTTTTTTGCATATTGTTATTTTGCCTATCAACTTCCCTTCTCAGCCCACCCAATTTTAAATTTCCGTATCATTCTTCCTCTATCTAACTTACTTCCTTTCTTCTCCATTTCTACATCTCAAAATCCTCTAATCTACTCTTATCTTCTTGCCTTAAAAACCAATTGGTGCAGACCTATACAGCAGATTAACTAAATAATAACTACAAATGATTACATTAACTGTATTTTGTGTTTTTTCTTCTTAGCATTAGACTCCATAAACTGACTGAATAATGTGGTCTAAGGAACTGAGCAAATTTTTTATGATATGCAATTTTTTGTAGGTCACCTGAGGATTTATTTCAAGAATTCAACCCTAAGGAAATGGCATTCAAGCCTATGGTGCCACCACCTAAGCGTCAAGCTAATGTATCAAAACCTCCTAAGGGAATGGTATTCAAGAATTTATACTTCCAGAAGAAAGCTGAAGATACTTTGAAAGATGTCAGTAAATGTGATGAATGCTGTAACTTGGACTTTTATGGTGATTATATCACTGGGAGATCCGATGTAAGAGTGAAATGTGAAGTATAAAATCAGTACGAGCATACTTCTTTATTGTAAATACATTCATTTTATATGATTGAGTCTTTTTTCACTATGACCATTTTTTTCCCAATGCTAAGTATATTTTCCAGCAGATATTTAAAGTTTCTCTGCCTGCATGATAGGCTGTATATTCTTTTGGAAGAATGGACTATATCTGTTTATATGTAGAATATATTTATTTTTTCAACCAAGTACTGTCAGTGAAGAGGAATGTGGTGCATATCAACACTAGTCAAAGAGTCAAGAGTTACAAGACAAGTAGTATGATCTGAAATGATGATATGCTATTTTTGTCTGTTACGAGGTCAGAAAATACCGATGAAAGTGAATATGCTAGCCAAGAATAGGTTAACCTGAGCTGTGAGTTTTCTGTAAAATGGTATGTCAAGGTATTCATCAGGACCAAACTTCACATCTGTAAAATTTATTTAATTTAATTTTGGAAGTTGCATTTGTGGCTCCATTGATGGTGTAAAATTGAGGCTGTGCATTAGGGGTCATTGTCACCCCCTTTCGTTATGGAGGTGAGGATTTCATTTACCCTCCTCCCTTGGAAATCAGAGATGACATGATTCAACTTTTAATGGTCACTGCTCTACTTGGAAAAATCTCACCTTATGTGTCCCCTTGCCTCCATCCAGCAACACTTATTTCCTTCCATATTGCTTATCACTCCTTCAACCTCCCAATGGAAGTTAATAAGTAAAAGACCATAAGGAAATCAATCTACATTTTCCCCTTCTGGGAATGTCATGTGGCTACTTGAAAATGTAGTGGTTTTACTCAATATGTGATAATTCCAAAAATTAATGTTTAAAAATTAGTTATTGTTGATGAAACCGCCGATGTATTCCAGAAAGAGCAAATTTGTTTCAGGTGTTCCTGCCCCCAACTATCTATGTGCATAAATACTTGGAATAAGTAACATGACCATACATCCATTAATATTGAGTTGACATGACTTGACTATGACAGTATTGAGTATGTACATAGCCTAAATTATAGCCTGAAAGTAGCATTGCAAACTGCTACAAAGGCAATCTTGCTGATGAATCACTACTTAGCTTAATTCTTAATACAGCCACTCCTAGACTAGATTGACCAGATTAGCCTATGTCAGGTATCAAGGCATGCTTGCTGGTGCATCTTGCACTTTTCCAGCCACTGAATTGACTTTGTGGATCCTAATACAGATTATTCACAGTTACTCTTCCAGGACTACATCTCAGTTTATTTTGGGATCCTTCATGTCAAGGAAGTAGGTGAATATTTGTTGAAGAGTTGTTAACTTTAGCTGTCTAAGCATCATGGTCTACAGCACCTGAAGCATGGAGAGCTGCAAAGTTGGTAATAGTAACACTCCAAGTTTTGAATTTAAGTGTTACTCAATTTTGATTACCTTTGGCCAGGAGTGAAATGAAAACAAAAAATAATGATTCTAAATGCATTGTTCTCCTGCTTTGAAAATTGATACTGGCATGATTACTTGGCAGTAGAAATCTCCCTGAAGCCCCGGTGACTAAAAATAAGTAAAATCATCCTTGATCAAATTTTGGTATGGGAACTTATATCCCTTAAAATTTATTTTCACAGTCTGCTCCATGTCAACTGGGAAAATATGGAGTTTTTCATTTTATGTCACCCCTTTTGTGTGTGTGTTTAAAATATATATATATACACACATAAATCCTAAGTTTATTGTCTCGTCAGTTTCCAGAAATTAAAAATTTCAGCTATATTATTTGTATATCACCTCAATTCCAAAGGTACAAATATTTAATTTCTTTGAATAATGGATTTGAATGCTGTAAAGCAATTGTAACATTTTTAATTTTTACTAGTTTTATTTGATTCCATCTATGTTTGCATTTTGGTATATATTGTCATTTTCTAGTCTTATTAAGGCCAAAAGAAAATTGAAAGCAATTTTAAAGTCCTGCACCTTTGAGCTTAGAAAGGTGTTTCTTTTTACTTTTTATTAATGATTCTGTTCCTGGTAAATGGCCATTATTAGTATTAGTAGTTTTATGCCATCATAATCGATTTAAGTTTTTAAGAACTTCTTTTAGAAATATATGGAATCATATTTCCTAGCATAGCGTGTCTAGAGAAATTAATTTAGTTGCATTAGAACCAGGTAATACAAGAGAAAAGTCGCACATACCACGTCAGATGGGAATAAACAACATTAGTAACAAGAAAGGTATTGGCTGGTGCCATAGAATACTCTCTTCAAAAAGAGAGTATTCTAGTATTCTTCAGCTAATACTTAAATGATGTAAGGCACATTTAGGTTTTTAATTCTGATAGCAGTTGTACAAAATGAGGCGTTACTGCGCTCCCTAGCTAAATATTCTTTTAATAATTATGAAAATATTAAGGCCACGTGAAGTTTAAGGCACCAACCGTTATTTTTCCATTGAATCCCATCCAAACCAAGCTGCTGGAAGATTTTAGTTTCCCCCATGCGCCACAGCTAAAAAAGTTGCGATTAACTTAGTCTGAGTTCCAGGGGTACGGGAATGAAAAAAGCTCATAATTGTCTTTGTGAGATATTTAATGGATTCAAAGTTCAATTTGAAGAGTTTAAACGTAATTTAGGCTTACTATCTCTAATACTTTGTTCAAATCAAACCTGCTTTATGTGTAATCGTGTTCCTCATATGACAAAAGACATGCGAAATTGAAGTTCGTCAATTTTGGTGTGAGTTTTAAGGCTGATAAAGTATTAACCATTATTAATTTCTTTTTTAGTGTGACAGAAATGAAATGTAATGTTTTCCATCACTCATTCGTGACATATATGCATTAACGGTTTAATACAAGTATGCCGTAATGTGTAAATTGAGTTGAGGATCGTAAAAATTAAAATTTATTTATATAGGACTTGGTTGAAGAGCAATAGCGCTTTAAAATGCTGAGTGTACCCTCAATGAGAAGTATCTGCTTCTTAAATAGGCTTAGTGGCTCTGCGTCTCTAATAAAAACATCCAAAGTAAGGATCGGTACATTCATCTGTGAATGTAATTCTATTTGTTTGTAACGTTTATTCTTAATTCTTCTCTAATTAAACTAGGCTGTTGTAAGAAATGCGTGGAGTAAATCGGTAAATGATAGACGCGCATTCAGCCAATGCAGGTTGACGAAATTCAAGAAGTTGGTAAGTGTATTATAGTCCCACATCTTGTTAGTGTTTTACACCTTCAATAATCCTGACGCCACTTTTCTCTTAGTTTACACCACTCATTCGATGCAATACAACTCATGCCAAAGAAGTTGCCCAAGCAGTTCCGAGCAAGTCCGAAAAGATTGTTGGCTGTTGGCTACTAGGATGCAGTGGGATGGTGTTTACTGCAGTTATTTTAGGTAAGGAAATATTGCTATTCTCATCCTTAGTTTACACAGCTGTCAGTTGGTGGCCAGTTATTGTAATAGTTTCGCTCCAATTTGAATTAGGCGGTGTTACAAGGCTGACTGAGTCCGGTTTGTCGATGGTAACATGGAAGCTGTTTGGGGAGAAGCCACCAACAACTCCAGAGGAATGGGAAACGGAATTTAAAAATTATCAACAGTATCCAGAGTTCAAATTGTATGCATGATTTTACAAAAAACTTTCCCTTTTTGATACTTGGCTTAAGTTGAATTTATTAATTGATTTTCTTTTCAAAATAAAAGGCCAGTACATTAAAAAATGATTGAATCAAAATTAAATAGCCCATGGGGACCAAAATTTACAAGTCTAAAGAAAAACATATATGCAGAAACGTATAAGTGGTAATAGCGGCAGCCATTACATTATTAATCAGTAGCTAATGTTACCATTAACATAATTTATTATTCCTCAAGGAAAAATAAGGAAATAACCCTTGAAGATTTTAAATGGATATGGTGGATGGAATATTTTCATCGTACCTGGGGTCGAGCAATAGGAGCTGCATTTTATATTCCTGCAGCCATATTTTGGGCCAAAGGTTGGCTTAAGAAAGGAATGAAAATTCGTGTTGTTGCCTTTGGAACAATTTTAGCATGTCAGGTAATATTCCATATTTACTTAAGATGAGAACTGTAATGGTTTGGAATCATATTAAACTTTCAACAACTTAATGTTGTTTAGTTGTTATAAAAAAAATAAGGTCAGGAACACAAGAATTTCCTATCATATCTGATGAAAAATATTACTTATCGATAAAATATAGTTTAATATATGCTTAAGAATCTATATTTTACTGTAGACTAGACATCTGTCCAATCTTAAACAGCCATCTGCTGGGTGTTGCATTTCTGTGATTGGCGTTTTATATTATTTGGATTGTAACCGAAATGCATAGTAATGATACAAGTAATTTTTTCTTTCCAGGGTTTAATGGGTTGGTACATGGTCAAGTCTGGACTGGAGGATCGATTTCATTCAGAAAGTGATGTTCCAAGGGTTTCACAGTACCGTTTGGCTGCACACTTGAGTCTTGCTTTTGTATTGTATACTTTATTCCTCTGGTCCTCATTGGATCATTTACTGCCTCCCAAAGCAGTTTCTGCAACACTAGCCACAAGGCGGTTCCGAATGTTTGCACATGCTTGCAAAGGAATGGTCTTCTTGACAGCTCTTTCAGGTATTCTTTCCATAAATTTTATGCCTAAAATTTAGTGTGTAGTCATGAGTTTTTAATACTTTTGTCGCTGATAATTGATGGAGCTTTGACCAATGAAATTGCTATGGTGGAAATTTCATTTATTGTCATTAAAGAACACTTAATGTATAAAATTAAGATTTATGGTAATTCTATAAAATAGCATGTGATTTGAAAGAAAGACAAGTAATCAAAATCTGAGATCCGCAAAACAAAGAGGTTCCAACGTTGGTTTGAACACTTTTTTATATGTTTCATACTATTTTCTTTCAAAATATAAAATATGAACGCAATAATTATCTTCATCTGTGTGAGTTGTAACAGGATGATTCATAATTTCAAATCCTAATCCATCTCTAATTAAGTTGCGTAAACTCAATTTATGTTATGTAAGAACAACTGTTTTATGTGCACTATTACTCTCTAGGTGCATTTGTTGCTGGCCTGGATGCTGGTCTGGTGTATAACTCATTCCCTAAAATGGCTGATAGGTGGATTCCTGATGATATTTTAGCCTATTCTCCAGCAATTAGTAATTTTACTGAAAACCCTACCACTGTACAGTTTGATCACAGAGTTCTGGTAAGTCTGAGAATTAGATTTTTGTTCTGTGGGAATTTTTAATTTTTCCTCTGTAGGTAGTGTGGGTTTGGTAATGTATTGATGAAAACATCGGTGATTGTGATCTTCACAGGAATGGACATTTAAAAGTCCTTTGAATACCCTCCTGGTGATATTTGTGTGTTCAAGTATGATTGTGATTGGAATTTCATGGACAGGGCATATTTAAAAAAATCATCTGATCAGTAGGAAATGTATATATAAAAATACTATAAACACAGTCATCAACCTGACGGCTGTTTTGGTGGGTGATGGTCGAGCACTAAGTCTGACGGTGTGTGAAATTCACATATCAGGGTCAGGGGGCCAGTTCCTTTCCCTGTGCCAGTTATGGTTCCCCAGGAAAGTCTGATACCTGAAAAATCATACAGCTTGGGTGGAGATGAGGGTGCCCAGTGAGGCTTGCCTGGGAATACAACATGAAACTCCATTCCATTCAGTAGTCAAATGCTCTTACCCTGGACTACCAAATACCCCAAATACATTACTTTTATTCCAAGTTGAATAACTAATTAGGGTTTGGCCAAAATAAACCCAATTCAAATGCTACTTTAATGACAGGTGCCTTATTATATTTGAATTTGATCAAAATTTTGAAGGGACAACATATAACAAATTGTTGATATTATCTTATACAACCCATTTTCAGGTCAGTTTTAATAAAACTATATTCATAATCTTAATAGTAATATTCATTTAAATGTAAAAAATACCTTGCATCAAGTTTTCTTACCTCTTGAATTTTTTCCTTTTTATTTTTAAAATTTTTCCCATATCTCAAAAGCCACCAATCTATACTAATCCTCTTGCTTCATTGATAGAGTTCCTAAGGCACACAAATTGTGCTCCAGGTCAAAGTTTTACTAGTCTACATAAGGTTACCATCATTGACTCTCATATTTGTAAAAACTTCATTACTCAATGTAATTTCTCTTTTGATGTCCTTATTACTTTTCCCACCTTCTTCTAACACAATTTTTAAATAGGTGAACTTTACTTTATGCCAACCAACTTTGATGTTACCTTAGCCTTCCTATTTTCTGGAAACCCTATTACCTTCGTATTAAAAGTTGATTCTCATCCCACACCAACCACATTGATTATATACTTGCAATGCCCTGAGCAATGATTGGAATCCTTTGACTGACTTTCTGAGCTTGATCATCTCAATTGGATTTGACGAGTTCCCCTCCTATTCTGGCCCTATCCACATCCCTCTGTTACCATTTCTTCTTTATATACTTTGTTTACTGGAAAGTCTGGGTGATAGTAGACAGCCCTGTCACACTCCACTGCCCAAAAGTCCATTCTAACTTTCCATTTGCTATCTGCACTTATGCAGTGTCAAACACATACAGGTTTTAGATAAGTTACGTATCTCTTAGTGCATTCCTATCTTCTGCAAAACATTCCTTAGTGTTGCCCAATATACTGTTCAATGCCTTCTCAAAATCCATTAAGTAATGAAATATATCCTGGTTATACAATGTATTCCTTTCTAAGAGAGATCTCTTTTGTTATAGCATTGCACATAATCTATCCCTTTTTCTAAATCCAAACTAGATATCTCCCAAGTAATCACATGCCCCCTTCTCCATCCTTTTATTTTTGATTCTAAATATTATGGTTCCTTATTTTTCACGTACTGCTTCCTTTCCCTTAATTAGGAACGAAATCAATACAATGCAATGGACTCTTCTGGACACATTCCAATATTTTAAATACTATTAATGAACCCATATAAATTCTTGTCTTTAACCTTTTCCTAAACTCTTTGAGTATTTCTGCTAGGATTTTATGTACATACTCATTTTTTTTTACTTACACCTTTTTTCAGTTATCCTGGATGCTTTTCTACCTTGCAATCAAGTATTCCTGGTCCTAAACTTTCCTCTTAACATTATATGTTCATTCTGTATCCAAGCTCAATGGCATAATATCGTGACTGTCAAGTTACTCCTTGCATTATATCCCACTCGTCAGAATCTCTTCTACTTCAATTATTATTTGTCACTTAACATACGTATATCATAGTGGATGTAGATTTTTCTTTCTTAAATCTTAAGTTCCTTCACATCTTTGTATAGTATCCCTTTCACCCTGTCCTTTTAAATTTTCCATATCCTCTCTTTCCACAACATTTATTTTGCAGGATTAGTTTCTCCCTTTAGTTCTTCGTACTTTTTTCCTCCCTTATTTTGTGTTTATGTCCTTCGATTATCCCAACATATCTTCTGTAACCCATTTCCTATTTTTTTTCATTTGTAACATTTTCTTATCTTTTATATAAGGGATGAATAAAGGAGAAAATGAAATTATAGGATGGAAGAATGGATAGAGTTTATGCAGGAAATTATTAAGAGAGTAAGTTTCCTATTGCACCTAAAATTGGGCCTTTCTTTGCAGTACATACCCTGAAATGAAATAATTTAAGAGGGTTTATAGGCATATTATTCCAGGTCTTTTGACTGTATTAGCACTTACTTGGCATTATACTTAGTACTTGAAGCAGACATATAACACACCCTATGTTTATTGCATGCTGTTCAATGAGTAAATGAACATAGCCAATATCTATTTTGTTTTGTCTTCCTTCAGAAGTCTTTCACGACCCTATAACCTGGACTTGATATCATTAGACTTTGACGATAAACTTGTTATAATAAGCTGCAACTCCCACCTTCCAAGTGCATACCTCCAATTGAATCCTATCCAGGCTAAATGAATCTCATTTATTAGCATGCTACAGCACGAGTATTTTGAATTTCAAGTTACACTGGACTTATGGCTCTCGACATGTGTTTAGCTGTCATCCAGCCAGTAATCATGATGAGCAGTAGAACTGACCCACTATCATCGCACAGGTCAGGGGCAAGTCGAGCTAATATTTTGCGATGTATCCATGTTGATTCTTCAATGTAGCCCCTCTTGTTCCTGACCCAGCATATTTCTTTTTGACTGCAGTATTCTTTCTGAAAATCTCCCAGGATATCCTTTTCCCCAAATTATCAAACATTAATCTCATCCCATTGTAAATTGAAATTCGTTTACTCCCCCATAGAAGTCCCAAAGTTAAGTTTCATTTTTTGGGTGGCATAAGATAAAAAGGTCTTTTACCCTCATAAATGTTTTGAGACAAGGAGGAATCAGTGGTATTCAAAACACAGGAAGGATTAACTCCTGGGATAAGCAGCATGATTTTCTTTGGATTGATGACAGGGAGTTGGAAAGTTATATTAGGTGAATTATTTATGGTGCCATATTTTGAGAAAAGCTGTGAAATATGCAAACAGCAAGGTTATTGGAATTGATCGTAAACTATGAGAAGCACTATGGCTTACACTCACATTAGCTGCAATAAGCTCATTCTGTTATGAAGTTTGCTGATCCCAATCATGGCTAATAGTTACTTGAAAGTGAATATCGATGGATTTACAGTGTTTCATGGGTTTTGATGCTCTGCAATGTGAATGATTAATTCTTCATTTATGTAAGAATATGAGTCCTTAGATTCGGTGATATGCTCAGCCAAAACAAGGAAGCCTTATTGGCAGGTGGGAAGAAAATATTATTTTTAATCATTAAACAACCAATGCTTGAATCAGATCCCAAATTAACCAATTAGATATAGATATATATATGAAACCAAAAACACAGTAATCAACCCGAAGGTCAGTTTGGTAGGTGATGGTAGAGTTCACCCAGCACTAAACCCAACGGTGTGTGAAATTCACACATTAGGGTAGGGGGCCAGTTCCTTTCCCTGTGCCGGTTATGGTTACCCAGGAATAATCTGTTACCCAAAAAAAACACGAGAAATCAATTGGGTGGAGCTACAGGTGCTCAAAGTGCTTTGCCCGGGAATCAAACCCGGGACCCTCCGGTCAGTAGTCCAACACTTTACCCCCTGGATGACTGTGACCCAGTATATATATTTTTTTATATAAAATTTAATTAATTATTCTTTATGCCTTTCAGGGGATCAGTACACTGTTAATGATTTCTGGCCTATGGCTTGTATCCAGACGTAGACATCTACCTCCTCGCGCTTATGCTGCAACAAGTGCAGTGGCAGCAATGGCATGGATGCAGGTAAATAATTCAGATGGAAAATATATAAAAAATTTATTGCATTTAATTGAACAAAAATTGAAGCTGCCATTTAATTCTATTTGCTGTTTATGTAAAGGGTAATAACATCAGTACTTCAAATTTAAAGCTAGCTTCACAATTGTAAAATAAGAGCTCATTTTTCAAGTTTTAATTTCTTTGACATGTGATCCCAGCTTCTAGGTCAGGAGAACAGATTCTTTAAGCTAAATATTATTTTAAAAACAATTTCTCATAAATTCATATGATAGAGGGATGTCATGCATAAGTTGTTACTTGTCGAATATTAAATGATGTTATGGCTGCTCATAAAAGTAGTTTGCACAAAGAGAATGTGCAAGGATATCATTCAAAAGACAAGTTGTACTTAATTGACCTTTTTATTATTTCACAGTCATAAGTGATATAATTTTGATGTTTGCATAATGAGAACGAATTTATGTACAGTAAACATATCTTTAACATCTTTTTCAATATAAGTCACACTTTCTGGTGAAAGCTGGACAGTATCCAAGGGCATTGTGGAATGGCTATCGTAGTGTAACAGTATGCTCTTTTATCCGAGAGGAAATAATTTATGCCACTCCATTTTGTGATTCATAATGATATTTATATGTTTGCATTGGGTATACCATATTCTCTCAATTGTAAGCTTTCACATTTAGCTTTCTCACCAAACATTGACTTCATAATACTACCGATCAGTAAGTGACCTAGATAGGATAGTATATTAACAACTTCAATGACAAGCGTCCAGATGTGAAAAAGCTGTCAACTCATGCCATTATTTTTCTGAGCATAATTATTTGTTTATTATTGTCTGCTCTTCATTCTTGTACAACAGCAACTTGAACTGATCAGTACGATGCCTGCTATGTATTATAGTTATAAAATTTTTCAGAACATTTATGTTGAATAGGTTACTGTTGAAGATTGTTTTTATCTCATTCTTGGTGTGTCTAAGACCAAATAGATTCAAATGATCCTAATACACAATGAAGGAAATAAGTCATGATTAAAATATGCATATATTGATAGCCGATTTTAACTTTTAATTCAAATGGCACTATGATTCAACCTTTCATTGTTGAAATTGTGAATAAGTAGAATATTTTACAAATAGAATCAACCTTAATTCCTGGCCTAGGCCACACTTAAAGAGAGAATTAAAATTCAACAGTAGCCCTTTATGCAGTATAATTGGGTAGTTTTAAAAGTTATTGTAGTCTTAATGTCAAATAATATTTCTCATACATGACAGGAGTATGTTCATCTTCACATGTAACAAACAACCCACACCACTGGATTTGAACTGTCTCAATTGAATTTAAATTATATTTGGGATGTCTGCCAAAAGTTATTAGAAAGTTCTATAATATCAAGGCCAAAGTTGAGAGAAGGTAATTCTTGGGAAACCACCAGTAAAAATGTAAAGCCAGGTTTAGTTTCTATATGATTTGTCACATTCATAAAAGGGAAGATTTAATAAAAACAATAATAATAAAGTTGAAGCATATTAAGATGCAGCAGTGAGAAATGGATAAGAAAGTTTTTAAGAGTATTATTAAACCAAAATACATTCCATAAAAATCTTGTTTGAACTTATCAATGCCAATCTTCCACGATTTAATCTTTTAAGGCATCCCCAGGGTGATTACCCGAAACTCCTTACTTTAAATAGGTTCAATAAATTTCATTATTTCTCCGTCTGGTGGACACCCTACATGTTAATTTGTAGTGGAATGTAAAAGGTGCTTTCAAATAAGAATTAAACTAAATTGAATGTAAAAAATGAACTTTCATTCTGTTTTAGTGGTTGGTGACTGGACTATAAATGCAAAATTCCTTCCATTGCTATCATTATGTAAGATTTAGCATCCACATTATTTTTGAAGCCATGAGAAAAGCAAAATATTAGGAGTTTCAATCAGTCCTAAAATATAATTAATTTTGATTAACCATCCCAAAATTAACTGGTCATATTAATAAAAAAACATTTCTTAGGTGTAGTCACTTTTTTTGTTCTAGACTACCCTTGCCACTGACCAAAAATGATGAAAGTTTTCTGACAAAAATCAAGACAGTTTTCTGACAGTAATCAATTTTTATCATTGGCAGTATTTTTAAGAACAGTAATATATCACTAAATTCTGTAACAAATACATTTACATAAGAAATAAACCAAATGACATACTGGAAAACAACGTACCCTTTCATGAAAATAAAACTTTTGTTCAAATGAAAGCTGGAAACTGAATGACTTATATACCATAGTTACCTCTATATTGTATTTGTCATATTTATTTGAACCATTTGTCACAACCTTCGGTAAGCTTTTTCAGATGTTGGATTCCTACTCGAGTGCTCCATGAGGGAATATATTTACTTGAATTTGTTGAAATGCCAAGTAAAAACATTTCCATTGTTTTCGAGTATTTAGTAGTCAATAAAGGCTTATCAATATTTAATCGCAAGTTAATTCACAATTGTTGCAATTTTGAAAAGCATTTACATGATGCGAAAACAGCTTTTTCACTACCTCACCTGCTTGACCTTCAATTTGTGGGAAATTAAAATTTAGAGTTGGATGATAATAACTCACAGCTACTAAAAAATGGTGTGCTTACAATTGGGAAAATATGGTAAGTTGATGCATGTACAGATTAAACATAATTCAGTCAATGATATCCTCAATTATATATTAATGCTGGACTTTCATAATGGGCTAAAATTGAAATCTTAATTTGAGAAAATATATAGTCTCTACTTAGAAAAAGAAAGAACCTTAGTAGGCCTTATCCTGCTGTAAAGGTGAAATGTTTTTAGTCATAATTAAGCCAAACAGACCGAGTCTGGCACTCTGTATTTTCTGGGCACTTGATTTTGATCATAATGTAGAGCCAAAGGTCCTTAAGTTTTACTTATTTTCTGCCATAAAGGGAGTTATGTGATTTATGTACTGAGTTAAGCCGTAATTCTTATGAAGTGGAGAAAAACAGCACCCTCTAAAATGTATAATGTGCCACTTTAGTTTTATTATCTTTCTACTCTAGTAATTGGTTTCTTGAAAATTATTTGAGAGTTTCATCTAAAGCATACACAATGTGGATGAATTCACAGTTAAGGAAATGTTGAAGTTCTCTTCATCAAGTTTCGTTGGCAAAAAGATTCATGTAGGCAACTTGAAATTTTTTGTGAAATTCAGCATTGTTTGGAAAGGAAAGAATGTCAAAATTGAGAGAAGTTGTGTTAAGGTCACACAAGCAATGTGTGCAGTGATAAGGATACTTTTATTTTGCAGGTGGTCCTTGGAATCACAACGCTGCTGATGTATGTCCCTGTACCAGTGGCAGCAACCCATCAGTCTGGATCTTTAATTTTGCTTTCCCTTGCAGTATGGCTCACACATGAGCTTAAACTTGTCAAAGCAGTTCCAAAATAGAGCAGTTGGGAATCTTTCATGCATTCAGTTTGTAGTCTTCAGTTCAGAGGCAAGCTGAATAATGGGTTGCTTATATTTCCTCTTGAAAGCCTTGGATGACTTTACAGTCAAATGACCATTTTTATCAACTGTCTCAATTCTTTCTTTGTATAAATGCTCTTGTAAAATACATAAATATTTCATGGTAAACTATTTTCGTTACCCTTTGGCACATTAGGTAAATTAATGAAATATCATTAGAGGGTTATGAGTTATTTTGTTTAGTAACCATTACACCAGTTGTGCATTTGCCTGACAATATGTTCAACATAGGTAAGTCAACACGCAGGTTTTTCTAATCCATATCTTTAGATATTATCTACAGAGTATTAATTCACATTGAATGAGCTCTTGTCTTCAACTTTTAAGTCCATTCTTGCCCAGCATACTCTGAATTTAGCAAGTGGTTGGAATGTATGGTAAAAAGTGAAATAAACAAATGTAACTAGATCACAACAAAAATTCACACAATAAAAAAATGGTATCCTCCACAGATGAACACTTTTCTTGGCTTTGGCAGACAGAAATGTAGCAGATAAGGATACTCTGGCACAACTGCCATGCCAAAACCTTCCAGCACCTGCAAATGATTTGAGGTAGTGATTCTGTATCAAAACTGCCAACACCAAACAGCCAGAGCAGCACTGGGCACAAGATACAACTGAATGAATAATTCTTTACATTATTTACAGTTCTTTGCTTAAGAATAGATTAAAGAATCCATATTCAAACTTAAGTTCTATTTACAATTCATCAACTATTTAAAAAAAAACTATTTCTGCACAGCTTCATCATGCCAACTTGAATGAAACAAACATTTAAAAAACATGAAAAATTAATACAAAAATGGAAAAATATTAAAATTTAAAATTCACAACTGTTAAAATTCACAAGAGCTAAAAAATGAGCCAAACGTATTCGCAGCATTAACACAATAACATAACTGGACAGCCAAACATTTGTAATGAGCTGCTGGGGATCACTTTGAATCAAAAATTCACCTTTTTATGTATTGCCTTTAAAGGTGATAGATCAAATTATTTCTAAGGAGTATTAGAATTTTTCGAATTTTACGCTTGAATCATTGCTCCATTGATACCCACAAATTGTACAACTTTTAACTTTCAGGCACCCAATATTTGCTCAATGCGAAGCACCAGCAAAAATTCAATTATTATGAGTTGATTATGATATTGTTCGTAATTACTTAAGTCAATCCAGTGTAACAACGATAAGATGTGTGCCACTGAATTTTTATAAGAAATCATTCACACAATGCTTAGCACGGAAGTAATTCTTCAGTCTTACAAGTTTGACACATTCCAAATATTGTGGCAGGAAAAGCCATAGCTGCCAAAACTGGTAACAGACTCAACTGCCTTCTTTCAAAGTATTTACTATGACCTGAATGACGTAACCTGGGGTCACCTTGGCTTCTTCAATCCTCATTTTATCACTCAACAGCTTTCCACCAAAGAACCACCTCTGGCAAGATGGTTCAATAAATTCTTGATTCTGTGAAGGGGGAAATGAATGGAAATCAATGCAATAAGCTTGTGTAAGTGTAAAGGAATTACTAATACTTATTATTAATCAATCAATTCATTTACTGCTCATGCTGTCATTATATCTCCTCTTTACTGAATCAAATTTTTACAGCTGCATCTTTACAATTATCCCAAGCAACCTTCCATTAAGTACTATCTTCTACATCTGAGGATACTACAATCTAAGATACATCAATTATTAAAAGCCTGTATATTCCCTAAAATGTATTCTAATCCCAAGTTATTGACCCAAATAGCATATTACACATTGGATATATACAGTCTTAATTGGGCAATGAAGTTTCATTAGTAGGTAGTATGTATCATTTTCAGGATCATAATCTAACCTCCACCATGGGTTCAAGGCCTTTTCTCACTCAATTCATACTTGTGAATCATTTTAATGAGCACATCAACACAAATTACTATCGTGTATGCACCTTATTGCATTCATACCACCAATTTAACAGCACTAAGAATACTTCAATACCAATGCTCATGATTAGAAAGAGTGTTAAGAACCAGGAATTAGAAAATAAAGCATGAGATGAATAGTAATTTCCTGCACAAGGGAAGAAACCCCATGAGGGTTGGTAATAGTATTCAATAAAAATGTAGGAAGAAGCATAACAGACAGCAAATGAGTGATAAAATATTTTAGTAGAAGCTGAATCAATGAACTCTCTCAACATTCAGATCTCCATATCAATTATTACTGGTAGTAGTGAAGAACCAGGTATATGATCAAATACAGGAAATAATTTCATTTGTCCAGGAAAATAAACATTCTAGAGTGATGGAGGATTGGAATAAACTCTTGGTTTCAACACCAAAACATACATGTATGAAGGAATACATGGAAAATACCCACGGATGCGAATATAAGTTAGACATTATGGTTAGGCACAGATTTGGGAATAGTGTAACATTTGCAGTTTCCCAGGGCCTGATGTTGATTCAGTTAATAATTTAAAGATAGTAAGGTGTGATTTGATAATCAATAGCATCAAATGGGGATGAAAGATGAGGAAATTGATGTTATATTCAAATCAGGAAATACTACCATGTACAGTCCATTTGTGTTTTCTAGGCAAATATTATGATGTGAGAATGCAACACAAAGGAAATGTTTGAGGGGCTATAAGCTAGATCTCTTGAACAATGATTGATTTTTCTTCTGGCAAGTACAAATTTAGAATGCAACCTAGAAATAATATTCATTTTATGGACCCATAAATAAGCCGATAAACAACCTTGCCTAATTGGCTAAGGAAGAGGAAGAAACCAGCCCCCCTACAAATTTTCTCTTTCCTTTACCATTACTTTTGCATCTTAAAATTGCTGTCATGTACGTCTTCCCTCTATCAGTTTTCCTATTATCTCAATTACATTAGAACCACCTACACATGAGGCTACTGAGTGAAGGCCACCTTATCCTGAGTGGGCAGAGATGTATTTAGTATGCGGACACTGAAAATATAGGATGTTCTCCACAGGGGTTTGCTTATGAAGAGGCAATCTTGGAATTCATGATTTAAGGTAAGCTATAAGAGTTCCTCCTCTGACATTTTTGAACATAAGTTTATTTGCATATAATATGTAAATATCAATCATTCCATCTTTTAGTACTTTTGCCAGTTCTCAGAATTTTATTACATTTGAGGAGATTGCATGGAGAATTTTAGCATTCACAGTTATATAAAAGTCATGGAAAATTTGCTCGGCTAATTTAGTATTTCAGATCAAAATTTACAGCTAATTAAGTATAACCCTGAAATTCACAGGATTAAACAATGAAAAAGGATGAGAGAGGAAATTTTAGAAGTATTAACTGGGACAGAAAGGAAGGAGTACCAGTTAACAGTGGAAAAATATAAAAGTGAGGACAGGGAGACGTTTGGTGGGAGAAAGATGGGAACATCTCAAAAATAACAAGTAAACCATAGATTATATATAAGATAATTAAGAACATAGACAAGACAAAAACATGAAGAATGTAAACAAATACTTAAGAATAAAGAAGTAGAATGAAAATGATTGACTGAGGTGGGAAACTAATAGGGTAAAAGAAGTGTGGTGGAGGATACAGGGAGATGATATGGAGAAATTACAGAGGTCAGGTAAAATGAGTGTACTAAGTAGGAAAGTTTAAGTACTATTAGGAAGTATAAAGGAAGAATCCATTTACCATCTAGGATAAGGCAGAAAAATTATTAATTGATCCGAGAAATTCAAGAGAGATAAAAAGAATATATGTGGTAAGAATTTTAGATCGGCAAGTTTAGACATGGAAAGAGAAAATTATGTGGATGAGAACAGCTAGATCCAGGCATGATTGACAGTGATACAGAAAGGACAGTAAGGGATTTGAAATCAAGCAAGGCTGTGGAGATATATAACAGAGACGAAAACTCTTGTAATTTTCCACTTAATGATTTATTTTTGACTAGTTTCAATGTGTTACTACATCATTAGAATGATTTAGTACATCGAAACTAGTCAAAAATATATTTTCATTAAGTGAAAAATTGCAAGAGTTTTCGTCTATCTTATTATGGAACAGTTCTACCACATCACACCTGAATCTATGATTTATGTAGATATCCAGGCAGAAGGGTGAATAAGGGTGAATATTATATAATGGGGAGTTTTTAGGAGTGAATTCATACCTTTTATGAAGGAGGATTTTGCCCAGAATATTTCATCATACCAGTGTAAGTTCCAATCCCAAAAAAGGGAAAGGGAGCTAAGAAGATTATAAAACAATAAGTTTAATTTGCACAGAGCTAATGTGGTATTTCGGATAATTACTAAAAGGATGGAGAGGCGAGCAATTGATGACATGGTATGGGTTCACAAAGGGTAGATGTTTGCATGATGCCATAGCAGTAATGAGGTGACTAATAGAAAAAATTTTGGTGCAATCAGGATATAGTTTGTATATATATATTAGGATATAGTTTTGTTTCTTGGATTTTGAGAAAACGCTTGACAGCATAAATTGGGTCAAATTAATGAATGTATTACATAAGATTTGTATAGATGGGAGGAATAGGTGACTTATCCAAAACCTGTACATGCCTAATATTGCTCAAGTGAGTATGGTGGATGGTAAGTTAGGATAGGTAGGGCAGTAAGACTGGGATGCCCACTATCACCAGTTCTTTTTAATATACATAAATGCAAAGGCAATGGTAAGAGAGGCTTGGGAAGGGCTGGAGGCAGGAGTGAAATAGATTCATATCAGCAGCAAAATAATTAGATCTACTTTTATGATAAAATTTACGAGGAGAAATAAGTAAATCAAGATATCCCATGAAGTTTCAATGGGATAATTTTAATTGAAAATCCACTCCCAATCTTTGTAAACTGACTCAGAAGTCGAGGCCTATACATGAATGTACAAGCCCTGAGTGAAAGTAGAAGTACACATCTTATCCTTTGCCATGAAGGTTTGAACAGAAAATTATCTTTTTATCCTGATTTCCCATCTATAAGCCTTTAGAACTAACATTTTGATTAATATGTTAAAAAGCTAACATTTCATCGATGAGCAAATTCATATGCAAACCTAATAACCACAGCAAAATTTCAAGTTAACTCTGTAACAGGAACAACTGGGAAGGTAATTAATGTAATTTAGTTTTATACTAGAAATGGAATCACAAGAATAACATTTTCCAGATTATTATTTCCAAAAGTATAACCAAAGTTAAATGTGTAAAGATACATATTCACATAACTCATTAAATATCATCCTATGCACTTCACTTAAGAGAGTTAATTTTAAGACAACATACCTGTAATTTTTTCTTAGCTATGGCAATAGTATCACTTGAATACACACTAAGCTTAACATCTGAACACGTGGATGACAGCCTCAACTTCAGAATCACTTCAGTCCCTCCATCTAAAGACTCTGTGAAAGAAACACATCAATGAAGGAGTCAGATATAAAGCCAAATACCACACATAAATTACAGCCAGATTAGGGGTCCCTCACCTGAACATTCAACAGGAGAATCTCTGCCACCTGCTTCCTTCACAATATTAATAGGGTATGAAAGGCAGTACACTGGAACTTGATAGCGATTTCCTAGTTCATCGTAACATTCTGTCAAGAAACCTGTAATGAGATTACAACAGATTGGAAAATGTAATAATTATCAATGAATAACTTAAATCTTGTTTATATGTATGAGCTCTCCTTAATTGCATTATTTTTTCAAAATAACCAATCACTTCTGTCACGTTTCATTCTCTCTAAACCATCAGGGAAAGCCTTAGGTTTCGCCAATGTTTTCTAGACACAATAACATTGAGACTTTAGCATTTCTTAACTGATCTAAATGCAATCACCCACATTATGATGGAAATACCAGTAGAAGTTTAGTTTGAAGGATGAATACCTGTACCTGAAATATTAAAATTTTCAGAAAATACGGCTGCAGAAAAAGGAGGTATATATTTTGAGAAAAGTTAGGTAGATACTTTCACGTTTACATTTGAATTCTGCTTTTAAGCATGCTATAAATAAGTATCTTACATAAGATTGTTTCTTAGCTTTGAAATTTGGCCCTAGAGTCCATCTGTTGACTTTGTCCCATGAAACTATAACATTAAGGCATTAAAATAGTGAGATGATTACAGTCATGCCCTTGTTGCATAGTGATTTTAAAAGCAATAACCTGAAAGCAAAAAAAAATCACATAAAGTGGGAAATAAGGTAATATACCTCTTGCCAAAGTGAAAAAAAGTTTCACATATAAGGATAAAAACACAAGGATGCCTTTCTTTATGACAAGAGTTTGATTTCTCAAAAAGTCATAAAATCAATGGTCATAAAATGAGTAATCACTTTTAAACTTAATGGTTGATGTGCTCCATGCAAATTGCCACACAAAGATGGACTTTGATGCATATATTTCAGTATCCCTCACATCATTGGTTATGGTCTAATAATGGTTATGGGCCCAATGCTACAAATAATAAATATATATACCGAGTTCTTAACCAAAGAAAACTTCTTTGCTTAAAGTCCAGCACTTTTTACTTAACAGTTTCTGAGAAGACATAGTTCATAGATTCATATCTGGACATGCTGTTCATTTTTAAAACGTAATTAGGCTTATGCAATTCTTTATCATAGCTTTAAGTTTTTTCCCAGGAATAATGAGTAGTAGTAGTATTGTTGGGGAGGCGACCGACAGCTCAGGTCATTTGCGCCATTAGGGATGGATAGGAAAGGATGAAGGGTGGAGAGAAACCCGGCGTCGGCATTAGCCTGCTCTTAACGCCAAGGGGTCCGCAGCTTAACGTCCCATCCGACGGACAGCATACTCACTCAAAGTGCCCTCCACAAAGCACCTCAAGTAGGGATCGGGATACCACTGAAAAATATCTGTCGCCGCCGGGATTCGAACCCGGGCCCTCTCGATGGGAAGCCCGTACGTTAGCCACCACACCATCTCGATCCCCGGAATAATGAGAACCAAAGATCAATCCACTTTGAGTGAATGAGATATTTCCACTATCTGTACAAAATTGTCATAAGAAATGATTCAGGAAATAACCTTACGACTCCCTTACTTAAACTACTATTCATTTACAAAGATTGAATTGAAGACAATTTTTTATTCATTTCTCTGGAATGCATAATAGATATGCATTACCAGAACTCCATGGTCACAAAAATGTATTTACTTATTAGTAGTAAATTTCAAATGTAAAACAATATAGAACTTATTACTGCTGATAGATTATATCAATTCTTGTTGCCATACAGAAATAATGCATGCCTCTGAATGACTATTCAACCTGACAACCATGAATTGATGCTAAGGAAATAACAATGAAAGTCTCCTTGTAATGTCATGCTGATGCCAAATCAAAATAGCGATGAGAATTGTTGATCATGACCACTGGTGAGTCAACAGCTGGCTTATGTTTTCATAAAGAGGCTATAAAACTTTTTTTTAAAGTATTGATCAGTGTCAGCATAAAGTGGTTATTTTGAAAGTAGGTCATTGGGACAAGTTCCACTGCATATTAATTGCATAAGTAAATGCTATAACATTTAAACAGCATTCTAATATCAATATGACATCTCTGTAGGTACAGAGGTATGCGAGCCTTACAGTGAAAAGGTTAACTGAAGGGAGAACAACAAGTCTTTTAAGGGTCTTTTGCTAAGTTCCCAAAACAAGTGTATGCATGAGCAACTACACATTGTGAAATTACTCCTCAGTACTTTCCATCAAGGCTATTTCCATTCCTTTCTTTCCATTAAAACATGTGAATCACTGATTATTAATGATGAGCACAAAGGTCATCATCATTGAATTTCTGCTCACTCACAATGGAGTGGGTAAAGACATTCTTACTGTAAAAAAACCATAAATGCAAACATCAACGCGAAGGTCGGTTTGGTAGGTGACAGTAGAGTTCACACAATACTAAGCCCAATGACGTGAGAAATCCAAACATTGGGGTAGTGGGGGGCAGATCCTTTCCCTCTGCCACCTATGGTTTCCTAGGAATTATGGTACCCAAAAAAATCACACATTTCGTGTGAATGAGGGCACCTGGGAATCAAACCTGGGCCCACCTGTCAGTAGCCAAACATTCTACCCCTGGAATATCACATCCCCCCATTCTTACTGGGGCGACAAAAATTGCAATGGTCTCTACAGTCATATCCTATGTACACTGGCAGTATTATTTCCACAGTTTTGGCTTTCATGTTTGTATCCACATGAACATTTAAAGGGGAATGAATTGAACTTACCCACTTTCATGAGGCTATAATTTACCTTCATACTAATCATGGGAAAATTTTTCCCACCTTATTTTGTTCTGCTCAATCAAGAAATACTACCATCTACAGCCCATTAGGCAGGTAAATAATATAATGTGAGAGTACAAAATAGAGGAAAAGTTCGAGGGGTTATAAGCTAGATATCTTGCACACTGACTGATTTTGCTACTTGGCAAATGTAAACAACCTATCCTAATTGGCTGGAGTAGAAGAAACCAGCCTCCCTGCAACTCTTCCCTTCCAAATTGCTGTCATGTATGTCTTCCCTCTGCATAAGCATTCCCATTATCTTAATTGGATTAGACTGCACCTGTAAATCAGGCTACCTTATGTTGGTGGTGCAGGTTTGGGGTAGGCCACAGTATGCTAAATAGATTGTAATACATGAGATAGGTACCTGATCACTATCTGTTAAGGCTTAATACTGCTGAGGTGTGTGAGATGGATGGAGAGTGAGGATGGGCAGTGCTAGGTAAGGTTGTAAGAGTAGAGTAGGATGCCCAATGTCGCCTGTTCTTTTCAACATATATGCTGAGGTGATGGCAAGGGAGGCATGGGAGGGACCAGAGGCAGGAAATAAAGCAGGTATGGAATTGATTAAAATATTAGTGGGATAGGTCTAAGATGAAGATCAATGTAAACAAAACAAAGGATATGAGGTTTTCGAAGAGAAAAGATAATTTAAATGCTGAAATTGGAGGGCAAAAACTAGAGCAGGTAGAAGAGATTACCTCCCTTAGAAATGTTTTGGACTAAAATGGTGGGGACCTAAGAAAAATTGCAAAGGCAAAGACGCATTCAGTTAATGATATAGATGCTGAGAAGGAATGTTAAGAAAAGATAGTGAAACATTTGATAGGGAGCATGATGTGGTTCTTTGGTAATTAAAGTAATATGATAGGCAAAAATTGGATGATTTTGAGATATAGGTTTGGAGAAAGTAAAATGGACAGAAAGGTAAATTAATGATGGAAAACTAGGCATGGCTGGGTAGGATAGAGGATTATTGGGAGAAATTCTAATGAGACAGGTAAGGTGGATGCATGTGATTTTGAAGGACAATGGAAGACTGACACAGAAGAGGGCAACAGACAGGTGAAGTAGGGTTAGGGAAAGAATAGGTATGTCCAACAGAAAGAAGGGAGATATAAATACATGTGGAATTGTGGGAGGGTTTATTTTAATGTGGATACTACAGTGCTGTTATGCAAGGTTGAGAAATGTAGGAGTGTGACGTTTGTGTCCATCCAAAGCCTACCTCGAATGGTTGGCTACCAAATAACAATGATAATTTGGTATTACGATAAATGCTATCATAAAACATGGATGAAAAACTCATTTCTCTAAGTTGCAAGAGAGCGCAAAAACGTTTCAGTTCAATACATCACTAATTTGTCTGGTTGCATAAGAAATACTGTCTAAACGTCATCACCTAGCTCACTATTTGCTGATTCAGAAGTGGAAAGTTTTGGGAGAATTAAATGAATAATAAAGTTAACTGCTACATGTCTTACACCATATTGTACTCTGATTACAAAGACATTTCACAAGGACAAACTCCTGTGTAAGCTCTTAAGTGCTACTAATACCCGGCATGGCTGCTAAAAAACTAGCAATTCTCACATCACATGGTTAGATATTCAAATAAAATTACCATGCACTTAGGAAGGTGAACATACAAGAGTGCTACATTAACTTTCACATAGCATACAACACTTTCGGTTGAAAGCAAATTTCATGATAAACTGAAGAGACAATTAGGAATTTGGACGATTAACATACCCTGGAATTAGTTTTCACCCATAGTGACACTAATTCGAGGTTTAAAACTATGTTAGGCCAATCTGAATAATTACCATTAGGAACTGATATGATTGCTCCATCCAGAATAGCTTGAGCAAGTTGGAAGTCCTGCGACTCCGCTGCAGTTGCTGCGGCTCTAAGAGCATCCCAAATTTCTTTTCGTCCATCGAAAGCTGGAGCGGTGTCCCAAAACTCATCTCGCTTACTCCTCAGCTGCCCGTCCGTCAGAGGTACATCAGATTTCCATCGTATGGTTTCATGACATAGTGGATGATTTTTTCGCGCGTTTCCTGAAGACAGGCGTAAGAAGTGGCTAAATTTATGCCAATCTTTTGTACATTCAACACATTTACGAAAAATCATTTACAGTGAACTTAAGTTGGACTAGGATAGGCACATTCCAATGAGATAGTACTGCGTATTGATATTTTAACAGGCAATAAACCGATATTACCACTATTTTATCGTTACATCAATTTCTATAGATCTTAACTGAAGCAACAATAGCCCTTTTCTGGCTTAAAAGTGAACATAAATTTTGCTTTTAACTACAAACATTATGGTGCCCTAAATTCAATGCTTGGCTGAAATAAATTACACGTTCTTACCGGAGTTAGGCCTGGTGACAACCTCGGAAGTATTTTCAATGGTCCCACTGCTCGAGCGATTAATACCAATACATCCTCCCATTCTGAGTATTAAGTCTTAGCGGCATCGCAGCCAAATTAATCACCAGTTCATTTGAGAGGCTTTCATCCATTTTCCGACCATTCTCGAGAAGTTCACTTTCATTACACGGGGGGCACCAAAGTAGAGCAATGAAAACAGAAATGGCGGCACCATCATTAGATGATAAACTACGAGAAGTCGTTAAAGAACAAAATAACTTAATTACATGTTGTCATGGTGTTGCTTCTGGTAAGAAGAAATGTGCTTTTAATGTCACACTTTTTTTGTTCAAGGATTTGCATTTTTTCAGAGTGGGAAAAGTCTATATTTCTTAAAACACGATTTCTAGAACGACGTGACCTAACTCACCAGAATGATAAAATCTCTCTTCTTGTAGATATTCAACGGAGAAATCTGCTCTTTGTGGATCTAATTGAAAAACTTGGATTTGCGTTGACGGATAAAGACCCGCAGTTGCGTGAAGGTGGAACTCAAGTGCTAACATGTGTTCTACAAAATATTCCTTCAGACTTTCTTCAGGAAGATGAATTGCATTACATTTCAAATTTTTTCTGTGATCGGTTGAAGGATCATCATAGTGTTATCCCGGCAGTGCTTAAGGGGATATTGGCAATTGTTAGTGTCTTGAATATATAGCTGTCAATGTCTTTAAAGTTATTTATTATCGTTACGGAATATCTTTCCTTAGGTGGCGATGAAACATTTACCAAATGAAGCCCCTATACTTATTATGACTACAATGTTTCGTGAGATAAGTTGTCAGTCACAGCTCCAGGCGGAGCGACGGGTAATTTACAACATACTGAATTGTTTAATTGTTACCAAAGGAGAAGGTAAGTGAAACTAAACGAATGTAGACTTATCTAAAACCATACTAATGTCATGTTCTTACTTGGTATAAACATAGTTATATTGACGCACATTTTCACGATTACCGTTTTCAAAAAATATTTTCATTTGTCATAAGTCCCTAGTGGATAAGTATGGCAAATGTGAAATAAAATATAGCTTGTTTTCACACTTTTTACAGATCTGAAGAAAATGGGGCCTGATCTTGTTGCTGGAGTTATTCAGTTTATTGATGGTGAACGAGACCCTAGGAATCTGTTATTTCTTTTTAGCGTACTGCCAAGTTTTGTAGAAGTATTTCCCCTGGGCCATTTAACGGAAGAGATGTTTGATGTGATTTCGTGCTATTTTCCTGTTGACTTTTCCCCTGTAAGTCTGAATTGAATAGCTGTTCTTTGCTTTTTCTAAGTTGTGTCACAGGTCATCATGAATATTCTTAATTTTAAGTTCACAGTTTGCAGGAAAATAATCAGCCACTTCCATTATCAGAAATTTTTAATCGAGCCCCAGCATCATGACAGAGAACATGTCTGCTGGTCGCTGGATAATATGTTCAAATGTTGAAGGTACCTCATTCAGACTTTTTTGATTTTATATCGTTTTGTTGTTACATGAAAATAATTTTTAGCTTTAGGAAAAGAACGAGACCAAACCAGCCTGAATGATTTGATTTTTATATCACTCTGCATAGTCATTTAAGTCCAGTCATCTGTTTAAAATAGACCCAACATGTGGCTTGTCTGTTCCCACTGAAATCACGAAAGAAATGCCTTAAGTAGCTTAATGAATAATCATGTCAAACCCATTGTTGGAGTAAGAGAGACAATAAATGTAGATTACAATTTAAAAATTATGACCTAGCAGTTGTTACGCTCGAAGACTGTCCATCCCTTCCCATTCCACTCCTCAAGAGCTAGCACATGACCTTCATTGGTTTGAAAAGCACTGATGCATGCTATTCATCTCATTGGTTACACCAACTAAAGTGAAACCTTTTTGTTGCCCTCGTGGTAAACCCATAGCACAGAGCTTGTTACAGTTACTTTGTAATGATTTCTTTGTTAGAAAGACAACTTGATGGTGTGCAAAAATTGTTCTTTCACTCAAAATAATCGAGTAGTGCTAAAGGGAAATTTTTCACAAATACACTCATACCAGGATGCTCACCAACTCATTAGTGTTAGACTTTTTACAATTGACTATTTTTACTATTTCACAAACTCTCTGATGAAGTCAACCTTTCATCTCTGGAATTTTTAGTTTAGTCTGTGGGGTCCAGTAATGTAAAGTTGCCTGTAGGTATTGTTTCCAAGGTTGCTTTGCTAAGGCGGCTTGTATGGTGTGCTAGATTTCTGTATCCAGGGCCCAGGCCCAACTCTTGGTGGTGGAAAATATTTTCAGAGAAATTTCATTCCATGCATGGGTGTCCTGTGGAGAGCACTGCTAGTGGATATGCTGTCCATTGGGTGGGACATAAATTGTGGACCCCTTGGCATCTTTAGTTAAAGAGTAGGATATGTGCTGGGTTTCTCCCCTCATCCCACTCCCTGAACATCCCACCTCCACTAAATGGCTCACCTGTCCCTAATGGTACAAATGACCTCAGCTCAGCCTTCCCTACTACTACTAATACCTAATGGTAGGATCTTATCATAGCCTTGATTTATAATCACCTTGCCTTTGTCAAATGTTCATCACATCAATGGGTGTGAATTTCGGAAAAAAATATTTAATCGATGGTGTTTAGTTCTGAGAGCTACCAAAAGTTCTTAAATGTGAATTAATTTTTTAATTGTGAAAATTTTACTTGATCAAGTGCTACTTACTTCTTTGAGGCATTGGTATTCCCATGTCTGTTGTATAATTGAATCTTGATACATAATTTCATTGCGGCTCTGAAAGGAAAATGTTAGGGTTTTGAATGTTTTTACAAGTGTTGTTAATGATTGCTATCATCCATGATCCTCAGGAATATGAAAAAAAAGATGAAACACAGCTGCTTACCACTCCAACTGTTTGTACAAAAACAAATATCCTGTTTTATTTCGTAGTAGGATTTAAGAAAATTCTCATGAATTAAGTGATTTTTAAATACTGAAACTTTCAACCTAACATAATAGTTGAGGATGAGTTAAATTCTCAAGAGTAATGTCTTAAGTGAAAGACAAGATTGAATAGTGGAAAATGAAAGTTAGCCACACCAGTACTCTGAAAATATGTGGCAGTACATGAGGAAAATCCTGGTGAAGAGAGTAGGCCTATAGATTGGTGAACAGATGCATGTACTACGGTTAAGAAATTAGGTTTTTTAGCAGTGTGTTACTAGGGTTAATTTTAGCGGAGAACATAGTATTATAGACACTCTCTGAGCTTCATGTATTCACTAAGTGTGTGATACAAAATTGACATTAATAATAATTGAGTGGCTTTTAACAAGAGAAACTGTTGTGAATGGGACAGAAATGGAAGTGTGCATTTGGTCTACTTTTAATATTCATTAATGAAAAACTAATGTTCTGGCTGATGAAAAAAATGTCATTGTAAAAAGATGGAAGTTGTAAGAAGTCAGTGCTTGAATTATGCGAATTACTCCTTCCAAGAAACATTGATGCAAAATCTTTATCACAACCACCAGTCATTTATTTGTTTTGAAGCTTCGCAGGCTTCATGAAAGCATTTTTTTTAAATTTGGAAACAAAAATTGAATGGAGGAGTTTAAAGTACTTCATTTTAGAGTTATTTTGGAATTTCTACACTGTGCCAAAAATGTCACCCTTCTAGTGAGGCTAAGAGAAGGGGAGCATGTGACTTTGGCTTTATCAGGGCTGGTTCTTGAAAGAAGACCTCATTCTTTTCTCCAGCCACTTTCAAGTGCTCCCATCATTTTAATATAATATACAATATACAGAAGTACTTTTTTTCTAGCCTAGTAATTTGCCTCAAAAGACATTTAGTGTGTAAACAATCCTAATTTCTCATTGGTTTATGTTTATCAGTACAATTCCTCTACATTGCTGGAAGACCAGCGAAACTGTGGTCAACAATATCAACATATGCAGTTAAGACCTGAAAAATTTGGAAGAATTCAACCCTAATTTCAGTTAATGAATTGGTATAATTATGATTGATTTTACTAGAATTTTCCCTGATTCACTTTCAAATTGATAGTAACAAACCTTTGCACAACTTAAGGAGTAACAAGGGTAGAGCAAAAATATTCCCTTTTACTTCGTCACAATTATAGTATATGATCAATTAACATTAATCCCCGCACCATTTTTGATTGAAAGCTCCTAACAATTAACATTAAATATTTGCTAGCCCATGATCTGATCTTGCATTTGATTGAATTACTAAATAATAATTATTTTTTATACAATTTTATATAAAATTTAATTATGTAAAATACGAAAGTACTTTTTTATGCATAATGTACATGAAGTAGAAACTATCTGTAGAAGAATGAAAACTACTAAGAGTAAATTGACCCTAGAGATTACTGCATTCGGCCCAAAATTCCATCATCAACCATTCCACCAAAATTCCATTGTGTTTTGTACTTTACTATCTTCAAATTTTTACATTTTATTTCATTGTCATATTGAAATTTTATTACTGGAATTTATTTTTTTTTATTTTCAGCCAGCTAATGATCCAAATGCAGTCAGCAGAGAAGAACTTGCTAACTCATTATCTCACTGTTTGGTAGCCATACCCTCATTTGCAGAATTCTGCATACCTATTTTAATGGAAAAACTGGACTCAAGTGTCCGTGTGGCCAAGTTAGATGCTCTTCATGTTTTGGTAAGTTCACGCCTTTTTGAATACTAAGATTAACTTTACGGTGTGGTGTACTTGAATTAAAACCTTGTAACTCTCATGATTCTTCAGTGATATTTGGCATAATATACAAAATATAGTCTTTGCATTATATCAAATGAAAAAACCACAGCAATTACTGAAAGATTAGGTTGATAGGCGAGGATACAGCTCACCTCATGCTGAGCCCAATCAATGGAATGTAAAATTCACACAGCAGAACTAGTACCCAAAATTTCTCAGTAGCTTGGGTGACGCTGAGGGTATCCAAAGTCACTGGGAATCTCACCCAGACCTTATCAGGAAGCAAATGGGTTTACCCATTAGACTGCCAAACTATAGTGGTGTTTATTTTTATGAATTTGAAGGACATTAGGATTCACAGGGTAAAAATCATCAGTTTGGTGAGAAAGTTTGAATGTTTGTCTTTTATGTGTGACCCATCACAGCCATGAACCATGGCTCATAGTGTGGATCATTCAAGATATGTATTTAGTGGGCTGGGACAAAACTATGGCTTGATATGAAGCACCAAGGTTTTTGAAGCCACATCAAATCTTTCAAACCGTAAATCCATTGAGGTTTTGGGTGTTCATGGACCTACTTCAATTCATAATGCATTCTTATGTTTTTAAATCATAATTACTCTAACCTAGACCTATACAATTTTCATTCTTCTGTTAATAATAGTGAATTTTAACTTTTGAACAAAATATTTCAATAAGTATGGTGGGGTCTTTCTCTAGGGTCAACTAAAGCCTAATATGGCATAGCAACTTTCTTTATAATGGATATTTTTATGTTACATGTTTCTTTATAATGGATTGTCATACTGTGGTATTACATACCACAGCCAAAGAACCTATTACTGACAATATACTTGTGGTATTCAAGTGTAATTGTGGATCCTGGTCTAACTTAGTAACTTGAAAGAAAATAAAAAACATAGCGACAAAAGAATCCATTAAACCTGCATTTTTGACATGTTGTCAACTGGATTAAAAAAAAGAATCCTAAAATGGTGCAACTAGCAGGTGTTGTGCTGACCAGATCACTCCATTGCACTCTGCTGCAGAAGCATCATCAGGGTTAGCCACAGAGGAGAGGATGTAGGTGTTCTTCTCATCATAACTGGTAATATATATGGGTGGTAATATGCTCTGTTCTAATTATCTGAATATGTGCAGTACCCTCGTATAAACCATAAACACAGTAATCAACCCGAAGGTCGGTTTAGTAGGTGATGGTAGAGCTCACCCGTGTACCAAGCCCGACGGCGTGTGAATATTCACACATCAGGGTAGGGGGGCCAGTTCCTTTCCCTGTGCCGGTTATGGTTTCCCAGGAAGATCTGGTACCCGAAAAATCAACTAGCTTGGGTGGAGCTGCAGGTGCCCAAAGTGCCTTGCCCGGGAATCGAACCCGGGACCCTCTGGTCAGCAGTCCAACGCTCTACCC
The DNA here is from genome assembly GCA_037158775.1 of Hetaerina titia. Lineage (NCBI taxonomy): Eukaryota > Metazoa > Arthropoda > Insecta > Odonata > Calopterygidae > Hetaerina > Hetaerina titia. The sequence continues at coordinate 48,024,636 of CM073772.1, read as the reverse complement.
GCTAGACCACCGCGACCCGCTACCCTCATATATACCTCCTTAATTAGATATCTCAAAAGGTATATCCAGCCATATGTTTTCATAGGTAGTGGACACTCATGACATGTATGTTATAGTTAGAGCAATAGTTTTTAGGATTCTCGACAGTGTTTGCACCTATTTTTATTTCCACATATGGACATTCTGCTGCTCTCATCATAGGCATGGTTGCTTAGCAGGTAGAATGTTTGCCTACTGACCAGAATTGAATTCCTGGTGACTTTGGTCATCGTCAGTTCAAGTCAAACTCAAGATGATTTTTTAAGGACTAGATCTATGGGAAACCACAGGAAAAACAGGAGGGGGGAAACTAGCCCTCCTTTAATGTTGAATTTCAGTACAACATGAGATATATCCTAACTTGCCAAGTTAATCTTCTGGTTAATTACTATGGTTCTCCATTGGTATTCATCAAGACTAAATCCTGGTAAAACTATGTGTGCCAGAATATAGACACAAATTTGTGGCTTTCATCTACCCAATTCATTGACTTCTTGTATTACTTGACAGTAGACTGCAAGCAATTCACAATTTTGAGCATAGTATTTTTTTGGCAAGTAAATAATACAAGTGTAGTGGAAATATTAACAATTTTGAGCATTGGATTGTTTGGCTTGTGTAATGGCTTCTGACCTTGAGGGCCCAGGTTAGAGTCCCAGTAATGAGAGAACTTTTTTTTCAGAATCCTGTTAGTATGCTGTAGTATCTTTCACTGAGAGTAGGCTATTGCCAACACCGGGTTTTTCTCTACCATCCAACCATCCCATTAATTGGTTATCAAATAAGTTCAGCTTTTGATCTCTTCCCTAATGACTACTACTACTGAAAAAGCCCTGCTGAGGAAACTTGTGTGTGAATCTATTAGACTATAATAATATTTAAATAATAATTACTCAATAAAAAGAATTTAATTTGAAATATAAAAATAGAATTTTGGAAATGGGTAATTCAAAATTTCCTAATATTATTTTGTAGCTTTAAAAGCCTATTGCGGAACAACATTGCTGGACAAGAAAAGAGGCTACCACCTCATTTGGATGCAGTACTAATCTGAACAGAATTTAAAGTCCCACAAGCTCTTACTTTCCATATCACTAAATTTATGGGGACTTTTTAAGCAAATAATTTGTGTTCAACATTCATTTTTACGATGATATTGGCATCATTAATTAGAATTTTATCACCCACAATCACCTGTTTAATTTTGTTGTAAATTGTTTCAGGAAAAGGCATGCTGTAAATTTTCAGTGAAAGATATGGAAATCCATTTAAAATATTTATGGAGTAGTCTTTTGAGAGAAATATTGCCTGGAACAGATAAAGATGTCCAGGATGCAGCTATTTTTGTTTTAAGAGCACTTATACGAAAACTTTCATCGGATGCAGTGGATAAAGACCAGTCTAAACTATTCACTGAACTTCTGACACAAACGATTGGTGGTGAGTATCAAAACTTTTTGTAAAAGACTGGCCTAGGATCAATCATAGCAGTTATGAATGAAAAGTACCAAGGCCACTGTCATTAAGATAGCATGGAAAGTTTACAAGAAGATATAAATAAATGTTGGTCCCTATAATAATAGAGTAAGAATCTTAATTTGGATTCTGCTTCTTTCGAAATACATGGATGGTAATTTGTAGCTAAGTGGTCTTGGATCAATGGCGTAGAATTTTGTGAACTTTTTTTATGAATATTTGAATTGATCTACACTGAGATGAAAAGTCTCAAGAATCTGAAAACGTTTTGTGTTGGCATTATTCACCAGGATATTGTGTCTTAAAAATACATCTTATCCCAATTCGACCAGCCATATAATGACAAAATATCTTCTGTTAATTGCTCTTTAAAAACAAGAGGTATTATCGTGAACATTTCAGGAATTTAAGATTTTGTCTCATTCTGTGGATGCCTGTTTTTCAAATTTTCCTGTTAAGTATTTATATGTCAAAAATTACACTGTGAGATCATTATAACAGAAGTGAATATATGGGCTCTTGAATAAGTACTTAGAAAATCCAAGAGATGGTGCTTGTTTTGGTTTTGCTTTTAGTAAGCATCATCTCTAACTGGACTGCTATTAAAGTTACAGCTATATCCATCATGTTGTTCCATTTTCATAGTCAGTTGAGACCACAAACCTTTGGTTATTTATTAATAAAGCAAAAGGGGAACGTACTACGGCCGAATGAATGCAATGAATACAAATTACCCAAAGCCGTACTCTTGGGGGCACTAGTTAGGGGACACGGGGGAGGGTGCAAAGAATAAGGATAACAAAACTGCACACACTCTCTCACTCCAGTATTTGCAGTGCAAATTGACCGTTGCAAGTCACAAACACACACGCACTCGGGGTTTACGGGGGAAAAAACCCCTCGCCAGGGACCACACACTCAGACAAGGCAAACAAAACCACATGCACTCCTTCACTCCGGTATATGCAGTACAAATTGACCGTCGCAAGTCGCAAACACACACGCACTCAGGGTTTACGGGGGAAAAAACCCCTCGCCAGGGACCACACACTCTGACAAGGCAAACAAAACCACACGCACTCCTTCACTCCGGTATATGCAGTACAAATTGACCGTCACAAGTCGCAAACACACACGCACTCAGGGTTTACGGGGGAAAAAACCCCTCGCCAGGGACCACACACTCAGACAAGGCAAACAAAACCACACGCACTCCTTCACTCCGGTATATGCAGTACAAATTGACCATCGCAAGTTGCAAACACACACGCTCTCAGGGTTTACGGGGGAAAAAAACCCCTCGCCACTGGCGAGGGGTTTTTTTGTCCATTGTCCCATAAACAGTTAAATATCTTCCTTAGCTTATTTTAAACTGCAGAGCTCCTGTGTAGACCCCCTGTGTAGACCCCCAGGCTTTTGGTGTTTATATTTTCGAAATAATTTCCAGTTACATTATGAGATGGATGAGCATTAATGTTGTTTTATTCCATTTGAATAGGTTAATATCAGTCACTTATGTTTACAGACATGCCAACTCTCCCGATTTAAGCGGGAGACTCCCGATTTTTCCTTCTTACGTTCTTGATGAACTGTTCAAATTGTGTACTTAGCTTAACATGTTAATAAAGTGTGACATTCATTAAAAATTGGCAAAGTGTCATAAAGGGATTAAGGTGCCATGCAAATATTGTGGTAATTAAAAGTGATTACTTCGTGATACACTTCTAAAAATCTCCCGATTTTTCATTTTTGAAAGTTGGCATGTCTGTGTTTAGTATTTCATGCAAGATCAGGGCATAAAAAGTTTTGATGGCATTTTAAATTACAGCTGATGTCACATGGGTGTATTCAGCAAATTAAGGCTGCCCAATAATTTTTAAATGTTTTGGCTTAAAGAATGTTATACTTTGGTCTAAACTATCAAAATCAACTAGAGACCTATCTTAAATTTTAAAAAATCTGAAAAAAAATTATCCAAGCTGCAATTCTTCTTTTTGTTCAGCTTTATAGTACTGAGTTTTTACTGTGTTTATATCCTAACATTCATTATTTGTGTATGTGTACTGAATGTGAGCATAAAATTAGGCTTTTACCTCAAGAGTGTAGGGCCTAATTATCAGCATCATAAAATATGACTGTCAAAGTCCCATTTTGTGAAAAACAGAAAATTACACCATCTCAGAACATTCATCTTTGCTATCCTTTGTAAATGACTCATTGGTAGTCCTGCCTAAGCCTTGCTACTGTTTGAATGCTTTAGCCTCTTTAAATGGAAAACTGCCTGGAATGGATTTACATGGAAAATGGAGAAATATATTCTTTCTTGCAGCCTCTCGGAGTTTCTTGAGTGAAGTGGATTCAACATTATTTGTATCTGCAGCAAAAATGCTATTGGCTTCTGCAGGAGGATCATCATTTGCCTGCCATTTCATCATCACCAGAGTAAGAATATTGGTAGATAATTTTGTTCTCATGTATGAATGGTGGAACTTGTCAAAAAATAGACTACTCCTTTTTTAGGTGCTGCCTGAATTAATTGAACAATGTTTGAAGAAACCCAGCACAACTATACTTTCAAATGTTCTTCTAACAATATCAAATTTCCTTCAAGTTTGTGATGAAGTCAGGGTGGACATAACAGGTCAGAAACTTGTGTACATTAATTAAACATTCTTCCTGTAATTTATAAAAATGGAAATTTGTGATAGTAAATACAAATTTATTTACTAAACAAGCCTTAATAGAGTTCAAGTTCAAAATTTGAGATTACAGGATTCTTTGGTAACTTGAGATAACTTTATCACCACCCATGTCATGTTATAATCTTATCTGAATCTCAAATGAATGAAAACTCCCTTCTCCTGCAGAGGCTCTACCAGACTGGTCGCAATGCCTTCCTGGGCTTTATCTGGCTGCAGCTAATGATAGGTTTGCGGAAAACGGCCGATTAGGAATGGAGGGCTGGCGAGGCCTTACTCTAACTGTACCTCTCCTAAAATGTTCATCAACAGCTTCCCTACCAGCTCAAGCATCTCCTCCATCCCAAGAGCATGTGTATCAGCTAATCTGCCAAACTTTAGAAGAAGTGGATACTGAGCAAATAAGGCATGTGGTTTTTTTTATGAATCCATTCTGTTTATTGTTTAAAAACGTTTGCATTCCATTGTTTGGCATATAAAATCCTGATCTCCTTTCATTATGTGAGTTAGTTTGGTTAAATATCATTATAACATTCCATATACACACTTTTGAAATATCATATTATTTGTTGATTGAAAATAATGTATGTGTTTTCTTATTTTTGCCATCTGCAATACACAACCTATAATCTGATGCCATGTTTTGGTCTCCAAACAAATTTGTCAGTCAAATATTATATTAATCATGTTATACCTTTGGTTGCTATGTATAATCATCTCTGCGATTTTAAATTTTGTCATTTTTATGGCAACATTTTAATTTTGTCCCTCCTATGAAAATTGTGACTTGATTTGAGTAACTCATTTCTTAATACCTGCATAACTTATAAATCAGTACTTAATAATTTTGCAGGATATTCTATGTATGTACAGAATGGTCAATCAGTTCAATGAAGTACTCACTGTCTTAAAAAATTTACAAATAAAATATCCTAATATGCATAAATCAAGTCCAGTGTAGATAAATGTGACTTTGATAAATTATAAAAAATTTTATTTTAGAAATTCTTGCATGGAGTGCTTGAAAGCTCAAGCAAAATGTTACCCCAAGGAAGTTATGGAACTAATTGTTAAGAAGTTAATTCCTGAAGAAGGTAATACATTTTGATTAGTTCCATCTGAAGCCTATTTAATGCCTATCATCATTTTATGCTTGCAACTTTTTCCACTCATAAGTCTGTACTAATTATTAAGTGAATTTGTGAATTGCAAAAAAAGTGTTTTATCTTTCAGATGATGAACAGTGTGACATGAGTCCCGAAGATGTATCTAAATATCTGACTGTGTTAAAAAGGAGATTGTCATCAATGTGTGAACTTGCTTGCTATTCGGGGGAACCATTTTCTTCATACATTATCCCAAAAGTAATCTCTACTGTGATAAATATTTCTACCAATGGAGTAATAAAGTAAGTAGGCCATTTGAAATTATGTAAATTTAGCTTGGCTTAGAAAAAAATAATATTGTGCTCTTCAAGTTGGTCATATTATCAAAATATGAATTAATTACAAACTCATGTAGGTTATTCAATCACACTGTGCTAAACAAATTGAGTAGCTTCAGGCGTGATGTGGTGGAAGTCGAACATAATGAATAACTGACTGTAGCACTTTTCCACTTTATAACTTATCAAAATGGAAAAGTGCTACTATCAGTTATTCATTACACTGTACTAAATATTATATTCCAAGATCACCTGTCGCGTATGCTATTTTCTTGTTTATTAAGCTGATAGATGAGCTCCAAATTCTAATTTCCAGATTGGTATTTTTTTGGCCTTATGTTATTTAGCCAATATGTATTATGGTTCTGCAAAATGGTATTTGCGATTAATAGGTTACATGTAATTTTTTCCCCTTAGGTCTCATGTTGGGATTGTTAGCCTGAAAAGAGCCATTGAATTATCTGAAACTAATCAAGATTGGCTGTGTGAATACCTTAATGATGAAGTTAGTGCACCTGAAATTTTAATTAAGTGGTGGTTACAAGGTGTGGTTTCGGTGAATGATGCAATAGGACAACCAACAGAAAAAGTTGGGCAGATATTTGAAGACTGTAGCTTGTTAAATGAAGTAGCTACAGTTATTAGTTTAATTGTGCGATCATTGTCATCAAGGTATAGTCATCAATGCGTTTCAAGTAAATATGAATATGCAATGGATTATTTTATATGAGAAAAATGCAAAACTTAATTTTAACTAGTGATTTATGCATGTTTAGTGCTATTAGTCTTGGGTAATTGACAAAATTTTAATAATGTAATTTACTTTAAAGCTTCAATTTATTATAATATACTTAACGGTTTGATAAATCAAATAAAGTGCATGTCAAATCTAATATCCTTTCAAATAAAAGTACCTAGAAATATTCTTTTGATGCCATAATGTACAAAAGAAATTTTTTTACGTTTTTAGTGTCCAGTCAAGTTTGATATTAAGGCTTCTGCCATTATTTTTTCACTGGAGTGTTTTAAACGAGAGGTGTTTGGAATGTGCTAACCTCCCAATGAATTTCAAACCATTAGATGAATCATCTCCATGGCAGCAAACACAAACTGTGAGTTCTGAATCTAAACTACCATATTTGATGGCTTATGATATACAGTCTCATTTCAGTGTGGTACAAACAAACATAAAAGGGTTTGACAGCCAGCCCATGGAGTTCAAACCCTCACATATAAGATGCAGGTGATATTTTAAGTAATAAAATTTAAAAAATAACATTATTGTAGTAAAAAGGTGCCACCAAATACAATATGTGTTTCAGAAGTCTCAAATTAGTGGTATGTAATTAAATTTGATTCAGAAATTTAAGATGTTGTAAAAATTGAGTATGTTGTGGGTATTCCCAAAATGAATGTTTCTCTGCTGCTATTGGCTAAAGGTATGAAATTTGACTAAATCTTCTTTGAATTGACTCATATTTTTGTCAAAGTCTCATAAGGGTTGCAAATAAAATGTGATGCTGTCATAATCAAAATACTGCTTTTTTATTTTGATTCATTGGGATTATTTTATTATTGTAGGAAAGTTTTTACATTTTTAGTTGTATACTGAAGCCATAAGAAAGAATTTGGGTACATTTTAAGTGATACTAACTCCACGTAGAAACTAATTATCAGGAATTTGTAGCCGAAAGTGTGATTATATGATATGGCATAGAGCCTAGCCTTCTCTTTTCAGTCCTAAGCAGGTTTTTGCTTCTCAAATGTCACTATGCATTTTTAGAATCTTGGCTATATTCTTTGATTTGGTGTAAGTGAGATTAAAGACCTTCACAAATTTAAAATTTCTTTTAAATGTCTTACATAGCTGTTAAAATATATTGTCAAACTTTGTTAATTATGTTTTGTGATTTAAAGACAAATAATAAGGCATGATAATTTATTTTTGTGTTATGTTATAACATTCTCACAGAAATTTGAAATCGACTTGTAGATTTGAGAAATACTACCAGATTGTCGTTGATTAAAAAATATATTTCTTCAGATGTTGTTTGATCTGTTGAGTATGTGAGATTAGTTCTAGCAGTAGCCTCCATGTTCCTTTTGAAAGGAAATATTTAAAGTTCTCCGTAGTTATAGTTTATTCCGTAATTATTCTTAAATTCAAATTAGAATTATGGTGGTTTGTTGAACATCTTGAACATTTGAGAGTGGTGATGATAATTACTTAGAACATTCATTTGTTACCTATAATAAAGTGTGGACTATCTTCGGTAAAAACATTTTTGTTCTAATACAGCACAATTAATGATTTTCAATCCAAAATAACCATGGTTATGTGGATTTAAGAATAAACTTTTAAAAAATATAGGTTTAATTTTATCCTATTTCATAAGTTTAATTTTAACCATTGTTATCAGAGAATACATTTTTATCATAATGAATAGTAATATTTACCCATTTACCTTTATCACATATTATCAGTCCAAAAATTTGTTTGCAATAGAACTCCAAGCTATCGTTGACTTGCCAATCTCGTCATTGCTTCATAGTCCATTGCTCTCATATTGCCATCACCTGCTAATTGTTATTTATGGATGGCCTTCTTGTATTAGTCTGCAGGCTACCTATCTAAAATATGTTAGTCATTTTGGGGTGCAGTTGATAGTTGGTTATGAGCTGGTTTGTGGACCCTGACCAATCAAAATATTCCAGTATGTTAATGTGTATGCTCTTTTCTAAAAATGCATTGAATTCCTGATTTTTTTGTACTGGGAATGATTCCTTTAATAAAAAATTTCTTTGCATTTATGAGAGAATTGAACAAAATGCGTAATTGTTTTAAACAAGGTAACTGGGGATCTATTGGACCTGCTATATTTTATTCCTTTCTGATTACTTTCTCACTCAGTTATCCATACCTTTGGGTCATTAAGTAAAATTATCATTAGATATTTGGTAATGTGTTTCACTCCTTACTTTATTCAGGTAATTCTTCTGGAGGCCCTAATAGGTTCATTGAGAAGAGAACATGATGTTTACGATGCTCTATCAAATATTGGCATCATGGAATTTTTTGAGCAGCTGATTTCTTTGGCAATATTTAATGTGCATCCACCTACTAGATTGTCATCTTCCAGATTATTAGGAAGCCTAATCAACAAATTACCAGAAGGTAGGAGACATATTTACAATATCTTTGAGTTATTTTGTTCTGCATAACCTTGTTTTTTTGTTTATAATATGTGCATTGGAATTTTCATATTGCCATTGTTATCAATTATTAACTGTTTAATCTCATGGTGAATATGGTTCTAAGTTAGAAATTCATAATTTTTATGAAGCATTACTTTATTCCACCACAGTGCAGGGTCCTTGGTCCCCTCCTCTTTTCACTTTACTTAGATGACATTATTGACAATGTTGTCCGCCTTAGATGCAATATTTTGCTTTATGCAGGCGATTGCAAAATTTTCAAACAAATTGACTACACAACTGATGCCGTTTCCCTAAAATCTGCTCTTAATTCCATCGCTGCTTGGTGGCTCTGATTGACAGTTATGCATTATTCCCTCCAAATCAGCTATTATGACCTTCTCTTCAAAGCGCAAACCACCTCCACTTTCATACACTCTTTGGAGCAGCCCTATCCCATCTGTCAGTTCTTACTGTGATTTAGGTGTAATTTTTGACACAAAGCCCACCTTTCGCAAGCACGTTCAAAGGATTTTCGGGAGAACAATGACAATAGTCGGCCTACTTTACCACCACACTGCCGTTCATGATCCTCTTGCCCTAAAGATCAGACTCAACAGACCTCTTAATTTCTTCATTGCTATTTCCCATTATCGCATCCCTTCCCTCAAAAATACCACCCGGGACTTAACTCTCTCATCCCTTGGTATTTCCCATCTCCACCGCCGTCAATTGCTATGTGATATGAAATTCTTACATAGCATCTTTTACAGAACTCTCTGTACCATTGACCTTCTTCCTCTATTCTCAATTCATGTTCCCCCTCAACCAATACGTAACTTGAGTCTGTTGCAGATTCCAAATTTCGGGCTCTCGGTCTCTCAGCGTTCCCTATTCCATCAACTCATTGCTATATTTCATTGCCTGAGCATCCAGTATCCTTCCCTGAACCTCTCTTTCTCACTCACCGCTTTCACCTTCTTCCTTAAATGCCAGATAGTAACTTAGCTCTCTCTCTGGTTGCATATGTGTTCTCCTACCATCTTATATCTGTTCTTGACATTATTTGTTAACTTTTCATTATTGTTTATTGTTTTTACCCGTTCTTTTTCTTAGTGCATATACTATGTATTGTCTGTCAGCCAATGTAAAAGCCTTTGTGCCGTTTTTGGCTGCTTTTTTAAATAAATAAATAAATTTTATTGGCTTTTACACAAATAAAGATGAATTTACTTGTGCATAGTAAAATTAGCAATTATAATTACCCGTCTAGTGAACTTTCACTCCTTTCATAATCCTTTTTGTTTGAATTTACATTTATAATAGCATTTTTGTAGTTCAAAAAATCTAATAATTTAAAAGTTGGATGCATGTACTTTAAGTGTAAACATAAATTTGAATAAGTTAATTCTTTGCAGAAATGCATCTGACTAAAATTTTGGCAGATCTAAAGGCTGCTGTGACTCCAGTGTTAGGGGATGTCATAATTCCAGATTGGCAAAGAATTAGCTCTGTCAAGCTTCATGTTTGGGTTACTAAGGCACTGCTGTTAAGGGGTCATGAAGATGCTGATATATGGATTGAAAGGGTATGTTCTATTTCAAATATAAGAAACTTGCAGGTTATGAATCATGGCTATTTTATTAATATTATAGTATAAATTTACAAAAAAATATAGATCACTAAGAGCATCTTGTTTACCAGTACATACATCTTATGCCTTCATTTAGCTTGCCACCTTGAATTTACCCTATTTATGCAGAAAAAATAATAAATGCCAGATTAAAAAATAATGGACCTGGATGTTTTTGCTTTTTTTTTGAAAGAAAGTCATTAAATTAATTTTATAATTACATGTGGTACATTAATTTGTATAAACAATGCTGCTTGTTTCTTTGAGTTTTGATCTGACTTGAAGGGAAAAAAAATCATTTCAGTAATAATATTTTGCACCAATACCCTCTTTTCTGTTTGTACTTGTGGTAAATTATTACTTTTGTCATAGGGATCAAATTTTAAATTATCAAATTATATGTGCTAATGTATAGCCATGGGTGACTAGATGAGGATTCCATATTAATGCCCATAAAAGTTTTGGGGCAATGTTACATATTTTAATTTCATGATTTTTGGATTTTTAGCTCATTGGAATTTTGGGAAAAGAAAAAATTGGCATGGAGGCAGCTGTTGGTTTTCAAGAAATTATCAATCAGTCTGAAGGGTACCTGAATTTAGACTGCCATGCACATATCAGGTATATTTAAAAAAAATTATGATCATTTACTTACATTTTTCATTATCCATGCCTAATTGTTGTCAATATCAGGTATTCCAGAATTTGAGTCCTGCTAGCAGCAATTTTTTGCTACCTATTATGTCAAAATCTGTACACCCTACATACTCATTGTAAAGCAACCAATTATTAGGCCAATGAAAACTTTAATTAATGGTTGACCACACAAATTAAGGCAACATTTTCTTAGTATTTTAGCATGTGGCTAGCAAAAATACTTCAGTCTTTGTTATCCAATAGTCTACAGAAAACAATTGATGAAAATTAGTATGTATATGCATGGAATCTTGCTTAACAAACACCTCTTATAGCAAATAGTTCACATATTGAGCAAAATATTTTTTTAATAATGACTTGCTTAACGGGTGAAATTTCCCATCACTGATGTGGGGAGGGGGGATTTCTGGAATGATTTCATGCCTGCTGCTTCAGTTTGTGTTTATCACTAATTACACTAGTACATTGTGTCGCTATAGTCACATATTTGTGATTTATTTATTTTTAAAAATTTGTTTAATATTTTTGTACATCGTTTTGAATATGTCCCCAAAGAGAAATCCACAGGAAAACAGCCATAAGAGAATAAAAATAATCATAGAAATGAAATGTAAAATCATTGAAAAGTGAGAATTAGGTGTGAGCGTGGCAGACCTAGCAGGCACAAAATTGATAAGATCAAAAATTTGCATATCCTGATGAGCAAGGACAAAATTAAGGAGATAAATGCTTCAAAGGGTGTGTCAAGAAAATCTCCACAGCAGTTATTTATGTCCAAAGAAGAGGTATTTAAGGGAAGCAATGGGTGTTTTGAGAAGTTTAAGGGAAGGGAAGGGCCCTGGCATCTGCAGCATTGTGAGACATCGTGAAGCAATGAGCTCCAACTCAAAGGCAGCAGAGCACCTCAATAGTGATGTCAAGAAGCTTGTAGATTCTGAGGGTTACCTTCTGCAACAGAGTTTTAATTGTGATGAGGTGGGTTAGGAAACAGATGCCAATGCAAACTCAAATAACAGCAGAGGAGAATGCATTGCCCAGCCACAAGCCCCTGGAAGGCAGTCTTACACTGCTATTTTGTGCCGATGCAAGCGGCGGTTTGAAAATTAAACCACTGCTTTTTTGCTGTTCAGAAACTCCATGATCCTTCTAGAACTCTTTAAGTTCAGAAGAGTGGGCTTAATGTGATGTGGTGGCCATTGGAAACTTATACAGTATATTGAGAAGCATCATCTTAAATGGTTCAGTGTGATAGATATGGGATGAGAATCAATATTAATAAGACAAAGGTTATGAGATTTTCCAGAAAGAAAAAGGCTAAGCTAAACATTAAAATAGGAGGGAAAAAAATAGAGCAGGTAGAACAGTTTACATATCTCGGATGTGTTTTGGACCAATACGGTCAAAGTAGTAGGGACGTAAGGAGAAGAATTGCACTAGGCAAGGAGGCTTTCTCAAGGAGGAGGGAGTTGGTGATGGACATAACCTTGAAAATTCTATATTCTCCTTTTAGGCAGGCATATATGTAGCTTTACTAAGGAACAAGTGAGTCATCATCTATCTATAAGGCATTATTTTAATTGGTATCATATATTGAAAATGAATCTACATTAGTAATTCCTTTTTTTTATTCTTCCTTTACTACTCATTAGTCTATTCCTGAATATGTGGTTGATATAGCTTTCACAGCAATATGTTCAGCTATTCACTTTACAATGGTTCTCTGTTCTTGTAAAACTACGACATAATTCCTCTCTTATAAAATGGCTGAAAAAAGGGAAAAAATGTACTTTCCATGGCTAAAAAACTTGAGTTAATCGCAAGGAATGAAAAAGGATAGTCTTTGTTTATAAATCCATTTATATCACAACCATTGAAATTCACATATTTTGGTTAATCCAAAGTGTTTACTGTTTATCTTCTCAGTATTTAATCTGTTCCACATTGAACTCGCAGTATTGTTCCTTCAGAATATTTTAGGATATAAATGAAAAGTGTCTGAAGCAAAAAGAAAAAAAATTCTCTAGCATGCATATAGTTTACAATTTATATCGTGAACTAACTGTATACAATGGAGGAAATAACCTCTCAGTTTTGTGCTTTTGGTCAAAAAGGATGAGTATGCTGTGGTATACCATTTATAACTTCCAAATACAGTAAACAAGTAATCTTTGTAGGTATGGAAGGATTTTACACATTTTCTTCTTTTTGCAAGTTTTTGATGAAATCTTACCAACAAATTGAAATTAATGAAGAGAAGTTGGAATCAATACACAGAGCCACAGCAATAAGTGCAAAGAACTTAATTATTGACCTAATTCATCATATTGATAAGGATGCAGTCCATCAGTAAGTTCATGTACAATTGTTAACCTATTCCATCATTCCATTTATCACTGATCTTTTACATTCTACACTAACTTCAACATATTGAATGGATAGCTCTCACAGATGTTTTTAACCAAGAATAAATAGCCTGGAATTAATATCATTACTTAAAAGTGTATCTTTAATGCCTTTACCATTAAATTTATGTAAAAAAAATAAAATGGGGTATCCAGAAATTTTTAAAATCAATTTGTTATCATTTTCTTGAAATTGTTGGAAATTTCTCGAATATTTTGACTCACTCAATGTTCTGTAATTGCCACTGATGAATATCAACTCAGTTAGTACACTTTTTATATGATAATCTATTTACAGGTCAAAATATTGTTCAATATAAGCCTTAGTAAAACCAAATGAGATAACAATTAAACACATAGGGTAAAAGAATATTAATTGTACATATTTATTACTATCAAGTCAATCGAAAGCATGAAAATCTTCATCCTAATCAATATAAATTGAATTAATAACATTTATAATTTCTTCAAGTATATCACTCAGCTCATTTCTAAAGTGAACTATTCATCTTCTATTTCTGCCATTGTACATTGTCTAATGATTTTCAAATTCCATTTTTTACACAGGATACCATCCAATAATGCCAACTTTCAAGGATCCATCTGCATATTTTTCACATGACACTGTTTAATCTTGTCTGATTTGCTATAGTCTGTAATTACATTTATCACCCAGTGGTTGAATCTTTTTGTTAATCCACTACCAGTAACAGAGTAATTACCAGTTTTGAAAACCTACTGATGCATGCCTTTCACATAATCCATAATAAGTTCACTGCCTGGGTTGGTTATTAACGAATATTTTGGATTGAAAAAGGCTTTTTTTTTCTTCTTGTTTTCAAAGCATCGTCAACCCACATTTCATTACGAGGTGTGTTCAAAAATTAATGGGAATTTTAATTTTTCGGACAATAATATCTATTTATTCTTATACATTGATGTTGTCACCTTCAAAGTAGTTCCATTGGAGATTATGCACTTGTGCCAGCGCTTCTTCCAATCCCCAAAACACTTCTCAAACTCAATCTTTGAGATAGCCTTTAAGTTCTTTCAGTGATGCACTTTTAATGTCATCAACGGCTGCAAAACGACGGCCCTTCAAAGTTCTCTTAATTTTTGGAAATAGGAAAAAGTCACACGGAGCCATGTCTGGTGAATATGGAGGCTGGGGCATCATTAAAGTATTGTTTTTGGCCAACAATTCATGAACAAGCAATGAAGTGTGAGCTGGTGCATTATTGTGGTGCGAAAGACATTTTGGAACGAATTTTGCTGCCATGCATTTCATACCCAAAAAATTGGAAAAAATGTCATGACACGATCCAGTCAATATGCCAACATCATCAGCGACCTCTCTAATTGTGATTCTGCGATCGTTCATAAGCATTTCTTTCACTTTTTCCACGTTTTCATCGATTGTTGATGTGCTGGGGTGTCCAGGGCATTCGTCATCTTCAAGGTCTTCACGGCCTTCTTGGAAATGGTGCTGTTGTAAAATTTGACATCACATGTCTGGTTGTGGCCACAGAAACTTTTCATCGGGGAGATAAAAACTGAGAGGAACACTGTCCATATTGCTAGGATGTGTAGCATCTGCACACACAAGTTTCCTTGTGTACAAAGTCTACATTTCCCAAATTTGGCTTCCCAGTCAACAGGTAGTTATTACCCAACACTCAAGGATGAACAAATACACAATTGATATCTTTTCATGCATCTAAATCTCCATGACTGGTAAACTTTAACATTTTCAATTTCGTTCTCTTCTACAATCACTTTTGCCTTCAAATGCTACTTCACTCACCCCCTCCCAGCCTCACTGTTATCCTACCTGATCCCACCTTACATTCCAGCTCCTCCCAGTCGATGTATACTGTTAAAAAACCATGAAAATTATAGTCTACCTAAAGGTCGGTTTTATGATGATAGAGTTCACCCAATACTAAGATCGACCGCTTGTGAGATTCACACAGGGTAGGGGGTGGAGGCATTTCCTTTCTCTGTACCGCTATGGTTTACCAGAAAGATCAGGTACCCGGAAAATTACTCTGCTTGATTTGGACCCGAGGGTGCCCAAGAGGTTGGCCTGGGTATCAAACCAAGGCCTGGGGTTGATACCCGGGTCCGATCTGTAGACCAATACTCTACCCCTGAACTACCACATTCCAATGTATACCTTGTAGAAAAATTTAGTACCAAAATTTCTTTGGTACTATTCACCTTAAGACCTTTTTAGTCAAAACATAGATTATGATGCCGAAAGGAAATCAAATGAGAAAGTACTAGGTATGGTGGGCGAGGAGAGGGGTTTGTTGGGAGAAATCTTAAGGAGGCAGAAAAAGTAGGTGAAGGGCGTATTGACCGGCAGTGGGATGTTGAACACTAATCAAGGGAAAGAATGTTAGGCAAACAAGGAAAGGGCAGGATAGGGATATTGGACAGGAGGAAGGAAGTACTCAGAGATGAAGAGGGACTTGATGTAGAGTAGGTTGCTGGATTGTGTTTTGTTAGGAGTCGCAAACTATTTATTTAGTAGTTGTGTCAATCCAAAACCTACCTTAACTGGTAGAATAATTATAATAATGTGGAAATACAAAGTGGTTTTCCACATTGCGAATCAATTCCACCAAATTAAGCCTAAATCTACATGGTTTATCAAAATACTCTGTGTTGACACTAAATTTTCTTTTAATCTCTATAAGATAACCCACTCATAAAAGCTTTTTTCTCTTGAACCACCATCTGAGCCTCATAGCACATTTATTCTGTATAGTAGTAGTGAACATCTTATTATACATGGACTGTTTTAACTGAATGATGTTAATTTTTCTAGCTGCCTCACATTTCTTTAACAAAATTGATAGCTTCCAGCTTAAACATCACTTAGATTTTCTGTCCACTGCATTTTTTTTCTTTGGCTTGCGTGGCAACATTTTTTGGAGTAGCTTAGTTAATCAGAAGTATAGTTCGTCAAAAATTATTAGAAATTTTCTTATGAATAAATGAATGAGGAATCTTGAATTACAGTGTTATAATTCATTTGATAAAATGCCAGAATGTGTTGATGTCAAGAGATAACATGGAAGATTTATTAAAATAATAAGAAAGGGTGAAGTTTTTCTTCTCGGCCAAGTATTCATGTCATGGTAATGCCAGTGAAATTTTGCGATGCTTGCTTTAAACTCAATACCAGAAACATAGGGGATATTGTGGTATAAGAGCATCTTCTATCCAGCCTCTCTTATTCATTAGGAATTTATTATCAACTTGTCAGTATGACTTAATTATGACTAGAGGCAAATTTATATTTCATTTTTTTAAATTTCATGATTAGTTATCTCTACATTTTGGAAGTGTTATAATATTGAAATTCAAACATTGTTCATTTCTAGGATACTTTTCCGACAACGATTTTACCTTACCCTACCGAAGTTGGTAGAGTCATATCAGAAGGCCTCTTTAAGCACAAAAGGAAACTTTCTTCTTGCACTTGCTCATCTAATGAGTGGAGTTCCTAGGACACTACTTCTTGATGATTTACCAGATGTAAGTCACATGTTTTTATGTTTGTTTGATGCTTTATTTATTTTTGTATATATGATCATTAATGCCTAATATATCTATATTTTTTTTACAGATAATCCCGTTATTAGTTGAGTCCCTGAAGCAACCATCACCTAGCAATGACATTGTTGAAGCTGTTAGTGTTCATGAGAGCCAAGAGGAAAAACTATTACTCCTCTCAACTTTAGATACATTAAATGATCTTTTAATGTCCTTAAATACAACACTGTCGGAGCACCTGCAAACATTCATTCCAAAACTCTTGAACATTGCCCGCTCATCAAAGCACATGGTAAGTTTGTCTATTTAAGATAAATTCCCCCAATCAGAGACTATTCTGGAAAAGGAAGTATTTGGAACCTTTAAGGATTGAAGTTTATATAATTTTAAGAAATAAGGGACTAAGTTTCTAAGTATTTGGGGAATTCATTTTCTTTTTTGACTGGTCAGCTACAATAGTGGGCTTAACATATTTCATGGTGCATAGTGTGTTAGGCTCATTAAACTTAATTCAAGTGATCACCCTGGAATGAGCAAAAAAACTAACAGTACTATTAAGTTGAAATATGTTTAGCCAAGCTGGTTAATGGGAAGTAAATAAGTCATTAAAATTAGCATTGTATGGGAAATTAATTTTGAATCAAATTTCATAGGAAAGTGAATTAGGTCAAGTATACATGTAGATGGCACCAGTTCTTACTCATAAGTGGAAATAATCTCTTGTAGGTTGTCAGGCAGAAGGCTTTAATGTGCCTCTACCACTTCACCAAGTATCCAATAATACTTCTGCTGCCATATAAGTATACTGTAAGTATTTATGTTCAATACTTATAATAAGAAATTTTTTCAGTGATTTTTCATCTTTATTATGTCTTTTCCCTCCCAGTAGTTTTAGTATTAATGAGTCATGGGGTCTAAAAAGAGATCTTTCAAATATAATTGTGGTACTAGGTTGCTCTTCTAATCCCAGTGTTCATCAATAAATCCGTGGCAATTAAGAGACCAAATTAATTGGAAGATATGATGACACAAAAATCTCTTTGATCTGAGTTGTCCATTACAGTTTCAGGTTAGTTTTAACAGTTTATTCATACTTTGTATTTCAGGTGATCCAAGGGTTGGCTCCCTGTTTAGATGACCCAAAGAGACTTGTACGTCGAGATGCTGTTAAAGCTCGTTGTCAGTGGTTTTTAATTGGAGCTCCAGGATAGTTGATTTTATAATTTTTATTTTTAATGTCAACTTTTAAAATACTTGTAATTGTTTCATAAAGGAACTGTTAGAAATAAATGGTAAGTTGAAAATGGTTGTAATTATTCTCAGGAATCTAACAATCATTAAGGTCACATAATTTCTATCTTCCTTAAAAGTTTTGCATTACTGGAAAAGTGATGTTTTCCACTTGAACAGTCATAAATTTTTTAAATAGGTTTTAATTAATTTACTGCGAAGGCTTAAACTGAATGAAAATCTATTAAGAATATAAATTTATTACATCTGAATATTTTCTTTTCCACTGGTACACTATAAAACATAAATGCATACCCATCTTTCAAACTGTGTAACATGTACATTCATTCACTCATCCAATACATCTTCATGCATCATTTGTCTGTCTGTCTTCGAAAAGGATGGACAGATTTCAGGCTACATTTCACATCTGTGGGAAACATCATTTATGGTTCACTTTAAAAATTCATGCACCCACTTAAACCAGACTTTCTCATCATCTGACGGAGCTGTCACACTGTTGACTTCAGAACCTTGAGCTTCATCCGGTGCTGTTAGATCCTTTGGTTTTGAGGCTAAATGTTCTTCTAACAAATCCTGGCTGAAAAACTGTTTTAGCCATTATTAAATGGTTGCTCAATCACCAATTTGCATTTCATTAGAAGATACTAACCTTTTTCCCAGCAGCTAAAAATTTTTCAGGAAGGTTCAAATGAGCCAATCTTTTGTCCACCATTTCCAGTACTGAACATCCCTCACTATTTTTCATGGCAGTAATTATCATTGATATCCGTAGCAGACAAGCTGCCTCCATCAACATCAGCTGATTATTCTCTTTGGTCTCTCTGAAACACAATAGATGCATATCATGGCAGTAATCATTGGAAAACAACTAATGAGACAGTATTCATATGCTAACATTAGGGTAATTGCTACATGATGTGGGTATCCTAGATATTCAAAATTAAATAAGAAAAAACTTAAGCACCTTTTAGATATTTCAGAAAAGCAGCAGGCAAGATCTAACCATACTCTATAGTTTTGAGGATGGAGTGAAATCAATTGTAGCAATGCAGCTTTCTCTAGATTAAATAGATTTTGTGACTTATACACAATACTCAAAAGATTTAGGATACTACTTTTGAGCTCAACTGTGTAAGACATGGCCAGCTGAAAAGGTAATTGACTAATTAAAACAACAAGGACAAAAAATATATGTAGAACAATTTCAGGTCAAAGTGATATGTTGGAATACCCATTGACTGTATACAATTCTTTCAGAATGCAAGGCGTAAGACAAAGGTTTGTCGAAGAATCTACTTTTAAGACATATTGATTAATGGATATGTTCTTGTTTATCAATTTTTTTGGACAACCCTGGCCTTGACCAGAGATAATTCTAATTGCGATTTAAATGTTACCTGTAAGAGTTGTGATGACCAGTAAAGAATTATGCTGTGTAAGATGTGGGCATAAAATTCAGCATAATAGAATTTCAATAGGACATCGACACTTATTTGATACATCTTCCTGAGTTGGTTGCACAGCACATACTAGTAAGTTTATGACTAAGAACATTGATTTTTTAGTTATTTTTATGGGTGGACTTTGTTTTTCCTTTTTTCTGCATATGGAGGCCTTAAGAATTTTATTTATATTGATGGAAAGGTGATTTTTTTATATTCCAATTGCTGATGCTGGTTGTGGCTTGTCAGGAGTTTTGAATTTGAGAATAATGTCAGGATCATGATAGAATTATGTTTGTGTGATCAGTATAAGGTAATAACTAACGTTTTCAAGCATATAGCAATGTATAAATGGCATGGTAAATTACAGACATTGTGGGTAATTCATGCCTGATGTTGTATTGATAACAGAAAAGTAGATCATGTCTTTCCAAGCACGCAAAGAGCTTAGCATGCAAGAATTCCCTGAACACATTACAAATTGTATTTTATTTTACATTAGGCCACTGATTACTATTACATTATGAAATGTGTGGGATGCTAGAATATTTCAGGGAAAATACTATGGAAATGTGATTAGTTTGTAAAAGCAGAAGGTGAGCTTTAATTAGGCCAAAACAAAGATTATTTCACTAGGTATTTCATTAAAATTGGCATTCGAGTTTGCATCAATTCAGCAATGTGTCAGAAAACATTACTGTATTATCTGATACTGAACTTAATTTTATGATATTGAAATTAAAATAAATTTTATGATTTAAACTCATGAAATATTAAGCATTACTTTAATTTGTTGCCTGAAGTAGAACTCTTACATTCCACTAATGCATGCATGAGATGGTTTTAATGAGTGAAATGAATGGCTTATTGGGTCAGTAAATGTGGGGCGAGTGGGATGAATTATTTTTCATTTAGAACTGTTAATGCCTTCCCATGGTGATTTCGCATTATTCCTAACAGCAGAGATTACATTATCATTGTAGGCCCTCTTTTCATTTTGAAGTAGTTTTTTTTTTTTTAAGATGTACCACATGATTTTATTGATAGCTCTCAGGTTTTCAAAAATCGAAGAAAAATATTTCACATTGTTCATGACACAGAGCTTATTGCCCTCTGATTATTACAGATTTTCTCTGGAAAATTGGGAAAATAAGAATTAGATCCTTCAACAAGGTTTAATTGGAATATTTTTGTTGTCCGAGGCCTTACAATAAAATTAACTCACTCAACTCGGGGTGTTTTTAGGTAGGAGAAGGCATTTGAACTACAGAAACTCACCTGCAGTCATAAAATGATAAAATATTTTAATCAAATATGTTGCAGCGTGTAGTAATTAGAGTATGTTGTTCTCCTATATAAAAATTACTTTTCATAGCTTAAAATAAGAATGACTCTGATCAGACTTTTTCAATATAAACAACGCTGTGAACTAATGGGCTATTCGGGAAATTTTATTTCCAGCCACCTTTAGTAAAACAATGCCAAAAAATTCAGACAAAATTTCAAAATTTACTATACAAATGGAAAGCCAGTCGCATAAGTATTCCTTAAGCTAAGTCGTCTGGAAGAGCATATAAACTGCCGAAATCAAAATCATTTGGAGTGGGGGTAATTGTTAGGGCATGCGGCTGATAGCCGAGCTATGATAATTTGAAATCTAATAATATTGATAATAGAAATTTTATCCCTTACACAATCTTCAGCAAGGGCTTGAGCCTTGGGTAGATCGCCTAACTGGAAGTGACATCGAGCTATACTTTCCAAAAGATTGCGTCTCATGAATGGACTATTCGTGAAGTAATTTTCTAGAGCTTTATTGTATAAGATCACCGCAGTTTTGTAGTCTTTGGTCCAATAGCAGAAATTGGCTTGATTTTGGAGATTCTCGGCTGTTTCAGGTGCCTGATCATCGAAAAACCACTGCGGAAAAACTTTAAATTACATAGCTGCATTGTAAATCAGGTTACATACTTATATGCAAAAGAATTTTTTTTAAATACTCATTAATGGTATAGTAAGTTCATACCATATGTACCTTTATTGTACGATACACTTTCGAAATGAATCACGGTTCTGTGAGAAACTTACCCGGGTATGACACATTATTGGTGTAAAATTTACATTTTCTGGAACTAGTTTCCTCTCCTTTGTCTCAAAGTAATCGTCTTCGAATTGGACCCAGTTAGTGTCATCCATAACAAGATTACCAATGTGCGCTACATGTAACCTATATGAGACAACGCCAGTTTCACGAAGATAACTTCTAGTTATCACCCCCAATGCATAAAATAATTTAATACCAATGGTGAAGGATAGCGTTCTTATATATGGGTTATGAAATAATAAATTTACACTTGATTCCTTTCATCAGAGAAGTAATAAGAATCTTATTTCTGCTTACCCTATCGTTTTTTGAATCGTCGATGAGTCGATTTCAAAACAAACTATTTTCAAATCGTAAATCGACTCCTGGGTGAGAGGTCGACAGTAAGAGGTGCTGAGAGAGGGTTGAGGTGCAAGTAATGTATTTTTGAAACTGATTAGCAAAAATATGCAATATGTCACTAGTCTCAATAATGAGATGCACTGCAATATTTCAACCCATACAATGTTTGAAATTTATTAATTACAGTAGATTAGGTAGTGGTTTCGCTGTAAAACATAGAATTAATTTAAAACGAAGCGATCGGTACTATGCGTCCGAAAGAAAAGCTGATTCCTCTTCTCTTACCAAAGTGAAAACTAAAGATCAAATTTCAACGACTGTGAAAGAAGGTAAATAAAAGATTTTATTTGTGAAATCGCCGCCTGTAGATAAATCAGTGTACTTCTAATTATTTCTAGGCAATTTTTGCGGTGCCGGGCGATGTGCAATCTTACTGTTAGTTTGTTTTAATGTGTATAGAATGCTCAGAAATGCCTTAGAACGTTCATTAAAGCTAAATCTTATTTAACATGTCAATCAACTCTAAAAATAAATATGTCGTTATGGATTAACGCTTCTTAGGGCAGATTTATACTAATAATAAAACTAATACTACTAGAATAAAATTAAAATAAATCGTGGTATTTCTTCAGCTTACGGAATGTTTATTTTTTTAAATATGCAGTCATTAGCTATATAGATACATTCATTTAACAGTGTCATTTGTTCCAAGTATTTATTTTCATTAATATCCAACTAACCTCCCAAGTTTAAAAGCAACTTAAGTGTTTTCTGCTGCTGTTTCAGTAAAGGAAACTACAAAGACAGTCTCCTATTTAGGAGTGATTTTATTCGGTGTGGGTGTCACAGGATTTATTCTGTACACTGTTTTTAAGGAATTATTTTCAAGTAATAGTCCAAATAGTATATATACGGCAGCCCTGGAAAGATGCAGGAACAATCCTCGAGTGACAGATCTACTCGGAGAGCCCATAAAAGGGTTCGGCGAAGAGACCAGGAGAGGGAGAAGGCGACATGTTAGGTGTGTATATAGAACGTAATTTATCTCAATGTAATGCATAAGATACATTTTTCATCGTAAAATCTTTCTTCTCTGTGAATTATATATTGATTTATGCTTTTGAGCCACTACTTACTAATTTCATAATAGTTTTAGGTCTGAATCGTTATTTTTTCAGATATTAATGCATACATTTGTTTAAATTATCTGTGTGTATTTTTTACCAGAGAAAATGTTTATACTGCAGTCCCTATGGATATTGTGCGAGTCTCACATTCAGTCTCACACTATGACACAAGTGTCAGAGTAGGAAATGGAGAACTTGACCCAAGAGGGACTCATTTCGCTACCTCATTTCCCCATATTACGGTGGATAACTTGGGGGAAAATGTTGGTTGATTAACATGATAGTGGTCCCAAACATTGATTTATTTCTTTGATTAATCACTTAACACATTTTTGGGTTGATGTTACTGATACTGCAAATTGGTACATGAATCTGCCACAGTTATGAGGAATCCTGAACCTGACGATTCAAATTTTCTCCCCTCCCTATCTCTCTCTGAGGAACTCGCTAAAGTGAACATGAAGAAAGGAGGTGGGAAGGAAAAAAAGACGTAGGGTTTTGCTTGTGGGTAAGGGAAATAGTGAGATGAAAGAATGAAAGATTTTTTCCAAAAACATTGGGCAATAAGTGGAATTTAAAACTGGGAACATCTCTCCCACCCCACTTTCCCGCTCTAGGCTGCACCATGCTTAGTGCAAGATTCATGTATGGTTGTGACTGCAGGCATGAATACACTTGATTTCAGTGAAATGCTTCATGTCACTGTCCAATAATATCATGGAAAAGTTTATTTAAACATTGTTTAAGAAGAATGATCATCTCATTGGTGAGGCTACTAATTCAGCTGAAACACATAAAAAGGTGTTCATTGTTATTCAGATATTCACATGACAAATCAATTTCATCTATTTGCCAAATAATCAGCTAATTTATCATCCGTTTCGAATCATGAACACTAATGATCCTTGGCTGAAACATGAAACATTCATTTTGTGATAAAATTTAATTTTTAAGTTTAATTTTGATCAGGTAATTTTTAATTATCTCTGACTCAACTTGTTGAAAATTCTTGATCACTAAATTTGTAAACTATTTGTTTATCACACAAGTTAATCTTAGTTTTTCATTTCAATAATGGGTATTTTATGACAAATTGATGTCAAAAATTCTGGTAAACTTACATATTGGTTAAAGAAGTGGTAGAAGTATTCTACAACAAGGATTTCTACACCACATACGGAATATAAAATGTACTCAATGTATTTTTATAAAAGTTGAGTTTATTTATTAAATATTTTACATTTATTTGCGTTTGAAAATTTGTGATTTTTAGCCACATTCTGTATGAACGTGATGGAGTCCAATACCTCAGGATGAAGTTTTATGTGCAGGGAATAAGGAGACAGGGAACTGTCCATTTGGAAATGAAAAAGGTATATCATTGCATTGTTTTACTTTCTGCCTCTATTGTTATTCAATCCTTTGTGCTCTTGATATGAATTCCTAGAATTGAACAAGCCAGTTGATATCATTGCACCTGACATGCACTAATGTGCACTCTTAATTTTTTTTTGTTTTGGCTAGTTGCATAAGTTATTTTAATGCACGAAAAGGAAATTGGCCCAAGGAATTGATTTTATATTCATAGTGTGAAATGTGATGATTCATTTTTCATTAAGAAAATAGTTTAAAGTAAGATGTTCCGTTTTATTGTGAGTATATATAAAAAAATCTGTTGCTTGAAATATTTTCTTTTCCCACCTCCTGTATTTTAATTGTGCCATTATTTCATTTCATGTTCAATCATGAAGAATGAGTCTGGAAAATTTGTATATAGGTATTTGTTTGTCCAGTTAGATACATTTCCTAGAGACACAGTGATACTTGAAGACAACCGCAGTGATAAATCAGATATTGCAAGCCTTACCTGATTGTATTTTAATACTTGTAAATAACCTTATAAGGTAGGAAAATAAATGCTACATCAACTTGGAGTGTACAGCTTAAATAGTATCTGTTTTTCTACTTTGTAAGCTGACAATTTTATCAATAAAATGAGTCTTTTATACATATTTTGCTATGTGAGCTTTCCATATTCCATTAATTTCATGTAATATATGTGTGTGGTTCTGTTATTCAGTATGTTTGTAAATTTTCTTCAGAATAGCATTGTCTGAAAAAATCTTGAAAATAATTGGATATTTTTTTTTGACTTGTGTATTAATGAAATGATGTTTTTCATTTAGCATGTGAAGGGAATATGTGGGAGATCTTCAACATGAAAAGTCAATGGAACTTCGAAAATCCCAATTTGAATTACCTGAAATGAATTGAATTTCATATAAATAATTCAACATGCTTCAGTAGTGTGTTGATATGTAAGTTAAATATATTTCCTTATTTGAGATAGGTGATGACTTAAAGATTTTTGATAATTGCATAGCTTCATTAGATATAAAAGAGTTTGCGAAAACAATACTGGTTTTATATTGTGAAATTGAAATTAGCATTAAACGGGAAAGTGTGTTTGCTGTTCTCCATTGTTTCCTGACACAAAATTCAAGACAATCCTTGAAAACTGCTTTGTGAAATATTTTGCAAATTTACATTCAGTTTAATGTCCATCAACCCTCATTGTGATGGAGGCAAGCATATTTTCTTGCAAGTGCCTGTTTTGGCCTACCTTTTAGTTTGATTCCCACTTATTATAGTGTTTGTTACTATTCTTTTTTTTTGTCAAACAAAGTTATTTTTTAATAAATCCTATTTTCTGAGAAATGGCTTATCCTGAAAAATATGTCGTGAAATAATAAGAGCTTTTCCCCACAATTTCTTGAAAATATTTTTTAGATAAAATTGACATATTTTTGTATATCTTATCAGACAACATTAAGGGAGTTTATGCAGATCATGTCACCAGATTATGGAACCCATAGTAGTGTCTTAGCCAGGTTCTAAAATTGTTTTTGCTATATTCTTTAAGTAATTTCCAAGTTCCTTCACTGTTAACTCTTGAATATATTTTAAGTTTGAATTAATTCTCAATGCTTTAAATTTGATTTATCATTAAGGTATTTATTGATTTGTTTAAATAAAACTCAACCTTGAGGGAGTTTATTTGACAGCCTTTGCAAATCCTCTTTAGCAAATGAATGTTGAAATTTGTTGTCTCCGGCGTAAACTTATGGATAGATTGTAGAAGTGATTAAAATCGGAAAAGAAACACTTAATCATTCCGCATATATTTTGTTAAACACAACCACGGTTTCGACTTGAAAAGTCATCACCAGGTGTGGTACCTGATGATGACTTTGTAAGTCGAAACCGTGGTCCTGTTTAATACAAATTATATGTGGATTAATTATTTCTTTTCCGATAACTTAATGGAATTTGCATAACATATTGAAATGAAATTATTCACTTTGGAATTCCACACACTTTATTTAACTCTTGATCAGAAGGTAGACATACCAAATGTGCTTCTATGAGGACCACCTGATGATGACACTCAACGTCAAAACCCAGGTTAAATAGTGTTTTAAATAAAGTGTGTTGAATCACAAAGTGAATAATTTCATTTCAAAATGAATGTTGCCTAAGAGTCCACAAAATGCTATTATGATAACAATATTGTAGCTTATTACCTACTTTCGTGGAATTGCAAATTTCATATGTGCTTTACAATAATTTAAAGCAGTTGGTTTCCAAATTAGATGTGTATTGTGTCATTCTCGTACAAAATTTATGGATGTATGTACATTCACAAATTTCCATCATGGCTGCATACTTATCAGTTTATTCAAAATTATAGAATAATTTTCCCAGAAAAGGTATCAGAATCAAGGAATTATCTCTCGCATCAACTACGCCAAATGAATTGTCAATAAAAATTTTTATTCAGGGCATGGCCCCAGGTAGGTCTCAGTCAATATTAATAGACCTAAGAAGAGGCTATTTAACCCCAGATTAAACTCTTTGTTTAGGGAGAATTTCTTCTATGAGAGCTTTTTATAATGGGGAAAAAATAAGTTATGCCTCAGTGATAGAAAAATAGATTGATTCTGGTACCTCCCACCCAAAAATTTTGCGTAGCAAATTTTTATCAAATTTTTCAAGAAGAAATAATAATTTGAAATGATTTGACCCAGATAGTTTTGACTTATATTTATCCTTTGTAAAGTTCTGAAGTTAATGAGAGCCAATATTTTTCATGCCTTTCATCCTATTCAAGGAAAATACTAGGCATGTTTAATATAATGTTCTTAAACCATAACAGGATTATAACTCTTGCTATATTTAATGCCTGGATTCACCCCTGATGGTCTGAATACTTACAGTTTTTGCATCATTCATAGATTTTGAATAGAGTGGGGATATAACTATCGTAATTAGGAAGTCGGTGTCAAGTGATTGCTGTTGTGATTTAATTTTCATCTAGCTTTAGAAGTGAGGCTCATGGTGTCTTGTCACTTATTTAGGCTCAAAGAAGGCTTTGAGATGTATTTTATTCATGCAAACACTTTGGTAACAATTTTCCAATAAAATAAGGGAAAATGATTAATGTCATTGTAGCAATGGACGCTGATGTATTGTTAATATTTCAATTTTTCAAGCATAATCCAGCATTGTGGTGCCCAGTCAATGATCATAGAAATAATATATTAAAATATTGCCTTTATTGAGTCACTGGACACTTAAAAATATACAGTGTAACCTTGTCTTTACATTTGCCCACAAAGAAGATATTCACATGTTTTCAGAAATATTTCGTCTGACCCATGTTAGGCCATAGGTTAAATATTAACCATATTTGACATTTATATTTAATAAACACATTATACTATTGAATATTGTTTATGAGTACATTGTACTACTTTTAGAGAACTTTTCATTGACATCTTACATCCTTCCCTTTTCATTTAAACCAGGCAGAAACATCTGAGTGTCGATTCACATTCGAAGAATAGGAAAGGCTTAAATATCTTAGTACATTTTCTTAGGAAAATTTTTTGTAAGAGCAGGGTCCATTACGACTCCAGCACTTATGATACCATTTTTAAAAACCCAAGAACAGAGGGTTCGAGTAGCGTAAAGGAATGGCAACAGCAAGGTTGCATACTGTATCCAAGCCCATTGAAGTCCTTTGAATATGCTGGTGTGGAAAATTACTTGCTCCTCAGGGTAATTGATGGTGACAGTAAATATGAATGGATCTGATGGTGCACGCCCAAATGTCCACAAGGCACTGATCGGGGACACATGTGTTGACACTAAAAAAAGAGAGGTAAGAAAGTTTTGTGTAAATATCATTAAGTATCTTTTATAGAGGTTATAAATTTGAAGAAGTGTGTGTTGGTATTTAAGGAGTTCATTTTTTTGTGTTTTCCTGAAGCATACAGCAATGGCCCAAAGTGCTCCTATCTAATTGTTCTCCTACATCATCATTTAGAATGCACATAATGATTATTAATTTGCTGGAAAGCGAGACCTCCCCTTTCAGCGCATGATGGTGGGATGGGGGCAACCTGGAATCTAAGGGAGTTTAAAAACGTGGAAAATTTATGGTAGTTCTATTGAAAAGGTCACTTTAGTGCATCAGATATTGTTGGTTAAGAAAAATTGTATTACAATAGGATTTTTTTCAAAATTTGGCTCA
Source organism: Hetaerina titia (assembly GCA_037158775.1). NCBI lineage: Eukaryota > Metazoa > Arthropoda > Insecta > Odonata > Calopterygidae > Hetaerina > Hetaerina titia. Next base: position 47,995,662 of record CM073772.1, on the reverse strand, counting down.
TTTTATGTTTTCTTAGAAGGATCCTTTCTACATTACAAGTTGATTGTCAATGGTCGAAAATTGGATTTTTTGCTAATTGCCACCAGACAGTTTGCAGGAAATTTAAGTAGTCAAAACTCAAGGAATTTAGAAAACATACTAGATACTCTGGAGCATTAGGGTTAGCTTTAGCTTTTGGTACCATTATCGTTTTTCAATCAGATGTACAATATTGCCGAAATTTAAATTAATAAATTGGGATGATTTTGATTCACTTACTGTTTCTCATGGAATAGTCTCTCAGAATTGACGGAATATCAAAATTTTCCCTTTCAGTTTTGAAGATAGGTTTGTTATATCTTGTATCAACAGTATATGGTGTAATTGGTTCCTTAAGGACCAATCTCAAGTCACCAAAAATATCCAGTCTTGATCCACCCAGGCAGGATCCACCCTTTTCTATAAAAACCATTGTCTCCATGTGGAAATCGGTTAGTAACTGTAAAGTTAAAAAGGCCATTTTGTTAGAGGGAATTACCTTGAATACTATGGAACATTAAATTACGATGTTTTAACTAACCATAAAATGAAGGAAAGTTGAAGGATGACATGCCAAATTGATTTCAATAAACTAAATTTGGATTTATTTTTTGAAGCTGGTTTATGAAACTCAAAAGCAATTGGAATAATTTTAATTATAACAGTATATTCCTGTGATTATCTGTATTATATCATACTGATAATAGGTATTTATTTTAATATATTTGTTTTGCTTACCGACAGCTTGTAGTCAAATATAAGAAATAATTTCACATGATGTGCCATTTCATTCCCCAGAAGTGGTACTTCAATTTCCAAATTTAGATTATCATTTTTGCCATCTCTGTCAATATCCTCTTCACGCACCTGAAAGAAGTGACTAAAGTTAATGTGAATTCGTTACCGTCAAAAATAGATATTTATTAATTAGTTTAATACCTTGGTCATTGAACAGATGTTCCTGCCCGTGGAAAATAACTGCTGGTATAGCATAGTTCCACATACTGTAGGTAGTGCCAATTCGTTGGTTTCCACGATAAGCAGGAATTCATGTTTGAAATGCACGTTAGGTTTTTCCCTCCTTGCCTCAGTTTGACGAGAGAAACCTGTGAAAGATATATGTAAACAACGTTCAATGACGAATGTTTTCTAGCGATATGGTGATCCACATTTCCCCAATCAATAATACCGTTATATCCGTGAATTATGAAAAGGGGTGTAATAAATGCAAAAAGTAAGCAACACACGACAAATACAAACGCTGTTGAGAAACAAGAATTTTTGTATTTGCAAGCGACGCATTGAGAATGCAACTGATAAATAGCCATTTGAAATTGTTCCCATGGCAACGGTAGCGGCTCTAAAGCTTGTATAAATCAACACCAGAGGTCCTATGAGGCCCACAGCGCCAAAATTAGTGGTAACAAAATCCGTACAGGTGGCAACAGTGCTCCATTTTATGGAACGTTAGCAATTCAAATTTGGTTACGCATTGGATTTTATTTTTTGGTGACCAAGGTTTTATTAGAAAAAATAGTGATATCTGTACAAATGTAAAATGGAAGGTTGCAATTTTAGTTTTTTAAAATAGGTGGAGAAGGCTGGAGCGACAATTTACTGATGGTTGCATCTGCGTTGATTTGGCTGGATCATCGCGAGGGTATTTCAAAGTGGTTGACTCCGCGTAGATATTAAAAGAATAACTATGCAAATGCTGAAATAAAATGGTTAAAGTTGTTTTTATAAATTTTAACTTTTCAATTGGAACTATATTCATTCTTTTGGCTTTATTAAGTCTCATGGCATTTTTTACAACTGCAATTTCTTTGTTTTTTACATTTAAATGCATCAAAGTATTTTTGAGAATAACAATATATTTTTAAATTTGAATGACCTTCCACATTTCGTTTGCTGCAAATAAGGAAATTCCATAAATATTGTTTTTGAAAAATTACACTAACGAGTTAATGAATTCAGTATTAATGTGCGTTAGATTTAAAATATAATACACATAACGCAATTAAATATTTTCAATAAAGTAAATTTTTGGTAGCAGTAATGGAAAACAGTTTCGTCCCATGCTATTGTTCATGGATATTAATATCGAAAATCCATTAATTCATACATTCTTATGATCGATGACGATGACTACCCGACTAATATCTTAATGATGCAGATATACACGTTCTCACGGCGAAAAAAAATAATATTTGCTATGGTATAATATTTGTAATAATTTTGACGTGACTTATGACAGAATCAACCGGATTTAGTTTAAATGATATTAATTAATTCCTGGGGAAACAACGGAAATCGCATAATTTAAAAAATAGGCGCCTCAGAACTATTCCAAAATAAGTTTGAGAATGTTTAAAATTTACAGTAGGATCTAGATCCCTACCTGAGGTGCTTTGTGGAGGGTTTGGAGTGAATACGCTGTTCGTCGGATGGGACGTTAAGCCGCGGACCCCTTGTCGCATTTCGTTAAGAGTTGGTAGCTAATGCCGATGCTCGGTTTCTTTCCACCCTTCATCCTTTCCTGTCCATCCCTAATGGCTCAAATGATCGTAGCTGTCGGTCGCCTCCCCTAAATACTACTGCTACTACGAAGTACGCCTGAATGGTTGTTGCATTTCTTTATATCACGTATCATAAGAACATAAACTAAGGTGACTCAAGAAATGGAGCTGTAAGTGTCGTTTTCTGGTCAGGTATCCGGGACCCTTAACACCTCAAAGAAAGCATACGTTTCAATTAGAGATATATTAGCGTTATTTATTGAACAGGAATGGTTGATTGCTATTAAATTATGCAGTCGTGACGTAAAAACATCGCTAGAGTAAGAAGAGATTTAGCCGTCGTGCATAGATGAAGAAGGAAATTGGGTCTAAACTACGTACATATTTTAATAATTGGAAAACGGCATTTAAACTAATGGAAACTTATAATTGCGGTATGTATTTGAGCCCAGCTTTTCACAAGAATTAATATATTTTCGAGTTAGCGGGAGCAATAACTGGAGTTATGCGGTATTATTTCTTAGAAACCCTTCGTGGACATTAGGCTATGCAGCATTCATTCTTCAGGGACACACGAGGATACTACGAGTCCTCGTAGAGTATCATTCCTATTGTTTCATTTTCTGCTCTTTGTGTCCCATTTTTAAGGTCTATCCCCTTTCTTTTTTTAATTTTCAACGGCTCCACATCCTCCATTAGATATTTATTAAGTTTTTCCCGGTAATTCTTAATTCTTATTCCATAAAGACTTCAACATTTCACTTTCGTACTCTTGCAGTCCTTCTAATGCTAATAAATTTTAAATTGCATTTCGCAACAACTAAATTATGGTCCAAATCTGCACCCGCCCTCAGGAAGGGGTGAGAATTGATGGGCTTTGTTCCTAAATCTATGTCTAATCCTGACATAATTATAACTGGTACCTACATTTTTCTACGGCCATTTTCCCTGCATGTCTACACATGTAATGGTGTTTGATTAAGATGATTGTTATCATGAAACAAACACTTATTCCTTCTAGATGGCTGCATCTGCTATTACCTCTATCAATAAAATTTTATCACTCAACTTCTCAGCACTCAATTCACTTCCCCTGAGTTTCCACTTCAGTACTTTACTGGACTGACTCTCTTCATCCCTGCTATAAATCACTCTGCAACTTTTGCTCCAGTACACCCTGCTGTCTCTTCATCTCAACTCACTCAAACATAGCACATCTACGTATACAATTCCTTGCTCCATTTCTCTCTTCATATTTTCTAGTTTTCATGTCATTAAAAGTTTTTCTAACAGTTCTTGACTCTATCCCAACCGCTTCGGTTCTTCTGAGTCTTCTTTTCCACTGTTGGCCATTAGATTGTGCAAGAATTTCATATGATGATGACCACAGAGGCCTTATTTACTCCGCTACAGCTCGGCACAACCAGCCATACAGACCGAATCCCGTTGTTGCCAGGATTCATTATCCGTTTAGTACCGGCCGTGTCAATGAGGTAGGAAATATGTAAAAAATATTTCTATATGCATATATATTTGCGGGTCGCGGTGGTCTAGTGTGTAGAGCGTTGGACCGGAGGGTCCCGGGTTCGATTCCCGGGCAAGGCACTCTGGGCACCTGCAGCTCCACCCAAGCTAGTTGATTTTTCGGGTACCAGGTCTTCCTGGGAAACCATAACTGGCACAGGGAAAGGAACTGGCCCCCCTACCCTGATGTGTGAATATTCACACGCCGTTGGGCTTGGTACATGAGTGAGCTCTACCATCACCTACTAAACCGACCTTCGGGTTGATTACTGTGTTTATGGTTATGGTTAAAAATAATATAAATAAATAAATATATATATATATATATAAAGATAGGACCAGCCTTACCGTTATGCCAAGATGGTAGTAACTAATCGTGTCTCTTGTAAAATGCAGGTACTGGTTTTTTGCAAATGCCCCCTATTCGTGACATCCGGCCCTTCCTTATTTTCCTGGAGGTTGGCTTTAACTTGTGTTGACTGGTCTTAGTTGTGAGCCTCTAGATTTAACTACCGCGTTTCGCTTTTGATCTGCACTGCTTAGCTCTACGTTGTTTTAAATATACGTTGTTAGCTGACCCTTGGCATGAAGGTACGGCCACTCTCATTAATGCTTTCTACCTCCTATTTTATCGAATAAGTTTGTTTGATCAACACATTGATTATTATTTTTAACATTTTATTAATATCGTGCATTATGTTTTAAAGGTAAAGCAAAGCTTCTACAGTTAATTTGTATGATTTTTACACGTTACTAAGGGTTCTATTTTTATTTATAAAAACGTTTCATTGTGAATATCACCTGTGTTTTGGATGATTTCAGATAGCTTTTACCCAAAGCAAAGGTCCTGTTTAGGTGGATTATTCCAAGGTCTTGCCATTTGCCATTAGGCTTTGTGAAGTTCGCATTCCTACTCTGTAACAAATAGGAATTGACTGGCAAGTATTTTATGATACCTCATCAGTTACTAAAGTAAATCAAACGTCAACATGCCCTTCACATTGCGTTTTCCTGCCGCGTATCGTGAGATGCAAAAAGTTTCTAAGTTGACGAAAAATCATCCCGTAAATGCTCGTCCATGTTTTGATTGCAGAAAGGTTGACGTAGCACAAAGCACCATCAGTGGGAGTTGAACAGTAAGTGGTCGAAACTGGCGCCGCACCGTACTCCGCGATCGAATTATTTTGGACGTGGGCGCCATTAACGACACAAACTGGTCTTTACCACTTTACGGATGACATGGTACCAAAAGCCCACGAAACAGTGATTCATCGTTAAATAAAGAGGTTCGAATTTTATTCTTGGATTGTATTTAAACGATTTTTTAAAAATGTACAGAGGAACAAAACAGTGTTGTGCTTCGTTCGGTGCACTGAATTTCGATCAACAAAATACCCGATGGCCTCGGTAATCAACTGTGAAATGTGCCTAGTAGCTATTAAAAACTTTTTCCCTAATTATCTAAGTCGATATTCGCCTTTATAGATATTTATTTAATGATTTAGCGAAAATTGTTTACTATTTACCTTGATTGATCCGAGTTAATGTAATGAAATAAAAAATCAGATGTCTTTTTTTTTATCCCAATAAACTCTCTAAATTATCAATTTGTAGCCTGCTGTTTCCTTGTACTGTCTTTAATGGATATGCACAATTCTTATTTAAAAGTCGAAATCGTTATCTTCTTATTCTCCCTTAAACATATGAAGACATCTTCTTAGCATAGATTGAGAAGTGACAACTACGTATGACACTTAGATTGCTTTCTAGCGGAGAGAAAATCGAGATGGGGTCACTTGTGAAATTAACTTTTGTATAAATTATGAATCGACGAATATAATGGTTTTTGCAGACAGAAAATACCAGTGTATTAAACTCATCACTCATCATTTTTTCTCCCATATGATATTCAGACAAATTAAAACATACTCGGTGAAACTGAAAAATATGCATTGTCTTCCGTCTCCCTGGGGGTATGAATGAAACAAAGATGGTCGATTTGAAGAATGCATGCGGTAATTGTGTGTATCCCCTCTCTAACTGTCATATTAGTCAGTGCGATTTCATTCTTTGTAGTTTTCTGAGAGAGTAACTGTACCGCGAGGTACCTGCAGCCATAAAAGAGCACGACCTTATTGTGCATTTGCTACGCACTGTCGAACGATGTGAGCTCTAAGGTGGTCATAAACGCATGCGTGTACCATAGCAAACTCTGGAAGCAAAAGGGGAGCCTTATTGGACAGATGGTGTCGCAATAAAAAAATAGTGGCATAACTAACTTATTTTAAATGTAGTATGAGTCACATTTGGTCTTAATAGATTTCTTGCACTCCCTACTATGTGAATGTTTTCTCTTCTGAAATGTGTTTTTTTTTCTGACAGGCACGATTGATTTCCAGTCTCACCTGAGACTTTTATTATTTCATATTGTAAGCACTACAATCAAGACAACTGCATTTCAAGAGTCAATGCACTCGCGACCTATACATCAGTGCTTCGAACCTGGTTACTCGGACATTGAGAGAATTTTCCTCATCGTTTACTCTACATCCTCATTCGTCCTAGTTTCATCTTCTGAGACCGATTCATAGGACCAATACAACTTTTACGCCCTTTGATTAATCCTTCCTTTCATGCTTTCGTGATATAAACCAAGATTTTTTTTGCTTCTTGGCGAAATGCTCCAAAACAGTGGTATAAATGCATCTTCTAAAGAGTTCCTCTGAGATGGCTTGCTGATATACTCACTAAATTCTGTCAACTATTTTTTTAATAATAAAAACTAATAATCAGGTAAACATTGCGTAGAATGATAAGGGTTAAGAATGGCCGCGGAATCATTTCGTGCTACTTGCCATTAACATGAGTTACCCTGGAAGCTTGATGATTCTCCAACAGCTGGAATGCGGTTGATTAGTTATGAAACAGGCGTGAATGAAATAAAATCATAGAATCTCGGTTGAGTGTGAGCATATGATTTTTAAATAGCGAATGAATGGATTTCATGCAAGATTTTCTTCCTTTTATTTCGTCTTCCAGCAATTTGTAAAATGGAAGTATTATGAAATAGTTATTTTCAACATAAGTGAGACTCGGTTGTATAATGCACCAGTAAGCGTATTAATTGCGAAGCATTTTTTCCACATCCGACTTTTCCGCGTTTCCTTGGTTCGCTTCTAGCGTCAGAAGATGATATTCACTTCCAATTGCGACTCCATCTTGGTTATATTAGCTACTAATCGCATAAATGTGTTCATACCTTTAAAAAATGCGTCAAGGTACCTTTAAAGGAAATTCGACTCGGCTCGAAATTTCTTATACCATTATTTTATTCAAGTCCTTCGATAGGCCGTTTGCGATCAAAACCTCGCGAGATCTGTGTCTGGAGGATTGTTACCACCAACTCCAAGCGTGGCCCTGCTAATTAAAAGCTGTCTACGATGCTCTCCTACGTACTAAACCCATGAATACCTAAGAATACATAGAAATGTGGCCCGTCTCGGCCCTAACCTTCCTCCATTCTTCATACTAAGTGGAACAGAGTTTGTTATATTTGCACATTGCACATGATGATTGCAGTTATCCCGAAGCTATCTTTGACAGCTGATTATGGAGGTCATCTATTACTAAGCCCCAGCGGTATGTGAAATTCACACACCAGCAGGGTAGAGTGGGAGGGGGGCAGGTTACCAAATCTCGGGCCAGTCTGCGGTTTTCCGGAAAGATCTCGTGCCCAAAAAGTCACAGGACTTGGTTGAACTTGCGGTTACTCGGAGACGTCAACCAGAATGGTACCCGGACCCTCCGTTCAGTAGACAATTATTTTACCCTATACTGTACGTGATAAGCGATTTAAAAAAAATAGATTATGGATGCAAGTAAAAGAACGATCGCGTCCCTTAAAACCTGAGGGATAAGCCTCTCTCTCGCTCCTTCCTAATTACCTAGATGTTAAAAAGAGGCGCTGGAACTTCCTCTACTGTCCACTCCTCCCCTAACTACCCGATGCCATCCGCTCCTCGTTCTCCGGCGCCTCCTTTTCCCCACCACCTCTCTCAATCCTTCCCTTTATTCCATTCTCTCCCCCGACCTCCCACACCTCATTTCCTCCCCTATCTCATCCTGGTCGGCCCAAATCTTCCAGACCTTCCGCCAGGCCGACCCCGCGGGCCGACTAGAGCACAACAAACGTAAGCGCTTGTACTCACCCACCCCCGCGAGGCTTATCTGACTGAGAAACGCTCATCTCCGTCCCGTTTCAAGCCAAACCCCCCCCTCTCCTGCCCCACCCCAGCCCAAAGCCTAATGCCTACGAGATTACGCCCCTCCTTCTTGACCCAAACATCCTCACCCCTCGATTTCTCCCTCCCCTTAACCCTACCCTCTCAACCTCCGGTCCACGGGACGCTCTCCCCGCCCTACGCCCAAAACGCCCCTCTTCAATGTTACCCCCTCCACACAACTCCTCTTCCCCCCCACACTCCTACCCTCTCTCTGCTGTCCTTTGACCTTCGCCCGCTCCGATAGCCCCTTTCCTTCCGTTTACCACTCCTCAGATTTTGCCGAAGTCACGGACGAGCCACTAGTGAAAAAAAATACGTGCCATTCTGATGTGGGGCCGCAGGACTCTTTAAGGGTTCGCGTCTTGAATCGCGCGGTTAAATAGTAGGGGGCTGTTCACCGAATCATAAGTAAGGTTGTAAACAAAAAATCCCGAGACCATCTCGGGATTTTTTGTTTACATTGATTCACGACCATAGCTATGTTCCTTGTATATTTAAATAAGTAAGGTTGTTGAAAATCCTCCTCCTCCTGAACAACATCCAAATGCCCAGTTCATTTTATCCGTCTGCACATTTGTATTTCTCTTTCGTAAGCTAATTTAGGGATTGATTACTAAAGTTTTATTGTGTTTTGGATTCTATAACCTGATTGAAAATATTAGTCGGTCGCATTGGGGTGTCAAGGACTTCTTCGGACGGGGGAAAGTTTAACTTGAAATTTAAGTGGGAAATTGTGTTATTTTTTTAATTGTCTTGTGTGGGTCCTTTTATTTTAACAAATGTAAGTGCTGTGTTCAAAGTAGTATTTCCATGTTGAAAAGAGAATGTTTACATTGGTGGCAAAATGCTTTCCAATTGGATGGAAATTATAAGATTCGTGATAGGAATATTTGTATAACGTCTCCCCGAAATGATTAAGGAATATTTGTTGGACGTCTTTTCGAGACTATTCAAATCTAAAAGTAAACTGTTCATCGAAAAGAAAAATTTACTAAATATATTATTAAGTAATGTATTTTACAGCGTGGACAAGTAGTTCTCTCTTCTCTTCTGGTGCCTATGATTGGTGCATATGATGACTGAATATGATGTCTGCGCTTATTTGTATAGTGGTGTGTAACTCTCAGTGTGAACATTTGAAAATGTATATTTATTTAATCAAGGGAAATATTTATTCAGTTCAGAAGCCTTTAAATCATTTACTCAACTTTTTGACCCGCGGAATTTTGCATTTTATACGTGATACGTGTATTTTATGTACAAGGAATTTCCTCGTCATTCAGTGACGAATTTCCGAGGAAATTCCTTTTTGTTAATGATATAACTAAGGAATAATTATTAGCTTCATAGAGTTATGGAGTTTTCTATATCGTGGGGTGCTGATTTCCAGTCGTGCGGAGTTAAAAATATATCAAAGACAAATTATTATTAAAATTTCAAAAGCTATGGTTTGGTTACAAAGTTAGAAGTAAAATTACTGGCGTCTCTCTACCCATCGTTTAAAAAATACGGTAGAGGGAATCATCGCCAATTCCACGACATCTAATTAGTCCAAGCCAGCGATAATGTACTTCGTAAATGGTAGTAGTTTGCGAGACTGTGTTGCTAGTGGGTAGTGTGAGGTAAAAATTGATGTATAATATTTCAAACAAATCGAGAAATGAGAGTTAACCGAAAAATGAACACAAACGAAGCGAGTTTTGTAAAATTGGATATACCTAATGGCGTGCCCATTAAAAAAAACCGTGTTAGTTTTTTTCATTACTGAATCGATTAACTTAATTGTTCTGAATTTAAATAATATTTTCTTTCGTTGCACGATGGTTTTTCTTTTTGGTCGTTAATCACCACCAAACCCTCTTACGTCAATTGTGTTAGGGTTTCTCGAAGTTACTGGGGGATCGGGATAGACCGGTGGATAGCTTTCTGGTTTCCTTCCCAGAGGGCCCGTGTTTGAATCCTGGAGACGACAGATCTTTTTCAGTGGTACTCCCTTCTTGGTGGTACTCCCCTCAGTGGTTCCCTCCTTAAGGTGATTTGTGGATAGCAGTTAGAGTGAGTACACCTTACGTCGGATGGGACATTAAACTGCGGAACCCTTGGCACCTTTCGTTAATACTAGGTTAATATCGACGCCAGGTTTCTCTCCACACTTCCTCTTTTCCCATCCATCCCTAATGGCGCAAATGAACTCAGCTCTCAGTCGCCATCCCTAAATCTGCGTTCTACTATTTACTCGAAGTTACAGTTTACAGGCACCTTTAATTTCCACGCACGAAATCTAATGATGATCAAAAGTGGTGCAGCACTTGTCACTCTCCTACATTAAACAATATGCGAATTTGAAAGTTTCGTGTTGCATTTAAGACGAAGTTTAGCCTCTGTACCTGAGTCTCTGGTACCCGATAAATCACACAGCTTAAGCGAAATTGGGGACGTCCAGTATCACCGGGGATCAAACCTGAGCCCCACGGTCATTAATAACCGAATTAACTACCCAAAAGTTTACCCCCAACTTCCTATAGCATATGAAATGTATACGTTCAAGATAGGAATTTGTTCCAACTTTCCATGCGTTCCAAATCTCGCGTATCAAACCAACCCACGGGAGCCAAAATCGAAAATGGAAGGAAAGATTCATGTAGTGAACTGAATCTCTCCGACGTACGAACAAAATTCTTTCGGATTTTCTTTCAAATTTTACGCTAATCTTTTGCTTTTGAATTCGCTTAACGCTTCCCGAAATTCATTCTTGGCATTCGCCAAGATATCTTGTAATCATAAGTGATCTCAATTCTTTTGTCACTAGAGATGTAGATGATATATCCAAAATATTAGAGGAACTATGCTGGGCGTTACTCACAGAGCCAAGGTTAAATTACTGCGTAAATCTCTTGAACAGATTGAAAGGATGTCTCTTAAGCAGTGATGTTGAAAATGTATTATTACCCCCATCGTACTACGGTAGGCGAAATCATGTCAATAAAATTAGAGAGATTAAGTGTACATCTACATCTACATAATACCCCGCAAGCCGCCGCAAGGGCGTGTGGCGGGGGGTGTTAGGTCACCACCCAAAAAAGGAAAAAAGAAATACCGCATTACTGTAAACAGCAATACATTACTTAATGGCATGCGGGAAGGGTTTTGACACAACACACAGGAGGTTAGTGAAAGTGCATGCAATTGAGTTTAACTAATTGTTACCTAGACGCCGAGGGTGGCAACTGGCATTTTTGTTATCTCCGAGTGTGACCCTACAGTTGTTATCCCGTATTGTCCGTGGGAAGAAGGAGTCCTTGAGTCTGCTAGTCCTGGCATCTATTTCCCGAATTGTGTACCCATGATCCAAGCGACCAATGTATGTTGGAGCGCGAATAATTTTCGAGACCTCGGTGTTGAAACATGCGGATCTGAATTTATTTGGACAATCGATAGATTTAAGATGTCATTTTTTCCACGAACGGTAAGGGATCAGAATAACATGTCCGACCGCGGTATTCGGGTCAAAATTAGTCTGGTGTGTATTAATCCCCTGCCACACACCCTAGCGGTGGCTTGCAGGGTAATTCAATATCCGCTGCACTTTTTAGGTCTACTGATCCGATATTCTAATGCGTGTTTTTTTTAAATCGAAGGAGGGAAGTATGTCGAAGAACGAGTGAAATACTTATCTCTACAATTATATTCTATTTCCGTGGCGCGGAATGTGCGGAGTTTTCATTCATTCCTCGCATGACGCTAATCGGTTACGCTACTCAAACGTCGTGCGGTAGTAGTCTTCTTTCTCCGCGAGTCGACCGACCGACCGCCGCGGGGGAAACGTGGGCATCGAGCGGCGACGGGGCGGGATCGTATGAGTGACGCGGGGCATTTGCGACGATGGCAGAGGGGATCCCATTCCGATCGCCGAGGCCACCCGCGGCGAAGGGGGTCGGGGAGCGGGGGAGAGGGTTTCTGAGCCCCGGATCGAGCGCAGTATTACCCGCAGATGAGTCGGGTGGCGAGGGAGAAGGTTGGGTGACGTCGAAGAGGCGGGCGTACACTACGTCGCGTCGTCGCGGGACGTGTAACCCACGTCGAGAAGCCGGTCCGAAGCGTAGATTTCCCTTCCGCGATTACATTTTCGCTCGCGCCGCCGCCGCGGTCCGTCTGGCCTAGCCGTCACAATCGACCCCATTCTCCCTTGGATTTAAATCTCGGCGATACTCGTATTTGAGCGTCGCATCGCGTTGTAACCGGAGTATCGCGTGCGTGTTTTTATTCGACGTTTTCGAGTTGTGTAGCCAGAATCGAATTTCCTGACTCGTGTACGTAAGGGACGTGGGAGCGGTCGGTTGTTATTCAACATGTCAATTGTCACCCCTCCCTCCTCAACCGCCGTCACCTTGTGTTTAAAATCGATACTTAATATCGATGTAGAGGATATTCTCGATAATACCACTTTTTATCCTCATTATCAATTTATGTAAGTCGAGAGGCAATATATGGTATGAAATATATGAATGCAAATGGTGAATGTAGTCAGGTTATTGATACTAAGACCACTTGAATAAAAGAAAGGAAAACGTTCCGGCACTAGGCACGGTAAATACGGTTAAATTAAATAGCTTCGAAAAACTTTATGATAAGAGACACCTCTAGACCTCTCTAGTTTGAGAGGACCTAAAATGATTGAAGTATTTATCGATAAAGTATTTATTCGATACTTGATATGATGTAAGAATTTGCAGATGAAATACCCCAACGAGTGTGTCTGTAAAGCGATTGGATGCAAAGGAAATTCGTTTCTGCTTATTGTGATTTATGTACTAATAGGTGAGCAATAAGCTAGCATACTTCCTTAAAAAAGCCGTACAACCCAAATAATCGTTGCAATGTTTTTTTTATCGCGTTGTATCGTTCAGCTGGGCGGATCGGCATCACAGTTTAATATCACACAGCCCGTCTTAGATACGTAAAGTGGTGGTATGAAATGGCTTCGCGGTGATGAGTTCCGGAGGTGCGTGAATGTTGATTTTGGTCTATGTCTCTCTGTGCATTGTCAAATGACCCGGATTCACCCTCGATTTTTAGATCGGCCGAAGAAAAGTATATTTAAAAAATAAGTAAGAAATGGTTATTTCTCCTCGGTAAGGCCTAATTAGGATTCTGCATAATGCATTTAAGATTCATCGCAGAAACTTTCAATTAAGAAATTGAATGAAGCATTAAAAAGATGCTCTATCCGCATGAAAATATATTGTGAGAAGAAAGTTGGTTGATGTGGTTACTGAAGAAATTAGATTACGGTTCCTCCATGCACGGAACGAACCAGCGATATCTAGGATGTAAGAGAGATACAGGGTTCACTCGAGTTTACCCGTGCTTGTGGAAGCGATAGAGTTTCGGGGGGTCTAATCTATAGGAATATCGAAAGTTAATATTAGTCGAATAAAATAAAAGAAAAAGGCACCAGTACTGAAAAATTAATATACTCTTTCTTCCCAATGTACAATCCGTGATCAAAGCATAATTTTCCTTTCCATTCCCCTACGACCAACCTAAATATACTCGCAACAAAATTACTAACGCATCCTGACCCAACTACGCCTGCAACACGCCCTCGAGGTGGTTCGCAGGATACGTATGATATAGAGGTCGATATAGTATACGGATGCTCTAGAAGAGGATGGAGATGAGGGAAAGTGGATGCCAAGGGGATGGTCAGTTAGGGTTCAGGAAAGAGGTACGCGTGCCCTGGAGGAAGCAGTGTTGAGGTCGCTAATCTAGAGGACCATCAAGTCCAATCAGTATGTATTTTTTGTTTTTTAGATTTTGAGTAGACGTTTGAGTGAAATCATTAAACGCATTAGATGAGATAGGAGTAGAGTAAAGGGATAGGCGACTTATCTGTAACCAGTGCATGTCTCAGACTGGTCAGGTGTGTATGACGGATCGAGGTTCAGTATCGGAAGTGATAGGAAGGGTAGTAAGACAGTGATGTCCCTTATCATCCGTGATTTTCAACCAATATGTGGCGGAAATGGCGAAAGAAGCATGGGGGAAACTGGAGATAGGAATTTAAGTCGGTTGGAGATTTATAAAATCATTTAGGTTTGTGAATAATCAAGATTTAGTTACGATTTAGACGGTCAGCTAAGGGGTCAGTATCATTGCTGAGAGAATTGGAAAATCAGTTTGATGGGTAGGTGATGAAGATCAATGTTAAAAAACAAAGTTTATACAATTTTCTAAGAGGTGAATGGCTAAATTAAGGTTTAAAATTGGAGGCTAAAACCTATGGCAGGCATAAGAGTTTATAGGAGGGATAGGCAACTTAACTGCAACCGGTACATGTCTCGGACTGCTCGGGTGTGTGTGGAGGATGGAGATTTTACCTTACCATACAGTATATTTTGAAAGTATTTTGGACCTAGGTGATAATAGGTTGGTGAAATAATTAGTTGGGACATTAAAAAAGGAATTGCGTTAGGCAAGAACGTTTTAAAAAAAAATGAGAGAATTGATGACTGGTATATTGAGTAAGGATATTACGAAAATAATAGTGAAAACATCGATATGTGGCGTGGTTTTATAGGGTTGGAAACATGGTCGTCGAAGCAAAATGAAAGGCCTTGAGAAGCAAAATTAGAGGTCTTGAGACTAGGCGTGGGGAAGGAGGGGAGAGGTTAAAAAGGACTGAAAGGAAAACAAACGAAGAAGTAGGGTGCGGCAGCATAATTTGCTGAATACTATGCAAATCAGCAAGCTATGCTGCCGAACCTTAGGAGGTAAGGGTATTGTTGGGAGAAATTAAAAGGAGCCAGGAAAGGTGGAGGCAAAGAATTTTGATAGGTGATGGGAGGTTAAAAGCTGTCATAGATTATGAGAATACTTGGTAGTTGAGTTAGAAGCAGGAAAATAATAGGCATGTTGGACAGAATGAAGTTAGGGATGAAGTATGCGGAATTGAAGAGGAGCTTATTGTAGTATGGGGTCTCAGGGTATGCCTTGATCGATGCAACTAAGAAATATAGCGATTATCAGTCTGTAATCATCCAAAACATACGGAATAACGGAAGACTATCGATAATTTTTATAATAATGTTTGTATAGGTTCAGATCAAGGAAGATCGGAAAGTAACGCCAATTTTAGTGGCAGCAAAGGAACTCTTTGAGTGTTCGTAAAATGGCACCAAATGGTGCTTTCTTCGCTTTGTTGATGCTATCACTCTGGAAATGGCTTCATCTCCTCGTCTTGTCGGATCCCTCTGATTTCAGAAATATGCGTTGCTTCCTCGGAATGGTCTCAGCCTCCATTTTGGAAATCTCGAGGAGGCCGCACAAAGAGTCCGAAAAGACAATAAATACATTCGGGAATTCTTGGAATTCTTCGGAAGTTGTGTGCTTGAGAGGGAGAGAGAGAGAGATATTTCGTCTCAAAGGGAGGAAGTGAAAGATAGGGAACTGAATGTTTTTGGGAGAAATTGGAACATCATGGAGGGACAGAGATTCTTCAAGTTTCCCTGAAATCCATATTTTTAGAGCCTCTTTGTTCTAACCAACTGCTGTTGACGTGTATATACTTTCAGGAAATGAGAATTCGGAAGAGGACTCTGGGAATAATGAGTGCGTCTACTTTTGCGTCAACTTTCGCGAAGATGTATAGATTATAATAATCGTTAAGGCTTTCTGTCAAAAAGATCGATCGGTAAGTAAATTTTCTTTGAAATTACTATACTATATATCAGTCGACCTGGTTATCAAAATATCAGAATGGGTCCCCTGTTTTCACTTAAATTTGGCTTACTCAACAAATACGTATTCCAAATCACCATCCAAATGCTTCGCCAAATCAGCGGAAATGTTGAGTATGTGGAACCATTGGCTTACTATATTTCTGAGAGAACATTGAAAGAAAGCCGTATGTTTAATCGGTTTTCCTTTATGTAATCGGCGATGGGGAATACGCCGATATTTGTCACGGTCCACCTATTCTTATTTGCTTACGCCCACTGAATCGCAAAATTGGCCATGGCAATCAATACGGGTTGTCGAGAATTCAAGAATGCACTAGTAGGCCCTTGTCTGAATCAATGATGAAGCATTGTATACCGGGGTATTCCACGAATTGGTAGTAGTAGTAGTTTATAGGGGAGGCGACTGGCACCTGAGGTCATTTGCGCCATCAGGGATGGACAGGAAAGGATGAAGGGTGGAGAGAAACCCGGCGTCGGCATTAGCCTACTCTTAACGAAAGGCGCCAAGGGGTCCGCAGCTTAACGTCCCATCCGACGAACAACGTACTCACTCAAAGTACTCTCCACAAAGCACCTCAAGTAGAGGTTGGGATTTTTTTTAGGTAATCTACCGGTTAAGGTAAGTTTTGGATGGACGCAACTATCAAATAAACATTTTGTAACTCCAAACAAAAAAACCCCAATCCAGCAACCTAAATTACATCAGGTCCCTCTTCATCTCGGTGTACTTCTTTCCTCCCTTCATCCCGTCCAACATCCCTATCCTGTTCCTGCCCTTACCTCGCTTGCCCAATAATCTCCCCTCTATTACCTTCTTCAACATTCCACTAACGCTCAATACGCCTTTCATCCATTTTTCCTGCCTCCATAGGATTTCTCTCAACAAACCCCTCTCCTCACCCACCATCTCCTGTACTTCCTCATTTGTTTTCCTCTCGGTCCATTTCACTTTCTCCATTCTTCTCCACACCCACATTTCCAAAGCCTCCAATCTACGTCTATCCTCCTGCTTCAGTGACCACGTTTCCGCGCCGTACATAGAGCTCCATATCAGAGTTTTTACGAGTCTTGTCTTAACATCCCTACTAAATATCCCCTGAAAAATATTTGCTGCCGAGATTCGAACCCGGGGCCTCTGAGGTGGTAAGCCAGTACGTTAGCCACCGCACCATTCCGATCCCTACGAATTGGTTCCCTGAACCGAAATTGGACACAAAGACCCTCAAGCGGATGAGGAAAATGGATATATTTTTAGAAGTGTGGGACAAGAGCATGACGTTTTTCGAATTACTACGTACAATTTTGCGCTTCCGAAATTGATGAAATGTTTGCAGAATCTAATTATGTTATACGACTCGTCAACGAAGCTCTAAAACACAATCGATATCCTGGTTACCTTCGCTGCTCTGAGTTTGAGCGCTTCCAATGCCCTGTGCTCTCCCCTTCCTTATTAATGGAATTAAAAATAAGTCTTTTCTTCCTAAATAGATTTTCACTTCCTCTCTATTCCGCCTATGGTTAGCCGTGCATTTGTATCTTTCAGCAGGCCATTCCATATGCATGCCACCCCAAGCCAATTGGATTCTTCGTAGTATTTCACTCTCCTCTCCCTGTCCATTTAATCCCATGCCTTTTTCATCAGTATTTATAAAGTCGGATATTGGCTCGCTGCTTCTCCCATCCGTTCTCTTCACAGATTGCGTCTTTATTTCGTCACTGGGATTGGGTTGGGAGCACTGTTAATTTTGCCCCAAACAATAAAATATATTTTTAAAATTATTTTCACTATGTTTTATAATTCTCGTCGTCTAGTGTACCCGGTAAGGTCTTCCATGTAATTCTTTCCTCTCATTTTTCTTTAATTGTGGTTACTCTCAAGAAGTCGTTAAACGCTGTCGTTTATGGTGCCATTCTAATCATTAATTCCGAGATGTTATGAAATTTTTATGTATTTTATTGCCTCAGCTTAAAAATGTACTTATTTTATCAGAGACTTGAAAATGGACTAAATTCTAATGCGTTGGTTGTAATTGCGTTTGCTTCTTATTTCCTTTAGTTAGTCTAATTCCCTTTTCTTATTTTCAAGTATTTTACTCAGTAATCAATAATAATCAGGCATTCCTGCCATTCAAGGAAGGGAGAAATATTTCAATATTGTAGTACTAAACCTTGTTTTATTAATATTCGAAATTAGGAAGTCTTATAGAATAGAAAAAATGCATTAGTGGTTGTGTTTTTAATTATATATGTATTTTTGTTGTTAATTTTTTATTGCGCATGGAGTTTTCGTACGTTTTTGCTGTTGTTTTGAAACTTTATGTAAACGGAAATTAGACGCGCGTCTGTTGTCATTTTGATTTTGCCTCAGAGGTGAAAAGTTAACGACCTTTAAACTCTGGATTATTGATATTGCCAAAATATTTTCGCGTGCTTCTTTTATTTAGTTGATTTTTTCCCAAGGTTTTTTTTGAGAATTATTTTCTAGAAATTAAAATGTGATTGGATTCCGTAGTTCTAATTTTAATAAGTTTTCACACTCGGTCTCGGAGATTCCAGATGGTGAAGAATAAAGGACAAAGTAGGAGAAATCATAGCTCCATTCAGACTTCGAGATTGTTGCCGAAAAATAGCGGGTGGTCGTACATTTTGCGAGAAATACGCCGTCGCGGCCGCAATCCAAGTGACGGATGGTGTTGTATTTCTCTTCTTCATATTAGAGTTTGACCGACCGTGGACCGTGGAAAATAAAGGGAATTGGTAAATTTCCGTTCGCGTCATTCTGATGAGGTCTATCTATATACTATCATACTATACCATGAAATTATTCGAGGTCTAAGAACCTGACTTTAATACTTTACCGGACAACTGGGCGTATGAATTGTAATATGGGTGTCGTATAATACAATTCGCAACTTGTCTTTTGAAACTCCAATTAAAGCAGCGCAAACTGAGGAGCAACTACAACTGAAGAGTAATCTAGGGTAATGAAGCCATTGTACGTATAGTGTACAGGAATCGCAATTCAACACGGTATACGTATATGTACACACACAGACACGAATCCTGAAGGTTGCCAATTCCAGTCGCCAGCCATTTACTCAATAAAATTAATATCTTAATGATGATAGTATTCGTTATTAGGAGAGGCGAAAGACAACCAAGGACTTGCGCACCATTAGGAACGGCTCGATAATTTGGTCGAAATAAAATGTTCTGGGAATGGTGGAGATTGTGTCAAGAGTTTGCAATACGTGATGAGGCGGAAGAGTTGAAACCGGCTGAGGTATATGGTATTAAAAGTAGTGTGGAAAAAACAAAATGTTTTTGTTTTATCATTAGTCTTTTTCTTCTACCGCCAAATTGTCTTCATTTTTCAGCCGTGGTCCCGCTTCCTTTCCTACGATTAGACGTTCTTAGCTTTTCTACTTTGTTTTCCTTGGAACAGCTTAAATTCATCAACCATTATTCGAAGCACCATTTGATTCCATATGTCTTTTAAACTGATGCCAACGTCCTCCATATCTTTTTTGTTTTGTTTACTCTACCCATTTTCTTGTCTTACTTAATTTGACGACGTTGGTCTATCTACAATCAGTCATTCTTAAGATGTGCCCGTCTAATTTAGTGCGCTTCCCCATTGTTTCATTAGTTGGAGGAATAGTTTTTTGAGGCGGTTTAAGTTATAATGTTACAAACATATGCATGTATTTACCAAAACTGTCTCTTTATTTTGTGTTTCTAAGTTTTATATAAATTTTTAATATAAAACTTAGAAATCTTTTGTATGTATGCAAATTGCACCATCGCCACGCTTGTGACTGACTTTATCCTCACTTTTGTGAACATTTTTCGTGAATATTCGAGGTATGTTCAAAAAGTATCACGACTTTTGAATTTCTGCGGGTTACGTATATTTGATTTTTCATTTTTTTTGTGGAGTTATGTTGGTACTTATGTCTCTCACTTATGCTGTAAATTTCGACCAATTTGAATGTTCAGTCAATTGTTGACAGCTGTTTTGCTTGGACGTGTTTTGGCTTGTCTTCGATTTTTGCCTGTTCCAAAAAATGGACTTACACAGTACTAAACCCGCAGGCGTGTGAAATTCACACATCATGTTGGGGGGACGGGTTCCTTTCCCTGTGCCGGTTATGATTTCCCAGGAAGATCTGGAACCCGAAAAATCACACAGCTTGGGATGAGCTGAGGGCGCCCAAAGATTCTTGCCCGAGGATCGAAGCAGTGAATTACAATGATTTCGAGAGTTTCGATGACTCCATAATTTATAGATTCCGAGTTCTCTTTCGACAATGGATATCGACTTCTTTTCACTGGACAACTCTCATCGAAGCGCGATATTAAATTTCGATCGACGAACGAATTTACCACCCATCTGGATACGCGTACGGTAGCAGTGGAATCACGGCTCGGAGCGCTTTAGGCACGGCCCTTGAGACAAGGGCTTAACGGGGGAGGAGATTTCGGGAAGCTAAGGAGCGTAGATGCTCGCCACGCACACTTCCGAGCGCCCCCGAGTGTGGCCGCTCCTACCCACGCCTTGTTGCCCGTCGGCCGTCGACACGAGAGTGCAGGGCAGGGAAGACGGGAGGAGGGTGGAGACGAGGAAAGGAGAGAGAGGGAAGGGGATGGGAAGTGGCGAGAGGGAGCGAAGAGTGTTTATGCCCCTTTTCCTCGAGGAGCGAGGAGAAACGATTTATTTACGCATCCCGAACTCATCCTTCAACCTCGGGTCCCCCTTCCCACGAACCGAAGGACCATCCTCCCATCGCCTCCCTCACACTCCTCCTCGCCTGCCGGTTATATCTTCCCGTCTCCTTCTCGAAGCCCTTCCTACCCTCCCAACTCCCCCACTCCGCCTCTCCCTCCCACGCGTACTCCACCCCCAACTCCACCCGAATCCCATCACCACCCCCTCTCTCATTTCCCCGTAAATTGGTCCTTCAATGCATCCCGTCGATTCGACGTCTTCCATCCCTCACCCTCATCTTCCTCACGCATCCAGTCGCGTCGCTTGCTCTTGTTTTTTTTTCATTCTACGATCGAGGGGTTCTCGTGGTTTTCTTTGTCACAGTCGCCGTTTTATAATTTTTGGTTGTGGTCTACGGCTGTTGTACCCAACTTCGCGTTCCATCGGCCCGAGGCGAAAGTTCCTAGTTTTACAAAATATGACCGCCTTCGGATGACCCACCTGCTTACACAGGCTAGGCGCGTGTTTTAATTTTGGGGAACTTGTGGTCCAGGAATATGTTAAGGGACTTTGCACGCATCCTTCAGGCACAGTTGCCCTGGTTAGGGTTGTTACCAACCTTTTCCGTCTCTCTCGACCATCTTGGCATCGTCCAAAATCTCAGAATATCGGAGGAAATGAGATATTGAGAAGAGGAACGGAGGCGATGGAAATGATTCATCCTTCGTTGTTCTTGCAATCTTCGACAAATTAACCAATCATGATAGTGGCGGGAAAGATATTGGAAATGCAGTTATGATAAAAAGTCGGAATCACTGAAGTAAAAAAATATAATGTATCTTTCCACCGATATGTGGAATTCCAAGTTCCAAATTGGTGAGAAAATATATCGTGTTTTTTACTTCAGTGATATTGGATATCTACAAAGTTAAGCCTGAAAGCATCCAATATAAAAGTCAGAATATTCCAATCATGACGTTCAAATATATCAGTCGATAAAATAATGAAAGGATGAAATGTTTCTTTTTCAAAAAGTGTAAATTACGTATTTGGAACGGAAAAATTAATGAATAATGTTCCATAACGGCTCTAGTTGAAATGAGAGCAATCTTTCTCCAGAAATGTGCTTGAAAATGAGAGCTCGGATCAAGTTCTGGGCAGGCACGACCGTAGTGCAAAAGGTAAAGAGAGCACTGGTACAAGGCTGAGCATTCTGACGCGTCCCGCATGCGATTCCTAGGGAATGCTAACATTTTCAGCTGTACTTGTATTCCTATCCCCAATGGAGCCCGGTGTGTTGTGAACTGAATGGAGGTTCCGAGAGCAGGTGATTGAACTATGTGCCTGATGATGTAATTAGTATGCTCATACAGGAGGAAGGCTCAGGATGAAATGCATATAACGCATAAAGGGATCCAACGAAGAGAAAATATGCTTCGACTTGAAGAGATCAACCGATAAGAGATCTAAGAGTTGCGATGAACAAATCTGACGGATTGACGCGATGACGTAAAGGATGTCGTTTTGGTATCTCGTAAAGATTGCCTTCTCCATAATCCATTCCTTGCTATGCATGCATGCATCGCTCCAAAAAGATTCTAAGGGCTGAGAAAAAAATTTTTGTCCGACGGTAATTATCGAATGAGATGTACCGATCTCCCGCAAAATAAGTCGACATCAGCCACGATATATTCTCCGATGTTGGCTTCGTAATTAGCGCCTCATCCACCGTAATTTCTCATCTTCTCTTAGTACATCCATGCTTTACCTAATATTTTAAAATTAAACTGTTGTGATAGATGAAACATCTGTTGTAACTAGCCCTACCTGAAAAGTGGTCAACCAAGGGATTCATTCACGACCACAGCGGAATGAAGATTTCTTCGAAAATGTCGGAGTCCAATACTATGGTATTCATTCCAAGGAGGTCTGCATTCGAATGCTTGTGGCGTCCTTGAAATCTGTTGGAGTGTTATTCCTTGGGAACTATCTCAAACCCCTGTCTATCGAAAAGAAATTAATGGAATCAAGCTTAATTTTATGGCGTCGTTTCATATTACAGAGACGAATAATTAATTCTTAGTAATTTTCTGAAATTATTAAGAGTTTCTAACAAGTAAAAATAAATTCCTAGCATGTATTTATCACTTCTGATCGCGATATTACTACTACGGCTTTCTACTAATACTAATGTTTTGCCGGTCTCCCCAAAACAGGTAGTACCATAATAAAAATTGCGGAAAATTACTAAGAATTTGTTATTTATTTCAATAATTTTGAAATGGAAATAATCTATTTCCAATGTGACTACCTACATTATAATTTATTGTCTATCATTTGCCTTATTGCATTTTGGGATTGAATTGTCCATATTAGGTAGTGAATAAACCTCTGTGTTTTGCTAGTTGGCACCATTAAGATTCAGTATATCAAGGAGTTTCTTAATTTATATCCCGCTTATCCCCAATTTCTCCTCTTCGCTAAAGTTCTACTTCACCCGTCTTCTGGAGAGGTCTCCTGGGATTTCAAATTTCGCGACCTCCTTCCATAGTCAGGTTTGAACAGTCAGTCGGAAAAAATGTTCTAAATGAAAATTTTTCCCATCACCTGATTCTCTTGTTTTTCTTTCCTGGATAGAGTGTTAAAGGTTTATCTCTATGCCTAATGACGTTATAAGGTCACCAGCATAAGGTCACCAACATCGACACCAACTGCTTGCAAATGTAATTAATGAAAACGACTTAGAGCTGAAATTTTCCCAGATTTCATCCGAGAATGCTAGTTAGGTTTGGGAACGGCTTATAGAGTTAAATAATCAAAGACTTCACTATTGCTACCCCAATTATGCCGACTTCTTTTTGTTTTAATCTATTGAACCATCCTGTGTTTCTCCTTTTCCTCTTTTCGGTGAGCATGCGAACTTAACTGATGGCAAGCAGCGAAAGTGATAGTATTTCAGTTACTCGATCTAGGTTTTACGTAAGATTTGTGTCTAATAACATGACAGAATGGGACATTCCCGCAGATTCTGCATCCCCTTTTAAGAATAAGAACCTTTTTGCTGCCCTAGTAGTTCTTACGTTTTGCAGCATGATAATTCACACAATATGGCTGTTATATATTTTTATTATTGTCAATAAATCGAGAAAAAGGTGGCGCAACTACTTCGAAAACGCACTCGAACATGCCGCAATGGGTCTGGCACCACGCAGAAGTGTTACCTGAGACATGCCAATAAAAATTACTGCGCTGTTAAAATAAAACACTATTCTTGTTCCAAACTGATGTATAGCAATACATTATTTATGTAAGGAACCGGATATTTGGGAACTTGTAAACCCGGGGAAGGGTAGGGAACTCGTTAATGATGTGCATTTAAATTAGCAAACCCTTAATTTTAACGACTTAATGAGCTTCCCGCTGCCATTCCTTCGAGGGTTTAAAAATTGCTGTGATGAATAAAGGCGTAATAAATGTCAATCCCTGCGGTGATTTGGTGTCTATGCAGAAGAGGGAGGAATGAACAGTAGGCATAAAGCCGGGAGAGGCAGATGTTTCTCCGTAGTACCCTGTCACAATATTTGCCCATAACCCTTTGGTGGTCCGAGGAGGTCGGTAGCCATAAAGAACCCTCATTTTACGAAAAAATATTCCCGCTGTATTAGGAAGGGTCTGTTTCCTGGAATTTCCCTCGGGCAGCCTCCCTTGTGTTCCTTGAACCAAAGAAAGTAGGCCAATGGAAAAATAACCCACTAGAGGATTGCACCAGTGACACTAACTTTTATGAATTGTGAAAGGAGCAGAAGGCCATGCAAATTCTAGTGTTGTATACAATGAAGTACCACGCATGCTCTATGTATATCTTCTTGATTTTTCAGTGCATTAGCTCAGACATTGCACATTTAATTATGTTTGTTCGCTCAGATACTACGAATTTAGCTTCTAATGGTTTGGGCTTTGTCATTATGATAACTTTATTGTTGCATATATATATATATATATATATATCTTTCTTTTATTCTTTGATTGATTTATTATAAAACTTAATATTAAACACACTCTCATTTCTCTCAACTAGTGGCTAAAATTATACCAAAAACATTATCAACTTTAGGATATGGTTTTGAGAATTATTAAGTTGTAATGGCAAAAGTAAACATTATTAATAAACGGCGAGGGGTTTATTCACTTCGGTGTTTTACCTGAATTTATTCATGAATTTGAGAATTATTTGTATTTAAAAGAATTGTCTGTATTAGTTAGCTTGCCATTCGAAGTAAATCGAAATTTTGAGCAGGGCTTGAAAGAAAGAATCTTTCACCGCTTTTATTAACGAACAGGCCAAACTATTTACGAACTAATCTTAATGCGGCAATCCTGCACCCTTCCTTTCAACGATTTTACGTGCACCTATACTACAAGGAAACAAATTTAGAGAAAGAACAGGTATCTTTTATTTTATGTTTTTATATAAGGAAATAGTAACAAATTCAGAAGACAGACTCATCAATATACGAGAAGACTGCTCGTATTAGAAGTACTTTAATGGCGTCAGAAATGTTTTAAGAGCATAGATGTGAGAATGGTGTTAGATTATTAAAATATATTAACTAAAAATATTAACGAGCAATATTGCTAATGTATCTATTACCGTGAAATTTTGCAGACGCGTGCAGGATGCAAAAGACTAATGATCGTAAGGGAAATACCTACAACGAAACATACCGCTGGGTACTTTATTGGAAAGATAACTGAATATAAATTTCAATACATGTATAAATAACAGGTTAACATGTTTCGTGTTGACCAAACCAACCTTCATATTGATTATTGTAAATGAGCAATATAGAGTTCTTCTTGCCAGAGAAAAATAAAACTTCCAAATATAAACTTCCAAAAACTGTTGAAATTCATATTGCAAAATGAGGATGCTATAGAATTTCGAATTTTTGTTCACTGATGCACCCAGTAGGCAGGTAGCAATTCGTAATCATGCATTTTGTTCAACATGTCTTCTATATTTCACATTCAACACTATTAGCAAGAAGGATGGGGTAGTTGGACTAGCATTTTTCAGACACATTAGGGGATAATAACTCCTTTTCCCCTAACCTTGATCTGAGTATGCCAAGTTATTTGTGCATAGAATGTTTTAAGGGAAGGCGATATTCCTGTCTTGAGCTACATTCTAATTCAGTCCGATTTCTATTGCAGTTGGGTCTTGTCATCTGCGATTGTCATCCACAATAGTTTTCAAAAACTTTCAACTTCTGGGACTGGCAAGATTAATTGTTTCAGCTGTTAAATTTAAAATTCTATGAATAGAGTCGTCAAATTACACTTTATTCATAGTCTTTTTATTCATAGTCCCGTAACTTTTTTACCCCTCTTTTTTTATTTTACAAAAATTCTCATATCCGTTACTCCGTACGTGAAAATGAAAAAAAAATCCAGGTGATCACAGTGTGTGGCCATAGTTCTTACTACATTTAAAAGTTTTCTTGAATGGTTGCTCGATCTCACAGCGCGGCATCTTCAAACCGTTTACGGTTCAACGCCACGGCTTCTAAAAATATTTCCTTCTGCTATCGACGTACACATTTTTCCAGGGAAAAGAAATGAACCCAATAAATGTCAAGCATCGTGGTGGAATGGGCCAGATAAATGAAGTGTTGATAAGAAATGGGTGAAAGTTGAAAACAGACTGCCGTATTAGTCGTCTGCGCCCTACGAAGGAGAATGAGATTCGGATAATTGAGTTCTCAAAGGCAGAGCTCTAAGGCGATCCTACCGATGAAATATTTGTTTAAGATACCTATGAAAAGGGCATTATTCGGTATTCATCGTTATACCTGGGGTTTAATTATCGAAATTGAGCCCTCAAGGCCTCTAAAAACGTTTGACAATGTTGCAATATTTTTCTAACCTTCCAGCCCCGGTGGCAGAAATGTCCTATCTTGACATCACGGAGGTCAAGGGTTAGATCCCCACCTGTGTGGTAATGGTCTTTATAATGGATGTTTTCAATGTCTTTAATGCTATAGTTAAATGTTAATGTTATAGTATTGTTAAAAATCGGCCGCAAATGTCAAAACATAAAGCTGTTTTCGGATTAGTAGTAATTTGAAATAATTGCTTACTGTCAAATGTGATTAGTGTTGATTATGATTTGTTACTATTAGAATATTTGTACCAGTATGCGAGTACACTACGACTCGTGATTGGTAATCCTTCAGACTTAACTTTGTGCATTAATTACCTCATGTAATAATAGGAACTTTGTCCATCCTGACCGGTCTACATGTCACTATCAAGGGTGAAAAATGATAAATTTGTTTTTATGAGACCTTGATAATGGCGCTTAGATGTTGAAGCGGCCGTCAGGATCAATGAAGTGTGTGGTACATTTCAAAGTTCGTACGACACTTTAATTGAAATAAAATACGTTTTACTTTTGAGCGACTTATGTTAAATTAGGGAAAGAGATGCACATTTACAGTAGCTATCTACCTAACACATATCGTAGAAAACCAAATGTATGTTTTAGATTGATAGTTAATAACGGAAAATTAAATTTAGACATCCACATGAGCTTCTATTGTCATCGAAGAGAACCATATGTGATCGATACCATCACAGGAACGTGTGATTGCCTTTAATTAAATTTAGACATCCACATGAGCTTCTATTGTCATCGAAGAGAACCATATGTGATCGATACCATCACAGGAACGTGTGATTGCCTTTGATATCAGGTAAAATATATATATATATATATATATATATATTCACATTGTAATAGAGATAAGGAAAATGGTAAAGGAACACATATAAAGAACGAACACAAGAGAGGTGGGGATGGCGGATGTGAGCAGATCACGAATGTAAAAATATTTTCCTCGACCGGGACTTGAACACCGGATCTCTCCACTTGCCGGGCGGATGCTCTAAACCACCTGAGCTATCGAGGAACGATACTTTTACACTGAAATCTGCGATCTTATAAAGCGCCAAAGTGCTCCGAATCATAACCCAGAAGATGGCGTTAGGGAGCTGTTACACCCACCAAAGGAGAAATTGACAAACACAAGAGGAGAATGGACAGTAGGTTAGCAAGCATACAACATCATAAAGGATAGGAACGGTGCGTTTCATGGCACGCATAGCCAGAAGAAGAGACGAGCCACATTGGCCAAATACACATGATGTTGTATGCTTGCTAACCTACTGTCCATTCTCCTCTTGTGTTTGTCAATTTCTCCTTTGGTGGGTGTAACAGCTCCCTAACGCCATCTTCTGGGTTATGATTCGGAGCACTTTGGCGCTTTATAAGATCGCAGATTTCAGTGTAAAAGTATCGTTCCTCGATAGCTCAGGTGGTTTAGAGCATCCGCCCGGCAAGTGGAGAGATCCGGTGTTCAAGTCCCGGTCGAGGAAAATATTTTTACATTCGTGATCTGCTCACATCCGCCATCCCCACCTCTCTTGTGTTCGTTCTTTATATGTGTTCCTTTACCATTTTCCTTATCTCTATTACAATGTGAATGAATATTTATATTCGCCATATGGCGGTATTTCGTGTTTGAATGTGTATTTGGCCAATGTGGCTCGTCTCTTCTTCTGGCTATGCGTGCCATGAAACGCACCGTTCCTATCCTTTATGATGTTGTATGCTTGCTAACCTACTGTCCATTCTCCTCTTGTGTTTGTCAATTTCTCCTTTGGTGGGTGTAACAGCTCCCTAACGCCATCTTCTGGGTTATGATTCGGAGCACTTTGGCGCTTTATAAGATCGCAGATTTCAGTGTAAAAGTATCGTTCCTCGATAGCTCAGGTGGTTTAGAGCATCCGCCCGGCAAGTGGAGAGATCCGGTGTTCAAGTCCCGGTCGAGGAAAATATTTTTACATTCGTGATCTGCTCACATCCGCCATCCCCACCTCTCTTGTGTTCGTTCTTTATATGTGTTCCTTTACCATTTTCCTTATCTCTATTACAATGTGAATGAATATTTATATTCGCCATATGGCGGTATTTCGTGTTTGAATATATATATATATATATATATATATATATATATATATATATATATATATATATATATATATATATATATATAAACCGTAAACACAGTAATCAACCCGAAGGTCGGTTTAGTAGGTGATGGTAGAGCTCACCCATGTACCAAGCCCGACATCGTGTGAACATTCACACATCAGGGTAGGGGGGCCAGTTCCTTTCCCTGTGCCGGTTATGGTTTCCCAAGAAGATCTGGTACCCGAAAAATCAACTAGCTTGGGTGGAGCTGCAGGTGCCCAAAATGCCTTTCCCGGGAATCGAACCCGGGACCTTTCGGTCAGTAGTCCAACGCTCTACCCACTAGACCACCGCGAATATATATATATATATATCTTTATAGATTATATAACATGGTAGATATGAACGGTAGAGTATTTTTTTTCCTAAAGCCTTATCAAATGGTTCTGAAATTTGATCAACTATCAAATCTACTTGTAGGCTGATTAACGGACTTTAGTATTTAATATAAACCATTAACACAGCAATCAACCGAAAGGTCGGTTTGGTAGGTGAAGGTAGAGTTCACGCAGTACTAAGCTCAATGGCATGTGAAATTCACACATCAGGGTAGGAGGGCCTGATCCTTTACCTGTACCGATTAGAGTTTCCCGGGAAGATCTGGTACCCGAAAAATCACATAGCTTGGGTGGAGCTGCAGGTGCCCAGAGAGGCTTTCCCGAGAATCGAACCCGATGTGTGGTACAACGCTCTACCCCTGGACTACCACGACCCTTACGAGTAAATGTCAATATGAGTTTAAAAGATGCATTAAATGTAAACACGAGAGAGTAAACAAATAATAAAAAACAGTGGGCTTACCTGTGTTTATGTTCTAAAAGAAAATTAGCAAGTTTTCAATGTTTTGAAGGAGCAAGGAAAATGATTAACTCGAAAAATTCAATAAATAAGATTTGTAAGTGTAGAAAATTCAGGGAAGTGAGATCAAAATTTTAAAGAATATTTTTTTAGCATCGAAATATCCAAGATATTATTCATAGAACGTTTATGAAATATGTAATCATTTGTGATGGAAAAACCACGCGAACTTAATAGGCAAAAAATATCATAGAAATATAGGGCTTGGGTAAATTGCATTTAACATTTCTGAGACGTCTCCGGTTAAAAGCCTAGAAGAACCTATAAATCCCTACATCTAAGATTTACCGTGTGATATAATTTGTGCGCACTTATTTTAGGTGCGAACTCATGGTCAAATTCAAGAGGGGTAGTGACATTAATCGAAGCGGATCGCACGCGTTTTATTAGGGAAACGATAATAAACCTTCGCACCGCTAGGCGCTACAGTAAGAGTAGCGCCCCGGGAGGGGGGGGGGAATAATTTCCCTTTTCGGAAGGGGGGTTGCTCCTTTCATGCGTTAATGAGTTAACTTGGGATATACGTTTCGCAAAGGGGAATAAAAAAAAGAAAGCCCCTTTCGAGGATCGCTTTAGACTGTCAGTCCTTTCATCCAAAAATCAGAATAGTTGATCAGTTGGGGGGTGGAGTGGGGTGGGAGGGGGCGTAAACGAATACTCCGGGAACAATCGCAGCCTCTGTTTCGGAACACTAGCGGCCGCGAAAGACTAACGAGCCCTCTCTCCCCCATCTCCCTCTTCCCTTCCCGATCCCTCCCCGCTTACTCACCCCCTTCCCTTCTCCTCCCCATTCCAACTCATCATTAACATCCCCATCCTTCCCCCCAACGCCCACACGCCATGTTGGTTACGGACGCCCCGCACGTGTTCCCGTGCCTCTCCTCACCTTATGCCATTGGTTTGGGCCCTCCTCCCCGGAAACTGACGTATATTCATGTTACAATTTTTCCTCGCCTTTCCCCGAAACTCATGGGGTGACCAGAGAACGTCTCATAGATCCCACTAGGCTATTTATTGTAAAGCTGGCGGCGTTGACAATTACCATTCCACGGCCATTGAATCTTGCAATATGGATGCAAGCGGAGTATAATCGGAATTCATGACCCAAGGAAGAAGAGACAAGGAAGCGATATGTTAAATGTTATATATCAAGTGCATTTTTCTAAGGATGTTTGACTTGGACGGAAGGAACAGTAGAGAGAAGAAGATTAGAGGCGATGGATATGTGGTGCTCGCGGAGAATCCTGGAAATAAAATCGGTAGACCGATTAGCAAATGAAGCTTTTTGAAGGGTGGGGAAAGAGAGTAGTCTATGGAGGACACTTACATGAAGGAAAGATTAATTTATTGGGCATATCCTGAAGAACGATAGTTTATTGAAGATCATAACTGAAGTAAACATGGAGGGGAAGAATTACAGAGGATACCTAGGATGAATTACGAGAAGTGGGTGATAGAAAAAGCGCAAGGAAGGAATGACGAAAATGGCGGGAAACAATAGTTTGGTGAGCTGCTACGAACAAATCCTCATATGAAAATTTATGATGAGGATAAAGCAGGCTTGCGCCAGGGTTCCGCACCAGGTTTCCCTTAGTGCGTTCATAATTCTCTAAATTGGGGAAAATCTGAGCGAATTTGTGAAGCCACAGACCCCTTTCGGCGGGGCACACGATCACAGTGTTAATTCGCGGCGCTTGCTGAACTTCGGGGTAAATATATCTATGTTTCAATTGATTAGTTGATCAAAAACTTTGGCTTATACGTCCAACTTAAAACCTTGCAAGTTTTCATTACAGAAATTAGACTTTCGGGGACAGAAATGAGGGATTGAAATTTATCTCTTCAGTTGGATGTTGTCAAGTTTTTCACATGGGCCTTAAAATGTGCATTGATAACCTTAATTATTGTCACTAATGGGTTGAAAAGTATTTTGTTTCAATGTGTGGTGATACAATTTATTTCAAACAATCAGAATTTCGATATACATATTGATTAAGATCAGTGTTTTTCAATCATTTTATTACCGTGGATTTCCCAAACTTGGTAGTTTTTCTCTTGCGGCACTAGAGTATAATCACGGTCATTTACCCTAGTTTGGTTTGATAGATGAGGATAGAGCTCACCTATATAGTACTACGACGTTTGAAATTCACACTTCAGTGTAAGGGGACGTTTCCTTTACCTGAGCCGCCAGTGGTTTCTTAGGGAGACCTGTTACCTGAAAAATTGCACAACGTGAGTGAAGCTGAAGGTGCCAATAGGTCTTAACCCAGGTCCTCCGCTTAGTAACCCAGCGCTCTATCCACTGGTATACCATGTCCTCTTGTTTAATGCAACTGTAAATAATTTACAACACCGATATTCTAGTATATTTCGAAAACTGAAATATATTTATTACAAATGTATTAAATTCATGATAATCTTAGATGTATTACTATTACAAATATTAATATTAGGTTAGAGAAGCGTTGTGGCCCTATTCATAATTCGCGGATCTCCTTAAGTGTCTTTCCGGCACCCTAGTGTGCACTGACACTCCGGTTGGAAACCGCTCATAGAAATTGAGGTCTCATTTTGTCATGAGCCCATCCATTCAGTGGGATAACTTTTTTGACCAGTATTTATCCATGCCATGCAAATGTCTTGCTGTTGTACGCGGGTTGTATTAACGGCTCTATATTCGTCATTCTGCACTTCTGCTTTTGAGATTCATAGGGACTTAGTCACGGGCCAAAGCGTTAATGAATCTTTAAATCGCATGACCCCTAAGATAAATGTCCTAACAAAATTGCGATGTTGTGTGATTTCATGGGAGAGGTCCTGTTAATTCGTATTCTTCAAATTGGTGGAATGCTTGATACTACAAGATTGTCATACGTATATTAAAAATACTGACACATTTAATGAAAAAACCTTAGAGTTTATCTTGTTTTCTCCCAACTGCTTTAACAATACGATAAAATTCACCACATAGTGTTTATGTGAAAAACGAAGCACAGCTTCCTGAAAGCCATTTTTCATCGCGATCAGCAGGTTAAAACGCCATTTACTGCAGTCCCATCGGGACTGTAAGATTTTTTTCCCAATCGAGCATATGATGAATATCGTGATGAATTCCAATTACATTTTATTCGCAATTGAATTATGAATTAATGTTGACCACTATAGTGGACCTGAATTACTTTTCATCAATTTTGGGTGCCCATCCAAAACCTACCTCAACCGATAAATAACCGATAATAATAATAATAACAATTGATGATATTAGTGCCTTTCATGGTAATATTTTTAGTTATCAAACTGTAAGACGGGGAGAAAACCCACATCTTCAGTCTGACAGTCGGTTTGACTGGTAGGCTTGTGCAAATCAGCTTGTACGACTAAAACAATCATGCTTAATTCACACATTCAGGATACTGGCTCCACGGCCCTCATTATGCCACCAATGATATCCCAGAAATATTTGGCACCAAGAAAAATCACACTTGGGGCTTATCTACGTTTTTCTCGAGGCATTTATGAACTTTGGTCTTTAGACCTGAATCCTCTAATCATAGGCAAAATGCGATTCCCACTAGGCCATCCTTGTCGTTTGACAATTATTAAAATTGTAGCTTGACAGAAACGATGACTTAGGACTCAAACCACGTAAAAAAGATGAAGAGTCGATTATTATTTGTGTAACATTATTGAAGTTTCTTGTGAGTTTTCTTTAAGGCATTAATTTATTTAGTCTTCTTCTTCCTTCCCTAGTCTAATTTGCAAACCCGGTCGAGTGTGTCAAAATTTGCGAAAGAGTACATCCTTTTTCATTCGATTTGTATGTCCTTCACTCACATGAAATTATCAAGTTTCATCCTATTTTTCTAAATTATTCTTAGCAATTTTCGTCTTTTTTATTATAGCTTCCTATAAACTCAGTAGGGATATAAAAGTAGACTTTATTTGACTGATTCACCGCACAAAGGGAACAGCGTGAGGTACTATCGCACCTATTCGTTATGAAAGAAAGTGCTTCATACAATTCGGCAGATTTATTTTTAAAAAAATGACCGTTTTCATGAATCGAATGACTAAAATATGCTTAGAGCATATTTTTACTTACATAAAAATTGTTACGCTGTCAAAATCAGAAAAACTCTCGTTGCCATTTGTTGAAGCACTTTGAGAAGTCTGCTTCCTGGCTAACCCCAAGTTCGGTGGCTGACATTCCGTATCGGAAATAGGCGTTATGTCGTGATTGATGATTCACTTCTGGGGTTATTTATAGTGTGAATAGACTTCAGCTGTCAGCAATCTTGAAAAGCAGAGACTGCTTCGATTAAGTAAGCGAAACGAGCGCATAAAGCAAGAGTTGCTGTCATTTTAGCACTTGGCGTTTGTATGAAAGAGAGAACGAGGGCCTAAGAGTTTAGAAATTGCATCTTAATTAGTGCCTTATTGTTTAAAAAAAGAATATATATATAAGGAATACGGACATTAACGGGTATAAATAGTCATTGACTTATAAAGTAAGTGCCTTTGAAGACTCTTCCCTAGGTGACTTTGCGCGCGAATGTGCAGCCTACCCACGTTGATGCGTAATGGAAATAATGCTCGTAAATTCTGAGTGTACACATTAGTTTTCATTTACACTAAAAAACGAACTAAATTTCTGTAAATATCCGGAATAATGGGAATTCATGTATTTATTCAAAATTCAATGCCTTTTTATTCGACTTCCGAATTGGGAAAAAATTCATAGTTTTTGACTGAGACATGCCGGGTCCCAATTAGTTGATTTGATGGCCAAATATGTATCATTTTGAAGCAGCAGTTATTATAATGTTCCTGAAGTATTTGAACGAAATTTTCTCCTGAGAAACATTGTACTTTTCGAAAAAGTGGTTATATATTAGTTTTAAGATGAGAATTACTGCATCACATACATGCTTTCCTGCCCTTAGTCCAATTTACCCCGTGGATTGATACCCAAAGTAGATTATGTCACATCACCCATGAAATTTCGTCGTCAGTTTTTGAAATAAAATGATTTATACGGTCCTGGAGAAATGATTGTAGCTCCTTCTCTTCGTTTCCTTTATTCTAGTTTTGACGTGTAGATCGTTTTTTTTCATTGATATGATTTAATTTACGATACAATGCAAAATAAATAAGGCTGGTAACAATATTCGGGCTTCAGATTTTAAGTTATTCATATCTTCATATTGTGAATTGTAGAACCCGATAAGTCATTGTATTTACTTCCCTCTTAACGAATCACTCTGATTTCCGGATATTCTTTTTTTATACTTCCTCCTTGTATAAATCGCAACAGGTACAGATCTGCGAATGAGTTTCTAAGGTTTGCTTCCCTACACTGCATTTTATACTCGTGGTGTGTTCGGTCTACACCACCTTTATTTATTTATTCGTCTTGGTCCGAAACTTTACATCGGACAAAAATGCCAGCACAACAGTAACAGCAATACAAACACCCAAGCCCTAGGTGGAAAAAATCCCACCCTGGCTCTACCCTGGCGGGAATAGATCCCGCGACCCTAGGACTGGCAGATGAGGACGTTACCCACCGCCACCGGGAGCGCCGCACCTTCTTCTGAATGAGTGAAAGTATAATGAATTGAAAGAGGAAGTTCTTAGAGCAGTCATTGTGTAGGTAGTTGCACAAAGTGGCATAAATATTTCATATTTCTGGTTATTTATGGCACCAGGATCCTCTGCTTACCAATAGATGCGTAACCACTGTTCATTCTCAAGTTGCTTCTTCTCCTTCCTTATTTCTGTGTCTTCTCTAATGATCCCTCGCCCCCACTCGCACCTTTTCACTAATTGCGCAGCAGTTTCAAGACTTCTCCTGCTGCGTGACCTTCCAAGACCAGCTGTCCTTTTCATTTTTGCCAAAAGGCTTATCATGTTCTTTTGTCTTTATTTTGATGGATTTTTCAATTTCTCTTGTATATACTTCTATCGATGCTTGATATACAACTTGATGAATGCTCCTTATACAACTGCTTTCGTCATATTTTCAAATTTCAATCTTTTCTTTTGTCGATAGATTCAAAACCCGTTTTGATTGCAATTCTTTTGAAATATAGAAGATACATACGTGTATTTGTCCTTTTCTTTCACACTACCTTTGCCTTTATGCTCGTCGGCTTCTTTCCCGCAAATTTATTCTCATGTTGATTTTCTACTGCACTCGTTGGTTCACCACCCAATGTAGTTTGATAGTTTTAAACTTCTAGGTGATTTTTCGCTTCGCGGTCATACTCGCACATTATTTCTGCAAGACTTCTTTGTAAGTTCTCCTTTTACAATTGGGCGTCTCATTATTTCCCACAAGTAAGCAATTTAAATCAAGTGCCATTCAGAGGTTTTTAGAGGAACCTATCTTCGAGTCTTTCATTCCGTTATTCATATCATAATATACCGTATAAAATTAAATGAGCAAGAAAAGGTGTAGAAAGTTTTGTTATTGTGAAAGGGAAAAAAACTTTGTTGAATATGGAATGAAAAAGTTAGAATTAGGTATTATTTGTCTTGAAAAATGAAAGAATTTTGTAATTAAATCTTTTTAAAATGTAGGATGCTATGTGTAGTGCACTGTATGTGACTTTGAAATTTACTGAGTGAATCACGAAGAACGTTCGAGAATGTTCCTAAACTGTGATAACAATAACAGCATTGTTAAGTGTAATCTGACAACGCAAGGTAAATAGATTATTCCTCTTGATTAATGAGAGGATAATGCATGTAACTTTTAATAAAAATGTGGTTCATCGTGTATCGTGAAAATCAGTTTCGCGGGGTCTTCCTGGTAGCTACACCTCGAAGAATATTCGAGAAAGTTTTAGTGGTAGCAAAAATAGCATTCACTAGTGCGTCTGATGACTCCACTCGAATATCACATCAAACCTATTTATTGATTAAAGGAATACATACGAAATATCTACGTAACCTTTATTTCATTATGCACAGTGCTGTGTATATTCATGTGACGTCAAGAAATGCCAAGAATGCCATTTTTCAT
Source organism: Hetaerina titia (assembly GCA_037158775.1). Taxonomy (NCBI): domain Eukaryota; kingdom Metazoa; phylum Arthropoda; class Insecta; order Odonata; family Calopterygidae; genus Hetaerina; species Hetaerina titia. Next base: position 47,958,885 of record CM073772.1, on the reverse strand, counting down.
GACAGTACATTCAGTTAAAATTCAAACGCACTGGACGCCTAATATAAATGTAATTTTTAAGTTACCAGATAGACGCCTTCATTTCCTTCGTAGAGATGCAGAATAAGATTCGGTGAGTGGATAGTTCAGATCTCGTTTCTCGGAAACTATCACGGAGAAGTCGTCACCATGTTACATTCTTTCTGGCGCTTATCCTTCCTCGATCAAATGGTCACATTATCTGAAAAAAACCGCAAGGTAATGACGTCATAGTGGTCGTCTCAGCGTTGCTCCAGCCTTGAAATCCCTCCGCCCTTGCTCAGATCAGAGCAGTCATTCGCTACACCTCGGTGACATCTCCGTCCTATTTCCGAATGCCTGTTTTCTTTTTGTGAATCGAAGGTCTGAGCTCATCCAGCACTCTGTCCAAGAATCCAGTAAGCCACAGCGTCTGAACCCGAAGAAGAAATCTTGAGCATAAACAACGAGTTAAATTACCCAGTCATTAAGGTTGATCCTTTGTCTCCTCTAATTTTTCGTGTCAAGTGGTAATATCTCGGTCATACTGATTTGCTAGATTTCTGATTCAGTATCTTTCCTGTACCAATCCTTCGCCTCATCTAGATTTCAATATGATATAGCAACTGTATAATTCAGGTGATAATCAAATATAGAAATGTTCTCCAACCGTTAAATAACCTTTACCAGCCATGAGCGTATTAAAATCCAATTTTTACTATTCTTTCTGTAAGTTTTATGTAATTTTGGATTTAATGGATATTGCTAATAGTTAGTAAAATGTAGTTTTCCTAATCAACCACCTCCAAGTCGACCCTCCCTGTTTATACGCAAAATTTGAATGGACTGCGAACTCTTTCCAAAATGAAAATCTCTACGGTGGTTAATTAGTATGAAGGATTCTTCGGTAGGGATATCCTCTTGCACATGCCGTTTTCTTTCAAAATATACGTATTCGTTTTTCTTCCCGAACAGTCTGTCTAACGTCCCGTATCTCTGTTTCTTCTACGAGTAATTCTAGCAATATGTACATCTTTCAAATCCTTCATTCCCAGAGGGCGACGTGCCGTCCACTAATGATCGTAATGACTTCAAAATACATTTAGCGGTCCACGCGTAACGACCAGAACTGTAAAAATCCCTGAGAGTATACAGCTTGATGTGATCCTCATTAAAAGTCTTGATCGGACTGACCCGTTTCACAATTAAATTATTGTGAATTGTCGATTGAGCGACATTAAAAAAACTCGCTGTCATCAAATCGGTTAATGGCGTTAAATAAGAGTCGCATCGTAAAGATCATTTGATGTGGAACGTTTACGATCCTTGTCCTTTCTTCAATGCTTGTTTCAGAAACGGTTTTTTTCCAAAAACAAGAGTCCAAAGAGCACAAGTTTCGTATTGAGGTGGGGGCGAAGTGAGTTACTTTCAAAGGTATAGCAATATCTCCACTGTAATGTCCTCAGGTCGAAGTCACGTGTAAACTGTCTGACATTCCATAATTCATCACGTGTGTGTGTATGTAACACGGGCTATCAAATATTACTATAAGGTAATCTATCGGTTAAAGTAGGTTTATGGATGGACAAAACTACCAAATAAATATTTTGTGACTCCTAGCAAAACATAATCCAGCAACCTCGTCTACATCAGGTCCCTCTTCATCTCTGTGTACTTCTTTCCTCCCTTCATCCCGTCCAACATTCCTATCCTGTTCCTGCCCTAACCTCGCTTGCCCAACATTCTCCCCTCTATTACCTCCTTCAACATCCCACTGCCGCTCAATACGCCTTTCATCCATTTTTCCTGCCTCAATAGGATTTCTCTCAACAAACCCCTCTCCTCACCCTCCATCTCCAGTACTTCCTCAGTTGTTTTTCTTTCGGCCCATTTCACCTTCTCCATTCTTCTCCACACCCACATTTCAAAAGCCTCCAATCTACGTCTATCCTCCTACTTCAACGACCACGTTTCCGCACCATACATAGCTACGCTCCATATCAGAGTTTTTACGAGTCTTGTCTTAACATCTCTACTCAACGCCCCCGTCATCAACTCCCTCCTCCTTGAGAAAGCCTCCTTGCCTAACACAATTCTTCTCCTTACGTCCCTACCACTTTGACCGTATTGGTCCAAAACACTTCCGAGATATGTAAACTGTTCTACCTGTTCTATTTTTTCCTCGCCTATTTTAATATTTAGCTTAGCCTTTTTCTTTCTGGAAAATCGCATAACCTTTGTTTTATTAATATTGATTCTCATCCCATATTCATCGCACTGAACCTCCAATTCACTCAGCAATGCTTGCAATCCCTTGGCTGACTGAGCAACTAATGCTTGGTCATCAGCAAACATAACCGATTTTACGAATTCCCTTCCGACTTTCATTCCTACGTCCAATTCTTCCCATGCCTCTTTAATCATTTCCTCTACATATACGTTGAACAGTACCGGTGACAATGGGTAACCCTGCCTTACACCTCTTCCTAACACTGCCCATCCGGACTCTCCGTTCCCCACTCGCACCTGAGCAGTCTGAGACATGTGCAGGTTGCGGATCAGTCTCCTGTCCCTCCAATCCATTCCTATTTTCTGCAATACACGCATCAATTTTTCCCAATTCACTCTATCAAACGCTTTTTCGAAATCTACAAAACAGGCAAAAACGTCCTGATTGTATTCTATATTCCTCTCGATTAGTGATCTCATTACTGCAATGGCGTCACGCGTACCTCTTCCTTTCCTAGTATATATATATATATATATATATATATATATATATATATATATACATATATAATTTAAATTCACTAATAGTCATAACAAACACAGAAACCAAAACACACAAAAGAGGGACTCACTGGTTCTCGAATTTTCGGTGGTCCAACCACCTTTCTCAAGAGGAATTAGGAACAGAACTGAGGCAGAGGAGGGCCTGAAAGCAGTGGTCAGTGGTCAGTCAGTGGTGGTTTTGTGTGTTTTGGTTTCTGTGTTTGTTATGACTATTAGTGAATTTAAATTATTGTACACGTTCGTGGGTTTTCCAAAAAAAGTGACTATATATATATATATATATATATATATATATATATATACATATATAATTTAAACAGAGATACTCAGGAATACGTTCCTTCTTTCCCCAGAGAAAAAGTGGTTTCGCCCCCGAAACTTCGGAATACGATTGAGTTTCATTGTATTTGTACATAGCTACGCTCCATATCAAAGTTTTTACGAGTCTTTTCTTAACCTCCCTACTCAACGTCCCCGTCATCAACTCCCTCCTTGTGAAAGCCTCTTTGCCTAGGTAATTCTTCTCCGTACGTCCCTACTACTTTGACGTTATCAAATATATGAAAGTTAGATAAAACAAAATTTAAATGAAAGTAATGAAATTCAAACGAACACAACCGGCTTACTTATCTATTTATCACCTTAGTATTCACCCCGAAAGTGGGTTTGGTTAGTATCTGGATCGTCGCGCGCCAAGACTTGCGGCGTGTGAGGTTCAAACTCCTACGTTGACACGTCAGGGTAGTGGGGGCGGTTCCTTTTCCTGTGTCGTCTGTGGTTTCCCACGAAGAGCTGTCACACGAAAAATCACGCAGCCTTGGTGAGTCCGAAGATTCATCCCAGTGAGTCCCTATTTCATCGGCAGTCAAAATGCCCATAGTCGCCCGAACCCGTACCCTCCCTCCTGTAGCCGAACGCTTCTGTAGCTGGTACGCTCCCACATCATGAAAAACTTTTAAGAAAACTTCTGAGAATATTCCCTAGGTTTTTAGCATGACAATCGACATACGCTCAATATGCCCACTGAGGCCTACGGTGACGAGAAGTGGCTTCGTAATACGTAATTTAGTAATTTGTATTCGTAAGACTATGCCCTGACTTTCTGTGCAAATTACATTGAAATAAAAATTACACAACTTTAATAGTCGGTCCCGTGACAATTTTTCAGCTTAAAAGTTTAAGTATTGGAAAATTTATATGCAGACATTAATAGTTTTATGCGTGGTTTTGCTAATTAATTATTCATTCAATCTTTTGTATTGGTGTCATTTTTATTGTACTTTATTTGGAAGGTGACCGTGCTTCAAATCTCGTGCGATTGAAGAGTTCTTAAATGGAATCTGTGTTTTTTGTAGAATTATTTTCGTATATATATCTACTTATAGGAATGCAAAAAATATGATAAGTTTTTCAATTTCGATAGACAATTCATTTTTGTTGAAAATAGTACCCGAAAAATTTAATTATTTTTTAGTCGCAGGTTACTGAACATTCATTTAACGTCCCAACACCCCATATGAATGATAAAGACTCTTTTCTATCACATTTTTTCCCTATTGCATCGCCAGTCAAAATGCCCTGCCTTCACCAGCCTTCTCTGAATTTCTCCAACAACCCTTTTTCTCTACCTCTACCATCCCTGGAGGCGGCCCCGCCTAGAATTTCCTCGTTTGTTTTCCTTTCCGTCGATTTTACTTTTTCCTACCTCATCCAAACGCAAATCTCAAAGTTTTCAATCTATGCCTATGCTCTTCGCTCAACGGCCAAGTTTTCAAGGCATGCAATACTACGTGCAAAATGACGTTTCGGTTTCTATTCCTGTGGCGCATTTCAGCTTGAAAAAACGCGTTCACACGTGTTTGTTATATAGAATGCAGTTTATCATATTACAACTTAGTTGGGCTGCGAGATATTTTGTCCGAAACCGCTTCTCTGATGAACTAAGGAGTTGAAGCACTCTTCAACTCAGGGGTTGGGGACGGTACAAACAATAGGAACACGTTTATATATTAGAAACGCCCCCGGGAATATTTTTTAGAGCCAAGGGCTTTAACGAAGGGCGTGAGCGACTGATGTATTTCGTATTCCCTCGTGCAGCGTCGTCCACCCCGGTCGGTGTCTTCTGCTTGGAGGGCGCCGTCTCTGCATTTTTATGCGCTTGTTTTCATTCGCGATGCAATCGTGCGCCGCCGTACTTGCATCTCAAGAGTTGTTTTGCTGTGCGCGCACTTGTTTTTCCATCACCCCGTCCGGCGGCCCTCAAAAGTTTCCCGACTCCTCCCCTTCCCGTCGCCCGTCCTTCCCTCGTTATGTCATTCTCCTCACCCCCCCAACCCCCCGACCCATCCCTTTCCCTTCTTTACCCTCTCCCACACCCGCTTCAACGTCCCATTCCCTCGTGAAGACTTTTCACAGTCCCTCGTCCAAGAGTTCCGACCACCCAGCCGTCCCGTACCCTTTTTTGCCATCACGCCTCCGCCTCCTGGACCTTCCCTCTCCCCCAACACTGCGGCGAGTCCTCCTCCCCCTTCATCTTTCCTCAGCCCCTCCACATCCCTCCAACACCGCCGTTTTACCGACTATAGCACACGCGGGCACATCCACATGAGGCTATCTCTCCGGCTATCTACTCCTTTCCCTCTGTACGGGATTCCCTCGTTTCCATCCCACCACCATAGCCATCCTCCCCGCGTCACCATCCTCCCCGCCTCCCTGGACCGTGAGGTTTTTTCTCGAGTCCCTAGAGCCGCTCTCCTTTCATCTTCCTCCTCCTCCTCTCCGCCGCCTCCCGTCCAACCCAGGCGTGCTGCTCCCCCTACTACCCCCACTCCCCGCCCTCTCTCTTGGTCCACAGCGGTCTCCGTGGAGGACGCTTCCGGTTGCCCGCGACGGACGCTGTCCCCCGAGAGGGAGTGGGGGAGGAATGGCCGATTTGGAGCACTCGTCCGCTCTTCGTTCCCTTAGCTCGGCTCCGTGTCCACGGGGAGATGAAATAAGAAGGAAAGGAGAAATCGCCAATAAAATCCACGGGTACGTTCGGTCCGCGTGGAGGGAATCGCGTTTCACAACGCAAGTTTCGGGTGCCACTCGGGCCCCTTTTATCGCCCGAGCGTAGTATCGTCGAGGGAAAAAGAAACAAAAATTCTATCCATGATTCTTCCGCCATATAACTCAGTGGGATAAGATAGTGGGGCGAGTGACGATTAATACTGCCTCTTGAAAAGGCTCCTTTCTACACATCTGCGAGGGAAGACGGTGGTGGGTGTCAACAGTTTCGAACTTAAAGAACTTTGATGCTTTGAAGCTAATCGATGAACTTTTTCCGAGATGCCAGAAAAAGAACAAATATTATTTTGATATGTTGATAAAAATCAGTTACCAATGGCTGATGAATGTACATACACCATTCCTAGTGACAAATGATAAATTCTTCGGTCAGTAATAGTGTTCGTGGCAATGCAGTAGAAATTATGTCTGTGAAGGCATTAAATTATTCAATTCATTTCATTATAAATTTGTTTTGTCACAAGGTAAGCAAAGCGTTAATGGTTGGTTATGTTTGATTTGAAGGATGGTCTGCATGCAATTCAGGAGATCCACAAACTCCAACCGTCGTGTTTTAATGAAGTCTTAGCCTTCAGTATCCATACCACTATCGGCCTTTGGACAATTAATACACACACACATTTATATATATATATATATATATGTATATATATAGTTGCATATATACGATATATAGATGATATCGTCGAAGTAACACGGAAGTGTTGAATAAAAATAGTGGTAGTGTTCCTTTTATGTGTTCTTATATTGCCTGTTGCTGTCAAAGTTTAGTATACGATATATATATACACACACATATGTATGTATATAACATATTTATTTATTTATTTCATGCCCACATTTGCGTCGTATCTGGCGAACGTTATCTGTTATCCTCTATCGAAAGTACTTATATTAATACTTTTATAGAAGTCTATTTTAATGACTGTTTATTTTGACTTTAGCAACCTCCTCCGTACGTAGGGAGAAAGAGGAGGTGGAAAGAAAAGCTGATTCGGGCGTCTGATATCAACCACGAAAAGACTTTAAGATGAACGCTTGAGAAAGCATTAAGCGGATTAAGTCTTTTTTCGTCGCCTCGCACTGGTTTTGTTTTGATTCGTCTGAGCAATCACGTCGTCGCTGCTCTCTGCGGCGGCCGCGCGACAAACGAAATTTTAAGGCCCTCTTGTTTTTGTCCTCCTTCTCCTCCCTTCTGTCTTCATTTTATCCCTTTTTTTCGGTCTATGGATCTCTAGTGCACAGCTTGTTTTTTTTTCGGTGGTGTTTCGGAGGAAAAAAAGAGAAGTGAGCCGCGTTACGGCTACGGAGCCTCTTTTCGGTCTTTGGTTTGCTACGCGTTTGGTATTCAAAGGGAGAAAGATCGTGCAATTTGGCGAAGAAAAGAGCTGGCTGGCGTCTAGGTCAAATGGTCGGCGTAAAAACCGCAATGACTTCTCTTTCCCTTGAAACCAAAGGAAAAGTATTATTTCATGTACCTCGTGTAATGAAAATCGTGCACGAATGTCGTTTTTCAGGCGAGCCAATGCAAGTAATGCTCCCTAATATCGAATTTGTTGACGAAGGTATGACCATGAAAGTGGCATTCCTCCACTAAACTCGTGATTTGTATTAATATCCACTAAATTACGGATCGAGAACCTTAGTGTTTACTGGCAAGTCTTATTCTCTACCAGACTACCTTACTGAGAGGCCAGGCTGGTTTGAGTTAATGAGATGTAGATTGGAGGAGCGTGAATAAGAGGCCGCTTTAAATATATTCTGTATATAGTTCCTACAGGGAAATGCATAGAGTAAAGTGAAGCCTGCGATCAACGATTCGAAGCCGTGGCTCGCAAAATAATACGAAACGACCGTAATTTGCGCTTCACCGATTGTCGCGTGAAGGAGAAAAAGTCCGGCCTTCGGAGTACGTGAGGCCATCGTGGCGTCGTGAAACCTTTTCCGTTTGCATCTCGATTGCATTCCCCAGAACGTAGCCGAGGTTATCTGTTGTGAATGTGAATCTGTCGGAGATTCGGGCCAAATGATGGAGACATTAAGGCCCTCGTTGAGTCCTTTTATCGCATGAAGTAGGCGCATCAATATAAAGGGAGGCTGATAGCTCAAGAATGAGCTGCATCAAACATTTTTATTTGCGTCGAAGTATGCACCACACACACTTAGAGACATTTGCATTCGAAGGCGCATCCAAGTGGGCAATTAGTTCGTCATTTGTCATTAGCTGTTAGACAGCGGTGTCTATTGTGCGCATGTACGAGGGGTTGAGTTGGAAGTATTGGCAGGAATGATGCCACCATTCTGTGGTTTTTCACTTGTTGGGGATATGCTTCAGCGTGTAACAAACAGGAAATCGTTTATTTCCACTTCAGTCAGTGATTGTGGAGTCATCTTAAGTCTTTCAGCCGGCATCCACGTACCATGGCGCGTCGCGGAGTCGTCAACTCGAAATTAATGTGGGAGTGTTGTTCCAATTCGTAAAGATACCTTGGTGCATTCTTGCCGAAGTTCCTAGAATGCTTTCGTGTTTTATTCTCCCTCTCTTTTGTCGTTAAACTTCGAAAAAAGCAACTAACACTTTTAGAGATTGAAGTTTATAATTTCATCTACGATAGGTAGAGAGAGGGTAAGGCCTACTTAAATGTTATGGGATATAAGGATTTCCCTGTGAAAAGAATTAACGAATGCCACCCAGTGTGAAACCCCAAGAAATTTTCGCAAATTAAATTTTGCTTAACGTGAGTATGCATATTCTTCTGATTAATGGTGTTTATACCTATGTATGTGCACCCCGTTTTACGTGAAGATAGTGGAACCTTCATATTTTTCTTATGAAATGCCACTTCAAATGACAATGAATTTATTTTTGGACTGCCACGGTCTCGTATAAACTTCATTCAAAGAATGAGAACAATCAGGAATAATAATGGCGTACTTAGAACAAAAAGGCTGCCATTGTCTCTTCGCTGCTCTTTTCGAGGGATGACGCCGGTCCATAAGACTCTCTTGAGTAATTACCTTTTAGTAAGTGTTGTGATGTCTTTTTTTTTTTGGGTTTCCAGAGATATTTTTTGAAAAAAATTGACGGAACTCGGAGGATTAAATTTCCCTTTTCCTTCTTCTTTTCTTCTCCTGTTATTAAAAAAAATATGGCTTCAGAATTACGGTTAATGATTGAGAGGGGAATTGGAGGATTAGTGAGCCACTCCATCCCCGAAGAAGATGGCAAGATCTCTCTCTCTCTCTCTGACCCTCGGAAACGTCAATCTCGAGCAACGCGACTCGGCCAAAGACCCCAAAGATTGCCCTTCAAAATCTTCTCTGTGTGATTACGTTTTCGTGTCCCAAAATGAAATAATTTGCTTTAGTTGATAATTAATCGTCAAAATTGAATTGTCTCTCTTCCGCAAAAGTACATTTCCGCCAATTTCTGTTTTCTTTCGTGATTGACATTTATGTTTCTCAATCATGAAATGCGTGAATTTAAAAAAAAAATACTAAATTCAAGTGGCATCAAATTAGGTAATAACTCTACGAAACATTAAATCACTAAATGTTTTATTATTAAAAAAAACGCGTTTAACTTTCAGCTGGAATCTTGCTGTCGTATCTTAAAGGAGGAATGTGAGTAATTCAGTAAATCTCAATAAAAGTTGGTGACCCCGTTTATAATTGACAATCGATACACTCGATATTTCTCAAAATGAATCGCCCTAGTATATCGTCCCGAAAGTTGGTAAACACTTTCCTCTGTATTTTGTTCTAAAAATTCAACAGTGATGGAATTTCGCTATAAATACGTAAGATTGGGAAAGAACACCACTCGCCGGATTAGGTTTAGATATTTTAGTACCCTTCAAGCCACCGCTAGGGGTTATTAGACCATACGTATTATTAGAATATTATTTTAGCAACTCGGTGATGATAATGTCATCGACTAAGGCTGCATTATCCCCAGAAACCGCTCATCGTGATGACTAGAATTTTGACCGAATGCGGGAAAGTTGGAGTATGTGCATGCGTGGTATTCGATCCCTTGGGCCAGGGTGAGTCGCGAGAGAAATTTACGGCCAAAACTCAACTTCATAAGGCTTCATATTGAAAGCATGAATCGTTGAACAAACATGACTCCAGTTCCAAACCCTTGTTCAAACATTAACTTCTAAATATCCATCTAATTAAGTTTATAGCTACGTCAATGAAACGAATTTTTATTTTTAGCTCGGTGGATATTTCATCCTATTTTCATGCTTTACAGAGGAAGGTCCATTTGAGTGATGTTCGACAGTAAACACAATTTGTACGCACTAGTAGAAGGGGTCATTTCTTGTAGACATTCTGTTAAATAATACCAGAATTACTTTATTACATTTGTTTTTCCCGGCGTGGTCATTCTTGGAATGTCCTGTGTTGACGTTGACGTAGTGAGAATCGAGGAAGAGCGCAGAATCCGTTTAACTTCGTCCTATTGTGGGAAGTGAGGATTTATCTAATTGTGGTGATTTTCCTTTGGAATATATGACATAGACGGTCCTGGTCTTTTAGGCAAGAGGATGAACGTAGAAAGAAGATTTTGAGATGTCAATACGAGGGAGGATTGAGAAAGTAACTTAGGCGGTAAAGAAGACTAAACTAAGACTAAGACTCTAAAATATGGTAGGAGAGGAAGTCGCTTTGTGAAATCCGAGAAAGGCAAAATAATGGATGGAGACTATATTGAGAGGTTGTGGAATGTTGAAGTCCTTGATAGAAGGGATAATGGTGGGTGATCGGGTAGGAGGTAGGAAAAGGGTAAACTTTTTAGACTGCGTGAAAGTTGGGAGAAGGTACGAAGACTTAAAGAAGGAAATAATGTAGGAAAAACAAGAGGACAAGTTTGAAAAACTTTGGGAGATACTGAGACAGTAACTGCGACGTAGGCAACCGCTAATGTGGATTGAAACTCAACAATTTCAAAATGCATCAATCTTGGTCGAGGTGAATGATTTTCACACTTTGAAATTGTTGCGTTTTAAACAGGATGCTCACGTGATATGTAGCTCATAATAGTTTTAGAGATCGTCGAAACAGTAACTTTAATGCACAGATTACCTTTAATTGGGCTCCTGCTCTCAGTAACTCCTCAAACACAAAGCGTAAGAGAGACAGGTATTGAAACACTTGGTAATTCGTTGTGACATTTATTGAGAAAACCCTGTATTCGACTGTAAAAGTCATATTCAGGTGAAGTCGTGACACTGGTCGTTTTAATTAATTCCATACAGAATTATGAAGTGTTAAAATATTCCTAATGGATATGTTCTTCCAAACTGGAAACCATCAGTTTTATATTCCCAGTATCAATTTGATGATCAACCTCGAAATTTCATTTTGGGAACACACTGCAAGTCCTTACGGGTTATTGTTCTCAATCGGTTATTCATAGCGCATGAGAGAAAAAATAAAGTTCCAATGCGGACATCGTTATTTTTGAACGCGTTATCCCGGAGTCTAGGTAAATGCGGCATTTAAAGGTCAAATCGGCCCTAAGTGAAATCCGACTGTCGTTCCGGCGGATTTTTTTCCCCCCCGAAGCGCACTCGCGTGAAAAGAGGGCGAGAGGGAAGAGCGGGGTGCGGGGGGGGGTCGAGTGGTGGGACGCGTGCCGGTTGAGTCGCGCGCGACGGCTCTGGTTGGCTCCCTGTTTGCCCGTGAACTGAGCAGAGAAACATGTGCTCCTAAGGAGGAGGGAGAGAACGGAATGGAACACGTGTTGCTTGTCAACCGCTTTACCTGTTTGTCAGGGTTGAGGAGACAAGAGGGCGTGGATCCCTCCGTCCTTAAGTGCTCCCGTTTGGGCTGCCCTTTTAATCTCCCGGCGGTGCAGGAGGGTGAGCACCGATACGTTCGCATATAGCCTTTACGTTCCCGCTTGCGGATCTCGAAGGGGGGGGGGGTAGAGGTGAGCGCGTCATCTTTCCGTGGTAACTGGTGGCCTGTCCTGGGTGACGCCGGAGGCTGCCGGAAACAGATTGGCGAGGGGTGAGACAACGGATTGCGTGCACATTTTGCCCATCCTATCCGCCCCACCCCGGAAGACGCCTGACCAAATACAAATCCTTCCTTCAAACATGGACCAGTTTGGTTATTTTAAAAGTTCCAAGCATTGAGGACTTCACGCAGTAGTTATATTTGTAGACTTGTTCCACACCTTTTCATTTACGGTCGCAGAATGTTAAATCGATCTGTGTTCATTTTTGGTAAATATTTTGAGTAGTAGTTGTTGTAAATAACTAGTGTTTGGCCATCAAATAGTGTAGGAAAGTAGAAAGAATAATATGAAAAACTTTGTGTTGGTCTTTAAATCAATATATTTAAGCATAAAAAATACCTCAACACAATAGTATTCAATTAAACATGAAACCTTTTAAGAAAATTTCCTCATGAAAAAATTGTTCACAATCATAACACAAAACGACGTCAAGGTTACCATTAACAAAAAGCCGAATATAACATTCAAAAAATGACATATGAAAAGGATTAACTGAAATTTTCGAAGAAGATACGTGAAGACGTGAACAGAGTAAGAACATTTAATTCTTCAGTTGTATTTGGGTTTAATTTTATGCATCTTAACTTAAACGCAAATAATTCAAACGAAGCAAAGAAGATCTCTGAAATACATATCTGTAGTGAATTTTCTATTGATCTAAATTTGACGAATCGGGGCTAAAAATAGCCCTTTAAAATAATTTTTTTCCGGCTAATTTCAATTTTCTAAACCAAATCAAAGTTCCACCACCTGATATGCGATATTCTGAGAAACCTTTGAGAGACAGCTATGGTTGAGTAAAATTGAGCGAGAAGTGTGTGCTGTTTTTTATAGACGAATTGCGTGGAAGTAGGGTAGAGAGGGGTTGCAAGCATTGCTGAGTGAATTGGAGGTTCAGTGCGATAAATATGGGATGAGAATCAATATTAATAAAACAAAGGTTATGCGATTTTCCAGAAAGAAAAAGCTAAGCTAAATATTAAAATAGGCGGGGAAAGAATAGAGCAGGTAGAGCAGTTTACATATCTCGGAAGTGTTTTGGACCAATACGGTCAAAGTGGTAGGGACGTAAGGAGAAGAATTACGCTCGGCATGGAGGCTTTCTCAAGGAGGAGGGAGTTGATGACGGGGACGTTGAGTAGGGATGTTAAGACAAGACTGGTAAAAACTCTGATATGGAGCGTAGCTATGTACGGCGCGGAAACGTGGTCACTGAAGCAGGAGGATAGACGTAGATTGGAGGATTTTGAAATGTGGGTGTGGAGAAGAATGGAGAAGGTGAAATGGACCGAAAGAAAAACAAATGAGGAAGTACTGGAGATGGTGGGTCAGGAGAGGGGTTTGTTGAGAGAAATCCTATGGAGGCAGGAAAAATGGATGATAGGCGTATTGAGCGGTAGTGGAATGTTGAAGAAGGTAATAGAGGGGAGAATGTTGGGCAAGCGAGGTAAGGGCAGGAACAGGATAGGGATGTTGGACGGGATGAAGGGAGGAAAGAAGTACTCAGAGATGAAGAGGGACCTGATGTAGATTAGGTTGCTGGATTGGGTTTGTTTGGAGTCACAAAATATTTATTTGATAGTTGTATCCATCCAAAAACCTACCTTAAACGGTAGATTACCTAATAATAATAGGGTAGAGAGCTGAACTACCGACCGGAGGACCCGGGTCCGATTCCGGGTGATGCCTCATGGCATCCTCAGCTTCACTAAATCTGTGCGATTTTTCGGGCACCAGGTCTCTCTGGGAAACAAGAGGGGGCTCAGGGAAAGGAACCGGCTCCCGTATCCTGAAATGCGAATTGCACACGTCGCATAGAACTCAGTATTAGGTGAGTTTACCCTCACGTGTCATCAAACCATCTTTCGGGTTCATTACTGTAGCCACAGATGACTGTTATTTGTAAGTAATTCCTACTCTTCAGTTTCCTTGATGAAGGTATTTGAAGGTATTCCGCCAAGTATGTTGACACGAGATCTTATAATGCATCTAATCTATTAAAATAGATTTAGGTTATTATCTTCACCAGTTTTCTCCTACCCAGTCCCTCATTCTTCTTTCGCCCGTGCCTTTCCAAAGTCGAAGGGCCGAGGCTCACTTTCTCTACTCGCATATGTCTTCCGAAACTCGAGATAGCAGAGGAGCATTTAGCATCTGCTCCGGCTGCCCAAGAGGAAGCACAAAAAACTCATTGTTTTGAGGCGAGGTTTCGGCGCCAGTGCTAATCATGCCGGAGTCTTTTCCTTGTAACTGCGCCCGCTCCCTGATTTTTCGCCGCGATGTTATCACCGAGTGAGACTTCACCCGAAGGCATGGTCATTGAAAGTCTCATTGCCGCCTGCGGTAGGGATAGAATAAAAATATATTCGGCCAAGCAAAAGTTTTTACCGGCGAGAAAAGCATTTGTATTTTCTATGTACAACATTTCCCAATCAAAGAAATTCTAAATGTCATCAACTGACGAATAAGACAGAACCTTTATAAGAGATATAAAAATTGTTCGGAATCTGAAACTGGATCTTCAAGTGCTGTTTAATTATGCTAATAGTTAAATCATTAGGTCTAATATAATTCGTAGTAATTCAACTGTACATCCCAACTTTTATTGATACGCGATGAGTTGGCGAATGGTATCGATGCAAGTTTCTGCAAAACCTTCAAGCGTCCAGATCGATCAATAAAGTTTTGAAGCTCTCTTTAAGTCAAGATTCAGGATTGAATTCGATTCCCTAAGTGTATTAAATGTAGCGTTGCCCTTAGGATGTAAGGTTTTCGATACAGGCACTACAAATATCCGTGAATTCACCACTTCCATTTTCATTATTTGCGAAAGGCAAGAAACTCATCGATTTCCAGCAAAATTTACCCTAGTCAGATCTGTTTTTTGATTTAAACATCGTCGACCTTCCTGAGTTCCAGATGTCTCGGGACTTGATGGCAGGAAGCATTAAAAAGTTGAAATATATATATGCGTTCTCCATAATAAAATTAAATGATTTAATCTTTCTCTTATTTCGGAGTATTTTGGAAACTTTTTTTCCTCAAGTGTGATGTATTTTCCATTTACTTCATATTCTCTGGCCTTTTTTTCCTCTGACCTTTATCGCCCTTTTTCACCATATTTTTCTCGGAGAGAAATATCGTATAACATAGACTACGCCAATGGTCGGCATTTTCCGCCATTTTACGCGGTAATATTGCATATTTTTTTATTGAATTGAATTTTTTATGTTTGAATAGTTGTTCATATTCAGCGCCAACTTAAATTTATAAGAGAAAATGATGTGTTGAGTTTAGCATGCGAAAAGAAAACTCAGCGTAAACTTGTCTGTTTACACCTCAAGACGTCTTCCTAATTATCACTGGCAAAGGTACCCAATCAGTGCTTTTTTTCATTTATTTTCACTACTAGTAATTCTTTCCTCATATTTCTCATAACTCTAAATTCACTCGTTTTTAGTCACAATTTCAATGACTGGTGGTTGCTTGCCCCGGCTCCCAAGAAGCTTGGACTCGGTATTTATTCTAATTTCTCCTTAAATTTTGCAATGTGCCTTAGAGGCCACTTCGAAATTTAAGGGATGAAAGTACTTTCATGCTCGAGTCTAAAGTCAGACACTCATCTCCTCCTTTTCTGAGGACTAGTTCAGTTGCCCTTAGCACCAGTTGGTCCTCGGAGTTCAACGGAAGCAGAATGAAACCACAACGAAGTCAAATATTTCGATACTAACCTTCCATGCTTGAAGGTTTCAACGATTCGATGAAATTTGTTAAATCGTTTTTTTGAATAGTTTGCATTGCTTAATTCAATTGAATAGAATGAGGACTGTGTAAACTGAGAACGGAAAGACGAAGTGAAATCATCACGAACGCTGGTTACTATGCCAACATAGTAAACCAATATTAGCGAACGGAAATGTTATCCTACTTGATGAAATACAGTGTTTTTCTCACGGATGTTGTTGGCATTAGTACGCTTTTCGTTAAGCAGGAGAAAATTCAATTAAAATATTAAGCGTGAATAAGGATCTTTGAGAAAAGTTAATTTCTGATTTACAATCGGCTCGCGAACATATTCAAATAGACTCACCTTATAGATTATGACTAGACAAAGAATAATTCTATTCAGTTATCTATTCTAGGCTATTTGACGAATAGTGCCCATGCATTTCACCCTACCTTTGTTTGTTTTTTTCCCTACTCCCCTCACCCATCGGGTCCCACGCCGTGCCAAATTTTAAATGCCTGCTCTTATGTTAAGTCAATCCCGACATTTCGTCCACCGCACTTTATGAAACGAGAATCGATAAATTGCTGTCGTTGACGGCCGGTCCTACCATGAACACGATTACGAAAGACTTCGATTGCATTGTTATCCGTTGCGTTCATGCTGAAACGTACTCCGTCCGGGTGGAGTCACAATTTCTGTCACCCCGTGTGTGTTACACTTTTCCGGGTTCCCCTTATCCACCTCCATCGAAGTCAAGGGTTGCAAGCATTGCCGAGTGAATTGGAGGTTCAGTGCGATAGATATGGGATGAGAACCAATATTAATAAAACAAAGGTTATGCGATTTTCCAGAAAGAAAAAGGCTAAGCTAAACATTAAAATAGGAGGGGAAAAAATAGAGCAGGTAAAACAGTTTATGTATCTCAAAAGTGTTTTGGACCAACACGGTCAAAGTAGTATCGATGTAAGGAGAAGAGTACGGCGCGGAAACGTGGTCACTGAAGCAGGAGGATAGACGTAGATTGGAGGCTTTTGAAATGTGGGTGTGGGCGTAGATCGTAGGCTTTCGCAGCTGTTGAGAGATGCAGAAGTAGTTCTCGGGCTGGACTGCGTGAGAGACATTTTTGGCTCAACGTTTCTCTCCCGTTGCAGGGAGCGTCTTCGCTCCTGAAGACGCTCCCTGCACCGGGAGAAAAACGTTGAGCCAAAAATGTCTCTCACGCAGTCCAGCCCGAGAACTACTTCTGCATGTGGGGGTGGAGTAGAATGGAGCATGTGAAATGGACCGAAAGGAAAACAAATGAGGAAGTACTGGAGATGGTGGGTGAGGAGAGGGGTTTGTTGAGAGAAATCCTATGGAGGCTGGAAAAATGGACGAAAGGCGTATTGAGCGGTGGTGGAATGTTGAAGAAGGCAATAGAGGGGAGAATGTTAGGCAAGCGAGGAAAGGGCAGGAACGGGATAGGGATGTTGGACGGGATGAAGGGAGGAAAGAAGTACACAGAGATGAAGAGGGAACTGATGTATATTAGGTTGCTGGATTGGGGTTCTGTTTGGAGTTACAATATATTTATTTGGTAATTTTGTCCATCCAAAAACCTACCTTAACCGTTAGATTACCTTACAATAATAATTTACATATTTTTACGTGTGTATGTGTGTATGTGTATGGACATTCCCAAATTACGTTTTTCTCCATTTGAGTCTTTGCCCACTTGGATGTGTGCACAAAACGCGGCGAGTTCCGAATACCAGTTGCGCGCTCGGAGGGTTATGGCGCGTGCCCCGCTAATAAGCGAAGACGGGGAGGGCCGTGAAAGGCGGAGAGGGCGGGGTGGGGAGGAAACTAAACTACTGGGGGTGGGGAAATATAGCGGGAGTTCGAAGGAAACGGGGGTTGGCGCGAGGGAGGTGGAAGGGGAAGCTGTATGTGCAAAGCGACGGGCGGGAGCGGATCGTTTCTGTGCCCGGGTGGGACACCCAAGGCTCATTGAGGGAACAGATGCTTTAGCTCCTTGGTATTTGGTGAAAATTGACCATACCCAGTTTGATATTTCATTTCATTCTTTTTAATGTGAACATGGTTATAAAATTTATTATTATTAAAAGTTTGCTAATAACATAATTTAATGAATATCGAAACAGAAAAAATTTTAAATTAAAAGATAAATATCATTATTATACCATTAATTATGTAAGTTCTATTTCTAAGTCCCTATTTGCCTTCCGTGGCTCGTAAGAGTTCTCAGAAACATTAGATTCTACAATTCCATTTAAATGAGGTGTGGCTTCTGCAATAGCTTGATTATTTAGCCAATAGAAAATACATGCTCTATTACATATTCATTAACAACCAATATTTTTTCTTTGCTTCTCTAAGAGATTGTGATTGCTAAGAATCGTTTGGCATTGCATTAAATAGTTCAGTACTTACCCTGCCATTGTTTTTTTTTTCAAAATCATCCCAGTTCCTCGGAACATCATATTTTAAATCCCGCATTTTCATAGAATGCGCTTCATTAAACTCAAATTCGTAAAAATAATTCAGTACTAATACTGCCATTGTTTTTTTTTCAAAATCATCGCAGTACCTCGGGACATCATACATTTCGAAACCAGCTTTTTCAAAGAATGTGTATCAGTAAACTACAATTTGTATTTTCGGTATAAATAATTGTTTCTAATAATTACATAGATATGCAATATTGGTATTGATAAAATGATAAGTTCATGGTAAGGCAATATTTGAATGTGTACAACTTTGTGTTTGCGACATAAACATTCTTCAAATCCTGTTTTGTAATACAGATATGAGTAAATTCTTCAGTAGCAACTATACGAGTATGTGTTACCCCAACTTGTTAGACGATATAGATTCTATTAAGGCCTCACATTATTTTTTTATAAACTGGTTTAAGGTCTTATTTGATGTGAAATATTTCTTAAGTTGGCAAATAATGTTACTAGGTGGTAATAAAATATAAAGGTACTATTAAGAAATAATCCAAAATAGCTGTGACTGGAGACTTATTCTAAGGAGTAACAGCAAGAATTATGGTTATTTACAATTACAGAGTGAATACATATCTGAGTAAAGTTATTTTTATATTTCTTCTACGAGTCACTCCTGTTAGAAATATGCATTTGGTATTCTTTCCTCCATAAGCAACACTTGGTTGTGAAACCATTTTTTCAAATCATCAAATTCTTGCTGTATATAACCATAGAGTTGATTCTTTGACATGTCTTAAAGCAGTTTTTAAAATACTGATTTCTATGAGAACAGCATCGTCAGCGTAGAAAATCAACTTTGACCACTGAATTCTAATGCCTTTAGCAATGTTTTGTTGTTAATTATTTAATGTCATCTTTCCCGTTACTTTATGAAGCAAACAGTATATGTTCGATACATTGAAGTGACAGACAGACCTTCTTGCCGTGATGCGTGTGCCATAAAGTTTAGCCATGTCAAGCAAAGTGTACATTCGTACTACATCGCGTCCTTTGCTTTTACTATACGTTCTATCGGTAAATTTAACATTCAATTTCACCTTGAATATTCAATGCGTGGCACAGTTTTTGCATTACCTCTCTCATGCCGTACATAATGTCTTGCATAGGGAATGCAGAAACTTTGAAGAATTCAGATCTTTTTGTCGGTGTACGGTTCTCGGGAAACTGCGTGTTAGCGCCTCGTTTCAAGGGAGTTATTTCCGTTCTTCGGCCACTGGTCACCCTGCCCTGGATGAAATAGTGGCTTAGAGAGGGCGGATGTGCTCATAGTAATCCGGTGGCTCACTTTCTGGGGAAGAAGGCAGCTGTTGAGGAAACTTTGGTGCGTTTGAAAAGTTTATAATCATATTCTTGAGCCCCACCACCTAGACTGCTCCCTTGTGCCTACTTCTTTTCGTATTTTTGCCGGTTAGTACAAGTGAAATCAAGGCATATTTAAACACCAGGCGCTCTTTCATTAATGTAAAAAACCATTTGTCTGAAATTACTGCCATCCCTTTACCAGCCAGTATACTGTCTCCTTTGCCTTCCTTCGGGGGTATATAAGTTCTACAGACACACTGGGACAACACGAATCGGAAAAACGATGATGTAGCGGTGTTTTAATCTTTTGAACTGCTTCGAGCCACTTAGATTGAACATTACATCAAATACACTTTCTGACACGGCAAACATTTTCATTTCGATTTGTATTTTCTCGGCTAAATATCATATTCATAGACCTGCAATATCTGTTTTATCACGATGCACATATAAAATGAGGAATAAAGGACTATAATGAGTTCATCATGGGGGATATAACTCCACTTTGGTTAAATTTTTAACAGTAATATCGATTAAATCTAAGCGCTATCATTGGTCCAAAGGGCTTCATCAATTTATTTCACCTGTAATATATCACTCTTAGAGGTGCGTAAGACTCACTTGTCTCAGAGGACAATTCAGAGCTTGCGTAATAGCTTTGACAGTAGTAAGGTCACCGTATGCGTTTTTACAATGTGTTCGTTTATCGGAGGATTAATGTAAATTTATGCACGGGAGAAAGAGGATCTGGTAAGGAAAAGGAGGCGTCATGTGAAACAAAACATTGGGAGGGGACGAAACTAGAGTTTAGAACCTTTACGGCGCCGGTAGAGAAGAAAATTTTCCAGTTACATAAAATATGAATTATTCATCCTCTCGTAATCCTCTCGCTGCTGATAGGGCGGATAAGATCGGAAGATTCGACGCCACTGGTGCGGTTAGCATCTTTTTGTGTGCCTCCAACTCTACCGCCTCATCGCGAAGAGCGTCGTGTTGTATTCATGAGCAACTAATCCATGAATCAGTAGTAATATTAAATGGTTGCGGCTCTTTGGAGGGAGCCTTGTGTGATTTGTCACCAACGAACGCATGTGACTTAAAGAGAAATCAATCAAAGTGTGAAAAAAGGTTTCAGCGTCAGTATCACGAGAGTGCTGAGTTAAAGAGTCGCTCTAAGTCTCGCACTTCGGAGATATTCTAATAGGAATAACAACTCATCACCATACTACGTCATTGATAATAGTCGTTTTTAAAACTGTAATTTCGCCTGTTTTCACCACCTAGTCACACGTTAAGGAAGTTTTTATGTCCTTAATGTCGCAATTTACGCGATGTACGAGCTATCTCTTAGCTATGCAATATTACTAATTTCCATATTTTTTTTACCCTTTCATGTTTACGATTTACGTATACCAAATCATCAGGCTTTGATGGAGGGGGGGTTACGCCCTCGCCTGCTGTTAATCGGGTTTGATGCCCGCCTAGGTGGATTTTTCTCCACCGAAAGCTTGGACGTTCATGATTATATTAAAATTTCCGTCCTATATTGTCCTTTTGAACCGACTTAGTGAATTCAAAACATTCTGTACAATGGTAATAATCTATGATTATTTCAACAGTGAACTTCTATATTTAGGTACTCATTTGTCATTATAGTTCTTAATAAAAATGATGATTTATAAGAAGAATGTTTAAAGAATATCATATGATATTGACCCATTAGGGAAAAATTGTAATGGCGTCGCGAACACAAAAAACAGTCAAAAGATAGTATTTCGACAGATCTTGAAAAAGGTTTTGTTCTAAAAATTAGAATAATGGCCCTTGAGAAAAGAGGATTTTTCGTATTATAGAATGAGTAGGATACCTGCGTCCAATAATTAACTGAGTCCAATGAATTGTAAAAACTCTCAAATTACCTTGTTTTGGAGATATATTCGTACTAAGTGTCGTTGCCGATGTCATTAGCTTAGTAGGTAACTAGGTGGACGCTTAATCTTGACAGAGGAAGGCACGATTAGGACATGGATTCTGTGTTGTCTGGTCTACAGGATATTCTGTGGTTGAGTTTTGCCGTTTACTATCAACTCCATGAAATGCAGGACTTTAATTGACTGCTACAGCAAATAGATGAGCATTTAAAGTTTTGGATTGCAAGTAATACCGGGATATGTTTTGCGTAATTTTCATCTTGTTCATAAATGTGTTTTTCATAGAAAGAAAAAAAATAATCGGAAAAGGACAGCGCAAAAATATGGGGAGCCAGATTAATAAGTTTAATAAATGAAATTTCGCATGTATAAACTCTCATAGTTTTCCATGTTTTCAAATGTTTCCGCCACATATAAAATCCGAATTACATTCTATTGAACAAATGTGCATTCTTTGGAGAGCTGTCGAAAGAAACTAATCCTCGGCCAAGAAATTCTAAATGGACACTATGTAAACTGAGAACTGCTATCAAAAAAATTATTTAAGTTGTCCATATTTTACGACCAGTGAAATTACTGTAGGCATGGGAAACGCTTCCAGTTATATGGGAAAACCTAGAAGGCAAAATATGGTTGAAACCTAAAGCGTATGTAGAAATGATAAAATTACCCCCTGACGCGGTGAAACCCAGGACATGGATAAACAAGTTGAATGGAAAAAATATGCACGCTTATTTTTATTGTTTCTCCTTCGAGTTGGAATTTATTGTTAGAGGATCCATCCCTCACGCTCCATCGGGGTGGTATGAGTATTTTCAGCCTCAAACCATCTTCCCAGGGGGATCAACACAGATATCTGGGTTAGATATGCATGAATGTGAGTTTGTTAACACTCTCGCCACCTGTTTCCATGAGATTTTGAGATTGCTGTATTTATTTACGACGTATATAATCTCTGAAAACAAAATATAATATGCACAATAATAATATTCACCACTTTAAATCAGGTTAAGGTATGGTATTGATTCATGAATAACACTTCATGGGAATTTGGCTGAATACCTTTTCCTTAAATGAAATATGACTCTTAAATTTGAATTCTACGGGTGAAGCGGAAGTCTTTCTCTGCCTTCGGAGCGTCAGTTGTCCTTTCGTCTTGTTTTGGACACAATTTCTTAGTGCTGCGTGAGGATCTTGGATTTGATTTTTTTCGAGACATTTGGTGTGGTCCTAAAACGGGGTTGGTAACCTGCTTTTGCGAACAAGAGGCGTGGTAGCTTAGGGAGTACGCTCTGTTCGGATAACGATGAGAGGGCCTGGGTTAGATTCCCGTTGACTTTGGACTACTTCAACCTCAATCTCGCAATCTGATTTTTTGAGCACCTCCTGGGAAATTAACCTACCCAGATGCGTGAATTTTTGGTACGTCAACAAGGCTTAGTACCTGGTGAGCTCTGCCCTCAGCAATCAAAACAACCTTCGTGCCGTGGTCAAGGTGGTTGCATGGCATTGCTCAAGAAGGCGTATCCACTCAGAAACGATAGGCGTCACATGACATTGAGTAGGTGCAGCCGCGGATTCCGTAAATTCAATTCTAAAATTGGGTGCACCTCTCGCGATCGGAAATACAGTCGCTATTTTCTTCCCAAAGGATTTTATCGGGAGAATTATGACGCGCGAAACGACGCGGAGTGAGGGGTGGGGGGTTAAGAGGCCATGACGTTGGCGTGAGGCGGTCCACGGTGAAGCGAGGCGCCTGCTCGGGTGACCGACTCCCTTTGGATGATGGCGATGCACACTACCACCGACTAAAACAGCGTTCAATAAAAGGCATACCATTACAGTCTCGTGAAATGAAATGCAGGTCAAAGAATGAAAAGAGTAGGACAAGCAAAACGTCCATACTGCACTACATGAGACAGTAAAGAGATTTAATATTTACCAATTGTTAAGAGTAATATCTCGGTCTAAGGTAGGTTTTACCAGAGTAAATCACTGCTTAACTTTAAAGTTCCACGTTACTGATGACTAAACACCCTATCTTAAACTTACGTTGAACCATTTGTAAGCTCCACCTACTTCCTACCTCTTTTCGTGCCGTCCAAAATGAATGTCTTAATCTTTTCACCCCTCTATCTCGCTTACCCCAAAATCTCCCCTCTGTCACAGTTTTATTTCGATTTCCTTGCAATATGCCCTCCGTCCACTTTTTCTTTCCCTGCAAATTTGTGCCGACAATCTTCTCACGTCCCCTATCATAGCTAGCAATTATTCGTTTGTTTTTCTCTGGATCCGTTTCACTTTTTCAATCATCCTCCAGACATAAATCCCAAAAGCCTCACAGTTACACTTGCCCTCTTGCCTCAGCGACCAAGTTTCGGAACCATTCAACATTACGTACGCTCCATATCAAAGCCTTCGCCAATCTTTTCTTGAAGTCCTAAGTCATGCCAAGTTCTTAAAATCCCCCTCTTTGTAAATGTTTACTTTCCAAGCTAAATTCTTCTCTAAATGTCCTCATTACTTTTCATAAATAAGTGAAGTGTTCAACCTGCTTTATTTAGCGCCCCTCAACTTTAATGTTTACCTTAGCTTTCCTGTCCCTTAAGGACCTAACAACCTTTGTCTTCTGTTCATTGATTATCATCCCACACATATCACACCAATTCTGTAATGTGTTTAGCAGTGATTGAAATTTTTCACCGCTCTACTAACCAGTGATTGATCATCATTACATTTAACTGATTTAATCAGTTTATTAACTTTTTTAATTCCTATCTTTAGGTCTTGCCAAGGCTCGATTACCATTTCCTTTTGCGCATAAGTTGAAAAATATCGGTTGTAATGGGAAAATTCGCCTTACCCCCTAGCCTGTTCGATCTGAGTTAGTTACAGATTTCGACTATACCACCTATTGTACTTGTCTTCCCCTATATCATGCTATATGTCGTTTGATTTTGTCCAGTATGTTCTACCGGGATCAGACATATTGGAATTTCAAGGTTTAAGAATTGTAATGATTATTTTTAATTTTCCTGGGTAATTTTCATTCCTACGTATTCATGATATCTATTTTAATCAGCTTCCGTTGTAAAATCGTTGTGTAGGCTAAACTTTGCATTATCTTCCATTAGAAAATGAAGTGTTAACTCCACTTATTGGCGTAAATGAAGGTAGAAGATGCATAGCGAAATTTATCGGGCATGGAAATGGAGCCATCGTAGATTAAGCCGTAAATATTGTTGAATCAGCAGTTACTAGCGATGAAATATTTTGTCTCAATTTACAACAAAAAGTTTAGTTTAGATAAAATGTTCCAAGTGCACAAATCTTACCATTTTTTAAAATTTTCATCCACTTAATCGAAGCTCTCTTTTTGAATTCCACTCGTAATAGCTTTCCTCCTCATTCCAGCATGTGCTTGCGTAAAGACGAATTTTTTTGAGGTGCTGTCGGCATTGTACTACATGCATGCATACGATGTGTTTTACGTGAACGAATCAGGCCTCCGTGTGGTTTCTTTTCGAACGATCGGTTGGTGAACGATTCCCGTTGCCACCAACGCTTGATGGGGACGGGGAAAACAAAAGGTGGGGGAAGGGAGATGGGTGTAAGAAAGGAAGAGAGGGAAAGAGTGGGAGGAACGGAGTGGAGTCGGGTGGAGGGGGGAAGGGAGGGAAAAGAAGGGCACGAGTTGAGAGGAAGATGAGAAGTATGCGCCACTTGGAAAGGGGAAGGGGGGGGGGGCAGGGGCCGGTTACGAACGTAACCTGGCAGAAGAGAGGGTGAGGGGCGGTGGTTTCGGGTGCCGCTGCGTCTTTGTTTTCGTGCCGACAGCTGGGCGCGGGGCGCGGACGAGGAGTGGCGACGGACTCCAAAGAGGAGGTGGCGGGTGGAAGGGGGGATTTTTCTGGCAGGGAAAAGTGGAGGGGGGACATTAAAAGAAGAAGCCCAAAGTGGTTTCTTTTTTTTTTACTGTTGAGAGTTCTTTGGGGGAGGGGAGAGAGAGGAGAGCCACCCCTCCCACATTTGAGGTGTGGCCGTCCTCTACGGAAGGGCCCACTCGAAATTTATTGCCGCCTGCATTAGTATGCACTTAGGGCAAGGATATTCGTTGGTGTTTTTCGGTATCCCGCGATGTCAACGTCGCTTCAGTCAGTTATAAGCATGCGCGTCCCCGGGCGAATGTGTACCTGCTGACCCCGTCGTGGTCCTACGGGGGACGGAATTTTTTTTAACGTGAAATAGATCTGTGACTTTAAAACTGCATGTTTACGCGTGAAAAATGCATCC
The DNA here is from genome assembly GCA_037158775.1 of Hetaerina titia. Taxonomy (NCBI): domain Eukaryota; kingdom Metazoa; phylum Arthropoda; class Insecta; order Odonata; family Calopterygidae; genus Hetaerina; species Hetaerina titia. Next base: position 47,933,229 of record CM073772.1, on the reverse strand, counting down.
GTCTACACAAACGCGTGTAAAACACCGCGTGTAATGCACTCTTGACACTCGTGCACGATAAGGAGTGAAAGATTCAGTTACTTGGCGCCTCCGTGCCAATTCGGAAAAAAATAAAGTTACCCTCTCCGACTAATTGGAGCCCTTAAGTATCCAGCGTCAATCCCTCAACGACTTTAGACTTTACGATATGTCTCCCATTTGGTTTTTATTGCATGAGTAGTTAGCTCGGGCGAACTAAAACGCTTTCATTCATGATGTGAGTAATTGTGCTCAAGGGTTGCGGGAAAATCTCTGACAATATTACTCTCTGTATCCAGCGTCTTTGAGTTGCAAAATGTAAAATAGGTTTGTGGGTATGGTTAATATTTTTAACCAGGGGTTTCTCCTCGCCATTTGCAACTCCAGCTGCGATAAAAAATATGATATCCGCGATTGTCCATATACCTCCTGGGGGTCGTCTTTTTGGGGGGGAAGAGTTTGAAGATGTTCGTGAATTGTGTGTGCGGAACGTTTTATTTTTAACTTATCTTGTCCAAAATACCCGATTTCACTTCCTTTCTCTCCCACGGAGAATTAAACAAGGAAATGCCTTAGAACTAGCATACTGTTCACAAAAAGAGGAAATTTCGTGGAAAAATGTCAGCTGCCGAAGCGCATCCTTCCAAATTTTGTAAGTTACGAGAGATAAATAGCTCCATGCTCAGTATTTTATCTCACGCAGCAAATGGACACTTCAATACTATCAATATATCGACAGGCGTTAATTTAAACACCAAAATATGAAACCACGGAATGTAACCATAATTTTATCACCCAAGAGAATTTTTTTCATTCTTTCTTTACTACCCAGCACACTGCCACGAGGTTGTATTCTGACACTCGTACTCTGAGAAAATATTGGTTAAAACCTTAAACATGTCTTTCCCGTAAATGAATAACTGTTTGCCTTATGATTGTTGGTGGAAAATATTTCTCAAGATATAAAAAAATCAACGTTAAGACTTCGTTTTGAAAATTAGGTATAAATTGCGGTTTGATGTTCTTTTGTTATTTTTTATTCTTTAGGGAGCAACTTTTTATAGCACAAATTAATTCATATTTCTCTGCTACCAGTACTATACAATTGGGGAAACTAAACCCTTATCGCAGGATTGCAATAATAATTTAATTTTCCGTCAAATTTCCTCCTCTTTAGTATTACTATTATTGCAGATTATCTACGGGTTAAGGTAAATTTTGGATGGACCCAACAACAAAATATTTCTTTTGTCTCTAATAAAAAAACAAAACTCAACATCCTACTCCACAACAAAGTCCCTCTTTATCTCCGTGTAATTTCTTCCTACTTTCCTGCATCCCTACCCAATTACTCCCCCTTCCTTCTCATGCGCCTAACATTGGCCCCTCTAGCACAGTCTTCAACAACCGATGGCCAATCAATATATGCGTACTTCGAATCCATTTATCATGTCTCCTTATTATTTCTGTCAACAATCCCGTCTCCTACTCCACTTCTTCATAGAAGAAATTCTCTTCCTTGCTGTCCACTTCACCTTCTCCATCCTTGCCACACACACACCCACATTTACTATATAACTTTCCAATATACACCTATCATCCTTCTTCAATGACCATGTTTCCGCGCCATTAATGACTACGCTCCATATCAAAGTTTTGTAAGCTGTTTCTTAACATCCTTACTCAACGTCCCTTTCATCAACTCCCTCCCCTTTGTAAAAGGCTCTTTGCCTCATGCAAATTTATCTCCTTACGTCACTATTACTTTGATCATTTTGGTCCAAAACACTCCCGAGATACGTAAACTATTCTACCTGCTCTAGTTTTTGCTCTCCTATTTTAAGGTTTGACTTAGCTTTCCTCTTTCTAGAAAACCGCATAAACGTTATTTTATTTATATTTATTCTCACCCCACATCCATCATAATGAATTACCAACTCATTAATGCTTGCAATCCCTTGACTCACTGACAAACTAGAGCTTTGCCATCGGAACACCTAATTGATTTTGCGAATTTCCGCGCCGACTTTCAGTCCTATCCCCAGTATTTCCCATGCCTCCTTAATCATTTCCTACACATATACAAGTTTTTTGTTTCGCAAATTGTTCATTGGTGTTGATTGTTAAGTAAATTGGTGTTGGTGTTCGTTGTCAAGCTAATTGTACGTTGAACAGAACCAGTGATAATGGGCAAACCTGCCTTGCACCGCTACCTAAAACTACCCATCCGGACTCTATCCACCACTTTCACCTGAGTAGTCTGAGGCATGCAGAGGTTGCGAATTAGTCCCATATCCGCCCAATCTACGAGGGTCATCCTGAAAGTAGTACCCGTTCGTGCCGCATGAAGTGCTGACGACGCGAGTAGCCGCTGGACGAGGTCAGATAGCTTCAGTGGCTTGTCTGCCTTCTCTGAGCCAAGTTGCGTGACGCTAGCATTGCCTGTGTTGTTTCTGTGATTGTTTACAATGTTTAAAAAAATTGAGAACGCCGCCAGTTGTGAAGTGAGGGCAGTGATTAAATTCCTCAATGCAAGAAACGTTCGCCCATGTGATATTCATCGCCAATTAAAGGAGGTGTATGGAGACAATGTAATGGACGAGTCGTCTGTTCGGCGGTGGTGTCGCAACTTCAACATGGGGAGGGGGAACACACACGACGATGAGCGTTCGGGGAGACCGTCTGTCATTACAGACCAACTGGTGAGCTCAGTTGACGAATTCGTGAGGAACGATCGGCGCGTCACAATTGATGACATCTGTGAGCATTTTCCCAATGTTTCTCGAACAATTGTTCATGAAATTGTTAAACACCATCTGCATTATGCAAAAATTTGTGCAAGATGGGTCCCTCGCATGCTTACAGATGAGCACAAAACCAAGCGTATGGCTGCAGCACTGACGTTTTTGGGACGTTATTCTGATGAAGGAGACTCTTTCTTGACTCGCATAATTACTGGTGACGAAACATGGGTTTGTTATGCATCACCTGAGAGTAAACGACAGTCAATGGAGTGGCATCATGCTCATTCACCAAACAAACCAAAAAAATTCAAGACAGTTCTGTCCACCAGGAAACTCATGGCAACCATTTTCTGGGATCGACGAGGTGTATTGCTTATTGATTTTTATGGCCCGTGGAGACACTATTAATGCCAATGCGTATTGTGAAACATTAAAGAAATTACGGCGGGCAATACAAAATCGGCGGCGAGGTCTATTGTCTACTGGTGTCATTCTCGTTCATGACAATGCCAGGCCTCATGCAGCTGGGATAACACAAAAACTTTTGCAGCAATTCAAATGGGAAACTTTCGACCATCCACCGTATAGCCCGGACTTGGCCCCTTCAGATTTTCATCTCTTTACAAAGCTTAAAGACTTTTTGGCAGGAAAAAGATTTGACAGCGATGAAGAACTTAAAGAAGGAGTGACCCTGTATCTCAATGAGCTGGCGGCGAAGGACTATGCAGCAGGAATACAGAAACTTGTCACACGTTATGACAAATGCCTTAATTTGCTTGGAGATTATGTTGAGAAGTAGTTTAAAGTATCCTCTTTCAAATAAAATTTTTTATGTTTGTTAATATTTACTTTTGTGTCTTTATTTCACGAACGGGTACTACTTTCCGGATGACCCTCGTATTCATATTTTCTGCAATATATTCATTAGATTTTCCCAATTCACTACATGAAACGCCTTTTTGAAATCTGCGAAACAGGCGGTGATCGGGTAGTGCGGTGGCTAAAGTACCTACTTGCGGTGCTTTGTGGAGAGCACTTTGAGTGAGTACGCCGTCCGTCGAATGGAACGTAAAGCTGCGGACCCCTTGGCGCCTTTCGTTAAGAGTGGGCTAATGCCGACGCCGGGTTTTTCTCCACCCTTCATCTTGTCCCTCCCTAATGACGCAAATGACCTCAGCTGTCGGTCGCCTCTCACTAAAACTACTACTGCTGCGAAACAGGCAAACACGTCTTGATTGTATCCTACCTGTACGTTCCTCTTTAGTGTGGATTTGGCAGAGTGTAATCGTTGAATTTGAACTTTAGATTTATATTTGATTTGAAGATTCACACCATTTTACCGATGCTTTATTCTCTGACTGGGAATTCAACCCGTGATTGAAATTTCGGTTGGAAGTTATCGTAATGAGAAATCTTATGAGTTCAACTTATTTCTCGGAAAATTATGGAACCCCCCCCCCTCCCCCAGATTAAATCACCGTCCCGTGTCGGGAATTTATCATCACTTTCGCACAACATTAAATTGTGAGTAGGTATCTCCCAACCGGGTGTTAAGGACACGCCATTTGTCTCTTCATTTAAAAAATGTTTATTTTTTAAGTTACACATTCTTCAAAAGAACTTCTAACCCTTATGAGTTCAATTGAAATGAATAAATACTCTACTATAGGGGAATCTCTGTGAAAAACTGATTACAAACTAAATCTCCCAAATAGCACGCAATGATTTTCCGTTTCCCCGCAAAAGTGCGGCCGTCATCGTTTTTCAGTCACATTTACCGTTTCATTTGCGTACTCAAATCTGGTGGAACTCATCCATTTCATTTCGATGTGTTTGTCTTCGTTTGAGTCGCGTCAGGTTTGAATTCAAAACGCTATCGTCTGCTCGGAAAGTATTTTAAAATGGTCCCATCGAAGAAGCGTGGAATTTGGCGCGCGCATGATGCAGACCAAATGGCAAGGATGGAGGAGGAAGAGAATCCGGGATCTTCGGAGGAGTCTGCTCCAGTGCCAATCCCATGGCATCCACCGAAGGTTTTCTCCCTCCATTTCTCCCCTCCCCCCCCTCTCTCTCTCTCTCTCTCCTCTCTCTCACTCTTCCGCCTCCCCCACTCCACTCCACCCCTCACCTTTCCTCCCTTATCTTCCACTTCCCTTGTTTACGATACTCCAAAAGTTCTCATTTCCATGCAACCAAACGCTTCACTTTCCGAGGCGATAGGTTCGTCGCCACCATTCCTGGATGAGCGTTATTTTTGGGTTTGTTAAAAACAAGTTGCAACGCACTGTCGGAGAGAAGTGAGACGTGTGCTCGTTCAGGCGAATTCCGAATGCTAAACGATTTTAAGGGATCCATGTTTTTTTTTTTACCTAAACGCCGTTGTTTCATTTTGGTCGGCTGAGAGAAAGGATCGGTTTAAGATGGGTGCAGAGTAGGCAAATCACTCAGGGAAACTGCGAACAAAGGCTGCGGAGATTTGGAATTTTGACCGAGGACGCTAAATATTTTCCCCGGCACCCTTCACATGTTCCCCTTGGGTCGGCGCTGCTAGCAGACGACTGAGATTATTCAATAAATCTCTTCGTTTATGCCAGCAGCGTGTATTACAAGCAACAACCCTTTAATTTGCTCGTAGGCTTATCGCAAACATTTTCTACTTGAGAAAGTTGAAAGTTTAATTCAGCAATGCCCCATGAAATTATATGTGTAGTAGTTGACATATGGTGTGCGTTCTACCCATGAGTAAAATTTTCACGTCTCTGAGAGAAGAAATAACGTATTTCGTTCCATACATGATGCTCATGTAGTAAAATCTGTATCTAAAAATATTTTAATGACTGATCTTTGATATTTCTTTATCGGTTTTTTTCAGACCGCCAAATTTATGAAATTTGTTGTCTCGGGCATAACTTAATGAGATTTACTCAGCATATTGAAATGAAGGAAATAACTTTGTAATTCCACGCACACTTTATTTAAAACACGACCTAGATAATCACCTGACGATGACGTCCAACGTCGAAACCCATGTCGTGTTTTCAATAGTGTGTGCGTGGAATTACAAAATTACTGCCTTCATTTCAATAGGCCAAATTTATGTTGTTTGAAAAAAGTAATATGTTTTAGATTTCACATTTGACTGATTCGAGCATACCATTGAAAATAAATGTTCAAAATTAACAGTGAAATCGAAACTCTCTTGAGTTTGTTTATGTAAAAAAAATTAAGCCTCTTATTTTCGCGTTTCAATTCAACCTTCATACTCCGGGAACGCGTCCAGGTATCATTCGAAGTTTTATTATCCACAATTATCTGTATAATTCAATCTTCTTTGACACGAAAACACGAGCTGCTCTTTCAACGTGGAGGATCCTACGCTTTTAAATGATAATCGTATCTTGCAGCATGCCAGATAGCTGCTTCTTGAATGCTGATGGGAAAAAGCATCGGTGGCTCCCCAAATGTTATTCTTCGTCGGGTGAATTATGACAATAAGTGATAAAATATACAAAATGGAAAAATTCATCTGCTTGAATAATCAATCTAGGAATGTAATCCGTCCACCGTTAAGGCATGTTATCCACTTATCTAAATCGGTTTTTCTGTTTCGAAAACTCAAATCTTCCCTTCTATATCTCTGAGCCCGAAAGACTTTCTTCCCCTTTAATCTTAACGTCCGTAACCATCTCTCCGTTCGCCCACGCTCATTTCTCTTATCTTCACGGAAAGGTTTTGGTCAGACGGTAAGCTTCTACCACTTGTACTGTGACCCTATTCGGAACCACGAAAACCTTATCAATTCGTCTTTCCACTCGTTTCTCCTTTCCGTCTACCTTCGGATTACCGTCTATTTTGTTTTTTCCTCTTTCTATATTTGTTTGACTACGTCCCTTCACGAAATCACATTACGAACAAGGGTTTTCTGACTCTGCTGCTTAAGACACCTGTATATGTTTCGCAAAGTAGTTTCAGCTGTACTTTGGACTCTTCGTGATCTAGCTAATATCGCTTCGTCGTCATATGCGAGTATTAGTTAGGGTTTTCAGTTATATTACTTGTAAGATGAGTGGACGCCTCGCTCATTTCCCCTACGCCTATATCGTAATGTACTCGTGTACGCCCTCTAAAATGGCTGTGGGTTAAAATTTCTTGAGGATGAAATACGTAAAATGCTGATACGTCACTAAAACATTATATTTATTTTATACTCTGACTTAAACATCAAAGAAAGAAACTCAGCTTTGATAAATTAGACCAGATTGATAATTCAATTATTTGCTAAACAGTTTTGCTTGAAGTGCAACCGGATCATCAATTACAGATACCCAACAACTTTGTGCCTCCATTTCTTCGAATACATATTCAAAAATTTGTTTGTAGGAGGTTTAGTTCTACAGGACTAGAAAATGATTACCTTAGCCATTATCTCTAAGGGTTGAAATAAACAAGGCTACCGTGCCTATTAACCTACTAAAATAATCTGTCCGTAGTCTGTAGTTAACCGCTGTAAATCCCATCACTGTCAGTCAACGCTGTAGCATTCATGTATAGTGTTTTTTCTGCTGGTAAGGAGAAAACTGATCATATATATATATATATATATATATATATATATATATATATATATATATATATATATATATGCGGGTCGCGGTGGTCTAGTGGGTAGAGCGTTGGGAAAGGAACTGGCCCCCCTACCCTGATGTGTGAACGTCGGGCTTGGTACTTGGGAGAGCTATGCCATTACCTACTAAACCGACCTTCGGGTTGATTACTGTGTTTATGGTTATATATATATATATCTATATATATATATATATAAATATATATGTTAGCAACATTTGTAGCTTTCCTTTAGTTCACACTATAAAATCAGAATGAAGAATAAAAAGAGACGTTTCAGGCGTGATATGGTGGAATATCAGGATTAATTAAAATTGGCAATTTTCCACAAAATAATAAGTTACTATTAATAACTTATTTTGTGGAAAAATGGCCAATTTCAATTAAACAGAAGAGAGAAAACTGGACCATGGAGCATTTTCGAAAAGTTTCGATAAAGTCCCCGACGAGAAAGAACTGCCAAGGGGTGGAATAAAGGAAGAGACAACAAAATAGTCTATTGAAATTTTGTTAAAGGTTAAGAATAAATATTAATGTACGGTTCGAGTTTCATTAGTGTTCCTCAGAAAAGTGAATTGTAGCCTTCAGTGTTTCGTCAAATTTATAACATCAATTCAAAAATAAAAATTGGCGACGTCGAAACTTACAGAGAAGAAGCATGCAATGAGGCTAATGATGGATGGACGGATAAGCGATTCAAATAGGTATCACCAAGAACCTAACTCACTGAACAAAAAAATATAGCATATTCGTCATATAGTTTATTCCTTGTAGAATCTAGCATTTTTTAAATGAATAGTCGGAAAATATAGCGATAAAAATATGAAGAGGGAAGCAGTGTTTCTCATTAGTTTGGCCTATTGCTCATACTGCGAATTTTTGGGACCATCCCTGAAATGGATGTTAGTACTCGTTAAGGAATAAAATACAGAGAAACATTTCCATGATCCTTCGTGTTAGGAATACTAGCCTTTTAAATCAATCTGAATATGTTTTTAGTCAAAGAAATGCATTCATCGTTGTTATAATAATGATATAATATAATCATAATTGAAAAATAGAGCAGGTAGAACAGTTTACATATCTCGGAAGTGTTTTGGACCAATGCGGTCAAAGTAGTAGGGACGTAAGGAGAAGAATTGCGCTAGGCAAGGAGGCTTTCTCAAGGAGGAGGGAGTTGATGACGGGGACGTTGAGTAGGGATGTTAAGACAAGACTCGTAAAAACTCTGATATGGAGCGTAGCTATGTACGGCGCGGAAACGTGGTCACTGAAACAAGAGGATAGACGTAGATTGGAGGCTTTTGAAATGTGGGTGTGGAGAAGAATGGAGAAGGTGAAATGGACCGAAAGGAAAACAAATGAAGAAGTACTGGAGATGGTGGGTGAGGAGAGGGGTTTGTTGAGAGAAATCCTATGGAGGCAGGAAAAATAGATGAAAGGCGTATTGAACGGTAGTGGAATGTTGAAGAAGGTAATAGAGGGGAGAATGTTGGGCAAGTGAGGAAAGGGCAGGAACAGGATAGGGATGTTGGACGGGATGAAGGGAGGAAAGAAGTACACCGAGATGAAGAGGGACCTGATGTTGATTAGGTTAAATAAAAATATATATGTATTATTTACGAATATATATATATATGCTTGATTGGGTTTTATTGGAGGATTGGTTGCTGGATTGGGTTTTATTGGAGTTACAAAATATTTATTTGATAGTTGTGTCCATCGAAAAACCTACCTTAACCGGTAAATTAGCTAATAATAAATAATAATGCAAAGGTTATGCAATTTTCCAGAAAGAAAAAGGCTAAGCTAAACATTAAAATGGGAAGGGAAAAAATAGAGCAGGTAGAACAGTTTACATATCTGGGAAGAAGGAAGAGTGCGTCGCTAGGGAGTGTTCGTCGCTAGGGAGAGTGCGTCGCTAGGGAGAGTGCGTCGCTAGGAGACAACGTCACTAGGGAGAGGGAGTCACTAGGGGGTGTGCATCGCTAGGGGGAGTGCGTCGCTAGGGAGTGTTCGTCGCTAGGTAGAGGGCGTCGCTAGGAGACAGCTTCACTAGGGAGAGGGAGTCACTAGGGGGTGTGCATCGCTAGAGGGAGTGCGTCGCTAGGGAGTATTGGTCGCTAGGGAGTGTTCGCCGCTAGGGAGTGTTCGTCGCTAGGTAGAGTGAGTCGCTAGGAGACAGCGTCACTAGGGAGAGGGAGTCACTAGGGGGTGTGCATCGCTAGGGGGTGTGCGTCACTAGTGATTGTTCGTCGCTAGGGATTGTTCGTCACTAGGGATTGTTCGTCGCTAGGGAGTGTTCGTCGCTAGGGAGAGTGCGTCGCTAGGAGACAGCGTCACTAGGGAGAGGGAGTCGCTAGGGGGTGTGCATCGCTAGGGGGTGTGCGTCGCTATGAGACAGCGTCGTTAGAAAGATGTTGTCGCTAGGGAGTGTTCATCGTTAGGGAGAGTGCGTCGCTGGGAGACAGTGTTACTTGGGAGAGGTAGTCGCTTGGGGGTGTTCGGAGGGGTCGGAGGAGAATTCGTAAAATCGGTTAGGTTTGCTGATGACCAAGCATTAGTTGTTCAGTCAGCCAAGGGGTTTCAAGCATTGCTGAGTGAATTGGAGGTTCAGTGCGATAGATATGGGATGAGAATCAATATTAATAAAACAAAGGGTATGCGATTTTCCATAAAGAAAAAGACTAAGCTAAATATTAAAATAGGAGGGGGGAAAATAGACCAGGTAGAACAGTTTACATATCTCGGATGTCTTTTGGACCAATACGGTCAAAGTAGTAGGGACGTAAGGAGAAGAATGCGCTAGGCAAGGAGGCTTTTTCAAGGAGGAGGGAGTTGATGACGAGGAGGTTGAGTAGGGAGGTTAAGACAAGACTCATAAAAACTCTGATATGGAGCGTAGCTATGTACGGCGCGGAAACGTGGTCGTTGGAGCAGGAGGACAGACGTAGATTGGAGGCTTTTGAAATGTGGGTGTGGAGAAGAATGGAGAAGGTGAAATGGACCGAAAGGAAAACAAATGAGGAAGTCTTGGAGATGGTGGGTTAGGAGAGGGGTTTGTTGAGAGAAATCCTATGGAGGCAGGAAAAATGGATGATAGGCGTATTGAGCGGTAGTGGAATGTTGAAGAAGGTAATAGAGGGGAGAATGTTGGGCAAGCGAGGTAAGGGCAGGAACAGGATAGGGATGTTGGACGGGATGAAGGGAGGAAAGAAGTACACAGAGATGAAGATGGACCTGATGTAGATTAGGTTGCTGGATTGGGTTTGTTTGGAGTTACAGAATGTTTATTTGATAGTTGTGTCCATCGAAAAACTTACCTTAACCCGTGGACCTGGATCGTGGACCTAATAATAATAATCATAATTGATAAGAGTAATGGTCGGATGGTAAAGGAGATGTACAGATCAGGCTCTACTTGAGAAATGCATAAATGCACGAAAGAAATTGTATTCTTAGATTTGTTGATTTGGAGAAGGTATGCGTTATATTATATGGAGGATAGTTGTAGGAAGTTTTGAGAGAATGTGGATATAGATTGGTACTGTTTAACTTATATGAAAGTGTCTTCACGTAAGGATGAATGTGTTTAGTGTACTGTATGAATTTATAATGATGAATGTACAGGTATGTAGATGTGAGTGTTTCATGAATAAATGTTTGAGAAATGGATGAGGTATTTCTTATGATTGAAAATGTCAATTTATGAACCTCTTTCTTTTCCTATTCTTTGTAGATAGTCTTTGGTCGTAATCCTACGCCTCCGTTTGGTTGCCATTATTATCATGTGGATATTACTTTCTTTTGGAAAAAGAAGATTGTCACTATGTTTTTTCAGAAAAATGTAGCGCTAACGGGCATAAAAATTCTTTCTTCAACTTCAGGTTTAACTTTGTAAAAGATATTCATGAGGAATGAGATATAAAAAAATATTTCATTCAACCACAGAAGTTATCCCTCCCTCCCGTCTAACTTGTGAATCATGTTGGCAGTTTCCTTGGATGAGTTTGAGAACGTTAGCTTCGCGTGAAATGTCGGATCATCATAGTATCCTCTTTTACTTCCAGGAAACTTAATCATTAACGTTCCGAACGAGACAACAGTTCCTTCAAAATGGCACAGCAGTTGAATGTGCCTGGCCCGAGATGATGGCTGAAGAGATCATCTTTTTGCCTCTAACCATCTCTTCTCCTCATCAGTCAGTCGTAATTTGTTGGTAAGTGTGTCATCCTTTAAAGATGTTTAATTATAAGATTAATTGCTACATTGCATGAAGCAGTCCTCCAGCTATTTTGCGCCCCGATGGTCTATCCATTACTTGATAAGTCTTTGGATGGCACCTCTTGTCGCTTGCTACTCTCGTCAATCTCTTGTGCCCAATATAGTTTTATCAAAATTTTAATTTAAACTTGATTGGTAATTAGTCTAAGTCCATATGTATTACTAAGTGGCAATGTCACCTTATTTTAATGGGAATTTAATTAAATAGGCGTAGGTGCTTGAGAATAGGAATTAGTCCTTTGAAAATAGCCCTTTATACTAATAGGTGTTCAGTTATGGTAAGGAGTTCACACTGGTGACCTTTGATATACTCTTTTCGTCCTGTATTCTTAAAGACTTTGATAAATCCCTTTGGAATGTTAAACCTACGTTACTTCGTGGTCTATCTGAAGCCTGATGGATCTCCTCTCCCACATTCAAATGTCAGCAGTCTAATGTTATTCTGAATGCTTCATATCAAAATAGCCTTTGCCTGAAGGCACAAATTGCCTTTTATCTGAATTTTTCAAGATGGGGGAGAGGTTTTCCCAGAAGACGTAAATAGTGATTTAAATTGAAACTAAGGCCACGTATTCCAAACATGTAGTTCTTTCCCATGTGATTCTAGTCCTACACGGATGTTCCTTTTGATCAGAAAAGTATTTCGTGATTTATGTTCTCAGTTGAAATATATGAAGACGCATAAGGGAATCTGTTATTTGAACTGGGTTCCAAAAGAACTAGTTCTTAGGTTAGTTCCGTTATTTGAAAATGGCATATAAACTATGAATCATCGGGCGGAAATACCATTGCTCCTTGACCAGCATTGATGAGGGGTGTATTTGAGTAAGATAAATGGTATATCTCTTGGCCAAAGTAGCTTTGCCAACATAATCTTTCATCTAAAATTATTCGAAGACTAATGATGAACATATGGGATGCATCCGCTATGAAAAGTGATTCACTTGTCGTTTGAAAAATCATAGTATATCGATAAGGCATGCTATTGGTTTCATATACCGCAGTGATCCCTGACAAAAGAAACCGATATGGGAATATGAAAAAATGAATTGCTTTGAGAAAAATTCTAGGTTCTATGCATAATGGCCTAAGTTGATGGTGAAAAAGGTTCATACTTCAGAATTTCTTCAATAATAATATGGATTGAACTTAATTCTTGGGGCTGCTAAAATATTTAGGGATTGATCACGCGAAGACCACAGTTCAAGTATTCTGTTGCTCTGAAAACATTGAATTAGAAGCGGAAGCTCTTTCAAAGGACCGTCGGTGATTCCAGTGAAACTTGATCCCTCACCGGAATAGTCGTTCAAATCGGAGATACTTCTCTCGGGGCATTAAGTTTGTTTCCCAGAATGGACAGTAGTTCTTGGTGAGGCCCAGAAAATAGAACATAATTGTTCGCGTAGCGTGCCGAAAATTTTCACTAGGCTTTAGAGCACATTTCAACCAGCCGGAGCTGAAAAAGAAATAATTTTTAAGAGGCATAAAAAATATATGCGAATCTCTGTCTGTTAGGGGATAAAATCATAGGTTTGATGAAAGTGAGAAAGTTCCACTGTGATCTGGAACTGGCCTTTGGGTTTCTCCCGCGTGGGTCCGTCTTGCACGAAGACTTCCAACCCTTGTACCATCTCCAGCACCAGTTCTCCTTCCTGTCGATCGTCAAGTACAAGTAATAAGCATAACTTTCGTCCAGCGAGGTGAATCGACGCGGGAGGGATTCAAGTATCGAAGAGTCACTAGGGGATTAACACATGGATTATTTTCATAACGTAAACCGACATTTTCGTTGAGAATCTTAGCAGTTTCTCGTTGGCAATTGTATATCGAACAAACTATGTTTTTGCTGTAATTTTCGCTTGCTGTCGGTCTTTCCTTAACGATCGTGCTAATCCCATACACATTTATTCATGTATTCAATCCTGGACGATTCATGTTATTTGTTTTACTCACCGGTGTGGAAAATTTGTCCTCTGTCGTATTTGTAAAAATTCACATCGCATGTGACCAATTTGCATGACGACAAAATCTTTCAGAAATATGGAATGAAAGCGGCACTACCTTCCAATTATTATGGCGCGAGACTGAAATTCACAAAGGGCTCCTTGAGAACTGGTTTCTCGGGCTTCGCCGCTTATCTCCTTTCCGGAGCCAGACTCTTCGACCCATGACCCGCGCCCCCCCGCGCCCTGCCATCTCTACGCTATCTGACCCGGACTCCCTTCTCCCTTCCCCATGTCCCTCCCACTACGCGGACCCTTTCCTACTACGGTCGTCTTATCTAGCGTGATATTCTAGATACACTGTTTACCACGTTAGACGTGGATTTTTTTCTGAATTTTCCTTTGTCCCATGCGTACTGGTCGCTGCTTATCTGAACTCTGTTGCCATAGGGATCGGAGTCTTGTAGCTTGCTGGTATTTCCAGATCTAGAATCCTCGCGACAGTGAATTTGCAAATTCTGGGTACGTCATATTTGGACGGTACGCATTAAGGCCATTTTCACTGTTTCAGTCAGTGTTTAATGCTCCCTTGGTATCATATCTATCGCATATGATACCGAAGCAGATAATTATGATTCAATATTACAACCGATATCCGTTTTTAGAGTGCTTTTTTTGTCAAAATGCAACTATTTCAAAGTGTAAAAGTCATTCGCCTTGACCAGGATACGAACCCGGATCCCTTGATATCTGGCCGGGTGCTTTAGCCAGTAAATTTAAAGCTACCTTTCATCAGTAATAGGCGTCCTCTTACACTTCAAAATTTTAATCCCGGTCAAGGCCATTGATTTTTTTAAGCTTTGATTTTTGCATTTTGATGCACATTACCGAATAACTTCGTCAAAATTACTGTCGTAGCATCTCCCGCAGTTCTTTATACTCTTTTATCTAGATCTGTATTCTAACTGGCAATATTTGGATGCATTGTTAGTGTTAGCAGTTAGTAGTTCCAATCTAATGATGATTTGACGGGATTGAATACCCCATGGCATCGATAACGAACTGCTACGTCTTGATAGCGCCAATGCCGTTGTAATTTGACGATATTTTTCATAAATATTTAAACATTTGTGAAAAGTTATTACTCCATATGATGCGGTGATGAGTTAATGAGAAAAATATTAGTTATTCCTATGAAACTAATTAGATATTTCTATTTTTTGAGGTCCAAATAGCAAACTTGGTAAACTTAGGTTCTTCGCTTTCTGAATCAAAAATAAAATTTGTTTTTCTTTTGCGAAACGTAATCTGTATGCATGTTCGCTGTGATTCTACTTTCTCAATGCTTACCAGCAGACAGTTACTGTTTATCTGAATGCATTATGTGGAATTAAATCTTATCTGTGAGGCATTTTTTTCAACACTCTCTCTCCCTTACTCTCTATACTCTCTCGTAAGACTCTCTCTTTACTCTCTTTTTCAAATGAAAAATAAATTTCTGAAAAGTATTTTTAATTATAACTATTAGGTTGCCATCGCCTGAGAAATACGATTTATCATTTGGACCAAAGTTAAAAACCACGTACTGGCAGACTATAATTGATCATGAAATCTTCCAAATATTTTAAGGAGTTTTCGGAGAATTTCAAATTTCTTAAAGTTATCTTTAGTTGTCGAGCTTAGGGAATTTTGAAGTAAGATCTGGTACTTTCGAGCTATGGTTGTGAATAAGTTTAGTTTCAACCCTCCCCTTCCCCTTGTTTTCAGCCGCATATATTTATTTTTAATTTAATTGTGATAAATGAAAATGACTGGGTAAGTTTCAACACTTAATCTATTATGTCGATCGTAGACACTCTGCTATAATCAAGGTCCACAGTGACGAAACCACGATCGGTTTAGCAAATTCAGTGTGAACATTTCCTGCGTGAATTTCATTTATCATAAAAAACCATTAAAATAGTAATCAACCCGAAGGTCGGTTTAGTAGGTGATGGTAGCCCATGTACCAAGCCCGACGGCTTGTGATAATTCACACATCAGGGTAGGGGGGCCAGTTCCTTTCCCTGTGCCGGTATGGTACCCGAAAAATCAACTAGCTTGGGTGGAGCTGCAGGTGCCCAGAGTGTCTTGCCCGGGAATCGAACTCGGGACCCTCCGGTCAGTAGTCCAACGCTCTACCCACTAGACCACCGCGACCCACAATTTATCATAATGAATGTAAAATATTTCCACCTAGTAACACATGATATATTTTCTCTGATTTTAATGTAGGATTCGTTAAAAGCAAAGTCATTTCCTTATTTTTTCATTTCTTCAACCCGACAAATCATCTCCGATGGTTCATATAACAGGTACAGGGCACCTCGTGATACGTTTCCCGGCGTGTAATATTCTGGATATGGAGAGACAGTTCCTTTCTTAATACTGCTTACGATTCCTCAGAGCGTTCTTGCTTCCTAGTACATCTTTGTTCACACTTTGATTTAGGTGATGCTGGTGTATCACGAAGCATCCCTCGGATATGAATCCGTTATCCTATCGTCAGCAACACTTTATCCACTTGGCTATCGCGACCAAGGAGGATAGAAGTAAAGCTACTTCTATCCTTCTTGTTCACGACACCCTCCACTGTTAGTAAACCATTTTTAATGCTTCCCGAGTATTAAGTGAAGGCAACCATTCTAGTTGAGCTGATATTTTTGCGGTTTCTGTTTTGTTCCAGTTTTTTTTCAAAAAATCAAATGGATTATTTTGAGGGAAGTGCTGCAATGGAAGTTATTCTTAATCTGTTGCGCTTTATTCACTAATGCGTTGGAATCCTCAATGAGATAATTGTTTGACGAGATCGGTATTTCAATCCAGATCTTTTGGTCACTACTCTAGGGTACGTTAACCATTTTAACAAATTTGCAACGCCGAGTCATCCTTCCTCACATTATAGTTAACTAATTCATTTAAAGTTTCAGTTGCGCAGTTGGTAACCGTTCGAATAATATCCCTAGCAATGCTACCGTATTGCCACTCTTCTGATACACATGGAAGGACAAATATCGTGATAAGTGTTCTTTAAAGCAAGGAACTTTCTTCTACAAAACGACCAAGACACGAGCTTTTTTTTACTTCAGCAAGGTATATGGAGAGACGGTTGCCTATATTGGGAAATTACAACCGAACTAACTGCGAAATTTTATAAAAAAATGAGTGAAAGCAATCTTGGCGTACAGAATCCCAAAATGGGTGAATCTATTCTTTTATTTTTTGTTTTAAATGTTGATTTTGCAAAAAGAAATCTCTAGTTGAGATGACAAAAAAATTTCTGGCGTTGGACAGATTTTGGGGGCTAAAATATAATGTATTAAACCCCTCTATGATTTTAAATTGGATGAAATTTTGAGGAGAATTATGTCACTGATTGGAAGCGTTTTACGTTTTTTATGGATAATTATAAATCAGCCAATGCCTATACATGCATATGATGGCTCTCTTACCAATCGCATAGAAACTGCACTTACTTAGGGTCGAAACCTTGGGGTCGAGAGAATGAATTAAGTGTTGAAGTGTACCGAGTGATTCTAACTCTTCATAATGAAAAACATAGGAGAATCACCCGGATGATACCTATATTCATAGCTCGTCGTCATTAGGAACGCAATTAGGTAATCGTGAACATTTACGCACACCCTCGAAAACGTATCTTTGCCCTTAGAGGCAACAATCTACGTAGATGCCGCGAAGGTCATACGATTCTTTGATGTTTAGTTACTCTACCGGTTTGTAGCAAATTGTTGAGCCTAAAATCACATATTTTTGTTGACGGACAATGCACTGAGCTCACAAGTCAATAAAAACCTCCGTCTCAATGGTCAGTTCAGCTCGTCTCGTCCTATAGAAGGCGTAAATCGCCCTAAGCAACAGTGACCGTCGCGTTCAAAGACTCGCGAAGGGGAAAACTTTGATCCTTGGACAGAACAAGAGACGTGATAGAGCAACCAGTGCTCGACGCTCAAGAAATGTCAAGGTATAAGCATTATATGTGCGGATAAATTTCTCATTAAATTATTTAAGTTCATTACCAATCACATGGGGAAGTCACGTTTTAGTAGAGGCGTATCGGAGGCAGGGAGTGATCTATAAATTTCTCAAGAAAAGAGTTGAAAGGAATTGAGAATCACCACGGGCACGATTTTGTAACATTTCAATGGTTGAGGAACATTTCAGTGTTAGAATTAAATATTTGTTTAATTAAGTACTCGTCTTGCTTATTATTTCATTTTTAGTTTTTGCTTCATTCTATTTGAATTTTTGGATTCAATTTCCACCGAACCTGATGTGGGATAGTAGTACCGGTCGGATGTTCTTACAGACAACTCTTAAAAATCTGCAGGACACCTGAGTTTTTATCAGATACCGATGGAATTATTATGACCTCAAATCATCGTGATGGATTCGATCACCGATATAAAATAAGAGAGAGATAAACACCTTCACCGACAGATTCGAGAGTTCGTTTTTCCCTCGCACGATGCGCAATCTTAAAAAATTAGAGCCCAAGAACCTGAATGTTGGAAGGCCACAAGTCATTGGGACAAACACACCAATTATTGCAGTGTGTACGTATGTTGGCATATATGTACGTGTGCGTACTGGTGTTTGTTTATAGGAGGAAATAAATACGAGATTAAAATGCATGTACAAACTAATATGATAATAATAACTCGTATTTCTGTATGTATACCTGGTATGCTTGGTGTACAACTTACACCCTTGCGGTAGCTTGCGATGCATTTTGTAAAAGTATGGAAATGCATATAAAGCTAGCATTTTTAGGGTTAACTTTGTGGAATTCCTTCATGATGAGGGCAAAAAAAATAAGGAAAACTTTACACTTCCACACACTTTTAATACAATACGACCACGGTTTCGATGCTGCGCATCATCATCAGGTACAATCAAACAAAATTTTATATGCATATAGTTAAATACACATAGCTTTGCTCGGCATAATGAAAGTTCTTGTTGGCTTTAAGCTCTCTTGAAAACGATGTCAGGACCACAGTAAACTGAGTATTGTGAAATCCTGGTCAGGCTTATGGTATCTAATCCTGATTTACTCCACGGTTTCCTTATTTTTCCAATCCAGTCGATACGTATGGCAGTTTGGCCTAGGGAAAGGTCCAAGAAACATTCCTGGGGAATACTGAGGGGATGAAACTATAATGAGCGAAATTTCACGGCTGCTACTTCAGTACTTGTGAAGGTATTTAGTTGGCGTTGTTAATAATTATTACTCGTGGTTTTTTTTAGGTAATCTACCGGTTAAGGTAGGTTTTTGAATGGACAAAAACTATCAAATAAACATTTTGTGACTCCCCACCTAGCAAACTAATCTATATCAGGTCCCTCTTCATCTCACTCGTGGTTAAGTGTTCCTAAATCTGTGATAGTTCCCATATGTCGGACATTTAAAAGGAAAATTTTGCTTAAGATCGAGCAGACTTGCGTGGCCGGATATGACTGTAGCTTTCTTAGCTCCATCATGGGTCAGCTCTCTGGCCTGGCCTCTACATGGCAACTGTGCCAGGCTTTCTGTAGTCGATCTACTGGCAGCCACACTTTGCCTGACCCAGAGGGACCTCTCCAAGATCCTATTACTGGCGGCGTAGACGCAACTAGCGCTGTAACCTCTTGTACTTCAATTTGTTAACTTCTTCGGCGTTTGGAATTTCACAAAAAAACTTAGTTAAGCTATTCTCAATAACTTTACAGTCTACTGCAGATCAAATTTGCATTGAATGGAGTTAACTAAATGCCTAGTGCGTGGATAGGTACATATTGTTCTATGTGTTGCATAAGAGGGGTAGTGTTGGCTCTGCCAAGGAATTTTATAATTCTTGGTGATACGAGCTCGTATTTTAGGGCTGTAGTCAGATGTATGCCAATAGTCTTATCTATCACGAATGGTTTTTAAGTTGTTTTGTTTTAGTTACACTCATATATATTTACACGCAAGTATAAATTGAGTTGCAATGTGGCTTGCAAACCTTAAAAAGGGTTAATAAAATAAAATAAAAACTCCTACAGCCGTAATAAGTTAGAAACACTCGTCTCGCAATAAAAACATAGTTTTTTGTTGTTGGTTTGAGTGAAAAGAAATTCCACGACAGTGTCCAACCACAACCTCTCAACCAGAAAACCCTTCTTCAGTAGTTTGCGGGAAAGTTACTTCCTCGTCAGTGACCAATTACAGATATAGACACTCAAACCCAATTGGGATCATTGACAGGGTTAAAGTGTTCCATTGATGATACCTGGGTATAGTATGTACAGATATACACTATCCGTGACTGTTTACGGGAATAATTTCCGCGCCAGGGACAAATATATAATAAAAATTCACAAGCACTCAGAAAAACAATTACTCACACATTCAAAAAGGGGTCTCACTACTGGGAGAATATTACTCAAATCGAGCAAAGTTAGCAAAAAAAACAGGAAAAGACGAGAGCGTGCGTCGGATACGCGTATTTCGGCTACAATGTAGTCCTCCTCAGCGAACTGAAGGAAAAAAGGACTTGCAATAAACGGTTGTAAGTCAACCTTACTGTAACCTACTCAATTTTACGAGGCCGTAGAGCTCAATTTCTTTTATTTTATCTTAACAAGGGTTACCACAGATTAAATAATATACAGTACACAATGTCGTCGGAACTGTATGTGGCAAAATCGGTGTAACCAACATAACTTATTGTATAGTTATATTTTCTGTTTGAGAAAAGAAATAAACTGTAAACTGTTAACATGTATATCTACAATGTATCTATAAATATATGCTTGTATACTTGCCAAAGAAAAATATCCACAATTGCATAATGTTAAAAAGGTGTCATAATCTAAATGCTCAGTTCATCGATAGGTGTAAAGTTTGCTAAATTATGAATTTCATTGGGAATAATAAGCTGATAAAAAGGTTTCTCTATGAGTAATGGTGATGGCTGAATTATTCACTGTTCAAATCTTGAATCGAAATTTTATGTGGTGGATCTCAAATACTTGCGGCTCATTTATTTTGATTTATGCATATGTAACTGGGAAAACTAGGCATGCTTCCTCAGCTGTTAAAGTGCCTCAAAAATGGGGAAATCGTGTAAAAATGTAGGCGGTTATAATTTAGAAATTATTTTGATCTAACAGAAATCGAATCAGAGGATTTTTGACGCGTTCAAGTGGAGTGTATAAACGTGAAGTCCTTCCACGAGGAGGCACCGATTTAAATGGAAAAAAAACTGGCGTACTTTATCACTTCTTTCGAGGGATTTTCTGGAGATTTGGGAGTGAAAACAGACGAGCGTGTGGAAATATAAAAACTGTCGAGATGAAAAATCACTTAGATGTTTTCTATATCATCTGGTGGATGATTAGACTGTTTTGGCTTCCTTAGATAACGTATTATGCCTTCACGGTCAGTGAGATCCAACTTGGAAGAGGGCAAAGAATATTTGGAAGGCGTGACAAGTAGGGCATCGATCCCACCGCTAGTAGACTAAAATGTTTTAGTTACTGGTTTGAACATCTTCTAAACTTGAAAGCGATTTGCACCACACGGACATAACCTTTTATTTGTGTAAGCCAATAAGATTTTTAAAAAATCCGTTGTATTTTAAGCCTACTTTCTGCAATATCAATGAAAAGTTTGTGATTAATTAGATTGAAAATCGTGAGAAAACCGAAATATTTGTCTTGGGGAGGCACTGAAGCACGAGGAGGAAACGTTCCTGAGTCTGCATTTCACATATTTATGACTGTCTGTAACTTTCCCAGCAAGATCTTAAATAATTGAAATTGTTTTTTCAGATCTCAGAGAATACCCCTTAAAAGGTCCCTATTCGCTGGCAGCCTTGAGAATTGTGTAAAAATTGTCCTTACTCATAAGACGTAGTGAATCAGAGGAAACATAGACTAAAATTTTATTTTTCTTTGTGCATTAGTTTTACCTTTGCTAATGTTTGTCGTAGAGTTCCTATCAAAACCAAAATTTGAGTAGAGCACGAATTCTCGTACCTCTTGCTTAAATCCATAGCAAGTATCTTTAGTAATGATGCTGAAAATCTATTATTAGCCTCATAGCACTACGTTGGGAGAGATTATGTCAATAAAATTAGATAGATCAAGTTTAGAACAGATATTTAATATGTCATTATTTCCAAGGAATATAAGGGATCAGAATAAATCCGAACAGCCGCGCGAGGGGAAAAAGTATTTTTTTATCCTAAATAATCTTAATTTGTCACTATTACCTACCTGCAGCCTTTATTTTATCATCCTTATATTTAGCAGCGGCTGGTCTCACATGCGTAAAGCAGTATTTCTCTCTTAGATACTATAGTGAATGTACCTTTTGTTAACATTATTTCCATCATTTGAATTCTTTTACATATTTATTAGTGGTTTACAATTTGTAAAAACTCCATTTTTTATTGCCTGTTGGTAAATCACATTGCGCCAGACACCATAGCGGTGGCTTGCAGGGTAATATGTAGAACAAGACGAGTCTTTTCAGGTTGTATCTCACTTTCGCTATCTCACTCACATAGGCAGGCTCAACGAATTACTCAAATCGCGTTTCGTAACTGGAGAATATAGTTACCGTGTCCTTTTTTTCCCTAAGGTTTTGCAGGTCTTTATTTCCTTTCGAATATTAACGAGTCTTACTGATCCAAATAAAAGTTCTTGGCAGGTTTTTATAAAATTCATTCGGGACATTATGTCTGATTTCGAACAATTTTTTTCAAGTATCATGGAACAGGAATCTATAATTTTAATATATTTTGACTGGCTATTACTTTTAACGACAATAAAAATCTCCTGGGCGAAACTTAACAAGCGTACCATGGAAGAATAGAAATAATTTCGCTCCAAAAATATGAAACGTAGCGTGGTAGCTTTGTTATTGCCTGCATATACACATTGATATATTCAGCACAATTATATTTTTTCCCAATTTTTTTAACATGCAATATTTATGCTCCATGACAAATTACCCCAGCGATCAATAATGGAGAAGAAATTTTTATGGAAGCAAGCGCACGCCCGGGAAAGCTATCGTTTATCTTTCCTACCAAGACAGCTGTTTTTGAACGACAGCTGTGAGAAATAATGGACGGATCGAAAATATATTAAACGAGTGTGATTTGATGTGGAATGTGCCTGAGGACTTCTAGAAATTTTATTCTGAAGTGCACATTCTTGAAATTCAGCGCGCATGCATTCTGTGAAAGGGGATTTTCTTCCTCGCCTCTTTGTTGTGGTCGGTTTGAGCTGGCATTCTGGTAAGATCTGAAATGGTCGTGGAGCTGTGGAGGGAGGCACCCCACACTCCTCCTTGTCATTTTCCCTCGAAGTTCAAAAGCTCGTTCTAGAAAAGTCAATAAACGGCAGGGTTGCTGTACACCCAAATAGGCGTAACATGGGTTATTTCCAGGGGCGCCCGAGAGCACATCGACCTTCCTTCTGTGCCCCATTCGCCACCACGACCGTATTTGGACCGGATCCCGTAGAAAGTTGACCGAAATATTTATGTATCATCTCATTCGCATGAAAGTTTATCTACAGGGGTTTGTTTATTTCTGAGGCCCTCGTTTCGATTATGACAAGACAATAAATATAATGAATGGACCAAACGAAATGTAACGGAAATGTTTACCATTCGCAGAAATTGTATTTCCCCAGCCATTTATGTACATGGCAACTTCGCTTTCATTAATGAACAGCTCATCACGAATCAACGCACCCACCTGGGTCGATTGTGACATTAGCAAGGCGCTGCATCATATAGATTAGTCAAAACGTATCAAGATCGTATCCGTAAAAAACCCGTTGAAAGATATTATTGAGATGTAGATAGTTCTAGAGTACCGGGATACATTAAGAGATTTTCAATTTTTTTGGACTTTTCAAAAATCATAATGGTTAAGATTTCAAATTCATGGTATGGTAAAATATTTATTATTTGGCTGAATCGATATTGCTCGATAAAACTAGGGTTTCCTTTTACGATGTTACTCTTTACTCTTTATGTATCACACCAACATTCCTGGAGTGAGTATAATGAATGAAGTTTCTGTAGCTTAAAATTCTAAGTTGACAAGGGGTTTTTATTTCCTCACACATTCACCCAGCTAAAATGGGCAGCAATGTGAAAGAAAGTCAAATTTGTTGACTCTCTTCGAATTTAGACGTTTGCCGGACGTGAGAATGTTTGAACTTTTTCTTGGAATCTTCAACCTGAGTGACCGGGACGGATGGAAAGTGGAGGAGCGAAAAATATTTAATTAAATAATGACTGTATATATCTATCTACATATATATATATATATATATGTATATATATATATGTATATATATATATATATATATATATATATATCTACATATATAATACCCTGCAAGCCAACTCTAGGGTGTGGGGTAGGGGGTGATTAAACCTCTTACAAAAGCAAAGGCATCCAATATCAAAAACTAAGTTTTTCTATTTAAGTTTAACTGTGGGTTTATATAAATTTGTCAAATGATTCAAAGTTTATGGCTAATGATAGCTACAGGAGATTGTACACGGCATCTTAGTGACAAGGACAATAAACTGAGTGTTGTAGAGAAAGTGTTGAATGTAAGTTGTTGAAGTCCTTGTCAGACAGAAAACATCGAAGCAGCAATGTTGAAAAAATTGAGGAAAATTACGAAAGCAAAGGAATTCGTCGGGATATAAAATTTGATTTTTGTATCTGCCCACACTTTTTTAAAAACTAATAATCAATAGTTATTAACCTTCTACCTGAACCTAATGTCTGCTAACTTTTTAATATTTTCTTATTTTTAACTCGCACGTCTGCCTTCATTTGTTTTAGTAATAAACTGACGGCTTCTGTTCTATGCTTTACACCTTTCATGTTAGTCTCCAGTAAGATATTGTAGCTAAAAATATGTCCTGTAGGATTTAGTTATTAGACTGTTTTCGAGGTTTTTCCATTGAATTCTTTCTTCCCCCGGTCACCCCAAAACTTCATCGTTTAATATAATAAAGATTATTATGACGTCAATTGAATAAAAAACTACATTTGAAAGCAAAATCTTCAAAGTTGCCCTCCTTAAAATTGCTGCAGTGCCAACTCCTCCCGAATCTCCGGGCAATATGAAAGTAAGTAAGGAGAAGACACTCTTTGCTTGGAGGAAATTGGGGGATGGAGTAACGCAGTAGTTTAATATAATCGTAAAAATTATATTATTTTAATTATTCCCCGAAAAAATGCGATAGATCTCAGGGAATTCGTGTCGATATTCGCCATTGTCATCATAAGGACCGAGCACGACGAATAATACCTTGGAGGATTCCGCCGGAGAGGATTTTGCTGTTCAGCGGGGGAGGGGAAGGGGGCAGTGCGGTGGTGAGAAGTTTTGGGAAAGAAGAAGATTCGAAGGCAGCGGAGGGAGAGAGGAGGACGAGGAAGGACGGGGAGGGGACGACGGAGACGGGTGGGGGAAGGAGGGAGAAGCAGGAGGAGGAGATGGCGTCGGGGGCGGAATCCTACGGGTGTCTCCCGTCAACCAACCACTCACTCACTACTGGCTTCCCCGGCCCTCTCCTTTTCGCCGACGAAACATAAGATTCATATCGCACAGGGCTGAGACACGCGGAGGGTTCCCGGGAGGGGCGGGAGTATTCGGAAGAGTGAGGAGGCGGACCGCGAGGGGAGGGGCTGGCGTGAAGAAGACGGGGGGGTTCACGGTGAAAGGGAGGGAGGGTGAAGTCGGAAGGGGCAAAGCGTGTGCGCGCCTCTGTTCACGTACATGTGCTTGTGTGTGTGTATGTATGTGAGAGACCTACACCACCTGCACGCATTCTTGAGAGACGCCCCCGCGCGGACCACGGAAGAAATGCGAGGGTGGAATGGGGGGTTGTGGCTTAGAGATAGAAGCCCCTCTCCCCCATCTTCTCGCTCTCTCTCACTCTTCCCAATACAAACACGCCCTCAAAAACCATCGGAGACCCTCACCAACTGCTGTTCGTATTCAAAACAACCTTCCCTATCTCCCTTACAGCATCACCCCCCTTCTCTCTCGTGCCCCAACGCCACTTCTTCTCCTCCCCCTCTCTCATATCCCCTCCCCAGCTCTCCTCCGACACCCTTTGCGACCCTCTTCGGCCCCTCGGAGAAGAGAGCCTCCGAGAGGGGAGGGATGGATAATGGGAAGGAGGGAGCGAGGGAGAGGCGGACAGATTAGTAGGAGGGGGGGGATAGGTGGTGAGAGGTTCGAAAAATATGATTTATTCCGAGCTTTCCGCGCCCGAGCGATTTTTCCGATTTCTTGTCGAATAGAGGCGCCTTTTATGTACATCTCCCTATCTCGGAGGGAGGACAGAGGTCAATCACACTCTTGCGGTGGGGGCAGGGGTAGGGGGTTGGGCAGAGGCGGGAGATCGGGCAGATGGGAAGCCGGTCAAGGGAAGGACAGAAAGGCGCGGGTCGAAGTCTTTTTCAGAGGTCTCCGTGGAAAGGGTTGATGGAGTTTGGCGCTCGGTCGGTCGGTCGGTATCCTTAAGGGTACCGCGGCGGATGCTTATGAGTCAATGAGCCGGAGAGTCTGGATGCAAGAGAGATGGAAACTCTCAGGCACTCTGACATCTCACTAGTTGGGAGTTCAAGGTAGAAATTTGAAAAGTTACTCACGCATCGTGAGTTACTACTCTCTCAACGCGCTTAGGCCAAATATATCCTGCGTACGAACGGAAACCACATTTTAAAATCACGCTAAAGCGAACTTGAGTCACATGACTTCACGCTATCAAGCATGGAGCGCGATATTTTTGGAGGTGGATCTTAAACGTTAACTCATCACAATGCAACAATTTCAGAGTGTAAAACTCCTAACTCATTATTTATTGACCTTCCAAGCCTTTATCGTGCTTTAAATCCCTTAGACCCTCAATCCCCGATGTTGGCCCAAAGTGTTTTGGAAATGTTTTCCCAATAAATGCTCTAAAAGATGTCACAGCGTTACAATTCTGTAGTTTATACAGTAGACTTGCTCATTAAGGTAATCTCTGATGGGTAGAGAGCTCACAACAGACCTGAAGATAATACTCCTTCATCGAAACCAGGGTCGTGAGTAATGCTTTATTTTTTATTCCTTCGGGTAAAAGAGGGTCCCGGGTTCATATCCGGGTAATGACTCTGAACCCCTCAAGATAATTTCAAACTGTGTGATTTTCTGGTTCTGCTTATCTCAACATGAAATCACTGGTGATAATGTCAACCCTTTCGTGAATGCAATAGTCTTATGATTCGAAGGGTTAGGATACGGTTGGCTGGGCCTTGTGCTTTCAAAACGAGGGTCCGGTGGGATTTTTCAGTTTTTGGTGTGACCAATAACCTACTTTCCCCTTCGAATATAAAGCTAAGAACTTAAATGAGAGCAGGGTTGTTCACTTAATGTATAATACATCTGATTTTTACGAGAATTCGTATTTGGAGGAGCCCAAATCGTGTCATGATTGTATGAAAAATGTGTATGCCATACACCGAGTTTATTTCGTAAAAAAATCATGCATATCATATTATTAACGTTTTGTTGAAATTTGTTGCAATATTGTCCAAGTCGAGACTCGAAACTCACGAAATTTATAATTTCCGGAGTGATATTCCGCGCTCAGATAGTTCACCAGAGTGCCTCAATCAGAGCCAAAACTTTCCACATATTTCGTATTAAATCATATTTGAAAAGTAGACGATATCATACAGATTACCCGTATTGCTCTTTGCTGATGATTTACAAAAAAATGTACAACATAGTACTTTTTATTTCCAAATATGTTTTCCTCTAAATGATCGACCCTCAGGTCCATAACCGTGGTTGTTTAGATAAGATAAAATGGTCAAGTTTTCTATATTTGAATCCTTTATTGTTAATTAATATACTTTTTACCAATCAGAGAATGGCATGCGCTCAAAGAACAATTGGCATTTTTCCGGAAAAATCCAGCCTACACGCTATACAAAAGTGTGGGATACTGCGAAGGGATTTTTTTCATGTGCATTTTGCCTGAAATTTAACCATTGGTAGCCAGGTAATACGACGTACTATAACTAGATTTCAACCCACTATCAGAGACAAACAAGATCGGAGTCCAGTTTGTGGAACGGGGACAGGATTTTTTTTGTTGGTTTTCCATGTTGAAGGTGGCGTTTTCCTGCAAATAATATTTATTGAAACAGATTCGTAAGACTACGTTGGATATGTGGCTAAGCTTTGGATTAAAAGAATCCTTCAGTCGAGAGGATCTGAGCACAGGGTTTTTACTGCTTTTCCTCTCTTGCAATACTGCAACACTTACATTTTTCGTTTTGTACGGTTCGGATAAATGGTCGTTGAAGTTAGACAATAGTCGTAAAAAGTAGGATTTTGAAATGTGCGTGAGGAGAAGGATGGAAAAGGTGAAATAAACAGAGAGGAAAACAAACGAGGAAGTGTCGTGCATAGAGGGATGGCGAGAGGTTTGTTGAGAAAAAATCCAAAGAAGTCTGGAAAAGTGGATGCAGAGCATCTTGATAGGCAATGGAATGTTGAAGACGGGGATGGAGGGGGAACGTAAGGCAAGTGAGGAAGGGGTAGGAATAGGATAGGAATGTTGGACAGAATGAAGGGAGGAAGGGAGTATGCCGAATTGAAGAGGGGCTTGTAAAAGTGTTGGATGTCAGACTGTTTTGTTAGGAGAGGCAAGCAAATATATCGTTGCACCATTGTATAGGCTGTGTACATCCAAAACCTTCCTAAGCCGGGAGGGTATCAATAATAATTACTCTTAATTTGAACGATACATATATAAACTGCCCATCAATTGGGATTTCTCTCATCTTACACTGTATTTACTTTTACTATGCAGTATAAAGCTTTCGGAAAAGGATTTACCTGCCCAATGTCCCCCTCACCTCCAAGTGAAATAGTGAATAGTCAGTCTCACGGTAAAACTCCATCTTTCGTTCCCCTCCGTCAGTTAATCCCCTGCATTCCATGTGACAGCAATTTAGGTCGTCACATGTCTAGAGCTTTCATATTAGGAAATGATTGGCAGTGTTTACTCGGAGCACGATTCATACTTCCCATGATATTCGAGACTCACACACACACATTAAAAAACTCATCACCACGGAATACTGACTGAAAAATAATGCTTTCACAAAAATCAATTACGGATATGTTTAGAGAAAATTCACGCAATGATTAGATAAAAATACCCGGAGTGTATGAAATATGGTGGTCGATTTCCTCAGGGACCGGCAACGGCACCCCTCTGAGGGCTTCGAGTTGGGTAAGGGTTCTAGCGAGGGTGGGCAAAGCTGTCGATCACGTCCGTGATTCAGTGGGAGGGTGAGATGTATGACTAATGGTCTGAATGGAAGAGGGTTTGTCGAGGGTGGGAAACGGAACAGACGATGGCTAATGGGAGCCGGCTAGTTGTGAGGGAAGGTACGCAGAAAAGGCGGGTGACGCAGTGGTACTTAATGTTGGATATGGGGTGCCGGGACATCTCGACCTTCTTTCTACCCCCCTACAAGGAAACAATATGGAGTTATTCATTGTGAACGACAGCATACTTTATTTCTCTACGAACGTCCTCCATCACAAATGCAAGGAACTAAGAGTTCCGCTGAGGGTAGATTATATGTTTATCGGAAATATTCTAGGGAACCGTATAGCCAAAAGCACAATGCAGTCACGTCGACATTGGCGTTTTCTTGAATTTTTTGGGGTTAAATTTGTTATCAGAGATCGGAGGGTATTATTGGTATTCAACTTGCCCTCCTTACCAACTACCTCATAGAGTTTTAAATGAATGACAGATTAATATTAAGGATTAACGCGGTGGATATGATTCATAATGGAGATTGTTCGTGTAGGGACTAGGATGCATTAGTTACCATCACTAATATCCATGCTTCCTGATTTTAGCCCGGTTTCGTGTTCTTTTGCAAAGTAAATAATGTATTCACAAGGGATCATTGATAGAAAATAAATCAAAGAAAAATTATGGAACACTGAAGACAGAGGAAGATAAGTCAGGACACTTTGGGCGGAGTTTACAACTATCCATGGCTGTAGTGAGTCTCAACACAGAAAGAATGAAGACCTCTCAACAGAGAAAAGAAATCGAAAAGGTTTCAGATACGATCAAAAGTAGATTTTATGCTATTTAGTCGCATGATGGGTATGGACAACAGTAAACCCACATAGCGAAATTGAAATCACAGCAGTTAGAATGGAAACCAATTGGGTTGGGTCAATGGGATTAATGATAACATAGATGAGGTGGGGGAAGAAAATGACGTTTTACGGAATAAATTGACGTTTAGAAGATTGATATAAAACTTCAAGGGTTTCCCGGAGAAAGTAAAGAAGAAAATAAATAATATATTGATGGAAGTGAGGAGAAAAAAGAAAGCAAAAGAATTTACGTGCAATAGTACACGCGTACTATTGGGCAGCAAGAATGGAAATGCCAGAAAAGAAACGAAAAATGGATTAATTGAATTATTTTGCATAGTTCATTGATGGCCAAAATTGAGAGGAAGAAAACTGAGGATTTTAAAAGTGTCCATGGCCGTAATGTGTTCAAACAGGAAGATTCCTTAGTTGGATTATTTGGTCTTCTGGTTTGAAATGTTAGAAGTGAGAAGGAATACCACGAGTTCCAGTATATAAACCGAAATGGCCTATTCTGGTGGTATTGAAAACAAATGCCAAAATTGCAGACATTTACAAGTTTTTTCGCACAGAAAGAGCATCGTCAGTATAAGAAGGCCACTCATTTGGCCTTGATTTGAAAAGAAAAAGTTCGTGTTATCAGAGCGCCATTAGGTTTTTCATCGTTGAAAAAAATCCAATGGGATGTCCATTGGGTTTAAAAATCATCCCTACTATTCACATTGTGAGGAGTTAGTGTTTCGTATTTCGATTGAATGAAACAAATTTGTAGTATCCATTTATTAAATTTACATATGCTCTGGGATAGGGTTTCACTTCAAATTTTTTGATTGCATAGGGGTTTCCGTTTCGGATCAACGATTCTGGGAAAGAGTCAATTTCCGGTCGGCGACATCCGGGTGTATTTGATCGTATTTGTAGTCTTAATGTATCGGAACACTTTTTGCAATACTATATCTAATGCGCATGAAAGAAACACTGGTTGAAGTTTTCATTTTTATGATGGGCAAAAAGCAATGACCTGGCGAAAACAGAAGAAAAAAAATGACATATTATGTTCACTATAAATATCTCTCAAAACCCTAGAACCTTATCACCAATATTCTTTCGTTGTAAGGAAGTAATATCATTCATTTCTTTGAAAGCACATGGAATAAAGGATATTATTTTACTGAAATATGCCCGACAGGAGGATTACTCGGTGTACGATATAGTAAAAAGCAAAGAGTTCACACGAAATACATTTTCAGTTTCGTATTTCTCTTTTTTGTACATTTTCCATTTTGTACATTTACCACCTCTCAAGATTATTTGAGTGAGTGTAAGAGATAATCCGGCCAACGAGGCTGCCCTCAGAATTCTGACATTTCTTCCTTTTCAATGGTAATGTTTCTTAAGTACACCCCACGCTTATTGTTAGAGAACATGAAAGCACAAGAGGCTGCTTTACAAGGCATCTTTCTTATATGCATTTGGGGAAGGTCGATTCAGATATTTCTTTTCACTGGTGGGTTCAGGCTCTTATTTTCCATGAGGAGGGTGGCAAAAGGACCAGGACGCACAACTCTCCTCCCGAGTAGAGGTTAGCGGACTCCCACCTTTGAAATAGTCTTATTTCCTTTTGCATTCTCGTAAAATTGGACCAATTACACCGAGGCGGCGTCCTAACCTTGTGGTTATGCCAGCGTAGCGTTCGGCTACTGACCAGAGGGCTTCAGTTAAAATCCGGGTGAAAACCATCAGATTCGCGTGCTTGGTGTGATGATTTGTCAGATGTTAGATGTTATCCTCGGTAAATTGCTTTTGGCAGAGGACACGCGGAGCAGGAACTGTCCCCACCACCTTGAAGTACAACGTACCTCGTATGCACTTCAAACGCCGCAGGACTTAGTGCGAGGTGAGTTGTATTCTCAGCTATACGGACAACCTTCGGGTTAATTAATATGTTGGTACATAGGTACCTACTTAATCGCTGTCATATCTGCGGATTTATAGGGATTACCCATGGAATTTATGAATATTCCAATGAATTGCCATTTAAATATCGCCCCACTCTTTTGATAATTAAATAAAATATTTCATTATGATTATTGTGTTTATTGCGTAAAGTATGGAAAACATCATTATAAACTCCTGGAGTTTTGGACGGCATTCAGTACATAGTAGGTATATGTATTTGTTGGTTTTTCACAAGTACTGATACACGGATTCTGTTTTTTTTTTTAGTCAATCAGCCACGCTAGTACCAAAATCGTCTTTGATTGGCGTATTGGCTTTCCGAAACACTTATTTAATGACAGCTCGATAATCAACTTTTTCATTTTCCATAAAAATCCTCACAACGACTCACTCTAAATGATTGTAAAACAACAACTGAGTGTTCGAATTTGCTGAAATATTTCCGAGTACCTTCCCACGCATGCGCAAACACAGTCCCCAAATTTTGTTGAAGAGTGCTACCATTTTCGTGTTGAGTTCGGAAACTTTTCAGATGACCTCGTAAAACGCACTTCGGTATGCATTGATAAATTACGTTTTTTTTTTCAAATAAAACATCAAAGTATAAATGTTTAATTTTCCTTTAATTAATTATTAACTTCTACTCAAAGGATAGGGAAGATACGGTGGATAATGCACTGGCTTCCCATCCCAAGGGCCCGGATTCGAATCCCGGAGGTGACAGGATTTTTCAGAGATATACCGATCCCTGCATATGGTGGGGATCACTTCAAGTAGGCTAGTGGAGCACGCTGTCCGTCGGATGGAATGTTTAATCGTGGACTCCTTGGCGCCTATCGTTTAGATTACTCTTAACTTAGGTAATGCTAACACCAATTTTCTCCCCACCCTCCCCATATTCCCTGAGCAGCTAACCCCTACCAAATTACCCACCTACAGCTATATTTCTAAGGAAGAAAATAACTCTAGATTTCGGTCGTCTCACTTGATAACTGCTCCTGTTGCTTCACCCCTACTTTGGTCGCAGTCCGGATCCGCTCATGCCATCTCACACTTAATTTCGGGTCTTTATTCACGTTCCATAATCCGACCACCGTCAAGAGCTATTAAATAAGGTGGGGATTTTTTTTCCGTAGGAATGCACTTGTTTCCCCGCCACATTTGCGAAATATTTGTTGTTCGTTCTTGGAGACAACGGTGAAAATAATGAATATTTAAAAGAAAACGGCTATTAAGTCGTCCTCGCGGGGCCATTTTTCGGCAACAGATGCCGCTGGCGAAGGTCTGACCTGTGAACCCTTCCCACAAGAACGGACGAGAGATACGCCCCTCCACATTGGGTGCCCAGTAGAAATGGTAGTAAAATGTTTCCAACGAGGGAAACGACCTGGGGGGTTGGTTGCCTGCTTATCTCGCAGTGATGTATGTTTGCGTTACGGAAGAGGGGAGTAATGGTTGAGTGGTTTGACTTATGGAAGGGGAGATGGATTCGGAAGGGTCCGGAGTCTGTGCACTAGCTCGAGGAGGGTTTGAGTAGCGGAGGGGGACAGAGATACATACGTCCGCCTCACTCGCTGTAGTTGTAAGAGAGAGAGAGAGTGCGGGAGTTTTTCCGATTGGACGAGGCGGGTCCATCCACTGCGCATGCGCCCTTTGACCCCGTCCACGTCCCAAGGAGCTCCGGCGCGCGGCAGTTGGAGAAGTTTATTCGTGAGCATAAGTGCGCCACGACGTTTTTCACCTCGCAGAGTGAAGTTTCGCGCTGGCGCTCCGAGTGATGATTTTTTCCGCCCGAGTGAGTTCGTGAGGATCCTTTTATTTTTTTTACCGTGTGCCCGAGCCTTGCCGGCCCCTTTCCCTGGATGTGCTTCGTTTAACGTGCTTGTTCATTGTTTTCCTTTGACAAAAGCTCTCGCGTGTGCGATGATAAAGTGCCCGCGATAGGTGGTGCTCGCCGTGGTCAGGGGGATGGCGCGGGAGAGGATCGGGAAGAGGCGCCAGGCGCCCGAGAGAAGCGTCCGGGGTGCTGATGCTAACGGTGAGTAGAGCACCCTCAATAAAGGTGGCCTAAAAATAAAACATTGGCACCAATGGAAGGAAACACTGATATTTTTGACCATCCGATTCTTCAGGATGCTAAAATAATCATTATAGATTATTGTTTAAGAGGATTGGCATTTAAATATTGTCAACAAAAAGAAATGTAAAAATTAATGTCAACTGTATGTGAATTTATTTCGCACCACACAAATCCTTGTGCACGTTAATAATAGAACGAGTGAAAATATTTGCAGCCCGAAATGGTATCTTGTATCTTTTAGAATATTTTATATCCCCTATTCTATGTTGAGACTACGTTATGATATGAAATTATGAGCCGTGTAAATGTTAAATGATGCCTACGAACTAATAAAAAAATTAATAAATATGAACCTGATATTGATCGTTAGTTTCACGTTGATGGATAATAATCAGCGTCTTTGGTCCTAATTAAGCGTCAAATGCATGTATAATTTATGTTATATCGTCGTATTTTTCGTACAAATCATGAACACCAATGTATTCCGCATGCAATAGGATAATTGTGAACTAGCAACTAACGCTTAGGATAAGATGAACTAGCACGCACCTCATCAGACTATTATACCCACTTGCATACTCCTTCGATGTAGTGAAAGAAGCGTGATAGTAAATAGTGATTGCAAGAACGAGCATCCAGCACTCTGAAAGCGGTCTACGCCATTTTTAATGTTTCTATCTTTAAATTTTAATAATTAAAACCTAGGAAAATCCCACCAGGAGTAATGTACGAAGTCACATACTTTAATGTAAGTTAATACGCAAATGGGGGGAATTTAAGGTCAAATGGCAAATGACTTTTCCGCGCTGAATTTCTCTCACGTGTGTGTGTGTGTGCATATATGTATAAATATATACTATTATTATTATTAGGTAATCTACCGGTTAAGGTAGGTTTTTGGATGGACACAACTATCAAATAAGCATTTTGTGACTCCTCACCTAGCAAACCAATCTATATCAGGTCCCTCTTCATCTCTGTGTACTTCTTTCCTCCCTTCATCCCATCCAACATCCCTATCCTGTTCCTACCCTTTCCTCGCTTGCCCAACATTCTGCCCTCTATTACCTTCTTCAACATTCCACTACCGCTCAATACGCCTTTCATCCATTTTTCTTGCCTCCATAGGATTTCTCTCAACAAACCCCTCTCCTCACCCACCATCTCCAGTACTTCCTCATTTGTTTTCCTTTCGGTCCATTTCACCTTTTCCATCCTTCTCCACACCCACATTTCAAAAGCCTCCAATTTACGTCTATCCTCCTGCTTCAGTGACCACGTTTCCGCACCATACATAGCTACGCTCCATATCAGAGTTTTTACGAGTCTTGTCTTAACATCTCTACTCAATGTCCCCGTCATCAACTCCCTCCTCCTTGAGAAAGCCTCCTTGCCTAGCGCAATTCTTCTCCTTACGTCCCTACTACTTTGACCGTATTGGTCCAAAACACTTCCGAGATATGTAAACTGTTCTACCTGCTCTACATTTTCCCCGCCTATTTTAATATTTAGCTTAGCCTTTTTCTTTCTGGAAAATCGCATAACCTTTGTTTTATTAATATTGATTCTCATCCCATATTTATCGCACTGAACCTCCAATTCACTCAGCAATGCTTGCAACCCCTTGGCTGACTGAGCAACTAATGCTTGGTCATCAGCAAACCTAATCGATTTTACGAATTCCCCTCCGACTTTCATTCCTACCTCCAGTTCTTCCCATGCCTCTTTAATCATTTCCTCTACATATACGTTGAACAGTACCGGTGACAATGGGCAAGCCTGCCTTACACCTCTTCCTAACACTGCCCATCCGGACTCTCCGTTCCCCACTCGCACCTGAGCAGTCTGAGACATGTACAGGTTGCGGATCAGTCTCCTGTCCCTCCAATCCATTCCTATTTTCTGCAGTACACGCATTAATTTTTCCCAATTCACTCTATCAAACGCTTTTTCGAAATCTACAAAACAGGCAAAAACGTCCTGATTGTATTCTATATTCCTCTCGACTAGTGATCTCATTACTGCAATGGCATCACGCGTACCTCTTCCTTTCCTGAACCCAAACTGATCATCCCCTAAGTAATCATTTGCCTTACTCTCTATCCTTTTGTTGATGATCCTGAGAATAACTTTAGCTGCGTGGGATATCAAACTTATTGTTCTGTAATCCTCACATGACGAAGCCTTTGCCTTTTTTGGAATAGGAACTAACACCGATCTCACAAAATCTTCCGGCCAGATTCCTTCCTCATAGATACTACGAATCAGTCCATATATGGCCTTCTTTCCACCTTTTCCTAACCATTTCAACATTTCTACAGGAATGTTGTCCACCCCCACGGCCTTATTTGCTTTCATCTCCTTTAGTGCCCTTTCTATTTCATCGTCGAGTATGCCTGGACCTAAGCTATCTTCTTCTACGTCATGTTCCTTTTCTATGTCTAACCTTGTCGGCCTAAGTTCTTTACCATACAGTGTTTCTATATATTCCTTCCATCTCTCTTGGATTTTTCCTGGTTCAACTATTAGCTTACCCCACTTATCTTTCACTGTTAGCACAGATCTTGCCTTCTTACTTCCCGATAATAACTTAACCTTGCTGTATAGAGCACCAATTTCACCCTTCTTCTGTAAATTTTCCATATCCTCGCATTGCGTTTTCCACCATTCTTCTTTGGCTTTATTTGTGGCCCTTCTCAATTTATTGTTTAACTCTTTGTACTTCATTTTACCTAACTCTGTGTTTACATTTTTCCATCTTCTCCTCTCATCCATCTTTGCAATCATTTCATCCGTTACCCATGGTTTCCTTATCCTTTTCCCGTTAACGGTTCCTATAGTGTCTTTAGCGGCTTTATTAGGTAATCTACCGGTTAAGGTAGGTTTTTGAATGGACACAACTATCAAATAAATATTATATAACTCCAAACAAATCTCAATCCAACAAACTACATCAGGTCCCTCTTCATCTCTGTGCACATCTTTCCTCCCTTCATCCCGTTCAACATCCCTATCCTGTTTCTGCCCTTTCCTCGTTTGCCTAACATTCTATTACCTTCTTCAACATCCCACTACCGCTCGATACGCCTTTCATCCATTTTTCCTGCCTCCATAGGATTTCTCTCAACAAACTCCTCTCCTCAC
The DNA here is from genome assembly GCA_037158775.1 of Hetaerina titia. Lineage (NCBI taxonomy): Eukaryota > Metazoa > Arthropoda > Insecta > Odonata > Calopterygidae > Hetaerina > Hetaerina titia. The sequence continues at coordinate 47,896,177 of CM073772.1, read as the reverse complement.
ACACCATCGCCAGTCCCTCCTCATTTGTTTTCCTTTCGGTCCATTTAACCTTCTCCATTTTTCTCCACACGCAAATTTCAAAAGCCTCCAATCTACGTCTATCCTCCTGCTTCAGCGACCACGTTTCCGCACCGTACATAGCTACGTTCCACATCAAAGTTTTTACGAGTCTTTTCTTAACCTCCCTGCTCAACGTCCCCGTCATCAACTCCCTCCTCCTTGAGAAAGCCTCTTTGCCTAGCGCAATTCTTCTCCTTACGTACCTACTACTTTGACCGTGTTGGTCCAAAACACTTCCGAGATAAGTAAACTGTTCTGCCTGCTCTATTCTTTCCTTTGTTTTATTAATATTGATTCTCATCCCATATCTATGGCACATAACCTCCAGTTCACTCAGCTATGCTTGTAACCCCTTGGCTGACTGAGCAACTAATGCTTGGTCATCAGCAAACCTAACCGATTTTACGAATCCCCCTCCGACTTTCATTCCTACCTCCAGTTCTTCCCTCGCCTGGAAATTCCATGGTGAAATGGACCGAAAGGAAAACAAATGAGGAAGTACTGGTGATGGTGGGTGAGGAGAGGGGTATGTTGAGAGAAATCCTATGGAGGCAGGAAAGATGGGTGAAAGGCGTATCGAGCGATAGTGGGATGTTGAAGAAGGTAATAGAGGGGAGTATGTTAGGCAAACGAGGAAAGGGCAGGAACAGGATAGGGATGTTGGAGGGGATGAAGGGAGGAAAGAAGTACACAGAGATGGAGAGGGACCTGATGTAGATTATTAGGTTGCTGGATTGGGTTTTGTGTGGAGTTACAAAATATTTTTTTGATAGTTGCGTCCATTCAAAAACCTACCTTAACCGGTAGATTACCTATTAATATATATATGTATATAAAACTGATCATATCTTATCTTCCGAAGAAGACGGAGCTCAAGTCCGTCGAAATTATCAAGATAATATTGTGAGTGTTCTTTTTATGTGTTCTCGTGCTGTGTATTACTGTCTAAGTTTTATATATATATATATTGTATTACCAAATAATAATAATAATATAAATCACCATAAACACAATAATCAACCCGAAGGTCTGTTTGGTAGGTGATGGTAAATTACACCCAGTACTTTAGAATGCATTTTGTGAGGGCTTTATCAGCAAAAGTCGTTATAATTTAGATTAGATTAATGCATCGTTTCGCTTGTTAATCATTTTAATTCAGCTGATCCGGATATGATATTTGCGCTCTTTGTTGTTTTCAGTTCCTAAGTTGTCACCGATTTTATTTAACTCATATACTCAAGCTATGCTGGCTGACATTGTATATTTCAGCTGGACTAATAGAAATGGTGGTTTTTACGTGAATGGAATCTTTAATGTTACTTTTCAAGTCAAGCTAAACCACTAATGTTTTATGTCAACGAATTTTGCTTTCTATCAGCCGTGACTCGCTTTCGTATGTTATCATAAGTGTTTCTATGGTTTCGATTTTCGATTTAAGCTATCTTCGTTCCCACCCGTGATTGGATGCCATCTTAAATGTGGCCATTGGAAGGCGATTTCAATTTTTTATTGGCGCCAAAGTTGGCGCATGTATTTTATCGTGTAACCCAGTGAGCTGAATTTTCTCCGTTTCATAAAATATTTGGTAATAAAAGAATGGGAAGGGTGTACGAGTAGTAAAAAAGGTGTAAAGTAGCAAAATTCCGTTGAATGTTTGCCTCTGTTCCATAAAATAATTTGTATTTCTACGTGCTTGAAAGGTTGAACATTTGGTCTGAAGCAGTGAGATTGAAGATTCGTATGCAAGTTGCTTAATTCCACATTTTAACATTTATTGTCTTATAATTTTTAAGAAATTCCAGTGATAATTTGAGTTTTCATGTCACTTAACTTTTTTTTCTTTACTGAAGTGTGTAAAGAAAGCGGATAAATCATGCAGTTTATATTACTTTGTTAAAGGTTTTTAGAAGAGTGTATTATTCGTGTGATGGATTAACATGGGTATTTATTTTCATGGTCGTAGAAACTCCCTGGTTTTTTAGCCAATATAGTTTTTTTATCCTAAGTTTCTTTGCCGGCTTACTTGATTCCATCTGTGGCTTAATTCACTTCCTCTCTTTACTCAGTTTATCTTAATTATCCCCCAATCCTTTTTGATAGAATATATACCCAGCCTCTGCTCATCTCTTGTTAAATCATTATTACCAGAACCCACTCCACAAGGTTTCGTTTTCATTATCGATCTTAAGGCTTTTCGCTCTGATAGACTACTTCAGCACCAATCTTCGAGACATTTCAACCCCGAATTTGAAATTACTAATAGAATCACAAATGTTGGAATTTTTCTTAGACCACATTTAGCACATATCACATGCTTGGAAATGATGATTGAGTTTCATTATTTATGGCATGTCATTGAATTGCAAGGAGGATGTGGATGTTTAGGCGGCATGCATCGCATTGAAAGCATCACATTACGCCAATTGATATGGGATCTTTACCGGTTGGTCATATCCATTACTAATTACAGGGAGGTAAATGTCTAACGTGGTGGCTTATCTTATCATTTGAATTGACTATTCATATTTAATGACAGATGAAATATTTTACACCCAAAATATTTCAGAATCTGCATTAGCATAATTTCATTTTAGTCTTCATGTGAATTTCTTAATTTTACAACCTTGTAGGTTAGGCTAATGCCACACTTGCGGGAATATAAAGTAAATTATGCATGCTTTGAGTGCCTTTATGTCAAACGAATGTTACTTTAATCTATGCCTGTTATTCCGTTCCATATAACGTGTCCATTACCATTATCGCTTGCTCCCTAGACCTTGCTTGGTAATCTCAGCCTTGGAAGAAGCTTATATTTGTGTTTCCTTATCATTATTTACTACGAGGCGTCCGCATTTTTAAATGTTCCTCTCCTCTTGGGATAGCACAGCCGCTTTCGTATTCTAGAGGACTTTGACTAGGATTGAATGAGGGCACCAGGGTCACGTTCTCCGTGAGTACTGATCAGTGGCGTAGGTAGGATGCATTTAAATTACAAATTAATTCGTTTTATTTCCCCCGAGTCGGGAGTAGGTAGTTCATAAAATGCACGTTCATCTCTTAATTGTCTTCAATCCTCGTGGAGAAACTGACGTATAAATCTATGTACCTACCACGCGCAACATACGGAGGTTAATCCCACGGCGCCAATGGACCTTAAAAACTGTTGGAGAAAGTAATCTTGGGTAAGAAGATGTGTGGAAATGGTCGCTGACACGATTACTCCTCGCGGGAGGAAGAGAGCCGTGTAGAAGTCTCACATTTTCCGGGTCTGTCACTAGGAATATTGTCCGATGTGCTTGTTGAATTTGGTAGCAGAGGGATGTTTTATCTTTTTTTGACTTCGTGCACTCCATGTTAGGATTTAGATAATAGTAATAATAACTTTGGAAGGTCCCAAAAAGTTTAGGCATCTCTTTGCAGTGATGGTCAGTCGCGACAGGGGAGGAGACAACCTCGACGTCTATGTACTTTTTCCTGCTTGTTATAAAATGGATTTCGATGGAAGATGAGTTTCACACAGTTTGAAGAGTTGGCATTGGAGTAAGGTGTAGTGGAGGGTGAACAGATAAGTGGTGTGGTATTAAGGAGTGTAAGTTTAATTTTCTCGCATAGTTGATTTTTTTAAGAAAAAGATATTCACCTTAGTCACAGGTTATCCATCCGAGGATTGGTTTTGTAGCAGCTCTCCAAACTGTCCCGCCCCCTTCCCATCTCTTAATTCCCTCATAGCTCTACGTTTTCATCTCTTGCACCAACATTCTCCATTGCTTGCTTCTCATTGTTCGTCCTAGACCTTTTCATGTTACTCTTCCCCTCCACGTTTCCTTTAGTAAACTAACGTGCCTCAGGATGTCCAATAACTTTCCCTCTGCTACTTCTAAGTTTCCTCCTTTCTGTCTTCGCCAACTTTTCACCAAAAATTAAAAAAAAAATGAAAAAGTACTTCATCATTTATAAATTTGTCAATCCATTTTATTTTTAGCAGTCTTCTGTAGCATGATATTTCACAAGTATTTATTTTAATTGGTAGACTTACATCCGAGTTCATCCGGAGTCCAGGCAATAATGTAAAATTTTGTTAAGGCTATGCCGTAGTTCTTAAATTTTGAAACAGTTTTCTATTTATTCGTGCCAATACAGGCTGTCAGGTTCCAGGTACACTGGCAATCGGAAACATCGGCACGGAATAAAAATGCTAATTGAAAATTTCGAACCGTACTTAATGACCGATTAATTTTCAATTAAAATCAATCCTTCATTGATCGTTTAGCTTTCTTGATACTTTTCACAAAAATGTCAAATGGAGTAAATTATGAGTCTTAAAAAAATATTTGTTTCGGCAAGTTTTAGAAAAATTATAGGAATGGGGGTCCAAGGATTGAACATAAGTAACAGATAGCGCAGTATATCATTCCATGTTTTTAGAACATTGATATAGTTTCTCATTCTTCATATAAAAACTGTGCTGCTTCCTTCGGTAACTTATACCGAATTAATAAATTTTAGTGTTTGCACTGCTAAAAGTATTCTAATTAAAGCAAGTGAAGTGGAGCATGATCTGGAGAACCTGGAAAATTCAGGTCAATACAGGTACGTAAATCTGGTGCTTAAAAAATCTGACTTCACTCGTAGATCTCCCCACGCTGCATTCAACTACACATCCCTGAAAGCTTCTGCCTCCTCCAGAAGTCAAAACCGGATCCTAAGACCAGGATGCCGGTTCCAGAGGCACTTCAGCAGATTGGATCCGATATTTTAGGTTAGATTACAAGATTTAACGATATGGGCTGAACTCATTTGTAAGTTCTAATCGTCACGACCTGTATTAAGGCATACTTAAATGTTATGCAACGCCATGTCTCACGTCATTTCAAGCCGTAAAAGCAATCCAATGAAGGCCGCTACAAGCAAAACGCCCATGCCTGCGGCGGTTTTCAAATTCACGAACTCCGAGTTATCCGTCGAGTGTGCTGTCAGCTGGACTTCGGGCCGGACCGTTACACGTGTACCTCCACTTGTGGGCATAATGTATGCCTTCAGATGAGTCCATAATGTGAATGTTTAGAGGGCGGAGCCTTCATTTGCCGAAAAGTATTAATCGACAGGTCGACGATCACAAAAGTGATCAACACAGCGTCGCTAATTATTTACTTGTTGTCAATTAAAAAACGGTTTCATACATATGTCTATCGGGATAGCGATCATGAAAATATTAATGTGGGAATCACATCTCCTCCCCCTTAGATGAATTTATAGTAAGGCAAATTTCCTTGATGGGAGGGTCGTGATGGTTGATAGTAATACGCAAACTGTTCTTGCATAGCCATAGTTCTTGCACGCCATACGTCTAATCAGTTTCAGAGTGAATGTGGTTTCGAATATTTGGAGAAATATTTAATATCGACAAATAAAATATTCCCTACCACTTTGAGTGAATGTGAGCTCATAATCGTCCATAAAATTTCTAAAAATAAAATGGAAAACAAAGAAGCACTTTCGGCTCCAATGCATGTGAACCTAAGGCATCCTGCAGCCTGTAATAACACGTACTCGTATAAATTTTAATTAAAAAATATTTCTAAATTTAAGTAGGACTAAAAAGCACAACAAAATTTTAGTCTCAAGCCAATTTTACTCTTTTGCAACTTCGGCTTCGGATAAACTCGGATGCGAACCTTCCAATTCAAACACATACTCGTTCTTGTAACATTGAAAGAAACAAAAGATCACGGAAAATAAAATGGATGGACAGAGTAACAAAGATGAAGTTTTTCGAAGAGTTGGCGGGAACAGAAACCCGTGGAGGACATTTTGGTGAAGAGCAAAATTGTTTTGACATATTTTGAAGCAGGATAGTTTACTGGAGATCATAATTAAAGGAAAGGGAACAAATAAGGGGGAAGGTCAGGGATGAACTATGAGAAATGAGTAATGGAAAATATCGGTCCTGGGGAGGTATGACGAAATGAAGATATTGGCCAGGAACAGGATAGTCTGGAGAGCTACCGCAAACCAATCCTCAGCTTGACAACCCTCCCTCTACTCTTGAGGAACAAGCAAATTCTTTCCTACAAGGAGAACGCCACGGTTATTACGTTGTTGTGGGCGTTAACCCTCTGTCTCACGAACCTTCATGTCGTTAGCGTCTTACACAAGGAAGACTATATCGGATAGAGCACCACTGGGTTTAGGAATATCTTCTCCAAAAAACCCTGACTTCACGACGGTTCGTCTCTTATAAATGACAAGTCTAGACGCTTCGACGATATACGCAGTTGAAGCAAGCAATCGATTGGCATCACCTCACCTGTGATCGCACCTCTCATCCTTCGGTTCAAACGAATTCCTTCCGCACTCCAGACAGCGACGCCCCTCTCCATCTCCCAAGCGCGTGCACAAGTAAATCGTTCGCACCACCGCCTTCCTAAGTTTCCCGCGAATACAGGAGTCCTAGCGTAAATACGTTTTTGTAGTCCGATCACGGCTTGCGGTAATGGCTGTGGTTTCTAGAATCCTCGACGATCTACAAGCGTCCTCGGTCGACCGCTCAACATGATAATGTACGTCATAAATATTAACAGACGAGAGAGAGAGAGAGCCGGAACCGGGTATATTGATGCACGTGGATATTGCGTTCACCACTCACTCACACGTTTTACAGTCCGTTCGGCAGAGGATCAATGCGCGGGGCGCTTTGGCCGTCCGAGTCGACGGTGTGCATGCGGAGTGCCTTCTCTCTGCTTCTCGGACCACGTGCGCACCTGGAATTCGGAATTCGCCGCAATCACGGTCCTCCCGTCTCTTTTCGTTCATGTATCGTCGACTTCGAGCGATTCTCCGACTGATTCTCGTGAATCCTTATGCCCTGGAAAGGGATACTACAGGAGGAGCATCAATGAAGGCAAGTCGATGACATATTTGAAAAGAACAGATCTCCTCGCGTCTATTTATTAGGACCGAAACCGCGAAGTGAATAAAAAAGGCATTATTAATTCAAGAAGGATACTTTGAAAGGTATCTTATTGATAAAAGATGGATTCTGTAATTTCGTCATCAAAAATTAAAGATATCTACCGCTACGACAGGAAAATTAAAAAATCATTATCCCTGAGTAATGTAGAGCCAAGAAGACAACATGTTTTTATTTGCCCCTTCATTTAGGTCAGAAATAATAATTCATATTATGCACTGTTCGGATGGTCATGGTCTAACTGGCATACTTAGACAAAATCTTTTGTTTTGAGTGTTGAAGTTTTAAAATCACGAGCTGTCTCTTTAAAAGTGCCCCTCCTGGGTTAACTTTTTCTGCAAAGACTTCAAATGAATTTGAATCTAATGTACAACTTCTTTGTGACCGATTCTTTTACATCGAGTCATTAAGCTGGAAGAATTGTATTTTGATATTAACCTGGGTTAGGACATTTCGTAGTTAGTCCAAGAATTATTTTCTTAAAGACAGAACCCGTCGATATTTTCTTTCTCTTCTGAGGTAATCATAAATTTCAAGAACGAGTAAAAGTGATGCAATTGATGTAAAAATGTTTTTCATTACATTTCAGCAATATCATGCAGCTGAAACGGGAAAGAAACTGCTTCAACATCTCGCGATGTATTTTTACATTTGGGTGTGGAATGACACCAGAATAAGTCGTAGAATATAAATTCATTCATTGTTAATACATTATTATTTGCGAAAGTAGCTGCCTCGTGATACTAAAATTGTGTCTAAGTATAAAACGTAGATTTAAATTTAAAATATTCCAATTAAGATCCCATCTTGAAAGCCTCTCAATACCAATAGAAAACTGAGTAAATACTATAATAATAATTACTAATGGATAAATTGCTCATTTAATTTATTGTCCATGCTAAAAAGATTTCGTGAATCTGTATGAAAAAGGAAGAATTGGTTACATTGATTGTCTTGTCGGTCGTATTTATCTCATGTTTCATCCGATTTACTTCAGGAATAAATTCATAAAAGTGGAACTTACGACAAGGACTTTAGGCACAATTATTATAAGTTCTTTTATACCTCTCGAAATTCACTTGTTTCCTGATACAAAATTGCAAAATTTAGAGGGATGTAACACCTATCACACTAATGAGTATCTCAAAGAATTTGATTTTATTGAATTGAAGTTGTTTTCCTTTGTTCTTCTTTGGAATTGAGGGAACAGAACGGCGGTGGGCGTTCGGGGGTGGGTGGTGCACCAAAAACAAGTCAGTCATTGCAGTATCTATCTGCAGATGGATTATTGAAACGTACACGGAGACGATGCGCCTGATAAGAAAAAATGAGTGACTTAGTTTGAAAAATGTCGGGTAAAATCTTCCCTGAACATTGGATTGTGTTGGACAAATTCCTGCACGTTCGTTTTCAGTGAATGTGTGTGATTTTTCTTTTTTGAACCACATGAAAGGTCGAGTTCGATTGATCGTTTCGCATTGCGGGCACGCACCCACGTTATTCAACTGCATAAGAATTTGACAACCGACTCGATATATTTAGTTCCACCAATGGATCACATTTGTATCTGTATTCTGTGTTGTAGCGACAATTGGGGGCTCAATTATGCCATTTACTGTTTTTTATAGAAAAACTTGACTCTTAGATCATTTGTAGAATTATATAAGTGTTGAAACGTAGGTGTCTTGAAACGAACACCCAACCAGTGTAAATTAAGACAGATTTAAGAAAGTAGATCCGGCATTCAGTCGGCATAATGATGCAAGACAGATGAAATGGGAAAGAAAGGAGATCATAAGTTGTAAAACATGAGATTTGAAGCTAATGATATTGATATTCACGAATCGGTTCTTATTAGACGTTCGATTTTTCCCGGACATGCATGTATGCTCTTTTTAAGAGCGCCAGGAAATGTTCTGTTAGAATTTTGATTATTTTCCGGAATAGTCTAAGCAGCGAAAAATTCCAAAATATTCTGATCACGTATTTGAATGTGTGATTTTGGACAAAATCCCTTCCATTTAAGCTACATTTCCATGAAAATTGTGCTACATTAAACTCAAAAGATCTTTTAATCCTATCCGATAGCAATATACTATAGTATCTGGTGTTGATTTAACCTATCTTCCTTACAAAAGACCCAACTTAAGACTATTTTCCATCTTATGCCTTGGTAAAGCAGAGGTCGGGAACCTCATCCAATATTCATCGTTCCCGTAATATATGCTCTGGTCCCCCCAGCGCCGTTGTTGAGAGCCAACTTCTTTTTTCTTGATTTTATAAACCAGAAGAGAGGATATTTTGTGATGCTAAATGCAGAAGTTTTCTTCAGAGTATCCCGATAAAGTCCCAAGTCGTGCCTCTCTGCGAAATGTGAATTTAAAAATTACTCGATCCAAAATAGCGAAACTTCTTGACACTTTCCCTGATGGAGGCTCTGCTTTCTGGCTTAACATAGGAGATGTAGTTATAACCCTGGGACCCCGTCTACTATAGGGGGATTATTTTACATGAAGGTTCGCATGTGTATTATATTTTGCTGTCTTCTATTGAGGTCATACATTTTTATTCGACGTTAGTCTGAAATAGCGGTAATCACTCCTTGCACTCAAAACCTACCTTATATTGTGAACTAGCAAGTAATAATACTTGTATTCAGTCTCAATTTTAAATTTAATGTCTGTACCACCTTCTCCAGTTATTTATTATGATTAAAAGTGTTTTATCCAGTTAATTCTATCCTGTATAATGTGGTTTGTCGTGTAGCAAAATCAGTTTATAAATTATATACGTTAATGGAAATACTGTGAAGACAATTACTTTGTTTTCAAGAAATAATAATACATATCCATCTCACTATGGCTTTAGCTGCAATTTTATAGCAATTCATACATGTATTATGGAAGAATCATTTGGTGCACATGACTTGTCTGGGTTTTACCTTGTGTGCCATGTTAGCGCTTGTGACTCCGGGCACGGGAAAATTACCCCGGTATTCTTTTAAAATTTAATGTTTGCCTTTCTCACGCAAAGACACATTTTCAATGTATCAGTGACTTGAAGTCAGTATCTGAAATAATTCCATTATCATTATCTAGTCATTTATTAACACGGCTTTGAGGATTGTTTTTATCAAAACTAGGTGCACGATGTCTGTTGAAAAACTTCCTGAAATTTTTTATGGCAGAAAAATACTTTGGAGTGAAATTAGGGTTAGCCAGGGTCACCTTCAAAGTAGTCTCCTCTCCAACGTATACACTTATCCCAACAGTGTTGCCACTTGTTGAAACAGTCCTGGAACGGGCCTTTCGGAATGCTCATAAGCTTATCCTTCGAATTTTTCTCCACCACCGATATGGTGAGAAATATTTTCCCTTTGAGCGGGGTTTTTAGTTTACGAAGCAGGAAAAAATCACCTGAGGTTTGGTTTGGTGAGGAGGGTGGGCGGGGAAGCACAGTGGTCTTGTTTTTTGCCAAAAATCTTCGGAGAGACGAATGAGCCGGCACGTTGTCGTGGTGATAAAATTCTATTCACTATTCCTCCAAAGTTCGGGATGTTTTTGCATGATTCTCCGTCTTAGGCATTTCATAACCTCCAGATAGTACTCCATGTTGACTGTCTGGCCTTAAGGTAGGTACTCGTGAAGCACAACCCCCTTTGAATAGAAAAAAGTCAACATCACCTTGACATTAGAGCGAACTTTTAGGGGAGATTTTTTAGGGGGGACAACGTCGAGATTTTTTAGGGGGGGTTTCACCGATCTATTGCCAAGATTGCACGTTTGTTTCGTTGTCATATACATCAACCCAGGACTGATCACCTGGTATAATCCTTGGCAAGAAGGTATCATCCTCTTCAGCTCGATCAAACAGTTCCTGACAGATTTGAGCTCGATGTTGTTTCTGGTCTGCTGTCATCAGGCGAGCCATTAAATTGGCGGGGACTCAATGAATCATCAATTTTTCAGTCAGGATTTCATAGAACGAACCGAATCGAGATGTCACACTCTTCTGCAAGTTTCTTCACAGTCAAACGTCGATTTGCACGCACGAGATCGCGCACTTTCTCGATGTGGGGGTTCATCAGTCGACTTTGATGGTCTTCTGGAACGCCCGTCGTCTTCCACTAATTTCCTTTTTGAACGGGATAAACCACTCATAACACTCCATACGTTTCATAACATCCTCACCATTAGCCTTGATAATCAATTCAAAAAGTTTCCATGAGGGATTTGTAGAGTTTTACTCAGAATTTCACAGAACAATTCTGCTCCTTCAAATGGCTCATTTCCGCGGATCCGATTTTTCGCCTCACTCCAAAAACACCCTTTCACATAAACGGTCGTAACTAATAAAAAGAAAACAAGATATCAAGGAAGTGGTTGAAGGCGGTTATTTGGGAAGTTTCCGCGGACACAACGCCTCCAAGTGGATTAAAAAATAACCAACTGGAGTGCGCCATTCAAAAAGTTCGGGAACCTTTTGAACAGACCACGTACGTAACTTTGCATTGAGTAGTCGTTCCCATTTAATGCTGAAAAGAACATTGATTGTGTTAAAAATAAGGTATGATATTTTGAACTCCGCTATGATTCCAGCTTCTAGCCGGTTCCATTGAAATTTGACCCCACTCTAAGTATTGTAGGCATAAATGAAACCTACTTCAAGTTTTTTCTGCATGTGACCTTGCGGTTTGTATATAGCATGAAAAAAATGCTTATTTTTTTGTTGGTTAACAGCCCAAAATACTTAAATATAATACTACCGCAAAAATATATCGAAATGAGGTCACGAGAACTGGGTTCGTGTTGAAAATAAATGCTTCACAAAAGAGCTCGAAACAAAAGTAGACTTCATTTATAATTGGCACATGATGAAATTTTAAGGACGTAAATAGTGAAAAAATGGCGTCTTTAGAAAAGATTTAGGGAGATTCGAGTAGGGTTGCTTGACATGAATGATGTGCGTATTTTCGCGGAATAATTTTTTAGAATCCAGTATGACCGGTGATTTCCATGGGTGTTTTCACGGCCGTGGGGGAAGTACTTAAAGATAATAGCTAAAGAGATTGATATCGTAATGAAAAATTGAGCTGAAAATCATGCCAATGCAAAATTTAAGCTACTTGAATTCAATATGAGCTAATGCAAAAATATTTTAATAGAATACCTGTATAGTCTTTTTGCTCAGAAAAATATAATACTAATTTAGTTGTATCTGCTACTAATTCTTCTTAATACGAGAGCACAATTTTATTTGTCAGCAGTTTATAGTACATAATTTTCAATTGTTTTAAAGTCATTCAAATCTGAAAGAAATATCGTAAGCATGTTTCATCGTACAATAATTAAGGAGTACAGCGCTTAAGGTCGGAACTTTTCGGTTTCAACAATTTTTATCGTTTTTTGCGATTCTTTATTAAAAGTTATTTTATTAATCAATTAAATCAAAACTAATTTTAAAAACAGTTTATTCATAGAAGTGGCTCCTGCTAAAGCCCTTGTTGAAGATTTCAATATTAATGATTTTTGAAATGCTTACGTTACTATCGTAATTTCATTACTTAATATTTCTTCCAAGTTAATATCTTTTTATTTAATTACAATTAATGCATTTGTAAATTGTGAAAGTTTTTTTAAGCTTATTTGACCATTACGAATTATGTTTCATTTCGTGAAGAATGAGACAATCCTCTGGTTTAAAAAATTATAAGACTCGCAAAATATTTTGAAATACTACTATATATTACTTTTCCATTATTCAGTAAATACTTAAGGCATCCTATGTAAAACTATTGCATAAATGTTTATATTTATATAGTAAAGATGAATATTCACGTATTTCACAGATTAAAGCTGAAGTAGTTGATTTTATTAAAAATATTATCAGATAGTAAAGCATTATCATCAATAGCTTTCGAATCTAGGAATGCTTTAATTCAGGTCTTCACATCAACATTTGCGCGTATGCCTGCATTGCATTCGGAAAACGATCCGCGCCCCCTACTGTCATCCATTACACTTCAAAACATTTAACGTTTCACTTATAGAAATACTTTTATGTTTCAAGGTCAGTGTTTTTACTATGTTTATATCCTTTTTCTTTAAGAATGCCATCTTGACTTGTGCCATCCCGTGAGCTGTATCATTTTTTCATCTTCTATCGCTAAAAATTCAACTACCAAATTAAAGAGCTCTTCGACTTCTGCCAACTATTTAAATGAAAGTGTTCGTGTTTGCGTCACGTGATATCACCTGGAAAACGTCACATCCGGTACGTTTGAGTGGGTGGGACGCTCTGGGGAATACTGACTTGTAAAATCCATAGGCTACGGAATCGGTGGTGGTCCAATGTACTTTCACAATCTTTTTTAATATAGTCCGGTAACATTTATTCTCATAGTTAAGAAATTCTTCCGCTCTCGCAATTCTTTTAACTGTCTTTTCTTTATATTTTTGCATTGATTCTTTCCCCTACGAATATGGCCTGTAAGCATTGAAATGAAACTAATAGTAGTGGCGCTGAACATTCACCTGGCTCTTGACGATCTTACGTACACGTGTGTATTCGCCCATCCTCCATCTTTTTTCGCAACCACCTTGACCTCTAAGAGAACCGGAGGAAACTCCTTCACGTACTGAATAGATTTAATTATGAAGGCTCGTGAGAATTCTAATGCTATGCAGGGGATGGGGACGTGGATTTTTTCGCTGCTCCCCTGAAACATTCAGAGGATTACGATTTCTCACAGAGTTCAGTTCCCTCATTAAAATTTATGCATCAAAACACATGTGACTGATGTATATGGTAATTATTGTTTTGTCGTACCTCTGCAAAGCTGGCATCAGTGGAGGGTCATGCACGTGATGATTGTTAGTTAACGCCGAGTTTTTTTCGCTTACTATAGCTGAGCAAGGAAAAGGACTCAATATTAAGTTCCCCGTAAGAGCGTACTTAATTTAATTTAAGAATTTAGTCTCATTCAAAGTTGTAATAAATTACGGATCTCAAAGATCTTACACTTATGCGTTCGCAAATTTTACCATTGTGTAAGGTAAAAAAATTCAAATTTTCTTTGTGTTACGTAGCAAAAGCTTGTCTTTGGGCAAATAATACTCTTTATCTTTTGTCCTTTTCGTGTTAGAAAGTGACAAACGGTAAGGTAGGAAGGGACTTTTCACGAATATATAAAGCTTTAATGCACCAAAAATTGTAACAGCATCTGTGAGGCTGAAAGATGTTATATTTTTAACCTGTAAGGGATTTAGGTTTCTAAAAATTTTGAATAGATAAAAAAAGGATATGTAATCACTGAAATGACTAAGTGTATTAAGTCAGTTAATCAAAATACATGATTTTATCGCACGTTAAGTTTCGCACTAGAGTTCTACTAATTGATATTCACTGTAACAAGGAAATTGTAAATATGAAATGCACCATAAGCATTAAAAAGGTTTTTTCAAGGAAAAAAATACCTTATTTTGATGTTAATTGGGAACATTAATATCTTCTGAAGCGTTGAACTGAATAATTCGATTTTAGGAAGAGTTTGGCTAATCGTGACTTTGCGATACATTTATCATAACGGAATGAATTCTCTGTCCATATCTATTGTCCCCGACGGGTAATACGTACTTGGTGTAAGTCGAAACAATCAGTTTTCACCAATCTTAAAAGAAGTTTAATTGTTTTTTCCGATCCGGTTCGATAAAGTTTCTTTCGCTAATTTCTATCTTTTTGGAAATTTTGCATATATCTTTTCTATGAAATTTTCAAAATTGAAACTAATTAGGAACAATCGTGACTCAAGCAAATTTTAAACCGTAATCTAAGTCAATTTTTTCCTGTAAATTCATTCAAAAGGTCTTTTGAAAGTAGCATGGAGTCATTTTCTGGAAGTGAGCCTATCCATCTATAGAGTACATGAACTACCGGTTTCTTAAATTTGCAAATCCAGCTCGTCGAATGAGAATGCCCCTGTTAATGGAGATAAGAGAGTTTTTTTCTGGGGAATATTGAGCCAATGTATTAGTTTAGTTGTATTTTTACGACGTGATACGTTAAGGCGGATGCGTTAAGGTGTATGCTTAACAGCGAATTGCTTCAGAATGTGGGCGCGGTTGGCTAAAAACAGTCACGAACATAGACAGGTTAAAGGTTAAATTCGAGGTAGGTGGATGGAGGGAAGACGGAGAAGAACGGAATCGGCATCTTCTTAGAGATGCATTCTCTGTCAGAAAACCGTAGAAGGTTGTCGTCAGTCTCGAGTTAAGCAGACTACGTGAACTCCGGTCAGTCGCATTCTAGGCTTCTTAATGAAAAAAATCAACTTGGAGTTTAAATTTCCTAGGCATCAATCGCGTAGTTCAAGGAACTATTTAGGGACCGAGGGAAGGTATAAAAAAATTGTAGTGGGGCTTGAGTATTTGAAGCGTAAATTCAACGCAAGTAAATTAACTAACACGCTCCTGGTATTAGTCAGTAAGTAGGTTCGAGACTGAGTGATGGTGTTTCTCTTGAATCTCTCGAAGGTGTTTTCTCTTGAATGTTTTCACGGGCATCAAGGGAAATTGAAAATGTGAAATTATTTGAAGAGGAAATAGATGAAGCTTATATGCTAATGTGCTTGCTACTTGCAATTGATGGAACATGCGAATGGAATAAAATTAATAAACCGCGGCGCGTAAACATGGAAAGGGTTTTTTTTCAAAAACATCCGTTATCTTGGGAGTTTAATCAACAATAATTTCAATCAATTAGAACATCAAAAAGGATTCTTCCTCTAAATTCAAAGCAGTCAATATTAATTTTCAATTAATTGACTGCTTATCTTAATGAGACTTTTGTCTTATCCAAAGACATTTCCTTTCCCATTGCTACAACGACCGGTGTTAGCTCAGCCAATTCCCTCAGTCACTTGGACGGGTTATTGAAGTTTGTTATCCCATGAATCGTTGGTATTTTGGACTAAAGCTTTGTGTGACTTTAATATACAATGAGAATTCTCTTTCAGTGATTATTACTTTTTGTGTTGTAAATATATTTACGGAGTTCATATTTAAATATATCGAGATCACGAAGGTATTCGATTCAGAGTGAACCGCGGCATAAGGAAAATTAGTAAGACCCCATGTACGAGGGTGGTCCCATAAGTACCCGGCCAGACCTAGAGATGGCGATAGTTGTTTGAAAAATAGCACTGCATCAGAAATTACGTAATCTATGAAGCATATGTTTCAAGTTTGAAGAATCCACGTTGTTTAGTATTTATTTGGCAGTCATCAATAGTGAACGTTTTTGGTGAATTTGTGAAAATGGAGATAATTGGTCATCGTTACGTGATACAATACTATTATTTGAAAGGCCTCCGCCCACCCAATATAACAGCTAGACTGTATCCTACTCTGGATGAGTCTGCTCCTTCGTTTACACCATTAAAATATTGGGTAGCAGAGTTTAAACGAGGCCGTACGAGCTGTCAAGACGAGCATCGCATTGGTCGACCAAATGAGGTGACGATTGCAGAAACAGTGAGGAAAATCCACAAAGTAATGATCATCGACTGAAAGTACGGGAGCTAGCAGACATAGTAGGCATTTCATTTCAAAAAGTGCGGTACATTGCATATTAACTGAAAATTTGGACATGAGAAAGCTGTGTGCAAGATGGGTGCCGCATTTACTCACACTCTAGCATAACCAGTGTCGTGAATATGCTTCAATGAGTGTTCAGCAAAGTTTCACCGTAAAAATGCAGAATTTTTGCGCCGTTTTATAACCATAGAAGAAACATGGGTCCATTACTTGACACCCGAGACGAAAGAACAATAGCTCGTATAACTTTTATATATGGCATATATACGAGATATTATTTAATAATACGATAGGTTTTTTCTGTATAAATATGAATATGTCCTCCATAACATTCAGAAACCCAGTTGTGCATCCTCTTCTAGTTTCGCGCGTACATCTGTCCCCCTCTCCCCCCGGAAAGAAAAAGTAAGTTTTAATTACGAGCGCGTAATGTTGGTGTCCACGTGGTCTTCACCCTGATCTGGATGATATTGTTCAATGCTATCGACTCGATTTGTTAGTTTCGTAAGAAAATCTGTTTCTCGTTCTTTCAAACACATATATTACCGTAAAATATTTTAGGGAATGGTGGAGAGAAATTAGGGTAAGGAAATTATGAGTGAGTGCTAAATGAAATTATTATTTTGTAGTCTACGAATTTAGGTAGGCCGACGCAGACTGTACATATCAGCATTCTATTCAACATGCATACTCTGTTCCTCACTTTTCCTCGTCTGTCTATTATTCTCCCCTTATCACATCCTTCGACATTCCAACGCCAACAAAAATTGTAAATATCCTTTCCTGCCTTTTTTGTATTTCTCCCAACAATCCTTTCTTCTTCCCCATATTGCCTAATATTAATGAGCTTGATTTCCTATCCTTCCATTTATCTTTTCCATTCTTCTCCTCACCCACATTTCAAAAACATATCTAAGCTTAACATCTTATCTCAACGACCTAATTTCCGAGCCGTATAAAACCAAGCTGCATACCAAAGTTTTAACTAGTCTTATATTAACCTTCTTACTTAACGTTCCCGCCATTGATTCCCTCCTCCTCGTCTAAGCTTCTTTGCCTAACGAATATATTCATCATATATCCCTACTACTATAACTATTTTGGTCCAAGATACGTAAACTCTTCCAGCTACTCTAGTTTTTATCCTCATTTTTTAACGTTTGTCTTAGTTTTCCCATTTCTCATAACCTCATGGCCTTCGTTTAGTTCATATTTATTCTCATCCTATGACTATCACACTGCGCTCTAATTCTAATGCGCTCAGAAATGACTGTAACCCCTTGACTGACTTGCTAAGTAAAGCTTGCTGAATCGCAAACCTGATTTTTTGAATTCCTACCAAATTTCAATTCAATCTCCAGTTTTTCCCATATCATATTTTACAATGTTTATTATTTTTATCAGGATAGGGTAGTCAGTTAATTTCCCCGAATGCCTTTGGCTGCCCAGGGAGATCTGATCCCCGAAAAATCATATATCATGGGTGATGCTGATGTTGCCTGGAGACGACAATAAGTTTATAAAGGGATCGGTTTATTAGGATGGAATTTTTTAATATTTCCGGAAGGAGGTATGTTAACTTTTTCACCGCTCAATATATTGCATCGGCATGCCAGTGACACGGATCCTTTCTCCTTGGCCTTTGTGTGCATTTTTCGACGTTTTTGCCTTATATGCTCCTCACTGTACCTCCTTTTTTGTAGCTTGTCTCCTCAAAGATGACCTTCGCTTCAGCGATATTTATTACGTGATATCTCGCTGCATTCTTTGCGACTGCTAAGAGTACTCCAATCGAACGACTATTTCGATAATCCCAGTATTTTAACGTTCGTCTTGTTCCGCTGTTGCATATTTGACCCAAAAGTAAAAAAAAAGCACTTACTCGGTGGCAAGTTTATAGAACCTCAATCTCTCTTTTCCCTACGGATTACTAGGTCCTCCAAGCTTTAATCTTTAATTTAATAGAACGGTTTGACTTTGCAACCCTTAGAAGGGAGTGGGTCATTCCAGCCGGTCCTTAAAATTCGGATAATACAGGTTTGCCCTCGAAAGCATAGCCCCGTAGTTGATGGAGGCACTATCTCTGTACAGAGTAGGCACACTGGAACATCGTGGCTAGGTTTCAGAATCCGTGACGAGGAGTGGGAAGCCCATCAACACTTTGCCTCGGAATAAAAATTTACGGCCTCATATATGTCTCATGTAAATATATATATAATTAAGTATATATATTCTCCGAGACGCTAACCAGTAATCGCGGGCTCATAATCACGGCGTACGGACCATTTTATTTAGCTGTCTCCTTCTCCTAATAAAAGTAACTTGGACTCCTCGTCACGACTTTAGACGTCGTCGACTAATTTAACGACTCCAGCGTCGTTGTTGCGGCCGGCTGCGAATGTCCGTCTATTCGTGGCCGGTCCGCCCGAAGAGTCAGGAATTGTGCACTCCACCCATTAAACCGTCCTCCATTCTATCGGCTGTCACGCGGAATGATTCATCCCGTCTGCTCCACGAGCCCACGCGGTACCTTTGCCTCTCCCTCCCCACCCTTCCACCCCCCGGCTAGGGTCGACACCCACATCCGAAGCTGGAATTCTCACTGAGGGTTGGGAGGAGGGGACTTCCCAATTATCAAACTTCAGCGCATGGACCAGGTGATAAATTTCTCATAAAGATTCCTCATTTACGGCGCATTTGACATTGAGAAATGCCTACTCCCTCATTTGCATGATTTTTGGTAATCACTTTACAAATAACCTGGGAAGTTACGACAGCGACAATAATGAATACGTGCCTATTTCAAAAACATTGATTTGTTGCATTTAAATGGCACGAAGACAAGGAATTGAAGTGTTTACGAGGACAGTTTCCCGGTGTGTTTTCTTCTGATAGTCTTTCTCGATAATGGGATTTATGTGCACTACAAAAATTATTAATCAACTTCCAGAATTTTGTTAAAATTTTTGGCTAAAATGGTTGTTTTAACCCTTGCATTATTTTTGGAAATTTAATTTGCTTTATGAATGGTAGAGGCTACTCTACAGTTTTAAAAATGTCAATACTATATTGAGTGGTTGGTAACCATGTAGTTGTTGTAGTGATCCCAAACAGTTCCGTTGCGAGAAAGAATGTCAAACAATTGTGTTTATTTTCTTGAAATAAAACGTGTAAAATCCTTCTAAGTAGGTGGTTTTCTGGCATCAGAATCAACCTTATCGTATTTTCTCAGCTTAAATAATGAACCGATCTGATTAGCTAAATGGCTAATGAGTGCCCACCTATGTAATCCGAAGTTAACGGATTTGAATATTGTATCGGGTGAGTGCATTACGAAGAAAAAGTAATGGCAAATGGTGTTAAGGTAACATTTAGTTGGGCGAAACTAATTACACTTCTGAGGGCTAAAATCAAAAGGTTTGAATTTATCACGTAATCAATAGTTCATCTCTCAACAGAGCTAGCAAAAGACCATTTGAGAATTGAATTTTTTCATTAGATTAATATATGTATGTGTACGAGGTTAGTGTTTATATTCATTGAATTTATGATAGCCGTATTTTTAGGTGCCATGCGAAATGGACTATAGAATGGAATAGAGATAGAATAACCAGATATATTTTCTCTTGCTCGTAAATAACGTTGGGCCGTTCAACTCACCTTCCCATTTCAGTACCGGAGTAATTATTCGAATGGATGATGTATCAATTTTTCCTCTCAAAAAATGTCCGAAGTGTTATAATTATTGGATGCGTTTCAATCTTTCTGCTTCTGATTGTGAGTGGTTAAATCGATACCGAGGAGGAAACCATGGATATTGCGGAGCAACACTCGAGAACCTCTCCAACCAATACCTTCCAGAGGATTGAAAATACCTTCTGGAGTCCAAAACTGCATAACTAGTTACCCCGATGTTGCACGCATATGACTAGATATGTGAAGAAAACAAAGACTCGTATGTGAAGAAAACAAAGACTCGTATGTGAAGAAATTAGTGATCATAAATCCATTTCCACTGAATAAACTTCCCTTATTAGTATCAAGCACAAGCGGATAAGTGAATAAATTTGATGATTCGTTGAATTCGAGAAATTACAATAGATTCTTCATGAATTTGGGAGAATAATTTAGGAATCCTCTGAAATGTTTCGTATTTGGAGCTCTTAATAGTGGCATAGTCAACTCGTTGGAGTTATTCCTGGATAAGACCAAGCATTAACTAGGACATTCCTGTAAGAAGAAATCATGATTACAATGACGCACGACTGTCCACTGATGAAATCAAAATGGATGTCGTGCAATGAAAAAAGCTCCAATCAAAATAAAAATCAATACAATTCTGAGAAGTTAAACTTATGAAATATGCAGGAAATACACATAAAAGCATCCATCAAAGAATAATACGACTATTGTTCTTTCGAAGGAAAACCTAAAAAATAAATAACTATTACTATCCAAAGCTAAATATTAAAATAGGCGGGGAAAAAATAGAGCAGGTAGAGCAGTTTACATATCTCGGAAGTGTTTTGGACCAATACGGTCAAAGTGGTAGGGACGTAAGGAGAAGAATTGCCCTAGGCAAGGAGGCTTTCTCAAGGAGGAGGGAGTTGATGACGGGGACGTTGAGTAGGGAGGTTAAGACAAGACTCGTAAAAACTCTGATATGGAGCATAGGCATAGTAGGCGCGGAAACGTGGTCGCTGAAGCAGGAGGATAGACGTAGATTGGAGGCTTTTGAAATGTGGGTGTGGAGAAGAATGGAGAAGGTGAAATGGACCGAAAAGGAAACAAATGAGGAAGTACTGGAGATGGTGGGTGAGGAGAGGGGTTTGTTGAGAGAAATCCTATGGAGGCAGGAAAAATGGATGAAAGGCGTATTGAGCGGTAGTGGAATGTTGAAGAGGGTAATAGAGGGGAGAATGTTGGGCAAGCGAGGTAAGGGCAGGAACAGGATAGGGATGTTGGACGGGATGAAGGGAGGAAAGAAGTACACAAAGATGAAGAGGGACCTGATATAGATTAGTTTGCTAGGTGGGGAATCACAAAATGTTTATTTGATAGTTGTGTCCATCCAAAAACCTACCTTAACCGTTAGATTACCTAATAAAAACTAGCCAACTTCACTGACTTTCTGCTCTTCAAAATTCTTACACATCAAAAAAGCGTCATGCAACTCTTACACGAAACGTAACAAGAGAGATTTTATGATAATCTCAACTTCATAGAAGCCATTACTTCTTTTGAAATATATAAAACACACCTTTATATGTTATCATTGAACATCATTGAAAAGAACAAACCTCTACCAGTGACAGATTTGATGTTTTGAAACTTTTGATGAATCATAACAGACCTAACTCATATAAAAGCTTTGAGGATATGGAATATGTTAAGAGAATTCACGATTTTCTTGGCGCCCGTATATAAAAGGTGGTAATAGATAGTCACGTTCCGATTGGGCACTGTTATCCCACAAGGAAGTGTACGCCTCTAGCACATTTTATGCATGCATGTATACTATATATGACCCTCATTCCCCTGCATTCTTTCATAATTTCAACTTAAGAACCATGCAACATGGCTACTTACAGTCGAGATAGCATTGTAGAAATAAGGATCCATGCAGATCGGGCCATACTTTTAAGCGGCTCACAGAATCTACGAGTATGATACCAAATTCAGAACAGTATACATAATAAAAAATATACTTTGTCATTGTCCTTAAAAAAGAATAAACTATCTGATACGCTTCAGATCTCGGAGGTGTTTAGATGAGCCTTTCCGATCAAAAAAAAACTGCGTATTTTGAACTTCAAATCGACCTTACACAGGAAAAGCATAGGCAGTTAGTAAGGCATCTCCTTAACGATTGTAACATCCCCCGCCACACGCCCTTGCGGCGGCTTGCGGGATATTGTGTAGATGTAGATGAACATTTTCCGAACTCATTATTTGAAAAAAAAATAGCGAATAAAAAGTGAAGCAGGTACGCAGTTCCTCTTTACCTAGACACGTTATCGAATAAATATTTTGTGAGAATTTGAAAACCGTATCAAAAAAGTTGATTTTAGAGTAGAATTATAATAAACTTAAAAAGATCATAAATGTCATCGAAATTTATTGTAAGAAACACAATGCATCAATAAAATTCTAAAACATATGAAGATGAGAGACACGAAACCGAATGTTAAGCAAAACTAATTACAGAGGTATCATAATACATGAGATTTTGCTTGAGATCTTACTTACTCATACATCCAGAAATTTAAGAAGTTTCGCACTGAATAGGGATGAACTAGTGCCAAAAAAAAGACAGGATATCAGAATAGTCTGGGATGCATTTTTTCCTCGCTTGTTTAGCGATAGCAGCACAAACTGATAGAAGCATAGGCATATTTGAAAATGTTTACACATGAGCGACCATCCGTACCTTGTCGTATCTGGAATCTTTACACCCTCTGCCGTACGCTTTTGGAGGTATCGTATAGAATACAGGATATAAATAAATAAACGGAGTTTTCTCTAATTTCAACGAAAAAAAGTAGAAATACCTTCATCGTTATTTTACAAGGAATACGAAGAGTCATACGCTCGTATTGCTTAGAAAGCTAGTTCTGTTATTGCATTTGGCGGGAGCACCGTGAAAGGTTACATTCCGGGAAAAATTTTCCAGTCGGCGTAATAAAATCAACTTATTCTTTAATCGCAGAAAGCAATCAATGCGCAATTGCTGAACCGCTCGAAGAAAACATGTTCGATTCCCGACGAAGGCATGAACATTGCGTAGCATGTATTTCCTTTAGGGAATTTTATTGGCTAGAGTTTAAAGTTACAGTTGTGTTGAGATGTGACCTCAGTCTTCAGACACATTAAAAATACCCACCACTGCCATATTAGTGTGATTCCGACTGTTAGCAATCAGCGTGCAACACTCATAATCTAAAAGATCCCAACGCTGATCATCATTTCATCTTCTCCCTAAGCTGTCCTGCAAACCGTTTCTTTGTTCAGACGACATACTATACTACGGGCCGTATGTATGCATCCATTTATGTCAGCGTCTGTTTATGCAATTAAAAGCATGTAAAGATCGCCTTAAGTCATTTGATGTTGGCTCAAGGTCTTCCGGACCTCTTATTTTATGATGCCTTATTTTACGCTTTGCAATAAAAAAGATTCCTCCAATAATATACGCGAAGTATGAGTCCAGTGTGATAACCTTACACTCGACTTCAATTCACATTGATCGTGATATTTCTTGTGACTTTTATTGCTCCATCAAAGGCACGGTGGCTAGGAAACGTTTTGCCTTTCCGAACGTAGAGTTGGGTACAGGTAAAGTTATTGGTGATGTAAGGTTGGATCCTCTGATCCTTTTACCGCCCATTTGAACTAGATGGCGAAAATTCTTAAGGATTTTCACTCATTTCATTAGAGTATCGAGATGGAATTAACTAAAGGGGAAAGAATTTTCGAAAAAAGGGCTATTTAGTACCTTTTAGTTCCTCTGACTAATTTAAAAAATATTTTTGAATCAGCTTAAATGACCTTGTGAATACAAACAATCAGGTATAGAAATAAATATTGATAACGTTCTCATAGCTCCATAATTTGGAACACGTATTTTATTCCTGCGCATGCTGTTAGCAGGCATGTTACCGTCGGATTCCTGGAACATTTCACAAATTCGTGTCACAGTTAACAGTTGCAAAGGTCTGTTTTGAAATGTGCGTTCGCGTTGGCGGCTTGCTTCAAAGGCCAGGTGGGATGGCTTCCTCGCATACCTGCGCATTCAAGGTAAATAGATCCAATTTTCTTGATTATAGGCCTGATGTTTTTATGTGTATTTACGTTCCTGGCTTACGCGATCTATACTCGTATATCTATATATACAAGGCGATTATATACTCGTATGTTACCTCCAGGTCGAATTGACTTTATTAACAGAGATTTATGAATGGTAACATAAGATCACTCTTATAAGTCCGATTGATTGGCGAATTGGATCGCGTAGAGGAGCTAGATTTGTAAAACATTGTTATGGTGAACTTTATGGCGTATCCAAAATATTAGAGGAGCTAGGCTGGGAATCACTCATGGAGCGAAGGTTAAATTACAGATTAAATCTCTTGCGTAAATCGGAATGACGTCTCTTTAGCAGTGATGCTGAAAATGTATTATTACCCCCCCCCCCCTTTTGTACGACGGTAGGCGAGATCATGTCAATAAAATTAGAGAGATTAAGTGTAGAATAGGTATATTAAAGGTGTCTTTATTCCACAAAAGATAAGGAATCAAAATAAGATTGTCCGACCACGGTAGGGGTAAAAATATTCGGGTAAAATTAGTCTGGTGTGTTTTCACCTCCTGGCACCCACCCTATCGGTCGCTTGCAGGGTTCTAAAATATTTAGTATCAATAATTAGTATTACCAAAGAACGAAATACGTGCCTACATACTCAATAGTAGTGCCTATTTTATGGGTAATTTTTACAGTGTAAAGTGTAAGAATCAATTTTCTACATTTATTTCCTCAGAGGTACTAAATATAAGCCTCTGAAAACGATTCTCCGCGAGGATTTTTTTCTTCATATTTCAAATAATATCTCCTCCAAGATTCCATTAATTAGAAGTGCTTAAGCGAGGCTACCTTTTAAATCATGTAAAAAGTATAGAAATATTTTCTTAGTGGTGACTGAGAGTTTGTGGGCCGTGCCAGAGTGATCTGAGTGACATCCATTGGCTTATTTTGCCTTACTTGTACTCATAATGAGTATCGATTTAAAAAAAATAACTTCGACAGGTTACATTTTGTTTAATATTCTTACATTCATTCTTTTGAAGTGATTTGTTAATAAAACTCTCAGAAAATGGATGAGCGCGATGCCCATATAGAACGTATGGGCATTGTGCTCATCCATTCCTTCCTTCCGCAGTATCTTTGTGCAGCAGTCTGGAAACAGGCTTTAACTACACTATGTCTATCATTAAAAATTCGCGTGCGTTTACTGTCGTGGAACTTATTGAGATAATATTTTTATTTTGCTCAATTGCAGTCAAAATAATGTGATAATAAAAAAGGACATCAGCTGTTGAATAGTAGCGAAACGTCTTTATCAACAACCTCCAACCCTAGGATTTGTTTGTCTCAGTCTTCGAATTAATTATGATATCTGCTAAAATCCTCATGAGTTCACGTTTATCCACTGTTACGCCTGCCATTACCAGTTTTTATTGTCCAATCCAGAATATTCTTCTCGTTCTTTTTTCATAATATGTCGATAACGACTCCTCGCTCTTAAAAAAATGCCCACTGACTTAATCTGTCGTTCCTTACTGTTCTTAAACTTTGGCCTTTGTTATTTCATCCATCAATAGTATCTCGTCGTGTAATGCCACAATTATAATTTATTCCAATCTTCTTAGTGGGCTAAACTCCCGAATAGCTGCGATTCGTTGTCACAAGAAACAAGGCATTTCACTCTCCGCCACGGCGGATTGCGGGGTATTATGTAGATGTGGATTAAAGATGAGATAAGGGAGATAGATTCCAGTATAGATAGATACAAATACTCATTCTTTCCCCGGAAGATCAGGAATCATAATAGTAAGAAACTAAAATCACTATATTAATTTACCAGTCAGGACAAGATTAAACGTTGCGTAGACATAAGATATATTTGTAGGTGCATATGTGTGTGTCAGTTGATAGTATATGTATTTGCATGTGCGTGGATTGTTAAGGTTTTTGCATGAATATATACGATTTTTTATGAATTTGTGGATTTTTTTTACGTGGTGTTATACTTAATTGCGGGTGGTGACAACACCCACCGCCACACCCCCTTGCGACGGCTTGAGGGGTACTATGTAGATGTAGATACTAGCCTGGACCACACTTGATCAGAAGGTGTGCTTTGGATTTATATACATCGATGTGAATATTATGCATTGTCATCAGTTCTTCAATCCGAAAATTTTATTTAGGCAGCTCAGTCTTCCCTGCCCTATGAATCCTTTTGCAGCCTTATGGTGCTTATTTCTTACTCTTTATTTCGTCTGCCGTTTTGACCTCTCGTTCTGTTCATTTTGGCCATTCTCTTCTATTTCAATTCTCATATGTTCCTTCGAAGACACCTCTGATGAAATTGTGCCCGAACCATCTGGTACTTCTTTCCTGTAGAGTGCCTTGAGTAACGTTTTCCTCTTTTTCTTCTCCGTATGTACTTTGTTTCGCATTTAATCTGTCCATTCAGCATCCATCTTAGGTATCAAATTTCGAAATTTTATTGGTCTTTGCGATACAACGATGTATATAGTTCCACACTCCACAGGAATGTTTTCACGTAATATTTCCTCATTTATGACTCTATCTTCTTTTGATATAGTATTCTCCTCATCTTCTTAGTTAGAGCTATTTTGCGCTCGATGACCGTCGAACGTCATCCATTCCATGCTGCTTGTAAGTAGGTTATAAGATTCAGCTTGCTTCGATGAGAGAGATTATCTCATCGAAGTGCAATGTGCCTTCAAAATCTCTCTTATATACGCGAAAGGAACTTTAGAAATGTTTGTCTTTACAGTATTTGGGAAAATAGTATTTTTTTCAAAATAAATCCATACTTCTTTCCTGCCCGAGGTATTTAGAGAGTGAAATTGGTTAATATTCATTACAATTATTTGTTTAAAATAAAATAGATTATTGTATTTCCCCACGACATTCTATTGCAATGTCGTGCCCAAAGAGTTATATTTGGATGTTGTGTCCATCCAAAACCTTCGTCAACAAGTAGATTTCCTATAATAATACGTAAGTACTCGAGTATGTAGGTATATTGTCATGGCGTGTTTGATGCAAACGAATTTCTGGTGCGAATTACCCATATTTTTAACGATGTTCAAGGAGATACTGCTAGTCGCTACTGGGCCGCGTGGCGGGAGCTCTTAGGTCACCAGTCATTAGAGGCAATTATCCCAATTCGTATCCGTGAACACGCGAATTAAGAAGCTTTGCAGAAGACAAGCGCCGATGATTCACTGCCGCCGGAAAAGCGTATCTCCGGAACAGGTAAAAGACTACCGGAGTAAAAAGGTTCTACTTCTAAATTCCTTCTCTCAGTCACGGTCCCATTTGGTACCGTTCGCGAGGTTCTTTACATTTGGTCAACATGGAAGCTCATGCGTCCCAGTTCATTCCTCTTCCAGACGTCAGAACTTTACTCTCTCCTTACAAAACCATTCCGAGCAAAGAGCTTCGATGAATAATGACGCATGGACAAGCGGAATTAAAGGGGTTAAAATAAGCCCCATTTCTCCTTCTCTCTCTATCTCTCTCTCAATTTCTCGCTCGCTCTGTCGGGAGAGCGCGCGCGCGCCAAAAATATGTCCGGGATGTATTTGTTCATAATGGATGACAGAGGGAGCCGGCGATGTTCCACCAGAGAGATAGCCCGGCTGTGGGGGTGGAAAGGGGAACGTTCATCACCCACAACCCCTCTGCCCTCGCGCAGCCTACTAGACTATCTCCATCTCTCCCTCTCTCGTCTTAGCTCCTCCGAAAGATGTGCTTTGTGTAAAGCGGTTCAATAATTGCGGATTAAGCGATAAGCTGCTAAAGGATTCCGAGGGCACAATGAGCCTTTATGCCGAGAGGTGGGGATCTGGGAAATTCGTTACGGTAAAAGGTTGGAAAGTTGCAGCTCGACATGAAACCTATCTTGTCACGTTTCCTTGTCCTTATTTCAGTGAAATGTCCGGTGGTGGGGAAAGCAATATTTTTAATAAATCCCAAGGATCAAAGTCGACATTACGATCACCTTGAAAGAATTTTTTTCCCCCTGCGTGTTCGTAATCGTTTCGTTCTGTCTGCTCCTTTCACAGTTACGCGCGTTGCAGTTATTTTTCTCGAGCTTCGGCGCCTTTGATTTCATTTGTTCATAAAATTTCATCGGTTGGTATTAAGCCCATCCCCAGAGACTCGAGCTGAGGCTATGAAGTCAGTGTAAATGTGCGTCTCATTCCATTCCCACTGCTGGCTAATCTAAGATGACAAAATTAGATTCAGTATTCCTGCTCACACACACACACACTGTGATTCGCCCTCCGAATTATCCTCACTCATATTAAGTATCTATTTTGTCATAGATTTTATTCCGATAATGCCACAGTACAAAATTTCATCGGTACTCGACACTCGACATTCATCAGGATTCCGGTTTAGGTGAGTGATTTTTTTTGCATTGTCAAGTTCTTTCATTGTTTGCACACTAACGGAGGGTTAAAGTTACTGTGCGCAAGTTAATGGGTGGAACTTACATGCCATATGAGCGGACGACTTATGCATTTTGATTTTACGAAGAATTATTTGAATAAGCGCTTAGGACTCAACGTAAGCGTCATCTCTATTCTTATAGGTAGACAATGTTGTTAATTGTATGGGGACTGAAAGATAGATTATCTTTAATTTCTGAGCAAATCCTTATGAAGTGAACAAATAGAAAATCGGAACGGATTGGGGGCGTGTCTGATATAGACAGTGTGGAATACCAACCAGCCAACGACATATGACAAGAGTAAAAATATAAATAAAGCAGTTATCAGGCCCTTCATGATATACTTCGATAAAACGACGGTAGAGGCAAATAAGACAAAACAAAGAACGCAAACTGCATGATTGAAGGTTGAGTTAAGAAAAATAGCAGGAAAGACAAAGTATTTTTATAAATGAGAACCTTGGAGGTTTATATAAAATGCTCTCCGTAAATGGATGGGTAAGTAAATGGAGAACCGAGTGGAATGAACATGTAACAAGAATGGAAAGAAAACGGATGGTGTATTCAGCAAGAGGTAAATAATATACAGGAATGAGGACCATACTATAAGATATGTTGGGCCAGATTCCTCACCTTGGGTGGGAGAGAGTTTTGTGTGGAACGTTCTTGTGGTGGTGTTGTTTCGCCTGGCTACTTGTTATAAAGTAGCCTGCACGTTCGTGATAAATTTCTTGCTGCATCCTAGGGTAGAATTATTTGTTGTAGTTAAGCGTATGTACTTACATGCTTGTGGAGTGAAGGGAGGTAGATGTGTGGTTGCATGCGCGTCTTTCTTCATTTCTTTTTTCCTTTTTTGGGTGGTGACCTAACACCCCCCGTCACACGCCCTTGCGGCGGCTTGCGGGGTATTATGTAGATGTAAGTTGACTATGCAAGAGATAAATAATCTCGTAAGATACAGGGATTCCTTAGAAAGAACAGGCAGAAACGTCTTTGGAGAAGAACGATTTATGAAGGTATTGGATCCCAGAAAGAGGAAGAAAGTAAGATGTAATAAGTTGAAAGAAAACGAAATGTGGGTGAAATGTGTCTGCTTATTCCATCTACCTGTCGTCTCCTTTCACACCTATTTAATTATGAGGAAATCCTATGGACGGGATGTTCAGAAGTAGCGGTTAAATGAATGATAAGAAAAAAGGCAGTGCAATAAGTTTAATATACGCGGAATGAAAGGGAATTTTTCGACGGCAAGTATAAAGAATTGCTTTTCTTCTAACTTGCTTTGAAAAGGGCAGAAACTTAAATGTATAAAGTTTCAGTTTGTCGTAGCTATACCGGGTAGACGTAGAGATGGGTTTAGGAAGGTCTACCTATGGGTTTAGGAAGGAAAACTACCACTACTCGTCATCTAAAGAACACCTGCTCAACACAGACGTCTTTTGCTCTAGAATATTGGATTCCTCAGTGCCACCAGCAACCTTCATGCCATTCAAAATTATTTTTCTTCCCCTATCTCGCAACATACTCCTTTCGGTCACATTCTTCATGATCTCATCTCTCACAATATACCCTTATTATCACATCCTCCGAAAGGCTCCCCCTCTGTTCCCGCCCTATCTTCTTAGTTCAAATTTCCCAGGTTTCTGAATGTCACATACTACGCTCCATTTCAAAGATTTCACTAAACTTTTCTTTTCGCATCAACTTTACAGTTGTGGTTCGGTTATATTTCCTAATATCTTCCTAAGATCTCGTTGTTGCTGAGACATTTATTCTCCCAATATCTTTTTGATGTGCTCATTTTTATCCTAAGATGCCGATACTGTATAAAAATTTTCTTCGTCGTTTTTTTTAGCCCTGTGTTGCATTCGCAGTCCCGGGGCTCGCGTTCTTTATGAATGCCGCTCCAGCCAAGGGTAGTGTAGGGAAGCCATAACGCTTGTGTTCCTCAAGGAAACGTAAGTGTTAATCAGGGAGGAAGCCTGGAGGATGGGCGGGGAGTGAATTTTCACATTTTGCTGCCCTCGCGGGGCACAACGGTAGAATTAATTTTGCCGTCTCTCATACGAAGCCGCCCGGTTTTAGTTCAACCATATGGCTCCGCGACTTTTACAGACCACTTGGGAACCGTCTCTACTCGGTGTACCATTTGTCGAGTCAAAGAAATTCCTAACACATTGAAATTGGCGTTTTTTTTGGACATAGTCTAATTTTACTTGTCATTTTGCATTTGTATTGCATTCATTGCATTTATCTGTCTTCATTATTCTAAACATATGACATTTTAAATGAAACAGTTTCTGTCGTAACTTGGTGGAAAATCTTCATATTGACGTTTTTATAAATCAAACCACTGCTTTTCCACATAAACTTTTGATAATCACGACCCAGGTTTCGTTATAGCATAACATCATCAGGTAAAAATACAAGTCAAGTGTATATACATATCTCTGGGCGGAGGGGAAGAGGAGGTAGGAAAGAAATGATTGGTTGAGCTAGGAAGAGGGGGGCTAAAAGTCTATGGTTTGAGGCGGAGAAGGAGGAATGGTAATATTGACAAATTAGCAATAATTGGATAATTAGATTAGATAAAAACCAATTAGGTAATTAGCAGGCTGGAAGGATAGGGTCAATCCTTCTCCGCCTCAAACCATAGACTTATATAGACCCCCTCTTCCTCGCTCAACCAATCCTTTCTTTCCTCCCTCCTCTTCCTATCTGCCCAGAGATATGTATATATACTGTGCTTGACTTGTATTTTTACCTGATGATGTTATGCTATAACGAAACCTGGGTCGTGATAATAAAAAGTTTATGTGGAAAAGCAA
This sequence comes from Hetaerina titia, assembly GCA_037158775.1. NCBI lineage: Eukaryota > Metazoa > Arthropoda > Insecta > Odonata > Calopterygidae > Hetaerina > Hetaerina titia. The sequence continues at coordinate 47,864,454 of CM073772.1, read as the reverse complement.
AGTAGTTTGATTTATGAAAACGTCAATATGACATTTTTTCCCTCTTCTGTTAAAATCATTTTTTAAGCATCGGAAAATTAATTAATGCCATCTCTAATCTATGTAATGCACATTACAAAAAAATGAAATGCCCATTTGTGAAGGTTTACGAATCGTGATTTCATCGCCGTTTGTCATAGTTGTTTCACGCTTAAGTCGGCGGCATCCGTGCAAATTTGTAAGTTGTGAAAAATTCGGGCATTCAAAGGCATGACTCAGAAATATATTCACATCATTTGAATGTTTAATTCAGTTTACTCTGGACATTTCTATGGAAACAATATCACTGCTGTATCAAGAAATTTATGCCGACATTTCATGCAAATGCGGATTTCAAAACCTGGGAACTCATCGCTGATAAAGTTCTTTTGTGAAAATCCTAATCCAGTGAGCACACAATGGAAAATTAGATGTTTCCTGGTCGTATCATGTTTTCCGCGGGAAAAATACGACGGGCGGAATGGTTTGGGCGTGCGGTGGATTTGGGGCGCGGTCGGGCTGAATGCGGCTGGACGCGCGGACGTTCAATGGCGTCGCGTAATTATGTTCGTATGTCTGGTGCTCGACCCATCCGAGTAATAAAACCCGTTAAAAAGTCTTTGAAATGTCATTCAGTGCCCAGGAAATGGAATTTAGTCGTTGCTTATGATAAGATGTCCGACAAATATTCTTAGAATCTTACCGATGATCGCCTTGACCGTCATTCCGCTTACGTGCAAACTTTGCCTCATACGTGAACCAAACCAGATTGAAGCAGTTTTCCTAGACCCACCGCCAACATTTACCAGATAGATAAGAAACACTGACAGTAGAGTGATGCAATCGGGCACGCGGAAAAACAGCCTAGCAAAAATAAAGCTGTAATTCATTAAATCAATACACGAGTTGGAAAATTAGATGCTGAAGGTTTTGTCAGCTAATACCCTTGGTTCGTTTTTAAACGAAATTTTCATACTCGTAGCTTCTCGTAGCATACGAGACCCACTTAGGTTTGGAGAATCTTCACTTGTCGAGAAAGGTCTTGGAAGTAATAGCTATTGCATGAGGTAAGGGACCTCTGAGGTCATACGTCGATAACGAGTGAGAATATTACTGGAAAGAAAAAAGTATGAGGAGAAAGTGTGGAGTGAAATCCGGGGGGTGGGGGGGGGGTATATTGTGCCACAAGAGGCACACCGGTGAAGAAGAAGAGTTCATGGGTAAAAGTTCTCCGTGTCTCACCGCCCGACAACAATTCCACTGCTTTTCTCTCTGAATCGAAAACTTCCCAAATGAAAAATGCCTCGATCCAGTGGAAAATCGTAAAAAGCTTAAGAATTACTGATTTTTGTTTGAGAAATCAAAAAACAATGCAGTCGTGTGAAGGGAATGCGGTTTTTAACTTAATTCTGTAACGCACCGTGGCGCAAACACCGGCACGCACGACATACGTAAATGAAAGGTAAAAGGAGTGGTATTAGACGTGATTCTCGATTTAGCTCTCCGTCACAAACATCGGATCAACTAACCACTCCTTCACTTACAGCTTGGCCCCTGGGAGATGGCGGCGTGGGAGCAGTGGCGGGGTGCGCGGGAGGGTGCGGCCGCGAAGCCGCCTGCAGGCACTTCCCCAACAACAACACGTACGCCTGTGTCTGCACCCACGACTCCTCGCCGCCCACGGCGGACCTGAGGTGCCCCAACCGGCGGACGGGTAAGAATACTTGAGTATTTTGCATCAAACTGTGTCGGACATCGTCATTAACCTCGCCCGGTAGTTTTTTTCATTCCTAGGGTTTACGAAGTGAAAACGAAATGGTCTGCCCTTTATTATTTTCTTTCCAAGCTAATGCATGTGTCTACGACATGAACGGTATTGAAGCTCCTTGTAAATGTAAAATATTTCATTTCGTTATAAATTGCCGTAGGTGAAGGGAAAAGAAACATTTTTTATCAAACACAATGGACATTTTTCTTGATTTCCTACGTGAAGCGTTTGGTTTAATCTCATTAAATTTTCTTGTTGCTCTTTCGAAATATTCCAGGATGACATAGCATCGTTTTACATGACACGATTATGAGATTAAGTGCGCTGTTCTCTTAATTATAGTCCAGACATTAATCCATGTAATTTCTCTTTTGAATATTCCTCTTTGAGAAACTACGAAAGGACACGTCAAGGTGATCAGGAATGCGCGGAGTTGATGTTTCGAGGTTGTGCATTAAAGTTAAGGGTGTATTTACCATGTTGCGCATCTAGTAACATATTCCTAGAGTTAATGATTATTTGAAGTGTAGTGCGCAGAATTTCGTCCTTGGTAAACATTCTCTGCAAGTTAAAAATTCCAAGACATTTCTTGCGACACCCTGTACACACTACGTATAATCATGTATGCTTCCCAGTTGTTGAATATTGTAGAAATCATCGTCTAATAAAGGAAGATGACTATTTTATTTGCCATTTTGAACATTTAATAAAATTATAATTTACTGTGCCATAATCGTTTTCACCAATGATGACGCTTTTTCCTCTGGATATTGTTTGAAAAGATCTCATAAATTAAAATCACTCCGTTTTTCGACTCCCACATTGAGTCAAAAGCATTGATAATATTGGTAACTTAGTGCAGATTTATTTTCCTGATCCATTGAGAGATTGACTGATAGCTGAGCAGATTTTTGGTGTGATAAAGAGTACGCGGAGATGATGTAAGCGGAGATTTCAACGGGCGAGGGTTGGTTTCTACGCACTGACTTTGCGTTCATCTTCGCCTTTTAATTCTCTTGTTCTTATTTTACCGTTCATAACTGCTACTATATGATCCTAACCTAAACCTGTCGCCAAGACCCTATGGTAATTGATGGAATTCTTCCTAAATATTCGTCTGATCATATATTATTTTATTATTATTAGGTAATCTACCGGTTAAGGTAGGTTTTTGGATGGACACAACTATCAAATAAACATTTTGTGACTCTCCACCTAGCAAACTAATCTATATCAGGTCCCTCTTCATCTCGGTGTACTTCTTTCCTCCCTTCATCCCGTCCAACATCCCTATCCTGTTCCTACCCTTACCTCGCTTGCCCAACATTCTCCCCTCTATTACCCTCTTCAACATTCCACTACCGCTCAATACGCCTTTCATCCATTTTTCCTGCCTCCATAGGATTTCTCTCAACAAACCCCTCTCCTCCCCCACCATTTCTAGTACTTCCTCATTTGTTTTCCTTTCGGTCCATTTCACCTTCTCCATTCTTCTCCACACCCACATTTCAAAAGCCTCCAATCTACGTCTATCCTCCTGCTTCAGCGACCACGTTTCCGCGCCGTACATAGCTACGCTCCATATCAAAGTTTTTACGAGTCTTGTCTTAACATCCCTACTCAACGTCCCCGTCATCAACTCCCTCCTCCTTGAGAAAGCCTCCTTGCCTAGCGCAATTCTTCTCCTTACGTCCCTACCACTTTGACCGTGTTGGTCCAAAACACTTCCGAGATATGTAAACTGTTCTACCTGCTCTATTTTTTCCCCGCCTATTTTAATATTTAGCTTAGCCTTTTTCTTTCTGGAAAATCGCATAACCTTTGTTTTATTAATATTTATTCTCATCCCATATTTATCGCACTGAACCTCCAATTCACTCAACAATGCTTGCAACCCCTTGGCTGACTGAGCAACTAATGCTTGGTCATCAGCAAACCTAACCGATTTTACGAATTCCCCTCCGACTTTCATTCCTACCTCCAGTTCTTCCCATGCCTCTTTAATCATTTTGATCATATATAATATACTTATTTTCTTTCTCTGACCCTCGTGATTTTCTACGTTTACCTTTAGCGTTGGTAGTGTTTGTACAAGTTGTTAGTTAACTTTATATATGTTTATTCATCCAACTCTTTTTTATATCCTCAATCATTACAGGAAACTTCCTTGTCTGTTATTCTCAACTTGCTCCGCCACTTTTTTTTAACAATTTCCCTGTAATTTATGGTGTTTCCTTCGAAGAACTTTCACAACTATGTATTTCCTCATCCTAATTCCTATCACCTTTTAACTCTCTATAACTACTCCTTATCATCCTTGGTTACGGCTAAATTTTCAGATTTGCTCTGTATAAGATTTCATTGAAGTTAGTCATTTTAAATTGTTCTACTTTTGGTTAAACTTTAATTCAACTTTTTTTTAATTCTTTGTTATCTCAGTTAAAGCCTTAATTGTGGTTTCTGTGAAAAATAGTGTTACATCACCGAAACATATTATGAATTAACTAGCATCTGTGGATTTCTCCAGGGGCCGTTCTACATGTACAATCATTACACACCTTGTTTTCGTCCTTATTAGTATAAATAAAGATGATGAAAGTTTTTCAGTACTGCACGATTTAATTACCGCCGATGGGACATTCTCAAGAGCGAATGAATGTCTTCGTCCACGCATTACGCATTGCAAAAATAAATATTATGCTAAAGATTGAGAGCTCAGCATTCGCCTCAGTTTTCATTGTTTTTATAGGTTATATATCATGTAGAGTTAGGTTTTTGACGGTGCTTAAAAACTAGAAATTAAATATTCATGCTTATCGTTTATGTAGTTCTTTCAAGAGAATTTATTCCATAAACTACTTCGTAATTCAAATTTTCATTTTCTATATTTTTGCTTCCTTCATATCTTCAAAAAATGTTTTCTTCTTTTTTCGATTACACTCTTCCTTCTGGAATATCCCAGTACCTTTCCAGTTCAACATCCCAATACCTGTCACCATCTCATCCATCCTCATTTTGTCTTATTCGAATTTCCACAATATCTTATTCTCTTTCTTAACCTATGCAGCATATCTTAATTTTCTCTTCTTTTTGTTCGTCATTTTTCTCCATACAATAATAAAGACTAATCTCAATTTCCGCTCTCAGACATATCGTCTAAACTATACAAAGCTATGTTAAAATCTTCAGTAATCGAAAGAAATAAATTATATTTCCACTCATTGTTTCCTTTCTTTTCGTTGAGGCTTCACAATTTTTCTCTGACTGTATTCCAAGTCTTGTCCAATGAATTCCAAAAACACGTGGACTGATTTATCTACTCCAATAAAACACGTCCAACTTTTGATTCCCCTACCTCCTTATTTCGCTACATTTGTTCGGACGGAATTTTGCCCTTTGTCCCCTGAAGTCGAAGAGATGAAGTTTCTGCGCCAAGTACCCACTTCCACTAAATGGACTTGTCGAATCCCGATAGCGTTTCATGTATGTTGTAACGCTCGTTTTGAGGTATTCAACCGGTCAAATTGTATTGCTGTCAGTCGGTAGCTTATCTGCTAGGTCAAGAGAACGCAATCACTTGGAAAATTTCAAAGTCTAATCTTGATATACGTTTTCCTCTAACATGTGTTCTTGACTTCCAAATAACATTCCTCTTCGTGCTTGTCGGCGGCACTGCATCAGAGGATGGCGATCCTCTGATGTAGTGCCGCTGCTTAGATCTCGAGCGTATCTCATCCGCTGCCAAAGCCTGCAGATTGCAGGTGTTTATTTAGGACGTTGATTATGATTCATTCGGTGTATGAGCTAAGTCTCCTCTGGCGCAAGCCCATCTCTCTTCCATTATCCTCCCCATATCCGCTCCAATAAGCTGAATTTCAAATATATTTTTTATTTATCGTCTGTCAACCCAAAGGTTGGTTGGATACGTTAGGGTAGAACTCACCGAGCTCTTAGCCAAACGGCTTGTGAAATTCGCACAGCAGGATATGGGGCTCAATTTTATTCCATGTGCCGGTGATGGTTTTCTGAGAAGATCTGGTACCCGAAATATCATACAGCTTAGGTGCTACATGCCAGAAATAATATTACGATTTAAAATTCCAAAAATATTTCATTCATAATATTATTTTATAGTAAATAATCAATAATGAAAATAGTCCATTTTTCCTGTAAAAATGTAATCAGCTCCGGGGTCGTGGCACGTGCCGCATTTGTCACACTATGATAAACCGGCCGTGTCCCTGGGTGGCGTGTCGATTAATAAGAATCCCATAATTGTTGATCAACAAAAAATAAGACTCTCACCTGGAACCTGGTTAATTGCACACTCTTGGCCTCTTGTCGACTCTATCCTTTAAGTGCTCCGCCATTTGCGCTCCCTAAGATATTTTTTTTGTGGAACTAAACAATTGTGATGTAAAACTATCACTTTTTTAAATTTTCATAATAAAAGCGAGCATTTTACGACGAAGTGACTGCAATAATACCCTAGCCTTTGTTTTGCCTCTCAAGTTTCTTCATCTTTTTGGGAAAAATTTGGAAAAAATAGAAAGCTGCAGGGAAGTAAAAGCCCATTTAATTGATGCCTGTGCCTTTATAATTATTATAATAAGTTTTTTTACTCGATAGAGATCCAAATTTTTTAACGATCGGCATTAGTCAATTACTCGTATATCTGTCTCGAAATCGTTTCTTTGGAGTCATTTCCCCTCTCCTGTATTTATCTACTATTAGAGTTATTTTTATACATATGCCTTCTCCTCCAAAGTAACCTTTCCTCCCAACCAGTCATACTAGAAAATTTTTCTCTGCGGAATACCGCGGCATTTTGCTTTGCTTCTCGCGACCCTAGCATTTCTCTTTCCCCGATTATTTCAGCACGCATTCTTTTATAGCCCTAAATGCTTTCATTGTGGTCTTCTGTGTGTATCCTTTGCAACTGCTTTAAAATCTGCGGAAGTTCAAAGAATGTTTCATTCACACTTGTTTCTGATTAATTTTCGATGCAGATGTATTCATTTTTCGCCTGTGTCGTTAAGAAGCGGTCAGTATGAGACGTCACAAGAAGAAAAGAATACATCGTATTGTGGTATTGTGAAAAGGAAGAAAGAAACGTTTACAGAAAATGTGGCTTCATACCAAACGGCACTAATTCAACAAGATAAGTCCGGAATATTCCCTAGAAATGTAGAAACTTTCGTACCTAGGAGTGTGGAAGACGAATATTCAAGCTATTTTCTGTGGCAACTTGGCAATACTGGTTAAAGTGTGAAAAGTTATTTTAAACCTCGTGTTCTGATATAACGCGATCATAGGTGAGGCTAAAAAGATGGTGTCGTGGCTTGAATGGCGGAGAGGAAGTTCCGAAAGACGTGTGACATAATAATTTGACATTCTCCTAATCTTCGCTTGATCTAATTGTATACAATTTCTTACTGGTAGCAACTTAAGACATGACTATTTAATGTTGGGTTTCCTTGTTCATTTTTGTTGTCATTCATTACAGTTCCGCCTATTAAAAGCCCACCACCTGCCATTCCACCCACCTTCGTGCTGGGGAGCGTGGCCACTGCTCCAGCTCACAAGGTAAGTTTGGAAACGTAACCTGGTCTTCATGAAGCATTACTGCATTCATTTGTCTAATGAAATGCCAGCTTATTATTTATTGTTGGCAAATGCTGTCCCATGAATGGTGAAGAACTCTTGAGTTTTTAGTAGTGAAGGCTGGAATATATATATATATATATATATATATATATTTTTAGGTAATATACCGGTTAAGGTAGGTTTTTGTATGGACACAACTATCAAATACACATTTTGTAACTCCAAACAAAACCCAATTTAGCAACCTAATCAACATCAGGTCCCTCTTCATCTCTGTGTACTTCTTTCCTCCCTTCATCCCGTCCAACATCCCTATCCTGTTCCTGCCCTTTCCTCGCTTGCCCAACATTCTCCCCTCTATTACCTTCTTCAACATTCCACTACCGCTCAATACGCCTTTCATCCATTTTTCTTGCCTCCATAGGATTTCTCTCAACAATCCCCTCTCCTCACCCACCATCTCCAGTACTTCTTCATTTGTTTTCCTTTCGGTCCATTTCACCTTCTCCATTCTTCTCTACACCCACATTTCAAAAGCCTCCAGTCTCTCGCTTCTTCCTACCCCTTTATTTAGTATTACGGCAACGCCTCGTTGGCTCTTGTCCCCGCCGCTGTATATTATTCTATAATTATCACTCCAGTAATCCCCGCTATCCTTCCATCTCACCTCGCACAGACCTAAAACATCTATATTACCTTTATCCATCTCTCGCTTAATATTCTCTAATTTGCCTGTCCTCAGCATTGTCCTGACGTTCCATGTTCCTGTTTTGACTACTTTCGTGTTCTTCTGCTCCTTCTGTTCTGCTGCTGTTATTTCTCCCCCGCAAGGATTTCGTGGGATGACGACCATGGAAGCCTTGCCTCCTCCGCTGCTGGGCACGACACACGGCCCCTCGGGCCGAGTCCCGCAGTTGCCAGGACTCATATTCTCTATAGGGCCCATCATTACATTCTTGGGAATGATAATTGAGGTGGTTTCCCGTTGCCTTCCTCAATAGTGTTTTTAACGTGACACCATCACTTAATGGCCGCCCCACTGGGGTCAGACGCCTATGCAGCCGCCTCACTCAGGAACAGACGCTGCGTGGACTACCTTTCGTCTGGCTCCTAACTTTCGACCTATCTGGCATGGGTGGCCCTACCAGGAGCAATTATTATTACTCCCTCCAGCACAGCTCTAGGGGTCATCGGAACACACAAGCCCTTCCACCACGACAAAGTTGTAGTCCATGTCCCCGCCGAGCACGACACACGGCCGCTTGGGCCGAATCCCGCAGTTGCCAGGACTCAATTTCTCTCGTGTCGTATTATTCCCAAGCACAATTATGGACACGAGAGAAAGTGAGTCCTGGCAACTGCGGGACTCGGCCCAAGCGGCCGTGTGCCACAAAACCCTTGCAGGGGAAAACCGACAACAGCAGCAGGACAGAAGACGCTGAAGAAGACGAAATCAGTTAGAATAGGAGCATGGAATGTTGGGACAATGTTGAGGACAGGCAAATTATAGAATATTAAGTGAGAGATGGAAAGAGGTAATATACGAGATGTTTTAGGTCAATGCGAGGTGAGATGGAAGGATAGCGGGGATTACTGGAGTGATATACATAAAATAATATACAGCGGCGGGGACGAGAGCCAACGAGGGGTTGCCGTAATTTTTATATAGAGGGAGGAAGAAGCGTAGTCAACATGTTTCTTAACTAGTAAAATGTTACAAATGTCTACACTAAGCGTTGTGTTTTCTAGCGCAAAAGCATTGTATCGTTATTTTAATTCTAACTTTCCCCGCCTCGTAACCAACGTTCAGAGGGTGGAACTAATTCGTTGCCAAAAAAACGCCAATATCAACCCGACTGTTGATTTGAAAGTCAAGGATAGATATCATCTCATACTTTCGTCACTCATGTCAGGGAGGCCCTGAGCATGTTGCTTCTCAGTTTGTTCTGGCATTCAGAAAGTCATACGAGGAGTTTGAGTTTAGCTAGCAGAGCTGAAAGATCGGAATCAAATGTCTGTGAACCGGGGGTCCTTCACTTAGTAAATGAACTCTATCCCCATTAGGCTGCCATGCCGCCCAATGTTGAGTGCATCATTTATCTACACGCATTAAAAAAATACCTGAAAATCTAAACAAAAGGTGGCGTCGTTCAACCCCGAGTGGCCGAGAGTTCACTTATCTTACTTAGGACAAACCTATTGTAATCTACTTGCTACCCTTTTCTCATGTTAAAGAGACGGACTTCGGCTACTATCTTATCGCCAATGGTAGTAATAAAGGGAATTATTAAGTGTTCATTGAGCTATAGTTTTATTTAATAAATGATATGTTATGTTTGATAGATTATTTTCTTTTGACTAAGACTGATTGCCATTTACAAAAGAGACTGAACAATAATTTGTCGGTGCAATCCAATTTCAATTAAAATTTTTAAATTAAATTTAATGAAAGGTTCAAAGGAAATTACGAACTAATCCGTCAACTTTTTAAATACTTATCTGCCTAATTGACACATTTTGACGTATAAAACTGCTTTCTTATTCACCTCTTCTCGCCTCCTCGTCACTCTTAATACGGTTTATATGTTTGCTCTTCCTTCCTTCCCCTGACATCATTCCACATCATACAACCTTTATTTCAACCCTCGACATCCCGCTGTCAGTACCTCATACGTCCCCTTTTGTTTACTTCTTTCTTTCGTTCGCTTTCCTTGCCCTGTATAGCATTTCTCCTTTCGTGGTCTTTTCCGCTCATTATCTGTCCTTCTCATCTATATTTGAGCCTTTAATTAATGCTCATCTATCTCCTCGAAGCTCAAGTTCTGAACTATACAGCGCTACGCATATAGTAAAACGTTCACTAGCCATTTCTTTACGTCTCTTTACAAAAGTCCGGACATAAGGTCCCATTTAGTTGTAAGTCTAGCCTAGTTGTAGTTAATATTTCAATCCTACTATTTAAACCAATTTTTTTCCAAAACGCTGCTCAAGCACGTGAATTTCTTCACTTGGTCTAATTCATGTCCTTTTAATGCAATCTAGAGCCTTCCTGGTTCACATGCATTCATTTTCAAAGTAATATATTTGAAAAAACTTTGAATACATTTAAGTTTCATAAACTGACGAAATGAAATTTAGCAAAGCATTGCAATTGTTAAGACCCGTCATTTATCTTCTGGTCAATTGAGAAACATCGGAGATTGGTATTCCTTATTTTATTGGCCCAAACCATTCACAATGATGCGTGACCCCCGGGGCGAGGACTGATGTTTTGCCTCCCTAAATTTCCCTCGTTGATTGCGCGGCGCTACTGAACACCTTTGACTCGGGCCCGAGGTGGACTGCCTAGGCCTTCGGACGAAAGTCATCCGGGCTCTAGGTAATGCGCTGAGTGACCCAATCGTGCGATACTTCCGTGGCACCTTGTCTTCAGAACACATTCCCTCTTGCAGGTGGAAAAGGACAGCTCGAACGCCGCCGTTTGGGGTGGAGCCGCTGCGGCACTGACTGCTCTCCTATTGACCTCTCTAGCCATCCTGTGGTGGAGGACCCACCGGAGGCGGCGGGAGCAGAGGAAGGGACCTGCCTCCACGGTGAGCGGAGGAACACTCCAGAGCGACGGGATGACCATCCAAGTACGTAACACCGCCATTGCGTATTTCCACTAAGGACTTTGATGATATCCTGAACTGGTCTTCACGTTGCTCTCTGCACACGTTGCTATAAAATTTGTAGAATTTTGGTTATTTATTAAAAACAATATCATTGTTTCGTTATACCGCTAGGTCTGATCATAGGCGAAAAGGAACCTATGAACCGAAAAGCATTGGATAGTGGAACGATATTTGGCTTTAACTGTTGACCTTTCTGTTTGACTCCACCAGTAATAAGCGTGGTCTCGGGCTTTTTTATAACCTTAGAAATTTTGCGATCTCCAGTAGCGTGAGTCAAACTACTAGTAATGAACCTGAAGGACCATTCGGTGGGTTAGGCGTAGAGCTTGCCTGTTATTAAAATCTGCTGATGGTGAAATTCACGCATCGTGGTAGAGTGGCCAGGTTCTTTCCCTCTGCCGAGTGTGGTTTTGTGGAAAGTCCTGGTATCCATCAGACAAAAGACGACATCTGGTTCACAGGACCTCCCGTTGCGCAGCTAAGCCATGTAATCCCTACTTCATTATGATCCTCGGATATACCCTCAAAACGTAGCCTGGACTGTAAGCAAGGTAAATTAGAGTATATTTCGAGATCTGCTTTCAATTGCACAATCCTTAATCCTCATCGTTTCCATGAAGTCCCAATATCAGTTTGTTTCAAATACTATATTCGAATTTCGGGAGTAATATTTCCATACATTGTGCGTTCAAAAAGTAATGCAATTATTTTTTAAAAGTAATTTTTTGAACAGATTTGCACAAACACTCAAAATTCTTCAAAGTACAGTCCTTGGGCCTCTGCGCATTTTTTCCAGCGACTCTGCCATGACCAGTACGCGCCCTGGAAGGCGTATTCGGGGACCTCTCGCAAGGTCTTCGTCACGGCTGATTGGATATCTTCTATGGACGAAGAACGGGTTATTTTCAGGGCTCCCTTAATCCGAGGGAACAAAAAGATGTCTGCTGGGGCAACGTCAGGACTATATGGGGGGGGGGTCAGTGTTGGCACCTGGTGTTTGGCCAGGAACTCGCGGACTCGTAGCGCGTTGTGGCAAACACCTTGGGCACGAGCTTGGCGCACACTTTCCTAATCGCTAAATCTTCATTAACAATGCGAAACACAAATGTAGACGACAAGGTCAGTTCATGGGCAACCATCTTGATACTCAATCGACGGTCAGAGTCCAACAATTGTCGAACACGAGCCACATTGTTGTCGGGTTTGCTGTTCCAAGCGTTCATTGTCGGCCCATAAGGGCACACATACACCGTCCCGGTGAGCGAAAACCCACCCTAACCGGTCATTTAACAAACAAGATAAAGCCATGACATTCCAAAAAAACGTCTCATTCGTGTGCGTGTTGTTTGTGAGAGACGAGAAACTTATGATTTAAGTAAGCTATGCTATAACAGAGGTTTACAATAGTGGTTGAAGCCGACAGGTAACGGCTCATTTAGAAACTAGGTTAAACTTGGCGGAGAAAAGCTATTACATGGCATACAATTTGAAAGAATATGTGTGAATTTGGAATATTGGCCGTACAGGTGGACTAAGGTGGAATACAAACTAGCACTAAGAGGAGAATGAATAAAACTTTATGGTAACAGACATAGGAAAGACTCATAGGCGAGTTACGTCCTTAGGCAGTGTATATGTATGCTTATAGTTGATATCGTAATCCCAGATGTCGGATGCTGGTTGACGGCCGCCCAGAGCCTTGTTCGTCGTGAACCTCTTCCCGGTCCTCCTTAAAGGCCTTTAACCACCTTGAAACTTACGAGTACGACAGAGCAGAGCCCCGTAAGCCTCACGAATAATTTTGTTAGTTTCAAGAGGTTTTTTCAGTTTGCCACAAAACTTAGTAATCGCGTAAGGTTGCTCGATCGTTGATTCCAAATTGTTCGTGACACTGTCTGCGCGCAGAGGTTCACAATAACTGACGTTCTGACACTCACAGCTTGGAGAGCACTGAGACCGATTTCGCGGTAAAGCTTAGCGTTTCCCCCACCTACTCCAAGTAAATCAATCCCACTCCAACCAATAGAAGCGGGGCGGGAAATTAAATTGCATTACTTTTGGAACGCACCCTGTACATGAGCAATAACGTGGCAGATTGGTTCACTGGTGTTGTGATGGTCATTTTTCCGAGTAGAATTTCATAACTTTGATCTCTCTAGCCATCAGTCGTCTTTGTAGCTATACGCTTTTCTCGAACGAATGTCTTTTTTTTTCGAATTACGGGGAAAACTCTGTGGGACAGCATTGGCATTAAATATAGGTATTTCTCTCCACACTGAGAAAGATTTGAAAGCACAAATTTTCGTATCTACATATTCGTGAGAAATAAATGTGCAGGTCTCAAATAGTGTCTTCACTTCTGATCACATCCCTATTCTTTCTAATATATATATATATATATATATATATATATATATATATATATATATATATATATATATATATATATATATATATATATATCTTTTTCTTTAAAGCCCTGTCTAATCTTTTCCACCCACTCCTGAAAATTTTCACGAAATAAACTCGTACAAACTTTTGCCGTGCCGGGTGTTTCCTTCTTAGGGGGTCTAATTTATGCTGACAGCCCGCCGTTGTTTGTCTCCCTTACCCTTACCTTCTCACGAACTGGAAAACCAATGATCGTAGAGGTTACACAAGTAACCGGTCACGGAATTGAATGTGAACGTTCTTTGTCCATGCGGGAACTTTTCCGCGGAACACCCCGATGATTATGATTCTGGGAATGATAACGATCGCTCATGCAGACAGGGACAAATTGATGGGGAATGGTCATGTGTTTCCATTAAAAAAGACAAGTGATCGAAGGCACATTGGCCGAGCTTTCACTGAATGTGAGCTTAATTGAAACAGTAGACACATCTGTCAAAAATCAATGATTCATAATCGGTAGCAAAATTGAAAATTTTGGCGATGGCTTTTGTGGACCCATCACATTATTCGAATAAATTATCAATTTCCAATTGAAGGATGGATTTCATGGGTATTTCTTATTTCCAGAAAAATGATAATTTGATTCGCTCAAATTATGATGGCTACTGTTTTACATAGTTTAGCTAAGCTTGCTTCAAATCGTAAGTCAGTAATACTTATAGTGAATTAAAGTTTCAAGTATAATAAGTAAATCCATTTCATAGTATTTACATTTTTTAAATTTCACCACAGTCTGTGTTTTAGGAATTTATTAGACTTGTAGTTTCTTTTTTGAAACTGTAATGGTATAAACAGTTCGTGTTTATGGATTAAATTTAAGAAAAAGTTTAAAGTCATAAGACTTAAAACCTTTTCTTAAAAACTCCAGTAGTTTTGACAATTTCAGTGTTGCCACATGCCTAACCCTAAAGTATTAGTTTGAAATGACCAATATGGTACATAAGGTTTTTCAATTGTAGATTGCTGATTACTATATTCCAAGTACATGAAATGTATTCTAAAGTGCACTTTTCATTCTATAAGATATTATCATATGTCTAGAAAGTTCTTACCATATCTGTAGGACTACAGAAAAGAACATATGTAAAAAATGAAATCAAATTGCTCTTTCTACTTCTTTTATCTGAAGATTTTTACCATTTTTATTTGCTGTGGCAGATAGTAAAGCTTGAGAATTGCTAATAAACTAAACATAGAACAACTGTGAAATCAGATATATTTATTTTTGCATTTTTTTTTTCATTTCTCTCAGCAATCTACTCCTGTGAGCCTTAGCAAAGGAGTGCTTTTGCCTGATCGGTATGCTTCAAATCCACAGTACACATCTTCACTGCCTCAGGCCTCTGACACACCAGTCCCACTCATCCCGAAGGATTCCCTTGCATTCCTTCAGGAGATAGGGGAAGGATGTTTTGGAAAAGTTTATCGTGGTAAGTCACATCAATCATAACACAGACCTACAAAAAAAATTTTTTTTTGGTGCCGGGAATCTTTGTGATGATTTTAACTATATTTGTAGAGCTGAATCCAAATATGAAATCCGTTTTTATTTAACAGCTCTACTTTTTTAGATATGGCACATCTTACGATTAGTTGTTTTAATATTTGATATATTCCGGAAAATAATTTTTAAAGTTAAATAAATCTATAAGTATACTAATTTATAACCACTCTGCGGTGTTCCTTTTATTTTCAATAAACTGTCAATAAGTTTAATGTATATTTCTATATTGTAGGCCAATGAGATAATTATTAATATAATATTCCCATATCATCATGTAGAAGATTTTTTTACGTAAGTAACAACATATCTACACCTTGAAAACTATAGCTGATAGGATAAAACTAGTGTCATAATTGGATTCAGCACCCCAATTGTTCTTTAAATTAGCATTAAAAGCTCCGGCACCAAAACCACTGTTGGCCTGTGTAATTAATTTAAAAATAAAGTAAACATTTGGACAGTGCAAAAAAACATGACAATATAACTAAAGAACAAGTAAAAGGACACTCACATTTAAGGAAGTTTAAGCTTTCAGCCTTCTCTGAGGCCTTCTTTAGGTATGAGCTCAGAACCAAGTTCCTTCTTTCCCTAGTGAAAGGTGGTTTGACCATCGAAAATTTGGAATACGTGTGAGTTTCATTTGTATGTATTTATCTGTGTTTTTGTTCGCTAATGCTATCTCACAATCAGGACATAATTGCCTGTTTTGTAGATTTTGAAAAGGCATTGTTCTGAATTGGGAAGAATTAATGAGTATAATGCAGAAAATAAGAATAGATTGGAGAGAAAGGAGGCTAATCTGCAACCTGTACATGTCTCAGACTGCTCAGGCGTGAGCACGGAATAGAGAGTCCAGATGGGCATTATTAGGAAGAGGTGTAAGGCAGGGTTGTTGATTATCACCAAAGCTGTTCAATGTACATGTGGAGGAAATGATTAAAGAGGCAAGGAAAGAACTGGAGATAAGTATGAAGGTCGGAGGGAAATTCGAAAAATCGGTTAGGTTTGCTGATGACCAAGCATTAGTTGCTCAGTCAGCCAAGGGGTTGCAAGCATTGCTGAGTGAATTGGAGGTTCAGTGCGATAAATATGGGATTAGAATCAATATAACTAAAACAAAGGTTATGCGATTTTCCAGAAAGAGAAAGGCTAAGCTTAACATTAAAATAGGAGGGCAAAAACTAGTGCAGGTGGAACAGTTTACGTATCTCAGGAGTGTATTGGACCAACATGGTCAAAGTAGTAGGGACGTAAGGAGAAGAATCGTGCTAGGCAAAGAGATTTTCACGAGGAGGAGGGAGTTGATGACAGGGACATTTGAGTAAGGATGTTAAGAAAAGACTCGTAAAAACTTTCATATGGAGCATAGTTGTGTACGGCATAGAAGCATAGTCATTGAAGCAGGATGATGGACATAGATTTAAGTCTTCTGAATTGTGGGTGTGGAGAAGGATGGAGAAGCTGAATTGGACCAAAAGGAAAACAAATGAGGAATGTATGGTGGGTGAGGAGAGGGGATTGTCGGGAGAAATCATTCGGAGGCAGGAAAAATGGAAAAGCTTGGTTGATGTTGGGAGAACCCCAAAAATACCATGTATGTGCAAATCAATCATCAAATTTATTTAATAATAAATTTCACCAATTAAAATCTAGTTTATTTTTTACGTAAACGTTGCTGCAAATCATGATGGAAATTATGACTACTCTTAAGAGTAGAAATTGATTTATTTTGCATGAATTTAGCACTAAATTTCATTTGAAATTTTCAGGAGAATTGAAGAATATCTGTCATCACAAACCCATGGCAGGCTCTCAATGTCCAGCTCACAACTGTACACAAGTGGGCTCACAGAGAAGTCAACCAAACTGCACTGGTGGCTCCATGATTGTTGCCATCAAAGTATTGAAGGAATCAGCCTCAAAGGAAGCTGAGGAGGACTTTCTGCGGGAGGTCGAGATAATGAGTGCCTTTCAGCATGAAAATATCCTTTCTTTGATCGGTGTAGTTCTTCAAGGTGTGGGCATTTCTTTAATTTTTAAATATTCATAATAAGAATGATGATTTCTCGGAAGGTTAGTAAATATTGGGTAAAAAATATGGAAAAACTCTGCAGCCATTACAAGCATCCCTGATAAGGGATTGGCTCTCCTGTAAACAAACACTGGTCATTTGCTTGGGTGTAAGTGCACTTTATTTGATGTGAATTCATATTTATGTCTGTGAATTTTTCCACTACTTTTTGACCCACTTTTTAGTTAATAACATTGTAGCAGATCACTGCTGTATTAACCTCACACGTTTGACCATAAAGCTTGACACTGCGGAATAATCCTAATATTTTAGGCCTCATCCCTTGTATTTTTTTGTCCTGAGTTAACAGTTTTGAAATGAATTATGTGAGTTCCATTTTGGGCAATCAGAAAAACAATATAGGAGAACTATTTTGTGTGAGCAAGTGCTGGTTCAAAATAATAATATGAAGGGTGCTCTTTTTAAACATATTTCTTTATTCAATATTCCTTTGTTTATGTTGTTATTTCTATTTTTTTTAGTTCTGAAACTTCCACAAAAAGTTACAATGCACTCTTCTCAACCAACTTGAGCCAGCTCTGCATTAGATAGTATGGACATTCATTACTTCTCAAACATTTCCATGCATCTTTGTATCTAGTATATGAAACTTAGATAAACCTTCCCTTTCTTATTTTAAAGTATGGCTACTTATAAGTTTAAAAGTGGGACATAATATATAGAAACTATGGTCATTTTTTCTGACCTAATGCCTTTGAGAATCAAAGATCATTTTTAATGAATTATCAGTGATATGAGGAATGGTAATACATATATCTCTTTAAATTTAGATTTTTCTGTACATGAGGCTGTATTTCTTTAATTTACAAAAATTTTGAAATTGAGTGTTATAATTGGTTCTTCTTTCTTACTCAGAAAATGGTCACAGTCCTTGGATGGTATTTGAATTCATGCCATTTGGGGATTTAGCTGAGGTTTTAAGAAGCAACAGTCGTGAACTCTGGAAGCCAGTGCCTGGGTTGCCACCTCTTACTAAGGTATGTCCAAAGTATTTTGGGAATTGTTAATTGAGTAAAAACTCATCACATCTGATACTTCAAAACTATAGTATCATGCCTGATGAAGCATAATTTGGTAAAACTCAAATATCCACTCTCCAATTCCATGTCCAAGAGCTGGAAATAGGAATGAAAGTCACTGAGGAATTCAAAAATTTGATTATTATGGGATGAGAATCAATGTAAAAAACAAAGTTAAATTGGTTTGCAATAAACAGGAAGGCTTTGCAAAATACTGAAATCGGAGGGCATAAACTAGAACAGGCAGAATGCATGTATTTCACCTATCTACAAAGTGCTACAAACATGGTCATTGAAGTAGGGACATGGGAAGAAGGATTGTGTTAGGGAAGGAAAGCTTTTAATAGGAGGAGTTAGTTGATGATAGGGTTGAAAAGTAAAGATGTTTGGAAAAATTATTGAAAACTAGATATGGATAAGATTTTGCTCATTAAATAATGTGTAGACCAGAAGCTTTTAAGATGCAGGTGCAGAGAAGGAAGGGAAAGAAAGCAAACTAATGTTAGTGGAGGAGAAAGGGTTTTGGGAAGGCAGGTAAAGTGGATGTAGGAGATTTTGATTGGTAATAGAATTTTGAAAACTGTGATAGAGGTTAGAATGTTAGACAGGAAAGGTAGGGGGAGGAAAAGGATAGAAATATTGGGTGGATTGAAGGCAGATAGAATGTATACCATATTGAAGTAGAGTTTATTATAGTGTAGGGTGTCAGGTTGTGTCTTGTTAGGTGAAGCTTAGAAATGTAGCCATATTCAATCGGTATTCATCCAAAACCTCCCTAAAACAGTGGACTACCAAATAAAAATTATCTACCATATATTCATACTCGTTCAAGGCATCCCAGGGCCTAAAATTTACTGTATGCCAAAGTCTGGCCTCTTTCCACATCAGGTCAGTATACTTCTTCATCTTCCTCACTTATCCCTTCACTAAGGCAAAAAATTCCAAATTCCAGTAGCATTTAAGGGGAAGTTGAATTGCACTGAAAATTCAACTTCTCGTAAAATCGTCCTAATTTTGCTAGTATCATTCCTAGGTACAGAGGGAAAAATAAGTTTAATTGATTAACCAGTTTGTTAAGATATCACTCTCAAGTCCACCCCTCCACTCCTTCTGGTTTTGGGAATTCACCTCTGAATTAACATTTTGCCTCAAATGTGCCTCTACAGTAATTTCCCCTGATAATGGAGTGCTTGTCTATGTAAGATCACATCCAAATTGTTTATAACCACAGGAAGAAAAATGTTATCACTTGATTTCAGCAGTTTATTTTAAAGCAATATTGATTTTAAACTTGATGAAATGATGGCTTATAATTAAATAACATATGCTGGTGTTACTTGATTTCCATTACAATAACTATTTACCCAAATGTGACATGGTTGAATCTTTACTTCAGTAATCAATTTAAAGATTGATTTTAAATGATGAGGTTGGACTTAAAACCAGCTTTTTGTTCATGAAATTCTCACATTCAGGGTAGGTATGCCATTTCCTGTGCCATCACTGGTTTCCAATGGAATTCTGGTATCCAAAGTATATGCTGCTTGGATTTTAGGCAGGAAT
The DNA here is from genome assembly GCA_037158775.1 of Hetaerina titia. NCBI lineage: Eukaryota > Metazoa > Arthropoda > Insecta > Odonata > Calopterygidae > Hetaerina > Hetaerina titia. The sequence goes on along the minus strand of CM073772.1, from coordinate 47,844,755 downwards.
ATCCAAATACATCTCCTGGGATTTGAACCCAGTACTATAGATTAATACACAAACTGCCACAAATGGTTGAATGAATATAATGACTTGATCATTACCATTTATGCTTTCCATAGGTGTCCTTGTTATCTGTATGCATACAGATAGCTTGTGGGATGAGCTATTTGTCAGCACAGCGTTTTGTGCACCGGGATCTGGCCTGCAGAAATTGTCTTGTTGGTGCAGACTTCACCGTAAAAATAGCAGATTTTGGAATGAGCCGAGATGTGTACACCTGTGACTATTATAAGGTAAGAGTTTCACCTTGTTTTAATAGCATGTGAGATTTATATAATATGTATAGGTGTGTCCTACAATTTGCTATGGATTAAAAACTTATATTTCACATCCTTAGCTACTAGTTTATACTATATAGGGAAGAAATTGATAAAATTCTTTCATTTGTGAATACTGAAATACAGTAGGCTCTTATATCAACATGGATTATGGAATACAACTCTTAATAACATTGTGCAAAATATTCGCTAGTTTTTGCACCAATTGAGTGCAATTAAACCTCCATGGCTAGGTACAAAATCTAGAAGAAATTGCTTCTTAAGTTGAGACATCCTTAAAATGATGACTTTTAGTATTTTAAAATGAAGGTCAAAGAGAGTGTGTGGAAAGGTTAATTTTTCATACTTCTAAAGAATTAGTTTGGAGTGAATGGCCATAGATTCAATCTTTAATTATATAAGTAATTTAATAATACTTGTAATTTCTAATGAGATAAGTGCATGGAAATGGATTTTGAATTTAGTTCTCCGAATGCCATAACTTGAACGTACTCCTCCATACTATAAATTTCCCATCTGTTCCAGACTATATCACCTTGGAAATGTATAGAACATTCATATTTCAAAAGAAATAGGAGAAAACTAACTTGAGTCATGAGTATCCTTTGAAAAATTCATTGCATTATATGTAGTGGAGAAGTAGTGAAAAGTTACTGTCGTGGAATCTTTTCCAGTTTCTTGGAACTTAGTACATATTATTTGGGAAAAATATGTTAACAGTTAATGGATGTTCTCCTTCCAAATTCACTCTGGAATTCAATGGATTTTTGGTTTGGATATGAGGTATGAGGGAATTTATGTATGACTCCAATTGCCTAATATGAATTTTCAATAACCAATACATTTTTACCTCATGTGATACATAAGCATGTGTACATGGCTTAAGAGTAATGCAGATTGTTTTATTATCATCTATACAGCTTTATGCATACGCCTCATTTTCCTTATGTTTTTGATTTGTCTGGCTTAATAGAAAGAGACTTTTTGCATTTACTTACCATTTGAAAATTTGAAGCAATGAACCTTAATAATTTAAAGGCATATTCCTTACCCTTCACTTACTAAATTTGTGTAGCATACTTTATAAAGCTGTGAGGTTTATTTGTAAAACATATTTTATATTGTTATTTTTTATTTAAGTTACAAAAATTCTGGATATAAAATGTAGGTCTGAAACTCCAGGAAAAAACAGTATTCAATTTTGAAATTTCTGTAGCCTCCCTTAAAAGTATTATTACAAATTTAGAACCCAGAATTCTTTTTGCTCTCCTAAAAATCCCTTAGGCATTGAATAAGGTACTATTGCTTCAATTTCATTTCAATTCATTTGTTGCTGATGTTGCCATAACTTGTCAGTCATTTTCTCTTAGCAGTAATACATCAAGTTTTTTGATTTCATCATCTAGTGTCGTGAGAGCCGGCAGTTTTCATGTGGAGGAAGGTTGCTCATGATGTCATTTGTAACTCTGAGGATTCATTCTATTACACATTAACTCTACTTCCCCCAGCTTCAACAAGGGAACACATCATCTTGTATATTTAATACTTAAGGTCAAAATTCTCAAATGGTTAAATAAATCATTGCTCATCACAAGTGGATAAACAAATTACCTCCTCATCTATTTCGTTTTCAAATAATTTTATAGATTGGAGGATCCAGAATGTTGCCTGTTAGGTGGATGTCTCCTGAAAGTGTGATGTTTGGTCGCTTCACACTTGAGTCAGATACATGGTCATATGGTGTTGTACTCTGGGAAATCTACTCACTCGGGAAACAACCCTATTATGGTCACTCTAATGAAGAGGTGAGTTGAAATGAATTATTTAAATTAACCACTCAAGGGTCTAGAATGCATTTTACCTTTTTGGGATTAAAAAAATTGTTATTTTTTTAAAAGGATGCATGCTCTGATAACCTAGTTAAAATTTCAAAATGCATGACACTATCTTTTATATAAATCTAAATTCCTCGCCATAAGGAAAGATACTAAAATGATTCATTTTTCAATCATCTAGAAATTATAATTTTGGTAGTTTAAGTTGTAGCCTTGAGAGAACCTCCTTTAAATGAGACCAGGATTTAAAACCTGATATCTTATAACCATTTGATAGTTGGGTCCATCCAAAAACCTACCTTAACCGGTAGATTACCTAAAATAAAAAAAAATAATCTTATAACCCCACAAATGTAACTTGATGATTTTATATGAGATCAGAGAAAGGAAATTTCTTAACGTGACAATTGCAATTTAATGAATATCTTATTATCCATGTGTAGTGTGACTAAAACTGGTTAAATGCATCAAGACAATGAAAGTTTGGTATGTTACATTAGACATCATCAATACCAAGCTCTTAGTGACTAAATGACAGATTTGAAAATTTATTTCCAAGAAAAAATCAGTTGTAGACATTAGAAGATTGTGTAAAAAGTAGAAGTTTCAAGCAAGGGACTCTTCATGTTGTTATACTTTAGTTGAAAAAATTGATTAAGTTTTTTGACATTATTTGCCTCTTCATGAATTATATTTCTATTATGTTTTTATAGTAAAATAATGATTTTTAAATTCTTCAAGAAATATACACATTGGGAAGACTAATTGAGTATCACACATTTTATTATTCATTCAAACTTGGGCAGTGCAGCAGTTTGCTCAGTAGTTTGCTCCCAGTCACCACTCTTTGTTTGGCTTGAACACAATTTTGTAAATATCTGTCTTCTTAAGAAGTAGTGAAATGGTAAAATTTGGATTTTTAAATGGAAAATTTGTGAAATATATTCCCGCTCAATAATTTAATGTTTAATAATTGATTACCTTAAGCATTAGTTCTTCCATGCAGTGCTCATATTACTATCACTGTAGGTCGTGAAGCTGATTCTGCAGGGGATAATGCTCATACCTCCTGAGGACTGTCCACCAGTTGTGTGCAACCTCATGAGAAATTGCTGGAAGACCGAACCAAAGGACAGACCCAGCTTTGCAGGGCTACATTCCCAGCTCTTAGAAGCTTGGGAAGTCATGTCATATGGTGAAAGTGCAAAGGATCAATCTGTCCATGACCGTTCCACAAACTTCCCCAGCAATAGGCCCAGTACAAAATTGCTCTCATGTGCTGATGCCCCTCTCCCTCCATCACTCCCCCCTACAGTGATTGAGTTGCTTGACCCGGACAACTACCTCCTTCCACAAAACTCATGTTCAAATGGGGGTGTACAGACAGAGGGCAACAATCCTTCAAAATTTCCTTACCTTACACCTCCTCATCCTCTCTATCCTGAATATTTCCAACCCCTCCCTGACTGATGGATAGTTAAACCAAGATAGATTTTGAATTTTTCAGTTTAAGAGATGTGTACAAAGTGTATATAAATCCACAAGGAATTGCTATATTTCAGCATTTAAGTGCCAGAGAGACAAGTGAAAAAAATGAATGCAGAAATGCCAAAGACAGACCTTTAAACATTTAAAATGAAATATTATAGACTCCAAGACTTGGATCCTTTAGACAGGCTTATTTTTGTGAATTGCTGAAAGTGAAAAATCATGGGTGAGTTTTTCATCAAAACCATCTTGTATTATATGTGAACTGTGGCAAATGAGAATGGAATCTTCACTGCTAATGATGCTGCTAGATTATAGGATTCATGAATCATTCATTGACTCCACTATGCATCATGCATGCTAAGATGATTGCCATCACACATCATTACTATGCTTCAATTTATGATGTACAATTGGCCATATGGACCTAGTGTGAACCAGGGCTCTTCGTTAGTGTATGCAGTGCCTAATTAATATTTTGTACAGTGTGATTTCAGGATAGATAACTAAAAGATATATAAAGATGAATATATATTGGCAATTTGGAAATTTTACTGTATGATTTTGGATATATGTACATATAAGCAAAATTCATAGCAAGGTATTTTGTTACCCAAAGGGTCTTTCTTGAGAGTACAGAATGGCCTGAGGTGAAGTTTCATGCCCATAGAATACCCATACCCAATTGTTTTCAATTTCACTTCTGTTACACATTGGAGAATGTAATTGGTAATAATATTATGCGCATGCACACACACACATAAATATAAAAAAACATTAACACAGTAATCTTCCCAAATGTCAGTTTTGTAAGTGATGGTAGATTTCACCCAGTACTAAGCCCAACCACATGTGAAATTCACACATTGTGTGTACGGGAGTCAGTGCCTTTCCCTGTGCTGGTTATGGTTATGGATCTGGTACCCGAAAAATTGGATAGCTTGGTTGGAGCTGCAAGTGCCTAGATAGGCTTTCCCGGGAATCGAACTTGGGCCCTCAGGTCAGTAGTCCAATGCTCCACCTCTGGACTACTGTAACCCCCTTTTTTATGGATATATATGTAAGATCACTGTTATGTATGTTCCTGTTCCATGTATCTATATCCATGTGAATGAATATTTGTTTGTCAAATGAGTGCACACACAATATTATTACCCATTATATACACACATATATATACATATATTCACACACATGCATATGTATATATATTTGTGTATATGCATATGTATATGTGTGTATATTATATATATATATAACAATGTATATTTTTTAAGATCTCATAAGTGCCTTAACAGGTTGATGCTGCAGTTTTTCCCACTCGGAATACTTATTCAAACATGTACAAAACATTAAGATGTATTTAAGAATATTTAAAATATTCTGGAATATTTACAGGCAGTTTACAATTTTGCTATGTAACTTTCAATATCTCGGATAATATTCGAAAATAATATTTTTATTAGATTTGAATCAAATTTTCAGTCAGCGAATGAATACTAAACATTTTTTTTCTAATGCAGTATCATCTTAAGTTCTAATGAACTGTATTACCTAATTATTAAAAAATGCCTAACACATTTGGTCAAGTCAAGTGTTGACTAAAGCAGGCATTTAAAATGAAATTTTACATGAAATTTTTAAAATAAAATATGTAACTATCTTACAAGTCATGTATTACTGTAATGTTTGTCTTTTTCCTCATTGAGTTAAAGCATTCTAATGACCAATATGCTGAAATCATTGGATTTTGAAGGAACCACATTTGTCACTCCTTATTGATTGGAGAAACAAAAAATAGGCCACTTTATGATGCTTAATCCTAAACTTACTAAAGGACATAAAATTAACTGAGTAGGCATCTTGCAAATGTCTCCTCATATGAATCAGTTACAAATGGAATTAAATGTAGAATATAGAGCTTTTTATCTTTACCAATATGCAAAAAATAACCCACATGGGAGTCAAGTATATTTGATGAATTTTATTAAATGAAACATACTTTTATGTGTATGATTAGAAAGGGATTATTCATCGGATTAGTGCCCTGGTACTGAAAATCCTATGTATTCATTAAGAATACAGGTCTATTGGACTAGCTATGTACCATATACTGTTCCAAAGATCTGTAAAGATTGATAGTGGTTTACCTGATGCAGTACATATAACTTGCTGAAGAGGTAAATAAGGCCATATTTATTAAACCACAAAGCATTTTTTCCCACCTTTACCTTGCATCTGGTTTTAATTTGACCAGAGGAAATCAAAATAAGATTTCTTCAAGAAAAATGCCTCTCATTTATCATATCGATCATTGTACACAATGAATGCGCAAAAAAGAGTGATCTTTAAGTTTTTATTCTCGTAATTAAGTGTAAAAAAAATTTATATTGCTAGTTTGGTGTATACTGCATATGTGGAATAAGTACCATTGATTTGTATTCAGTATTGTGGCAGCTGTTGCAAGTTGAATCATGTCAAGTTTTTCTATGGAAACAATGGAGATAACATACAATCAGCATTGAAATATTGCTTTTGCCTGAAAAAATCAGGAGCAGAGGCCTATTTAATGCTACAGAAGGTTTATAGAGTTTATGTTCTTCCCTATGGTACAACTACATTATGGCTAAAGAGATCAATGGCTAAGATGTCAATCAATTTTCAAGGAAGATAGACTTGGAGCTTCAGTCATCATTGTTATATAGTAAATGAAAGCACCATTGATGAAAGATCTGGTGTTTTCCCAGCAAATGATATGGGTAAAGTTCTGTCAGGTTTCCAGCTGGGTAAAGTAATCAGTGGCCAATGTTTCAATGGCTAACTCTACCATCATCCTTGGGCACTAGAACACAATGACATAATTAGTCATCAAAACTTTGGCTTTTGACTACTTTGTCTAGCTGTATACCTAAGAGAACTTAATCCAAAACACCACTGTTGGCATTGAGGAAGAAGATCATCAAAGAGTACTTTAATATCAGAAACACTGAAAGTTTAATTGACTACATCGGTGATAAAAAAATTACACTCAAAGATATATTTGGGTGTGGTGGGTTCTGAGACTGTTCATACCTGAACAATGGGATGTTCAAGTGCAGGTTTTTTCACAGTTGAAGTTCATTTTACAGAGAGATGACCAGTTTCTTCCATCGAGAAAGGTTATCACTGGGGATGAAGCTACAAATGTTGTGGATAAAATTTTCAAAAATCAGTTCGAATGAAGTGAATTCTTCATCCTCCCTAAAGTGCAGTCCTAGCACCATGGGATATTTTTCTCTTCCCCAGTATATTTGATGGGTTGCATATTACCTCAATCATTGCCATAAGTGAACTGGAAATGTTTCAACATTCAATGGATGCTGCGAATGCAATACTGGAGTCAGAGCAATGAAACTGATACCACATATGTACTATGCAATAAGCTAGCAATATAACATAAAATCTTTGCTCAATGAGTGGTGAATAAAAAATCTTGCTCATTCTTTATTGAACAGCCCTTATAGTTTGTTGGAGACTAAATCCAAGTAGCAGTCAAGTTGCCCATAACCTATTTCTCTCCTTCCCTCCTGGTGTGGTTATTTCAGTCCACCATATTAATTAATTTTGAGCAGCTGGAGGTCAGTTGAAATGCATATATATAAATGATTGATATGAATAAGATTAGAAATTAGAGTAAACAAACAATTGAATATTCATCATTGATAAAAATACCGTATAAGGTTAGATGGCATAACTTGTGTAATTTAAGTGCCAGAGAATGTAAAACCTAAACTTAAAAAGGCAATTTTTAAATACCATATTTTTAGGTGGAGACAACTAGATTTGTGGGTAAAGCATTTAGATGCTCAGCAAAATGATGCTGGATGGGATGCTCCAAAGTTGACCCTAAGCTCTGTGATTTTATGGATTCTCTAACTTTCTGGGAACTCATCAATTACACAAGAAAAGGAACGTCCCATCATGTCGAATGGGCGCATTTTTTAGGCTGTAAAGGTTTGTGCTCATAGTCCTCAACCTTCATTTAGTAGACTAACGAAACAGTTTCTGGCGTAACTTGGTGGAAAATCTTCATAAAGTGGTTTGATTATTAAAAGCCAGTAGTAGACTAACCTTTTGGTTTTCTGTTGATTTGTTGTGTAGAATGATCAATCTAATATATAATAATTAAATCAAAAAAATAATATTCAAAGCCATGTATCATGTTTATGAAATGGGTTTTTCCCACCATAAAGAGTTCTCAGGTAGGATTGAAAATCTCAACAATGATATTTTGATAATTGATATGGCAATTACCTTCAGGAAGAAGCACTGCAGTCAAGACGTTTCCTCAATATATGCTTGAACACTGAAATCTACATGGAGAAATAAAAGCATCTCTGTGCCCATGATCTCCTTAAGACATGTTTCAAAGCCAATAATTATCTTAAAGAGAGAAAAACAGGAAGAATTCTTAGATTTCGTAATATATAAGGTAGGTTTTGGATAGAAAAATATTATAACCTTATATTCCTTAGCCTAAACTAACCAGACAACCTGAAATTCCAACTGATAGAAATATCATATATATTATAATATCATCTATAATATTAATCTTCCTTTAATTCCAAATATATTCTACCTCTGCATATTCCCTTCAACATGCATATTCTTTGCCTCCACCACCTTGCTTGCTTAGCATTCTCCCCTCTATCACAGTAATCAACACTACACAGTCACTCTGGTCTCTATCCATCTCTCTGACTTCCTTTTGATGTCTTCCAACAATCCCCTCATCCTCCATTTTTAGTGATTCTTCATTTGTGCTTTATTCCACCCATTTTCTCCTTTCTTTAGTAGCTAGAGCTTGTGAATGTACAATTTATTTGTGATTGGTAATTTTAGTTGGATGAAGGAAAATCCTCCTAAATATCAGTTCTCTAATTAATATATTGAATGTAAGCACATTAAAAATTTTTTAATGGAATTTGATTTGCAAGGTGAATATATACTCGATGAGGAATCATAGTACTTTCCTTGAATATATTTTTTTTATAATTAAAACTTGTGAATTAGAAAAGAAGGGATGAGGATGAAATTAGCAACAACAAGAATCTGTGTAGGACTCTTTGAGTGTTCAACACAAAATGTTCTCTTTCACAAAAATATTTTTAACAGGGGTTTTAAGGCCCTTAATTGGTGCTGGTGCATTCTAGCCAATTTTATGTGCATCCTAGGTTGCAAATGACTTTTAATAATGTAAATCATATTTTGAATTGTAACAATTTTTCCATTGTGTATCTTTATTGTGATTGACGAGAGCATTCACTGTCGATTGCTCCAGGAAAAATAGCTTACACCACATTTAACATAAACACATATGATTTTCTTTCTCCAAATAAGCTCAACCAATTTCTCACATATCATGTTCTCAAAAATTCTTCAAGCTATGCTGAGAAAATGTTTGTGATATCACTCATTGTATGTAAATGGAAATGCATTTCAGCAATGCAATAAGATATTCTGCACACCTAATTTCCTTAAATATGGATAATTTTAAATGAGTTGTTTCCCCAAATGAGTAACATTTTCTTCACATTTTTAAGTTATTTACGTTCATTTCTGACTAAAATCAAAATTTAAAATAAATTTTCAGATCTTCATCATATCATTTTATGCTATTGCCATACCAAACAATTGCTATTGATAACATATGTTCTAAACCTTAAAGTCGCATGAATTTTTTAACTTTTCCAAGTCTTTATCACAGAGAATATGACAATATTCAAAGCAGATATACTGGCTGCCTTCTTATGCAGTCGAGTTTAAATTTCAAGCTAAATCTTCTCCTATTTAAAAGTATCCTCATCTGAGTCTTCATAGTGTGTATAGCACAGTTTACTGTTCCCTTTTTCATAGTTCTGAATGTACTTTATGAAGGCTTCAGGGATATCAATGCACACCCCATGGATTGCTTGCAGGCGTTTCTCCTCTTCCTCAGCATCCTTGGCGAGACTTTTCCTTTTATTGTCTAATTCCTCCATTTTCTTACTCAAGTCCTTCTCCCTCTCAAATAACTTGCTAGTCTTCTCACTCAGTTCTGTTTGTGACTTCTTCATTTCACTCTCCAGACTTGCAAGTTCCTTTTCTTCCTGCTCCACCTCTTCCTGCAGCTTTTCCAGATCATCTTCTTCTGCATCCAGCAAATCAAACTCTTCTTTAAATTTTTTACTTTCCTCTTCCACAGTTTTTTCATAGTCTTTCAACTTCTTCTCTAATGACACCTTATGCTCCTGAAACTCTGCCATTTCACTTTCATGTCTGGACTTGTTCCTCAAAAATTCATCCAGCTCTCTCTTGTAAACACTAACCTCTTCATTGAAAGCTCTTTCTTCCTCTTTGAATGCTTCCATCTCCTCAGCCAGATCATGTTCAATGGCCCATTCTTCAAATATTATCCTTGAGTCATCAGACAGGGCTGTAATACACAATTCAAGAGTTAATGGGATAAAATAATGTACCTAATTTAAACAATGCTGCCCCAGTTACAGAGTTACATTTTTACTAATATAATTTCTTATGGTCAGAAATGTATTAATCAATAAGCTTCGATGTTAGAAATATTTTGTTAAAACATGTTAATCCTATTGCTCCCAAAGGAATACAATTGAAATTTTCATTCAAGCCATTAATATTCATTTGTAAAAATAAGATTGTCATTGCTAAAATGTCACATGGGCCAAGTACTGCATGCTACATTATGTACCAGGACACACAATAAATGTGGAAAATGAATATTTGAAAAGTGACACATTTACGTTTAATGGATGCATAGAGACTGGTTGTCATAGTGTCCTAGTCTATCATCACAAAATAAGAGTCTGTGGAAGAATGACATGCGTATTCATGTTTAAAATTGGCTTGAAGTAACATTAGTTAGCCATTTTAAACATAGACACCAATTATTTCCCGTGATCTTTTGGAACTTTCCCTCTTCCTTAGGATTTTAATAGCTGTTTCTTTCTTCATTCATACTGCCACACGTGACATAGGAATTTACATAAGTGCCTGGTGCTTGTGGGGTAACAAGAGCATGTCACACAAGTTTGGCAAGTGAATTTACTCTACTATATAAGCCATATATCTAGGATACAAACTTAAAATAAATACCATTTAAGAATACTTAATTTTAAAAATTTGTTTTTTTTCCAACCATAACAGCTCACTCACTTATTCCTTTGATATTGATTGGTAAGATAGCATCTTAATAAACGTTTGGATTGACTTTTTCAAGCAAGTTGTAGGATTTTAAAGATCACCCATAAGATGTTGAAAGACACGACTTTGGTGTGGAATAATTTTCTGGATGCTTCTTAAAAACTTTTAACAAATTGACCCCATATTTAATTCTACCTTTTTAGTTATCTGAGAGGGCAATGCAGTATCCCATATTCATAGCAGTAGACAGAATGAAGTTAGGCAGAAGTTATGTGGAAATGAAGAAAATAATAACACAGGGAAGAGGAAGTTATCGCAATATTGGAAGTAAATTTCCATTAGGGGGTGTCGAAAATCTACCTTTAAATAGGTAGTATAATTTGAATGAACGAACAACCATTTCATAATTTCAGTGTCCTTTATGGTAAACTGTCTTTGATCCATCCCAAAACCCTTCTTCCATGTAGAATTACCCTTGTTTTAAAAAATGATGATACCAAGATTGACTTGGTCATATACACGATGCATCTCGTCATTTGATTTCTGAGAAAATTTTCACCAGTGGGGCCATCTACCATGTAGAGATAACACCCATCTCCCAATAGTCCCCATCCCACCAAGTTTTGAAGCCTGGCAGATCCATTATATTAACTGGTGGATCGCTCAGTTTTTAAATTTACCTTGGATTCCCTCCGTCGTCAATGAGAGCCATTCTTCGTGTTGCCCGTCGACCGCAGACAAACCTGCGCCAAGGAAAACTATGGAGCAGACGACAAATTCACACCGTAGCTGCATCGCGAACTAGAATTTTCTTTTGCCTCACAGTATCTCGCAGTTATTCGGAAACGATGTACCCAATAGGATGGCGCGCGCCTGACGGTTCGACTGCAATTGCTAAGCAATCGCTCTCGAAATGACGTAAGTGCTATGAGGGGAGGAGGTGGGGAGTGAAAAATACGGCGAAAAAGATTCAATTTTCGGCCACTGCCGCCGAGGGAGGCGGTAGCGGCGAGCTTCCCAGTGATGCCGAAGGTCAAGATGAACACTGCGATACACTCTACCCGTTTCGCTTTGATTCTTTTTTCCTTGTTGCGCCTTAATCTTCGAGGCGATTGGGGGTAGACTCTCGTCATAACGCTGTTCGAGGATCTCAAGTTGACGGATCTTGAGTGCGTCTTCTCTCAGTTTTTTTTATTTTCATACTTTGAAATGCCCCGTTTTCATTACTTGAACATCAGAGAAAGGGGAGTCTTCGTAGCAGGACAAGACTGGCGCCTGTTCGAAGTGTGACTAAGGGGAATGGTTAATAAGAATGTTAATATCATGTATAAATTTGTATTTACTTACCACGATACTTATAAATGCGGCTTGACAACACTGCTGTTACCGTTATTGACATTTATTAAATGTAAAGACAAGAATAATCATTGAATTGAGCGTTTTGAGACGAAGTTGTTACTTTTAAACTTCTTATTTCTAATTATGCAGATTCTAGTACAGCTATTCATATTTACTGCAAATCCAGTTGGCTGAATCATGTCGGAAGATGCCTTCCGCTACGAGAATGTTTTGGTTTAATTTGTATAAAGAAGATTTCAAATAAAAAACGGGTCACCGATTCTCATTCATCCACACCAAAGGTTTATAGAACACAATTGTCCGAATTAAAACGAGGCTTAGAAGCGTTCAGAAATTCACCCTCCTGCTGGCAGAAGCTATATCTACGTATATGACGCACTGGAAGTGCTATTTAGTTTGCGGCATCCGGACGGGACAGTGAATAGGTCTTTAAGAAAAGTGTTTTGATGCCCTACAATAAAAACTCTCGGGCACTCGGCGACATGTCTGCTCCTGGGTTCGATTGGATCCTCCTATGTTTGTATTTTACCTTAGTATTTTAATCCCATCTTAAACGTTTTAGGAGGCAATTAAGTTGTGATGCAATTTTTCCTGTTGAATTCTATTTGTAATAGAGTGAAGTAAATAATGCTGGTAATGTATTAATCATTGTTTGCGACATTCGATCTGAAGATTCAATCTTCGATGTCATTTATGGACAGTCTTTTTGGGCTATCAGCTCAAATTTTACTCATACTCAATCAATGTGTTTCGAAATCTTTATTAAAAAATTAGCAAATTATTCTTCTTCGAATCGATCAAAAACTTATCAATATCATATTTTATTACAAGTTAATCTACCGGTTAAGGTAGGTTTTTGGATGGACACAACTATCAAATACACATTTTGTAACTCCTAACAAAAAACAATCCAGCAACCTAATCTACATCAGGTCCCGCTTCATCTCTGTGTACTTCTTTCCTACCTATCCGGTCCAACATCCCTATCCTGTCCCTGCCCTTTCCTCGCTTGCCCAACATTCTCCCCTCTATTACCTTCTTTAACATTCCACTATTGCCGATCAATACGCCTTTCATCCATTTTTCCTGCCTCCATATGATTTCTCCCAACAAACCCTTCTCCTCGCCCACCGTACGTAGTACTTCCTCGTTTGTTTTCCTTGAAAATTCCATTGACGATATGATTTTTCACTTGGTAATTAGGAAAGGTGGAAAAAATCGGTGGAAATCCGTCTACTCTACCGAGCGATAAAGGATGCTTGGAAGTATAAGATTTTGTGAATAGTTGCGTGACATTAATCAGTCGTTATTATTGGCTAAGCGGGAGAAGCACGGGTCTTGAACCACAGAAAATCCGTTTTCACATTTCACACCCGAACCTTAAATCACCAGTTGTTTTTAAATGGGATATAAAAGGTAAGAGAACACCCAAACGATATAATTAATGGATTTTTTTTAATATTTTCGAACGGTTAGCACACAGATGCATACAAATTTGACCTGCAAAGAATAAATTTGCTCACTTTGAATGTTCTTCACCTCCTGTCGCCAGAGCATCCATCAGACGGCTTCGTCAGGGAGTTGGGGCGAGAGAGAGCATATCTTCGCCTCATTTATTTGCAGATCGGGGAGAATCGACGTTAGGGTCAACATGAGGTCTGCCGCTACCATCTTACAGTTCCCATAGAGGGCTTTCAATCGTTTCATTGTGTCTTTCGCCTTCTCCTCGTGCTCCTTCCTCTCCTCGGCGTACCTTTCCTCCTTGCGTTGAAGCGAAATTTCCTTGGCCTCCACCTCTTCCGCCGGCTTTCTCCTCCCCGCGCCCTCCAGCTCCTGCCGGCGACTCACCACCTTAAGCCGCCTATCCTCGAGAGCCTTCCTCTTCACAACGATGGCTTTCCGCCTCTCCCTCAGCTTCCCCTTTCGTTCCCCTCTCTCTATCTCGATTCTAAGTTCCTCTCTCTCCACCGCCTCCCTGAGATCCCTCCTCTCCTCGGTCACCGCCTCCACTGAGGCCCCCAGCCATGCCTTATCCTTTTCCAGACTCTCTTTCTTCTTCGCCAACTCCGTCCTGTCTTCTATCAGCTTCTTCTTAGACTCCAGCAACCGCTTCCTGCCCTCCAGTAGCCACACGTCTTTCTCCAGCGCTTTCTTATACCCCTCCTGCGTCGCCAAGTGATTCTCAAGTTCCGAGAGGTCTTTTTCCAGCTTCCCCTTCTCTTTTACCTTCTCCGTTCCCATTAACTCCAGCTCCGTTCTCATCCTTTCCAACTCCGCCTTGAATTTGTTCAGTTCTTTCTTCAGCTCAGCTAGAGCACTCAGGTCATCTTGCAACTTCTTTCTCTCCTCGGCCAGTTTCTTTTTTTCCTTCTCCAACTCCTTCGCCTCCTTCTCCAGCAGTTTCTTCTCCTCTTCCTTCTTGGACTGGTTTTCTTTCAGTCTCATCATTTCATCCAGTCTCCTTTTCCTCTCCTCCGCTTCCATCTTCTTCTCCTCCAGCCTCCTCTTCCTCTCTTCTGCCTCTCTCCTTTTCTCTTCTTCGTGCTTCCTCTTTTCTTCCTCCAGTTGCTTTACTTGTTCCTCGAATGCCTTCCTCGCGTTTTCCAAATTTCGCCTCTTCTCCTCCAATCTCTCCATCTCCTTTCTATTTTCCTCTTCCTGCTTTTTTCTCTCTTCCTCCTGCTTTTTCCTCTCCTCTTCCTGCTTTCTCTTCTCTTCTTCCTGCTTTCTCTTCTCCTCTTCCTGCTTTATCTTTTCCTCTTCCTGCTTTCTCTTCTCTTCTTCCTGCTTTCTCTTCTCTTCTTCCTGCTTTCTCTTCTCTTCTTCCTGCTTTCTCTTCTCCTCTTCCTGCTTTCTCTTCTCCTCTTCCTGCTTTCTCTTCTCCTCTTCCTGCTTTCTCTTCTCTTCTTCCTGCTTTCTCTTCTCCTCTTCCTGCTTTCTCTTCTCCTCTTCCTGCTTTCTCTTCTCCTCTTCCTGCTTTCTCTTCTCCTCTTCCCGCTTTTTCTTCTCCTCTTCCTGCTTTCTCTTCTCTTCCTCCACCCTCGACTTTTCTCCTGGAGATTCCAGATCCGGAGCAAATGGCCCTCCTCCGGTGCCCGTGATTCCCACCAGAGAGGAGTTCTCGTCGAGAGGTACTGAAAGATATTGAAAAAGAAAATTACCAAACCGCTGTGACAGGAGTCACTTGGGGAAATGTCTTTGGTTATCAAGTTAAAAAGACTAAATAAAAGTGTTTTTATGCGAATTCATGATTGTATCTAATCTACTTAAAGGTTGCCAAGAAAACAAACCTCGTCTGGGGGATTAGATACTTCTCACGATGGAGGTCAAAAACTACCAATGGCACGCTATGTGATGGGTGAAGCAGGCATTTAAGCAGTCCTACACTTAAGCATGTTATTGCTTATATCGAAGATAAAACATCCGGTGAAAATTTAGATTGTAGATTAAATAAAATATTCTAAAACATTTTCGCCCAGAAAAACTGAAATAACATTGAAACTGTATGGACTACCAAAGCTAAGAAACTTTAATGCGAACGCTTATCTCATTCTCCGCGGTAGCTTAAGTTTTTGACGTACTTTGCGTCAGAAACCTCTTTTTTCATGGAACAGTTAGTCTCAAAATTTGAGTTCGTTCCAATCAAGAATTGGGAAGGCTCTCTTTTAAATAGTTTATTCTATTTCATTAGTGAACTTTATAATTAATGGGCGAGAATGTTACACTGGAGATATTTTCATAGCCTCTAGTTTTACAAATTGAATGGCGATTCTCTAAGCACACCTTTTGGATGGCTTTGACGGTGAGTTAACAATTTGAATTAAGGTAAATGTGAATTAATAAATCGATTAATTTAAATATGGTTTTGCGTTGATGAAACACCTGACCTGCTACCCAGTCGTTTACTTTATCTCAAACTTTTTCAACGCCTAGGGGTCATTGTCTCGTTTATAAAAATTATTTGTCATGTAACATTTGCGTGCAAATTAAATTTTAAGTTTAGAACATTCCAAAATCTAACTGTAGAGATCCTTATTTACATTTTCTATTTCTTCTGTCCTGGAATAAGCTAGATATTACAATTATGTTGTAGCCGTATTTGAAAACCTGCAGTAATCCTGAGGTCTGAAAACAAAAAATAATCAGCTAGATGTTCAATGATTCTTTATCATTATATCCTGTCGTATTATTGGAAAAGCGCTCCACTTTTCCATGTCTCAGAACTTCCTTAAACTCCCGTGCACTTATGGTATGTGCGTTATTATTACTATTATTTCACCGTTTTACGTAGTTTATGGATGATATAGACAGTACAACGGAACAACGATAAATTTCCTTGCTTTTTCTAACAAAACACAACCTGAAATCCGACACTGCAGTAAGTCCCTCTTCACTTCTGCATACTTCCTTCCTCCTTTCATCTCATCCAACATGCCTCTCCTATTTCTACCGCTTTCCCGCTTGCCTAACCTTCTCCCCTCTACATCCCACGTCTTCAACATCCCACTGCCGATCAATGTGCCCTTCATCCATTTTTTCTGCATCCATAGGATTTTCCCAACAAACCCCTTGCCTCGCCCACCGTATCTAGCACTTCCTCGTAGGTTTTTCTTTCTGTCAATTTCACCTTCTCCATTCATCTCCACACCCACATTTCAAAATCCTCCAATCTACGTCTATCCTCCTGCTTCAGTGACCACGTTTCCGCGCCGTTTTCGTTCCGTCTACGCTCTATATCAGAGTTTTAACGAGTCTTTTCTAAACATTACTACTCAGCTTCCCTGCCATCAATTCAATTGAAAAAATCAGATAATAGGTGGCATTGGGAGGGGTGAGAAATTCCAAGGGAGGATAAAAACGTTTTCAAATGAAAAGTCTGACGGCATGAGACTCCTTTATTTTGGCTCAAGTATTAATATCCTTTTGATCAACTCAGTATTTCTTTTATTCCGTGTCATCTTTAGACTTGATATCATGATAAAACTTGCTTCCATTTCTAATTGTGCTCATATAATTCTAACGGCTATTGCTAATGTATTTATCCATACTGCAATGACTTTCGAGAAATATTCGTTACAGCAATTTTCTGCGTGGTTCACTACGCATGTTCTCTTCCATACGAAGCGCCAAAAGCTGCAAGAATATTTATGTGTACATGTAACGAGGCATCTTTGAAATTTTGGAAAAGTGTGCAATATGATAGCATTTTAACGTATTTTAAAATATAGATATTCAGTTATTTAAGAATCTGAATTACGTATTTTCATTCAATCAAGTGCATCCCAAAAGGATTTCATCAATTGGATTGCAACCTTACTTGTTAACGTGATTGAAATCCCGCAGTCCTCGTCCATCGATCCAGTCAAGTTAAACTCCGACGCTGAATACCATGTCCCATCTGCACGTACTTCGAATGAGTCCGGAATGGCTTTGCAACCTTTCCCTGAGGCTCCAGCTATGTAACTTCCTATTAGGAGGAAAAAAGAAAATGAATTCATCAGCATAAACATTAAACAGTAACCTTAAATTAGAATGCGTAAAGGGCATTATGTCTCCCTTTAATATATCTGATCCACTGACTGATTTCACAGGCTGTTCTGATACTCTCTGTTGTGACACCCATGAATGTATATTTCACATGGTGCACTATGCTTATCCCACCCTGAACACATATTTAATTTAATGGGTTCTATTCCCACCAGCGAATTACAGTGCACTTTTCCCCTCTCGACCCGTGACACCTCGCAATCATTTCATCGAGAGGACTTATAATCTAGAGTAAAAAGAGACGTTTCAGGCGTGATATGGTGGAATAACATGATTAATTAAAATTAGCAATTTTCCACAAAAATAAAATTTTATTAATCCGACCGGCTTCAATGCAACTACATCATCTTCTAGTAACAGTTATATTCTCGTTGTCTACTATATATGCTGAAAAGGAAGTAAGGGGAGGGTAGCGGAAAAAGGGGGGAAAGAGAGGGGGGAGAAGGAACGTGGGCAACGTGGGTGACAATGGGGGTGGAGAAAGGTTTCGGGTGAGGAGAAGGGGTGAAAAAATTAACACAGTCCGGAAAAACCTCGTAGCTGGCTGGAAGGGTTGTCTCGTTGAGGGTGGACTCTCTGTGCGGCGCCAAGCTCCTAGGGCCGTGGAGAAAGGGGATGAGACTGGGGTTTTTCCCCCGACCGCGAAGATATCCATACACAAAGAAGTGTGCGAAAAGGAGTAAAGATTGGGATCACTATCTTGTGATCCCAAATTGTCAAATTTTCAATCTTGATGAAGTAAAGCTGCAGATATTAACATTTGAAAAGGATTGAAACTTGGTCATGGAAAAGATAAAGAGATGGCATATAGGTATCTGAAAAGAGACTAAGTGTACTGAATTTTATAGACGGTATAGGTTTACTTGAAGTGCATATAAAATACCAGACAAGGATATTTCTTATAATGGTAATGGAGATGAAAAAGTACAACCTCAAGTTCGACCAGGAAATGACATGCAAGAACAAGGGGAAGAGTTTTGCTATTCATACAGCAAGGTCACAAGTCATGGAAGAAGCAAGAGGGATATTTTGTTGATGTACATGTTATCATGTAGCACGCTGAATAGGAATGTTGAAGACAGATCTCTATCAGAAGGGACGAGTACTAACAGCAAACAGTTTAGCGTAGTTATAAGGAAGCGAATCATTAAAACTTATAAACTGAGTGTACTTTTCTATGGATGTGAGACTTAGATTAGAGGCAATGTATGGCAAATGTCATAATGTCGAAGAAAGCTGAAAATAAAATGGATAGATAGAGTAACCAATGAAAAAGTACTTCAAGGAATGGGTGAAGAGAGAAGCCAATGGAGGACACATGCAAAAAGAAGAGAGTAATGGATTGGACACATCCTGAGGCACGATAATTTGCCAAAGATTTTGACTTAAGGAAACATGGAGGAAAATAGAGGAAACCTAGGGTGAATTACGAGGAGCAATCAATGAAAAAGTGTTGGTACAAAGAGCAATGAAGGAATAAAGTGACTAGTTAGTAAGGAGATAGTTTGGATAACTGCTTTAAACTAATCTTCGGATCGATAACCCGAAATGATAATGACTCTTTGCGAAATTGCATGGATACCATAGGAGGGTCGGGGGAAAGGCAATAAACAAGTGAGGCGCAAAATGTGGATAATCTCTTGTCATGATTTTTAGGCGCATTCTCTATTTGCCCAGCCGTTCTTAGAACACATTCACGGGTGGATCTAGTTAGTCATTATATGGGAAAGCCCATGCGTGTTTCACCCCTAACATTGGTTGTCGCTATTCAGTAATTGGGTGATATCTTCTGGTTTATTTCCTCGAATCGCTTTTAATTTAACCTCAAAATTATTTCTACCCAGTTTTAAAACACACAGAATGCATAGAGAACATATAAACATGCGCATAAAATAGTTTTATGCGTATTCATTCGCCAAACTTAACTGTCCTACCTGAAGTTAACATAGAATCAGTTATCACGATTTCCACTACTCAGTATCAATTAGCTGTAACTTACAATGTCAAAAAATAAAATATAATAATGAACTTTAATACTTGGTATGACAGTAGACAACAAACTTTAAGTGGGATCTCTCATTTAAGGAATCATATTATAAACTTCGTTACTCCATATGGGATTGGAAAATATCAAGCCTTTACACCCTTTTGAGTGCATAAAATCACTTTGTTTTGCTATAATTGAGTCTGGAACAAGATATAATAAATTTGAGTTCTTAGTTTTGAATGTCATGTAGATAAAATCGAGAAAATCCAAGGGAATTAATTGAAGTTTATTATTCATGTAAATGGCAATCATAGTGATGATAATGAATTGTCCATACCAAATACTCGAATAAAATTGTACGGGCACCAAATATATGGCCTACAAAAATATACTTCATTAAAATTTCTCCAGTGAAGAATTATGAAAATTTATATGTTTAAATCCAAATTGAGACGGAATTTTTTTTTACAGTACATATGAGTTCATGCTGATCATGTTAGAAGGTTAAATGACATGTATCCAAACTTCGGTGGGAAGCAAATACAATAGCCTATCTCTCACTGTCACAATTTTAGAGCTTTGATGTGCGTCACATTATTTTGCGTGAAGAGTGGAAAAATTCCGCACCATAATTAAAGCTAAGAAACAATCGCCATAGCTTATTATTCAAACATTGTGCAATCCGAGGAGATAAAATGGTTCGCGGGGAAGGGAAAGACTGATGAAGTCATGGGAGAATTTGGTCGAAGAGACTGAAAGCGAGAAGTGTTAAATGTGTTAACGGAACAGAAGAGAAGAAATTAAAATACAAGGATAGAGGAGTGCGTAATAAAGAAACGGAAGGGCGAATTTTCCAGGAATAACTTTGAAAGAGATGTTTTTCCTTTGACTATTCCGAAAAGTGACTTAATGCGTGTCCAAACCAATCCCTCAAGTTTTGGACTGCATAGTATTTTAGATAATGGATGGTGACATTAATCTTTTACTTAATAACCATATCATATATGTCAGCCGGTTGCAATGAAAATATTATTAAACGAATCGCTGCTGGCGTATTCATTACCATTAAGGAGCAAAACATGGCAACATACAAGTACCTCACACCGGAAGAGATAGTGTCGAAAAAATATCGAAAAGATCCTTTCCCTGAAGTGATATCAACCATTATTCTTCCCCGATTGATTTTTAAATGAGATTCTGGAATTAAATACCCTGATAGGAGATCGATAAATTCAAAGAAGCCATTAGTTCGGCGTACGATCTTTAGTGAACATTACCTATTTCCTTTTTTTCGTAAAATAGGGAACGCATAATACTAGCGGTAGAAATACGATGATTTCGGACCATCGGTAATGTATTCTTAACTGCGATAAAATGCCCGAAAGAAGCTCCATATGTGGAGTAATACTCTGTTAGGTGATCGTTGGCTGCTTCGCTGTGAGTGGAACGCGTCTCCTTGGCCCAAACAATGACTGCCAGTCTTCCGTTCGCTTGCGTCTGGCGGCATAAAAAATTCCTGCTAGCGAGAGGCTCTTTTAAGGATGTAAAATATATCCCCTCTCTGCTCTTGAAGAACGGATGTCTAGGCCTTTGATTGCCAAGCATTCTCAATCACCCCCTGTTTCATCTAACCCCCTGTTAATGACAAAATCACGCGACAGTGAAAATAACAGTGTTTCAAGCTATTACTAAATTTATCACTAATGCTAACCTGTCGCTTCGATCGCAACCCAGTGTAGCGGCTCTGATGAATCTACGATGCCCAATCTTGCAATAATTTGTAATAATAACAATGTTGTAATAATGTGCGTAACTGTGGAAAATAGTACGCTCCGACGGAATGACATCATGAACCACAATCCGACGGCTTCTTCGCCGGAATGGTGCGATATTTTTCGGCCGCAGGAACTCGATTTTTTCCCATGATCATAACTCGTGACTGGTGACGAAGACGATTGAGGATCATGACACTAGAGATGATTCGATTTTTGACCGCTAAGGAAGAATCGGCAGCAGTTACAGACCCCTACTATCTTCGGTGATGCTGGCGCTTTTGCTCTGTCTGGAAGAATTCTTCGAAATTTACTAGATCCATTAAGCATTATGCATAGAGTACTGTTGTAATAAAATATAGCATCGTTGTCCAAGGACAAGTGGGCCTACAAATTGTAACAGGCATCCCCCATCAGTCTTTTCTTCCAAGATTTGCAAAATACCCTTTATCTATCGTAGGTATTACGCTTGAGGCGGTTAAACTAGATGCTCCTAGCGAAAAGAATTTAATCAGCGTTCTTTTCGTAAAATTGCCTTAAATTAACATAATATTTTTGGTATTTCATTTACAAAACCAAACCTCGATACAAAATATAGCTTTCCGTATGGTTACATGGAGAAATATCCATACGGAGATACCTCGCAACCCGAGCAAATATCTACGTCAGTGCTAGTTGCCTTCATCTTCCATTTCATTGGAAACGACAATGAGATATTGGTCGATCATTGAGTTTGTGGGAGTAGACAGAATTACTGCATTTCTTCAGTTAAATAAAATGGGAATCTTTCGGATTGGTTGTTGACACCCAAGGAGTTTCAAGACGGGTAGCATTCTCGGCAAAGAGATCGCGTCATGATTTCCCCGGAAGAATCCAGAGGGGACTCTTGCGTAGGATGTGATTTCGTTAATATAATAGACAATCAAATATATGTGTGTCTGTGGGTGTGTGTGTTTGTATAGAACAGTATAGAACAGTTCGAATAGCTTTTATGGTATTTTTTATACCACCATGCTGCCAATAAGAAACACATTTCATTACCCTCAGGGGCGTATAGAGAGGGGTGCAGTTGCTCCTGGTAGCCCCATAGCATGGAACTCGGGTGGAATTTATGCTTTGGGCAA
This sequence comes from Hetaerina titia, assembly GCA_037158775.1. Taxonomy (NCBI): domain Eukaryota; kingdom Metazoa; phylum Arthropoda; class Insecta; order Odonata; family Calopterygidae; genus Hetaerina; species Hetaerina titia. Next base: position 47,822,117 of record CM073772.1, on the reverse strand, counting down.
AAAAAGGGTGAGGATTTAAAGTAGTGTAAAACAATACCATAAAAAAACATTTATATATATATAGATGATTTCTATATTTATTTTATATATATTTATAGATATATATATACATATAGATTATATATATTATATATATAAATAATATATATATAATATATATATACACATATTCATTCACATAGAAATAGATATAAGGAAAGGGGAAAGGAGCACACATAAAGGACGAACACAGGAGAGGTGGGGAAGGCGGAATCAAGCAGACCACTAATGTAAAAATATTTTCCTCGACCGGGACTTGATATTGAGGACAACTAAAACGTGTTGTGGTGATATACAGAGTTGTCGAGGCTAAAGTACAGGTTATGTCATGCTAGACGTGGCTTAGGAACACAGTAGTACGTAGTTCCAGGGTCCACTGAAAATCTACCCGACCCTCCACTACAACCATGAAAAATATACGCATACCAATTATCAATAATATTAGGAAGTAAAAGGGATCTAGAGAGAAACGCAAGGAGTGATGTACTCCGGTACCACCATTCAAAGAAGGAAACAATATTTGACCATGATTGGGTATCGTCACTGTCCACATGAAATCATTATGGTGATAGTTATTTCGAATTGATCCTAAAAACGGTAATGACCTAAATTTATTATTCACTGAAGCTTTTGCATGTTATTTTGTAAGATTTGATGACGAAACGTTTTGATGGCGAACTTCTCCATTAGAAGGCACGTTAATCATGAACGCCGAGCTCTACCCCATTGAACATTGAAATCGGCATCCACATACCACCAGAATGTCCCGTAATATCCTCCCTACGCAACGTAGGAAGGTTCGGTTGCAAAGCCTACTTCCTTGCAGTGAAGGTATGAACCCCGGTCTCCAATTCCCTCTGGAATGCATGACAATGTAGCCGGTATCACCACTCTAGTAATGTCAATAGTCGCTCCTCGATGCGTAAGATCGAGTTCAGCAGAGGGGGGCTAGATTTGTCAAACATTGTTATGACCAACGCAGCAGCGTATCTACTTTGCTAGACAATTTAGGTTGGGATTCCCCTACGCGCGGTGTTTACAATATAAAACTTATTAAAAAAATTTAAGGATGGGCCCTTTTCCGATGGAATCAAGGATATTATACGAACCCCAACGTATTACTGTCGGAGGGATAACGAACACAATATTAGAGAGATAGACTGTGAGACTGACAGGTTTAAAATGTCATTTTTTCCTAGAACGATAAGAGAGCAGAATGCTTGTAGTCGAAAACCTCCGGTAGTCAGTTCATTACAGTGTTACATACAGTACAGTACAGGTTAGGAACTGCGCGTGGATATATATATATATATAAAACCAACCATAAACACAGTAATCAACCCGAAGGTCGGTTTAGTAGGTGATGGTAGAGCTCACCCATGTACCAAGCCCGACGGCGTGTGAATATTCACACATCAGGGTAGGGGGGCCAGTTTCTTTCCCTGTGCCGGTTATGGTTTCCCAGGAAGACCTGGTACCCGAAAAATCAACTAGCTTGGGTGGAGCTGCAGGTGCCCAAAGTGCCTTGTCCAGGAATCGAACCCCGGACCCTCCGGTCAGTAGTCCAACGCTCTACCCCCTAGACCACCGCGACCCGCTATATATATATATATATATATATATATATATATATATATATATATATATATATATATATATATATATATATATATATATATATATATATATATATATATATAATTTTATTTATCTATATATTTGTTACAGGTTCCCCCCACCTTCTCCCACCTATTTGAAAAACCCCAACCCCCTCATCCCTTACCCTTTCCTCCTGGTGCTACACCCCCTGCCACACACCTTTTTTGGTGGCTCGAAGGGTATTTATGTAGATGTAGATGGTCCAGTTAAAATGCCTACCCCTTTGCAGAGGAGGCGTTTTCTACATGGAATCAGCCTCCACTCCTAGCAGGAATGTAACTGATAATATCGTCAACCCACCTCGCTTTCGATGCGTCTACCGAGGATCTCTTTCTCTTACAGATAATGCAACAGATAGAAATGCGATTGCAGCTGGTAATTTGATGTAATCAGTGAATGTTTTAATTAATCAGTAGTTTTCCAGGTTATGGTAGGTGGAATGATATGGTCACTTACACTAAGCACTACGGCACTCCATAGCCCCGACCGACATGACACTAAAACCCCATACTACATACTATGATAACTCATTCTTTACCTTCCTTAACCCTATCCAAAACGTATATGCATCACGTGACAAAACCCAGTAATCTACGTTTGTCCTCTTGCATCAACGACTGATTTTAGGGGTCATACGAAACTACGTATGTAAAAGTTTTCATCGGGCTTTTTTTTTTAATCTTCCAAATAATCGATTTAATTTGTATAACAGCTTTGCGGTGGTCGGTGAGCATTTTCGGTACCCACCTTGTGGGTATCAAAACACAATTTGTGGTATCCGAGGTTTTCCGTGACAATATTGTAGACAGTAGTGCGTCCAAGTTGAGGAATTTGTTCAGCCAGGCCTCAATCTGCGATCGCGATCGTATTGCAGTTTTTGTTCCACTTGCGAAATTATTTCACCTGTCAGAATACTGGGTATGCCACTTCGCTCTTCGTCATAGACATTTGTTCGTCCATTTTTAAAATCACGGCATCATTGTCTAACCTTTCCTTCACTCATAACTGTAGGTCCATAAACTAGGCATAACTCCCGATGAATTTCAGCAGCCGACAATCCTCTTGCATACAAGAATCATTTGATATAACGCATTTCACAGCTGGCGGGATGAACGATTGTCGCGGACATTGTTGTTTGCATGAACGGACAAGCAAACGACTTCTGAAACAAAACAAATGTTGCTATAGCTTCTCAGTGAATCAGTAGCTCGCGCTAGAGGAGTAAAACTGTGTTCTGAAGCGCCAATATTTAAATATTAGCAAACGGCTCTTACTTTATGAATATTCCTCGTTTTTATTTTTTATTTGTTTAATCACTTTCTTTGCCAACCCCCCTATGTATTTTTATTTTTTTATTTGAATTATTTATTTATTTCATTTGTTATTTCTTTTTCCGCTCTAATTTCCCCCACCCATCCTTTGCCCATTTGTAATAGTACGCCAGGGGTTGATTCTTCCTATTATATTCATACGGCCGTAGTTACCGTTGTCTTCAACATTGTATATGTTACTCCAGATAGAAATCTAGCTCAGGAAAATGGATTTGAAAGGAAAGGTTTGGTGAGCGTACCTAAGAGAGCTCCCCATTTCACCCATAAAACGATTTACTAACAGTGAGAAGTTACACAACTTTATCACTCGTTACCAGATTAGAACTGATAACTACATGATAATGCGTTGCAAGAATATTTTTCGGATATCTTTGGCTGCACATCACGTAAAAAATGTCTAACCCTTTCCAACCCCACGCCCTAATTTCGCCTAAATCCTGGTGCTTATCAATAAAAAAATTCTAACATTATTTCTCTTTCTTATTACCTTTATCTAGTTAATTAATTATTCGCCAAATTTAATGTGAACTGTAGCCTTATGAAAATGACTCAATCAGGTGTAGTGCATGGTTTTATGATTTTGCATTCAAAGGATAAAAATACTTTATTTAAGCGACTAAGTATTTGATTCTGTGCCTGAAGGTAACAAATTAATAAATAATATTATTCGGTATGGTAAAATACTCGAAGAGAGGGTGAATAATTAATTTGTGATTATTTTTGTCGACTCAAAATGCAAAAAAAACGTTAAAACAAGTCTACTGCTTTGTGATTCGCTATCTTTCTTAATCTCTCCTCGAATCTTCCTATCAACATAGTCTCTTCATCTTTATCATCGCTTTCTCATAAACTCCTCATCCTTACCTCTTAGTTCCTCGATCTCGTTTTTTACTTTTAATTTTACATTGCATTTGGCAAGATGTCGAATTCACACAGATCTATGACGAATCAATGTACGGCAATGTAGCTGATTTGCATCGCACTTTCCGCCACATAAATCACGAGTCACATATCAATATTAAACTTTGAATACCTACTGTAGAAAATGGGCAATTCAAGACTTATACAGGGTTCGGCCAAATAACTTCCTTTTTTACAAATAAAAACCCCTTAAAAATGGAAGTTATGTTGCCGCACCCAATAATATTAATTACTATCAGCAGATTCCGTATATGCAAATTACAATTACTTATTTCTTAAATTTCAGTTTTGTCACATTGATGGACATTGATGAACGGTTCAAATTTGTGGGCATTTTCTTCCCTGCCTGACGATACAAAATAAATTTGATTAAACAATAGTATTATTAGGTAATCTACCGGTTAAGGTAGGTTTTTGGATGGACACAACTATCAAATAAACATTTTGTGACTCCCCACCTAGCAAACTAATCTATATCAGGTCCCTCTTCATCTCGGTGTACTTCTTTCCTCCCTTCATCCCGTCCAACATCCCTATCCTGTTCCTACCCTTACCTCGCTTGCCCAACATTCTCCCCTCTATTACCCTCTTCAACATTCCACTACCGCTCAATACGCCTTTCATCCATTTTTCCTGCCTCCATAGGATTTCTCTCAACAAACCCCTCTCCTCCCCCACCATTTCTAGTGCTTCCTCATTTGTTTTCCTTTCGGTCCATTTCACCTTCTCCATTCTTCTCCACACCCACATTTCAAAAGCCTCCAATCTACGTCTATCCTCCTGCTTCAGCGACCACGTTTCCGCGCCGTACATAGCTACGCTCCATATCAGAGTTTTTACGAGTCTTGTCTTAACATCCCTACTCAACGTCCCCGTCATCAACTCCCTCCTCCTTGAGAAAGCCTCCTTGCCTAGCGCAATTCTTCTCCTTACGTCCCTACCACTTTGACCGTATTGGTCCAAAACACTTCCGAGATATGTAAACTGTTCTACCTGCTCTATTTTTTCCCCGCCTATTTTAATATTTAGCTTAGCCTTTTTCTTTCTGGAAAATCGCATAACCTTGGTTTTATTAATATTGATTCTCATCCCATATTTATCGCACTGAACCTCCAATTCACTCAACAATGCTTGTAACCCCTTGGCTGACTGAGCAACTAATGCTTGGTCATCAGCAAACCTTACCGATTTTACGAATTCCCCTCCGACTTTCATTCCTACCTCCAGTTCTTCCCATGCCTCTTTAATCATTTCCTCTACATATACGTTGAACAGTACCGGTGACAATGGGCAACCCTGCCTTACACCTCTTCCTAACACTGCCCATCCGGACTCTCCGTTCCCCACTCGTACCTGAGCAGTCTGGGACATGTACAGGTTGCGGATCAGTCTCCTGTCCCTCCAATCCATTCCTATTTTCTGCAATAAACAATAGTAATCATGATAATTTTTAAAATATGATTTTAGTATTAATATCATCTGCTGCTTTGTTTGTGTTCTTTAAATTAGGTTATATAATTTCCAACCCAAATAAATGTTTAAAATTACCCTCTTCCATTTACTTTCGGTGGTCTGTAGTGTACCGATAGCTGCACAACAGTGCCATCATGCGTGCAGATTTTGAACGAAAAGAGGCTAGGAGCTGCTGAGTTGTTCTACTTTCCACGACTCGGTCATTTAAATGATTTGAATCATTTGAATGGTTTTAATGCATGAAGAACCTACATAGCCCCACAGACATGTGACTTGTTTGGATCATATGAATGATATATTGAACGGTTCCTTCCAAAATGACACATCTTTAGGAGTGCTATGTTGTTTTCGATGCGTCCGGTGTTTTTGTGACCGCAAAACTCCTCCCTAAAATTCGACTGTTTTTCAGTTGATAATACTGTTAGAAGTGTTGTTATGAAGGAAGCGCGTTGACTGACCAGAGTCCGCGATTCCTTGCATATACGGGGTTTTATTTGTGCCGATTACTTGATAGAGTGAAATCGCCTGCAATAATATTATTGTTATCTGGAAGTGTGTGCGTTTTCCACACCCTTTTTTAGAACTGAGTCATATCACCGCAGCCAGTGTTAGTAACGAAATAAATTTTGATTTCAGGTGCTCACACATATTTTTGCGGTATTTTCGCCATTTGTTATTCTTGCACGGGTGTTAATAGATAAAGAGATATGGTAGAACGATTTAGTTTTGGAGTTAGCCCAATAACATGCCACGCATGGAATAAGGACAGAACTCGTAAGTATATCGTGTTAAAATGGAAAATCAACATTCTCCAACATACATTAACAATGATATGTAATATTTAAATTATAGAAATCGCCCTTTCACCTAATAATCATGAAGTGCATGTGTATGGGAAAACTGATATGGGATCAGGAAGTTACGAGTGGCAGTTGCTTGATGTTTTAAATCAACACGATTTGCGGGTCACGGGAATCGACTGGGCGCCTAAAACTAATAGAATAGTGACATGTGCTGTGGTAAGTTCTAAAGAGTAGTTACTCAGGAACATAAAAGATTTGTTTTCTTGGACAGGCTTACCACGAGTCAACATTAGCGGTTTTTTCATTGATTACCTGCATGACCTTATATTTTCAGGATAGAAATGCGTATGTCTGGACCCAAGGGGATGATGAGAAATGGAAGCCCACTTTAGTTCTTCTGAGAATAAATCGTGCAGCAACTTGTGTGAAGTGGTCACCATTAGGTTAGATATCTACTTTTTCTGCAATTTATTAAATGTATGTAATCTGTTTTACAATACTTTGCCTTCTTCATTTAGAAAATAAGTTTGCTGTTGGCTCTGGAGCAAGATTGATATCTGTCTGTTATTTTGAGAGTGAGAATGATTGGTGGGTATCAAAACATATTAAGAAGCCCATCAGATCCACTGTTACAGCTATTGACTGGCACCCAAATAATTTTCTTTTGGCTGCTGGGTCTGCTGATTTCAAAGTAAGTTTACTGTTTCCCATCAGATATTGTGTAGTAATTTGTATCTTTATTTAGTCACAGTGCAATATAAAAAATATAATCATTAGTAATGTATGCTTATTATATTGATGTTTTGCTTATTGTGAATCATGAAAACATGATATTAAAGATTGATTTCATCTTGTGTCTCCTATGTAATCCTTCCGATTTGGTGATAATTGCACCTGCTTTCTAGGTTCGAGTCTTCACAGCTTTCATCAAAGATATTGAGGATAGCCCATCACCTTCCCCATGGGGCACAAAGGCTTCGCTAGGAGCCTTATTGGCTGAATTTTCTAACTCTCCTGGTGGAGGTAAGATCGCTAGTGCAGGGATTAAAAAATACTCATTTAAATTAGTCTATTCAGTGCTTCATCAGGTTTTATTGACTCCTTTAGGTTTTATTTAACTTTAACCCTATGTGGTGTTTTTACAGTACTTAAAATGAATCCTCCCGTATTAATTTGAAACTTCTGAATCATAAATAAATGGATGTAAACCAGTGGGAATTCAACACATAAGGAATGAACATGGTGCTGGCAGCATTTCCTTGCCCACATCATTTAAAATTGCAGAGAATTAACATAATTTACTCTGTGGCCCGGCTTTGCTCTGCTGTGATTTGGTTCATGTAGAATATACACAATCTGCATACTCACCATCCAGTGCATGCCTTCTTGTCATTGCCTACAGACAGGTATTGAGGCCTCAAAATCTTTTTTACCTCATTCTTCACTCTACCACATTCATTAACTCGATTTGACTAAAAGGCTTCTTTCATAACTGATGAGTTCAATCCACAATCGCAACCTGCATTCCAACTTTTTCTTATGGCTGGGCCCACCCTTGCAATCACAGGTATAAAAAAAGTGTTACGTGTGGTAATTTAGTTGTAATCCTTACATGTGCATGTTTTACATTTATCAAAATTACTCTTTTGGGCTTAATTTTCCAATTAGGATCACAGTGTAATACTTATTCAAGGGAAGTCAGTATAATGGATAATATGACTGCAACGGCATTTTTGAAAGTGGTCTAACCATAGCTGTGTCACATTGTCCTCTCACATAATAATCCAGGGTCAATGTCAGATATGCTACCTTTTTAAAACATAATGCGTATGTAATTTGAAACTAGCTGTGATGAAATTTCTGGATATTTTAACTGTGATTTGATTGTAATTGTCAGTGCATTAAAAGATTTTTTTTCATCCAATTGGTTATCAAGATGTTTCACTGTAGAAGTTTGATGTAAAGGATTATTATTCCTTCATTAGTAACAAATCAAAAGTAACCGTAAATTTTTCTCTTCCTCTAGGAGGATGGGTACATGGTGTGGCATTCTCAGGTGATGGTAATAAATTGGCTTGGGTGGGTCATGATTCATCGGTGACAGTAGTTGACGCATCAAAGCGAGAAGCCAATGTGCATGATCCAAGGAAACTAAGGACTTCGTTCCTTCCGTTTCTCGATTGTATCTGGGTTGGACCAGACTCTCTTGTGGCCGCAGTAAGTAGAGCTAGAGACTAGTGCTTTCAAACTACTTGTTATTTTTAAGTTAAGATTTTTTTAAGGGGTTTGAGCTTTACCTTAAGGCATGGGTGTTGTGCAAACTCTGGTGCTCCAGCCCCAGGGGAATGTGACAAGCTAAAGTCTCATTGGGATCCTAAAGGGTGTTTAGACCACCAGAGGCATCCAGATAGCAAAATAAATTTGTTGCACAAAGTTGTGTGTTACCTCATCAGCTGTGATCCTAGTATCAATTGTAGGTGAAATATTAAGGAAGTGGACAGTTAATTTCTCAATAAAGGGTTCATGATGATTGATGTTATGCTTCATGATGAAATAGCATTTACTATCAAGCTTGGATTTGTTAAATTACTCTTATTAACATTGTAGACACTTTTATGTCGCACAGTTGTAGCATGAAAATGGCAGAAAGGAATTGTAGAAATTACAGCTAAATTTACCATCAAAAGAGGGTCATAACATGGACTTTGTATTAAATGTATTCTTTCACTCGTAGTTAATCCTTGTGGTGTTAAAATTGAATTTTAATTATTTTCAAGGGCCATGGATGCTGTCCAATGCTTTATAATGTGGATTTTGATGGTCAGCTAACATTTACATGCAAGCTTGATGTATCCCAGAAGAAAGAGGCTGGTGGCCTGAGGTATGTTAATGTTTTAATATAATTATTGCTTAGTCTAATGTTTATCTGGATCTCATAAGCTCTATTTTCCAATTTCACCTTCTGTTTTCCCTCACCAACTCATATTTTGTAGTAGATTTTTTTTAAATCTCCTTTTACATCTACTCTGTTTGCACCCTCCTCCCAGCCAATAGGATTTATTCGCCCCCAATATCTTCATCGAATACTTATTTATTACCCTGTCCATTGATTCATTTTTAGCCTCCCTTCTCTGCCACCTTATCTCTAAAACCTTCTCTCATACAATTTCCTGTTGTACATTTAAAACTCAATATATAAGCAAATCGTCAACCTTATGTAGGGGTATTTGAAATTCGGTGGAATTGGGGTATTTGGTGTAAATTTTCCCACCCATGGGAATTTCATTTTAAGACAAAGAATGAGGAACATGTCATATTTATCCAAGCTTTTATATTTACTTTCATTCTTGCTTAGAACAACTTTCAAGTATGTATAAATTCATGGCATTACTTTTTGGGCTGGGAGAATCTAAAAGCATAATTTGGATGTTTCAAGAATCTTATCGTACTTTTATTATTCAACCATCTTCTTGCTCCCATGAATAATATTCAGATATCCTGTTGAGGGATAATGATGGTAACTATTCAATATGACAAAGGATTCTGCTCCTGCCCCAGAAGGCTTTATTTTTTGGGCTCACTTGTTAGTGAAACAGTGTATGCCTATCTTTTTTACAAAATATTTTCTGTTTGTTATATTTATGTAATAGTTTCGCTTTAGGTGAAGTGTTTGTTCCTCTGTGGGGATCCATTTTGAATAACCCATAATCTTGAGAAATGTTCTGATCACAATGATGTACACACTTGATATTCTTCTCACGTATATTTCTAATCTGCAGCAAGGTATCATGTTTTGCACTCATTATCACAATGAGACAACAAATCATTTCTTGTTTTTTTGGACCACTCCAGTCAATAATTAATAGCTTATGGCCAGTATTTGCACAAACAAAAAATTTGTTTGGGAATGTGTAAAGTTCAGGAAAACTGAAAATATTCCCTAGAAAATTAAGGGAATATATTCTTTGTTGGATTATTGTTAACATTATTTATGTACACTTGTCATTTTTGCTGCCTCTGGAAAAGTTTGGAAGCATATTCTTTTTTTTTGCCAGTGCTATGAGGAAGTTCCAGAGCCTGGATAGACAGGCCCGAGTGGAGACTAATGATACCACTCTGGACACTCTGCATCAGAATGCCATCACTTGTCTTCGGATCCACTCTGGAACTGTGATGGATGTGGGAAAAATCAGCACCAGTGCCCTTGATGGGCAAATAGTCATCTGGGACTTGAAAGCAAGGGCTGCAGGGAAAATGTAACTTGTGATGGTGTCGTAGGACCTTGTTGAATTATTGTCCCTCGGAATTACTTTCATTTTTCATTCATTTTTCTTGAGTAATTCTTGAGTTTGAACATTCATTATTTCACTAAAAAAATGTGTGTAATCATGGTTGTCGTAATGTAAAGATTACATGAAATATAATTATATTTGCATTTAACTGACGTGGAAAAGTTTCGTTTAGAGCAATAATAAGTATGTATGCATGATGATAAACTAATTTTATGTTAATCTGTATGTGAGCAATTTGTTATAACGAAGTTATAAAGGAAATGTTGGAATTAATAATATTTTCTCTTACTTCTGTACTCCTGCAAAGTTCAGTATAAAATTTTTGATTTGGTTATCACCTTGAAAAATACAACTTTTAAAATACATATCCTTTTCAATTATGTACATCTTTGTTCACTCTTTAGAGGAAAGTTCACAGTTTAAATAATGGAACAACAATTAATATTACATATATATATTTGCATAGTGGCATTGTGATCCCTTCATTAAAAATGTGTTATTGGTAAAACTGGTACTTTGCCATCTGCAGAATTGGGTAAAACAATTTTTCCTGCAATTCGTTGGCGTTGACACCTGAAATGGCAGTCAAATGAATTACCTGCTTACCAAGTAAGCAGTATTGATTAGACTGCATCACCTATAAAGAGGAATTTTAAAGTGTACATTAGTGCAATATGTTATCTCATTCCATTTCGGACATTAATATTCTAATTTGAGCAATTTTCAGGTGAAGATGGCAAATTTGTAGCATTTCCCAACTTTGGCCATGAGTACATAAAATAATTCAAATGTAAAAGAAATGATTTCTCTTGATGTTTGCTGGATACTTACTTAAAAGAAGGATGGATTTGCTAAATCCTATTTCTTTTTACTCAAGTTTTTATGGAAGAAATGAGGAGGACTGTTACTCTTGCATTCACTCTCTTCGAGGATGTTTTGCCTTGATCGAATCTGAAAAGAAACTTTCTAGTTATAGTAACAGCTTTCTATTGCCAGGATACTACATAAAAGTAAAGCTCTTCATACTCCGGAAAAAATTAGCCAACTTGTTAAGTTGATGAACCAGGAGCTGATTTGAGAAATTGAAGCATGTTAACTATGGAACAGGTATGAATCCTAAATATTTGGAAAATTTCTTCAATTGCTGAACCATTAGCATACAGCATTCCATCATGTGGCACTTTTTTCCTTGGCAGTTGAGTGCAACTTGTTTATTTTGAAATTTTTTTACCATATAGAAGAAACCACAGTCATGTTATTTAAAATATTTTTGCTTAATGACTAATAGTCTAAATATTGTAGTAATTTTGCTTGATGACCAAGTCTGATAGTATGTGATGGGCTGGCTGGTTTTCCAATGAGACTCTTACATGTCTGCATACATTTAGGTAGCATCTTTTATACAGCGTGATCCATGAAGATAGTGAATAGCATAAGGGTGTGGTAGAGCATGTAATTTTAAGTATTTTTGTCCCATTAACACATAGTTTAAGTAATCAGTTATGGAGCTATGGCAATACAATCTTACCATCGAGCTAATCCTGCAGTTCCCATGAAAATCATGAAAATATTTCATTGAAGTGGGATATATTCATTGAGTTTAGCCTACCTTTTTTTATAAGTATACCAACTGCTTGTGTTTGCATTTTTTGCACATTGATCACATTTCAGGATGGGACTTGATATTCACTAAAACAGTGATTTTTTTACTAAAAACTTTTTAGTTATGGATATGCAAAAGAGTAGTGTCTTAAGAAAATATTTGTAGTAGAATTGCTATTCTACTATTCAAGGTGAATTTGGATGGACCCAGACTGAACAACACTGCATTTCTTAGTCTATCCTTACTAACAACAACCTGACATCCAACAGTACAACAAATCCTTCTGTAATTCAGACAGCTTTCCTCCTCCCTGCATTTGATCCAGCGAAAAATTATTGAGAAGTCCATTTTATTTCTAATGGTAAAGTGAATTCCCTTTCTGTATTATATATATTGGGACTCTTTTGTAATAGACTGAAAAATCCCATTGCGATTAAATGTCGATTTTTGAGATATTCAATCTTAAATTAGGAAATAAGATACCAAAATTGGACGTGCAAGTGACTTAAGTCTTACCACATTTAGTCTAATTTTGATAGCACAATTTTCTCGTCAGGGTAACCGACTATCCCTCCATAAGTATAAGCCTGTAGCTGTTCCATTCACATTTCTTCCTAACCTAATCTTACTTCCTTGTTGAATCCTTTTTGTGGAGTGGATTCTTTTAAGTATTCTTTTGAATTAGAGATAGTATTATTCAAATATTGAGTTGTAAGCACCATAATTGGTAAAGGAAGTCAGCATACAACCTATGTTAAAGGTTTTCCACAGAGGATAAGCTTTCACTTTCTTCTCTTAGAATGATTATTTTGACTACTCCAAGAGTTCAATTGTTGTCAACACTTTAAATTTGTCAGATTCAATTTACACTTTCTTATAGAGTGTTTTCAAGTATTTTATTATTATTAAAACTTATATGTGCAGGTAGACAATTTCAGGTGGCACATAAGTCCCAAGTTTCCAATCACTCTTTACATGTGTAATTAATTCTTCACTAATTTAATACAGTTCATTATTGTTTGTATGCAAATATATGTGTGTGTATATATATATATATATTTTTTTTTTAGGTAATCTACCGGTTAAGGTAGGTTTTTGGATGGACACAACTATCAAATAAACATTTTGTGACTCCCCACCTAGCAAACTAATCTATATCAGGTCCCTCTTCATCTCGGTGTACTTCTTTCCTCCCTTCATCCCGTCCAACATCCCTATCCTGTTCCTACCCTTACCTCGCTTGCCCAACATTCTCCCCTCTATTACCCTCTTCAACATTCCACTACAGCTCAATACGCCTTTCATCCATTTTTCCTGCCTCCATAGGATTTCTCTCAACAAACCCCTCTCCTCCCCCACCATTTCTAGTACTTCCTCATTTGTTTTCCTTTCGGTCCACTTCACCTTTTCCATTCTTCTCCAGACCCACATTTCAAAAGCCTCCAGTCTACGTCTATCCTCCTGCTTCAGCGACCACGTTTCCGCGCCGTACATAGCTACGCTCCATATCAGAGTTTTTACGAGTCTTTTCTTAACATCCCTACTCAACGTCCCCGTCATCAACTCCCTCCTCCTTGAGAAAGCCTCCTTGCCTAGCGCAATTCTTCTCCTTACGTCCCTACCACTTTGACCGTATTGGTCCAAAACACTTCCGAGATATGTAAACTGTTCTACCTGCTCTATTTTTTCCCCGCCTATTTTAATATTTAGCTTAGCCTTTTTCTTTCTGGAAAATCGCATAACCTTTGTTTTATTAATATTGATTCTCATCCCATATTTATCGCACTGAACCTCCAATTCACTCAGCAATGCTTGCAACCCCTTGGCTGACTGAGCAACTAATGCTTGGTCATCAGCAAACCTAATCGATTTTACGAATTCCCCTCCGACTTTCATTCCTACCTCCAGTTCTTCCCATGCCTCTTTAATCATTTCCTCTACATATACGTTGAACAGTACCGGTGACAATGGGCAACCCTGCCTTACACCTCTTCCTAACACTGCCCATCCGGACTCTCCGTTCCCCACTCGCACCTGAGCAGTCTGAGACATGTACAGGTTGCGGATCAGTCTCCTGTCCCTCCAATCCATTCCTATTTTCTGCAATACACGCATTAATTTTTCCCAATTCACTCTATCAAATGCTTTTTCGAAATCTACAAAACAGGCAAAAACGTCCTGATTGTATTCTATATTCCTCTCAACTAGTGATCTCATTACTGCAATGGCATCACGCGTACCTCTTCCTTTCCTGAACCCAAACTGATCATCCCCTAAGTAATCAGTGTGTGTGTGTATATATACATATATATATATATATATATATATATATATATATATATATATACACACCATAATGGATTGAGCAGTTTTCTATTACTGATTTAAAATTTTATAAATATAGGTTTATTGAAAATTTCTACCTGATGAGAAGGAATATTAACATCATATGGTGGAACATTCCATTCTCTAATGTAAATTAAACTGGATGAGATACATAACTAGGTTAAAGCACCACTTGGTTATAAAATAGTGTCATAATAGTGTTTTCACCAACAGATTTGGTTATAAAAATGGTTCATACTCAACTTGAAGGTTGGTTTTATGTATAAGAGTAGAACTCACATAGTAATAAGTGCTACAGCATGTGAGTTTGACACTTCAAGATGGTGGGTGTTTGTTCCTTTAGCTGTTCCCTCTGTAATTTCTCAGGGATATCTGACAAACAGAAAACACAGCTTGGGTGAAGCTGAGGGTGCCTAGAGGGTTATCTGAATTTGAACCTAGTCCATTTAATCTTCTCACTGTTATGTATAACCAAATAGTAATTTTCAATCTAAGAGGTTCACCAAACTATGTAATCATAAATAGGGTTACTCCCAACTGCTCATCATTCGTGAGATGCGAACTTCAAAAAGCCTACCAGGAATACGTTTGGTACTACTGAATGATTGATTCAGGAGTGTTTCAGATCCATAGGTAGACAATTTGAGGGATTTCAGAAGATATTATTAAGTGCAAAAATTAGAACCTGGTGAAACTGTGACACCTTGATATCAGAAAAAGTTTGAGTCAGCAATTTAAAATTAACCTGCTTAGCTTGGAAGAGGTCAGTCGAAGCCATATTTGAAATCCATTAATATGGACTTCATGAGTTTGGGTTAATCGATGAGAGATTCAACTGTATGCTTAGCCCATGAAGGTCAAATTAGGCCTTGTGAAGATGAAAGAGAATCAAATCAGATAGGGTGGCCAACTATGGTTCTCGGACATACTTATGTTTGTGTGCATGAGTGACAGGAGTCTCTCAGAGAAACTCAAGCGAGATCAAGCTGGAAACGTTTGAGAATACTCCAGGTCTAGATTTTGTCCTGTCAATTGCTTTTATTTATGATTATTGAGTTATCTTATTCATATTTTCATAAAAATTTGATTCTATTTTCAATGAATTGTATAGTATAAAGTCTTTGAACTTAAGGGGTAACCAACTCATATCCAGGTCTTGGAAAATTAATTTGGGGTTAAAACTTAATTGGATACCCTAGCATGGCAACAATGTAAATATAGCCAATCTTCTATTGCTTAGTTTTTTCCTGTCCTTTATTAAGTTGCATACCATTGCTAATATTTTTGTCATGTTAACCTTCACAGCATGTCCATCAAGTTTGGGTCTCAAGCATGTAAACCTAAGAATAATTGAAGCCTAGCATCTGACTTAGTGAGATAAATTAATGAGAGATTAGCTTAGTTAAGCTCTCAATGATGTTCTCTTGTTTAATTTAGGACAATTACATAATTTTTGTTGTATCAGGCCTTTCATAAAATATTTATATTAAAAGACTGGAAATCTCTTTCGTAGATCACATTACTTTGTTTAAT
Organism: Hetaerina titia; assembly: GCA_037158775.1. Taxonomy (NCBI): domain Eukaryota; kingdom Metazoa; phylum Arthropoda; class Insecta; order Odonata; family Calopterygidae; genus Hetaerina; species Hetaerina titia. Next base: position 47,806,117 of record CM073772.1, on the reverse strand, counting down.
GTTGTAGTAATATTACTCTAAGCATAGTGGAAGAATATCTTAATATGCACATATACTGTCTTTGTTTATCATGTTTGCTTTCTATAAAATGTTTATCTACTCAAATACTGAGTGTAACTTAAATGCTGCTCAATAATTATGAAGCAATTTGCTAGTTACTATCCAGTGAACTGCTATTCCCACCGCATTTACATAGAAATCTATTACTTTTTAGTAAATTAATTATTTTATTCCTCAAGCCTAAATACTCAAGAATATTTGTAACATAATTTGGGGTCCATTGATTTGTAGCTAGTTACCATGACCAGTTTCTGAGTAGATTTCTCTTTTGCTTTTAACACTTTGTTTAAGAGCATTTATTTACTCCCTTCTTTTAAGAGAAGTAAAATTAAAGATAAACTTCTTGCCCTGGAGAAAGTACAACTTCTCATGGGGTTTACCTTCATGATTTAATGCTCTTTTCTCAAAACTGGATTCACCCTGGACGGTAGCTAAATGTGGACAGAATTAAGGCTCACTGAAGAATTTGAGCGAGAGAAGGTACTCTTTTTGACCTTTTAAGGTACGTAAACCTATTTGACAGAAAGTTTTAATTTTTAGCCAGTTGTTTGATCTCAATTCTAGGTTGTGAATTTAATCATAAGTTCGCTTCTGAGAATTTGATGAATACGTCATAACCCTGTGCCTGACCTAGTCAGACCAGATGTAACCCATTTTCATGGGTAAAGCATTGACCACTCAAATCAGAATCCAGGTAATCAGTCTATTCAGAATTCTGTTAGCAAGACTCAATTCTGGAGTTCTATATTTATGTCAATCTCACGCTTTGTCATTAAGGTAATTGTTGTTTTCCAAATAGTTTAAAGAGTTTATCAATGAAATTGAAATACTAAAACTTAATTAATATTATTTTGGTTTTTAAAAGTGGTAAAAAACAATTTTTGCAATGGAATAATAAGCTTTTACAAAGTGAGTTCAAGAAGTGGTAAATATTGAAAAGGTAAAAGACTGGATTACTCAGAAATCCACATCAAGTATCACAGAAATGCCTGCCTACAGGTATGTGCATTATATTCATGTATATACATATTAGTTTGTCTTTATATGTCAGCTAATGGGATGGGATAATGGCAGAAGTGAAAAGGTATGTAATATTTCCAATGCTGCTGTAAAATTAGGTGTAGCTGTAGCACAAGTGATAGCAGTTGAATTATTAGGTGATTTCATAGTGAAAGTTAAGCAATTTTTTCATATTGGAATAAAGCTGGAATATTAGAAAAAATATGCTTTCTCCAATAACATTTACATAATAAATTACATCATTTAATTAAAATGAATACAAAATAGAACGGAGTGTTAAGTGATTTCATTTGGATAAAATTTGCTATCCCATATTGTTCACTGAATTAGTGTTTCAAAACCTATTTTTTCTTAGATATATTTCTCTATATTTATGTACTTGACCTGATCAGAAAACAAAGGTTTGGCTATAAATAGTTAGTAAACTTGATATGCTGCTACATTTTAAAAGATTCAATTATGTCAGTACAATGTTTAAATCTTCTGTTACATGATGATGCACAGGTCTGAAAGAATTACACGTTATATATATTTCATATCATCATACAAGCTTTCAATTAATCCGGCTCCACTATTCAGCAGTATTGAAGCTTCTTGATGTCATCTACAAACATTTTCTTTGCTGGATCTCTTACACTGGACAAATACTCTTCTACAAATAATCTTCGGGACCATCCTTCAGGGTTTAGATCCTCCCTCCCCATCACTGCATTCCTATCTTCTTAGTTCTTTCCTTCAAACCAATGCCATGTAAAAAAAATACTCAATAAACTTGATAATGATTTGAAGAATTTATGCATTTTTATATCAATAAAAAATATTTTGTAGCAATTAAATCTATTAACCATACTTTATGAGGAAAGGGTAATGAAAGTATAATGATTTAATTTTAATGCAATTGTATGAGACACCTACATTTTCATGACTTTGTTTATAATTATAACTTGAACATTTAAGCTTTTAACTACAAGGCATCAGAAAAATCAGCCCAATGGTTGCTTTGAGAGGTGAGGATAAAACTCACCTGGTAATTTGTGCATCAGGTTTGGGGGCCAGTTCCTCTCCCTGTGCCACCTGTGGTTTCTCAGAAAATATGCTACCCAAATGAAACAGCTTGAGGGTGCTCAGAAGCATCACCTGGAATCAAACGTGGGTTATCTGGTTAGTAGCCCTGTGGTCCATCCATTGGACTACCACATTTCCATCAGCTAGGTAGCCATGATAAATATTAATTTTTATTCTAAATATTCAAGGCATTAAACGACCTTTTAGTCTTTCTTCCACTTTTTATACCTATTTTGGATTCTAGCAACTACTTCTCTTTCCCCACCACATCTGAAAATTTTCCATTAGTCTTCCTCGCTCTCTCTTATTTACTGTTCCTGACTTATTTTCTCCATTCTTCTCCATATCTATAAAACCTCTAATTGATGCCTGTCCTCTTGCCTCAGAGATCAGGTTTCATATCCGTATAACGTACTATTGCATTCCATATCCAAGTCCTTGGCAACTTTTCTTCTCATGTTTATTTTGTGTATATGTTATCACCTCTGAATTCTTTTTTTACCCCTGGAATCCTCGTAATATTCTCAATACTGTGTCCATTTTCCTATAACATACTGCCAAGATGCATGGATTGCTCTCTTTTATACCCTCCTAATTTAATATAATATGTAATAATATTTAAATATCCTTACTTAGATTGGCTCTATATCAGAAATCCCATCACCTTTGATTTCATATGGTTAATCTTCACTCCATGCATCTCCTATTCCCTCTGTAAAGCACGAGACAATCATTCTAATCCCTTTGATGTCTGACTTGCATCATATGTAAACATAGCTAACTTAAGCACCTTATAGCCCACCTTTATTCCCAGTTCAAGCCCTTCTAATGCTATCATTAACAATTCCTCAACTTCTACATATGGTGATAACATTGTCAACCTGGAATACCTGGTAAACTAAAAGTATGTGTTGAATGTTGAGGAAAAATTGGTATTTGATGCATTTTATTTAGGATCGTTTGCTCTCTGTCATTTGGAGATACACTCGACAGATGCGACTATTCTGATTTCTATAACTCTTCTTTACTATTCTGATTCATATAACTGTTCTTCATAGCCTTTGGCCTATTTGAGCTTGAGTTCTGTTTGTTCCCATGACCAATAGAGTTGTGATAGCAGGAGTAATAATAATGGCTCCTATTAGGATCACACATGCCAGTTATGTTGAAAGGCAGGAGCCACACAAAAGGTAGTCTGTGCAATGTTCCTCAGTGAGGTGGCTTTTAAAGCATCGGGGGTTGATTGGCCAGTTAATTGCTGTCATGTTAATAACACTATTGAGGAAGGCAATGGGGAACAATTACTTATCTTATTTATCTTTAATGATGATTGAATATAACATGAAAATGAGTCCTGGACTACATGACTGAAAAGAGAATATGGAGGGATATTAAGCCTGTGCAAGTTAAGATGGAAAGATTGCTGAGATTATTAAAGCAATAGCAGACGTGCCAACTCTCCCGATTTAAGCGGGAGACTCCCGATTTTTCCTTCTTACGTTCTTGATGAACTGTTCAAATTGTGTACTTAGCTTAACATGTTAATAAAGTGTGACATTCATTAAAAATTGGCAAAGTGTCATAAAGGGATTAAGGTGCCATGCAAATATTGTGGTAATTAAAAGTGATTACTTCGTGATACACTTCTAAAAATCTCCCGATTTTTCATTTTTGAAAGTTGGCATGTCCTCCCGATTTTTCATTTTTGAAAGTTGGCATGTCTGCAATAGTCATTCATACCACTCAAATGGCCATGTTTCTGTGCTCTTGATTTTTGCAAGTGAAGATAGGGCATCAAGTTTAACAGTGGGGTCATTTTTCATGAATCATTTTAGTGTTATACTCAGTGTTTTTTTATGCTAAAAATTTTTGCTGAATTGATGAGCTGAATATTATTTTTCATTATAACTGAAATCTTCTAGCCTGAATTTGTACTTTGCCAGTTGCCCTTGCTGATTTGGCTCACTAACACGTTGAGAATTTTTCTTGAAGTTGTAAAATGAATGTATAAAATGTTTTCTGTTGCTGAAAGGACATTTCTCTTCCTTGACCTGTCTGTAATGTGCATGGAGTTTCCTAGCCCTGTCGTTTTTGTTTTCCTTTTTCACTTTTCATTGCATTTTGCTTTAAAATAGTATTTCAGATAAATATATTTTTTTCCTCTGAGTTAAACCTTCTTCATTGAATCTTTCCATTTTATTATTATTCTGCTATCATTGCTTTGAGGTATTAACATTAATAGATTGCCATAAATGCCAACCAATACATTTTCTTTATAAACTTTAATGTTTTTCTAAGTCTTTCAACTTCTTGGGCTCCTCACGTCATTCAGTTTCTTAAGATTAACTTTTTATCCCATACCTACTGGCTCTGCAGTGAGCTAAGCAATGATTGTAACTATTTGGTTGACGTTAAATAATGCTTGATCATGTGCAAATCTAACTGATTTGATGAGTTCACATCCCAAATTTATTCGTCTCCAGCCCTTCCCATGACTCCCTTATCAATTTCTTCACATACATATTGAAGAAAACAGTTGATGATTGAAATTTCTGTCTTACTCTCCAGTCTAACACTATTGCTGCACAACCCAGCACATTATTGCCATGGCATCCTAATTAAACTGAAACATCTTCTTCTAACTATGCATTTGCTCCCTTTTCCATTCTTTTGTTGATGATCCTAAATGCTTGTATTACCTTTGCCATATGTGAAATCAACTCGTTATCTTATATTCCTCCAATACTGCTGCTTTTCTCTTTTTTGGTTTGGGGATCAATACTGATCTGAGCCTTCAGCCCAATTCCTCCCTCATAAATGAATGAGACCAAAAATTGTTTTCTTTCTCATTTTCCTAAATTCTTGAGTAATTCTGCTGGGATTTATCTCTCCCACCTGTTTTGGATTTAATTTCCTTTAATGCTTTTTTTTATCTTGCCATCAAGTATTCTTGGTCCTAAGCTATCATTCAAGACTCATATTCCCTATATGGGGTATGATTTCATATGGCACAAAACCATAGTCTTTGAAGAAGAATGATAAGTGTAGAATGAAGACTTATGAAATGTGGATGTGTAGAAGGATGGAAAAAGTGAAGTAGTCAGAAAAGAAAAGAGGAAGTGCTGAGCATGGTGGGGATGAAGAGGAGATTTTTTTCATAAATCCATAGGAGGCAGGAAAGGTGGATATGGAGCATTTTGATTAGCAATGGGATGTCAAAGACTGGTAGAGGCAGGGAGAACGTCAGGCAAGTGAGGAAGGAGCAGGGGAAAAGGATAGGCAAATATAGGGAGGATGTATGTAGAATTGGGGAAGGGTTTATTGTAGTGCATGATTTCAGGTTGTGTTTTGTTAGGAGAGGCAAATATTTATCAGTAGCCTGTTTTCATCTGTAACCCACCATTAGAAATATAATTCTAATAAAAATTCTCTCTCTATTATTTGATATAGTATTTGAATATACTACTATACAGAGTGCATTTAGTACTCAGATTATTAATATGAATATTCCACACACCAGTTTTTTGAACATTGTGACGTGGCAGTCAAATCGTCAGTCGTATTTAACAATCACGCCGACTGAGAGACAGCGTGCGTAAATTGAATGGTTAAACAATACACGGAGTGAAACGTACGTTGCCATGGGTATATAATATTTTTGTTAATTGTGACGTGTGGTCGAGGGCGAGGGAGAGAGAGGGGAGACACCGATCGCGTGGGGGGATCGAGGGAGGATTCCGGCGCGGACTGGAACGCGAGGCGGGAGTGTTAGCGAGGAACCCGTGATCGCGAGGGATGTGAAGTGCAAGCGACGCCGAGAGGCCAGCGTCGGCTGTGAAATTTGGTGCGGTGGTGGTGTGGGCCAGCGGGCCGCGTGAGCGAAGGAGCGCGGAGGAACAGTGTGGATTCGCCGTGTACGGGCTGAGCGAGTGGCGCGGGTCAGCTGACCAGGAGCGGCTGCCGGCCCCAAGGCAGCAGTCACTCGAGGACCTCCTCCGAGAAGGAGAACTCACGCTGCTATCCAGGCAATGTCCGCGGGAGGCTGAGGCGACCCACGAATTCGTGCATCAGGAGCCGTGACCAGTGCGGGACTTCCCGGCGGTAAGCGTCGTAGCTTACCTGGCGCCCTTAATCAAGCCGAGTGAAGTTCCAAGTTGTGCGCCGGTGTTGGGGCATACTCCACAGGGAGTATCAAACCGCGTGTCACAACATGTAGACCTAAAAAGTTAGCATTGAATGAACAAATAATTCTTTCATTGTTGAAATTTAAATTATATGCTCTTGCAATATTGCATGATTCAATTCAACAAATAATGTCTTTTTGCAATTTAATTTCAATGTGTTGTCATAACATCAGTTCCAGGCACTGTCTAAAACTGTCTGTTACAATCCAAGCTCACTGGCATTCTTCTCATTTTGTCAGAGCCTCTTCTTCTTTGATTAATATATTGCCCTTTGCCTCTCTTATAGTGTAAATGTAGTTTCCTTCCTTATACTTACCTTAATAGTTCCTTTTCCTTTCTGTAAATGGGACAGGGCACTCACTATATGCCCTGTCCCTGTAAATATTTACATATATTTGCACTCTTACTTCCACTATTTTTCCTTGCCTCAGTTTATTGGATAGCTCTTTAAACTTTCTTTTCCATAATCCTGGGTTCTTGTTCTTCTATTTTTTTATCTCACTTATCTTCCACTTCTTTCAAAATCCATGGCTTTTGAATTCTCTATATGTCATTCATAATGCTCTATTTACAACTTTCTTTATCACTTGTTTGACATATTCCCACCTTTCTTCTACTGTAATCGAATTCTTATCCTCCCTCAGATATTTATCAGCTGTCTTGTAGTACTCTTCTTTTTGGCCTCAATTATGTCATCTATATTCCATTTTCATATAAGCCTTCCATTTTCCATTCCATTACATTAGCATAATACTTCATGAGAACTAAATTGGAATCCTAATCTGCTCTGCTCCATCGAGAGTTGTGTTCATCCTTTAGTGTAACACATACCTAGTATTTGTCTTGTTCCGAGGTGCCTAATTCGGTCACACCTATTTTGTTTTTGTCTTTATTTTCATTTATTTTATTCCAAAACTACAGTGCTGTGCATTGTCTGCTATTTAACTCAGGACCCTATTCTGTAAACCACTCCAATATCTGTCATAAATCGTTAGAGAGTAGCACGCCACCTGCCGGTGACATTTCTCAGTGAATCACTTTGTTATCTGCGAATAACGATTGGTGCTTTAATGATACGAGGCGTGTTCATAAAGTAAGGCCCGTTTGGTCACAGGAAAAAATATACTCATATGAAACACATTTTATTGGTACTTTTAGTTAGCTACAAACCTACTTCACTTATCTACATAATCGCCGTTCACTTCTAAGCATTTTTCGTACCGCTGCACCAGCTTCTTTAACCCCTCTGCATAGAAACTCGCCGCCTGAGGGTTGAACCAATCGACAACGCCATTCTTGAGTTCCTCTTCGGTTTCGAAACGTTGTCCACCGAACCACTGTTTCAAGTGCAAGAAGAGGAAGTAGTCGCTGGGTGTAAGGTCAGGACTGTACGGTGGGTGGTTTAAAGAGTTCCCAACGACCCAAAAACTCTCGTCCACTGGACATTCTTTGCTCTTTGTGGTGGTCGGTGGGCATTTTCGGTACCCACCTTGCACGCAATGTGTGGTATCCGAGGTTTTCCGTAACAATATTGTAGACAGTAGTGCGTCCAAGTTGAGGAAATTGTTCAGCCAGGCCATTAATTGTCAATCGACGATCACATCGCAGTTTTTGTTCCACTTGCGAAACAATTTCATCGGTCAGAATACTGGGTCTGCCACTTCGTTCTTCGTCATGGAAATTTGTTCGTCCATTTTTAAAATCACAGCACCATTGTCTAACCTTTCCTTCACTCATAACTGTAGGTTTATAAACTAGGCATAATTCCCGATGAATTTCAGCAGCCGACAATCCTTTTGCATACAAGATCGTATGACAGAACGCACTTCACAGCTGGCGGGATCAACGATTGTCGCGGACATTGTTGTTTGCATGCACGGACAAGCAAATGACTTCTGAAACAAAACAAATGCTGCTATAGCTTCTCAATGAATCAGAAGATGGCGCTGCAGGAGCAAAACTGTGTTCTGAAGCGCCAATATTTAAATATAAGCGAACGGTACTTACTTTAAGAATGCGCCTCGTATATAGTTTCACGACATTATGTAAAGGTGTTAACGCCGTGCTCGGCGTGTGTACAAGACGGATGCAATCGGGCTTGGAAAACTTTCGAGCACCCCGGCAGCCCGCAGACAAAGCGTGAATTTTTTGTGCATTGGGAAGAGAGCCACAAAATGGGGTGTTGACTAAGTCAAAGTGGGAACCAGAGAGGCCCTTCGGAAGCGTGTTGTATGTGTGTGTGTTGGCGGGGAGGAGTGACTTGGAAATGTGAGTGCTCACAACTAGAGACCTGTAAATCGTTCCGATGACTCGGCCGCGGCTCTTTCGGGGGGAGTCGAGCCCCCCCTGCCCCCCCCCCCCCAATCTATCTCGCGCCCCTTGGGTTGGGGCCTGCTAGACTCCCATCCGTTTCGACTATTGGGCGAATGAACTCCCTGGTCGGCTAGCTCGTCGACGTCACAGCTGGCCCTTGGACATTCTACCCGTATCTGCAGTCAAATTTCTCAGGATCGTCCCCGGTGGCATGAAAAATTTTCGACGGAAAATGGGTGAGTAAACTGCTTTAGTAGTTTAGATCCCGTTGAATATGAATTTGGATTGGTTGGATGAAAACGTGGTGAGGGAATATAATGCTTATTTGAGTTACAAGTATATCACCTTACTCTGGCGTTCATTTACGAATCCCCACAGACATTGCTCAACTGTATGAGACATGCACACAACATACCTGGTACAGTTAATGGAAAGGTACAACTATTTTTATTTTTAATGTACTTAACATGTATCCGAAAACAGCCTTCTTGACCTTTGCTTAGGATATTTTAACGCTAAAATAACAACAAAAATATCCAAATACCAAAACCCTAATTGGAAAAAACCCAACAGAATGGGAAACCTCTGGTTGGCAGGTGGAGATGGTATCCCGCCACCACCGGGGTCAGCTGTTTAGCTAGCCTCATATACCTTGGAAAGTATATGAACAAATTGAAAAAGTGCTGCGAAGTTTTGGAAATAAAAGTACGGACAGTGAATAAGGCGATAGAAATAAGCATTTGTTGCCGCATTGTACACTATCGCTTAAAGGTGCCCCTAGATCAACTTGGTCCTTCTATATCCCTTAAAGTAAATAGACATGTCACTACATATTTTTTTAAATGGCTTCTATTTCTTTTGCTTTCGACGTATTGCACAAAAGACTGTTTTCTGCTGCTAATCCTAATAATGACTAGTTGGTGGCAACCACTACGAAATCTCTCCATCAATCCACAGACTTTTCTCCTCTTTTTCACAAACTTCAGCTGTCTCACTCACTAATGTCGTAGTCTGATGGCTTTCGTATACACTCGTATCCACTGTCGGTCTGATGCGTCTCTGTCGAGTCTAATTGTATGCTGGGACTCGAGTACGTTTGCTGACCCTCGCTATTGGGTCGAAACCCTCTCTTTCGGTGGTGTAGTGGCTAGTGTAGTAGCGGTAGCTCTTTGGCATTCTGGGAACCGGGGAGCTTAACCGATAGACGGGGGGGAGGTGGTTGCTCAGCCTGTGAGTCCTGAGTCTCCCGAGCGATTTGCAGACCTCTCCTCACAATCACCGCTCTCCCACGCTCCTCTCCCTCCCCACTCCGTATCCGTATATCAGTCTCACCGAAATCTTCCACGGTGAACATTAAAACATGTTTAGGGTGTCCCTCTCTCTCAGCTGTTTCAAGTCCCGGATTCATAGATACTCCCACTTTCTCTTCGATCTCGTCGTGCGATGAGGAGAAGCGACCTCGGAGAGTCAATTTTACATTCGTACCTCTTTGCTTAACATTTTCAGACACTGTATGACACACTAGGAGACTGTCATTCTCTTGACTGTTTTGCTTAAATATAAGTCGCCCGCTGGATTTATTCAGCAAATCGCCTTGAGTACATTTTGTTCTTGAAGTGACAATTCACTTGTTTGCTCTGGAGATACGTTGATTAGGATAATTAATTAAAATATGCACGACAAATGCGGTGTGTACAGGGTGTCTAAAAAATAAGTAGAATGATTATTTCTCGCCGACGCGGTCGACTGGATTGGGGCGATTTGTGGCGGGAAAGGTGGTGGGAGGTCTTGGGAGAGCAATGCGACCCATTTGAGTGGTCTGCGGACTCTTGTTCGAATGAAACTTCACGTATTCACGATGTCACGTTCCATCTGTTCGTGATAAAATTTTGTGTTAACCTTGGAAAATCAGGTTCGGAGATGAAGCTAAGGATGCTGGCGGAGACGAAACAATGTCCCAAATAATGGTTTTGGTTTTCCGCTGGCAGAAGATCTTCTGGGAGATCAGAAAGAAGCATAATTATGATAGGATTGTGCGAGTAATTTGTAGTAGACTGAAAGAGTGTCAACATGGACTGGCTGCAGTACTGAATAGGAAGTTGAAGAGAGATTTAGTGAATATAGAACAGGTGTGCGATGTGAATGGGAAGGATGTGTGGGAATTCGAATGTCGTGATAGAAGGGAGAATGTTGAGTAAGTGGGGTAGAGGGAAGAAGAATTCTATGCTAATGACAAAAGCTAACCTTGTAGTGGAAATCCTAGTGTAAATGCCTACAAGTCGTCACAGGGAGAAGGAAATAGTTTGTAGGGCCAATTATAAGAAAATAATTGGGAATACGCTTGGAAGGAAACCCCTAAAAGTGATGGAGTTATGAACTGAGAGTGCAAGGTCAGGCAGAAGGCAAGGTGGGAGAGAGGAAGGGGAGTACTGTAAAGGAATTAGGAATGATCGCGTAGAGAAAGCAATCAAGTCCTAACGGAGAGAAGGTTTGATAAAATTAACAGCCAGTTCACACACTACTACATGCGCACATGGAAATAGAAAATGCCAGGAGAGAGAGATACCAGTTTATGCATCGGTTCATGGTTTATGGTTAGGCATAATTTTAGGCACCACTTCATAAATCCACACACTCTCTGGCGTGGACGACGATTCAGATAATAATTTTTCTGCCATTAAATGCTATTTAAAATTCAAAAGAATTAGGAGGCGTAGGAGAGAGCCTCAGTATTCAAATCCTTAATGAGGGTAAAAGAAAGGAGTGCAAAGAAAAACTTAATGAATATTATGAATGAAGATAGATGAAGTATTGGAATGGATAGAAAGAACGTCTTGCAACAATTAGCATGTTTGACTAAACTGTTACAGTTTGATCTTTAAATAAATATAGTCTGATGGTTGGGTTTCATTTTGTTATGATTTTGTAACGTGTCCCAGTAGCCGAATTTATCAATCAATATACATAAATAATTTGGGATCATAATAATTCCCTCGGTGTCGCAAGAAAACTGAGGTGTCCTTTACCTTTCTAAAAGTTAAAGTCTTGCCTTCTCTCCTTGAGAATGAAGGAGCTCATTGTCTAATTCCTCCAGCATATCCATCGTGATTTCTCCCCTTTCGTTGAAATTTTTAAAAATCTAGCGGATTTTCTCTGAATCATTTATAATTTCTTAATAAAATTTTTCTCCTATGGATACTAAATATTTGCTGCGTATTCTGTGTTCGGTCTAACTTAAGTGTAACAACAACTCTTTCTTATATTTTACTTTAATTTTCCTACAATACGTGTAATGAAACCTACGAGTAGCTTCTTCATGGCTGATCCGCATACTCTTATGAGTGTGCCTCATATCTTATTTTGTGTGTTAATATCTATTGGGACCTTGTCTCTTCTTGTCGAAGGCATTCTTGAAATCTAAAAATTTCGCATCCATAAGTGTATTCTCTTTCCCTGATGTAAGGATATCGTGACTTAAAAGACCTAGTTGTAATTGTGTTTTGCAATGTATGCTTTTTCTAAGCCCATGTTTGTTACAACAGAGTGTGGTCCTACTGTCAAGAAATGCCATATGGCTAACAGTTATGTGTTCTAAGATTTTACAGGATATCAATGCTAAATAACTCGTTGTGTAATCACTGTAATTCTCTCAGCCACCGCAATTCGTGTTTTGATTTCTCTTGATAAATCTCATTGGATTTCTCTTTTTTTCAAATCGATATACATTATGCTCTGGCTATATCACTTTCACGAATGTAGTAATCATTTATGCAAATATATTATAGCCCTCTCGTAGCTATGTGATCACTAAAGCCCTCAGTTACGTTCACATTGGTGATGTCCTTTAATTTATTAGCTGCAAAAATGTCGGGTAAAATGTAGTCTCGTGTCACTGTTTGTTTTAATGAGAGTTAGGCAATTAGATTCAGAAAGGTTTGATATGAATCCCGACTTTTACCGGTTTTCCTTTTCAACAGCTGTCATAATCAATGGAATTTGCAAACAGATTAAAGACGCCGACGACTGCAATTAGGTATGCTGTTGCTATAGTTGGTGAATAGTGTGGTTATTTGGTCATCTAGCTTGAAGAGAACATATATTTGTGATTCAGGGATCTATAAAATTAATGTGTTAATTTAGCTTGTGTGATTATAATCCTTCACATCACTCATCTATTCTATCGTTTTCTCATTCATAACGATAACTACTGATCTGTCCGTAACTGAGATGAATGCAAACCTATCGGAAAAACCTCGCTGTCCGCTAATCATTTGTGAGCCCACTTTTCATTCCTATTTTGTTGTCTGCCCTCGTACTTTCAAATATGTGTTTCATATCCGATCTTTTGTTTTCGCGCTTCGACAATTTTAATGTGATGATATTTATTCTAATACCAATAATAATTTAGTTTTGTAGGCAGTGGAAATTGAATTATACTTGGTATAACTGTCATTTTTATTTTCTCACTGAGAGCTGAATATACCTACTCTGATTGGTCTCATGATATTATCATCAGTAATTATTGCTCCAGAAAAATATCTATGCACTGATAACAATATCACTAAACTTGCGTCGTGTGTTCGCCTATCCTACGCGTCTCCTTCGATGTCTCTCTCGTATAATGAACTCCCGGAGGATTGAGTGCCTCGTCCCGTGTTGAAAGGAGAGGCCTCAGGGTAACGAAATCCCCCCCAATATTCCGGCAAAAATTGGCAAATCTATTTATCCCTTGAATACAACTTAAAAAAATTCTCCCACGATCACCCCTTGGGACTATGCTACATATACTTTGTTGACTCGGACATTTGGCTATGTCCCGACCCGCTTCAACTCCGAATTCCAATTCTCGAAGGAACGCAGAATTTCTTTGGGTCCATGGTACGTGGCGTCGATAGAACCTAAATATGTTCGTGGCGTGGATCAAGCAACCCAAGTCCTGTCCAGCTGACTTCATCACCTGGGGAACCCCGACCTTGGTATAGACAATACAAAGCTGCGCTCCTTATGAACGTATTCACTAGGATTTCATAAACATATTTATCTGACGTATCTGTTACTAGTATCTTATTTTTGAAAAACCTTCTTTACCCGACGTTAATCTTACAATTTTGATCATATTCCATCTTCTCATTAATTTGCCCATTTCCGTCTTGAAAACTTCGTAAATGAGTAATGTCTTCTTTCTGGTCTAGTTTCTTTCCACCATTTTAATCTTTGAGTTAGCTTAACTATTCCTTGTGAACCTTATTCCCTTCGTTGTTTTTCAGTTATTCTCATCCTATACTGATCACACTGGTTCTGTGATGCACTCAATTATGACTGCAATCCCTTGATCGCCTGGACCAAACCAAATTAGAACTTGATCGCACATTGATCTTTTGATTCTCTTCCTGCATTAATATCTATCGTAATTTCTTTCCAAGTTTCTCTTGTTATTTACTTGGTGTATGCCCTGGTCATGAGTTATACTCCTTAGCATCCAAGGTCTCGTCTGTAATGGTGCCTCTTTCTAAACCAAAACTGATCTTCACCTTAGAAGTCATTTTCCCTCTTCTACATTATTTAGTTTATAATTTAATGTATAACTTTGAAAATGATATAGAGCCAATTTTTTTATATGAATTGATATCCCACGTGAGATAACACTGTAGATCTCGATTAAATAATTACATTCCATATGGTTGATCGCAGTGTTCCGTTCCGAAGAATCTCAGTGATACAATAGAAAAGTAAGCAGCATAATTTGTATGTATCGTTCATTTCTTGCCATCGGCTCATTAGGCCCTACCATTAGTATTATACGTTATAAATAGATAACATAGGTAATTAAAATTTGTAGAGAATAATATTTCCCCTAAGTTCGGTCCGATGTTATGGTGACATCGATTGTAATTTGCCGGAAAAGACAGCAAAGAGAAGGAGAGACAACGTGAGTGACAGCTAATCAGGTGTTACCTGAGCCCAATCAGAGGACATATAAGAACGGCAAAAATGATGACTCAGTTTTTTCCGCCATCGCTATATTCTTTGTAGTACCACTCTTTTCCCCATTGTTTCCACCGACCTTGTGGGAAGCTTGTACCTAAAAAAAGGAATTAAGGATCGTTTTGTCGTTGTTATGTAGGTTTCTTGTTGTTAATATTGTTCTTTTGTACATGTTTCATAATCGCTAAGTAAAAACTTTTAATCTTGAATGCAATGACCCGGTATCAGCGTTCTGAGGACGATGATGGAGTTAGTCATCGACATTTCGGCAACTGACACCCTTGCCGGGGGAAAACCGTCGAAGACGTCAACGCAATCATAGATACTATATATCCTGGGCTATTCATTATTGCTCTGGTCATTATTTAGATGTAAAAACAAGTAATAATGAAAGGGTAGTAAAATCATACTAATCAAGTCTAAAGTTGGCTTGATAGGTGGCGGTGGAGCTCACATAGTACTAAGCACAGCTGCGTGTGAACTTCATCAATCAGGGAAGAGTTCACCATTTAGTTTACCTCTGCCGACAATGGTGCCCCATAAAGATCTGGTATCCGAAAATTTATTCACCATGGGTAAAGCTGAGGATATCTGGAGGCATCACCTGTAATGAAAGCCAGATCCTCCGGTCAGTAACCCAATAGTTAACTCACTAGACTATCACTTCCCTATTATTATTATTAGGTAATCTACCGCTTAAGATAGGTTTTATGATGAACAAAACTACCAAATAAATATTTTGTGATTCCTAACAAAACACAATCCAGCAACATACTCTACATCAGGCCCCTCATCATATCTGTGTACTTCCTTCCTCCCTTCATCCCGTCCAACATCCCTATCCTGTTCCTGCCCTTTCCTCGTTCGCCTAGCATTCTCCCCTCTATTACCTTCTTCAACATCCCACTGCCGCTCCCCTTTTCGTTTTCTTTTCGGTCCATTTCACCTGCTCCATTCTTCTCCACACCCACATTTCAAAAGCCTCCAATCTACGTCTATCCTCCTGCTTCAGCGACCACGTTTCCGCGCCGTACATAGCTACGCTCCATATCAGAGTTTTGACGAGTCTTGCCTTAACATCCCTACACAACGTTCCCGTCATCAACCCCCTCCTCCTTGTGAAAGCCTCTTTGGCTAGCGCAATTCTTCTCCTTGTGTCCCTGCTACTTTGACCGTGTTGGTCCAAAAAACTTCCGAGGTACGTAAACTGTTCTACCTGATCTAGTTTTTGCCCTATAGAGATAATATAATATATGGGTCGCGGTAGTCCAGGGGGTAGAGCGTTGGACTACTGACCGGAGGGCCCGAGTTCGATTCCCACGCACGCCTCTCTGGGCACCTGCAGATCCACCCAAGCTATGTGATTTTTTAGGTACCAAATCTTCCTGGGAAACCATAACCGGTACAGGGAAAGAAACTGGGCCCCCTACCCTGATGTGTGAATTTCACACGCCGTTGGGCTTAGTACTGGGTGAACTCTACCATCACCTACCAAACCGACCTTCGGGTTGAATACTTGACTGCTCCATGCAAGGGCTCTTGCGTAGCCCTTACACTGCGCCTTTCCAGCCTCCAAGGCTACTAAGGCGGGAAGAGTTCTTCTGCGTTGTCAGGCGTTCGATTTCTTCCTGCTCAGAGCAGCCTTGGCTTCTTCTTTGCCGGAAGGGTGTCTTGTACGTCTTGGGATGCTATGGGGCGCTTGTAGCGGTCCCATTGCCAGACCCTTATGTCGCCAACCCGGCGGATGAGGTTTACTTCCGATTCTGCCGCTTTTTTGAAGAATTTAAGTTGAATTAAGGTTGAATACTGTATTTTTATGGTATATAGGTGTATATATGTAGGTCGCGGTAGTCCATTGAACTAAATATCGCCCATAAACTTGAAAAAAATACACTGAAATTGAAAAAAGATAATTAATTTGCACTCATATATTTGGATACTGGGGTTAATATCTAGGTGTATCTATTGGAAAAAGAGGTGTAGACAGACTTAAAATTTATATAAAAAATCAGACAGGATACAGAAAATAATACTTCATTGATAAATATCCCGATTGTAAATTGATAAAGGAAATTAAAATATGAAAGTGATAAAAATCTGTTAAAATGTGTTGGAGTCCCATCTTGATAATTTAATATGAAGATAAAACAAGATAACGGTGTCCTAGGTTTATGTTTCACTAAATTAGAGGAAGGAGTTCCCAAATATAAATCTGTAAAAATGAACCCCGAGTTACGTAATTAGTGGCGGGTCCAATGCGACTGCGGGAGTCGAAAATGCTCCGGCTGCAATGGTAAGGATAGAGAGATTAAGCAAATATATCGCGGCAAAGTTAATTCACTACACTGTGAAATTCCAGAAATCATATGGGGTTCCTTCACTTAAAATTATTACCATAAACACAGTAATCAACCCGAAGGTCGGTTTGGTAGGTGATGGTAGAGTTCACCCATGTACTAAACCCGACGGCGTGTCAAATTCTCACATCAGGGTAGGGGGGGCAGTTCCTTTCCCTGTACCGGTTATGGTTTCCCAGGAAGATCGGGCACCCGAAAAATCACACAACTTGGGTACAGGTGCCCAGAGAGGCTTGCCTGGGAATCGAACCCGGGACCCTCTGATCAGTAGTACAACGCTCTACCCCCTGGACTACCGCGACCATTTACACTATATTAAGTGCTTATTTAGACGCACAACCTGCAAATAAAACCAACGCTGTTTCGGTAAGTAAGGTATTTCTAGTTACAAGATAAATAATACCTAGTTGACTTTTAATAATCAAACCACTTTACTTTTCCACATAAACTTTATAAAGTTTATGTGGAAAAGTAAATTGGTTTGATTATTAAAAGTCAGTATGAAGATTTTCCACCAAGTTACGCCAGAAACTGTTTTATTTAATACCTAGTTATTATTACAATCTTGAAATCACAGTACCCTTGTCGTATACTCGTTCACATTTATTCCGCTGAGAGATCAACGGCACCCATCTTAAGAGGCAGCTACTGAATTAAAAGCTTGTGATCAACTTTCGGTCTTCCGTTGATAATGACTAATTTAAGCTTCCTTCTTAAGCTGCGTAACACAGGGGTTGCCGGTACATTTTCTTACCTTACCTTCTCGCAGAACTTAGCAATGAGCGAAGAATTCACGAGAGATTTAATATTATATTCTTCTCCATGTTTTAAACCATATTTGGGCTAAATTCATTAATTAGACTTCCCTAGGTGAGCGAAGTCCTTTTATAACCGGAACCTGATAAGTGAACCCACGGGTTTCTACGCATCCTTGAAGGTATGCAACTGCTTAACTCTTTGATGAAAGTAGGGTTGCATATACAAAGGATACAACTTGCTTGACGGCAGCACGCTGTCAGAATGTTGGTGGCCGTTGTTTGACCTCCTAGAACCTTTTAGTAGCTATCATATCTCTGCAACTAACCACATCATCATTACTTTTATTCTTCAGATTGATATTTCATGAAATGATTAGAAAATGCTAGAGGATACGATAAGAAAACGAAATAGTTCATAAAACGATAATTTCATCTAACTCATCTCTTATCAACAAATGAATGTTTCAACCCACAGCTCTTAATTGTTAAGGGATTTTCCCCTGTAAAACTGTATTGTATTCTCCCCGAAGTAATTTTTCTATACCTAAACTATACACGCCTACCTTAATCCCAATTCTCCCTTCGTCCGCCAACATATGATTCCTGCGTCATCATCCTTCCAGGGAAACGTTAAATAAAGGCCATTGATCGATCATTAATCCTGTTTGCTTCTTCCTCCATATGATTGCTTGTCGTCATTGAAATCTGAAAAACATCCAAGTTCATTGTTTTACTCTTATCATCATTCAATGTGGTTCTGCCGTTCACCTGTGTGCCTCTATCGAATTCGGCATCTCACAAGGAAATTTTTCTTATGTGATGCTGAATTTCCCTCCCAGCGCATTTCGTCACCTTGGGTTTCAGGTAAGAAAAATAGAATTTTGGGCAAAGTATTCAGACATATTTCCATTATATCCAGAATGGAAGGATGTATGGGTGTGTTTTTGTGTGAGGATCACCTACAGATACCTGTAGGTGCCCAAGGATCTATTTTTCTCAATTTTTTCTCAATTATGCCTCATGTTTAATTAAAGTAATCACAATTATACACCTTATCGTAATTGCTTGAATCTAGAATTTTAAAATTATTCTAATTTTTGCCCGACGTTATGTTGGCAATGTGTTATCATCATCATAATCATCTGCAGCTCTACAGCCCCGTGTGGGGCTTGGCTTCCTCTATGATATGCCTCCATTCAGTTCTTGTTCTTGCTTTTTACTTCCATCTTGTAACTCCCATTGCCTTCAAGTCATCCTCCACATCCTGTAGCCATCTCTTCCTTGGTCTACCTCTTCTTCTGACTCCTTCCATCTTGCTATTAAGCATCAGCTTGGGCATTCTGTCATTTTCCATCCTTTCTACATGCCCCAACCACACCAGCCGCAGTGACTTGGCAAATCTAACTATGTCCTTCCCTTCTAGTAATTCATTTATCTCCATGTTCATTCTAATTCTCCATCTCTCTCCTTCTCTAATTGGGCCATAGATCCTCCTTATGATTTTTCTTTAGAATTTTCTAAGTGTTTCCTCATCCTGACTTGTT
Organism: Hetaerina titia; assembly: GCA_037158775.1. Taxonomy (NCBI): domain Eukaryota; kingdom Metazoa; phylum Arthropoda; class Insecta; order Odonata; family Calopterygidae; genus Hetaerina; species Hetaerina titia. Next base: position 47,786,831 of record CM073772.1, on the reverse strand, counting down.
AATACCCATGTTTCAGCTCCATAAGTTACAACGGGTCTAATAAGCGTTTTATAGATCTTCATTTTTGTGTTCCTTGATACTACCATTGATTTGAGGATTGTTACATTTGCTGGGTATGCCTTGTTACCTTCCATTGACAATGTGTTACTGAGTTTTTATACTTAATCTAGCCCATATTTCTTGTGTAATGCTTTTAAGAAATTTATATAAATTAAAGGAAAGGAATGAAATTTGAACCGGATTCAAGCGTTTTAAACGTGCATTTTGTACCAGAAGGTAGAAAAATCGTAGTTTGTTGCATAATATCCAAACAGTTTCGTTTTAAAAACATTCTCAGCCGTTAAAACGAGTGATGAGATGATGTGTGTGATGTGTAGTGTGTGTGTGGATTCCGACATTGAAATGTGAATCATATAAGCGTTTTTCAGGTAAGAGAAAATCTTCCTCAAATGATTATGATGAGATATCTGCCTACCCCTCCTCCATCGAGCATACGTATATCAGAGGTTTCGTCATTTATCTCATCCATGGCAATCATCCATGGTAGTCATTCATTCGTGTAAGAACCCTATGAAGTGTTCTGGTGCTTACTACACGACTGAGGCCTCAAGGTGTTCAGCGGGTTGAATATTAGATCACTCCAGTGCTTTTGTTGGGAAGAATTTTTCAATTATTCTGTGATTATTCCTCGAAGCAGATTCCATTTTGCCAGGCCAGAGGAAATATTTATTTACAGATTTGGCTCATATATTCATCGTTACTGGGTAGTGATTACTTGCTAGTTTATTTAAGGTTTTTACATTTACAGGTCGTCTTAAGTTTCTGGATATGGTGAAGTCAATTACTCATCCCCCATGCACCCACGTTGGATCATGTGGTGTAATAACTCTCGATTTGCTATTTTTTTAGCCATTCTTTGAATAGTTTGCTATTTTTGTTATTCAAGGGACAGTTCCATTCACTATGGCACGAATCTTACGACTTTCCGGGCTGATACTTAAGTCCGGCAAGTCAAAAGATCCGTGGTTCAAGTCACGGTAAAGGAAATATTTTTACGCTTGTGATCCGGTCGATCCGCCTTCTCCAACACTTATATATAATTACTGAGCTTATGGAATATATATATTATTATTAGGCAATCTACCGGTTAAGGTAGGCTTTTGGATGGACACAACTATCAAATAAATATTTTCTAACTCCAAACAAAACCAAATCCAGCAACTTACTCTACATCAGGTCCTTCTTCATCTCTGTGTACTTCTTTCCTCCCTTCAACCCTTCCAACATCCCTATCCTGTTCCTGCCCTTTCATCATTTGCCTAACATTCTCCCCTCTATTACCCTCTTCAACATTCCACTACCGCTGAATACGCCTTTCATCCATTTTTCCTGCCTCCATAGGATTTCTCTCAACAAACCCCTCCCACCAGTACTTCCTTATTTGTTTTCCTTTCGGTCCATTTCACCTTCTCCATTCTTCTCTACACCCACATTTCAAAAGCCTCCAATCTACGTCTATCCTCCTGCTTCAGTGACCACGTTTCCGCGCCGTACATCCACATCAAAGTGCTCCACATCAAAGTTTTTACGAGTCTTGTCTTAACATCCCTACTCAACGTCCCCGTCATCAACTCCCTCCTCCTTGAGAAAGCCTCCTTGCCTAGCGCAATTCTTCTCCTTACGTCCCTACCACTTTGACCGTATTGGTCCAAAACACTTCCGAGATATGTAAACTGCATATATGTATATAATATATATATTATTATTAGGTAATCTACCGGTTAAGGTAGGTTTTTGGATGGACACAACTATCAAATAAACATTTTGTGACTCCCCACCTAGCAAACTAATCTATATCAGGTCCCTCTTCATCTCTGTGTACTTCTTTCCTCCCTTCATCCCGTCCAACATCCCTATCCTGTTCCTGCCCTTACCTCGCTTGCCCAACATTCTCCCCTCTATTACCTTCTTCAACATTCCACTACCACTCAATACGCCTTTCATCCATTTTTCCTGCCTCCATAGGATTTCTCTCAACAAACCCCTCTCCTCACCTACCATCTCTAGTACTTCCTCATTTGTTTTCCTTTCGGTCCACTTCACCTTCTCCATTCTTCTCCACACCCACATTTCAAAAGCCTCCAATCTACGTCTATATATATATATATATATATATATATATATATATATATATATATATATATATATTTGTATTTTGTGTTGTTATTATATGTATATATATATATGTATATTTGTGTATATATATTTATATGTATAAATATAAAACCATAAACACAGTAATCAACCCAAAGGTCGGTTTAGTAGGTGATGGTAGAGCTCACCCGTGTACCAAGCCCGACGGCGTGTGAATATTCACACATCAGGGTAGGGGTCCAGTTCCTTTCCCTGTGCCGGTTATGGTTTCCCAGGAAGATCTGGTACCCGAAAAATCAACTAGCTTGGGTGAAGCTGCAGGTGCCCAAAGTGCCTTGCCCGGGAATCGAACCCGGGACCCTCCGGTCAGTAGTCCAACACTCTAGCCACTAGACCACCGCGACCCACATGTATAAATATATATACACAAATAAATAAATAAAGACACAAAAGTAAATATTAACAAACATAAAAAATTTTATTTGAAAGAGGATACTTTAAACTACTTCTCAACATAATCTCCAAGCAAATTAAGGCATTTGTCATAACGTGTGACAAGTTTCTGTATTCCTGCTGCATAGTCCTTCGCCGCCAGCTCATTGAGATACAGGGTCACTCCTTCTTTAAGTTCTTCATCGCTGTCAAATCTTTTTCCTGCCAAAAAGTCTTTAAGCTTTGTAAAGAGATGAAAATCTGAAGGGGCCAAGTCCGGGCTATACGGTGGATGGTCGAAAGTTTCCCATTTGAATTCCTGCAAAAGTTTTTGTGTTATCCCAGCTGCATGAGGCCTGGCATTGTCATGAACGAGAATGACACCAGTAGACAATAGACCTCGCCGCCGATTTTGTATTGCCCGCCGTAATTTCTTTAATGTTTCACAATACGCATTGGCATTAATAGTGTCTCCACGGGCCATAAAATCAATAAGCAATACACCTCGTCGATCCCAGAAAATGGTTGCCATGAGTTTCCTGGTGGACAGAACTGTCTTGAATTTTTTTGGTTTGTTTGGTGAATGAGCATAATGCCACTCCATTGACTGTCGTTTACTCTCAGGTGATGCATAACAAACCCATATTTCGTCACCAGTAATTATGCGAGTCAAGAAAGAGTCTCCTTCATCAGAATAACGTCCCAAAAACGTCAGTGCTGCAGCCATACGCTTGGTTTTGTGCTCATCTGTAAGCATGCGAGGGACCCATCTTGCACAAATTTTTGCATAATGCAGATGGTGTTTAACAATTTCATGAACAATTGTTCGAGAAACATTGGGAAAATGCTCACAGATGTCATCAATTGTGACGCGCCGATCGTTCCTCACGAATTCGTCAACTGAGCTCACCAGTTGGTCTGTAATGACAGACGGTCTCCCCGAACGCTCATCGTCGTGTGTGTTCCCCCTCCCCATGTTGAAGTTGCGACACCACCGCCGAACAGACGACTCGTCCATTACATTGTCTCCATACACCTCCTTTAATTGGCGATGAATATCACATGGGCGAACGTTTCTTGCATTGAGGAATTTAATCACTGCCCTCACTTCACAACTGGCGGCGTTCTCAATTTTTTTAAACATTGTAAACAATCACAGAAACAACACAGGCAATGCTAGCGTCACGCAACTTGGCTCAGAGAAGGCAGACAAGTCACTGAAGCTATCTGACCTTGTCCAGCGGCTACTCGCGTCGTCAGCACTTCATGCGGCACGAACGGGTACTACTTTCCGGATGACCCTCGTAAATAAAAACATTGAGCATAAGTGTAAGACAGATAGATTTCAGGTGTCATTTTTCCAAGGAACGATAAGAGATCAGAAAAACAGTGTCCGACCGCTTTAGGGGGTAATAGTATTTAGGGTAAAAAGTAGCGTGTACGTAATCACTTCATGCCACACACTCTAGCTTACTTGCTTGCAGAGTACTAGGTACATAAATAAACTCTCCCATCTCTGAAGACGATCTCTTTGGGCCCATCTAGCAGGCAGTACCTTTTCGGTGACTCTATCCATTGGGCAATCTGCAGAAAGTAGATCGTCAAAATATTCATGGCATACTCTGGTCTTGGAAGCCAGGGCGTGTCTCGAGGGGAAGGGGAATCGTCTCTTTACAGAACGGATGACAAGCCAAATGCCTATCCTTTCCAAGTGCGCTGTTACAATTGCGTTAAGGCTGTATGCACGTTTATGTCTATGCCATCTATCGCATTTTTTCCTTTTTTACTATTTTCCATTCCCACCTTTTCATAATCTCTCTCCATCTTGGCTTTTTCCCCTAACTGTTTACTCCTGCACTTGTTCCGAGGACGCGTGCGTGTGCCCTCACCTGACTCAGAATAATAAAGGCTCACAATGGTGACCTCGGTCGCCGGCGTGGACTTATTAGAATGTTCGAAAGGCATACAATCGTCACCGGGTGGGTCCCTTCGAATCCAAGGATGATCGAATCCAACCCTCTCTCGAGAATACGTAAACCCTCCTCCCGCGTTTTACCTTGGCCAGAAAGTATTGTGGAGGGGGGCGACTTATGCCCGCATCGCCACCTCTCGCCTGACCAGTGAAACTCTCAGTGATTGGGTTGACGTGCTTCTGGTGAGACGGTGAGAGCTGGAAAGGGTTTCACTTGGCGGAGTAATGGATTGGTAAGTGGACATCAGATGTTTTCATCAGTTTGTGAACTATTAATTATAAGTCTGAACGTCCGAGGAAAATATTTTAGCGATATGTAGGAGGGCTCAATCCCTATTCGACCTAATGTTTGTTCTTCCTTTCCACAGGTTTTACTCGAAAGAGCCGAACATAATTTCACAAGTGTTTTGGATGATTGATGGAGTTCAAAGGAATTGATTCGGAGATGACTCCGTGGGACATCGGTGAGTAAATTGTGTCATTACTAATGTTACTACTTTATCTTAAGTTTTTATCCACAATTTTGTCTCTGAATCCGAATAGAGGTAAACTCCGCCTTAAATGCGAGTACTCAACCTAACATTTTCACATTGTCGATTTCTCTCCCCTCTTTCCCTATTGCAAAGTAAGAGTGGTGGTCACTTGTTTTCGAGTAGATCTTGTCGTTTAGACTGAAGTAGTAGATTTATCCCTCGAGAGGCATTTATTCTACGACCCCAGAACACTTTAAAGTTTATCTATCAATATGGAAGACGGTTGACAAAATCTGTGCGTGCATTTGAAAATTTTAATTATTTTGTGTCATGGATAAAGCTTTAATAATTTTAACATAATCTAGTCAGATTTTAAGAACGCAAAAACAATGATCCCAAGTAACATTTTAAGCGCTTCATCTTAACAATTTAGAAGTATAATTTAACTTTTACCTATCGAAAATGGAAAATTGTGTAAATAACTTTAAAAAGTGATAATTCGCAATATTTCGAAGGTATCATTCGTAATGATGGGACACCTAGCACTAATTCCGGATCCAATTCCACCCCATGCTCTGAAGGTGCTGCATTAATACTGTGTTGAGGTAGTTTTGTGTGTGATTTCAACTTCAAGCAGTTATCCCCGGAATTTCTGCTTTCTCTTTGCCGGTTCTTTTTTCCGTAATCAACATTTTCTGCTATTGAAGAATGCGATCGCAAATAACCTCTATGTTATCATGTTCGGGGTGGCGTACATTCTTTTGCGTTGTCATACATTAGAATAGGTTATGAAACAAGGTGAGGATAGTGTGTTGTACGAAGGCATTGTCGGTGGTGCAAAGAATCGAATAGCAGAATTGCAGGTTAAAAAGGGATGAATACGTATATGGAAGTAGTTTCGCTCGCAATACTCTCCTCTTCCCCTTCCAGTTGGGGCTTGCGTGAATAAATCTCGAACTGGAAGGGGTGGGGCAATCCTGCATGCCTCACCTCGACGACCTTCGTCTCCTTACAATAAGCGACGTTGCCTGCTTTTCCTCTTGTCCCTCACATGATCGTGTCCCCTCTAATCCTCGGCAGAATTTTTCCTCGAGGTGCAATTGAGATCCAAGTACAGTTTCATAGAGGTTAAATTGAGACGGCGTCCCTCCACCCGAGTTTATCTGACTCCTCGTGAAGCCCGCTGTAGTCGGGTTTGACAAAATCCCACTCAGTCGGCTGCGTTAAACGATCTGTACGACTTCCAAATGTAAAATTCGTTTGGAGTCCTGCAAACGTTCGGTTGGACTTAGTCGAGACCTAGCCGCTCCGTCAAAGCACACCACCTACCCATCCCCAAAATGCCGAGGAGGATAGGGAATGGCAATCACTCCCGAAAAGGGACTCTATCCCCAGTACAGTGGGTCCAACTGTATACAGTCGATGCCCGTTTGACACTCAACCGTGGCATATTAGACTGGCTTGTGTGCAGGTGAAAGTCATCGGAATAAGAAGCACCTTTGCGCATGGGATTGCTGCATGATGAGTAAGAGGCGCAGCGCTCTGCTTTGCCATCTACTATTCATTATCAAATTTGATAGGAGAAAACATTCTTTTGTGCGTTATATCGAAGGGGAAAAATCTATGAAATTGAGTGGAATATTTACTACGAGTAATAAATAAGGATAAATATGCTCCAGTGAAACCTTAAAGTGATTTTGTACGATATTACTCCAATTGTGAACGTCTTCTTATATATTTTAATGTCATTTTTAATTCTAAAGCAAATCTACACATTTCCAATTTTTTTATGCGGGGCACACTGAATAGCTAAAATGCATACTCTTTATATAGTGTGAATTTTAAATATCGTTAGACTGACTAGCTAAAGGGGTATGAAACAATTGATCTTGCTTAAGTGCATACTCAACATTAAATACATTCTTTTCTCTTCTTAAAAAAGAAAGTAAAAGTTTAAATATGTAGTCGCAGTCTGGTTTTCCGAAATTTTATGCTTACAAAATTCCTTAAATATTTGTTTGAATAAGTATTTATTTAAAAACTGAACTAATAAAAAAATTAAATCAATTTAAAAAATTGTCATAACATATTGTTACAAAAATTAACATGCTGACGTTTTTATAAATCAAACCACTCTCCTTTTCCACATACACTTTTTATTTTCACGACCCAGGTTTCGTTATAGCATAACATCATCAGGTCGTTCATAAAAACGTCAGTATGAAGATTTTCCACCAAGCTACGCCAGAAACTTTTATTTTAAAATTAAAATATTTTATTCAAAATTTCGAAAGTAGATAGAATATTTCTATGCTAGATTTATTTAAATATTTTCAAAAAATTAAAACAGCTTTGAATGTTTCAGTGCTCACACTTTATCTATAAAAAAGTTTATATTTTGATTCTTTTTTATTCGCATTACGATGCTATTCCCGGCGTGTGATGTCTGCACCTGTGCGAGGTTACGGAAATCATTGTACTACATCCTTTTGGCTGAGCGGTTCCTCTTCCCCGACGTGAGTTTATATTCACTGAAAATGATTACATTTTTATGCTTAAAAGTGACAATTGAAGTCATTTTACACCTGGGTTACCAGACTTCTCCATCACTGTGTAAGATTCTGCAAATTCTAATGCCTTTTTGGCATATCATGTCTTATCGACGAGTTCTTATTAACGTTAATTTGAGGAAGAAAGGAACAACAATCCATCACGGATTCTAGATTTCATCACCACTGATAAACACATTGAAGTGATTAATGTCGAAAAGGTAAATTCCATCATTACCATTTTCCAAACGCACTGCTAGGTTTTATCATGCGCGTCAACCTTTAAGTGGAGGGAAAAACCGTGAACTATAGACTTTTGAGACCTTTGTTCTCCGTTTCATGTTATATTTGCCCTTTTAAGTACCTTTGTCTGATACAGAGTTTTTCCTCAGTGTCAGAATGTCATTTTTAGAGATTAATTTTAGCAGTATGTCATCACTTATCCAAGGCAAATATATTTGAAATTTTACCAATACATCTCTTGAAATATTTCTTATTATTTTCACTTCACAATTCTTATATACAGCAATAATTTTTGGAAATGATTCTAAGATGAAGGATGTATAGTATTTTTAGATTGTGATAAATAATTGTACAGCTCATGAATCCATTCATTCATTGAAAATAATACTGTCTGATTAAAAAAGTGCAGTTTACAACAAATTCCTTAGGAGTGTCCATTGTAAATATCCTGAATTATACAGCTTTGTGATCTCTCATTTATTTCAAATTATGGTTAACATTTTTTCAGTGATAAGGCACGTGGTTATCATATGTAATTAAAGTAATAGAAATAAATGTTTCCAACATTTATTTGTTTAGTTTGTATAATCCAGTTTAATTTGGACCTTCTATTTCAAGTTAAAAGCTTAAATTTCGTTTTAATTGTAACAGAGGAAAAATAAAACTCATACAAAACTGTGATAGTGTGTACTAGACTAGGGTTTTAGCAGGTATAAGTAATTGTGGTTGCTCTGGTAGTTTTTATTTTCACAATCATGAGAATGGTCATTACTATTACAGTTTTTCTCGGTATAAAATAGTTAATACACCTTGTTATTTGTATAGATTAACAAGAAAGAATAACCTAGTTGCAGATGTGGGCTCTAAGTAAAATAGTGCCCACATTTCTTTGAAGTGGCCATAAAACCTCCAATATTAATGAGAACATGTAAGGTGGAATTGTTTCATACTGTTTGAGAGGGCAATACATAGGTCTGTTTTTAGCCTGGAATTGCATACTTTGGATTAATTATTTTATTCACACCTAATATTACTTCCAAGACTCACCGAGAAAGTGAAATATTAACACAATGGAATTGATATTGGCAATTCGAAATTATTCTTTTAAATATTATAGGAATATGGATTTTTAGAGTACACTATATTCTAACCATTAATGGCAATGTATTTTGACAAAATAATTATCAATGCTAAATTTATGTATCCATTCATCATTACTATGTATTTATTTACATGAGGATTATCATATTTTAATTCTGTCCTTCTTGTAATATTAATTCTAAATGCATTGGCCCACACAAAGTTCCATCATTAATCCAGTGATGGCAAACCATCAGTGTTATCAGTTACTAAATTGGTCATAAATGTGAAAAATGACTTGAGCCTCACCTTTCAGTAACTGTCCAATACTTCTGGGTTCCACTTGATATGATTACCCTAATGTATTAAATTTTTATAATATTAAGCAGCTCATTAAAAGATAATTTTCATTGATTGTTGAAAAAGATGCAACAGAATATGTTGAATTACCATTGGGTTTAGGACTGTCTATAAAACTGAGCATGCATATTTCAATAGTGTGGACAGACCTTTCCCTACATGAATGTTCCATAATGCATCCTGCTCTGCACTTCCTGTTCAGTGTGGTCCAGAATTACTAATTCTTTTTCTATGGCCCTTCCCTATTTCTTAGCATACTTCCTTTTATTATTCATCAACCAGCCACTTCTTCTCAATACCGTGCTTCATCCACTCCCTCTGCCTTCTTAGCATTTCTACCATCAACTTTCATTATCCGTATTCCATTTCATTCTTTGTTGGTCTCCCTATCCATCTCAAAATATTTTCATGCTGTGTTGATGTCTGTCCCCTTTCCTGAAAGATTGAATGATTTGGAGCACTAGGCTTCATATCAGTGGGTTCATAATTTATATCTGTATTTCCTGGAGAGTGATTTCCTATTAATTTACATATGACACCGAGCATGTAAGACCTAGTTCCTTTTCTTCTTCATCCTGATTATTATCTCCACTTCATAAATATACTCTAAAATTTTTTGTCTGTCTATATTTAAAATGATACTCATCAACTCCCTCCTTTTGTAAAAAATTCTTTGCCAGGAGTTAATCATATTTTAATGTGCTTATAACTTTGACCTTATCTTTGACTTATATAAAAAAAACCTAAAGAAAGGTGGACTCTTCTCCCTGTAGTTGTTCATGCTGTACAATTTTAGTGTTTAGCCTTCCTATTTCTCATGAACCTCATTTGCTTCTTTTAATTTACCTAAATTTTACCCCATCCCTTTCATATTGATTTGGTGATGTGATCAGCATTGCTTACAAATCCTTAATATGACACTCCATAAAGCTTGATCACCTGAAAATCTGATTTTATGAATTTGGCACCTACTTTCATTCATATCACCAGCTCTCACCTAACCTCTCCCTCCATTTCCTCCATGTATATGTTGATGGATGTCTACTCTCATGGGCACTCACCCATCGCCACTCTCCATACCTCTGTGGTCTGCAGCAGTCTTTGGGTTTGTTGCCTCACCATTCAGTCTACTCCTATCTTTTGCTGGTTATTACTTATGTCAAATTTACTTTGCAAACGTATATTAGAATTCCAAAAAGCAAAGAAATACTTCCCTTAGAATTACTTCCGTATTTCTCTCAGCCAGTCACCTCATTAATGTTATGGTATCAGACATAATCCTTTTATTTCTGGAACCAAACTGATGATCTCCCAAATAGTCATTTGCATCAATCAATCAATCATTCTTTTGCATCTTTATGTTGATGACTTAATTGCTGCTTTGTGGTAATAAAAATCTAACTTCTTGTCTTTCAGTTCTCACATATACAATCGAATCTATTATTCGAATAAAAGAAATCACATCCTATTTACATGAAATCGACCTTACAAGGAGGAGGAAGTCACTGGACCCATTTCTTCCAGTTCTCCCCACCTGTTTCATTTCCTCTCTATTTAAGGAACCAATTTTTAAGTTGTTGTGCTTCTCACAATTCCTTTCCCATTTTAATTATTTACCCCTTCCAATCCTATCCCCCTTCCATCTTTCAGGAATGTTCATACTTCCTTAGAACTCCACCCTCCTAGTTTTCCTAAAACCTTAATTTGATCCTTGAATGTTTATATTCCCTTGTCCTTATTCTATTTCAGAATATTTTCTTTACTAAATTTTGTAAAGATAACATCAAGTATTATTATGTAGCCTCCATTACCAGTTGAAATTACATCCATTTTTTAAAGGAATGATTAATTTTATTAACACAGAATGGTTTTTAAAATGGTGAAAAAATGAGCCAGTTCTATTCATATGGTTAAGAAAAAATATCAAGTTATCATACATTAAATGAAGAGAATTGTAGAGAAGAAAAGAAGAGAACCATTGTAGGCTTGTCATGGATTGGTACATCCTAATTAAATGAGCGATTTAACTGTTAAAAGTTGGATTTTTACCCACTCTTGTCTTTGACCTTCTCTACCTAAGTAACATGATATCTAAGGTTAATGAAGAGATATCCTTAATTGTGTTTTTATACAGAACAGTAGCGAAACTGAAACATTCTCACTCAGGAGCTTCAAATTAATCAAGAAATTCCACTTTAACTCGACTCATAAAATCAAAATTGGGGATACTGAGATATCCTACCCAACAACCATACTTAATCTAGGTATAATCCTGAATGATAGCTTATCATAGAAAATGCAAATGTGATATATTCCAAATCAAATCAATATGGCATTATGCAACTTAAGGGAAACAATGGGTGCATTACTTAAAGCCACAAGACTTCTCCAAATCTACGTTTTTCATCAACTGTTTCTTGTATATTTAAATAGATGAGCTTTCTATCCTATGAGTTAAAAGAATTAATTCTTCTTTTTTTCTACTCTTATGCTCACGTGTCCCTGGAGTTACGGAAGAGTGAAAATCATGGAGTGGAAGGAATGGCACCTGAAAATATGCTGAATTTCCATCAACCAGTCTTCATCAATATGGCGGGATGAATATCCTCTTCCGCAGTGCAAGTTAGTATTTTTGTCTCATGATTTCAGTTTAAATATAATATTCTTTGCACTGGCTGAAATAATAGTTGGCTGAGGTCATTTTGAGTCACCACGGCTATGACCGCATATTGATGAGTATTCGGCGAAGCGAAATGACTTGGGTATATCAATTTTAAAATTTGAATTCCTCTCCGCAATATTGATTGTTTTAAAGGAAAAAACTCCTACCTCTCCCCTGCCAATGTGGCCTTACAGTTTGAGCTTTTTGTCCACACAAATCGAACAAAAAGTCTTTCAAAACCACAGATTGCATTAGGATTGGGAGCAGTAATATGAATTCTCCAGAGAATTGCATTTCCTGAAAAAATGTAAAAAAATAGTAATACTCTAACAATAATAACAGCATTTGTATGCTAGTGTCCAGAATGGATCATAAAAAATATGAAAGGCTCGTCATTAAATGTTATCAAGTAAGATAATTTAGTCATTTAGTATCTAGTTTATTATTTTATTTCTTTAATTAAGTACATGTCCATAAAGCTAGATGGTGCAAACAAATTAATAATTGTTTTTTAGTTACATAAGCTGATTTATTTGGCGTGAAAGTAACTGGGACTATTTGAAAAATAGAAGCTATTCATGATTTTTTTATGAACTAGAGTTCATATTTCACAAATCCTTGAATAAGGCCTTTAGGACTGGTATTGTGATATTTTACAAAATGCCAGTGGTACATTTTTGCTCTCTCTCTCTCTCGGTGGTCAAATATATTATTCTAATATAATGATATTTTTAAAGTGTTCAACTGTAGAGAAATTTTCGTTTTAATTAGTACAGGCAGTGTAATGTGTTCAAATAAATAAGACAGCTTTTAAGAAAATTTTATGTTAGCCTTTGGTCATTCATTAATGAAAATATTTTAGTTTTTGAATACTTGAAAAGAAGATTCATTATTTATGTATTCAAAAATCCTAGGGCCATTTTTCCAATTTAATAAAAATCTCTATCCCAATGGAATTTTATGAAGTTTACTGAGCCAATAGGTAGTAGGTACCTGTAATACTGTAATAATGACCACTTCTAATCATTTTATGGTCGCTAGTGGTAATTGTTCGAACAAAAATCTTTCAAAATGACTTCAGCCTACTAGTCCAACAAATATTTAATATAATTACATTAGATTCTGCTTGATATGATCAATTGGCTTCGAAATGTATTGATCGAGAATGAGGGATTGATGTTTTTACAGAATTTTAGGGGATTATAATAATCATAATGGAATGCTTAAATTAAATTTTAATTTAGTTACATTCAAATAACATAACTTAAGCATCTACAATTTAGAAATTTGAAAACTTACTTGGTAACTTTTAATAGTGAAATTGAAAATTCTAGAGTCATAATTATTACATATAGTTGGAGAGTTCTTTTCTGGCAACTCTCTAGACTATATCTTCAGACATGCCAACTCTCCCGATTTAAGCGGGAGACTCCCGATTTTTCCTTCTTACGTTCTTGATGAACTGTTCAAATTGTGTACTTAGCTTAACATGTTAATAAAGTGTGACATTCATTAAAAATTGGCAAAGTGTCATAAAGGGATTAAGGTGCCATGCAAATATTGTGGTAATTAAAAGTGATTACTTCGTGATACACTTCTAAAAATCTCCCGATTTTTCATTTTTGAAAGTTGGCATGTCCTCCCGATTTTTCATTTTTGAAAGTTGGCATGTCTGTATCTTATAAATTCACACATCAGGGTAGGAGTGCCAGTTCCTTTCCCTATGCTGGTTATGGTTTTCCAGGAAGATTTGGTCAACCCAAAAAATCACTTAGCTTGGGTGGAGCTGCAGATGCCCATAGTGCCCGGGAATCGAACCCGGGACCCTCTGGTCAGTAGTCCAACGCTCCTGGACTACCGCGACCCACCATTTTTACATATAATCCATCAAATATATATATTTGATGGAAGCTTTATAATTTTGTATAAATGTGTAAATAAATTATAAAGCTTCCATCAAAAATATTTTCAAAAACAGTAGACAAGGCGTATAGGAATGACATTACTGATAAACTTTATCCAACATCTGTATTATTTCTCATTGAGTTTAATAATGAGTCAGTGCTATATTGGAAAAATATTGAGTGCTTTGCTAATGTGATGATTTTAGTGTATTCCTTTGAATAATGTGTTCTCCAAAAACAGCCTTAAGCGGAAGAAATCCTGGAATACAAGTTTTTGTATTGCTTATGCGACCAATAATTTTTTGGTATAGTTTAAATGTTTGGATACCCAAAGTTTTTGAATCCCATCCATCCATCCATTTGAATCCATCCCTTGGCATAGATTCCTTATATTGTTTTAGAATTCTTTAGTTGATATGGATTGCTATTTAATGAATAATAGTAATGAAACTTCATTGCCAAATTGGGAGGATAGTAAAAAATTTGCATTGCTAGCCTGGCCAACCACTGATCTTGGTTTATATTTGGAAAATGATTTGCAAGCTAAGCTTACTTTTGTGTCTTTAATTATTGCTATTAACATTAAAATACATGTGCAGATAGACAGCATCAGATCAGCACAGAAAACCCTAGCATCACAATAAAACTTGAAATAATATGAATATTAATAAAACATTCAAAACTAAGGTGCTACACTCAGAGATGATCAAGTTGAAAATGAAGCCATTCCATCACACATGGCCCAGCATCACATCATGCAAGGAATACACTGTCTAGTATCACTTCTACTGATACGATGAACGATGAATGGTTACTCCTGTTTCTAAACTCCTAACAAATGATAGGAAGTGTTCAAACACCCCTCCAGGTAACTGGTTCAATTAAACAATACTTACCTTTAAAAATGAAAGTTTTTTACTCTTTGTTTTTTGTTCTTATTTTAATTTAAAACTCAGGCCGTTTTATCCCTAAAAACTATTTCTTTCCTTAAATCTTTCCACGCTTCATCATTTATGATTATTCTTTCTCGTAACCTTCCTCAGTCTCTCCCATTTTACAAAACCCAGCAGGTCCGTTACACTAACTGAATCTTGTGCCTACCAAGTATATAACTGAGTAGCTTTTGTTGCACTTTTTTTAGTTTGTTCATATGGGCTACCTCGTATGGTTTCCATACTTGGGAAGAGTATTCCAGGATAGGGCAGACCATGACCTTATAAGCTTTTTCTTTCGTAGTTTCTACGCTAATTCCTTTTAACATTCTCATTACCTAACGAAGTAATTTAAATGCCTTACACGTCCACTTGAACACCTCACCCAAGTTCTTTAGTTAGGTGAACACCTAAATATTTACAACTTCTGCTACTTGGGATTATATCCCCACAATAAGTTCACATAATCTGGTGTGCGTTCTGTTTATTTGAAAGCATTACATGTATGCTCTTATTAACGTTATTGCCCATATTTTTGATCATATGTAGCAATCGTTCTATCCACTTTCTTAAAAATAGGCATACTGTTTGCTTTATTACAATCACTTGGAAAGACATTGTTATTTAAAGTTACATTGAATAGATGAAGCAATTACGGAGCTATTCCAGTATCACCTTTTTTTAGAATATCAAATGATAATGCCCTGTCACACTGACTTATTCTTCCTTACTTTCCTTATTTTTTCACATTGAGTCCACCGCAGTAATACCATTTCCCGATGAAAGGAAGCTGGTTTATTCAAGTCTACTAACAGGTTGATTCGATGGCACATAAAATCCCATGAGCTATGAATAGAATAAAAATTTATTATCTTCTCATGGGTGGTTATCAATTTTACCTCCTCACGGATACTGATACTTTTTCATTCCTTCACTTCATTTTGCCTTGTTCCCCACTTCTCTGCTTCTCTCTTCTTCATTCTTATTCATTGTATTTCATTTAACGGACGTAGTTCACTTCGAGTGTGGAGGCACATGCCTTGACTAGCCATTTGGAATCACTAGTCCTTTCCTACCCCCATAACACATAATTTCTGGAAACAGCCGTTAGAGATTTTTCCCCATTTACCTAGTTCAGTTCAAGTAACTCTCCTTTGAAATACACTGTAGTGGCACTCACTGGTGGTGAATGCAAAATCCTATGTTTCCACGTCAAATTTTGCAGACTATAAATTACCCAAATTATAAATCAACGTGCAGCATTAATAAAACATTTCCTTCATTCCAAAACATGCTTGGTGAATTTTAATCCCCAGGAACGATTTTTTGGGTCACACATTTCTTATTGAGGACATGTCTATCAGACCTCTCATAGAGTACGATTTTATTGCATTTTTTCCTTATCAATACGCGGAAATTATATTTTCCAAATTTAGCATTGGCTCATTTACATACTTTCCTAATTTTACATAAATCGCATTGGCATTAGGTTTAATCTTTTGAATGTTTTTTATGTAAATTTGTGAGTATATAATTTTACATTAGAAAAAATATATTTTAAATAATAATTGTAATTGAATTCATATATATATATATATATAATTGTGTTTATACATATTACATGGTTTTGCCCGTGTGTATTGATTTTATGTGTATGCAGTGGGATAAAATGCTATCACCCTTAATTCTCCATAAACTACACCAATTTTTAGGGTTTCAAAGGACATCGTTTTCACCGTTCAACACTCTCATTTTGGAAAATTACCCTAATGTGCATACTCATATTGAACAGAAACAATTTTTGTTGTCGAATCTTCAGTAATGAATGCCAACTTCTTTTTATTTTCGACGTTGTGTTGACCAGAAGAACACAGCTCTTTAAAACATCTGAATACTCGAATTCCTTTTCATTAGCTCACAGTTTTTTCAGTCATTAAATTTAATTTTATTCCTCAATTGAGATTTTGATTTATTTTATTCTTACATTATTCATAATGTTCCTGAGATAGGAAATATTATTACGTTTTCATTCTGTCTTTCCTTACAAGTCTATTCCTTGTTTTTAATGTACTTCTTGGAATAATTTCACCCTCGTCTTCTTGAAACTTCATTCTCCATAATCCTGATTTCCATCGTTCACCCATCTAAATTGCATGACTCTTCGACAGCAGAAGTTCCATGATTTCAAACTTTTTAAAATGAAAATTGCACCACCATCACAACAACGTGAATGTGGTCAGGCCTCAACTTGTATAACAAATATAGTGTATTCATGAAAAGTATTTCTTATTTCTTTAAACATTAGAATTCATTTGTTACCCTTGGTTGATTTTGTAAGAAATTAAACTTTAGACAGTATTAGCATTATTAGATATTTGAGGAATTGTGTGAAAATTTGACGGTCAATTTCATCAACTTTTATTTTTAATATATTTAATCCAGTTGGCCATAAATTCCAAATTCAGTAACTATTCTAATTTTACGGAATCCTTAGATTTTTATTAGTGTTCTTTTTAACGTGGGTACTATTTCGTAGACTAGAGACGAATTTAGTAAGCGTGGTGGCATTCAAAAAAAGAATTGCGTGGCATTAAATAGCGGGATTAGTAAAATTATTGGAATGGTTAGCCTGTTAATTGTATTTTGAAAAAATAAATATAAAATTTGTAATGTAATGTTTACAGTTGATGTTAATTTTTACGCAAAGTGTTTGTCTCAAGGACGATTCATGTCGTTTCCTTTTGGCGTGGACGATATTTTCAAGCAACCGCACAATTTACGGATTTTGCGAAGTGATTCTAAACCTGGGAGTCATTGATTGTGGGTACTGGCGAGGAATTTGAATGTTCATGTTTGGACAAAGAGTTTATATGAAAAAATTGTAACGCTTGAGCAGAATTTGTTTATTATGTTCAACTACTTAATCAAATTACTCTTTAACTTTTGGGCGAGCATAAGAGTGCGTCTAGCATAGGATATATTTTCTATTTTATGAGGAAGTGCGTTTGATCATATCTACATTTTCCCATAGTTAATTTTAAAGGTCATCAGGTATGGTGTACTCGCATTGGGAGACTCTCACTCTTCATTCTTTTGTAGTATTCAATATTACACCCTCCCAAAGTGCTTTTTCACATGTCATAGGTTGCACTTCCACGGATATATCTATTTCATTATCCTCTTGTTCATCCTTACCATAGGATAGTTTTTTTCACATTACACCCCAGCATCTGCTCTGCTATTTTCATTATCCATTGCCTACTTTCACATGCTAGGTTATAGTTTACACCATATTTGTATATTCCTTCATTTTAAATTCTCTTCACGAGTACCTTGTACACTTCCATGCTCTTCCTACCATAGCAGTCATTCCCCTAAGTTGCTATATCTGCCGTCCCAGAAGATTAATTCAAAATGCATAATAGTATTACATCTTTCTTGTGGGTTCCTCTAGGTCATCATGCTTAGTAATGCCATTATAGGATCTTCCCAAAAATCCTAAATTAATCACAGATGCCAACAGCAAAGGATTTAAGGGTGACGGCATTTTTCTCCAAAGCAGTCCTTTGGGTAGTTATATTTCCTTATCAAACGCCTATTAAGGAATTAAGACAACTATCATGCCTCTTTTCTTTTCCACAGGGTTCCTTTCATTACAAGTCATAATTGGCGGAGCAGATAAGTCAACCCTGATCCAATTCAATATCAGTCAATGCACTTGGGTGTTTCCAGAAATGCAGTTTCAGTGTTCTGTTTTTTTTTGTATGTGTTCCATATGGGATAAAATCTGCAGCATCACCCTTGGCGCTATAGCAGGAGGAGGGACAAAGTGCGCATCATAGAAGATAACTGACCCTTGATTGTATTCAATGTAATTCAGTTCTTCTGAACACAGGTTCCCTCTTGAGATGGCTGTCAACAAGAAACGGGACATAGAAACAATTTACAAAATTGTTGAATGCAGGTCATTCCGGGACCAGTTGACTTCCGCAGGTGGACATTTATGAGGAGTACTATCTAGTAGTTTTTAAACAGGACTTGTCTCTTGTTTATAACTATGGGGTTGTATTCCTCAAAGATGTTCTTCTGTGGAAGTTGACTGCTTCCGGATTGAGACCTTCACTCAACAATTTTGTTAATTATTTCTATGTCCTGTTTCCGATTGACATTCACTATATTAAGTAAAGGGCCCAATCATCTTCAGTGGTAATAAATTTTTTTTTCTGGACCCCTTTCAATTTTTAATTACCAAAGTTTCAACGCTGGACAGAGCCTGGTTTTAATTAAATAGGACTTAAGGGTATATTTTTCAGGAATTTTTGGTCAAAACTGGCTAAAAAAAGTCAAATAGAGAAAAAAAAAGCCCAATTTTTTGTGGAATCCCACGTTGTGTCCAAAATTATTTAAATATTTAGAGAAAAACTTATTTGTTTCAATTGTGTCAATAGCGGTAAAAAAAACGGCAAAAAAATGTACTAAGTCCAGAGTAAAAATTTCCATGGCCAGGGTTTAGAAAACAAAAATTTTAGTACATGTTTAAAAATTTATTTCCAGGGTTATAAATACAATAGTTTACAAAAAATAAATACAATAGTTTACAAAAAAAATGCCCCCCCGCTATGCAGAGTCATTATATTGGCGTGACTGTGTGCGGTAATATGTACAGAGTGCTAAGTTGATAGCTGATAGCATTGTTGTACGAAATTTTGGGTTTGCTTGTTCACTGCGGTTGACTGGCATTATCCTCACTCGGCAAGGGTTGAACAGATTCCTGTGAAAAAAAAACAATGATTGGGTAAATGTGATGGATTAAATTTTACGTGGTCATTTACGCAAAAGTTATGTCAGTGGCAATGGTCAATTGTACAGTCAACTTCCCAAAATATACGAAAACCAATTATTGATTGCAATTTAACTTTACGCATTTGAGTACGCCTCGAAATTATTCGAACGACATCTTTATTTACTTGGCATAAATAGATTACTTATTCAGTAGCTTGCATATGTAGTTTAATTCCGCAATGAATAATCAAATTGAATGGCAACGTACAAGAACCCCACTCAAATCACATTCACATCTAGAACTCATGAGAATGATAAATCAATGACATCTTTAAGTTTAAATGCTATTAATTTAATATTACATTGCACCGGACGATACCAATTGCACAAAGGTGACCGGGGTCAGTGGTGAACTATCAACGGTTGACTGGAATAATTTTGTCAAAACCTGCCCTATATAATAACTACCAGTTTTATCTACAACAATTTGGAGAATATAATTCATTAGGTCGAACAACTGTAGAGTTACGTATTACCGAAAAAAGAATATTTTTTATTGCCCCGGCACCGTCACTCTTGAATTTCGAATGTTGAGTCTCATGATTCTAATCTAATTCCCATGACAATGTAACAAAACGATCAAAATAAGCAAGCGTGCAACTAACACTAGAAGAGCATAAGCTGGACAAAATGTTCACCCCGTTCTTTAATTTTTGATGGGGGATGGTATTTATTCACCGCAGCGTATGAGGATTCAATAAATATCGACATTTGACTAGAAGAAATCTAACTACTAAAAATAATTGGTGTATCTGTCCACACGGTGGAGCCTATAAATTAATAGCCATCTCTTCATACTACGTGCTTGGTTTTGCAGTGTGATTTCAGTGTGACTATGTCGATTTAACATGCATAACAGTTACGTAACTTCATCTAATGGATAAGACTGACCTATCATGAAATAACTAGACAAAATGACTAATAAAGGGTACTAGGAAAGGTACGTTACATAAAGATGGTTATTGAAAAATTCAAAAAGAACCTTTATTATATATAACATGAATAATACCTTTCATAGAAAATACAGTAATATATACAATAAGAGTATAACTTTGGTAAATTAAAAAAACAAACTTTGATAAAATATATAACATTTGCGATCAAACCTGCGAAATATGCAAAATTCAAAGGCAAATTCTGCAAATTACCCAGTCAGTATTAATTACACAATGCCAAATACACGTACTTTTGTATTGATTTTACAAGGT
This sequence comes from Hetaerina titia, assembly GCA_037158775.1. Lineage (NCBI taxonomy): Eukaryota > Metazoa > Arthropoda > Insecta > Odonata > Calopterygidae > Hetaerina > Hetaerina titia. The sequence goes on along the minus strand of CM073772.1, from coordinate 47,766,020 downwards.
TCATTCGATTTTCACCCTTAACTAAATTCCGAGAATACAAATATGTCATAAGGAATTTTTTTCACGAGCTCCGAAATAATTCACCCCAGCACATGGATCCGCGGGACCCGCGAAAACCAACCGAGTTGAAGACAAGGTTATGCATTTATTAGAATTGATTTTTGAGAAAAATTAGGATATATAAACCTAACGAGACCAATTGCAAAGTTTAATTACACGCGTTTTAGTATACCTCGTAATTAAACGACGCTTTTGTTTCCGTGACATAAACCGACTGAGCATTCTGTGTCTAAAAAGTCAAATCAATGATCAAACTGAATAGCAACGGATGAGAACCTCACTCGTATTAGCACCAATCACATTCAATATCAAGTTTTATCTCATTAACTTCCGATGAGAATATATGTAAAGTATTAATGCCTACTTGAACTTTAAGTTTAAATGCTACTAATGTAATATTTACGTAGCACTGGACGACGCTCTAATTTCACAAAGATCGGTTTCACAATGGACTATTATTAGGTGTACTGGAATGCTCACAACACCTGCCCTGTATAATAAATTTATTGCCATTGAATGCATTTCTACCAGGATTTGGAGAAACACTACATTTCACTACTTTGAACCAACGTTGGGCAAAACTTTTCACATTATCGAAATAAATAACGAAAGCGAAGAGTGTCTAAAGATTTTTTAACTACCTTTTTGTTGTCCCTATTACATCATATCTGAAAAATTACTGAATTACGAATGCTGAGTTTTCCTGCCGCGATTTTAGGTGACTGCCTATGATTCCCATTGATAAAAATAAATTGATACAATTACTTAAATACAAAGCGATCATAATATGAAAACATGCAACCAATGCAAAACTGGCTTAACACCGTCAAATGCATTCAACTAGAGTTTGACAGACTGACAATTCGCACTCAAGTAATCCAAACCCAGTTTTTTCCCTACAGCATTCAAACACTGTATATTAAATTCCTATGTATGGCTACATAGGATTAAGAAATAAAACTCAACTCGTTTAAGAAATGAGATAAGATTTTCTTGGATTCGGATAATATCGACCTTCGACCAGAGGAAATCCCTACAAGCACTAAAAATTATTGGCGTGTCTATCTCCGCGTTAGAGCTTATAAATTAATAGTCATTTCTTCATACTGCGTGCTGGGGTCTGAAGTGACTACAAATGCAGAATACACTTCTGCTGTAACGTTTCTCCTAAATTGGTAGTCAAATTCCTTTCAAGATCAATCACCCTCGACTGAACACGAGTCATGTTCCTAAAATACCAGTGACGTAAAAGGAATTGCGAAACAATCAATCCCAGTACATGGAGAACATTAGCATTCCAAATATTTAATTATTCAACACTAGTACTTCAACTAACGGTAAGCAGAGCAGCAACAAGCTAACATTAAAGTTGAGTTTTTGGAGCCCTAAGCAAATTAGATCACTTACAAGCTCTGTGTTTTGGCTTGCCACAAACTTAATTCTGTATTGTCTCGAGATTACAAAAAAAGCAGAGGAAATTTGAAACACGGCAACTTGTGAGATTGAGCAAATTTAATCTATTCAGTTGGTCTAGTTCGTAGGTTTAGTAGGTGCGAAGATAAACTTCTGGACAAAATAAATTTGAGTGAAGAAAGATGATAACTACTTAACATACTACCGTAAAAACTGTTGGGTGGAGCGACTAACTCCTGTCTGCCGCATAGAAAATCCAGGACCCTAAATTCAATCTGTGACGAATGTACGCCGAAAGCGAACTTCAGTCTCAACATTAATGAAAAACGTTCTCCGAAAAACCTTAGCATCGATCCCGAGTACAAGCTGAAAGCCTATACGTCCAGTTTTATTAATTATGAAGAGAACATTTTTGTTGTTTAACGATTAAGAAATTGTGCGATGCGATGTCACCGATGCGACCTACTTCAGCGAACGAGAAGCAGTACACAGGCTGACGTACAAGGCTACCGTCATCTAATCAGACGCTGAAAAAACCGCGTCCTAGAAAACACTAATTTTAAGTCAGAATTGAGAAAAAACTCAAATGAGGGTGTGGTGGGGGTCTGCGAGTGTCTCAAGTACAAAAAGGAAAGAATTCTAGGAAACCGTCCGGTAGAAATAGTTAATAGTATGAAACAAACGGAGTCTTAAGAAAACAATTTGAAAGCAAATTAGAACAACCGATAACTCAGCATTATGTAGTATTGGTGCAGTTCGACAATTTGCAATAGAATAAACTAAGAAAGAACGTGGATGTGACAATACTACACTATTTCATTTCCAATTTATATATGAAATCAAATTGAGAAACCATTTCATTAAGTTCACAACAGTCATGTTTTTAACTGATGTCAGCATAAGAATGCGTGTGATCGAAAAACGATAGAAAAATATTGAGTAAAGAATCAACATCAAGCAGATAATGAATTAAAACCAAGCAGATGAAATAATAAGGAAAAAATCAACACTAGGAAAAGAATGCTAAGTCAAAAATCAAATAATACGAAATAAAAAATAAAATGATTCTAAGTAAAGCATAAAAAGTTGGAATTTCTCAGTAGCATTCTTTCACAGAAAATAGTCGAGGTGAGACTAATGAAAAGTTTCAGAATATTTAAAGTAGATTAGTGCCAAAGAAAACAAACCTACTGAGAATAAGACCAAATATGGTGGTTCAGAATAGCTAAAAATATAAAAACTTGAAGCAAGAAAATGCGCATAATAAACATGATATGAAATGGTTTCAATGATCTGAGGTTTACGCTAATTTAGAACTATGGCAACAATGCGATGTGGTATTTATCTAGTCTACGATCAGAAAATAACTTTTCTGTTTGGTAAGAAATTGCTCAATAAGCAACTATACTAGAGACTATCAACGAGATCTGTAAATACCAAGTTCTGGGTGACATAACACTACCTATGATAGTCCGGTAACACCCAGGAAGGCAGGGCGGAACATGACGATCTGGTCTAAAATACTCGGCACAGCACAGGATGACTTATGTGGAGGAGGAAATCCTCTCAACGATATTAAGGGTGGATGATGGTTGAAGCGGCAGTGATAACAAAACTTGAGTTTTAAAGAATTCTAGATAATGCGAAATTGAACCGAGAGAATATTGAATTTAGAATTGAAACGCGAAGCGGTGTTCAGTCAAATTCAAGAGAAATGTTTGTTAAGACGATTATGTTACTGAATTATTCCCGATACTTCGCTCATTTATCTCTGTAATATGCGCAAGGAAAAATTTATCAAGATCACATGATGGACACTAAATAAACCAAAGTTTATGACCAATGACAATTAAGAGTTCATCCGGTACTAAGCCCAACGGCGTGTGAAATTCACAAATCAAGGTAGGGGCTAGTTTCTATCCCTGTACCGCCTATGGTTTCCCTAGAAGTTCTACTATCCGAAAAATTACGGTACTTGTGCTGCGTAGTGAAGTTGAGGGTGCCCAAGACGTGGCTCGGATTTGAACCAGAGCCCTGCGGTCAGTAGTCCAACGCTCTAGCCATTCATATGCGTATGAAAATATTGTTAAGATCATTGTGGATAGCTTTGAAGTATTGCACGAGGTAGGTAGCTCATTAGAATGCTAAAAATACATTCATTTTCGAAAATTTAATGTTCATCTTTTGAACTTTTTTTTAAATTTACATATGGAAAGTTAAGAATAAATGCCATGAAAAACCAACCACAATTACGAACGCCATCGAGAGCACAAGAATATAGTCTGGAAAATTTGCAGCACCACGCCACTTAAGTGCGAGAAATTAAGGAATCCTAATTTTGTTTGCTTAATCACACTAGGGTGACTTTCATGATCTTTCTTTACTCGAATGTGACAAAAAAGAAAGTTCTCAGAATTACAAATTCGATGGTTGGTTTTGAATGAGCAAAACTTCAGGAAACTTGACAGTTTCAGGTTAAACTTTGTGAAATCCCTTCATGATGATGGTAAAAAAGAAACACTTCCACAATAAAAATTGTAGAAGGACAGAAGTGAAAGTATAAAGTTTCTTCTTTACCCTCATCAATTAGGAAACCTAACAGCAGAGCAAAATCTAAAGCAAGATCAGTCCTCTTAGAGACACGAATAAAATGCAGTTAAGAAAAATCAGGAATGGCAACTACCTTTCAAAAGAGTCTGCAATATCGAGGGCCTCTGCAGACTCAGTGTCAGCTGTTGACCAGAGCACGGCAGTTTGCACGCTTCACTGATTCGAAGTGTCACTCCTGATTTAAAGAATTCAACGTTCTCAGGTTACCGAGTGCAGATGCAGTTCCATGTTGCTGAAGATTTCAACTTTCTCCCACACAGGTCGTTACGATGTTACCAGCTAACCAACGTCGCTAAAATTTTGTTGCTTCATTCAGATTTAGTTCCGCTTCAATTGCAGTGGAATTCACTAAAAGAGAATTTCTGATATTATTATTAGGTAATCTACAGGTTAAGGTAGGTTTTTGGATGGACACAACTATCAAATAAACATTTTGTGACTCCCCACCTTGCAAACTAATCTATATCAGGTCCCTCTTCATCTCGGTGTACTTCTTTCCTCCCTTCATCCCGTCCAACATCCCTATCCTGTTCCTACCCTTACCACGCTTGCCCAACATTCTCCCCTCTATTACCCTCTTCAAGCCTTTCATCCATTTTCCCTGCCTCCATAGGATTTCTCTCAACAAACCCCTCTCCTCACCCACCATTTCTAGTACTTCCTCATTTGTTTTCCTTTCGGTCCATTTCACCTTCTCCATTCTTCTCCACACCCACATTTCAAAAGCCTCCAATCTACGTCTATCCTCCTGCTTCAGCGACCACGTTTCCGCGCCGTACATAGCTACGCTCCATATCAGTTTTTACGAGTCTTGTCTTAACATCCCTACTCAACGTCCCCGTCATCAACTCCCTCCTCCTTGAGAAAGCCTCCTTGCCTAGCGCAATTCTTCTCCTTACGTCCCTACCACTTTGACCGTATTGGTCCAAAACACTTCCGAGATATGTAAACTGCTCTACCTGCTCTTTTTTCCCCGCCTATTTTTATATTTAGCTTAGCCTTTTTCTTTCTGGAAAATCGCATAACCTTTGTTTTATTAATATTGATTCTCATCCCATATTTATCGCATTGAACCTCCAATTCACTCAACAATGCTTGCAACCCCTTGGCTGACTGAGCAACTAATGCTTGGTCATCAGCAAACCTAACCGATTTTACGAATTCCCCTCCGACTTTCATTCCTACCTCCAGTTCTTCCCACGCCTCTTTAATCATTTCCTCTACATATACGTTGAACAGTATCGGTGACAATGGGCAACCCTGCCTTACACCTCTTCCCAACACTGCCCATCCGGACTCTCCGTTCCCCACTCGCACCTGAGCAGTCTGAGACATGTACAGGTTGCGGATCAGTCTCCTGTCCCTCCAATCCTTTCCTATTTTCTGCAATACACGCATTCATTTTTCCCAATTCACTCTATCAAACGCTTTTTCGAAATCTACTAGCTAACTAATATAATTCCACTCTAGAATACAAAGCTAAAAATGAGTTACAGGAAAAAATTCAACGAATTATTAATGAATCAACATTACTCGCGATATCAGCGTCAATACGAACAATATATAATGCGAGCCGTATGGAAAAACTTTCCATACATTGTCGAATTGTTAACACCAATTCCACAGTTGCCGAAAAAAATTAAGAACAAGATCAAATCAATGTATGGGTACTATTAAATAATAGACAATTCGGGCGACCGTCAACTAATAATTTCGAGAAAAAATGTTAACAAGCACAGCAATGCCTAATAGGGCTCTCAGATATTCCTGGCGGATTGATAATTAAAAACGAAATTTGAATAGCAGTAGAGATTATTAGGTAGACAAGCGGAAATAGAAAATCCTCAACGCAGAAAATAATTCTTCATCTAAGTTAAATCGTTGCGTTAATTAAGAGGCGAAATTCGTCCAGTTTCTGTAGGAGAGCGCGCGATACCCATCCCACTTCATCCGCGGCTAAAAGTTACATTTAATATACCTAAATAAATCTTAAAAGTCACACAATTTTCCACAGAAAATTAAAATAAAGCGCAAAAATTGGGTTACCTTTCCGGATTAGTCAAACAGCATTAGGGAAGTCCTCTCGCCGTTCAGTTGATGAAGAGGCCATTTCTTCGCCTTCCCACTTCGAAGCGTACCTCTCGAGTAGATAAAATTGCGATATGACGCATTCTTCCGCAGTGGAATTGACCAGCAGTCCAAGCAAGACGACAAGAATGGTGAAGTTTAAGCTGAAACGTCTACAAGTCATGAAAGCAATAAAAATAAGAATTTTAGAAAAAAAAATTGCAAGTTCCTTTAAGATTTAGCCATTTTCGTTAAATTTGCAAGCTTACATAGAACTGAATTGAACTGACTTCGTAAAATCAAGTAGGTTCATTCTTAAAAACATAACTACACACTTAATACTCAGCTAGAGAAACACCAATGCTCTACGCGGGGTCATTAGACGAGAAATGGTCTTCCATAAAATTACTTCCTAATTGCGTGAACTTCGGATGAACAAAGCAGCAAGTCGCACCGAAAATAAATTAAATCACGTATTCTTCAGTAAGATATTAAATTTGGCACGTTTTCGTTTAAAATACGCATGCTAGTCACGTGGAATTTGATTACAAAAATTTGACATTCACAAACGAAAAGTTACAAGATTCGGTTATTCCAACTTATTTCCACGAATCTCGAGCATGCCTTTAAAGGAGTACACGAGAAACCTAGCCCTCTCAAGTTTACTTTAAGGTCTGAACATTACAGTCATTTGAAGAGAGAAGAGAATATGCCTTCTTTAACCTCGCGTCAAATTTAGTGTGTTATGTGCCGCGATACCTTAATTCAGTTACGACAGTATGTACGAGTACAGACAAATTTATCCATAATTCAGCATTATTGAGACAAAGTATCACAGAAAAAAAATTACTGTAAAAGTAAATCACCGTTCACGGCACAATTAAGACGATCGCGCGAAGTGAGTTTTAAGACTACAATTCTAGCATTAAAGTTTTTCAGGAAAATTACCCAGAATTAAGAACATATGACCACTTACTTGAGTTATTGGGACACACATGACCTCTCGTTTCTCTCACTACGTCGTTCGCGCCGCCTCTCTCTTGAGCACACCTGCAGTAACCCGAGCTTGAAGAGAGACTTCGAAGAAATAAGTTCTTGACCAGGGAATGTAGAGGGAAGGAACAAGAATGGTTGGACGGCAGGTGATTGGTTGGTGAAGATAAGAGAAGGGGGACGTTTCGCGCTGCCGGGAAGGAGGGTGGGAATAGTTGAGGGAGAGATTTCGGTTAGGTTGAGGAGGAGGGAGATGTGGGGGGGCGGGTGTTAATAGAATATGGAATGGAGGGTATAACGAGGATGAGGGAGGTTACGAAAGAATGTTGTAGAGACAGCTGAGCGCGAAATGGTATAAAATGAGACAAGCATTTCTTAATGGAACTACATGTGAGCTACATATATGCAACAAAATAAAGTACCCTACAACACTGATTGGAACACGATGTTCTTGTTTGAGGTGTACACACTCAGTGGTATCCGTGGTAAATCTTATGGGCAAAGAAAAAAGCATTTGATTTCCTACCTTCTTTCTATAAAAAAAGACAGTGTTCGCCTAAAAACTTCAACACAATAACTACTGAAGAGCATGTGCGCACATCTTGGGAAATGAACATGATCCAAGCGATCAAAAGGAGTCCAAAGTTTCTGCAAGAATTATTCAGAACACAAGCGTCTTGCGAGATATTAATCCCGTAAGAATGAACGTTTCCAGGTATCCTGGGTAATTTTCCATTCCTTAAAGTCTAAGGTGTGCTCATTTAGACTGCGGCGTAATTTTGATCCCTTCGCCAGAATAACTGCCCCATTTAGACTGTCCCCGAGTAGACGAAGTTCCCTCCGGGTTTGATTGACGCGTCGGCGATTCGACTGGCTTACTTTAGGGCGGGTTAGATTTCTATTCGCAGCAGGCGGAGGTTTATTCAAAAGGGATGTCACCGACTAGGAAGTCGCTGGCTAAGGCTTTGCGTAGCACGCCGGGCCGTTCGAACTCCCTCACCACGGTCGCCTTTCAGCCAGCAGATACGGGAATACCGAGTCGGCTTCTTCCCTGTCTCACGCAATTCCTCGCACCTATCTGATCCCCAAAAGCCCGCCCACCCTCGGAAGGCATATGTGGATCTGATTACCTAACCAATGTCATGATGGAATACGCTCTCATGAATGAATTCATTCCCTCCACGTAATTATTTTTCCAAAGTGCAACTTTGATTTCACTATAACCTTCCTGACCAGAAAGTTTTCTGGTGAAGTTACCAGGTTCCCACCAATAAGCAAAGGAGGAAAATGCCATAATGAGTGTAAAACGGATATTCACGGCGGAATGAATTGCATAATACACCCGAAATAATGATATTTTAAAAACAACTGCAACACATTATGTTATCCCTAAAAAAAGGGAACTTGAAGAGAAAAAAAAGAGGGTGTTACATCCACAGGTTAGGCCACTAGACGGAGGGATCGTTTCAAAGCAGGTAAAACTGGTGGGATACAGATGATAGATTTTTGGAAAGTGAGACAAATGTTAGAAACCACTAGGCTAACGCTTTGGACCTTAATTTTCATGGCCAGAAATAGTTTTAAGATACGTTGGCATTTTAAATTCGAAGATACGTTATCCATTGCACTTCGTTTAGAAACAGGATAAAAAATTGAAATTAATGGGCCAGAATGTCTTTGACATGTTATGGGAGTCGGAGAGACATGACTACTAAATTGTTTTGTCTGTGGGCCCATTGCAAAGCCCGAGAGCATATATCCCATGCTCTCAGAACAGCACCAGCTGATATTCAGTTGACGAAATATTTTCTTCTCACCTCTATACCCAGCTTAATAAAACACAGTAATTCTTTAAAAATGACACTGACTAAGTTCTAATATTGTTATTATGTTATGGCATAAGGAATTCAGCCAGGGAAAATTCTGTATGCTATCTTTAGCAATAAAACAAATCCTTCACCCGAGTATTATTAATTGAAGGTAATATCATTAAAATGGAATATTATGCCAGAGCCAGCATGAGTTAGGGAAAATGTATTCATGCGAGAGGGCTTCTATTAGTCATATCCTTGAGTCGGGTTTAGGAAAATCACAAGTTTAACTCCTCATGAGGATCCCCGATTTTGAAACATTAACGGAATAATACCAGATGATGGGACATCTGAAAAATAAATGTGTATCAACAATACATAATATATTAACTAGTACTTCATCGTTAATCGATTAAGACTAAAAATCGGTATTTGCGATAGCTTTTGGTGATATGATTGGGTGAAATACTCATCGACTAACAATATTCAAAACAGAAACATCTTGCCACAAGAGTTTGATTGAATCTCTTTCAAGGAATGACAGTGTGGGGTAGGAAATTAAACAAAATGAATCCTCCAAACTGTTCCTAAGAAATCTTGAATCACTTCTTGCATCCTCCTTAACAGTCAATGGCAAGACAGAAAGAGCATTATGGGAATTTTAATAAAATAAGGCCAGGGAGGTAGACAGAATTCCCATAGAACTTCTTATAGATTTAGGAAAAGGTGGGAGGGAGAGTTTATGAAATAATTGGTACCATTTAGGAGGGAGAAATTTGACCAAAAGGCCTTATAAGATCAGTGTTAGTTGCTATTCCAAAATAGGGAAAAGCAGCCATATGTAAGGAATACGGAACAATATTTGATTCCACAATCAGCTTAAGTGGTAATTGGGTTCAGGAAGGGGAGAGTCATACATGATGGCATAGCAGTAATAAAGAAGTAAATAGAGAGGAATATAAAACATAATCAAGATGTATTTGTCTGTTTGTAGACATTGAGAAAGCATTTGACAGAGTGAATTGGGTGGAGTTAGTGAATGTATTGTAGAAAATAGAAGTAGATCGGTGGGATAAGAGAGTAATTCACAACCTGTACCTGATACAAGACTGTAAAGGTGTGAGTGGTGGATAGTCGGGCTGTGCAGTATTAGGAAGAGAAGTAAGACAGGGGTGTCTTCACAAGGAGGAAGAATTCATAATGGAGACAAGGAGTTAAGATTAACCTCCTTTTGGCTCATTAAAACTTTGTTATGGCGGGTGTTTTTGTACAGCAGTTGAAAATGGTCATTGAAACAAGATGACAGGCACAAATTGGAGGCTTTATAAATGTGGGTGAGGAGGATGGAAAAGGGGAAACGTACAGAAAGGAAAAGAAATGAGAAAGTGCTAGGTATGGTGGGGGAGGAGAGAAGGATGTTGGGAGAAATCCATAGGAGGCAGGAAATATGCATTCAGAACATTTTGATTGGGAATGGATATCAAAGACCGTGACAGAGGGGAGGACATTAAGCAAGCGGGGAAGGAGAAGGAATAGGATAAGCATGTTAGATGGAATGAAGGAAGGATGTATGCAGAATTGATGAGGGATAGTGTCTGATGTTGGGGTTTGTTTTTTGTTTAGAGGCAATCAAATATATTGTTATACAATTGTACAGGCTATCCAAAATTTACCTTAACCAGTAGAATACCAATAATAATTTCAATTATATGGTACTCTGCTCAATATAATCTTTCATTTTTAAATAATCTAATTTGGCCATCAAAAGCTGGCCAACCACTCCCTCATGAATGGGACAAAAATTTATCACAGATGAAATGAAAAGAAATATGAACTCTTTTACATAGGCTAATAATATAAATATAAAAATACAACCAAATTAATTTTTTATTAGCATTGTGATTTACTACACAAGTCATACATTTTTTGTGTTGTGCAAGCACTTGTTATGTGTTTTATATGGAAAAGTTTAAAAAGTTCAGCAAATTACACTGTCAAGACAATGCTGGATATTTAACATTCTCATAAAATCTTGGCTTTACAGTCAGCTTTACAACTACATGGAAAAGAGATGAAGATACACCTTTACTACAATCCATTGGAACAGGTATGTGAAAGAGGACAGAACCTGTTTTTTAGGTGAAAACAGTGCATTCACTCCATGTGAAATTTCAATAGATCTACATAACAAGAGTTGAAAAGTTAAAACTAAGACAAGGAGTTGACACTAACTTTTTAAGATCCTCAAGTAAAATGCCAAAATGCATTTTTCTGTGAATATACTGTAGTAAATTTTCTGATTAAAATTTAAAGACTTTGAAAGACTGAGATTTAATACTGCATCAGAGTATTCATGCATGAAAAGTACTATTTCACACATGATGAAATAAGAGGTTACATAAAATTACTCTAAAAGCTTGAGGACAATCAATATTTACTGAACTGGACAAAGGTAATTGGTGCAACAATATTAACTTGAATTGTATCTTATCAATGCTTAGGGAAATAAATTAAACATCTTCTATAAAAACTATTTAAAAATTCAATAAATAATATAAATATATATATAATGCTAAAAAAGTTGCAAAATATCACCAAATTAACACAGAAAGTGCTTAAAATGATCACAAAAGATAACTGACTATAAGAGTTGCAAAACCCTCTAAATTAAAAAGTTTGTAAACAGTATTGTAAACATTATATTCAAGCCGACATTCCCTAGGTCAACACTTGATGAGAAATGAGATAGTCATGTGAAACAAAGACTCCCATCAATGAATTAAATGCATTATTATATTAACCATGTTTTTAAATGTACCAGTTTTACCAAGATGGCTTATATGCAGATGCCTATCACAGTAAAATAACTTAAATAGATACAAAAATAAATTGGAAGAAAACAGGACTTCCTTCAGTAACACAGGCACATATTCTTTCATATAAAAAGGAAATAATTTAAATATCTCAATGAAAGTCATTCATAAATAACGGGGCAATTTCACTTGATGAAGCACAATTTAAATGCAACCAAGCTGGATGAAGAGAACTTGGGTACGAAATTTAATTCATAAGTGATCATTCTTCAAACCTAATGAAAGGGTGCAAACCTTGAACTTTTTTTTTAACTGTAAAAAATAAACTATAAACCACACAACTACTCGTTACATTAAATATTTGTGGTTCAGCAGAGGCAGAGACAATACCCTGTAGTCATTTGGTAGCCAAAATACTAAAATACAATACAAAATTTGATAGGCAATTACTTTTGCAAAGTACCTATCACTGTATGAACAATAATAAGATTGTCTCAGCAGATCCATACTATTATTCAAAGCTATTGTGCTAAACAATCACCACAACTAATTCAATGAAACAAATATGAAATGCATTTGCACAATAGCTGGTACAGTTCTTAGTATAACATCTTTCAACAAAAGGAATAAAAACTGATTTTGCAGCATCAATGCTTGTATAATTGTGCTATCTGCAGCATAAAACTTTGTCATAGGGACTTCAAGAATGAGATTAAAATAGCTCTATTGGGACATTAACTCATCAATAAGGTGGTCAAGAAATTTCCAATTTAATTAACTTGCACAATGCTCCTACAGTAGAAGACTATCACATTGCAGAATAACTTCAGCGTTTAAAAAAAAACTAAGTAATTTCTTTTAAAGGTATTAAAACTCCCAAAGTATAATCGATTAATTCAGTATGCACAAAGCCAGTCCACATAAAAATGACCAAAACACACTATTCATGTTATCCTACTCAGTCAAGTTGAAACTAGGCATTTTAAACATTTCATTCAATTATTAACAGACATGTGCATGAGCAGCTGGAAAGACTAGAAGTACACATTTGAGCCAAAACTTTGACACATTTGACAGGAGTTTGAGGCTTCACATGGTGATTTCCCCTTAGAAAGCTAGACAGGTAAATTATATCCCAAATCAAAAGAAGTATACACAGTCAACAACATAAATAACTCTGAGGATGTCACACAATAAAGGAAATTCCCACACCAATTACCTGGAACAATTAACTGGACAAACAAATCTCATTCTTTAAACAAATAAATCAATCTAAGAACTACAGAGTGAAATTGTAATTAAAATATTCAACAACTACTTTCAACTACATATTTTCAACAACATAGAAAGATTTATAGGAAACATCATGTTTGATCCCTCATAATTCAGCCCGATAAAAGCTCGGCTATTGTGGGCTTTTATGTCCCCCTACTTGCCTACGAGATTGTGGTTTTGTCAGTTTTTTTTACAGGATTGTCCATTATGGTGGGATATGGGCAAGAATAATATATCTTTGCAGACAAATGTTGAAGATGAGATCATAGTAAACAAATGCTGCTACAATGTAGATAATTTAAATTTACTATTTATGTATCATTGAATATTAATCTTAATACATAAATCTAATGAGATCAATTATTAAAATATATCTGAATTACATTAACTTGAAACAAATATTAATTCTGGATAAGGAGCTTAAAAAGAGCAGCTTCGTAACTTTGGTGGGCTCAGCAGCCCAACGTTACCCTATACTCAATTTGAGATGAAAATCTCATTTCTATTAGACTAGAACAGAATATCTTTGATTAAGATAGCAACATTTGGTAAGAAATATCTTTCGGGTAGTTTAAAATCTTTCTAAAGAAACTATAACTTATTTTATTCTTCAATACTAAGGGGAGTATTCAATGCAATGTACACAACCAGTTTGCCTTCGCATATTGAGACTATTGGAGTGGCCTGATAAAAAACAACAAATTTAATAATTGAAATTATGTCAATGGAGACATACTAAATTAATTAATACTTGTCCAACTGTATTATGTCATACCACTACCTTCGTTGAGCACCTGCAGGGTAGACTTAAAAAATTTCTTTATTGAACTATGATGATGGAGTTAACCTTGAAGCTGGGTGTTGGGAGGGAGTCATCAAATTTTCAACTTTAGCAGGTCTCTCAGCTAAATTTCGGCTGAAAAGAGAGAAATGGTTTTTTTTAGAGCTAACTGCAAGATTATGAAGTGAAAATTATTTCAAAGAATGACAGATTCATAAAACCATGCAAGACTAAGGTATTTACTCACATAAACAATGTAGTATACTGTGTACCTGAGGCAAAGACAAAGAAATAATTCATAAACCATAAAAATTTTTCCAATGATTGAGCGATCACATTGTGCTGAATGACATGATAATTGAAATTAATTTGTTTTAACACTTCTTAAATTTTACGATTTCAATGATGAGCCAGAGGAAAGGAGAAGCTACAAGCAATGAAGATCCAGATTAATTTGGACACTAAAACAATGGAAATATTTTATGGTTTACATTATTGGTCAGGATGGAGAAGAGAAAAAAAAACATTCCAAAGCAAACAAAAATATCTACAAATCATTTTAGTTTGTATGCAAAACTTGTGATAAAAGTGCTGGACCTTGAAGAAAGATGAAGCATTAAATCACAAAATGCTACTAATTTTGGTTCTAAGTGAGTACAATTGGTATTAAAAGGTTTCCAACAAGTAAAATTCACTGATGGATAACTATTTGTAAATTTATCACTAGTAGATGTATAGTACAAGATAACATAACAATTTTTCAACCTTAAGATAATAACTGACTAAATTAAAATATTAACTATCCTTTACTGCAGTTTTTCTAATTGAATCCATTGAAATTTTACAGTAGACGTCAGAAATCACATGGTACACCACAAAGAAGGCTAGTTTGATTTTATATTCACTTCGAACATCACATTCGACATACTGACAGCATAGAACTATCAAAAACAGCATCAAGGTGAAATGTCAGGCAACCTCAATGTAGCAAAGGAATGACTTTATTGGAATCCATCCTCCGTATTTAGATACCAGGGACCATATTGCAATATTAGGTGTTTGATATACTCTAACTAATATAATTTTAATACCATACATATTATATTTTCTTAAAACGTACTGAAATAGAGCCAAACAATCTACTTGAAAACATGTTATGAAACAAATTAATTGATTTATCAGATAATGTGTTTCGTGGAATGTTTATGGCCCATTCAAAATTTAGAATCCTATAGGTTTAACCTTCATTCTGAAAATTTTTTTCTTTGGTGAGATAGAATACTGAAGAACATTAGACAACTGTCTCTAAATATATATATATGGTGTTAAGTCTCTAAATATATATAAGTGGTTGAATGATTTATATTAATGTGAGTTGAAAATAAAACCAGCAAAACTTGTAATAATAAATTTGACCACCCCTAAGTTTGTAATCATATGGATATTTCATTAAGACACATGGCGAACATCTTGGCAATGTAAGTATTTTGGAAGGGTTGAGTGAAAATCATACTAAGATCTTCCAAAGAGATTAAATTACTTTTCTCAAGTCCTATTAGGACACAGATGTTAGAAATATTATTTCATTGGTGGGTACTCATACTGTTTGAAAAAGGATTGAATTTGGCACCCTTGAAATTGAATCAATTTGACGTAAGATATGGCGTAGAGGACCAAAGTAGTGTGTATTGACAAGACTCATGAAAATCCTATGAGTACGGCTCATTATTATTATCTGAACAACTAATTAGAAGATGGCACTATTGGTAATCTTTGCCACAATTTCCCTCATCTTTCCAGTACTAAAAACTGTAAAAACACAGCACTGCAGAAGATTTGGTACACAGGTATTAATCATGTACTTATATAGAATTGTTTCAAATTTCAGTTTTCAACAAACTCAAAAATTTTCATGATGGATAAATTGTGGAATTAAGGAATTCACTGTATTTCTTGATAATTTTTTCTTGCAGAACTGCTTAATTACACCTTACTTATTCACATTACATCCTTTTAACACACCATGATAATCCAGCATGCAGGTATAAATTTATAACTTAGCAATGAGAATTCATTTGGTTGACAATAAATGACATTTGATTATCAAGGATTTGGTCTAAATTATACAAGTCCTTCATTTATATATGCCAATGTTTTGAGATTCATTTATATAACCAGCTTCAGTGCTAAATCAACTGATATCATACACCAGTAATCAACATCAATACAATCACAACAAACATTCCAATCATGACACAGATAATTTATCTTGTACATCCTACCATTGCTATTATGAATCTACAATATTGGATATGAAACTTATATCGATAGATATGACTTGGTTGATGTCTCATTCCAGGTTCTTTTTTAAAATGAAGAAGTAACATGTTTGTACTATTACAATATTATGTTCAGTTTAATCTGTTGTACTACTTGTAAAATTCACATGACAAGCAAATATATACTTGTCATAATTCATACTTTTCTATAAGTGATCTCTTTAAAGGCATCATACATAACTCTGTCCTTTCTACACCCAAAATTATTTTTCCTCATATAATCATTTGTCCTCTCCTCCATCTTGTGTTGATGATCCCAAAGTGCTGCATGTGAAATTAAACTTATGGTACCACAGTCCTCACTTAGTCCTACTTTTCCCTTTCTTGGGGTGGGAGTTAACATTGATTGAAATAAGTCTTTTGACCCCCTCAAATGCTAAGAAATGAGTTCATAAAATCCACTTTGTCTATGTTTTCCTAGTCCATTTCTAGCTGTTCTGCAAGGATGTTATTCAATCCTCTGGAGTAAAGATGCTGAAAAGATGATGTTCTGTCACAATTTAAGAAATATGTGAAACAATCAGCAGTCCTTGAGAGGTACTTCTGGAGTTGTAAATGAGCAATGGGGCAGAATACTGCAGCAAGGAATTCAGAGAATATCCAGAAGATAATGAGAGGTTAATTACAGATTAACAGGCATTAGATAACTTCAGCAGTATGGCCATGCCAAGTAATTAAATGGCACCCTTCTAAACGATATGCTTGCCATGGATTAATTCAGGTATGCCAAAGTACTTCTTTGGGAAAGTTTTTTGTGATGGTTAATCTTATAACAAATAGGTAACTGTGAAAAGCCACTGATGAGAAGATTGGTTATGAACTATATTTCAAGAAGAGCCCTAACAGAAGAGATAATTGGAGACTTCAGGGTATTTGGCTGTTTCCCATGGATGTTAGAGGAAAGTTAGAGAGTAGAGCCATGAGGTGTATATACCTTAAGCAGTGGAAGGAGTTTAAAGAGGCACTGCTTATACAGTCTGCATGAAGAGAATCTCAAGTATCTCAAGACGAGAAGTTTGAGGAAGGCTGATTTTCTCTATCAATCAAGAATCCCAAAATCCGAGCCAAAACCTTAAGGTGAAAATGATTTTTGTTAGTAATGCCAGTTTCAATGTTAAAATAACTGAGGACAACCAAATTAGGGATAGTAGGTGAGAATATTGCTCATGAATTCTTCAAGAGATATGCCAGTTCCAACTGATGATAAGTATGTTGAGGCGAGCATTGACCTTTGCAAGGATCGAGAGAGAAGGAAAGTCAAAGAAATTCTCATACAGTGAGGGAAATTGTGCTCATGAGGATGCAGAGTTGCTGGAAAGTGTTCTCAGAACCTCTTGCCTGAAGGTGAAGCAGTCGGTAGAGAGGTCAGGGGTATGTGGACTGCAACTATGAAGGGACATGGAGACAATTTGAAAAGAAATTAGACATGGGCATTAGCTAAAAGACGAAGATGCCCATGTTATTTGTAAAAGGTGGTGTTTTAACATAGTGAAGATGATTAATTAGCAGCTCAGAGGTACAATTAAATTGGAAAAAAATTATTTAACAAGCCTCAGGAAGGAAAGTAAGTACAATAAAAAAGCCAACTCGAATCCTGTTGGCAGTGTCTTACCTAATGGGTTGGTTGATACTTGTGTCTTTTGTAAAGAAGCACATGCTTCAACAGTCTGTGAAAGACTGGAATGATTATATGACTGAAACATGTGGTGAACAATGTATATCACATTACATACATAAGCATGTACATGAACCTGTCATAAATAATCAAAATCCAGCAGCATGTCCTTATGATACTGAAAGTTATAATAAAGTTGGCATTAAATTTAGCATTCACAGCATTATATTTAAATTTTTGTTAATTTTGAAAAAGAAAGAAAAGCATAAACATTGAATGTTAATGTGATACAGATATATTTTTTGGCAAGAAAATAAAATAATTTCTTTGAAAGAAAATAAATGCGAAACCTTTTTCGATCCTTCTATACATTACACATATGTATCCTGTCTATTATACAATAATGATAGCCTAGGTATACACTGAAGTAATCCTTTATCTATTTGCTGACATTGGCTATAAAATCACCTTCCAGCAAACCTCTAAACATAAATTTTCCAGTACACAAAACTTTTCCATTGCTTTCAAATAAATATAATTCACTGGGATTGGGGGCAAAAAGTTTAATGGGAAGTAATACTAATTCCTCATAGACTTCCCAACATAAATGTTTTGGAAAATATTTTCAGCTTATATTCGGTTGGTTATTTATAAATACAGACACACACATGCTAATGTCACCACTTGAAATAGTTTTATCTAAATATTGATATGATAAATTCCATGATATATTAACTTTTAGCCCCACTTAAATTATTTCATTTATAATTTCTACTTTATCATTAGTTAGGAACTTTCTGCGGTTTCAATTACATTTATATTTGCAGTTAAATACTCTAAGCAAACATTTAGATTCCTGATGAGAACACAAAATCTCAGATTAAATAAAAAGAGTTAACTACGCCAAGTAACAAAGACATATCATTACTCTTTTTAACGAAGCATATATATCAACATCACCTTCGACAGATTTTTAAAAATTAAAACCATACTTGCAATGAAGGCAGTTACATGCACAAAACATAATGCTGCAGTTGATATCAATGCCATAACATTTTTTTAATGATAGTGCTTCAAATAAACGCTGATTACATATAAATAATTTTAACCCTCTTAATTTACTTAAATATTATTGCAGTTTAAAATAATAAATCCATACAATACTGAAATTTGTGAAATATTTAAGGAGGGCACAATGCTGAGATAATATAGTATTAAGTCTTTACATTTTCTGTTGGTGTTACTAACACAAAATCACAGTTCTTCCACTTGATTAAGTGGCAGAAATTAAAACTTGAAGTAAAACCCTGAAATTAGAATCTAAAACGAAAAACACAATTGACATTGATAAATTCATTTTCCTAGAAGATTGATACTGTCTATAAAATGCAGTTGACACCTTGGACATTAACTTTCACTTGTACTGCAGTTAAATCATAACATATTCGTTATTAACATACATTCATCATTGGTAATATCAGGTCATTTAAATATATACAGAAACAGTTAGCTTAATATAGTTAGCCACAGAGTAACCTCAGAAATATCTCATGAAATTTTAAACCACATTTTTTTCATGGCCAATCATTAATTAGTCATTGATGACTGGGATATTATGAAGGATGATATCTTCATGAGTTGCTTGAAATTTGACTTAGGACACATCCATTTAATACTGGATACTTAAATGAACATGACCACATTATAAATAATTTTCATTAAATAAATATTTATGAGAATTAAATTTCCCTTATAATTTTAAATTTTTATAAACAGAATACATACTTATTCACATAAATTATATTTGAGTTAACATAGCCAATTTTCATTTGCTGGGTTAATAAACTTTAAAGCCTCAGAATTATAAGTATAAAATATCCATGCACTTTGGTATAGCGGAAAAAGTACAATGGCCATGCATAGTGAACAAATAATTACATCATGTGTAATTTAACATTTCTGCAGTGAGTGTATTTTATATTTTTGATGCTCTTTAATGAATGTGAATATATACAGATATGCACATACATGAGTGGAATATCAGGAAAGAAGCAACCCTCACTTGACGAAGTCATGGTTTCATTCATTCATAAAGAATTTCACATGGACATATTATGGCTAACAATAATTTCATCTAGCTCACTGTGTACAGCACCTAAAAGCTCCAATAATAATCAATGTACAATTTTCTAACTAATTTACGATCCATAATGCCTATTTACTTCTAGATACTGTGAGAACTTCCTCTTTCTCTGCCTAAAATCATTTCTTTCTTCAATACCAAGGATAAAGGGATGTTAAATTTCTGGTCACTAAAAGATATAATTTGTATACATAATTATAATTTCCCTTAACTTCGATATTTAATTTTATCTGCAGTTTAATTGACATAATTCAATAATCTAAGGAATTATAGTCAGCTACAGCTGATGTTCATTACCAAAATACACTGTCTCTTATATTAGTTGCAAATTACAGATTATAGTTTGCTGGGAGATTCACTTGATTTTATTCAAAGTAAAATGAGATTGTCCTGTCGTCACATTAAATAACCCCAGTATTTATGATAATTTCACAAAAACATTTCTAAATAATGATATGACAAACATGTATTTAATTACTCAAGATACCAATTTTTTAAACTAATATTTTACAGATTAATGTAATATTTTCTTTAAATAATGGAAATAAAATTCCTTACTACAACATTCTATCCAATATTTGCCCTTATAAAAATACTACGTGATAAGTTAAATAAAATTATTATAATCATGGTGTGCCATATTAAATTGTAAAATGAATGCAATTTACCCCAAAAATGCTTTAAATTGAGCTCAAATTTCCAACAAAATTTCTTAATTATTGATCCATAATTTCATCATGGAGTAAAAGGTGAAATAACACATTTAAAGAGGAAAATTACATTGATTTCCTGAGGGAATGCTGCATATAAATTAACCTCTTGATTTCTGCTAAAAGTTTTCCTCGGAAGTTCCTTAGATGGCAATACGTTAAATGATGTGAAAATGATTCAAGAGTTAAAAATTGTTATTATCAGGTAATCTACCAGTTAAGGTAGGTTTTTTGGATGGACACAACTATCAAACAAACATTTTGTAACTCCAAACAAAACCCAATCCAGCAACCTAATCTACATCAGGTCCCTCTTCATCTCTGTGTAATTCTTTCCTCCCTTCATCCCGTCTAACATCCCTAGCGTGTTCCTGCCCTTTCCTCGCTTGCCCAACATTCTCCCCTCTATTACCTTCTTCAACATTCCACTGCCGCTCAATACACCTTACATCCATTTTTTCAACCTCCATAGGATCTCTCTCAACAAACCCCTCTCCCCACCCACCATCTCCAGTACTTCCTCATTTGTTTTCCTTTCGGTCCATTTCACCTTTTCCATCCTTCTCCACACCCACATTTCAAAAGCCTCCAATCTGCGTCTATCCTCCTGCTTCAGCGACCATGTTTCCGCGCCGTACATAGCTATGCTCCACATCAAAGTTTTTACGAGTCTTTTCTTAACCTCCCTACTGAACGTCCCCGTCATCAACTCCCTCCTCCTTGAGAAAGCCTCCTTGCCTAGCGCAATTCTTCTACTTACGTCCCTACTACTTTGACCGTATTGGTCCAAAACACTTCCGAGATATGTAAACTGTTCTACCTGCTCTATTTTTTCCCCGCCTATTTTAATATTTAGCTTAGCCTTTTTCTTTCTGGAAAATCGCATAACCTTTGTTTTATTAATATTGATTCTCATCCCATATTTATCGCACTGAACCTCCAATTCACTCAGCAATGCTTGCAACCCCTTGGCTGACTGAGCAACTAATGCTTGGTCATCAGCAAACCTAACCGATTTTACGAATTCCCCTCCGACGAGTTAAAAATATTCACCATCAATAAGAATAAAAAAATGATTTTGGAATACAATGAACAAATGTATAAAATATACACATAGAGGAAGGCTGCGAAACACTGGAAATATATTTTCAACTTTTCATGCCTAGGCATAATATTTGATTTGTCTTCAAAACAATGCTATTTTTTAAGAACAGATAAACCATGCCATGTGAGGGTCACTTCTATGCTGTCATTAAAAATGAATTAATAATCAATAAACAAATCACAGAGGAAAAAATCTCACAATACTAATTAGATTTCGTTAATAGCATTCACAGAAAAAAGATGAAGACCATTAGACCTTACAGGAATCTGTATCTTTCAAGTATGTACAAATAAAAAAAAATAATAATAATTTGAGATTAAATGACAATAAAAATATCAATTAACTGGTATTTGATTTACATTTCTGTAGAAAGATTAGGTATGAAATGCGCAACTAAAATTTAAAAAGGGAATTAATGACAGTATTAAAGGAAATATGAATTATAACAATTTTTAAGGGTGATCATAAGTAACATAAAAAAGAGTTAAAACCCCAATCACTTTCATTTTTAAAAGTGACAGAATTATAACTATGCAAACCAGTATTTATGTACAATGCACAATCAAAACAGTAGTTTAAAAAGCTTGCATACAAAATTCAAGGCTGAATAATCATTTATGGATGATGAATCATAGTATATTGAAATTATTATTTAAATATGAAAATACTTTTATAATGTTTTTCAATTTTAATGACTGGTATAAGCATCCATTAATATTTTTTTAAATTTAGAACTTACAATGCCTTAATTACAATAAAATGTCGACATGCTACAATCGATGGTATGGGCTATACATTTATCATTAAACTCGTCAAGAACTTCTTTAGTTATGGAGAGAAGGTGACAATTAACTAAAAAAAACTATGGCATGTTAAATTTATAGAGCTGTACTCAACCTGTTTTTTTAATTATTGTTTTTTAGAAATTGGAATTATGGAAATGAGATGTGGCTCCCTTTGAGGAATAAGAACATTTATTACATTGCAAAAGGAAGAAAACTTGGCTGTTTCATAGAATAGCATTTATTCGCAACTATTTCAATGCCTGCATCTTCTGGCCCAAACATCAAAACCGATCATGAATAAAATATACCTATTTTGTGAAAGGGCAAAGTTTCTTTCTTTTGCTCAGAGTTTCACCACGTGACACTTTAACACCATCGCATTTATTAAATTTTTTATGGATCTAGCATAAATAGATTAATCAGATAAAAACATTTAATTATTTCCTCAGTTCTTTTACAACCATGTTAAATGACACAATTTTAAGCCTACTAATCCTATTCGACTGAATCTAGTCCTTCCCAAAAATATTGATGAAAATATTGATATTAAGTACTGATGGGTCAGTTTGATTCTTTGGTTCCTGGTTCTACCAGTTCTTGAGATAAGAGCTGGAACCAGGACCAAAATGAAGAACTTTAGCTCCAGAACCATAACTTATACTATGTTACATTGTTTAAACCCACTCACGGGTCATCAAACATCATAATAATTACCATTGAATAATAAAGATCCCTAGAAATATTTTTAGATGAACGTATCATGAGGAGGGCTCTTTATGCATACACTCTTGATTAAACATTTCCTGAAAAACATTTTCTTGCAAAACTATGTAATCATTTGGAGTTGGAGAAGGTGGCTTCCTGAAAAATGATTCACAAAGGCTAATTGCATACATGAAACTAAAGTTTACCCAATGTGAGTAGAAGATTATTATTCTCACCAGTAGTCTATCATTTAAGGTATGTTTTGGATGAACACAAACTGAACATTGCTACATTTCTAACTTCATCCAACAAAAAACAATCTGACCTGCAAAAACACCTTTCTTCAACTCTGCCTACTTCCTTCCTCCCTTCATTCCATCCAACCTATTCCTTTCCTCCAGCTACCTTGCTTGGCCGACATTCCCCCCTTTATCACAGTCTTCAAAATCCCATCACCAATCACAATGGTCTGCTTTCCTGCTTCCTGAGAATCTCCTAACTTGTGTTTTCTAGTGGTTAATCATCATATCATACCTCTTCCATTCTTCTAGTAAACTACTCAATAATAACTGCAAACCCATGACTGTCTGACTCACTACTGCTTGAAAAATCTGTAAACCAAAGTGACCCAATCATCTCACAGCCTTTTTTTTCTCCCAGCTTCATTCCTTCCCATTGGGCCCGTAACATTCCCTCAGCATGTATGCATGTCAAGAAGTACCAGTTATAACAGGCAATCCTATTTTGCTCCCCTGCCAATGACTACCCATCTCGATTATCCCTCTGCTAACCTTTACTGTGCCATCCGATTCACGTACAATTTTCAAATGCGTAGCCTAACCCTACAGTCCACTCCTACATGGTATGTACATTCATAAAAATTTTGCCTTTGTTAAATCCTGACAATACTCTAACTTGCTTACATACCGCTTCTACTTTTCCTGGTTTCTGCAATTTTTTTCATATCATTGCACTGATCTTTCAAGAACATAAGTTCTAACCTTGGCCCAAAATGTTTCTCGCCTAAGTTTGTGGTTTAGCTCTCTATATTATTCTTACTCATTCCATGTTTACATTCTTCCTTTTACTCTTTCATTCACCATCTGAAGCATCTCCAATGATCCATGGCTTCTTAGATCCCATTTTCTACCTTTCCTGCTGATTCCTTTGCTACTTTTTATATTCAGTTCTTAATCTCCGACTACCAATTTTATTTCCCTGTTATATTCATAAGATTTTTTGGTGCTCCATCTTTATCAATCTGACACACTCCTAACCCTCCTAATCTTTTTAAATTTTAAATTGCATTGAAGATGATGGTATTTCTAACTTTATGTTAAACCATGATATAATCCAACTGGCATTTACCTGCTTCTCCTGGTATCTTCACCCACCACGAATTTCCAATCCCCCATTAATATTAGAAGCTTCCTTCCTGGCACCACTCAATTATTTCTTCTAATTGATTCTACAAGCTCTTTCTTTCTCCTGGTGGACTACTCATTGGTCACTACCTTTGGATTACCACTGGATTGGTCACATCTGCTATTAGCTCTGCAAATAGAATTCTATCACTCACTTGCTCTATATTCACTACCCTTCTCTCTGGTTTCCTATTCAGCACTACAGCCCTCACCCACAATTAATTACTCTGTAGCTAACAACAATAATAATATTTCGTATGAAGGTTCCCACAGGGTTGAACTGCTTGTCTCTGTACTTCTGGGTTCTTCATCTGCATTAGTTGCCTTCGGGTAACAGTTTCGCTGACCATCCGGCCTGAACCTTCCAGTCGAATGAATTTTAGAAGCTTTCTTGTCTATCTTATAAAGGATTGGTGGTCAAGTACCACACTCTGATTGGACCAACAGCCCTATATAAGGCATACAAGAAAGTTTCTAAAATTCATTCCACCTGAAGATGCAAGCAGGATGGCCAGCGAAACTGTCATCACCTCAAGACAACTAACATGGGTAGAGAACCAGGAAGTGCAGAGACAAACAATGATAATATATTTTATGGTCCACTGACAAAAAATATCATGTAGCTATAGGAGTCATCAAGCACAAAACCATAAACACAGTAATCAACCCGAAGGTCAGTTTAGTAGGTGATGGTAGAGCTCACCCATGTACCAAGCCCGACGGCGTGTGAATATTCACACATCAGGGTAGGGGGGCCAGTTCCTTTCCCTGTGCCGGTTATGGTTTCCCAGGAAGATCTGGTACCCGAAAAATCAACTAGCTTGGGTGGAGCTGCAGGTGCCCAAAGTGCCTTGCCCGGGAATTGAACCCGGGACCCTCCGGTCAGTAGTCCAAACGCTCTACCCACTAGACCACCGCGACCCGCATCAAGCACAAAGAAAAGTACAAAATACAGGTACATTGAAACACGATGTACGATGAACACTCTTAACATCAACACTACAAACTGCAATAATCCCAGCTGTCTCTCTATTTCACTTCACACAAATCTAACATACACCCTGTTTCTACATTAACCTCCTTTCTCCATTTCTCTCTCTTAATGATTTCTAGATTATCTGTCCTCAACATTGTCCTAACATTCCATGTTCCTATCCTAACCATTTCAGTCCTCATCTGGTTCTTCATTTCCTTTGCTTTCAGCTTGGTTACACAAGGATTTTGTGTGATGATGACTGTGGTGGACTTGTCTCACCTACTGTCAGGTAAAATACCTGGCCCAGTGGGCTGAGCCCTGTAGTTGCCAGGATTCATTATCTCTATTTTCCTGTCCATTTTTACTACGGGAATGATAATTCAGCTGGTTTCACCTTATTTCATTAAATGGTGTTTTTAATGTAACACCATCACTCAAATACAGCTATAGCTACTCTCAGCTGGGATCTGATGTCTTTGTGCCTACCTCACTGAGGAAGAGATACTGTGTGGATTACCTTTTATCTGGCTCCTACCCTCCACAACCTATGTATCATGGGTGACCCTAGTAGAATAATACAGTTCTGAGGGACAACGTTCAATGTTCAAACACTTCCACCAAATTAGGTTCATAGGACATTGGAGGAACAACCCTATTCCATATTGTTAATTGGAAAATTGCTTTCTTGCAGTGTAGGAAATCCTTGAAATTTTGTACTTTATTTTCTGCAATGTTTGATAAACATTTATGCCTTTGAAAGTTCACAAGTTGTTGTCTGACTGGTGTTGTCACTTGAATTATAATACCTGCCTATGTCTCATTTTTTCTCAAAACTCACATTAATACACAGATATTGGACCAATGGTTGTCCATGGTTAGGCAGAACTACAGAGTTCATTTTTATTAGATATTTTTATGAAAACAAAGAAATATTGCCACTCCTGCTTCTGTTGTAGTTATACTATATTAATGAATTCTTATGATGTGAAAAAATACTAGATAAACCTTTAAGGTATATTCTAATGGATGAAGATTTTGTGTATACACATTTTAAGCGATGGTGTATAATTCTATAACTTTTGAACTACAACAGTATAAAATATGTTGGAATCCTAATTAATAAAATTTATTCATTTTAGTTTAGTAAACAAGTAAAAAGAAACAGAGTTTCTTACCCAAAAAAGAATGGAGACTAGCCTTTACTAAAAATAATTTATAAAAAATATTAGGATAATTGCATCGCATAGAACATGTTTATCTATACATTTCATACAACCATCTTATAACATGGAAACATAAAAATACCATAGAGATTGTATATGAAATATTGCAGTAGTAAGAAACTTCTCATTAACTGTACATTTCTCATTTCTTTTTCTTTAATTCTTACATATGTTAATACCTATTCATTCAACCTAATTACTGGAACCAAAAATGAGACCCAAAACCGAGAATCGATGCTACGAATCCAACTGACACTAAAAAGAAGTGGAACTGACCCATCAACAGTGGTAAAGTGTGGAAGTGGAATTTGCAGGAATTTATTTGGGTGAAAAAAATTATTTTATCCAAAATTCTGCTTCAGGAAAGGTGAAGACTAATGTCAAGAGAGGGACTACACTCAGATTACTATTGTATTTCCATTAAAATTAATATTAGAATGACATCACGAACTTTAAAACCATTTAGTGAAGAGGACATTTTTTTACATCTCTCCGCAAGCCAATAAAATACTAATGACACAATGTACAAAAAGATATAAACATATATGCATGTGAAGGTCTAAAAAAATGTTCAGCGGTGACAGAATATGAAGAACTTTAAAACATAATTTTAATGTAAGTAAAACGTGGATATCAGCTGACTAATAATTATGTTGGGATGTGATTTGAGAGTGTTATATGCTTTCAGCTTGTGCCTAATTCTCAGGATATTAACTCTCAACACCATAGAGTTTGAAGAGTGACCATAACAGACAAAATAAAAAAGTCTTCACTCCCACTACCAAGCCTTTCTATAATAAAGAACATGCAATTTCATTGGAAATGGTTCAATGAGGCACACCATTAAAGCACAAGAGGAAGAAATTGGAGCAAAGACATTCTAGAGTTACTAAAAATCTTGGCTAGTGTGACTGCATGACTAGGAGAAAAAAATCATGCTTCGAAATGTTGGCTTGCATTGAGGATTGCTTTGGAGGATCACCTCTTAATATGGCACACTGTAGCACTTCAGGATAACTGGTCACAGCCTTGTAGTTCTGTTGTAGCAGCTGATAGGAGGAGATGGGAGGGGGAGAGAAGGGAGGCAAAGAGAGGGTGAAGATGGACAAAAGGTTCGGGGAGATGCAGGAGGGCGTAATGGAGAACAGAATGGAGAGATGAAGGCAGGTGCCCAGAGAAGACACAAACAATGAATGAAGGCTTGTTAACTCACCAAGAGCATGAGTAACTACTATTCTACGACATTCATGTATGTATTTTTATTCAAAAACACTTTTCTAAGTACTTGATGACTATATGATTTTTATACTTAGTAACTACTATAGTACTGATCCACAACCTCATGAACCTTAGAAGTCAGGATTTTTCAAAACCATTATACATATGAAAAAAGATAATCTAAAATTTTTAAAAACTCAATTAAACTCAACAATGAACATTGGAAGTCTAAGGAGGTACTAAATCAAGCACTAGTTTTTACTAGCAGCAACGTCTAATAAAGTTTAAGGAGTAAAAACCAACACCATTACTCACATATACTTATGTTTATAAACTGTGCAAATATACATACAGACAAAATATGAAACTGAAAGAAAAGTTAGTTTTTATTATGAGTTTAAAGTGTAATTTAGATTATCTGGTGTCAAAAAATAACTTAGCTATGTTTAATGCATCAAAATGAAAAAATGCATTAAATATTTTTCCATGGCCATATTTTAATAAAAATTAATTTTTTTTATTTTCTGAAAATTTAACCTCCACAAAGTAAACAAACCAACCATACAAGAATATAGCAAAAAACAAAGTAAAGCCATTGTTAGTGAAATTATTTTCTATATTTTTCCGTCAACTTTTTGAAAGATTGCCCTTCAAATTCAATTATAATAACCACTGATACATTAAATCAGATAATTTCAGACTAAGAGACACGATAACCCATTTATTTGAACTATTCTAAAGTTTGTTTAAGAGCTGTCATTAATGATTACATAATGAGTTAAAAGTGTTTTTTATATTGGTAGTAGCCATATTAGTCATATTGAATGACTTTAGACATGTTGAATTTGAATAAACGAGCTTAAGTTTACCAAGAGAAATGATACTTCCTCAAATTTGAATCATCCAAAGTAAAATATGAACAGCCATTGAGATAAAAATTATAAGCAAGTTACTGAATAAACAGTAGACAAATATATTGTTATGTTGTCAGCACAAACATATTTTCAGATTGTTTCCATGATCAGAATGTACAATCTAAACTCACAAATAATTATTAAAGATGATAAAGGGCTAATTCAAGTTCTTAACAATATTTAAGATTAGCACTCTTCTACGACAAGGTCATTTTATGCGCCCATAATGATAGGCAATATCCAAATGCAGATATACTCTCCATTAGATTTGTAAAATTAAACAAGGTCTTCAGACTAATGTCTGCTGGGTTCATGAGGTATGTGTAAATCACTATTGTCAATCCACATAGGGTAATTTTATTACACAATTAACAACTTTAAGCTAACATAAATGTAAATGATTAAATATGCATAACAAAAACAGAAATGCTAATATCTATTTTGACAAAAGGTATAAATTGTTTTATGCAAAATTATAAAAATATATACTGATATGATTTTCATTCATTATGAAAGTAATTTAATTTAGAGATGATGAAGTGTTGGAAAAATGAGTCTAATGTTTTGTTCAAAGTTTTAGCCTCCATTATGATACCATGAGCAACCTCATTGCATCAACAATTCACTGATCATGAATTACCTCCATGACAAATCTTAAAGAGTATTGAGTGAATCAAGGTAGAAATTTATATTTAAATTCAAATTTATGACCTCTGGGCACACCAAATATATAGGAACAAAATAAAATAGATATTATACCTCAGTGAGACCTGGCATTACTTTTCAAGTAATACCTCTTTCATTTAGAATGGTTGAATGGGCAGATGGTCCACCTGCTAAGTGATGATTCACATTAGTCAAGAAGAAGCTCCCACATGTGCAAGAGGATTACGAATCTGATTAGAAATTGGGCAAGGAAAGGGCACTCACTGACAGCTAGGTCTAGCATTCATTTGAGATTCAGTTTGGTCAGAGGTTAAATGAAAGAGATCACGAACTAAAATGAACAAGAAATATATGAAAAGCCATCAAACAGCTAATCAAAAAACTATCGCATTTCCTGGCCCATAAAACACAAAGATGCATTAGACACCCTGCTTTTTCCAGTTAGAACTTATGCTAATATATAATAAAATAGTTACCTTAATGGAATATAATTGAATTGTTACCTTAAAAAAGAAGCAGGCACACATATTTTAAAGTTCATTTTCTGTAGAAACCAAGAAATTCGACATCATGGATGCTAAATAATTCCCGTTGTTTTCCCTAGGGTTGTCACTTTCCTCTTAAACAAGGTAATCTTCACTTCCATGTGACACACTGCTAACATTTAATTTTTAAAAACGCATAGTCTCACTTTTAACTCTCCACCAAGACATTTTCAATCACAAACAATAGATATCAATGGTTGTTTCATTTTTCCCATCAGTGTGACATAATAGGTAGGTTTTATTCATTTTATTCATATTAACTCTTTATGTGATGCTTAGTTTCTGTTATTATTTTCATATTATCCAATTTTGTATTAGAAGAAGCCATTTTCTATGCCTTTATGACACACTCATCCTGCTGAATGTTGAATGCCTGCGGACTCAGGGGTTATTGGGAGAGATACAACATATTTACATACTGGCAGAGGGGTGACATCCCTGTTAGCCCTGTATGTATTGTTTCATGGCTACACATATGAGATTAACCTAAAATCGCTACATTGTTCAAATTTATAATTGCTCAAGGAAATTTTTATAAGTACTTTCAACCAAGCATTAACACTCTGTTGCTTACTATTGACTCAAAACAGCGATATTATGGAAATTTGTAATCGAGGCAACCATTTTCTATGCCTGATATGGCATAAAATATTTTAAGCAATTTTCCAGTGAATAATTTAACAGTTATACCTGTATACCCCCAAACCTTTTTATCATAGGCTGATTTTAAAGTATATTCTGGAGTAAAAAGGTCTTTATGTACAAAGGGAGTATGGTAATTAAAATGAAAAAGAAAAAATATTCCGTACAATGATGAAATCCTACTTTTGTGAACTATTCTTCTTTTCATTTGGAAAGAGGACCAAGAGTCTAGATCATTCCCATTTAGAACTCTCGAAGCACTTTTATTCTAGGGAAATTTTGTCGTCAAGAATAAAAATTAGATTATTCAGAGGATCAACATAGATACCACTATGCTTGACTTGCTGAAATTATCTCTATCACTACTATCATAAGTATCACTGCTTATGTTCTTTTAGAAAACTATCATACACTTCATAAAATTTCATTAAATCTGACAACCTAACAACATGTCTTCTGCAAACTGCTAATGTAAACAACTCTCCATTCAACTAACTAAGCCAGTTGTTTTCATACCTTGATGGCCAGTAGAATGCTGTAGGCCTAGTAGAATGCTGATATGTTTTAGAACTCACACAGAGGATTTTAAAAATATCTATTATCTTATTAAACCAAAAGGTTTTGGACGTAAAAAACAATAATGACTCTCAACAAGTGCTTGCAAGTTGGAGTCAACATTCAGATTCCCAACCCTAATACACTTGATTCACTCAGTGTCTCCTTTACTTCTATTGCTGACTCACCTGTGCATAAATCATATTTGATGGTGACTGCACAGGCATATTAGACCTAACAGGCCGTGAGGTCCATTTCAAGAAAGCACTCTCAATTTATTTGGAGTTGCATAAAAAATTTAACCCTAATCTCACCTTTCTTAACCCTTCTTTTTGACAATGATCATTTCCAAGAGCAAGACCGAAGTAAGAGGGCTTCAATAGAAATCTACTTGGATTTAACTATCATAATATGATATTCAGGTACACAGATTAAGGATAATTCATATTTATATATTCAATAATTTTATGATCTAATAACGAGGCACATGGATATCTAATGAAGACAAAAAACTTTGAATATGGATACCACTCAAGGCACAACATAGCAAGAGCAGCTAACAAGTGTTCTGACATGTGAAGGAACCAGCAATTGATGGGGTGAACAACAATAAATATCCACCCACCTTTCAAGCAACCTCCTCTCCAGCTCTGGAGGATATGTAACATAGATGTAATGCTCATTACCGCAAACGCCTTCATCTTCTTCAGGGTCCCCATCTCCAAGGCGTACAGCCAATCGCTCCTCTGTTTCCTCGTCACCCTCCCCAACACGATAATCCCCATGGAGGTGCTGAGAGGGGCTCCCTGGGGCTAGGTGTTGCTGTCTACGTGTTTGCCGTGGGTATGGATATTGACGTCTGAAATATTAATGGACTGCTGTAAATGCCTGCTGGGGAATGGTACACTTTGATTTAAATTCCATAATATGTTATTTTTTGAAAAATGAAAGATGGCAATGTGAAAGTGTGATATAGATGAGTTTCCATAAAATGTTAACCCAATATGCTATCAAATGCTATCAATATTAACATGATATCTACATTGTCAGTTTAGCTTTAATTATGAAATTCTTTGTGATTTATCTGATCGAAATGTCAGCAAATAAACCCCGACTTCTATAAATTTTGGGGCCTTTCCAAAATCCTACTTTTTGGACGGCTTATAAAATTTTGGAAAAATTTGAAAATAAAAATGTGTCAAGCTAAAAGGAGATTGCTGAAAAATAAATAAAAAAATATACCCAAAATAATCTATACCTCTATTTTCTCCTAAGGACTTATTGAACAACCCACGTACAAGAAAAATACCCTGATATCTGAACTAAAGTTGGGGTATTATTATTATTAAATTAATCTCTCAGTCAAAGGGACGTTTTTGTGGACCGGCGGACTGACAACTGTTACACTAATAAGCCTCACCTCACACCACACTAAAATCATACGCTATTATCAACCATTCATCAACTCTGCTTGTTTCTAGCCCCCTTCATTCTGTCTGAAATTCCTAAGATGTGTTCTCCTTCCTCAACCTAACACAACATTCTCCTCTCTATTTCAATCTTAAAATTCCATTACCAAACATTATACCCTGCATGATGGCTGGTACTACACCCATCAATAACCATCAACAACTGTTCTCTTGGGCTTGATCACCTACAAATCTCAATGCTCTGACAGGTTCCCATCCTACAGATTATTCCTATTTTCAGCACTTTCCTTGTCAACCTTACCATTTTCTCCAAGTTTATATTAAAAAGCTAGGTTGATAATGGAAAACCTTGTCTTACTCCACCTGCCTATCAATGTCTGTCCTGATTCTGCATCTGCTATTCACATTTGTTAAGTCTCAGACAGTTTTTGGATAAGTCGCCATCCCTTCAGTCTACTCCACCAGCACAGTTCATTAATTTTGCCCAATTTACTCTGTCAGACAACTCAAAATCCACAAAGTAAATGAATTATTTTCTTTATATTCTATATTAATGTCTATTAGTGATCTCATTACATCTATGACATGAATCATACTCATCCCTTTCCTAAACTAACATCACTATAGTGTCCCTAAGTCCCTATTCTAACATTTTCAATCCTTTTCTGTGTCTCTCCATTTCAATACAGCCATGCAAAGATTTTGTTTGATAATGATGATCTGAGGCTTTGCCTCCTCCACTGGTAGGTATGGCACTGGTCCCACAGGGCTTTCTTTTCCATTGTTGCCAGGACACATTTTCACATTTGCCTCCATCACATTTATGAGGGAGAAATAAATTAAATAGTTTCCCATTGACTACCTCAATAATGTTTTAATATGACACTATCACTTTGAATAATCACCACTTAATTGGGTTCATATCTTAGTAGCTATCTCACAGAGAGAATGGTCTTTTGTATAGATCTTACCCTTCGAACTACATGGTAAAGGTAATACTGGGAGAAATTATCATTACTCTGGCCAGCTGAGGCCTGGTGGTCATCAGACTATGCAAGCCCTTCTACCGTATTAACATTGCAGTTGATGGAGTGGGCAATCAATGAAGGAGAGGTCCATGTGCACTTATGAAAAAAATATCATTTACAATTACTAATTATTTATGTCACCCTGAAATGGAATGAAGTGAGATGTATTGACAAAAATATCCATTCCTACCTTCCGGGCTGGGTGAGGCCCTGCTGATGGGCTAAGAGTGCCTGCTGCCTCTGGTGATGGAGGAGGCGTTGATGAGTTCGGTGGGCTCTGGAAGAGTGAGCAGGGGAGGGTGTGGCTGTACTCGAAGAAGCCACACTTCCTTCTTCGGAGCTGAAATATGAAAGAATAAGGTGTTATTGAAATTGTGAATTGAGATTACATGCGGAATAAGTTAAAGTAGTGGTCATACGGCTACTTTGTAACAGATGTGAGAAAACGGTTCCCTTTGTATGACAATACAACCAGTTTCAGAAATCCATTCTTCTTTCAATCTAGCTTAGTTTTGAATCAAATGTAATCCAAAGCTAAGAGTAGTCCCTGACCAAAAGCATAGTAATTTGTACAACTTTCAGAGTGAAATACAGTGAAACCTTGAACTCACCAAGACCCAGTAATGACATAATCCTCAAATTCTGTAATTTTTTAGGGTCTGAACAGCTTTTCAGATGAAAATCAATATAATCAAAAGCTTAAATGTACATCTGTTAACCCAGAACTTAGGTAAAAATCAAACCTCCCAATGGATATAACCAATTTTAAATATCTTTTTTACTGGGTTTTTATTACATTTATTTCACCTGATTGTAAAATTGTTGCTGCTTACATTTTTTTACTTAATTAAAATAATGGAAGATATTTCATCTACAAAGCATGAAAGTACATAAAATTTATCAAATATTTTCCTTCAAAACTCAATTTCACAGAACCTCAAATTTACATATTTTTTCACTGATCCCTCGACAAATTTTAATTTAAGGTTTCACCGATTGCTTAGAATGAAATTTGGAACCATTACCCCTTTCCACAAATCAAAAACATTTCATTTAGGCAACCAACAGCTGAGGTTATTTGTGTCATTAGGGATAGGTGGATAATTTGGTGAAGGTAGGATTTTCAGGGAATGGGTGGAGGGAGAAACCTGGTGCCCATATTAGTCCACTCTTAATAAAAGGCATCAATGAGTCCACTGCTAACATCCTATTCAATGGTAGAAACACTATTTTCAGGGCTCTCCACATAGAACTCCTAGTAAAGGACCAGGATACCTAAGAAAAATTGTTCTGCTGCCAGGATTCAAACTTGGGCCCCTGGGGTGCATAGCCGATACACCAACCTAGCCAAGACACTAACCTAATTCCCAAGAAAGATTCTTCTATGAAGAGAAGTATGTTACTTAGCCTATATAATATTACTATGACTTACTCAAAGATGACCCATATTACATAGTATGTGAGGGTAGTAGCCAGAGAAAGAACTAATCCAAGTAGAAGCAGCAAGCCCCAAGCAGTTGTGCGTCCATCACCAGGAGCATCCTCCCAGTAACGCTCACAAGTCAGGTACCAGCATACAGCTCTGTCCATTTCCTCTATAATTGGAAAGTTATTTGCCATTAGTTATTTGTTCATTTAAAGTTAATCCATATTATTTGAACATATAATAAAAATCTTTGCATTTCATCTCTAGTTAAGAATTATTAAGATATTACGGAATATAATACAAGAATAGACTCTCCTTAGGATGTTGCTTGGTAGCACTTTTTTCTAATTAGCACTCTTTCAGGTCTTAGTTCCAATCATAAAAAACCATAAAGTTACCAACCTGAAGATCAATTTGGTAGGTGATGGTAGCATTCACCCAATACTAAGCCTAATGGAGTGTGAAATTCACACATCAGGGTAGGGGAGCCAGATCCCTGTGCTTTCTACAAGGTTTGCATAAAAAGTATTACTAACAGTTTTCCTGACATGTGTGTGAAGTGCTAAATCCAGACTCATTTAAGTGCACACATGATCGCAGACTGTATTTGCATTGATGACAGATGACAGTCGACACCTTTATCACTGAAAATTTGGCAATGCGAAAGATCTATCCTAAACTCATCCCGAAGGTCTTGATGGATGACCAAGAGCAGAGTCAAGTCTGCTTGCGAAGACCTGCAATGGCATTGTGATGATTCCCCAAACCCTTTACAGTCCAGACTGGACACCAACAGATTTTCCTGTTCCCTAAAGTGAAATCCTCCCTCAAAAGACACCACTATAGGACCCAAAGTGGCATCAAAGAAGATTGCATGCCTAACCTTAAGGACCTTCCCGAATTCACCAACCAGGGAACCTTTGAGTCGAGAAAAAGCTACCGGTAAAAGTGTGTCGATGGTCAAGGGATGTATTTTGAAAAATTTTGGGGCATTGTAGCAATATCTGAAATTAATCTATTTTTCTAAAACTTTCAACGATACTTTTTATACAAACCATGTACGGTATCCCAGGAAGTTCTGGTACCTGAAAAATCACCCAGCTTGGGTGAAGCTGAGGGTACCCAGAGATTTGTACTCAGGAACTGAACTTGCTTTCTGGTCAGTAATCCAATGCTCTACACCTGGTCTACCACGTCCCCTTTAGTCCCAAAATATATAGATAATTATGGTCAGCTTGTTTGGTTACCTCTTTTACATATTCTACATTGTGGGCAAAATTAAAATTTGTCTGCACTTAAATAAACTAACCAGAGGCAATATCAATTTTAAAAAAAGTTGGTTTTGTTGGGGAGGCAACTGACAGCTAAGGTCATTTGCATCATTAGGGATGGGTGGGAAAGGAAGGGTAGAGAGAAACCAGGCATCGGCATTAGCCTACTCTTGTCGAAAGGCACCAAGGGGTCTGCAGTTTAACGACCCATCCAACGGACGTCGTACTCACTCAAAGTGCTGTCCACAAAGCACCTCAAGTAGGGATCGGGATACCAGTGAAAATATTTTAGGTCTTGAGGATTTGAACCCAAGCCTTCACGGTGGGAAGCCTGTACGTTAGCCTCCGCACCATCCCGAACCCATTAAAAATATTACTCGCAATTGTTATCATTTTGCATCTCCATATTTATGTATTTGAACACGTGAATAGCAGACGCATTTCTGCAATAGAGGTGAGCAATGGCTAGATATGCATCCCGTTGAGTACCCAAGTTGTTTCCAAAAATGACAAAATGCAATTTCTAACAAGCACATTTAAAAAATGAAGTAATATGCTTTAAACTAATAGAGTAATTACATAAATATTTTATGAACTCACCTTCAACATCCTTAAAATCCTGCATTGACAGGTTGACCAACAATCCAGCAATGCAGTCTCTAACCAATATCTATAAAGGAAAGTTAAACAATATGAAAAATTGCTTCCTTGAAGATAATACACTTCACATATATCTTTGAAAACAAGACAAGGAAAGACCTACACTTTTGACTCAAAAGAATTAAAATGTTAACAAATCAGTCCTTCCCAAACATTGCACATAGTTAATACAGCAGTGTGGTTACTCGCTTTCTTGATTCCAATTTTTTACTTTTTCTCAGAGAGCATCTTTTCCCTCATCTTTCTTCCCAGTGTTAGGTATCTGACAAGGTATCTGTGTGGATCATCTCTTATTGCTATCTGTGCCACTGGTATCATAAGCTGGTTCTATTCCTTTTTTCCAGAGCTGACATGCATGTTGGCCTAAAACCATCATCAACTGATCTCATAAAAAATGATGATTGCTTTCCTCAGGAATTCAATATTTTCACATCATATTCCTGATTAAAACAACAGATTGACTTTTCTTTAACAAAATCAAGGAGAGATTTTGGTCATTTTTTATTTTTTACTTAATGCTTGTAGCAACTGAGTAATTCTACACTTCTCCTAATTTCCTCATTGAGTGGGCACCTTGTAAGGACACTCAGAAGGAATAGTAATAACGTCAGCATTCTTCAGAGAGCCATTTTCTGAAGTACATATAAGATTTTAGTAAATGAGAATGACATTCATTTCATTATATAGATAATGTATTCAACTTTATAAATATAAATACACATAACAACCATCGCATATTTGTTGCATTGGCATTTTTAATAGGTAATATATTTTAAAAGTAAATTTAACTTTTAATAGCTTAATTAAATTGATGAATTTCTACTAATTAATATCAGCATTGCCTAGATTACCAAACTACTTGTCATGGAAAATGATAGCTCACAACATGGCATCCATGACAATATATATGAAGTTATGTGAAGTTAAGGATTTATCAAGTGATAACAAAAATTGATGAGTCTACATTCTCATTATGTACTGTTGGAGCCACTGCATATTTTACCTTCAGGAGAGAAGTCCCTTTTGGCCCGACAACAGAAGCTCGAATGCTTCTGAACTGTCATTATGAGAATAATAACTCAATGCAACAGAAGATGGAAAACTGAACAGCAGTTATCCAAGAGATTTAATGTATGCATGTCACAAATCCTACATTGACTGACATAAGGATTCCTTAAATGCTGAATGGAAGAACTTCGAATTGACAAAAAACTAAAATTCGGACTCTCAGGAATACATGCCAAATCCAAACGTATTCATTGACTCCAAAAATATTAAAAGAATAAATATTGTTTCCAGCTGGTCTCCTAAACTAACTAAGCAATTTTACTGAATTAAAACTAAAGTGCATCCTATACAAAATAATTAACATATGGTGAGAGCAGGCTCATCATTATTCACCAAAAAATAGTAATAAAAATTCTAGTTTTATAAAATTGTTGCAGTTGATAACAAACACATAATGTTCACCTGTGTGTAGTGCTAATACTAATCACTAAATGTTATTGTGGATTGAATTGATGCTTTCACAGACAAATAGTAATATAAACTCCCATGAATCCTCTGTTTCATAATAAATGGAGTGCAGAACAGGCATAACAACAGTTATTTTTATTGCAAATATTATTTTTTATAATTTTTAAATATAATGGTGATAACAACATTAACTCGAGAACAACAATACACTTTCAGGCATCACTTCATGGAATTGTTTGATGTCCATATTAAATGAGTTTTTAATTTTCCACAGACTTTATTTTACAGTACAATGCATTTCACTGGTTAGCCAAAAGTCAGTCAAATGCATTGTACCATATAATAAAATCAATGGAAAATTACAAACTCATTTA
This sequence comes from Hetaerina titia, assembly GCA_037158775.1. Classification (NCBI taxonomy): domain Eukaryota; kingdom Metazoa; phylum Arthropoda; class Insecta; order Odonata; family Calopterygidae; genus Hetaerina; species Hetaerina titia. The sequence continues at coordinate 47,726,967 of CM073772.1, read as the reverse complement.
ATAAAGACATAATACTGTATAATTGAGAATTGTAAATACATTTAAGTTATCAGGTGGCACATGAAAATTAATACAAATCAGTCCATCAAAAATCATTAATAAAAATCATGCCGTCTAGTACTTGACAACAGAGAGAAGTGCTCAACATTTAGCCATCAAATTATACATCCATACCTCACATCGTGTCTTGAGCTTTTGCAACTCTTCTGGCCGACAATCTGCCTTGAGCCTTTGTATTCTCGCACGACCTCCATCCTCCTCCTCAGATGGTGCCTGAGATGACTCCCCTGGTGCACTGTTGCCACACCGCACCTTCCCATCACCATTACTAATTGCAGCTTCTTCATGCTGTGCACCTCCTACACCCTCTCTTTCTTCTCTTGGTCCTAAGGATGAAAAAAATTACCATCAGAGTGAACACCTAATAGGAATGATGCTGATTTCACCACGGAAACGAAAAAAATGAAAGCTCAACCAAAAAATTGAATGCTTCATGATAAAAGAATACCCAACTTGTTTGAAAATAAAATCACTACACTGCACTCATGTACAATACACACATTGTTGGGGAGCATGTATTATTCAGACATGCCAACTTTCAAAAATGAAAAATCGGGAGGACATGCCAACTTTCAAAAATGAAAAATCGGGAGATTTTTAGAAGTGTATCACGAAGTAATCACTTTTAATTACCACAATATTTGCATGGCACCTTAATCCCTTTATGACACTTTGCCAATTTTTAATGAATGTCACACTTTATTAACATGTTAAGCTAAGTACACAATTTGAACAGTTCATCAAGAACGTAAGAAGGAAAAATCGGGAGTCTCCCGCTTAAATCGGGAGAGTTGGCATGTCTGATTATTACATCATGCAAGGTTTATTTGTCACATTTAGTCCTAGGATCTGTAAATGTGTTCTCCCACCTATTCCTAATACTCCATTCCAGCAGTGAAATTTCCTATTTCTTCAGGAACCCTAATCAGTAAATTCTGTTTTTCCCTTGCTTTTTGCACCAACTCACATTATAAGACCTAAGCATTTCCAATGCTGGCATGGTCGATTCAGTATGACAGCTAAACGATTTATCCATGAAGTGCTCAACTGTGAGGTGATCACATCTTTCGTCACAGCTAGTTATAATAATACTTAGGGCATGAGAAGAGGGAAAGAAAATGGGGGATGATGACACTCTCTAGCAGTGAACCACTTCAACATTGTCAACTCTCCAAAATCCTCGGGAGATTTTAGGACTAGAAAAACTCTCTTTTGAGAGGTTTTTGAACAGAGACACTGAGATGAGAATACAAACACATGTATTTCTAAGTGAAAGGTTGCTCGAAGGCAAAAGGCAAAACTTGACATACCATTCTCAAGACCTGATGCAGAACTCCTTGGCCCAGGTGGGAGAGAAGTGTTCAAGAGGATGATTCATATTGCCGGGCAACAATGGCAAAGCCATAAACACAGTAATCAACCCGAAGGTCGGTTTAGTAGGTGATGGTAGAGCTCACCCGTGTACCAAGCCCGATGGCGTGTGAATATTCACACATCAGGGTAGGGGGGCCAGTTCCTTTCCTTGTGCCGGTTATGGTCTCCCAGGAAGACCTGGTACCCGAAAAATCAACTAGCTTGGGTGGAGCTGCAGATGCCCAGAGTGCCTTGCCCGGGAATCAAACCCGGGACCCTCCGGTCAGTAGTCCAACGCTCTACCCACTAGACCACTGCGACCCGACCAATGGCAAAGATAACTCAGAAAATTGTGGGTGTCTTAAAACTTCTTTTTTGATATTGAAATTAAACTGGGATTTTGGCAAAAGAATCTGTGTATCATATGCCAATCTATACGATGAATACTGCAAGTTTTATAGGTGGATATACGTTAATGTTCAGTTGAAGTTTGAGAATTATTGTGGACAAAATAGTTTTGAATGCAATAAAATAAAAATTCGAATTGCACCAGGATATTCATCCATTGCAGTGTCTCGTGAGAACCACGCAATTAACAGCAGAGCTACTCATGGCTGAGATGGAATGTTTACATCATGTCATGCCTTTATTCAGATAAACTGATTTTCATTGGATAATCATGTACAAAAAGTGCTGATTGATAATGCACAAAAGGCTGATAAAAATGCTAACAATTAATAAAACAAACAGAATCAGCTCAGTGTTAGGAGTATAACAAAACAATTATGTACACAACTGTGTAAAGCAAAGAGTGACATAACTGAGAATATTTAACTCCAAGACAAAACATTGCAGATAGAATTGTTTACTAAGATTTCACTACAAGGGAAAAAAATAATGGTAAATCATTTATGAATATTAAATATAAAATAGGTCTTAAAATGACACCTGGTGAGACTGCAGGAAAAATTAAACAGAGACAATAGGCAAGGCCTATCATTATTGTTAAGAGTAAGGGCAGTGCTCCACATTTCCTGGAATACAACAATGGCACAGATACTCGATTAAGAACAATGATTAATACTTTGCAAAGTTTTTCTCCCATTTTAGCTTACCAGGAGCAGGGTGCTGGGAGCCAGTGGGAGGATGTGGGGAAGGAGGCACCAAGCGAGGGCAATGTCCAGGGTTGTCCTTTGGTACCTCTCGTCTCCTCCCTGCTCCCGGGACAACTAGTGCACCCCTCTCGCCAGAATGTAGCCTTGGGGCCATGGTGGGCTCTGGGCGGCGGTTCGAGGGGACCATGTGGTGCCTGGCATGTGGTGCCGAAGGAGGGTGGGGAACTGGCACTCCTGGCGGGGCAACCAGAGTCCTACTAGCTGATACCGCAGAGGCATCCTTGCCATGTGTATCAATTGTCCCATGACGCCACACTTCCACATCGGTGTTTGCATCTGATGAACTGCCAGTCTTTGAGGCAAGAACTTCACAGCGAAGGATGTCACAGTAGTCCGCTAAACAAACTGCATCCTCTGCCTGTACAATTCACATAAAAGCAATTGGCACCATCTGTAGTAACTGCATTGAATTGCAGAGGACAACATAACTATGAAAGCTTGTCAAAATCAAACATTTTCCCAAGAAAATCATTTTACAATGCCACTGACATTTTTTTAATGCATTAGTCATAGTTGAAATATGAATAGACATTTTTTTTTTAAACTTGAGGCCAACTCATGCTATTATGCTCCATTTTATTGAACATAGGATTAATTTCAGTGATATTTATGTATCCAAGAAGGTCAGTCATGTAAATAACAACAAAAAGAAATTCTTGAATGGAGACCTACAAAATACCTTGAGCAATTGGCTTTGGAGAAGAGGCATATTTTTGGCCATGGTTAATGATGACTACTTTCTGAATTCTGTTGTTAGATAGGGAAATATATAGTATATCCATAAGGAATAGCTTCAGTAGGGTCACCATGTCAAATGCATTGGCGTGATCAAAAATATAGCAATTACCCCCTGCTGTCAACTGAGGTAAAAATGCGTAAAAATTGGAATATCAGACAGAAGCTGATCAATGCTGGAAATATAATAGTATGCCACAATATTCTATGCAATTGACCAACCTGTTGTATTACAATTTCTCAAGTTTACTTTGCACATAGCCAATTGTAGTGGTAATATGTCACTCATGCATGGCAACATAAAATGCACATACTGAAGAGAATTTTTTTCTTCTTTCCGTTCACCTCTAAAAATGATCTTCATTCAAAATAAAGGACAGTAAGAATTATTTCTTTAGAATTAATCTTTTATTATTATTATTATAGAAAATTAAAGGAATATGCACAAGACAAGAGAAAATGTATCACTACATACAATAAAATTGAAATGCAACACATTTTTAATGCTGTATAATGATGGCCAGGGAAATCTAATAACGAAATTTGCTGAATTTTCCAGGTTTGCCCTAAAAATTTTCGGACTCCAAAACTATCATGACACAATCAATCATTATTTTCATAAAATTTAAACCACTTACAAAGATAACCTTGTTTTACCCAATGCAAAAATGTCAGAACAACAGTTGGTGAAAATAAATTTTAATTTTGATGAAGATAAAAGACACAAAGAGTACATATATAATTTTATCATTATTGCGAGGGCAGGCTCAAAACTAAGGCACACGTGCTCGTAGACCACAAACAAAATTAACTTAAGAAGCACTCCTAATGGCATATGGAAGTAACATTTCCCCAATTTACAGTAAACCTATTGACAACATTATCGTCATAAAAAGCCTTTAAATGACAAGGAATCTCAGACAATCTCATCTCTTCAAACAAAGAACTAACAGCTGAAGTAGATGGGTATTTTGCAGGCCTGAAGGAATTTATTTTTCGAAATGGGATCAAGACGTTGGAATATCGCTGAACCAAGTGCATTACTGTACAGGGACACTACATGTTTCTACACTAAAAGGTTTAACTGAAATTAGTCGTTTATTTTTATTGCTATCTAAGAGATTTTCAAATTACCCCAGCTTTAATTACATTTACCACTGAAAAAAAAATATTCCTCATGGGATGTGCGACCTAGACTGTCAGTATCCTCCCCAATGGCCATAACTACTTGAAAGAGTTGCAGATCTGAAGTTCAACTATGAATTCCATGCAAAAGAGATTGATTTCACATTCTTGACCGTCCATTAGGGAACACAAAATTTACCCTAATCCTGGATTCATCAAGTAGGGGTGTAAAAATATGGTTCCAACCCAATTATCAAGTCACGCTCGGCAATACTTTTCCTGAACTCTATGAGGACAAAGTTCACTCCACTGACTTGAATGCATTATTACACACATTTTCGAAACGTATACAGCATTTATTATTTTCATAGCAAGAATATCTCTAGCGTTGTCAAACTTAACAGAAATGATGACCAACTATAGGGGAATTGCTAATTTTAAGAAGGGCACATTAAATCTTGTTTAACTTACAGCATTGATGTGATGTGGGTGTCTATTCCCAAAGTGGTTTTCAAGGGAAATTTCATCAAAAAAGGACTTGCCGCACAGGGCACAGCTCCACTGTGAAGGACGGTGACGAAGCTTGGCCTCTTGCTGTGGCCAATAGATGTCTCTGGCTGGATGAAAAGGACATTCAAGTGGCAAGCGCCGTCCAACCCCATATTTTTCTAGCACAGGAACCCATTTCTAAAACATAGTATCACATAATGTAAGTACTGATTCAAATGTTACTGATGAACATCATTAGTGATAGTGAATTTACCAAAGTCAAAGCTGAAGAACTGTTAAAAAAACAGTATACCATTTATTTCATGAAAATTAAATTTGTTCATACTGAAAACATATTTGGTTTGGTATGATGAAAAAAAGCATTTAAAAAATGATGGATTGTCATTAATATCCCTCTATTGGACAATAAAATCTGGTAACTTCAACTGAAGCCCTATAATTAATTAATATTTAGTGAAATACGGTTAATTAACAAGCTTTATGAATAGGTATTACGAAATTGTTCAACTATCCATTAATGAACATCACTTCATAAATCAGAGAAAAGAAACTAAAGTCAAATTTCAGTCCTAATTACAATGTACACAGATATCCAATAAAGATTATAGCCAATACGACAGTAACTGTAGTCACTATAGATATCACAACTTGAATGGTAAAGATATATATCAAGAACTAAAAATAAAAATAGAACCATTTAATGTACATAAATGTGTTAAACTAATCACGAGGCAAAAAACCCTTACTTAATGACCATTAATAGGCGTATGTTAGACGTCAACTTTTAATGTTACTTACTACCATTTAATCTCACAAAAATATTTAACAATTTACTAGGTCAATTAATTCAACAACTACTTACAAACATAAAGGTAATTAAACTTATCTTAAGCACCTTTTGCACAAGCCTGCGTACTACAGATGACTTGTCTCTGGGACAGGAAATTTTGAAGATTGTAGGGCCAGGCCATGGGATTAGGGAAAACAACAAAAGGACGAGAATCTGCAATCAAATCGATAAAAACAGTAAGAGTATCGTAGGTAAGTGCTGAATAACAGTTCTACACTGGTATTCGAGGGGAAATCTTGAAATATCTAAGAGAAGCAATACAGCAACGATGCGGTTAGCCTCTTCGGCAGCTGGGATCGAAATTATAATACAAAACTTCATTTATCCTCGCATTTTCCAGAATAAGACAACAATATACAACATAAGCCATGCTATTACTGTTAAAGTGCATGAATATACTGTATACTGAATTCTTCAACTCAACTGATTGTACATTTTTCCGGTCTTAAGACAATTATTAATAAAATCTACCTTCTGGTCTAACGGCTATTATGTTCCTACAGCCAACAAATACATACTACTTTAAATGCAAAATGAACGAATATTTATGGAAAAATCTACCATTTTACGCTATCCCCACCAAATTAGTACATAAGTACACATGTAAAGTAATACTGTACATTGAAAATGTCTACAAAAACTGATTATCTAATTGTGTCTCAATAAAACTAGCAACAAACGATCAATAAGAATTTCATGGGAGGTTTCCACCAGCAATAACGGAAAATACCAGGATACTCTAATACTAACTTGTACTTACTTCAAGATTAAATGATTTGGTCCTCATTCATATTCTTTGAGACAAAACTTCAGAGTTCTCGTTCACCTGAAAGCGATATCCTGCAGTTCTTGGCCGTCAGGTATGTTACCGGCATTTAACTAAAGTTCTACAGATTAGTAAACTTTTGATGAAGTTTGACTGAATTAATATTTAAATTTTATCCGTACTTAAACACCGAGAATTGGGGAAAATTTCTTAATCAGTAGTACTTTCACACAAAGTCATTTACAAGCTTTGAACGATGTTAGATCGACGCAATGCACTGTCGCTTCTGCATTGGCTAGTTTCACATCGCAAATATTGTGTCATTTGTTACCTTGCCCAAGTTATTTCGAACCGCGATTGTTATTAAACCATAGAAAGCCTCTCACTGTTCAAGGGTAGAATTGTTGATATTGGTTTTTACTTTCTGCTGATTTATAAATTACCTGTCTTTAAAACTAAATCGGTTGGACTGGTATTATATCACTCATGGGAGGCGGAGACCTGGTGAGATTACTTACATTTTTTAAGCACCTCGTACTTATTTATACAAACCTTGGAAGTTTTTCAAATGAATTACCTACTCATTCATGATTCCATCGGTAACTTTTTAAGTTTTTTTAAACTTTTGATCAAGGGGTATTGTTTACTAATGTTCTTGTTGTAGGGCATTAGTATATACATGAAAATCTTTCTGCTCTATGCCCCAATTTTGTCTTATTGACATTACACCAAAGTTTTTTATCGACTCGTAGCAGCCCGCATTCACAAGATTTATATAATTCTGAGAGACCAAACCATTTCTCTTACAGAACCTAAAAAAGTCATGGCATCCGTCAACTATGAAAAACATGGAAAAGGTTTGGAAGGCGGAACAGAAACACGAACAAGAGAAAAAGAAAATTGCCGAGCTGCAGAGAGAAATACGAGAAGAAAGAGAACGAGAGGAAATACGAAAATTTGCTGAGGATGGTGGGGTTGTGGAGTAAGTTAGAAAGAGCAATGGGAGTTTATATCGATATAAAGAATAGCAAACTCCAGATGTCAAATATCTTTATTTCTCTGTTAATATTTATTTCTTATTGTTGCTGGCCAGGTTAATACGAGTCAAATTACACTGGAAAATATCGTAAAAGGCATCTTTAATGTGGCTTAATTAAGCTTCTAAGTGGTAGCCAGCTGGAAAACATGACCAGTTTGTTATGTTTAATATTTGGTCAAAATGAGCAACCGTCGTAATATCGATGGGTTGTAGCAGGCTTTTAATAGACTATCAGTTAACATTTCCGGTGTTTCTCTCGAATATTTCTATTCTTAAATTTCCTTATTCTGTTTCGAAGCATCTTAATTTATCATTTTAACTTTTTCATAATATCAAACATGCATTATGAGAACTCTTCATATTGATGATTAATGTTTGGTGGTACTTATTACATTTTATGAGCATTAATGGACTGTCTATAATTTCATTTTCTTTAAGTAATCATATCTGTAACCCTTAAAAAATGATTAACTTTTATATTTAATTTCTTCATAATATTTTAGGAAAAAGGATGAGTTCAAATTAGATTGGATGTACAAAGGACCTGGAGGTGCAGTAAGTAGGGAAGATTATCTATTAGGAAGGCAAATTGATAAATCCTTTGATCTTTTGCAAGAATCAGAAAAGGAAGCAGCACAGTCCACTTCAGCGGAGGGAAGAAGCGATCAAGGTAAGTTTTCATTTTTATATATTGTGGAGTGTAATTTCCATTTTACCTTATAATGGTATACTTTGCAAGATATGTATTATTTTTACTGTATTTGGTGTCAACTATATTTACAGATATCCTTTATATGATTTGTTCGTACAAATTCATTCTGCACGTGCTTTGCAGCCATTCACTGTTTTCAGTAATTGACATGTCGATTTTCATTGCTTATAAAAATTTGCAGATTTTGAATTTTGGTGGTCTTCTTCCAAGTGGTCAATAATTCAGAAAATTGTGTTTAAGAATTTTAGCCTTTTTATAAAAGAACAGTTATCAACATGTTATTTGATTGGATGAGCATAGAGCTGACCAAACAATTAGCCTAATGGGTATGAAATTCATACATTAGGGTAGAGAATCCGATGCCTTAACCTGTGGTTTCCCAGTAAGATCTCCAAAAAATCTTGCTCCTTAGGTGAAGCTGAGGGCATCCAGGAGTGGATTCAAACCCAGAACCTTCAGTATAGCTACCTGCGGAACTACGATCATCATCCTCTAATCATTTATTTCCCTAAAAAATAACATTTAAACTTTGATATTTGATTTCTCCATATCTTTTTATAGTTCTTAAAGTTCTACATGCTAGTCATATTTCATTGCATCTCTATGAATTATCTATTAACTTGAATATTAAATGAAATAGTATCAAAAGATCACCAGTATAGTGCAGGAGTGATAGTACAGTAACTAGAACATTGGGCCCCTGACTGGAAGGTCTGGGTTTGGTTTTCAGTGACTTTGAGCACCCCCAGCATCACCCAAGCCATGTAATTTTTTGGGTATCAAATCTTTCTGGGGCACCAAAAATGGCACAGGGAAAGGAACTAGCCCCTGTGCACCGATAAGTGAATTTCATTTCGTGTGTGAGTTGAGTTCCACCCTCATTTCATGATCATAGCATATCATTTCATTAAGCAACTGGGAAGAATTCCCCACTAATCAAGAGAAATATACATGCCATTTATAATTCCTATGATGAATAATATTGATGCCATCATCCTATGGTAATTAGTACTTCTTAGCCTTGAAAATATCAAAGTCATGCTAGGTATCTTATCAGAAATTTGTCAATTGAAATGGTAGTTCCATGTGTTTAAGCCTAAGTATAATAAGTTTTAAGTATAATTTCGTAATTACCTCTAACGTTAGTGAAGCCATTCTTTGACCCAACCAATCTTTTTTTGAAATTCTAGATATGGACATTTTTTTGAAGACCTAGATTTTCATTTTCGAATGATAATATTGTTTTACACCTAGGTATTCCCGGAAGGTCTGGGATCTTGGATGATCAAGTTGATGTTGCTAGAAAGCTTCAAGAAGACCCCCTGCTGTTAATAAAAAAGAAGGAAATGGAAACAAGATCACAGATACTAAACAACCCTGTAAAGTTAAAGCAGTTGCAGAAAATGGCATGTACTTTTTGCTTATTATCATTTCATAGGCAGAATAATATAATATTATCAAAGTTTATTTTTCATATCGTATATTTTATGATAACAAAGAGTGAAGATTTTGATGATCTTTCCTCTGAGCTCTCTCATACACACGTATAGTAGAATATGTGACAAGATGAAGTTGATATATCATCAGGGAAAATTTTTTTAATATCATTCACTATTGTGAACTATTATGTACTTCAGTGTGTTTCAGAAACCTAGTTCTATGAATCATTGACATTTACAATAGGGAAGCATTATTAGAAGAGAGAGGTCAATTGATAAATTACATGTAGAAGCAAACTATAATACTGTTTTAGTTGATTGTTCAGCAATAGTAAATTACTTAACCCCATGGTACCAGCATTTTTTTCGAACCATTTCCTGTGAATTTCTTCACCTTGGTAGATTGGATATGTCGTCACATATGAAAATGTCATTGGCTGTTGATTTTCGTATAAAATTCGCCATGTATTATTACTCAAAAACCTTTCATGAATGCCATTTTAGGAGCATGTTTCTTAATTCTTTTTTAGTTATGTTGTTGTAAATCAAAGGTGCACATGAACCTATTTTATTTTTTTTGTGTTGTCTTTCAGCTGAAAGAGGAGAAGTTGAGGGAAAGAAAGAGCAAGAAGAAAAGCAAGAAAAAGAAGAGGAAGAGGAGTAGCAGCAGTAGTGATGACGAGAAGGATTTAGATCGAATACTTGCTGCAAAGTACAGCCGCTTAAGGAATCACTTAAACAATGTGGATGTGTCAAAGTTACTGTCCGATGACGAAAATGAAGAGAGGAGGAAGAAAGAGAAAAGGGAGACGTCAATGAGCCATAGTCAGGAAAGTAGTAGCTCATCACGTCACCGGCAAGGGGACTCCAAGAGCCACTCCACCAAGGAATATGGACTATTGGTAGGTGAGAGAACCTTGGGTGGTAAGACATGCTTTGCCTGTGAACGTTCACAAATGAAAGTGGTTCATGTGAAGCCACAGTGTGGACCCACCTACTACCATTTCTTTTCTGGCTTTTATTACTTTCAGGTTGTATTCGGCAACAATCATGGTTTTACTTTTGGAGGCAGGATTAAATCGTGGAAATCTCTTGTGTTATTCATATCTGAAGATGGTCAGAAAGAATGCAATGGTTCAAAGATTGAGTTTTTCCTAATGTATACAGGTACAAAAATGGAGAGATAAAACACAAATGCATCTCTTTGCCTGGTATTCTTATCAGTGTTTAATGTAAATGTGTTTTTTAAAGTCAATCATTTTTTTTTCAATCTTAGAAATAATTTTAATGGAACTTTAAAGTGGTTGTGCAGGGTTTGGAATAAAATTCAAAGTTCCTTTCTAACCCATATTTATGTCCAACATTCACGCTGAAAGCATGTTTGTGTATACATTTATGGCTCACCCAACCCATTTAATATTATTTATGTGTACTCATTCTTTGGATAAACTATTTAACTTACTGAAAAATTGGCTCTCTAAAATTGAGTTTAATATAGAATTGGTCAATGCATAATTATTTTAAGTCAATTATACATGGAAAAGTTCAATATGAAAATCATTCTTTCTTAATTGGATTAAACTCCTGGTGTGTCATTTTTAAATATATCCACATATTTTTGTATTAACTTATATCAATGCATGCCAATGCATAGATTGTTCTTTGTGGAATATCCATTGGAATAGCATTCAATTTAATAATTTTTTACTATTCTGCTATAACTTTTGAAAATCAGTTTTTCCGAGATACTAATTTCAGAAAATGCTAAATGGAAATTGTGTACCTTTTTCTTTTGTAGAAACCTGCAGGATATGATAAGAAACCAATAGGGAAACCTACTGTCAACCCTAGTGATAGGTCTCATAAAGTATCAAAAGCTCCTTCAAAACCTTCCACTAACACACAACAGCAAAAAGGACAAAAACGACCACTCTCTGAAGAGGAAATAGAAAAGCGCCGTAGGGAGATGATGGACAACGCAAGGTAATCTTACAGGCCTTTTAATTATATATGCTGGTAAATAAAATGAGGTATTACCTTGTAAATACTGGGGAAATATTTAGGACCCTATTAGATTTCATCACAGCAACACTTGAAACAAGTAATACGATTTTAATCGGTACATTTTAGTAAAGCCTTTCTCCACAGCTGTTGCAGCTCTGAAGATAGTGTGTACTATCAAGATCCTTGCAGTGCTAGGTAATAGCCCCAGGAATATGATAACATTATCAGACACTTTTATGTTCTGAAAATATGATAATTACAGTCATCATGGAAATAGGTGGTCCTAGCACAGAAGGCACTTTTCAGTGTAAGGGTTTATTGCCTAAAAGATTTCTTGATGCATAGGAGAAAGGTAGCGGCCATATGTTATGACCAGGTTACCAGTATTTTATTCCCTTCATCTAAGGGTTGAGAAATTTGCATGCGAGTATTTTGGGAACTCTGCACTCTCCTTCCCCTCCATACCCGCTGCCATTCCCTTCCATGCTTACTTCCTCCTCTTTGCACAGGCAAGTTCCACTAAGTTTTGCTGTGATTTTACTCATGAGGTGAAACCTAACATCAGTGTATTTATTCCAAGGGAAGCATCTTAAACATCAGTACTCATAAACATAAAGTACTCCAGAGTTAGGCAGTGACATTAATACTACTTAATCTATAGTTATGATTGACTGATGTAAACTATGGTCAAAGTGAAATACATGAAAATATAACTCGACATTAGTTAAGTAAACTCTAAAAATGATAGTAGAGCTAATTTTAAAGCTTAATCGAAAATGTATCGAAAAATGAAATTTTTTGGGGAACTTTACTTTTATTTTTTTACTTTAATTTAAATCAAAAGAAATCAATATGCTGTAAACAATGAAACAATTCGTCAAGACTTTTGTGTAGAGAATGGTGCTCTATGGTTCCAAGGCTTGGAACATTAGAAAAGTGGACCAACGAAACATAGAAGCCTTTGAAACATGGTTCTGGAGGAGAATGATGAAGATTAAATGGACAGACAAAGTAAGGAATGAGAAAGTATATAGAAGAGCAGGAAAGGATAGGACCATTTGGAGAACTCTACGGCAAAGACGAAATAGATGAATTGGGCACACATTGAACCACAATGGATTGATTAGGAATATAATAGAAGGGAAGAATCCACGAGGAAGACCAAGAGACATGTCAACAGGACAAATTAAGAAGGATGTAAAACAGAGAGGGTATCAAGGGTTGAGGCCATTGACATTGAATAGACTAGAATGGAGGGCTGCAGTAAACCAATCCTAGGATTGAAATACTGATGATAAGGAATTTAAATCAATATAATTGTGACCAGATTTATAGTTAAAATATAAGGGAGGATCAACATTTAACCATACTCTGCTTCACAGAAATAGGGAATAAAGTATAATTTATTGAATTGTAATTTATTAAACTTAAACTAAAATTAATTAATTACATTAAGAGGTTACACTAATATTGAAACGCAAATAATGTTAAATGAAAAGGAAAAATAACACTCCTACTTACATTTGTGGTCCACAGACACCCTTGTGAATAGCATGCACTCTGGGTTTAAGAAGATTTTTTATTCCCCATTCCCCTTCTACCATCTTTTTCCTTGCAAGATGGCAGGAGTGCTAGGAGATAAGGAATTTGGGAGATTTTAAGTTTCATTTTATTTCATTGGTCAAATAAATCACCAAAGTTTGCTGATATGTGCCTTGCAATCTCAGTAAACCTGTGAAAGAGTAATTAAGTTTTTTAACTAGGCACAAATGTGGACATCAATCTACAAAGCCAATTCTGATTTGATATATTTATCAAAGAGGATTGTACTATAATTTGCTTTTGTTAATCCTACAGCAAATGGAGTTCATAAAGGGGACTGGGAAATTTTGCTATGAAATGTCAATTACTTATTTTTATGACACCTGCATAATAACATCATTGGATCACTGTGTAATGATTATTAGCTGTTCTTTTTGGAATTTTAATACTTAGTGGGTACTCAATTTTTCAGGTGGCGGGAAGAACAGCGGGAGCGCAATGTGCGTCACCAGAAGGAAGAGGAAAGGAAGGAAAAGGAGTCAGAGAAACAAGGATATGATACAACATTTCTCAGGTAAGACTGAATGTTTACTGTTTTCCTGAGGTGTGGAAAAGGGTATCCTTTGGAATGGAACATTAGTTCAGTTTTTCTCACAGAGATACATAGCTGTCATTAGGAAACATGTTTCCATGACAAACTCAATTACAAAGGGTTGTTTAACAAACAAGTGATAACCTACTACAAGTGATATATATATATTTATTTATATCCTAACTATATATATATATATATATATATATATATATATATATATATATATATATATATATATATATATATATATATATATATATATATATATATATATATAAACTTGGAAAAGACGCTCTCCGGCGACGCACAAACACACAAACACTAACACAAAAAACACTACACACATAGAAACATAAAAGAAGGACACTTACATTGGATATTTACGTTTCGACGGCACGGCCGTCGTCATCAGAATGCCGTTGTCGGGGAAGAGCGGAGAGGACATGTGCAAGAGGAGGGTGACGGGAGGAGAGGTAAGGGGCCAATGGGAAGCGGACAAGGTGGGGGAGGGGGAAATGGCAGGGGGCGGTAGAGTTGCCGCGGTAGGGGAAGAGCTGGAAGGTCCCGGTCGTGAAGCGGCCGGGCCTTTAGCAGGGGACTTGGTGACCGATTCGCTCAGAAGAGTGAAGCGGTTCTAGGCAGCTTTGGATAAAATCCTTATATATATATATATACAAATGCATATATATACATACATATACACATATACATATATATATATACATACACACACTCTTCTACATATATACAAGGAGGAGGAGAATTAAGGGGCCAATAGGAAGCGGACAAGGTGGGGGAGGCGAAATGTAGGCAACATTGGATAAAATCAGTGGGCTTGGTTCAGCCCGGGGGGTTTAAAGGACTGGAGCACCCAGATATGGGTGCTCCAGTCCAGAATTATATATATATATATATATATATATATATATATATATATATATATACATATACACACACACATACTTGATATTCAATGTGTTCCTGTGTAAACTGGAGGAAGTTTTTAATTTTAATTTAATATGATTATGAAGCTAAATAAAAGTGTTATTTTGGGAATGTGATTAGATTATTATCTTTTTAAAGTATTTTAGTTAATAGTATGCTCAGAAATTGTAAAAAAAATAATAAAATTATTTTGAAATTTGCAGGAAGCAACTCTCAATAGCTGCATCAGTAGGTACTGTTGAGGGTAGGATAAAGTCTAACATCAACAACATTCAAAGATCAGGGAGAGCCATGGATAAGAATTTTGCAAAAAGATAACGTGTGACAAAGAACATAAAAAAATTGTTATGATGGCCAAGAAGGCAAAAATGAATGTTGGCTGGATAGTCATGTTAGACTGTGATTGTGAGCCAAGTTTTATGAGGGACTATTCCAAAGTTAAAGCTATGGAAATATGTTAATTTTTTAGTATCCCATAATGAAATTGTAACCATGCAAATGGCTGTATGTAATAAATCTTTAATAAAATGCATCATTTTATAGAAAGTTGGTTAATTTATTAAAATGGTATGGTTCACTAGCTTCCCTCATATCCATGAAACTTTTACCACAGTGACCCTTGTAATACATTTTTCTGAAATATAAGTACAAGTAAAATGCTACAAACTCTAATATATACATACCTTGTTATTAGCTTTCAACTCAATTTAGATGGAGGAAGAGATGTTTGATGACACAAACACATGTGTGTCTATATGTATCAGCAACAACAATTATATGTGTGTATTCATATACAGTATATATGTATAAAAAACCCATAAACACAGTTATCAACCCGAAGGTCGGTTTAGTACGTGATGGTAGAGCTCACCCATGTACTAAGCCCGACGGCGTGTGAATATTCACACATTAGGGTAGGGGGGCCAGTTCCTTTCCCTGTTCCGGTAATGGTTTCCCAGGAAGATCTGGTACCCGAAAAATCAACTAGTTTGGGTGGAGCTGCAGGTGCCCAGAGTGCCTTGCCCGGGAATCGAACCAGGGACCCTCAGGTCAGTAGTCCAACGCTCTACCCACTGGACAACTGCGACCCATATACATATATATTTTTATATAAAAACACACTAACACACAGATACAAAATATTCTACACACAGAAACATAAAAAAAGGACACTCACAGTATGTATTGACGTTTCAACGGCTAAACCATTGTCATCAGAATCAAGGTTTGAAAGGTCAAAACATCAATACATGCTGTGAGTGTCCTTTTTTTTTATGTTTCTGTGTGTGAAATATTTTGTATCCGTGTGTTTGTGCATCGCCGGAGAGCGTCAGTTTCAAAATATATATATATATATTCATTCACATGGATATAGATACATGGAAAAGGGATAGAAAAATAAATAAAGGACAAACAAAAATGGTAGGAATGGTGGAATCATGGAGATCACAAGCATAAAAAAAAAGTTGCCAAAGGAGACGTGGACAAGAGGGTAAGAGGAAAGCATAGTAGGAAAAGCAATAGTACAATGTCATAAAGGATAGGAACAGTGTCTTTTGTGATACGCATAGCCAGAAGAAGGAAAAAAACCACATTGACCAAATATATTCAAACATGAAAACAAGGTTAATATGATTGCTTTCCCTACTATCCTTTCCTCTAATGGTGTGTAATCACCCCCTGCCACACAACCTAGTAAGCATAAATAGTAACAGTATATATATATATATATATATATATATATATATATATATATGCTATGTATATATATATATATATATTATTATTAGGTAATCTACCGGTTAAGGTAGGTTTTTGGATGGACACAACTATCAAATAAACATTTTGTGACTCCCCACCTAGCAAACTAATCTATATCAGGTCCCTCTTCATCTCGGTGTACTTCTTTCCTCCCTTCATCCCATCCAACATCCCTATCCTGTTCCTACCCTTACCTTGCTTGCCCAACATTCTCCCCTCTATTACCCTCTTCAACAATCCACTACCGCTCAATATGCCTTTCATCCATTTTTCCTGCCACCATAGGATTTCTCTCAACAAACCCCTCTCCTCCCCCACCATTTCTAGTACTTCCTCATTTGTTTTCCTTTCGGTCCATTTCACCTTCTCCATTCTTCTCCACACCCACATTTCAAAAGCCTCCAATCTACGTCTATCCTCCTGCTTCAGCGACCACGTTTCCGCGCCGTACATAGCTACGCTCCATATCAGAGTTTTTACGAGTCTTGTCTTAACATCCCTACTCAACGTCCCCGTCATCAACTCCCTCCTTCTTGAGAAAGCCTCCTTGCCTAGCGCAATTCTTCTCCTTACGTCCCTACCACTTTGACCGTGTTGGTCCAAAACACTTCCGAGATATGTAAACTGTTCTACCTGCTCTATTTTTTCCCCGCCTATTTTAATATTTAGCTTAGCCTTTTTCTTTCTGGAAAATCACATAACCTTTGTTTTATTAATATTTATTTTCATCCCATATTTATCGCACTGAACCTCCAATTCACTCAACAATGCTTGCAACCCCTTGGCTGACTGAGCAACTAATGCTTGGTCATCAGCAAACCTAACCGATTTTACAAATTCCCCTCCGACTTTCATTTTTACCTCCAGTTCTTCCCATGCCTCTTTAATCATTTCCTCTACATATACGTTGAACAGTACCGGTGACAATGGGCAACCCTACCTTACACCTCTTCCTAACACTGCCCATCCGGACTCTCCATTCCCCACTCGCACCTGAGCAGTCTGAGACATGTACAGGTTGCGGATCAGTCTCCTGTCCCTCCAATCCATTCCTATTTTCTGCAATACGCGCATTAATTTTTCCCAATTCACTCTATCAAACGCTTTTTCGAAATCTACAAAACAGGCAAAAACGTCCTGATTGTATTCTATATTCCTCTGGACTAGTGATCTCATTACTGCAATGGCATCACGCGTACCTCTTCCTTTCCTGAACCCAAACTGATCATCCCCTAAGTAATCATTTGCCTTACTCTCTATCCTTTTGTTGATGATCCTGAGAATAACTTTAGCTGCGTGGGATATCAAACTTATTGTTCTGTAATCCTCACATGACGAAGCCTTTGCCTTTTTTGGAATAGGAACTAACACCGATCTCACAAAATCTTCCGGCCAGATTCCTTCCTCATAGATACTACGAATCAGTCCATATATGGCCTTTTTCCCACCTTTCCCTAACCATTTCAACATTTCTACAGGAATATTGTCCACCCCCACAGCCTTATTTGCTTTCATCTCCTTTAATGCCCTTTCTATTTCATCGTCGAGTATGCCTGGACCTAAGCTATCTTCTTCTACGTCATGTTCCTTTTCTATGTCTAACCTTGTCGGCCTAAGTTCTTTACCATACAGTGTTTCTATATATTCCTTCCATCTCTCTTGGATTTTTCCTGGTTCAACTATTATCTTACCCCATTTATCTTTAACTGTAAGCACAGATCTTGCCTTCTTACTTCCCGATAATAACTTAACCTTGCTGTATAGAGCAAAAATTTCACCCTTCTTCTGTAAACTTTCCATATCCTCGCATTGCGTTTTCCACCATTCTTCTTTTGCTTTATTTGTGGCCCTTCTCAATTTATTGTTTAACTCTTTGTACTTCATTTTGCCTAACTCTGTGTTTACATTTTTCCATCTTCTTCTCTCATCCATCTTTGCAATCATCTCATCTGTTACCCATGGTTTCCTTATCCTTTTCCCGTTAATGGTTCCTATAGTGTCTTTAGCGGCTTCCAGTATCCCTTCCTTGATACATTCCCATTTTTCTTCGATAGCACTCAGTTCTTTACCGTCATCCATCATTTTCTCTACAGCCTCCTGATACTCCTTCCTCGTTAATTCATTTACTGCTTCTAAATTCCATTTTTTAACCCGCCGCCCTTGCCTTATCTTCTTGAAACGAACATTACATTTCATAACAACTAAATTGTGGTCAGAGTCCGCATCCGCTCCTGGGAAACTGTGCGAATTTATCACACTGTTCCTAAACCTGTGCCTAACCATAATATAATCTAACTGATACCTTTCTGAGTCACCTGGCATTTTCCATGTATACCTACGCCTTTTGTGGTGTCTAAACCATGTGTTAGTGATGACTAACCCCTGTCTCCTGCAGAATTCAATTGCTTTCTCCCCGCGTTCATTCCTCGTGCTTAACCCATAGTCCCCCACCTCACCCCCATCTCTTCCTTCGCCTACCGTCGCATTCCAATCCCCCATCACTATCAAATGTTTCCCTGCAGGAACACTCGCGATTATATCCTCTAACTCATCATACATCCTATCGACTTCTTCCTCCTTGTGGTTGCTCGGTGGCATGTATACCTGAATAATGACCAAGTTCGTCGGCTCTGCTTTAATCTCTACGAGTAAAATTCTATCTGTCTCTTGCTCTATGTTGACTACGCTTCTTCCTACCACTTTATTTAAAATTACGGCAACCCATCGTTGGCTCTCATCCCCGCCGCTGTATATTACTCTATAATTGTCACTCCAGTAATCCCCGCTATCCTTCCATCTCACCTCGCAGAGGCCTAAGACATCTATGTTACCTCTTTCCATCTCTCGCTTAATATTTTCTAATTTGCCTCTCCTCAACATTGTCCTGACGTTCCAGGTTCCTATTCTAACTACTTTCGCCTTCTTCTGAGTCTTCTGTCCTGCTGAAGAATATATATATATATATATATAACTTTTGGACGGCACAATATAAAACAGAATAAAACAGATAACACGTAAAAGGACACTCACACTGTAGATGATTTGAGCTTTTGGCCTACTCCGACACTAGTCTGACCTGAAGAAGGCCTCGGAGTAGGCCAAAAGCTCAAATTATCTACAGTGTGACTGTCCTTTTACGTGTTATCTGTTTTATTCTGTGTTATATTGTGCCACCCAAAAGTTATATTGCTCTCGTGAGTACTCATGAGAGCAATGTATGTATGCAATTATCATATATATATATATATATATGATTTCTTCAAAGTAACACGGAAATGTTGAATAAAAAACTTAGACAGCAACACACAGCAGGAGAACACCTAAAAAGAACACACGCAATAATATCATGATAATTTTGACGGACTCGAACTCCGTCTTCTTCGGAAGATATTATGAATCATATCTTTTCTTCTGAAGAAGACGGAGTTCGAGTCCATCGAAATTATCAAGATATTATTGTGTGTGTTCTTTTTATGTGTTCTCGTGCCCTATATATATATATATATATATAAAACCATAAACACAGTAATCAACCCGAAGGTGGGTTTAGTAGGTGATGGTAGAGCTCACCCGTGTACCAAGCCCAACGGCGTGTGAATATTCACACATCAGGGTAGAGGGGCCAGTTCCTTTCCCTGTGCCGGTTATGGTTTCCCAGGAAAATCTGGTACCCCGAAAAATCAACTAGCTTGGGTGGAGCTGCAGGTGCCCAAAGTGCCTTGCCCGGGAATCGAACCCGGGACCCTCCGGTCAGTAGTCCAACACTCTACCCGCTAGACCACCGCAACCCGCTATCTATATATATATATATATATATATATATATATATATATATCATTATATTCATTATATATATATATATATATGTATCATTATAACTTGGTCATTATTCAGGTATACATGCCACCGAGCAACCACAAGGAGGAAGAAGTCGATAGGATGTATGATGAGTTAGAGGATATAATCGCGAGTGTTCCTGCAGGGAAACATTTGATAGTGATGGGGGATTGGAATGCGACGGTAGGCGAAGGAAGAGATGGGGGTGAGGTGGGGGACTATGGGTTAAGCACGAGGAATGAACGCGGGGAGAAAGCAATTGAATTCTGCAGGAGACAGGGGTTAGTCATCACTAACACATGGTTTAGACACCACAAAAGGCGTAGGTATACATGGAAAATGCCAGGTGACTCAGAAAGGTATCAGTTAGATTATATTATGGTTAGGCACAGGTTTAGGAACAGTGTGATAAATTCGCACAGTTTCCCAGGAGCGGATGCGGACTCTGACCACAATTTAGTTGTTATGAAATGTAATGTTCGTTTCAAGAAGATAAGGCAAGGGCGGCGGGTTAAAAAATGGAATTTAGAAGCAGTAAATGAATTAACGAGGAAGGAGTATCAGGAGGCTGTAGAGAAAATGATGGATGACGGTAAAGAACTGAGTACTATCGAAGAAAAATGGGAATGTATCAAGGAAGGGATACTGGAAGCCGCTAAAGACACTATAGGAACCATTAACGGGAAAAGGATAAGGAAACCATGGGTAACGGATGAGATGATTGCAAAGATGGATGAGAGAAGAAGATGGAAAAATGTAAACACAGAGTTAGGCAAAATGAAGTACAAAGAGTTAAACAATAAATTGAGAAGGGCCACAAATAAAGCAAAAGAAGAATGGTGGAAAACGCAATGCGAGGATATGGAAAGTTTACAGAAGAAGGGTGAAATTTTTGCTCTATACAGCAAGGTTAAGTTATTATCGGGAAGTAAGAAGGCAAGAGCTGTGCTAACAGTTAAAGATAAATGGGGTAAGATAATAGTTGAACCAGGAAAAATCCAAGAGAGATGGAAGGAATATATAGAAACGCTGTATGGTAAAGAACTTAGGCCGACAAGGTTAGACATAGAAAAGGAACATGACGTAGAAGAAGATAGCTTAGGTCCAGGCATACTCGACGATGAAATAGAAAGGGCATTAAAGGAGATGAAAGCAAATAAGGCTGTGGGGGTGGACAATATTCCTGTAGAAATGTTGAAATGGTTAGGGAAAGGTGGGAAAAAGGCCATATATGGACTGATTCGTAGTATCTATGAGGAAGGAATCTGGCCGGAAGATTTTGTGAGATCGGTGTTAGTTCCTATTCCAAAAAAGGCAAAGGCTTCGTCATGTGAGGATTACAGAACAATAAGTTTGATATCCCACGCAGCTAAAGTTATTCTCAGGATCATCAACAAAAGGATAGAGAGTAAGGCAAATGATTACTTAGGGGATGATCAGTTTGGGTTCAGGAAAGGAAGAGGTACGCGTGATGCCATTGCAGTAATGAGATCACTAGTCCAGAGGAATATAGAATACAATCAGGACGTTTTTGCCTGTTTTGTAGATTTCGAAAAAGCGTTTGATAGAGTGAATTGGGAAAAATTAATGCGTGTATTGCAGAAAATAGGAATGGATTGGAGGGACAGGAGACTGATCCGCAACCTGTACATGTCTCAGACTGCTCAGGTGCGAGTGGGGAACGGAGAGTCCGGATGGGCAGTGTTAGGAAGAGGTGTAAGGCAGGGTTGCCCATTGTCACCGGTACTGTTCAACGTATATGTAGAGGAAGTGATTAAAGAGGCATGGGAAGAACTGGAGGTAGGAATGAAAGTCGGAGGGGAATTCGTAAAATCGGTTAGGTTTGCTGATGACCAAGCATTAGTTGCTCAGTCAGCCAAGGGGTTGCAAGCATTGCTGAGTGAATTGGAGGTTCAGTGCGATAAATATGGGATGAGAATCAATATTAATAAAACAAAGGTTATGCGATTTTCCAGAAAGAAAAAGGCTAAGCTAAATATTAAAATAGGCGGGGAAAGAATAGAGCAGGTAGAGCAGTTTACATATCTCGGAAGTGTTTTGGACCAACACGGTCAAAGTGGTAGGGACGTAAGGAGAAGAATTGCGCTAGGCAAGGAGGCTTTCTCAAGAAGGAGGGAGTTGATGACGGGGACGTTGAGTAGGGATGTTAAGACAAGACTCGTAAAAACTCTGATATGGAGCGTAGCTATGTACGGCGCGGAAACGTGGTCGCTGAAGCAGGAGGATAGACGTAGATTGGAGGCTTTTGAAATGTGGGTGTGGAGAAGAATGGAGAAGGTGAAATGGACCGAAAGGAAAACAAATGAGGAAGTACTGGAAATGGTGGGTGAGGAGAGGGGTTTGTTGAGAGAAATCCTATGGAGGCAGGAAAAATGGATGAAAGGCGTATTGAGCGGTAGTGGAATGTTGAAGAGGGTAATAGAGGGGAGAATGTTGGGCAAGCGAGGTAAGGGTAGGAACAGGATAGGGATGTTGGACGGGATGAAGGGAGGAAAGAAGTACACCGAGATGAAGAGGGACCTGATATAGATTAGTTTGCTAGGTGGGGAGTCACAAAATGTTTATTTGATAGTTGTGTCCATCCAAAAAAAAACCTACCTTAACCGGTAGATTACCTAATAATATATATATATATATAATATATTATATATATATATATATATATATATATATATATATATATATATATATATATATATATATATATATATATATATATATATGTGTGTGTGTGTGTATATATATTATTAAGTATTCTACCTATTAAGGTAGGTTTTGGATGGACACACCTATCAAAAACTTGTTTTGTGACTCCTAACAAAACATAATCCAGCAACCTACTCTACATCAAGTCCGTCTTCATCTCTATCTACTTCCTTCCTCCCTTCATCCTGTTCAACATCCCTATCCTGTTCCTGTCCTATCCCCGTTTGCCTAACATTCTCCCCTCTATTACAGTCTTTAACATCCCACTGCTGATCAACATGCCCTTCATCCATTTTTCCTGCCTCTCCCAACAAGCCCCTCTCCTCGCCCACCATCCCTAGTACTTCCTTATTTGTTTTTCTTTTGGTCCATTTCACTTTCTCCATCTTATGTCTAACATCCTCCTTCAGTGATCAGGTGTCTGCGCCATACATAACTATGGTCCATATCTAAGTTTTCATGAGAGGGACCTCCAACGATCAATGCTGTTGTCAACACAGGTGGTTGAAGGTTGTCCCGGCTTTTCATCATCCATGGTATCTTGTTGACCATCTTTAAAACACTTAATCCGCTTGAAAATGGATGTTTTCTTCAGAGCATTATCACCATAAACAGCTGCCAACATTTCAGTAATTTCTTGATAACTTTTACTGCACTTCACCAAAAAACTTGTTGCTCCGTGATTTCGTCAATTTTCATTTTGACAAACACTAAAAACAAGGACAACAGAAACTGATAGCACCAGTTTGTCCACTTATTGCACAGGCCACATATATGTATATATGTACTTGTGTGTGTGTGTATATAAAAAAAAATATATATATATACCCACACATACATTTATACACAAACACCAAGATAGCAATCGATAACAAAAACACGGAAACACACACAAATAAAACTCACACGTATTCAGATTTTTCGGTAACAAGACCACCTTTCTTAAGGGAGAGAAGGAGCTGAGGAAAGGTTTCAATTGGAGGATATGAAGATGCTGCATGGAAGGGGGATGCGGGGAGGGTTTGGAAGGGGAAGGTGGGATTAAGAGGAGGGGGGGATGAAGATATCTGGAGATTGGGGTAATTAGTGTCTGATATTAATACCTGGCTCATCTCAGGAACCAATGAGCTAGATAAACACCTGTTCTTTTGTTTTGAGTTTGAGTAGAGGGATGCTAGAATGGAGACACTATAGAATTTATCAAAGGGAATGTTGTGTTCCGAGTGTGTTTTGGGTTTTGATTAGTTAAAGAAGTTTTAGAAGAAGAATTGGGGATAAGAATAAAACTATATGGACAATTCATTAAATCATTTTGGTTTTTGAATGATGAAGCTTTAGTTTATCAGTCGGCTAATGGTTGCAAGAAATGCTATATGCATTAGAAAGTCAGGGCAATAAGTATGGGATGAGAATCAGTTTAACAAAAACAAAGGTTATGTGGTTTTTTAGGAAAAGAGAAAAGTTAACTTTAATATTTTATACGAGTTCATAAACTATAGCAGGTGAATAAGTTTACATATCTTGTTAGTGTTTTGGACCAAATTGTCCAAGTAGTAGTGGCATAAGAAGAATTGCATTAAACAAAGAAGCTTGCACAAGGAGGAGCACAAGAGCATTGATGACAAGGATATTGAGTAAAGATGTTCAGAAAAGGCTTGTTTCAACTTTGATATGGGGCTTGGTATTGTACGGTGTGGAAACTGACATTACTAACAAAATGATCCAAGATTTTTTAGGATGATATCATTACAGATATGTGCTAGTCTATAATTATTCAGATTCTCCGTATTGTCACCTTTTGTAGATGGGATTATGTAAGCCATCTTCTATTGCCATGTTATGTGAATCTGTCACTGAACAATTACTATAATAAAACATTTCCAAAGGTTGAATACTTGTTAAATTGAAAAAGTTAAGGTCACTTCTGGGACTTGATTGGAAGTACAACAAATGGACAGATTTTTAGTGGGTGATCTATTGAGAGAAAGAATTCAAGTGAAATTCATTGTCAATAATGCTCTGCTGACAATCAGGAGTTAGAGGTTCAAATTTGTGTCCACACATTTCAGGTAAACCTCAACTTTTTGGTATATATGCATTAGAAATTATATTCCTAGATCTGCAGTGATGTGATTCATTTTCATCTTCTAATGTGTGGTAGGGTTATACTGAAGCTAATTTTCACTGGCAGAATAAAATTCAAATAACAGTATTTGTAGAATTTATTTATCTAGTTATTATACACATGAATTGATTATCACAAATTCAGTTGGCAAAATAAATTATCAAATTGAACGACCATATATGCAATCACTTTGGTGATATGACAGTGCAGGAAAGGAAACTATAAAGAAACCATCTATTATTTAAAGAAACAATTTGTTTGTTTTTATCTCTATAAATAACTGGTGCAAGGAAATGCAACTATGCAAACACATGAATCATTTTGGTGTGGCCATGTGCTACAGCTTTCACTGTTTATAAATACACAAATGAAAAGAACACCTCTTAGAAAGGCCTCCTTCAGGCATGGGGGTAGAAGATACCACCTAATATGTAATTAATAATCATGCATTCAACATGTTTTAATTAAAATCATAATAAATATCAGGCTTTTCGTATTTACAAAGGTGTAAGTTTATTTTTGAAAAAATTGTAGCTAGCTCAAAAATATTTTGATGGTATCAACATTTTTATATACTTTGTTAATCTTTACTCATCTCATTCCTTAAAGCTTTGAGTCTCAATGTACAAATATTTCTGCCTCTTGATGGAGACCATATCATTTCCTTAAAAAAAATTGGCAGGAATGAACTGCGATGAATCACTACAAATATAATATCATGTTAATTCATTTGCCAGGTAATGCAATGAACATCTGCTCAAGATTGTGTAATCATTATGAAAGCACTCATTTTTTCTATTTTTGCTGCTTTAACAAAGAGTGTAAAGAAATTGTTTTCTAAATCCTGAGGAAAGAATTGAAATTCTAAATCAACAAGCCAAAAATCAACAAACACTATTACAGACAACAGTTCATTGAGGCAATAGGACATTGTCACCTAAGTATGTTTCATGATTGAATGATTCCTTTAATGAAATGAAGTTTTCCAAGTGTGTTTGCAATGAATGGAATGATTGCCTTTTTAATTTAAACTGCACCTCTTTGTACATGTGAGGTTATATTTAATTATCTTTCCGAGTAACTTTTCATTTTGAAAGCACTGGTTGCTTATGAAGTATTCAATGTAATTCGTGCAATCCTATTCAATCATAAGAATGGTACCAAGTGGTGACTTATCTAAACTAATGAAACTGAGTCTATAAAGATTATACACAATAGAATGATAATAAATGCTTACTGTAGCTCATCAGTTCACAATTCCATTAAGTTGGTTATCATGTAATTTAACTATTTGCAATAAAAAAATAAAATTGGAAATGTTATCTAAGGACCTTCAATCACTTTTATTATCTTTGGTTCACTATCAAATTTTTCATCAAACCCGTTTGAAATGCAGTTTATACTTGGAAAGCATATATTATAATGTATTTAACCAGCTCTTACAGTGTACTTAGAAGCAATGCATATTTTGCTTCCAGTTCTTATGACACTGAAACCAAATATCTAACTATGAGGCTTGAAAATGAAATCAAAAAAGAAACCAGTTAGATGTACATATTGAAAACTCACATATCCGGTGTTGCGCACACATATTTCCATGTCATAACCCAGGATTTAACATAAGGAATATGAACATTATGTTAATTAATTTAAGAAAACTGCATTAGCATACAGCCTGTGTTACTCTGTAGTTTGCATACAAAACATACCGGCTAAACTGAGCAGTCTTCCAAAGGGAGATTTAATGTCATGCTCAAGGTAAACATCTTCATTCTCCAAATTCCTTTTTTTTATAAAATCTATCGGCAAAAATGAAATTGTCTATTGTTTATCTCCAACAGTCAATGCTTGCAGCGGTAGGTAATAGTCTCCTAATCAATAATCGCAAGTAATTAGAGTAAACATCATTTTCAAGAGTGAAAAAATACTCTTATTAACCAATAAAACTGAAGTAAAATCATTTGGTAGAGCATACCTGAGTACACAGGTCTCAGACCACCTAAAGAGATTTTGGTCACTTAGGGTGGCTTTGGGCAGTGTGCATTAAATCCCATGTGGAGTGTTTCTTGGTACTGAATGAAGAGCATTGGAAAAAAAATACTGTGCACAAATTTAAAGACAGCAAATAAATATGCTGCCATCGTTTTTATAGTACATTACATTGTCTTTCTCTCAAGTGTAATAATTGTGTACATTGTACATGATCACCAAACTCATTGGAGGACAGACAGGCACACTAATTTATTTCATTAGAGATGACAGTCATTTACACATAAGTTTATTGATGTATGACGGCTTTTACTATCATAGTGTGCTGAAATACCTCAGAGATCATTGCTTGAATAAACCCTGAGTAGCATATCCTATCCTGAAAGGCATCTGAGCATGCCTGTAATTCCCTTTGGTGAGTTCTGTTTTGACTGAGCTTCTCTACAAGCTACAGCCATAATATTTATACCTTCATTTTGCATTCAGACTAGGAGATTATTCCTCTGTGTTTCTTGTTGCTGTACCATCTTTCGAAGAATCTGTTGCAGTAACATCCATACTGCTTTGATTACCCTCATTTTGGCTCTCTGCTTCCTCTAATTCTCTGGCAGCAGCCTCCTCCTGTAATTTCTGCCTTATTTCAGCATCTAAAAATGTAAAGAGGAGTAAAGAAATGAGTTTAGAGGAGTACATAACTGGTTATTTTGGTCCTGAATTCCACCAGGAATCCTTAAATACGACATAACCTGTAAATAAATGCGCTGGCACAAGGATGGTCGAAAATCCATTCCATCATTCTTGAGTTTTTGAAAATTGAGAAAAGAAAAAAAATTAATCTGGTCAGCTCAAATGCTTGCCTACTAGATTAAATGAATGGAAAATTTTGAGGTCATTGAAATTGGACAACATAAAAAACATTCCAAGCTTTTAATCATGTTGATTTAGACATAAAATTGATTCTTGAATGTTTTTACTACAGATGGGTTGATATCAGCATTTTTTGATGCTGGGTATGATATTAATAACCCTTCATCATACCACTGAATACAAGCAGCTAGTAATATTGTTACATTTTCAGTCTATTTTGTCCATTTTTCTGGGAACATGATGTCCTGATTTGGCATTACCCTACAACAAAAAGAATATGCATTTATTTTGTTTCCATTTCAATAGGGAATAGGATTCAGTCAAATCCTATTCGTACAGACTCTTTGTTAAGGCTATGGATTCATTCATGTAAAATCCATTGATTCAAGATTCAAGTGAAATCCTTAAAAGAGGTTCACAAACATTGAATCCCATTTCAGGAGTCTGCATACCTTGGCCATGAAATCACTTTTCAACAGTGGAATGTAGTCGTTTCCCAGCTCATTCAATGTTGGCACTCAATTGTAACATTTTGAGATGGTAGGCATATATTGAGAGGATATGCAATTTTAATATTCCAGATGAACATTTAACATTCCATGCTTATAACACATCAGTTCAGCATGTGGCAGCAGTGAAAGCAAAAGGATCCATTTTTTCTTAAAATACACTCATTTACCTTTCACAGCTTGATCTTTCCAAGTTTGCTTATTCTCAGCTAGGGTAGTGATCCATGGCTTTTTCAGTACAAATTTTGGTGCTGGAGGGGTGGATTCTGGTGCTGGTGCAGGAGTGTCTGGATAAATATAATAGCATTCAATCAGTAAAAAGATTATACATATTATGTGACATAGTTTGTACTCATAAACACAGTCAATTAATGTATATGATTAAGTTTATTCATGTACATATTTTGTAAAGATGGACTATCTCATAGCATGTAACATCCTTCTGATGAACCAAGACACATGCATTTTTAAAAATTATCTGAAATTATTTTCCAGTTAAAATAAATGTATTCTTTCCTTTTTGATTCTGTTGCTGTTGATATTTTCAATGCATTAAAATGATTTGAAATATTTTTCCATTTGGTTTGATTTGATTTGATCCATACATGTATGTATGAATCAAATGATACAGGCGGCTTGAGGTGGCTGGACTACCACGTCATTTGTGTAGTTATAACAGAATAACTTCTTCATATTTGCATGCTTGCACATACTATGTCTGTGTACAACAGTCAGTATAGAAAATAATCTGGAAACTAAAGACTTTATATTTGGACTTACCATTACTTTCTGATGCTGGTTCTTTTGTTGCACTATTTGATTCACTCTCATCGGCTGGCTCAGTTGCACTTGTTTCTTCTGGCTGTTCTGCAGGTTTCTCCGTCTTCTCTTCACTTTTCACCACTTCCATTTTTTCTTCAGCACCTTCTTCAGGCACCTCTTTGGTTGTTTCTGAATTTAATGGTCCCAGTATTGCTTCCAGCATATCACTACAAACATTCATACTTGGTTCCACAATAAACTCAATGAAACCTAGGAGGAAAAACAATAGTTCTAACTTTAAAAGGGCTACTATTCAACATGTAACTGTACAGTGTAACAGAAAATTATCATGATTTTTAATAATAATTAGTTTGTAACATATATAGGTAACCTTTGGCAATATACTTATGCCATGTTATTTTATTTATTTTGTAGGAGTTGTTCATTGCACTACTGGTATATCAGATATATCACAATGATGTATACAAAGTTTGAAATTATGTTGAATAGACCCCTAATAAGGTAGTTTCAGAAAAAAATATGGTCCCAGGCACTCACCAATTTGAGACTCAGCCACAAGTGTATTATTGCGATCACAGAGAGGAGAGAAGGGCAGTCCAAGTTCTCTCTCCTTATCCCCTTGAAGAAAGAATTCCTCCAGGAGAAGAGCTGTCCAGCGATGATGAAGATCCCACCGTTTGGCTGGATGTGATATGTCGCAACAGTGTAGCACAAGAGATAATGCCTTCGACTTATCAATACTGTGGAAGCATAAATTTAAATAAAAAGGCTTATGAAGCAACTGGTTGGCTAAGTAAGGACTCATCATTAACAACTGTGTAAATATTCATCCCCAATTATTTCAGCTACGTGCTAAGTCAACAACATTATTAAAATCATGCTACTCACATTTTTTTAAAGTTCATTCCCATGGAAAACAGGTAATTAAAATTTAACTAACTTGTACAGGTTCGTTTCTAAAATCTGCTAATAGCAAATTCTTCTATTTCTAAATATTTTAGTGAACCATTAAACAGGTAGAGATAGCCTTTCATTTTCCATGAAATTCAAAATGCCCATAATGAGAAATGTACTCACCTTGTCTCACCCAATGTTAACGAGTTCCTCATATTTTTTATCTGCTGGAAGTGGAAGCTCATATCAGTTGCAAGCACCATGTCAATAACAAGTCCACGGAATTCACGGAAATCTTCCCGTGTGAGGTTTTGAAGAATATTGCATTCTTCTTCACGTAAAGTTCTGAAATTATAAGAAAGGAAAAGAATTATCGTTTGTGATAAAAACAAGTGTGCACTTAGGGGTAATCAATCAAGACATATCAGGTGCAAGGTTGAAGGACTGGTTGACAGGTAGTCAGCACTGCTTCAGTTACTGTCGTGACACCACCTGCAGTTAATTTGGATGCATGTCCAAGGTAAACACCAATGTGTTTCAAAACTTTGGGTTTAACCCCCTAACTGTGGTGCAGATTTTATGAGATAAAAAAACCATAAACACAGTAATCAACCCAAAGGTCGGTTTGGTAGATGATGGTAGAGTTCACCCAGTACTAAGCCCGACGTCATGTGAAATTCACACATCAGGGTAGGGGGTCAGTTCCTTTCCCTGTGCCGGTTATGGTTTCCCAGGAAGATCTGGTACCAGAAAAATCGCATGGCTTGGGTGGAGCTGCAGGTACCCAGAGTAACTTGCCCAGGAATCAAACCCAGGACCCTCTGGTCAGTAGTCCAATACTCTACTCCCTAGACTACCGAGACCCACATTTCATGAGATATGTTAGGTTATTCATCAGAACATCAAATTCTCTTATAGAACTTAGAAATGTACTATGTAAGATGATGCCTTAAGCTCTTAACATGCTGAAAGTTGAGGTGTTCAAGTTTAAATTTGAGTACAGCCAAATTATTTATTCTCAATGCAAAATTCTTGCATTCACATGAATTGTTCTTAGAATTGGCCATTTTATTATTGCGTGGTAGTCTACTGTTTAGGATAGGTTTTGGATGACACAAATTTAATACCCAACCTTGCCCAACAGGACATCTGACCTGACACCTCACACCACAATAAATTTTTTTAAAATTACTCATATTCGCAGTCAAATGAAAACCGAACACCCGCCATAACACATACTCCATGCGAAAGGTGGCAACACTGTTGTTACATTGATACTGCCATTGCTCTAGTAGGAGAACTGCATAGTGACCATTCACAGGTGTGTAGTTGTGGGTTATGTCCCCTTATTGGTGTGCGGACTGGTCTAATGTGCTCATCTGTTAGGTTTAGGTTTTCATTTGGCTGCCCATCAGACTTTCTACCTCCCTTAATTCCATTCCACATGCCTCTCCTTTTCTTCTCCTTACCTCAACAGCCTAACTTTCTCCCCTTTATGGCAGCCTTCAACATTCCATCTTCATCAGAAAATTCTCTGCATCCACCTTTTTTTC
Organism: Hetaerina titia; assembly: GCA_037158775.1. Lineage (NCBI taxonomy): Eukaryota > Metazoa > Arthropoda > Insecta > Odonata > Calopterygidae > Hetaerina > Hetaerina titia. The sequence goes on along the minus strand of CM073772.1, from coordinate 47,695,072 downwards.
TTTGGATTCCTATCAATAACCCTCTCTCCTCCCCCACCATGCCTAGAACTTTTTTTATTGTTTTAATTTCCATCCTTATCCACAACCAGATCTCAGAAGCGTTCAAGCTAAGCCATTAATTTTCCATCAATGACCAGGCTTTCATGCTATACAAAAACATGCTCCATATAAATGTTTTCAACAATTTTCTCTTAACATCTTCACATCAAGTCTCTGTTATCAATTCCCTTCTCCTAGTTAAAGCTTATTTGGTTATCACAATTCATCTTCTAATATTCCAACTACTTTGACCATTTTGGTCCAAAACACTTCCGAGATAAGTAAACTAATCCACTTGTTCAAGTTTATGAGTATCTGCTTTAAAGTTAAACTCAAGCCATCCTCCTTCTTGAAAACCTCATAAACATTGTTTTGCTTACATTAATTCACATCCTATACCTACCACACTGATTTTCTAATGTGCTCAGCAATGACAGTGATGCCTTAGCTGACTGGCTTACTAAAGCTTAATCATCTGCAAATCTAGCTGATTTTATGGATTCCTCCCAAACTTTCATTCCTACTTCCAGCACTTCCCATACATCTCTTAGCATGACCTCTGCATATAAATTGAAAAGAACAGGTGGTAGTGAGCATCACTGTTTCACTTCTATGCTTGCCATATCCCATCATGACTCTCCATCTGACACATGCACCAGAGCAGTCTAAGAATTATTCAATAAAAAAAAGTTAAATATGCGGTCGTGCTAATAAAAAATTGGGATTTGTTAAAAGAGTGCTAGGTAAATGCGACGAAAAAATGAAGGAACGATGTTTCCTTGCCTTGGTCAGGCCCCACCTAGAGTATGCTGCCAGTATATGGGATCCTCAAAATATAAATTTGATTTCAGAATTAGATCGAGTTCAGCGGAGGGGGGCTAGATTTGTCAAACATTGTTATGACCAACACAGCAGCGTATCCACTTTGCTAGACAATTTAGGTTGGGATTCTCTTACACAGCGGCATTTACAATATAGATTAAACTTATAAAAAACATTTAAGGATGGGTCCTTTTCCGATGACATCAAGAATATAATATGAACCCCAACGTATTATGGTCGGAGGGATCACGAACACAAGATTAGAGAGATAGACTGCAAGACTGACAGGTTTAAAATGTCATTTTTTCCTAGAACGATAAGAGACCAGAATGCTTGTAGTCGAAATCCCCCAGGAGTCAGTTCATCACAATAAGTATTAACGTACAGGTTAGGGACTGCACGTGGATACATATATATTTTTTGGTTCCACCCCTTCCCCTACCTATTTGAATAAACCCCAACCCTTTCATCCCTTACCCTTTCCTCCTGGTGTTACACCCCCTGCCATACACCTTTTTTGGTGGCTCGCAGGGTATTTATGTAGATGTAGATGAAGAAATGTACAGGTTGCACACATGTCTTTTATCCCTCCAATCTACTGTTATCTCCTTTTATAAATTCATAAGTTCTATCAAATTGACTCCATTAAATACCCTCTCAAATTCAAAGTCCAAATCAAAATCCAAGAAAAACATATGCATCCTGATTGTACTCTATATTCCTCCATTTGGCAACCTCATTACTGCTACGCATTACTGCTATCATTAAGATTACCTCTCCCCTTTCTGAACCCAAACTGATCATGCCCCCAGTAACTATTTGCCCTCCCTTTATAAATGAGCCTGAGTTAAACATTAGCTGGGTGCAAAATTAAAGTTTATTTCCTATAGTCCTCACACAGGACCGCCTTCCGCTCTTTTACTAGCAACTGATCTGATGAAATCTTCCAGCCAATTTCAACCCTAACAAATGCCTCGAGTCAACCTATTTTTTGTAGCTCTTCTTTCTGCATTTTCCTAAACCAAGAAGTAATTTCTAGGGAATGTTATCTATCCTCACTGCCTAACTATTTAATTTGAATGCCCTTTCTATCTACCAATCGATTATACCTGGACCCATGCTATCCCTCTCTATTTCATATTTTTTATGTATCAACTTGACGGCCAAATATCTTCACCATGTACGCCTTCCATGCATTCTTTCAATCTCTGTTGAATGTTTCGAATTTTAGTATCTTTCAGAATAGGTTCAATTACCACATCAAATAGCATAAACATTACCTAGACCAATTATGAAAACCTATGAGTTGAGGTTACTTTTCTAGAGGTGAGGTTTAGGAAAAGAAATAGCAAATAAAATATTCTAAGCAAAAGGAATAGATTGTTAAAGAAGGGCCTCCAGGAAAGTATCCTAAAGCTTTCCCATTGGGATGCTTATAACCTCACCCCCTAATTACACCTTAAAATCCAAACAACTGAAACTCTGGTTTCGAGGGTGGTTGATTGAGTTTATGTAATGGTGACATCATTTAAGAACCTTGACAACAATGCAGCCCATTAGATGCCAATGATGTGACCTGCATTTATCTATTAATAGATATGATCGCTTATAGTGTCAAATTGGGCCAATACGTTATCTACGAGGCTTGTTCATAAAGTAAGGCCCGTTTGGTCACAGGAAAAAATACGTATACTCATATGAAACACATTTTATTGGCACTTTTAGTTAGCTACAAACCTACTTCACTTATCTACATAATCGCCGTTCACTTCTAAGCATTTTTCGTACCGCTGCACCAGCTTCTTTAGCCCCTCTGCATAGAAACTCGCCGCCTGAGGGTTGAACCAATCGACAACGCCATTCTTGAGTTCCTCTTCGGTTTCGAAACGTTATCCACCGAACCACTGTTTCAAGTGCAAGAAGAGGAAGTAATCGCTGGGTGTAAGGTCAGGACTGTACGGTGGGTGGTTTAAAGAGTTCCCAACGACCCAAAAACTCTCGTCCAATGGACATTCTTTGCTCTTTGTGGTGGTCGGTGAGCATTTTCGGTACCCACCTTGCACACAATGTGTGGTATCCGAGGTTTTCCGTAACAATATTGTAGACAGTAGTGCATCCAAGTTGAGGAAATTGTTCAGCCAGGCCATTAATTGTCAATCGACGATCACATCGCAGTTTTTGTTCCACTTGCGAAACAATTTCATCGGTCAGAATACTGGGCCTACCACTTCGCTCTTCGTCATGGACATTTGTTCGTCCATTTTTAAAATCACAGCACCATTGTCTAACCTTTCCTTCACTCATAACTGTAGGTTTATAAACTAGGCATAATTCCCGATGAATTTCAGCAGCCGACAATCCTTTTGCATACAAGAATCGTATGACAGAACGCACTTCACAGCTGGCGGGATCAACGATTGTCGCGGACATTGTTGTTTGCATGCACGGACAAGCAAACGACTTCTGAAACAAAACAAATGCTGCTATAGCTTCTCAATGAATCAGTAGATGGCGCTGCAGAAGCAAAACTGTGATCTGAAGCACCAATATTTAAATATAAGCAAACGGTACTTACTTTACGAATAAGCCTCGTATTATTGAGTGAAGCAACTTTTATACCGTCTATGGTTATAATACGTATGGATCTCTTATTTTCTATTTGAATCACCAGTTTTACTATGCAAAAACTGTAATTTTGTGCCACTGCTCGTTATGGAGCCTTTAGGATTCCGGCACAAAAGAAGCTCCTATCCTTGGCCTATGAACTATTGGCAGCATTTTCTGGTGAGGTAAGGGGTCAAATGTGGGCTTTTCCAATAAGCACTCGATGAAGTATCGGGCAGGGATTTGTCGGGGACGAGCCTATTCCCAGTGATTCTCTTCGTGAGAAAAAATACATCTCAGACACTAATGATTTGCCACTCCGAAGGATGGCGAACGAAAATAGGACAAAATCCACGAAGCTCTGCAAATTGAATCTCAAAATGCTTCGGGGTGGTTTCTGACAAGTCAAGCTCAGGCATCCTTTCGCTCTATCCTTCCTCTGCTCCTCCGCTTCCTTCGAAGCCCAAAGGAATGCGAAAAAGTCGTGAAGGGAAGGATCTACTAGGGAAATGGATTGCAGAGTATTGACCCTTCCCTCATTGTCGGTGTTATCGCTCGTCTATAGCCTTTCTTATAATTTTTCGGCATACCACATGAAGCGCGGTTCAAGTTTCAACGAGATCGAGCAATACGTGCGTGGCATTGACTCACGGGAGATGACGCTTTTTCGAAATTCTCGCTGAAGAGATTTGGAATCCGCCGCATGCAGGTCGGACATAAAATTTAGTGTGAATTTGGCGGTCGCTGCCCTTATAATAAAAGACCGATGACCACCTACCAGATGCATCCTTGACGCGGTGACGGATCTTAGGCGCTTTTCGCGTTACAGACGAGGGTTTTGCTCAGTCGAAACCACGGGGGATGAGACTGAAATTTTATTATTGGAGATATTTTCGTCAAGGAACAAACGAGGTCTGCTCTGAGATCGTGCGTTCTAGAAAGTTTCACACCATACTAGTCTGGACGAGTATCACTAAACAATACTCAAATACATTTAGTCACATCGGGGGCATAGTCAATTCCAAATATCTCATTAAACATCGAGAGGCGCTACTTAATCTCTTCGCTCTAAGTTTGCCTTATCCCCTTGACTGCGTATTTCATAATTCAGTCTATAACTGTGAAAACATGGAATATTCAGCAGGTTAGGACATTTGATTATCAATGCATTCGACTCTCTCACAAAGTTATCTATAAAGTATATTCTAAAAACCAACAATCCGGAGCAGGGTCTTTGTAAGCATTGTCAGGGTCATTTTTTAAGCAATTACTGCTGCAGGAATGGGCCGACCGTTAAAGATGTCTATGTGAATTAAAATGGGAGATTCTGCCAGTATTTTAAGGACCAGAGTGATGCCAAATCAGGAACTATTCCCTTGGTCGAAGCAATTTGTCTGTTTCATCTGTTCCGAAATGTAGTTCAATCAATAAAAATGAGACTTAAGCTATGCCAGAATGGATGTATAACAAAAAAAATAAAAAGTATCCATTATTATTAAGCTAGTTCAATATCGTTCGCTATGAAGTATTAACGAAACCGAAGAGGTAATTAAGAAACAAGAATGTTGAAAAACAAGACGTACTATAAGTTTATAAACATGTACATGCTATATCTTAATCTTACTACTCAACATCTCCGTCATCAACTCCCTCCTCCTAGAGAAAGCCTCCTTGCCTAGCGCAATTCTTCTCCTTACGTCCCTACCACTTTGACCGTATTGGTCCAAAACACTTCCGAGATTCGTAAACTGTTCTACCTGCTCTGTTTTTTCCCCTCCTATTTTAATGTTTAGCTTGGCCTTTATCTTTCTGGAAAATCGCATAACCTTTGTTTTATTAATATTAATTCTGATCCCATATCTATCGCACTGAACCTCCAATTCACTCAGCAATGCTTGCAACCCCATGACTGACTGAGCAACTAATGCTTGGTCATCAGCAAACCTAACCGATTTTACGAATTCCCCTCCGACTTTCATTCCTACCTCCAGTTCTTCCCATGCCTCTTTAATCATTTCCTCTACATATACGTTGAACAGTACCGGTGACAATGGGCAACCCTGCCTTACACCTCTTCCTAACACTGCCCATCCGGACTCTCCGTTCCCCACTCGCACCTGAGCAGTCTGAGACATGTACAGGTTGCGGATCAGTCTCCTGTCCATCCAATCCATTCCTATTTTCTGCAATACACGCATTAATTTTTCCCAATTCACTCTATCAAACGCTTTTTCGAAATCTACAAAACAGGCAAAAACGTCCTGATTGTATTCTATATTCCTCTCGATTAGTGATCTCATTACTGCAATGGCATCACGCGTACCTCTTCCTTTCCTAAATCCAAACTGATCATCCCCTAAGTAATCATTTGCCTTACTCTCTATCCTTTTGTTGATGATCCTGAGAATAACTTTAGCTGCGTGGGATATCAAACTTATTGTTCTGTAATCCTCACATGATTTAGCCTTTACCTTTTTCGGAATAGGAACTAACACTGATTTCACAAAATCTTCCGGCCAGATTCCTTCCTCATAGATACTACGAATCAGTCCATATAGAGTCTCCTTCCCACATTTTCCTAAACATTTCAACAGTTCCACAGGAATGTTGTCTATCCCCACGGCCTTATTTGCTTTCATCTCCTTTAATGCTCTTTCTATTTCATCGTCGAGTATGCCTGGACCTAAGCTATCTTCTTCTACGTCATGTTCCTTTTCTATGTCTAACCTTGTCGGCCTAAGTTCTTTACCATACAGTGTTTCTATACATTCCTTCCATCTCTCTTGGATTTTTTCTGGTTATATATATATATATATATTTATATAAATCACAACGTTTCGTCCTACCTTCTTCCCAAATGCCCCTCTGTTACCTTCAAACGGCCCGCCAACCTATCAGATCTCCTTAAATCCACCAAGCCTCTTTCCAAATCCCCTCCCACCCCCAGAATCACACCCACTCCATGCTTGCGAGCAAGATGCAAAACTTGTCCTATTTTCACCACTCCACCTCTCTCCCGCCCTTCTCCCACTCCTCATGCACATCTCAGAATGTAATCTATCTTCTGTCTTGCAAACTCTGCCCGGCATTTTATATAGGCCAGTGCTCTACACCCCTGAACCTCAGGATAAACAGTCATCGCACCTCATGTAATCCCTCTTCCCCGTCCGCGGGTTTTCCCATCCCAACACATGCCTCCCACCACCACACCTCCTTCAACCACTGTTACAGGGTTTCCGTTCTAGCATCCCTTCCCCCATCCGATAACCCTATAAAATTAAAAACAATGGAAATGGGATTTATATGGCTGTGTAAAGCCTATCAACATCCGGGTCTCAATGTTGTTCACTAATTGGGGGGGGGGGCTGAAGTGGATAGGTGTGGATTTGTTTCATGCGAGATAGTGGGACAATTTATTCATCCGCATATATTTTGTCATCCTTGGCCTGAGTTTTGACTTGTCGAACCCTAATGATGACTTTGTGAGTTGACACCTTGGTCGTGGGTGTTATGTTATCTGTGGATGAAGTATAACGAGTAGTTTTCTGTGTCGCTTGGAACTATTTCCACATCCTCCCGCTCATCCCTATCCCATATCCGCTCCCCTCTGGCCTCCCTATCCCTCTCCACAACCCCTTATTCCACCCCTCCCCCACCACCTGTTCTCCCCCTGCCCCTTCTCCCTCTCCACAACCCCCTCCTTTACCCCTCCCCCACCACCTGTTTCCCCCCATCCCTCGTCCCCTTGTCTCTCTGTCCCAAATACCTCAGTCCTAACTAATCTTCCGAAGAAGATGGAGTTCGAGTCCGTCGAAATTATCAAGATATTACATGTGAGTATTCCTTTTATGTGCTCTCATGTTGTGTGTTGCTGTCTAAGTTATATATATATATATATATATATATATATATATATATATATATCAGTCGCGGTGGTCCAGCGGATAGAGCGTTGGACTACTGACCGGAGGGTCCCGGATTCGATTCCAGGGCAAGGCACTCTGGGCACCTGCAGCTCCACCCAAGCTAGTTGATTTTTCGGGTACCAGATCTTCCGAGGAAACCATAACCGGCACAGGGAAAGGAACTGGCCCCCCTACCCTGATGTGTGAATATTTACACGCCGTCGGGCTTGGTACATGGGTGAGCTCGACCATCACCTACTAAACCGACCTTCGGGTTGATTACTGTGTTTATGTTTTATATATATTTATATGTATATGCATTATGAGGCAAAATTTTCTAACGGGTAGAGAGATCAAAAAAAAGGTGGACAAAGCTTTAAATCCGGATGAATATGAACACCCTCAGCCTCAGTCAAGTTATGATATTTTTGGGGTGCTAGATCTTTAAGATCGCAGATTTTTAAATTTCAGATGCCGCAGGGCTAAACCCTCGCATGCCAAATCATCTCTCGGGTTGATCACTGTAGTGATTCAGTATGAATATTGCAATTTATGTAATTGAATCACCTTTGAGAATAAATTATTTCGTTACTTGTTACAAACAAAATGATATGACGGCCTTTATCGTATGCCTCTTCTTCATATAATCAATGTACGATAACACTTGCAGCGAGAGGCAGGCAAAAGCGAACTAACGTCGCCATTGCGAGGGACAGTGCGGATAGAGGCACGAATGAATCCAACAACTATTGCCAAAAGCTTCCATCTCATGAACAAAATGATCGACCCTCGATACCGGATGCTTATCATCTAAGGAGGGCCTTCGAGTGCCGGGATTCTGGTCCAAGGCCACACTCGGCTGGAGACATACTCTTGAACTTGTGATGAAAAAATACATGGACCCACAAACAAGTTCCTTTTGGATTGTTTCAGGAAATTGCCCGCTGAATGTAACATAATAACTCCGAGAGCGATTGACCTGCCCAATACACGAGCAAGGAGTGGAGGCATACTTACTGAGAGGACATGAAGTGGCAGATTTTTGAAGAGACATTTGAAAATAACTTTACCAAACTTAGAGCTTATAAACAGTGGGAAACAAATTGAGATCATTAATGAAAATGATGAAAGCCAGCTGTGACAATATTGCGAAAGACTTATTTATAAATCATTCTCAGTTTCAACTCTTAGCTCATAGTCAAGCTCGAGTAGTTCAATATCATATTCTTATGAATACAGGTTTCTGTATACTCCACCACGTTCGACTTTCAAAATCTACTTCATCCTTCCTTTTCAATTCATTTGGTATAACACGGTCTGGAGACAATCCGGATCCACCGATCTGTTTCACACCATATAAGTTGTGTGAGCGGTCCAGCAAGCCACGCGGACACTAATTGGCCTGGCCCTTGGTTCCTCAACACATATCTCACCCACAGAAGCCTTTTCCCTCTCGTATGTATCTCACATTTCCCTCCCGAAGCACAATCAGAGGACTCGTGATGGATAATGCATCGACGCACCCCACGAAGTAATGCGGACCTAATGGATCGTGTAAAAAAAAGTTATTTAATTAAGAATGGAGTCTACTGCGGTTGGGCGGAGAGGGGGAGGTGCAGCAGCGGGGGTTTGCTGGTTGTGAGGGCAATTAAAAAGTCTCTCCGAGTCGGTGGAACCGGAGAGTGGTTGTTCAGGAAGGGTCGGGCGAAAATTTTCTATTTCTGCCCGAGCCTCTTCTCACACACCCCTTTCCCTCTCACTATCCCTGGAGCTCTCAGCCCCAACCCTCCCCCTACTTCCTCTCCCCCATCCCGCTCTCCTCTTAAAAACAAAAAAAAAACCAAAACACTTCGCTCGACCCAATCGATATTGCCCTTTCCTGAAACCACCAGCCCCAACCATCGCCCCATTCCGAGCACCCCTGATATATAGCCCTGCCCCCCTCCCCTTCGACGGTCCCTGCACGAGGGTTCTCCCCCTTTAAAAAAAACCTGCTTTTTTCTCCTCACTTCAGTCCTTTATTTAAAAAAAATCCTTTCCCTTCTTCCCGTAAGTCCTGGTCGCGAAAAAGAAAGCGTGAGAAAAAAATAACTTTCCCTTTCGTTCCTTCCTCTCTCCGCGATGGTAAAAGGAAAAATAAACCGCAACTCCGTCGTCCTATCTCTCGATCGTCGCCGGAACTTATTATTGCATCCTTTTTTATTTGATTTATTGTCCCAGGCTGAATTTTAACTCGTCAGCTTGGGGTTGGCCGAGGGAGCCACTGCGCCAAAACTCGCGCGCGTACGTGCCGGCCCGCGGATGAGCGGATTATGACGCGGTGGCGCCATCCCCTCCCACCGCGGAATCATCGACGGGGGTTGATGAATTTCCTCGTAGACTGCTATCCGCATGATTCGCCGATTGCTTTTGTGCCACCGCGTCGGCTATTGAGGGGAAAATTCCCCACTCGGCTGAGCTCGAGAGCGATATCTTATTAGGCGGATCTACGGGTGAGGTCGTGCCGCTCCGTGCTAGTGTCGGACTTCGATCCTCGATGGAATTGCTAGAGGAAGAGCGCCAGCACGGATGCCTCCCCAAGTCGACGGAGCTGTCACTCACTTTTCGTATGTTCGATCATGGAGCAATTCACCGACAGCTAACATTGCTTCATCCTTCCCTCACCTATTCTCAACTCGTTTTGTTGGCCTCAGTGACGTTTTATCTTTGATCATCGTATCACGGAACTCACGCTGATGAGATGGTATGATGGGATGGTGAATTGTCTCAGAGCATACTACGAAGGAAAGCAAGTGACGTCATTTCAATCGAGATTTTTACGAGGAATACGTTCGCCAAATGGCTTCGAATCCGGATTATCGAAGCTGATAAACTTAATATTTTCAGGTGCCAATTTGCGGTATTTCAAAAAAATGTAAAAAAAACCTGTATGTGGCTTCACCTTGGAAGTGACTTGAATAATTCAAAACCTGGTTCGGAAAATTAAAAAAAAAAGTTTTTGTGAACTTCACCGAGCTTTTTTTCATTCATAACATTAACGAAACCGGAAGTCAGCCCTTCAAAAATTTTAGAATCACCCTGATTTTTTTGCGGCAAAAACTAACCCCTTCGGAGATGGACATCACTTTTAGGGTGTCATCAGTTTTTTTTGCAAATGTTCCAAAATCAGCTGATGTGCTTTTACCTTACTCTGAGCCATTAAATTATGTGAGCCTCTTCATCAAGAGTTCTTTTTATAGATAATGGGATTCCAAGGTCAACCTGAAGAGTGCCATAAACACAGAATGGACTTTCAGAAAAGCCAATGGGGCCGCGGCTTAAAGGGTGGTTCGAGGCAAACCACACCATTTCATGAGGATTGACGAAGGTACGAGAACCATGCGATTCCGTCTCTTGTCTCTCACGCCATCCAAGGGAAGGCCGGCGATGCACAGTTTAAAACCCGATACTTTAAAGCGAGGCCTTTAGGGTGTATTGCCTACAGTCGTTTCGGTGGGCGCTTCTTTAAGAGCGGAAGCAATGGAGACGTTTTGCATATTTATTGCTAAAGCTGACCCAATCTTACAACACATAGTAAACCTTTAAAACCTTTAAAATTCAAATTGCGAAAGTTTTCACGTATTAAATTACAATCGCTAGCAAAAAAATTTGGTTAGTTTAATTGCAATATATTTCTCTATTAGCCTTGCCGTAAAAGGATTAAGAAATGCTAGACTTACAATGCAAATATTTCAGAGTGTTAAAATAATTCGCCTTGATCAAGGCGAATGAGTTTTACACCATTAAGGCTACCATATAAGAACTGTTGGTGGACTGGATATTGATATTAACTACAGATCGAGCAAGCTGTGTAAGAAGAACATCCCAAAAACGAAACTCGAGTTTAAAAGGTGCTGAGAACTGCCATGGCACATTACCAGAAACTTGGATTGGAAAAAGAGACTGAAAAGGAAGATTGATAAATGTGGCAGAGACGAGGACGTTGAGGTGGGTGTGTGGAGTAACGGGGCTGAACAGAATGAAAAATGAGAGAATTAAGCGTACAGTCAGTGGTTGAAGCGGTATGGTCACATAGGGGCGATAACTATGCGGGCGACGTGATGGGAATGGAAGTGGAGGGGTGACAAGGGGGGCGGGAAAACCGAGGAGAGGACGGAATGGGGGCTCGGAGCGATAACTAAGAGAGAAGAGAATAACGGATGACGCAGTGCAAGATTGAAAGAGATTGGGGAGGCTGGCCAGTGGCAGAGAAATGGACAGCAAAATAGGCTCCATTTGAAAATGGTAAAAGCTGCAGAGGATGAAGAAAGTGAATGCACGGGGAATGGATTACACAATTGGTTATCTCAGTTCTTATCGTCAAGCTTTGAATTCGCGGTCATCCTAGCACTAGGTAAGTGGATTTAAAAACTCCGCGAATTGCCATCTCACAAAGAGGAATTTTTCTCTTCTTAGAGCAGTGATTTCCGAATTCAACAAGTGTCGAGTTGAGTTCAATTCTTAACGAATTCCTGCTCTACTCGAGGGTGTCCTGTACATTCAACAATATTAACAACTCAAAATATTCATAAGGAACAAAAAGTGATTTGCTTTTCAATGACCGTATTTATGCATTAAAACTGAAAATAGCAAAGCTTACTATTTAAACTTTTCAGATGAATTGAGATTATTTACGAAGCAAAGTAAGAGATATCGATCATTCACATTATAATATCATCTTCGTAGAAAAACCCCCAAGTGCTTTCTGACAATTTGTACGTCCTAAAACAATCATTCTATAAGACTTTGACCCCAGCAACTTTTAGCTTTGCAAATAAGGATAACAACAATCCGGCTCAATACTATCTCCTCTCGATAAAATTATCCAAACTTCTCCTTTGCGCAGTTAATTCGTGCCTGCTTTTTACTCCCGAAGCGAAATTAACAGAAGAAATCGAGGAGTTTTTAAAGTTTATTTATTTATTCTTTAATTCTCAAAATTAAAATGATAAAACAATGTTCAACTAAAGATAAAGTGATTAACTGGATTGGGGACTTCCTGTTTCACCTCAAACAGAAGGCAATCACTTGTTTACTACTATTCACCGACATAGTGTTTAGCAGAGAAATGATGATCCTAGCTACCTACTATTCCCCGCAAAAACAAGCTTTCAGATTGTTTAAAGAACGAGGCTCATAATTAACTCTTAAAAGACGTAGAGAAATAGAAAACAAAATATTACATGCATATAAAAAGTCAGCATTGAATTGAGCAAGTGGGAAGAACATCACCGTCCATCGGATCGGACGCAGTTGACTCATCGCACTTCCGAGGCGGGAATGGCAATGCTGCTTCACCTGTGCCTCAACCCTGCCTCCCTCTCTCCTCTGACCTTCCATCCAACCCACCCAACCCGTTATGTACAAGTTGTCATGCCCTTGTGTAATAAACTCAAAGAAAACTAAGGTTATACTCGTTTCTGCATAGGAGTCGGTCTTCCTTCCAATCAACACAGCAAGAGAATGCGCCAAACGTCGTTGAAGGGTTTTACTACATCAGATGAGCGATTGGACTAATCAATGGAGGGAATATGTAAAACTAATTGAGAGTTGCCATTTTGCCTTGGTTAGGTCATATCTGGAATAAGCATTTCCATTAAAGTTAGTGAAATTTAAGGACTTGAATTAAGGTCGAGGAAGATCTGATCTAATGGTGAACAAGTATTACATGAAGAAAATGCGAAGGAACTAAAATGGGGAGGAGTTCCTCCATTCGCGAAGATAGCAAGCAAGACTAAAAATTAGAAATAAAGGAAGATAGAGAGCTATTGAGTTTGATTTTGAAACCCGAGGCAATTATTAGTGCATGGACACAACTATGGATAGTTGATGATTCGGATAACTAACTCGCATTAATCTATGCTGACAAAGAAACATGATTCGCTAGTTAATGAAGATAACAAACGTCAATGGTGGTGCCGTGAGATACGCAAGAAAATAAAGTGGAATCCGCGTGGAGTCCATACAAAATGAAATTTAAAGAAAATCGTAAATGTTCGAACGGTTTTATCGCCCCCTCACTGATTAACGACAATTTTGGGACCCCCTCTGGGCATCCGCAAATTAGGCCACCCGGATAAGATAAGATACATGGAGTTCGGCACGAGTGGATTTTAATACTCTTTCTTCCATCGCAAAATTGGCAATCACAACATAGGCAAGGTGAAGTTTCTAAAAAAAAAACAGCGAACGATAAACCTGCCCATCATAACAGACACTCCTATTTCGTACGGATCACCTCAACCTACGTTTACATTGTGGAATTCTGTCGTACTTTATCACCCCCTGCCACGCGCACTCTTGGCGGTTCGCTCGTATTGACGTAGGCGAAGCCGTATTTTCTGTGAGACAATCGGATGACGTCGGATCATTAGAACTTTCCATCGATCTACAAGTGGGGACTCATTCGGGGCCGTGCTCGGTGCCTGGGTGAGCTCGCAATTATAACCCTCGTCGTTCGATCCGCTCGCTCTCCGTCGCAAGGGCTGATAAAACCGAGCGGCGTTGTCGGTGGAGGGATCCCTCCTCCTCGGGGAATTGCGGAGCCCACCAAGGTATCGCGCGTCACTCCCAGGACACACACACCGGCCACTCGCGCGGGCAGATTTATGATCGCGGCTATTTTATGGCAGCCCCGGCAGCAGGTTGCAGTATTTGCAGCCTTCGTACGATTCACTCGCAGTTGCCCCGGATAAACGGGTGACGGCGAGCGGAGAGAAAAAAATAATGCACCGTCCAACTAACGCCCCCGAGAAATTGAAACGATTCGATCGTTCTTGAGGAGATATAGCACGACCTCAGACTGTCGGATGGGGGGGGGTCACCCTGGGCGGTAAACCTCAAACTCGCCATTAAAATCACTCAGCAGTGAAGCCAAAGAAAAGTACTACGCCCCTGACTGTTTTCTTTCAAGCCTGTCTGTCTGAGCGAACTTTGCGACGAGATAGGTTTGTTTTACGAATGCAATTAAAAGATTTAACAACGGACTGGCCAAATTCGGCGGGAAGAGTTTCTATCATATTCGGATCTAAAATAACTTACAGCTCTCCACAATAAAATTTTATTCCTTTATGAACTGTTTCCGGCATATAACCTCCTGCGGCATTTTCAGACAATACTTTTCAGATACGAGGGAATTTGTTTTGCCGATAGGAGATATACAAGTGTTAAAAGATCTTGGAAAAAATTAAATAAAGGATAAAAATTAAAAGAAGGCTTGGTGAAACGGAAGCGTGAAGAGTTGGTCAGATGTAACGTAGGTCAAGTTTGGAAATGTACCCTGCAGGCCTCCACGATGGTGTGTGGCAGGTGGTGTTAGGTCACCGGTCATTAATTATTTTTGTACTACATTATGTTTCTTAATGCTACGATCTCGAGTTCTTCGAAGTAAAACAGACTCCTTAAATCGATCGATTCTGCATTCAAATTCTCTCAACTTATCAATATGGGCTCGTCTACCAATGGGAGAACTTTGGTTATTCCCTCCGTGTTCGCGTTAAACACGATATGGAGGATGAAATTTAATAGTGGAAAACTTTGGCGAGGAGGAAGCGATGAAGGTAATCGAACAAAACCAACGAAAAGAGAAAGAGAGATACTCACGAGACTTACTTCAACACAAAGAGTTTGTTGAAATAAGTGATTGAAGGGCAATGGCCGAGAGGATATTGGTCAGGATACCTTGCACGAAAAGCTATTTAAGAAATAAATGAACCAAGAAACGGAACCGTTGAACAAAGAAGTTAATAGAGGGATGCTTGCCTTTTGATACATGTATCACCTTGTTTTCACAAAAATTGTGAGAACTAAGTTTTACCTTAGAAAAGTAACTTTTAAATAAGTTATTGTGAAAGGGACGGAAAATCCGACTGATCCATTTGAAAAAATAATTACGTCTTCTTGAGATTCTATGTTTCCTCCTCTAACCTCCTAAACATTAAATGACTTACTACTACAATACGTACAAAAATATTGACAAAGTTTTCATTTACATTATCCACGAATATGTGACGCAGTCAAAGGGGAATGAATGCTTAAGGAGTCAAGGGTGAGGACTCCCAGTATATTTTTTACGCTCCCAAAATATTCGCAGTCTTTGAATATTGTTGTCTTGAACGTTTATCGGGAAATCATTACAAAAGTCCTCCATTTTAAGTTGTAAATACGAATTCAAGATGAAATGCTACCGTCCTAAATTATTCTGTACATAAAATGTAACAGAGAGATTTCTCCTGAGAAACCATTCTATTTTCTGGTACATCCATTCTTACCACCAATTCAGGATATTAACGACTGAAAACAGGCTATTTCCAGGATATAACTGCTAGGAAAATCGAGAAATTGCCCGAAAAATGTGACTTTACTCTCTCTCCCTCTGTTAGAGTACTGGGCCAAAAATCACCGAAATGATGGTACTTCAAGGTATGCTACCGTGGTAGGTACAAGGTGGAAACTTTATGAGTCGTAAAATGAATAATATTCCGACATTTTACCATTTGTTATATGAAAATTAATAATCCGACCTCAAATGAATAGTAATATTACGGATTCGAGAAATCTGAACAAGAAACATCAAATGGAATGACGGAAATTAGAAAAAATGGAAAGATTAACAAATTAAGAGCTACTTCGATGAATAAACGAGGAGGGAAATGGCGAAGAGAAGTGACCCATTAGTAGTGTAGACACATGCATGACAATTAGTAGAAGAAAATGGATAGTCAGTGGACACGTCCCGAGGTAAGACAGTTTACTGCAGGCCATAACTGAAGTAAATATAAAGGGGAAGACCTATAGAGGAAGAACTTTGGTGAAAAACGGAAATTTGTTGACATATTTCAGCGCAAGTAATTAATAAATATGAAAAGATTAGTAGTTGAAATGATTGCTTGTATTACAAACCAACATTTGAATTGATAAACAGGTTTAATAAACACATTTACTCAGTTATCAGTTACCAAGCCGGTTAGGAATCATCAAGATTTCAAACAGTTTGTTACAATAGGAATAAAACTATTGCGAATATTTTCTTGAACGAGGATAAATACATTAACCATGAATAACGAAAACACACTTTTTTTTACATTCCGTAGTATAAATTTTCCATTTAACTAAAATTTTTATTCTGTTAATATTTTAATGCATCAGGAAATTTGAACGAAAGTATAAAACACAAAGGGTGAACGAATTGCGTATTTTTGGACGTGAAATGTTGGATTTCAAACACAATAATGATGAAATGGTTCCACTTTTCCATTAGATAAAAGCATCTTGAAGAAGTGTTACCGTTTCGTCATTACAAAGCCTTAGCTACTGGGAAACATTCATAAAATTTGTTCCTAGCTTGTCAGTATTGTAAATGATTGCAAATTCTTGTAGAATTTAAATATATAAGGCAAAAATATATGCATGTATAACTATAAAAGGATGCATAATTACCACAAAAAATGCCTTAAAATTGAGAAAATCTAAGCGATCGGAGACGCCATCTCATTAGTTTCGAGATTAGTATTTAACTCGTACTAAAATGCATTTGTTTTAAATATTTTTAATGCATATCACACAGTTGGTTCTTTTACTTAGTATTTACGAGAAGTGTTCATAAAGTAAGGCCCGTTTGGTCACAGGAAAAAATATACTCATATGAAACACATTTTATTGGCACTTTAAGTTAGCTACAAACCTACTTCACTTATCTACATAATCGCCGTTCACTTCTAAGCATTTTTCGTACCGCTGCACCAGCTTCTTTAGCCCCTCTGCATAGAAACTCGCCGCCTGAGGGTTGAACCAATCGACAACGCCATTCTTGAGTTCCTCTTCGGTTTCGAAACGTTATCCACCGAACCACTGTTTCAAGTGCAAGAAGAGGAAGTAATCGCTGGGTGTGAGGTCAGGACTGTACGGTGGGTGGTTTAAAGAGTTCCCAACGACCCAAAAACTCTCGTCCAATGGACATTCTTTGCTCTTTGTGGTGGTCGGTGAGCATTTTCGGTACCCACCTTGCACGCAATGTGTGGTATCCGAGGTTTTCCGTAACAATATTGTAGACAGTAGTGCGTCCAAGTTGAGGAAATTGTTCAGCCAGGCCATTAATTGTCAATCGACGATCACATCGCAGTTTTTGTTCCACTTGCGAAACAATTTCATCGGTCAGAATACTGGGCCTACCACTTCGCTCTTCGTCATGGACATTTGTTCGTCCATTTTTAAAATCACAGCACCATTGTCTAACCTTTCCTTCACTCATAACTGTAGGTTTATAAACTAGGCATAATTCCCGATGAATTTCAGCAGCCGACAATCCTTTTGCATACAAGAATCGTATGACAGAACGCACTTCACAGCTGGAGGGATGAACGATTGTCGCGGACATTGTTGTTTGCATGCACGGACAAGCAAACGACTTCTGAAACAAAACAAATGCTGCTATAGCTTCTCAATGAATCAGTAGATGGCGCTGCAGGCGCAAAACTGTGTTCTGAAGCGCCAATATTTAAATATAAGCAAACGGTACTTACTTTAAGAATACGCCTCGTAGCTTAACCACCCAAAATACTCGTTTCCATGTTTAAATTTATCTGCGTCAAAGGTACACAGTTCATTTATCCTTCTGAACGTAAAAAAAAACATTTCCCGGAGTTGAAATCCGATGTAGTATTGTAACTGGCCATTATACTATACGCATTTTATGAACGTTTTCTCGTGACAGTCCATATTGCTTCCAAAGAAATCAATTAACATTAGCTAGTTGCTTTCCACACACAAATAAAATAATGTTCGCCTAATTTGCGAAAACAAATTCACCTTCACGTGGAAACGTTGCCTAACAACGCCCGTGATACCGTAATCGTTAAGGTCGCGTCGTCCTCGGGATCCTGGTTGACTTAGTGTTCTTTGACTCCGCCGAGAGCGTACTACTTTTAAAAAGAAATGTATCTGGAAAACAGCTTTATCCTTCAACCAAATGCCTTCGCTATAAATTTTCGCTGATGCGTTTCACAAATGCAAAAAATTGTGCATGCAATCCCATTATGTGGAACGCTGGACAAATTTCCCACGCTGGTAATCCAATTCACAAGACATAGACATTTCTACATTTTCGACATTGTCATTTCTATGAGAAAAAACCGAGGAGTGAAAATCCATCGCCAACTCAGACTGATGCAATCAGTGCCGGTGTTGTTGGGGGCACATAAGCATTACCCACGCAGGCATAGCAAGCAAAGAACATACCTAAATGCAGCACTGATGTGGTGGTTTTCCAAAACGGCTCGGTCGTTGTAGAGGAGGGCGGTCTCGGACCCGGACATGACGTGGAAGTTGTTGGTAGTTCCAGTGTGCTCGAAGTCATGCACGATGGCGGCGATCAACGTGGCAAATATTTCCAGGTCTGTAAGCCAGTTCTGCAAGAAAAGCATTGACACTGTAATTCACCACTGCGCTAACATGACGGAATCATATAGTATCCTCCCATTCATGCTTTAGATGGAAAGATAATAAAAATGTCGGTATATTTCGTATTTTCTGGCATTTAAGCCACACTGGCAGACTGTATGCTCCCAAATTTTGGCGAAATATTCTGGAGTATATTAAAAAAAAACCTGCTAGATCGTTAACAATATAGTTGAAAAACCACAAACACATTTAGCCGACACGGTGATTGCAATACCCTAATCTACATTTAAAACAGTAATTATTTCCAATTAGTCCCAAACGTACTTGAATGATTGGTTCATATGCCAGAAAAATGATAGTTTCTACGACAAAAATATTATAAAATCTTATAAAACGCTTTTAATCACAGACAAGCTTTATTTTATTTCTAATAACTTATGTTTAATGGGAATCAAACCTTTAGTGTTCATACAGGTTTAGTTGAAAGTAGTCTCCGTAAAAATCAACTACTATTGACACAAAGGCTAACAACGACGCTGATTTTGACGGTGTGAAATTCAGGGCCATAATTTGTCAAGCCCTTTGCGAAAAAACGCGCTTCACATGCCGTATAGTACGCCATAAAGATTCAAACAGGGCATACCCATTCCGGACAAGAACAAACCGATAAAAAAGCTACCAGTGAAAGGGGAAATCCTTGAGGTTGTAGATGAATTGATGGATTGCGTCTTTCTCTTGAGTTTGTTCTTTCTCAAAACAAAAATAGATAATCCAAAATATGTATTCAAATACTATATTTATGAACACGAAAAAGTATTGAAAATTACGAATTTTTCCAACACTACGAAAGGTCTCTAATTGTAATCTGATTTTACATAAAATATTTACCGATCATGGGGCACCAACTACTAAATATAAAACAAGAACTAAGTTCTCAAATGTGGAGGAAGTGCGAAATTTTAGGCAGCTAAACGTCATCGCGCTTCAGGCATTGGGGGATGGGGAAATTGGAGGAGCTTCGGCTTCATCCCTTCTTGCGATCGATTCTCTCTCTAGCAATCGCATTAGCGTGAGTTCCAAGAGAGTTTAATTATAAACAGGTGGGAAAAGCGAAGAACGCTTAGCAACACGTAAATAAGTGGACCAAATGACGAAAATCAGCAAAACGTAATTTTTGGAAACTCTAGCATGGATGGAAGAGCACCAAGACCCTATCCAAAGTATACTTACACAGCTTTCCACTTGCTTGGATGGCTGACGTCACGTCAATGCTGTAATTATTTATCTACACATTACTCGAATAAACACAAAAAATCGGAATGCTCATGTCCCGCAAAGTTTTGTACGCCATCATTTAACTCAAACAACATAAGAACACGACCGACAGATTGTATGAAAATTGAAGGCGTCGTCCAAAAGGTAATTTTCAGAGAATGGAGAAGGTATAAGAAAAATTATTTTCTGTGATAGCAGCAGTTACAATTAATTCTGATCTAACTACCTCGAAGTAGTTCCATGACAGAAGGAAAGACGAATTATCAAAACTTATCCAGGTAATTCGTAAAGTACTACTCTGGAGCAGGTCTCAGATGCATTGGTGACTGAAATAATATGGTTCAATGAGTATCTGGATACGTAAGAAAATGGAACAAAATATTTACCATAATGATCATTTATTCTTTAAGGATATAATCTTTCATCAATGCAGACACTAGCCAAACTTGGCCCGGTGCTCTCCGTCACCGGCAATCTAAATCTTCCAAGTTGGGCGGAGCAACGAAAGCAGTGGAAATAAACGGGAAAGCTAGACTTTTGCACTAATTGGAGGTGACGGAAAGCTACCTCGAGACAATTATTCCAGTTATATCTGAGATAAAGACTCACCCTCTGGTTAGTTTCTGAGATATCAATAATGTAGTTGAAATGATTACCATGAGTCCCGTTTGGCTGAGCATGTGGTGTACCGTCTGAGCCACATCTGCCGCGTGATTGTTGTTGTGATAGGGATTCCCGTATCGGCAGTATCCCTCCTCTATCCTCGTCAAAAACGCTTCGAGAGTTGATGGAGGTACCTTGAAAGGAAATCAATCATTATTAGTGACGGCGAGACAAGGACATATCCACGCATTAGTTATGATTTTTTAATTAAAATCCACGCATTAATATAATTTTATAAAATTACAGTCATTTCATTACAGCCATTCTAACAGCTTGTAGTTTTAAGAGACAGAAAACTGAATTCATTCAGATTGCTGAGCTATACAGTTTATAACATTTTATGCATCTAATGAAATAATTATTTGTAATTCATATTGACGAAATATACCTATCTTACATTTGACCTGTGTGCATGTATGTCTCTTGGATGCCTCTTCATCTCGGTGTACTTCTTTCCTCCCTTCATCCCGTCCAACATCCCAATCCTGTTCCTGCCCTTACCTCGCTTGCCCAACATTCTCCCCTCTATTACCTTCTTCAACATTCTACTACCGCTCAATACGCCTTTCATCCATTTTTCCTGCCTCCATAGGATTTCTCTCAACAAACCCCTCTCCTCACCCACCATCTCTAGTACTTCCTCATTTGTTTTCCTTTCGGTCCATTTCACCTTCTCCATTCTTCTCCACACCCACATTTCAAAAGCCTCCAATCTACGTCTATCCTCCTGCTTCAGCGACCACGTTTCCGCGCCGTACATAGCTACGCTCCATATCAGAGTTTTTACGAGTCTTGTCTTAACATCCCTACTCAACGTCCCCGTCATCAACTCCCTCCTCCTTGAGAATGCCTCCTTGCCTAGCGCAATTCTTCTCCTTACGTCCCTACTACTTTGACCGTATTGGTCCAAAACACTTCCGAGATATGTAAACTGTTCTACCTGCTCTATTTTTCCCCCACCTATTTTAATATTTAGCTTAGCCTTTTTCTTTCTGGAAAATCGCATAACCTTTGTTTTATTAATATTGATTCTCATCCCATATTTATCGCACTGAACCTCCAATTCACTCAGCAATGCCTGCAACCCCTTGGCTGACTGAGCAACTAATGCTTGGTCATCAGCAAACCTAACCGATTTTACGAATTCCCGTCCTATATATACCTATATATATAATATATATTTCTATATATATATAATAAGGAATATGTGATGAAATTCTTGTCATTTTATTCAAGGAAGATGAGACTTAATGGGTCAATTAATCCGTATATAATACATTCAATTGTTAATGTTATTATATAACACAAATAAGTCGACAAGGTTACTTTTTTAAATATTCAACTCGTAATGTTATCATGAGGATTACAACCTGAACATCAACGTATATGTTTTGCTTAAGTTTATTAACCAAAGAACTTAATATCGCTATAATGGAGAAATGCCCGTGGTTTCATCGTCATCAGGTGGTGATGGTGGTCAGTGAGGGCGCGTAAATAAGGAGAGTGAGCGTCAGTCGACCTGGGATTGTTGAGTCAGATTGAAACGGAAGCAAATTAATTGCAATGGGAGGTACCCAGTAATACTCCCCCGGCCCGCAGTGTCCCCCCTGTCCCTTTCACCCCCCCTCCTTCCGCAGCGTGACCCCCGGGATCCCTTCACTCCCCGGCCAACCATTGCTACCACCCCGATTCCCCTTCCACCTCCTTCGCGGGGAGCCTCGAGGAGGTGATCACTCAAGATGGCTGGTTGATCGAAAGGTCGCGCGAAGAACGGAAGTAGGCGGGGTGATAGAGTTGCAACGTTCAGCAACTTGGGCGAATCTCGTAATCACTCTCTCGAGGTGATTCAGCGTTTTAAGTCCAACGATTAAACTCGTACGTGTAATTAATGAGTTCGACGGAAACTTACATTTAGGATTAAAAGATGAAATATTTCCCTGGGGTGAGGCTACACCGAAGGAATAACGGTATATATTGAAGCGCAAAAGCAAAAGAAAACATGACTAAGCAAATGCGAAAACCATAAAATTATTAAAAAAAAAAGTTACAGTGACTAATGCTCGACGAAACGCATTAGTGAAATGCTCTGCCGACAGTACACCGGCAAAGTTTAGCACGCAAATATAATATTACATTCTTACACCATTGATTTTGTAAGTAGTTATCATCTTCAACTCCGTATTATTTTGAATGTGGGTCGCTCAACGTGCAGCATGCTTCGTCATGATACTTTGAAATCGTTCTCGATCTTGGGTGCCTACATCAATCTGTCACATCTGCCATTTCCTATCCGAATGCTGTCCAACAATAAGTATCTTCTTCCTTCACTTCCAGTCTTTCGTAACACCAATCCCTCTATCACTCTCGCAACCACATTTATCAATATCGACAGAATTCAGTCTTCAGTCTTAGTTGGCTCCCTATTACACCCCTCTTATAGACACTCTATTTACTTTCTATTTTTATATAACTTCATTAGAGCCACATGCAGCCTCTATTAGTTCAATGGGACATATTCCCCTTTTATTTTGCAACATGAAATCTGTGGCGTCTACGTTCCTTAGATAAAATCTGCCTCTTCTCTACAATTGTTCCGTGCTAATTGCACTTTTCTGTCTAACATTCCTCATGCGCTTAGTTTCTTGTATTAATACGCTATTAAGTCTCTTGACTATTAATCTTCCGTATCAAAGTTCTTCCACTTCTTTCTTTCCTTTACTCCAGTTCTCCAATCTCTATTCATTCTCTTTTTCATTTACGCCCAAATCTTTTTCGCCGTTCCTTTCGACACCCTTCTTATGCTCTCCCAAGCATCTCGCTCTCATTTTTCACAAATATAAGACCAATTCCATTAATTTCCCTTATTTAGATTTTTTATGCAAATCTCTTCCTCCATTTATTACTATATCTCACCTGCTTTAGGCTCATTCAAAATTATAAAATGAATACATGATGGTCTACGCAGATGTATCATGCTGATTATGTGTTATGTAACTATTTGTATTCAGCGAAAAGTCATGTTTGAAAGAAGGTGACTTGAAATGATAACAATTCGCACTTTCAATGGAAAACTAATTTTGATTAGATAACCTGAAGGTTGGATTGATAGGTGAAAGTAGAGATGGTGGAGTAGATACTATTGCTAGGCCCTAAGCAAAGTTCCCACATGATGGTAGGGGGCCAGTTACTTTCCCTATGTCGTTTGTTGTGTCCCAGGGAGATCTAACACTCGAATACATGCCGGTCTCGATGGCGGCGGGGTAACGTCCTCGCCTACCAACCCAGAGGTCGCGAGTTTGATTCTCGCCTGGTGGGTTTTCCCCCACCTAGAGCTTGGGTGTTTGTGATTCCCTTCAATGTAATGACAAGGGTCATGTGGAAGAAGGGACTATAAAGTCTCAATCTCACCCCAATAAAAGTCGTTAAATAAAGAAATTAATCATACGAAGTTAATAGACCAGCACTCTACGCCTTTTTGAATAGATACCTATTAAAATTATAGTTTTTATGCAGTCAAAGTTCGAAGTTTTTCTACGAAAAGCCTGCAAAAGTCTCAAATAAGGCATATTGACATTTCGTTGATGGAAGGAAATGGATTTGGACCGGGCGTTAGGCGGAATGGAAATAATCATACCATGCAGTTGCCGCTGCTACAATCTACTTGTCCTCTAATATACGAGTATAGAATTTACATAATACATTTATTGCATTTTCTACTAATGATCCGAAAAATTTCCTGTTATATTTTTAAACTTAAGAAAAAATCGCGTATATTCGTTACTATAAAGTAAAAGTGTACCTACATCGTGCATTCAACGAATGTGCACACTCCATTCAAAATTAATTTGATACAGGATTATGCATTCAGTTCGGAACAAAGTTAATAAGAAAGAAGAAATGACGAATTGATGTATATTTTCCATTATTATTTCCGTCGGTGAAAATAACAGTTTATTAATAGAGTCGCGAAATATTTGCCGCACCCTCCGCCTAGAATGCCCTTTGCCTTGGCGATGTTTCAATCGGTCAAAATATCTTTCAGCAATTACTTTCTTTCCAATTGTGGATAATGACGACATGATCAACACGTAGTAATTTCGATAGTTGTAAAAAATTCTTAAAAATAAGCCGCAAATGCACATTTTGATAAGTCAGGTCATTTAAACATGCCGAAAACCTGATGAAACATTTGTATTCTAAACAAAAACTAATGGGAACGTTTCAGATCATTCATTTTACTTGCTCTTGTGCATTAATTAAAATTGATTCTAGGCAGATGTGAAAGTGTATTACCGTCAGTTTATTTCTTTTAATTTTTATGTAGGGTTGGAGGGATTTTTCAGTGTAAATACATTCGGAGCTAGATTTCTCCGTTGTTTTCTGACGCCGTGAGTGATTGAGACTCACGAGGATGAATGTTTACCACAGATCCTGAAGGGAATGCATTTGTGTTGGTTTCTTTACTTTTATCTTGAGTGGGTATGTTTGAGACTTTTACCTTTCACTTCCTCGTAGCTCTAAAAAAAATACAGCTTTAGGGATAATAAGAAGACGAGTGTGAGAGGCCTTTTAAAGGAATTAGGCTGGGAGCCGCTTGAGATGTAAAGAGAACAAGCGTGACTTTGAATTAGCAAGCAAGGTTCAGAACACAAGAGTTTAATATTGACACAAAGGGACTTGTTATGTCCCCACACTATTTGGGTAGATTAGACCACAAGGATTCCATTACAGACAGATACAAATATTCGTTCTCTCATCGCAAAATCATGAATCATAATATTAAGAAATCAAAGTCGTCATAGAAATAGTAAAGACATTCGAATTACAAGCTGCATTTATATTTATATCTGGTACATTCATAATTGCATACGTATGTTAGTTGCTAGTATATGTATTTGCAAGAGTACGGGCTAAAATGTGTTTTGCACGAATATACACGTCTATGTGGGTGTGAATTGATATGATTTTGTTTGTTTTACATTTGGTCTAATTCCATTTTACGGTTGGTGTCCTAACTTACCTTTACACCCTACCCTACACGCCTTTACATCGGCTTGCAAAAAATTGTTTAGATGTAGATAATTTAAACTATTGATAAACTGATAGCGATGACGATTTAATTTTTGAAATTAATCTGCACGCCGTAGGGACTCAACTTTTTTTTTGTCCCCAAGATTTGTTAAGCCACAGAATGTAATCTGTACGAAGGATATTGTTTACCGAAATTCATAGCGAAAAATATACTTGGTACAGCTTCAAAGTTTTATTTTAGGTCCGCCAATTTTTAATACCAGAGGTTCCGATATAAATTTAATCATCATCAACACTAAAATCCTAAGAGTGGTATGCAGATACGGGGATATTTTCCCACCATTTTGAATGCCGACAAATGTATGCATGGTGTCATATTTTTTGCATATGTAGTTAAATTATAACAAATGGGCTTTGCATTCCTAGAACATTATATATCTTAATACGTATTTATTTTTCACCTTGATACATTGCCGTTTTAATTGTGAGAACGCTGAAAAGTGAATCTGGAGAACGAATTTATGATAATTATGAAAGAATCGTCGAGAAATTAAATGGTTAACGGCTAAAAACAACAAAGACAAGATAAATATAAAGATAGCTTTGCAGGTTAATACTGTTTAATGCTATGAACAAAGCCTTACCTTGAATTTGTGTATTATGCCGTATCGATTCAGGAGGTCGTAACCTAGAAACTTCACGGGCGTATTGTTTGCTGCCTCCCCTAATGCAAACACGTCGAAGGACCATTCATCCAGAGTCTGCGGGAAATAAAAAAGACAGAATAAGAGCATTAAGTAAATGAATACGGTGACCGCAATGCTTTCTGGTTCTGGGCGGCCTTTGTGTCTCTTTATTGCTCTTCGTTCTCATGGGGATCGATGAGTAAAAGAAAAACGTTTAATTTTCTTCCGTTTCATTGTCGAGCCATTTCAGGTTTTTGTAAAGAGACCACTCAGGGTTATTTTGCGAAAAGCCACTAACATACATTTTATTGCACAATTACTGATATCAATTAATACTTCCAGTATTTTTATTATAATTACAATTCACCGATTCATCAAAAGAAATTATAATTACAATACGCCACGATGTGATTTTCTAAACAGATTAACGAAACGAAAAAAAATATCTATCAAAGAGGAAAACACCAAGTAGGTGGTAATGATTTTTTTATTACTATAAAAAAGATTGCTATTTTTATTGTAATAACAATAGATTTGAATGAGGTAATTATTACCCTCAAATTTGCGACTGGCCATCCGTACGTTCATTCAAAGGGTTGATTAAGTTAAAATCTCTTTTTATTCTTAATATTTTTATCTTTGTCAAATTGTTCTGGACTTCCAATACAGTTATACAGCACGTATCCCAATCTTTCCATTCCTTATGCAGATAACTTCAAGGCAAAGGCCGAGTCATAATTTTCCGATCGGTAATCATTCATCTAGCAGTTGCCCACTGAACAGTGAGAAGCATTGACACAAGTCAACAACATTTTATCGATAAAAATCAAAATTTCAATTTGTCAATAAAAATGTAAAAATGTACTAATTTATGCAATCATTACCAAAGGACAGATTTCCGGATAGGCTGGCTGCTTTTCTTGTACCGATAGTGGTTTCCTATTAAAAAGCAGGCACTCGAAAAATCATATAAACTTTAAGTTATCAGATAAGTTTTCAAAGCCCCCGTGAGTTGAACGTGGGCCCTCCGGTCAGTACCAGAAATGCTTCCCCACTTGAAAATCTCCCCTCGGAAGCCTTACTGACAAAATGAAAACTCAGAAAACCCTCTAACGAATAAACGTGGTTTGATGAAATGCTTTTGCAGAGAATATATGAACATTGCTATTGAATTTTCGGCGTTCACTTTCATATATGGATTTTGGGTCGTTTTTTTCATCTTTTTTACGATCAGGAAGTAAAACACCAACTCTTTAAACTTTTAACAAAACAATTTACACCCTATATTTTAACCAAAACGTTGTTTTACGCATTCCATGAATTTCAAGGATGGTGATTAAAAATTTAACCTCCCGTCCGGGAAATTTTAAATTATTTCCTTACACCATCAACACATCTGACAATGAATAAACGAAGCTGCCACTTTCCTAAATTCCTCTACGAATCAATTTTATCACTAGTTTCATACATTAATAAACACCAACGGAAAGGCGCAAGTTATTTCCCTTCAATTATTCGGGAGGGTTAACATCCAGGAGGTCATCATACAAAGGCCATGTACTAACTTCATCTAATATTAACATCCCTTCTTTTTTATGTGAATTGTTCTATCCGGGTAGATGTACATTATTTCATGAAATTTCCCCCTTTTACTGCAATATTTTATTACAAAAAAGCTCGACGAAGTACGTAGCGTTACTTCGCACTTCGTGGATTTCGGATAAATAGAGCTTGTTTAATTCAAAAATTTTGATTTAGTGAACGTTAAAAAATACAATTAAAGTAAAAATAATAATAAATAAATCATGAGGATGCTTTGAACAAAAATTAACACAGATAATTGATACACGATACCCATTGAAAAAGAAATACACAATATACCCAGCATCGGACTTAAGGCTGAAACAAAAGACTTGTTCCTGGTGACCCAATCCATCCCTATGCATGATTTTATCATTTCAATTTATAGATACTAGCAACAGAATATTTTCCTGCATTGATTTCAAGAAAAAATCATCAAAAATTCATAATAACTTCAGGATTATTTTCTTCAGATCTGGACATTAGTTTTCTTTTCAGCACATGGATCCTCGGAATCTCGTGAAATTTTTCCGAGGAATCCCGGATCTCGAAATCCGAGATGAAAAAAATTACCCAATGATTTGACACCACGAAACGGAAGGATTCCCTCCCGAGGATCCTCCACCCGGATGGAAGAGGATCCTCGCCGGGGCCGCAACCCCATCCGCACGAGCGGGGGAATCTGACCGCCGGGGGAAAAACTCGCCTTGAGCACCCGGACCACGGCGGGCGGGAACTGCATGGAGAGTGGCCCTCCCGCCGCCAGCACCCTCCGGTACATGCGGTCCACGAAGATTCCGGCCCGGATGGCGTGCGCCACGGACCGGAACCGAGGCTTGGAGTCCTCATCGGACCCCCAGCGTCGTCGGCCCCGGCCGGCGCCCCCCCCTCCTAGCTGCCTAGTGAACGTCGTGGCGAGCCATGCGCGGACCTCGGGGGGAACGGCGTCGGGTTGTACCTCAGACAGCTCGTCTTCTTCGTCGGCCAACCTCCTGCACCACGTCGGGGGAGATGTTCACGTTTTAGGTGGGGGAGAAGGGGGGGTGAGAAGCAGGGTTTGGGGGAATTCCACGGGGGCGGGGTCAGCCGGGGGCGAGAGAGAAGGCCGGAGAGTGTGGGGAGTTCAACGAGGGGTGGAGGGAGGGTGGCTTCAGGGTTAAGGATTTTTATTTGGAAGAGGGTTAATGAATTGTGCCTTGTGTATTTGCCTTGTGCCAAGTGGCTGTGTACAAAAAGATGTGTTATCTTGCCACATCTAATCCTCTTAATTTAAATTTCGTATTTATGACTTGGACAGGATAAAAGTTCATACTGCACACCTGACTTCGGTTCTAGTTCCTATGAGCACGTTATTCAGGTTGCAGAGATGGAATGTATAACGTGCCACTTACCGAATACCCAAGCTCTGTTGTCGACACCGAGTTTTCGTTTGGCTGCCCTAATAGAAGAGACCTCAGCATTTATTTCGTCTTCGATCGAAAGGTACGGGTTCACTTTAATTTGTGCGTAGTGTGGGGTATGTCTTCGAGATAAAAGTACGTCAACACTGCCAGCTATCCTAAAGTGTATTTTTGCATCATGAATTGGTCGTCTGGGGGGGGGGGGTACTTCTTGTAGATACTAGCCATTCTCCGTCAAAATGTAGCGGTATGCTTACAATATCCTTAAAAATATATAATTTCCAGAGCATACCGGCTAAAATTTCTAATTTTTGGTAAAAGTTGAAACAAAAAAGATTATACAATGAATTCATTCGAGTGTTTTTAGAAAGAAATTATATTGATGATACTACCTTAGCGAACACGTTAGGGAGAGTACATTTAATTGGCCAAGATTTTCTACGAAACAATATATATCAACAGGAGTGTGCACCCGGAGTTAAATCTCTTTCATCGAATTATCATTTTGTTTTATTTAATTTCCATTAATTTTTATATTGAATAATACATTTATAAAATACTCCGTTATAAAATTTCACATTACCTGAATGAGATTAAATGTTCAACTTGGTTGAGTAAATCAAAGCTGGGAATTGAAAAAAACGACAACGAACGCGGAACCCGAGAACATTTCATGGCCTAAGCCATCATCAAACCCGTATTCCTTCGTTATCCCATTCCTGAAGTTATTAATGCTCTTAACCAATCGTTAAAAAGGCGTTTATATCAACATCCCCCCCCTCGTTTATTTCTATCTCTCGTGTGAGGTGCTGCTTCTAAAAAAAAATAGCTCAACTTCCTTCTAGTCAACGTCCTCTCCCTAGGTTAAGTCCCCTTGAACTCCATATTCTGTGTCTTCGAGATACCCTCCGACCACAACCCAATTTATTTCCTAAGTCCTTCCATGAATACCGTGTACAATTCTCGACTCACTCTGATCCTACCCATTTATTATTTCAGAACTGCCCATAACGAATGTGCTCAAATCAAAGAAAAGGACTTATGAGCTTATGGTTAGAAATGAGTTTCGGAAAGGGTTTCTCGTAGCTTGCTAAAATAATTGAGCATGGGACGAGGAAAAAAGCACACGTATAATCTTTGAAACTCTTCTAGTCGTGGCAGTGCACAGACGGAGCCTTCTTGTATGGAAATCATACAATTAAATAACCGGTTAATTTTTTACAGACTTGAATGATTTTTTCCGGAAAGAACGCGTAAAACAAGAGTGTGTTTAGTACCTCTTTTCCACTTTTCATTCATTAAATCACGAGATGAATGCCTGAGCGACTAAAAGTTACTTTTATAATGTCTACAAACTGACGTACGATCGGGAATGACAGAAACAAATTATCACTGAGCCACAAATTGAAGATGTGCGGATTTTCGAAACAAATAGCAAACATATTGCATACTTCCGAAAATACTACCAATTGAAACTTAACCTTCGTTAATTTTGGATTATGATACAATTTCAATTCAAACCAATTAAGCATCGGGATAATACCAATAAGTTGAAAATAAAATGAAATTAATGAGATATTTCGTCATCTCTTCATTAAAATTCATAGAAATCTCGTGATATATTGAAATTATATATCATGTTATGATTCAAATAAAAAGATGCATTTCTATTATGAAATCTGTTCTTCCCAGAAATGTGGAGTTGTAGAATTTAAGTGGAATTTTCCGAAGTGCAGAGTGCGACAATAGCACCTGCAAAAGCTCTGATAGGCTAAGTTAAAGCTAATGCCTATCGGTCAATTCTAATATCCCTAGCCAAGATATCATATTTCGGAGAATGGATCATAATTTATATTCGATCCCACCACTAATTACTACGGTCTCATTGCCGTAACTCTTCGAGTGATCCTCATCACTTAAAAAGGCGGACATCTTCGACAAATTACCGCCATTCAGCTGAATTATGATTCCCATAAGTGGGGTCGCCCCACGTGCAGAATTTTCATCGAGATGGACCATTTTCTCAGCTTATAATTTATCAAGATTTGATTTGGCACGTAGACAATACCGCTTCGGAAAGCCTTACGGTCTTCTGAGACCCGACAGTCATCTGACAATGAAATTGCAACAGAGGCGCTATTTTTTTTTCATCCTACCGCCGAGATCCTTACGCGGAAAATCTGGATGAAATTCAACCTTCCACATTCCAAACACATCAATTTCCGTCATCGAGGCCCCGCCACGCGGAAAAAAAATCGAAGAGATAAACTTGCTGACAGAGGACTCGCAGAAGAGAAAACGCTCAAAAACACCCCTCGTTGACGCCGAAAGGCGCGCACCTGCCTATTTCTTCCCATTTCACACCACCGGGATGTTTGTTCTTTCCTTGCCTCTGCCCCTTCCTCCCTCCCGCCCCAAGTACTATCCGCTTCCGCTTCTCGACGCTGTGTTCCTCCTCCTCAATTCCCCAGACGTCGAACTCAACCCCCGCAGAGGTCTCGTCCTTCCGGATACTCTGCATGTCGCGGCGAAAGGCTTGTGCTCTTGTAAACGAACGCACGAGTGTTTGTCTGTGTGCGAGTAACGAGCACGCGGGGTGCGAGGTAACGGAGCTTGGTGTGGGGAGGACAGAGTGAGCTGCGAGCCTGCGCTCCCCTGGGTCTCGTCCGCAGTCGCTGTTCCTGCTGTTTGGGTGTTGTGCGGCGTTTGGAGATGAAGGGAAAGGGATCGGGGGAGGGGGTTATGAGACGATTGAGATGGGAGGGAGATGAAGTAAAATGGGATACCCCGCCGGTTTCAACGGGCATCCGGAGGGAGTGGAGGAAAAGGTGGGATATATATGTTTCGTGAGGGTGCTAGGAGGAGGGAGAGGAGAGAGGGGATCGTACTCTCTTGGACGTCCACACTCTCCGCGTCTCGCCGATTCCCAGCGACGCTTCTGCCGACGGCCTTGGAAGCAACCCTTCATCGCGCGTCGGCAGGAGCGAGAGCCCGCTCGGCGCCCTAAGGGCTGCAAAACCCGCGGGTAGGGCCACGCGGAAGCGTGGGCGTACTTACGACCTTATTGATCTGTATAAATCTTTTTTTTTCTCTTACATCGAATGCATGCATCGGAGTAATGGAATGCTACTCTTAGCCATGAGGGATGAGTGGGATGCTGTGGGAAAACTACCAACATTTGGAATGGAAGAAAAAATACATGCCATATCGGAAGGTAGATGTACACTAGCAATAAAAATAGAATGAAATACACGAGAAATCAAAGAGAGAAAGGATGTTTTCTCTTAATTCTAGTTATGTACGTAAAATACTTAAATAGCAGGTGAAGTAACGCTAATCTTAACCATAAAAATAATACACGACATTGCATTTCATTCCCAATTTTAACATAGAAATATTATGTACAAACAAAAAAAGAGAAATTTTTTTCTAATCACATTTTTCCATACAGGATCTATTGCATTCCTCCATCACCAATGCTTTTAATTCAAGTTTGACTTGAAAGAAACGCCAATCATTATTATCACATGTAAATCAAACTTTACATTGTTCTTCGCAAACGAAAGTACGCATTCCATGCATGATCAAAATAATGGAAGCATTGCATCCAAAACAAAACATCGTAGTGACTTGAGAATGCAAACAAGGAAACAGTGTATGCGTTTCACTTACCTTGAACGATGAACTATCAAAGATCTTAATATTAACATTAGACGAGCCTAGTGTGGAGAGGTCTGAACAAAATAAAAGGGTAAAAATAGCAGTTCCGGCATCAAATGAAACGGAGCCGACATTTTTCTTGAAGGGAAAAGGAAGAAAGGCAACTATCTGAGGATGAGTCGTTACATATACTATAACTTGGATGAGGTTGGTGCACGTACTTGAGAAGGGCCTTGGAAATAGGAGGGAACGTTTCAGTTGATTTGACTGGTGATCTATGAAGACAAGAAGACAAGAATAGAAACATTAGATAACTTTCCGCGAGTCGATGAGCATGAGCAATTGGGACACCGGAAAAATAGGACCCTGACTGCGATCGGAATTGGTGAAACAATGAACTTTTGAGCGATGAGACGAGGGAAGTTGGCGGGCGAGTTGGACGTCATATGGGTCGCGGTGTAGGAGAATGTGGGGTAACAATTTTGATACTTGAATATCGCAAATGCATTGGAAATGGGGTCAGGCTCCCAAGTGCTTTTGGGAAAGCAAAGATATGGTATGTTTTTGTCAATGAATTGGTCAAGAATACTGATGGTAGGCTAGTAGAGAAGCAAAATTAGGTTATGGAAAGAGTGAAATTAACATAGCAACATTGGGATAGATCAGAAATAGATTGGATATGCCATCACTGGTGGCAGCAATGAAAAATATCAAAATGAAATTAATAGGCATGTGTTAAAGGTGTGTTGATGACGGAGACGAGGGCTAATGCTTAGATCTGTCGTTCAATATTTTTCCAATGAATGATAAATGAATTGTACATTCAACTGTGAGTGAATTAATGATTGGGAATCATGCATCTAAGGACTCATTACACATTTCATATTATTATCAGTTCGTGTGAACTAAGTTACAGTAATGAAATAAAAATTATTTTAAGATTAATATTTCCTTAGGTGCTAAACTATGGAGATTGTTTAATTTGAATGATTCAAAAACTGAACTCAAGGCATTGGCAATGAAAACAGGAAAATTAAGCAAATGAAAATTACTTGTCAAATTATTAGTCCATCTTTAACTGAGAGTTATAGTCCCTCTTTAATTTATTTTCATTAATTGTTTAGGTTGTTAGATACATAAAATGTTAGAAACAGGTAATTTATTTGGGTTTCAGGTTCATTCATAAAATTATTCCTCAAAAAGATGAAATTCAGTATCCGTAATGTAAGTCAACAAAAACACATAATTAATTAATTATAACGCAATGAATTATTTTAAACGTTCCTTATCGTAACTACCGACATTACCTGAATTATCAACAAACATTTTTCGTTCACATATTCAGGGTGTACACTCAAATGTGAAGAAATCATAAGTTTTCAGCACACAATGAAAATGATTTGCGACATTCAACATGTAAATAACTTGGACACAAATAACGAGGAACAAATACTTCTCGGCCGAAATATATTTTCCGAGCAAAATTAGTAATGCCTGGCACACGATGCCACAGAAAGAAACATCAAGGAATACGTCCTCATTCGCAAAACACCATAGGAATTGGAAAAAAAAACACCAAAAATTTGAGAGCCAAAATTGTTATCATGCAGCCGTTCAGTGTGCTGTTTTCTGAACGTGTGGTGATAAATACAAGAACACACACCAATCCAGTCGAAAAAATCCCAAGACAAATATCACCGAGTCATAAAAAAAACGTATAGACATCGACTGCCCCTTCTTCAAAAGTAGTGGCGTGCATGCTTTAGTAGTATTTCAAATTGCGATTGCCCACATAAAAGAAAACAGTTAACAAAGCGAGCCCACATCTTACACGAAAGTTCAGAAAGATAACACCAGAGAAATAGAGAATAGAGAGAGAGAGAGAGAGAAGTGCCTGCAAACACTTAAAAAGAAAGAAGCGAGTAGTAACAGCGAGAGGTCAAGATTTGGTTAGGCCACAAAAAAGCATAGATACATGGCAGTGATAACAACACATAGAGATAGAGATAGAGCAAAGGTAGGAAGGGGATATAGACAGAGAGAGAAAGACAGTGAGAGGAGATAGGCCTGGAAACATTTAGATGGACCCATCGCGAGGACGGAGAGATAAAGGGGAAAGAGAAGGAACTGGAAAGGCAAGAAAGGCAGGAGAGGAGGGGAGGGGAGCGAGAGGAAAAGAGAGCGTTTGGGCTTCTGTTATTTTTTTTTTTTAGTTTTAAGCTTTGAAAAAATATAACGTCACAAAAACGAACCCTTCTGTTTCCGAGGAGACGCGCTGAGTTGCTTGCGGTGATACTCTGAGAGAAAAGAAAAGAGGAAAAAGGGAGAATGGACGGGGGGAGAGAGAGAGAAGAGAGAGAGAGAAAAGAGAAGAGAAAGAGAGACATAACAGAGTGAAAGAGTGATCAAACAATGAAAGAATGCGAGACAAACAGAATGAACGTAAACACCAAACATAAAGATATTGTTTCAATATCACCCAATGACAAACAATTTAAATTAGCAATTTTTTAGCATTTTCATTTTTTTTAAAGGAGGACCAAAAATATGAGGAGAAACATATTTCGCGGTGGTTTCTACACATTTTGACTCAAAATCGATTCGGAGTCACATTGCACACACATTTTGACATATTCATTAAGCGTTTAATATTATGTTAAACATTTTATTTTTCAGCTTAAGACATTTAAACAGCCGCACGATTATCGGTCAAGGAAAATTTAAAAAAATGCAACATCATCATATGCAGAACATCAGCTACAATTAAGAGCTTAATTTCCCATGCATCATGGTTTAAAATTTAAAGAAAATAAAATAAATCCTTGCAGATTTCTGCAGCCTGAA
Organism: Hetaerina titia; assembly: GCA_037158775.1. Taxonomy (NCBI): domain Eukaryota; kingdom Metazoa; phylum Arthropoda; class Insecta; order Odonata; family Calopterygidae; genus Hetaerina; species Hetaerina titia. Next base: position 47,659,126 of record CM073772.1, on the reverse strand, counting down.
AGCAATTTTTAATCCCAGCAGTAACGATAAAGTCAGCGGATAAACTTCAATTGAAGTTTAGTGTGAAAACTTGTGAGAATACATCATCATCGCCCATTACCATTTAGGCAGCATATAAATATAAAATAGCCATTTATCCTATGGTACAAAGACACTGATGAACACAAACGTTAAAACATGGAAACCACATGCAAAGAACACAACAGACAACACAAAATATAACACGAAGGATAAAAATATGTATATTTATATATATGCACATTGATTTCCTCAGATAATATTTTATGAATGCACACAAAAAATAAGAGCGAAACGAAAAACAACGTATGGGACTGATACACTAAGGATGTTTATGCGCCGATGAACGATTATTATTCATAAATTCATATGGAAGAACAACTGACGATCGGAGAAGAGGGAGCAATGGCGAGAAACAAACAATTGCTTCATACCAGAGTTAAGTGAGTGTGTAAAGTGTAAGGCATGAAAGTAAAAGCAGCTGGATGATTAGTTAAGACGAATGAAATTGGACAAGGGAGAAAGAGGGAAGGAATCATTACATTCACGTTCACCGGAAAATGAGCATTCGTAGGCACTCGTATTTGCAGTTTCCGAAGCGTGAACATTGGATCCCAATAACAAGCGCCAAATTGAACACTTTTAAAGCTGCCTCCCAATTAGTCACCGTGAAAGTTGTAACACGTTGGCAGAACACAAATGTGTAATCAAAAGCAAGGGCACAAACATGCGTAAAAGGTGGCTGGATGAGCCTCGGCTGGTTTTTGGAGAGTGCGTCTGCGGATCCAGAGCGTGTAATTAAGTTAAGTGTTAACACAAGTTAAGCACACTGCATCAAAATTCTTTCTATTTTGCACCTAATATATTCCCTGGATAAATACTGTTGGCAGAATATAATCAAACATTCAAGGTACATGTATGACGATGGTATGCAGTTTAAGAACTGTGATTTGCAACTGATTACCGTCTGTAGGAGAGTACCAGTATATATATATATATATATATATATATATATATATATATATATATATATATATATATATATATACTTACAGATGTGTGAATACATAAACACACATAAACAGAGATGTACATTAAGAAATATTCACTCAAATGTCGTATTTCTGGCCACCCAATGGCAATGATCAGTAAGAAAACTATAGAGTATGTAAGCATCAGAAGATGTATTTACTCCTGGAAAAGATTTATGTCCACGCAAGACTTGAGGGTAAGTTCTTCCGAGTTGTTTTTTTGCTAGAGTATGACACGCTCACAGGATTCACTCAATCACTGTTGTCTTGCGACAATTCATTGGTGACATCATCACGATTTACATGCAAACAAGCACAAGAAACCCCTTCAAACTACTTTGCGCGGCCAGTACCTCAGCGCCTATTTCACACCAGTTCCGGGGAACGTAAAAGTATTGAATTTTCGGGAAGATATGGATGAGAGGAGGGAGACAGGAAAATGTGAGTGTGTGGAAGGCGAAGCGAATGAAACAATAAATTGTATTTTATTTTGAGACAGGATTTAGGTAACGGCGACTGAAATCGCAAATCGACGAGGGTTGAGACGGGGTTGTGGAAAAGTGAAACTGGGTAATGGGACTTTTTCGCTGACGACAAAACCGAGACCATATGGCCTCACATGTTTTTCAGGTAAAGGGATCCTCTAGAGGGGAACGACGCCTTGCGAATGGGGAGCCTACTTGAAACAGAAGAGACTGCCTCTCTCAATATACTGCTGGACGCTAGCATTTCGGTCCGAGAGGATTCTACGCCTTCTTTCTCGTCAGAGGTCTATGACCACTTCTCTGAATGACCTTCGACAACATTGTGTGACATTGGGCCGAAGTCTACCGGCTAAGAATAAGTCCATTTCTTGCTTGCCGATTCCTATTAGGAGTTAAAGGACTCTTCCCCGTAAACGTTAAAACAAAAATGCCCCTGACCAGAAATTGGGGCGAAGCAGTTCAGTGTCAATGCATGCCGATTTTCTGATGGTAAAGGGATTTCCAGGAATCCAGATTTCAGAGAGCTCGGGGTAATAGCTCCAAGTCATTTGGCTAATCCCACGTCAGTTTCGCTTCTTTGTGCGGCTAGCTGATAGCAGTATTGTTCTCTCAGTGGAGGATACCAAATGACAGATTTCCAAGTTGACACACGGTGCTTCATAGAACTTCGAGAAGCTGTATTTATTGTGAGAAGCGAATAACTCACTAAAAGGGCGACACTAGAATCATTTTAATGTCAGCATTATTTTAAAAATGGATTGCAGCAATGCCCTTAAAATCAGAATGCGTTCTAGCTTAATACATGTAGAATGTTATTAAAGTCATTAATCTCAGTAGACTTCGTGGAAATCTTAAAATTTCCAATTAGATCATTTAAATCTGCTATCAAAGGCTAACTGAGCGTGTGCGAGATGTCTATACGGCAATCCATATGAAAGAAACCTGTAAAATTTCATTGAAACCAATAGATTTGTGAAAAGTTTCCGCATGAGAACCAAACGAAACGATCTCTTATTTATGAGCTTTTGCATCTGTCCAGAAGAAATAAGAAAATATACGTTTTCTTTTTAGCCTGATGATAACTAAAACATTCTTATTTCACAATAGGTATGAATAACTTCCACGGAGTCACGCGAGCTAACACTGTTAATTTAAATGGTCTGGGCTAAAACAATCTAATGTTAATTGTCTCAGACGCATCCCAGCACTTAGGAAAAACAATCCTCAGGCAACCGTTTCGGGAGGGGAAAAAATAGAACGCATCGTGCATTTCCGAGACGATAAAAAGAAATCTAATAAAGCCGAGACACTAAATCTCCGTACCGACCGGCGGAGCGTTAACTTCTCTATTTCTCGGTCCCCGGAGAGAATCCGCATGAAATTTGATTGCCCCACGAGTGCTTTCGGTGGGAATCGAGTGAATCGGACCGTGCCCTCACTTGTTTCCGGGACCACTCCGAAATTGAAGTGCGGGGGGACTGCACCGTGGACGGAACGAACACATGGCATGTGGAAGGAGAGAGAGAGAGAGAGAGAGACGTATTTCGGTGTCTATATAACGAGGGAGGGTGAGTGTGTGGAATCCGGGAGTGGGTACGCGAGCGAGGAAGGAGTGGGAGAAAGAAAAGACCGCTCGGGAGGATGACGAAAATAAAAGGAATCGAGACAAACAAGATGGCGAAAAAATGAAAGGAGATTTTGTTACGATCGTGGAGAGAGAGGAATGAGCACTGGGGGAACAACGGACGATATCGGAAAAAACGAGTAACGTCCCGAAGTTAAGTCATATAGCAAGGGTTTCGTCGTTTCATTTTCCCGCACGACCGAGTGTGACACTCGAAGAATAAAATATGGCTCAGAGCTCGGATGGTCCTTCGTGGATAGAAACCACTACGATATTATACGCGAAAGAACAAGTTCCGTGGCGGAAGCCACAATTTTTTTGCATGAAATTCCTGCTTCTCACTTGCGCTAATATTAACCGACAACTCGAAGGATGAGGAAAAGGAATTTTTCCAATCATTTACGTCGGTATTTGAACTGTTTAAAACGCCACGGATATGTTTTTATACCGATAATTAGGAAGTTTGAAATGCTACCACTGTACAAGGATGTGGTATTAGTTATTAGGAAAGATGACTGACTATTAAGATCGCCATCAGGGATAGGTGGGTAATCCGGAGGGGTTAGGGTTATCAGGGAATGGGGAAATAGTGAAGGGAAACGTGGCGTTGGCATTAGCTTACTCTTAACGATAGGCGCCAAGAGTTCCACAGTTTAACGTACCATCCAACCGATCTCGGAAGTGCTCTCCAAAAAGTATCCCAGGTAGGGATCGGGATAACACTGAAAAATTCACACACTTCCGGAATTCGAACCCGGTTCCTCTGGGAAGTCAGTACATTAACCATCGTACAATCTCGATTCCCCCCTGAAAGGATAACCTTGTTTTACGCATAATTCTGATCCTTCAGCTCCAATTTAAACAGCTTACAATGAGCTCTGTGAAAAAAGTACTGTCAAAAATTTCATCAGGTCAATATTAAAACAAATAATATCTTCGGAATGAAGTTTATTAACACTGAGTGAGAATAGTAAAAGCATGGCATGTGTAATCATAACATTATTTCGTCGTAGTTCAACATATTTTAAACAATAACAACGCGTCAATGAATTTTTCAGATTATGATATGAATTTCATCCTAATTTACCCAAATTAACTCGGGAAAAAATTTTTGAATATGATACCAACCATTTACGAAAATAATACTCCAGAAACCTTGTTTTTTTCGGCCCATGCCTCCTTCCAGCGAGAAAAGAATGCTTAGGATGAACATTACTAGGATACGTGGGTTGAAATCAACTCATTCAAAGGAATCAACGTTTCGATCGCATTTGTCGAATCCTATTTATCCCATAAGGTGATTCAGTATGTGACGTCCTTCAATGTCTGGGTAAACCTGTGGTTCCTCTCGGCCACAGGCAGCTTCCAAAGTTCTATCTCTCTCTCTCCCTCACGCACACACGTAAGGATCTTATTTTCGTTAAATTTCCCATCTTGACGTTATTTACGAACGCATCGAATTATAGACTCAACGTGGCATAATTCTCGGTTTTCATCTAGAGGTTCAATCCCTCTCGCCATCAAGTCGGTTCGACCTATTTAAAACGGTGCCAAACCCGAGCATCCCTTCTGTCCCGCGGCGAATGCCATAAATGTCGCAATTACCATCCCGCATTCGACCGAATCGCACGCTTACTTACTTGGCGAGATTCAATTTCGCCTGTCGCAGGAGTCGTGGCGGCGACGAAGATGAAACGAGCGCCCTGCCCTGATGGTCGAGAGCCCTCCGGTCCAATTTTGGAACTCCCGAGATGGTACTTCGAAGTTACGATTCCGCATGCACGAGAGGAAGACTTACCGAGTTGGCGAAGTTGAGATAACCGTGAGTGGCGACGCTACTCCGAAAAGCGGCCAGATTTATAGGTGCGAATGCTTACAGCCGAAAAAGATTCCCAGATTTCTCTCATCTTCGTTCCCTCTTTCACTAAACCACATTCAGAACATATAAATAACGTTGAACGCTAAATTTCGGCAACCGGGAATTTTCACTTATCATATTCAATATTATTCCTGCCCTATCATTATTTTCATAAGAAAAACTGACTTGCTAAATTCACACGAAGATAGATCTTAAATTTGAGGGACTATGCCGACATTTTAACGCATATCATATTACGTAAATTATGTAAAGAGGACGATTTACACGTAAGATGAAATATTATTATCATTATACGCAAGTTAGACCCTATTACGAGGGTCCTCGTAGGACATCAACTACGCATTTTTATTTGCGTGGATCTGAAATGAAAATTATAGGTAAATTCATGTTTTTCCCTAATAACTTCAGGTATATTTCCTATGATCTATGAGAATACTACAGGGATTGTAATGAATATGTATAAAAACGAGTTGTAGACCCTTTTCAGAAATATATATCTAATGCATAGCACTATACATATACGTCAATTCTTCTCTAGTTAAACTGAAGAATTCCTTCTCTCAACAGTCTTGACTTGAAATCTAACAACTCTACTAGACATTCAGCATAATTTAAAAGCAATACATGATTCACTGACTGTGAAGTTCTTTCTTAGCTAACAGCAGAATATTAATTACTTTTTGTCTCCACTTCAGGACTCTTAGGTGCAATAAAATTTGAATGTTTTGTGATATCGATTTTGGAGGAATATTTGGGGGAAGAAATTTTTATGGGAAATGTTTAAAGTGGAATGCGATTATTTTTAGAAACTACATCTAAATAGCCATTTTAAGGGACTACAGCAAAGTTGTGATCTTATCGCCTACGTTCTTTTAACATGTTTAAGAACCAATGCTGGAGATGCATAAACTTGCTAAAAATGAAAGATTATTCATGTGCAAATCGCTCCTGGTGACGGATCAAAGGAATGCCAAGTGACTAATGGGTAAAAGAAAAAAAATGTGCATAGGAGTTACGATTTTTTTTTAACGAGAAATACATTTATTTATCACTCGGGAACATTTGGACTTCTACAGAGTGCCAAGAAAAGGACAGAGATTGTAAGTGCTGCCAAAATCCGCGGCTCCAAATCCCTCCGAGCACAACGTATCGCAAATATATTGCTGTTTTCAGCAAACTTATGAGAAACAATGCGATGCCCTTGACGTCCTGGTCGATTTGTTTTAATTTAATACACGTCCATGAAGATACATAACTATATATTTATTCATATGTGGTTGTAATAGCAATAAGTGTCGTGAAACAAAAGAATTATCAATTTTGTAGCCCAGATAACATATTTATCAGTGACCGGGTATTTAACGATGAATTTTTCTTGAGCATAAGCATGAAATTACAATGTACACGAAATACCATAAATAAAGTAAATTCTCTTCTTTAAAAAGAAAAGTTTTACTGTTACAATAATCATACTGACTTCCAATGAAAACATATGGGAAAAAAGTAGCACAGGAAAAGTAATTGGAATAATTTATTTAGCTACGCGACTGATTTTACGTGAACAAGACGAATGAAGAAGTGATGCTAGTAGCCAAGAAAAATCCTAAAAGTACATTGCGCAAGTATGATAATAAGAGAGGGGCATTTCACTCAGATTGAAATGGTAACAAATATGGAAATTAAACAAAAGGTAAATCAAACCTGGCATCACGTAGTCCGGATGAAATGAGGGGGATTAAAAAGAAAAACAAATGTGTTTAGCGAGAAAATGACGAAGGCCATTTGGTCAGAAATAGGACAAGAAGTCGAAGTTGAAATCGTGTGCCCGTCTGTAAGTGGGCTCTTTTCTCATAATGACGGCCTTTCTAAGAAAATGTAATAGCGATCACGAATGGTATACTTACGGCTTCCTCCCCCCCCCCCTCTTTCTCGTCCGTCAAATTTTCTCCACGCCCTCGAGTTTTGCAGCGTACGCCGCGAGCATGATTAAATTATGCCGATCTAAATAATTCTCCACGTCATAATTTGGGTTAAATTCAAGTTATAGCATCAGTGAGCTCGAAAATGAGTTATTGTTGCTGAGCATTGGTTAATGTTCTTGGTCTACAGGTATTGCTATTCTGGCTCTATTGCTTGGTCTTGTACTGGGGTGGTGAATTAAAGCAAAAGATAGGCATATTCTGATTCTTTATGCTTTCAAATTAGCGATCCAATTACCGCATTACCAGTATGATATTTCGATATACATCCGTGCGGCAACTAGAACACAAAAGAGATTTCATGCTACGTATTTTATGCTAGTCTGGCGGGTTTCGACATTAGCCGCGCCATGGTTTCCATGGCCAATTATTTTCCAAGTCCAAATAGTGTTCCGGTTGTCCAGTTTGTCGAACTCCTAGGTCAACAAAACGTATTAAATTATTCCGATTATTTTGTAGCATGACATAAATACGTAGAGGAGTGAATCCCGGCATCAAATGAACATTATTACCAACCAAAGACTGAAAATGAACACTGAACTAACCGGTGGTAAAATGGAATGGATTCATTGGTTGATAATCAGACTGAATTTTCAATCATCTTCTCTATTTTTAAGCAGCGGTTATCTCTTCCAGAGAGCGAACAACCAATTGTAATCACTGATAATTGAATTCATTCTCTAGTGTGTGCAGATATCTTTAGACCCATTATTTTTCATTGCAAGTTCTACCTTTGACAGTTATTATCAATTAGTGTTCTCCCGTTTGGCCCCATGGATTCCAAATAAAACCACGAAATGAAAATTCACTAGGCCTTATAATTTCACCAATAGACTGTTAATAGCTAAATCGGAATTAGTCAAACTGGGGAAAAAACTAGTCATATTCGACTAGTCAAGTATATGCTATTTTCGTATTTTAATATTTTTTGGCATCGATTCACTGGAAATAGTCCGAGCTCACCACACAACATTATCCGCCTTGAGTACATTCCAATACGAGTATTAACGTGGAAACGGAGAGCAAAGAGAAATGGTCAGGAAACTAAGTCACGTGGAATTGGTTGAGGTTTAAAGTACCCTATATTCCGCGAGGTTAAATGAGTATTATTTTATTTGTGTATTACATCGGTTCAGGATGGAAAAAATAATCCCGACTACACCAACAAGTAATAACGGGTGAACAACAACTTTATATTTTTAAGAACTGAAAAACTGTGATTAGAAATTGAAATCAAGTCATTTTTCTCATTATTTATGATGTTACCATGTTTTGGGGGAAAAAAGAATATATCTAACTATTGAAGGGATACTGCTCAATTCTAAATACTTAAATGAATTCTTATTACATGATGCACAAGAATGAAAAAAATTACTTGAAAAAAAATCAAAGATGTGTTACACGCATACTATTGATCCTAATTTTAATGTGACAACTCTTGTTGTGCGTCGCTAATTATATGAACCTTTTTATTGAATGAAATATTGCTGAATTGTTTTAGGCAGAATTATGAGTGCATCAACTTGTCATAATAATCTCACAGAGTACAGAAAAACTCAGCAATAGTCGCCCAAGAAAGGGTATAGTTAAGGTTAGTTTAAACTTAGTTGAACAATACGAATTATAATATTATTGTCTAGTAAATTTTAAATATTAAACAAAACTATACATGCTTATAGTTTATGATACTACAAATAAGAGGACATTTCCTGATTTACCAATGGATTTTTAAGTGAAAAATACTTTTAAGTGAAATGATTTGGGAGAGTTTACAATTTGTTTCAATGAATTAATACAATACAATACTCCGAACATGAAGATCTATTTTTAATATAATGCTCTATTTAACACAATAGCAGAAAGATTTATGCCCTTGACATTCCAAAAATCGACATTTAGGGGCACGAGCACACTGGTAAATGATGACGATTTTAAAACTTTCAACATTCAGTTGCTCTTTTTATTTCCAATCCTTGAAGGATCAAGATCATTAAATTAGACTAGTTAGGGATAGTGTGAATGCTACTAATGTCAATAAAAAAGAATGCGAAACACTGAATGAAATAAGGCAATTCAAAAAAGTTGAAATATAGTATCATAAGGAATCTTTAGGTTGGCTGGCATTCCATGGAATTTATAAAATTCAAATCATTGATTCCTATACCTCTCTTTTCTCCAAGTGGCTTACAAATTGATGATATTCAAACTGAGAAAGAAATTGTTTAGAAAGTCCAAGGTTTAGCTGCGTGAATATTAATACTTGCGAGTATGTCTAATAAATATGTTTTCCATAGATGCAAACTAAAATATCTCAGGAATTCTTTTACTATGGTATAAATAAACATTATGATAATATACTCAAGTTTTCCAGGAGCCGTGCGTTAAAGCGATATTTATAAAAATAAGTATATTTTTAAAAAAGACAAGATTTTTTTGGCCTTTTTAAAAAATTGCATTTGAAGAAAGATCTGCACACTTGATTGCTTTGTTTTCTTGAGTGTTCGTGGTGGCGAATCGAACCAATTACTACGGTAATTCTTAACCTCGATCAGACCATAGATCACCCCAATATTTTTTACTAAGAACATCAGGAGGAATGTAAACATACTTGTGGCTGACACCTGCATTCAGCCAGTATTTTTTCAAAAATTCTTGATAAATATATAGTATCATGAGATTAAATACTGTAAATCAACGAGACGCTTACGTTATAAGGTAAAATATGCGTAGAGTTTAATGGTGATATGCATTTCGCTCGACGAGGGGAAATATACATCGATGTCTTCAAAACAAATTATTGTACGCAGTTCATTCTGTGCAATACTAAATTTTGTTTCTACTCGGTAATTCATTCCCTCACTGTAACCACGGATTTGTGACATTGCCGAAGTTCCCAGCACCAGTGAATGGACGAAATTAGACGGGAATTTCAGTGCGAAACAACCTTATAATCTTATATATTGTGACAATAATTCAACAGGAACTCTTGCTTTAAAGGTAGAAGTAGTGCGACGAAAGTCTTCAGTTAAGATTTTCTTTATTATGGAGTTGATTGGGTTAATAATTTGCAAACTTAATTGATTCAAATCTGAATTGTTTAATTTGAGACTTATAAAGTATCTTAATGACAACATATGCAATTTTTGCCGACGAAACAATGCTTGTAATTGTTTCTAACCGGTTAATTAATCAATATCCTCTAATTTTTCCCTAATCTGCGAGCCAGGAGAATCCCCCAAATGACATAAGGGATTTTTGATGCATGATAATAACAAAACAGTGTGGAATTTTGAACTCCGAAACATAGACTTCCACATAATCAACCGTCAAAATCGCGGAAACTCATTAGAATTCACCAAATCCCTGAAAATTTCCACCCAATAAAATACTATATATATGATGAAAAATTCGACACCTCACACTAATGATATCAGAATTCACCATTAATGAGTTTTCACATTTATGCAGGACTTGTGACAGCAAATACCGAAGAATTAAACTCTTGGAATGTAGTTCCCCGTACATTACACCGGAATGCCTTCCCAGCAGTTTTATTATTGAGCATTTCGCTTTACAAGAGCTGGAGGAAGGGTCGAAATTCTGTGTTTTCTGAATTAGAGGCCCTACCTACGCGGAATTTCGGTGAGACATCAACATTTCAGGCTTATGTACCTGCGAGGTAGTCTGCCAATTGCGTATCCTTTGTAATTTTTCATTAGAGACACGGTCGAGCAACCCTCCCTTGCTGGTAGTTCGGGGATTTTACTGGGCGAGGAAACAAGCAATTTTGATCAATTTGATGCACGCGGAGTAGTTAGAGGTGCGGTTAAATTGATACTCTTCCTTCATTGCAGTAGGAATTTGTATGAAAATGGTATGATGCTCAGGTCACCGCGGTTGTGTTCTTGTCCCTCTGGGTTTGTAGGGACAATCCGCAAGGGTACGCAGGCTCCACGGAGGCGCAAAAACATGAAACCGATACATCCCAGTGTCACTATTTCCCGTTGCAGGCACACGGTCCGTCAACCAATAATGCTTGTTTTTCCTCCGAACAAATTCTCAAATTTATGACCTGTGATTCAGGTACACCCTGCACACTAAATCAATAGAAGTGACGTTCGGAACACGTGGGCGAAGGACACTAAAGAAATAGTTATATTTTGCAGTTATCTATGGTCCTCTTTCGTATACGGGTGCGTTTTAGCACAATTTGCGCAACGTTTCCGAAATTTTGGATAAAAAAAATTACTGTCATTCGCGAAATTAATTTTCACATTAATATAGATGGATTATTTTAATTTCACTCACAATAGAAACAGGACCAGCTAAATTTGCGACGAGTCGATGAGTCCAGTCCCACATTCCACGTGTTTTCCTCTTTAACCATAATTGCCAAAAGCTTTATGTAATTAAGGAGTAATGTTATCCAATTGGAAACGCTACATAATGGTAACATTTGGGAAACCTATGGAACACCAATATTGAACTGCGGTTAAAGTCCCTACATAAATATGAAATTGAGGAAAAATTCTCATCTATGGAATATTTAGTGGGACCATATTTCCACACCCTTTTTTTACGATTCATACTCAATGGACAGATTTTCTCATTGTTCTTATGATATTAAGAGTGAAACAATTTTATAAATGCACAAAGTTACTTCCACGCAGTAGATTGCAGTAGACAAATGAATATGTTAAAGTGTGATTGGAACGCAAACTACATCTCTTTCGCCAATTTTTCGATTGAATGAAATTATTTTTGGCTCTAGACTGATAGAAATCAAATAAGTGGAGTGCTACTGGAACGCAAACTATATTTTACCCCCCGTTATTCCATAAGTTTTCAAAAAAGCTATCCCATTAACATATCTCAAACAATGCTCACGTTTGGTAATTCAAATAGGATATTTAGTGTCCAATCTACTTCCCCGTAACTATTGACACTATTTTATATCATTCTATTCTATTGTTTTACGGAATGTAAACGTCCAAGCGTATACCAACGAAAAATAGAGTAAAGAATCTCCCATAAAGAGAGAGAATAAAATATTTATCTCAGAATCTCTCTGGGAGAGAAACTCTTCCGTATGTTGCAAGTGGGAATATCACTGGAGTAATCAATACATTCGAAGTCTGACGCCCATTTTCTTTTCCCCGCCTGCGGCATGACATGTAGTCGTCATGACATGATTGGTGAACAGTGGAAATTACGGTGCTGCATGACATCGGACATTGGTGCACCTAGAAACAACACTATCGCCATTCCCATAGAGGTGTTGCTCTTTGGTTCCAGTGCATGCCCTGTATGTGCCGTGGTGCGTGGTATTCAAAAAGTATCTCCCGTAGAACTGCCGGCGTGCCGTAATCGGGAGACGTGCGCGTGCTCGGAGAGGGCAGGGCGGTGGAGCTTCGGCTGCGCGGGGCGTGAGAGGACGTGGGGGGGGGGGGGGGTGAGGGCAAAAGACGTGCGACTTCAGGCGTGATCACACCAAAAAACACAAACGGGGAGGAGGTGGGGAGAGTGCTTTCGTTACTTAGTTTCTTAAAGAGTGAGAGGGGAAACGGGGTGAGGAGCACAGCATGGGAAGACATAAAACACTCAAGAGTGGGAAGGGTGGAGGGATGAAGACTAGATTGCGGAAGGGTTCGTGGATGATTGCATTAAGGAGAATCATAATACGTTCTCGTGTTGTCGTATCGAGTAGGGTGGAAGGCTGGAGACTTTTTGGGAGAGTGTGGGGACAGAGTGGCGCAGGGATGGGGGGATCGAGGTGGTGGAAAGATCGGGAGATTTTATTCGGGAGGCGTGCCTATTGGACTTGGATTGACCTCGCCCACACTGGGGTCCTCAGCTGCCTCTTCTGCATTCTCTGCCGCTGCCTCTTCGACTGCTGCGGCTGCGGTGGTTGCTGCTCCTGCTGCCGCCCCGGAGGTTGTTGCGTCGGCCGCGGGCCCTCCGCGCTCGGTGCGGCGGACGTCGCGTCGGTCGTCGTAGAGGCGGGGACGGGGACCGCGGAGGGGGACTGCGGGGGCGGCGGTGGGGGAGGGGGTCGCCTTCGGGGGGGCGCGGGGGAGGGGCGCGGGGGGCAGGGTGGCGGGGGGCCGAGCGCGGGGACCCTTTCGCACGCGTCCCGCGGCGGCGGCGGCGTGGGCTCTCCGGCGGCGGCGGCGGTCCGCGACGCCGCCGACGACGCATCGTCCCCTCCGGGTGCCGGCGCCGCGAGCCTCCACTCGGCGCCCGGCGACGCCCCCGACCCTCCGTCTACCCCCTCCCCCGACTCGTCCTCCTCCCGCCTGGGTGAGCGTGCGAACGTAAAGCATGCGGCAAGAAGAGAAAGAGAGAAAGAGCGGGTTTTTGGGGTTTCGGGAATTTGTAGAGAGAGAGATGGGTGGAGTGGAGGAGGAGAGGGTGTGGGCGGGAGGGATGGAAGGAAGGATTGAGATTGAGAGATAGAGAGAAAGGCGGAGAAACCGCGTGGTAGTCAACGAAAGACAATGACGGTGTGGTGGGTAGTCGGGAGGGAAAGGGCGTCGAGGTCCCGCGGGAGGGCGGGAAAGGGTTGAGAGGGAGAGAAGTGGATCCGTTAAATCCCTTCTGATGCCGAGCGGGGCATCTCTCCCACAAATATCTGTGGGTAGGGGCGAGGCCAACGGGAGGGAGGAAGGCGGCTTCCGCGGTTGGAAGTGTCACCAGTGTTTTACTTGCCTGGCGGGAATGGTGGAAGGGAAGTCAGCCAAGGGTGGTGCATCTTGGGAGAAGAGGAGATGGATCGTTTTCTCTCTTTCTTTCTGAGGAGGTACACGACGGCGCATGTGGGTTAGCACGCTATTGCCTTTTTCTTTTCTTTTGGCGTGCCCTCATGCCAGTGCCAGTGGTGGAGGTGAATGAGGAATGAGTGAAAAAGTGTTGGCGATGAAATTTGCATTCAATGGCTGTGATGAGGAACGGTGACGGTTTGGGAAAAAAAATTAATACGGACGGGTGGTGAGGAATCTTAGGAGGAAGGCAAGCCCGTCTCATTGACGAGTTCTGGCTTAAGTTCCGTGTTGAATTTACCTCCATTCAGCACCCAACTTACGGGGGGGGTGGAGACAAGAAACTTTTGGAGGTCGTCCAATATGCCGAATTCATTATGCAGGATGCCTGCGGCCACGGAGTCGTGCATAAGAGAAATGGAATTGATGGGAATCGAGGAGATGCAAGACTTTCACGGGGGAAGACTTTGATTACATTCCTCGTAAAAGATGCTCCCAAAGTGCCATTTTCTGTATTTTTAAGCTCTGCCATTATTTTGTTTTTTTTTTAATCAGAAACTTGTGTTCCGATGTCGATATATGTTGCCAATTAAGAAAAAGGGCATTCTATGTTTCTAAGTTTTGTTAGTAAGCAAGGGTATGTGAAATATAATATGCACACGTGTCGTAATTTTGGAGACTAGCTTAAAGAGATATCCTTGTGACAAAATAACAGGAACGAACAACGAATAATTTTGAATACGTGCTACAGCTTTTATTATATCAGGAAATTCAAATTTTGGGTAGAATATCTGTAGGTACTTCATTCTGAAGACATTTACACGTAAATTTTGTGGATGAGAGAAAAATAACAGATGGTGAATTCTGCAGAAAAGTGGTATTCTAAAGTACGTAAGTGGTAACTAAAGTACGTAATGTTCGACTAACTAAGTGCTAGTAAGTAATAATAATCAAAATGGGCGTGTATAAGGTAACTTCCTCAAAATATTTTTCTGAGATCTGCACCTAACTGCTAGTTGTACATGTAGCATCACTTGAATTGGAAACGTAGTGTTGAAACGTAAAACAATAATGTATTTTGATTTTTAACAGTAACTGGAATGGGCTGAAAACATACGGAAAAGAATAAATGTAACACAATTTGAAATAACAGTGGGGATAATAACCAAAAAGAATTATTTCACCTACATACAAACTACTACACCCACTATATACACATATGTGTACATACACCACGTAAATGAATTGGGATGAAAAATATCTATGAAAATAAGCGGGTTTTTAATAGTTTGATTAGCAAATAACGTTTTTCGCAAATACAATGAGTAATACATATTGCTTCGTTATTACACCTACGGCGAACTGCGATTCAGACATCAAGTGTCACAATGAATTATATTGACTCCCGATTGTGACATGCAGGCATAAAAAAATACACACGCTTTGCATATAATAGGAGTGCACTATTCTATTGGGCCAGGCGCAGTTACAGCAAGTGCCTGTATATAGTATGTCAGGCGCAGTTACAATTGGCCAGTGCATACTTATATCGACCTAAGAATCACTAAATTCGTCCTGAAAGGTCCAGATTAATTGAAAGCATTCCGATATTTTGGCTCCATTCCATATTTTAAGGCATCCACCCAGTAACAATTTCCAAGAGTGGTTACATGCATTTTTGAAAACTATTACTTTCTGCAAATTGCTTCATGGCTGACTCCCTCACAATGTGATGCCCCTCTCGGCTTAAGCACGAGGAAATATTTTCGGTGCAGGGTGTAATGTGTACCATTTATGGTGACGAGTGGTGATTAAAGAGAAAGAAAATTTTTGCCTGTGACTGAAACAGTTTGTCAATCAAATGAATGAGGAACCCTCATTATCTTTTTTTTACTGACTTTAACAAATACCTCTATTTAAAGGAGTTTAGAAACGAAACGAACAGTGCTTCAGGACATTGGACTTCAGTTCTAAACCCATCGAGAGGACATGTAAAAATTAATTAAGTGATGGAAAAAAAGGAGAAAACGTAGTGTAATACGTATTTTTTGGTATTACTTGAACATGAATGGAATGTGATAATGGTCTTATGGCTTCTGATGCAATGTATGCCACTAAACTAAGCGCCAAATTCTTTTTTTTGGTTTGCATTTAGGTGCAGAAAAAACAAACCCTGCAATTTGGGTACTTGATGAGTGAATATTACTCGAACAAAATGCTTTCTCTCTCATGTGAATCGTGAATCTCATGCTGAATTGATCTAGGATGGAGATGAGAAAATGAAATGACCCACAATCTTAGAGTGGGCAGCATGCCAAATGTACTGGGTTCAAGCGCCGTTGTGTTAACTAAACGAGCGCGTCTATATAAACATGTTGAGAATTTCACTTGAGCGCCAATGTTTGTCAGCACTTATGGGCCGTCGCGATTTGCCGATTTGTAATTCCGTAGCGGGAAGTAAAGCGACATCGGGGCGGGAAAAGGTGGGGGCGAGGCCGAGGTTGGGGAGATAATGAAATCTTACGGGTGGAGAGAACCGTCAACCGTTAGGGTTTCACATGGGGTATCAGATAAAAGGAATGAGCATTGAGGGAGGGGAGGTGCGGGGAAGGGCTTGAAATGTCTTGGAGGGGTAAAATTGACAACTCGGGGTTCGAGAGGGTTACATCTGAAAGAGACTCCACGTTTAGGCAGGAAACAATCACAAGGACACAGAAACACATATAACAAATAACCGAAACAAGACGAGTAAGTACAGTTACGGGGGGGACTCAATACGCGGTGCCGATTTTAGTGTTCCGTGCAGCGATTGACATTAGTTCGCACATTGCGGGATCTATCCCACAGACACATTCACAGAAGCGCTTACAGTTATGACGGCTAGATTGCCCAGGTTAGTGAAGCAGAAGCCATTGCCGGGATTTTGAGCCGCAGGCGACGTGACGCGTGGCTGCCGCAGCAATAAGAACGGCGCCTCGCTTTGCTGATTGGCGGCATTCCGACGGTGGGCTTATTGACGTTTCCGTTTGGTTACTCTCACACTGCAAGCCACGGAGGTTCAGAAAATCATGTTTACTCCCTCCTATCTGCTTATCGCATTTGTTTGGTCCGAAGGTGCCGAACAACCGTGACACCGGAGATGTTTTGACTCACGTGAATTGGCGAACTCTGCACGAATTGCGTGCAAAGCAAATTACCGAGCCCGCAGATGGAGAAAGATATAACTATGGATGTTCCTCGTAGTCTATTTTCCATTTGATCCTCAAACGATGGAAAACAAAATTTATCGAAGGAATTCGTCATCGGAAGAAACGAGTACCTCAACGTTGATTAAAATATGTTTGGAAATATAATGGAAATTGGGATAAATCATGCAAAACCAACTTCCATTTTTGTGAACTTTTTTCCGAGAAACCGGAAAAGTTACTCACTTCACGATGAAACTCCACAGGGCATATTATAGTAGAATACACAAAAATTCGCGAGTCTACTTTTAAGAAAACAATTTTTCAAAATTTTCACGAAATATCAACTGTTCGGTCATCATATTCATAGTAGTTAAGCCTTAACCATGTGCACCCTTTAAATAAAAACTATCGAGCCTGATACTGAGCATGGAAAAAGCCATTCAATGATTTTAAAAGACGATTGCTCGTGATTATCGACTTCCTCAGTGGGTACTTCACGGTACGCCATGCACTCCCATGTAAACCAACGAAACAATACCTACGATTCAGGTTTATAATAAGCTACAGGCCAGTGCATATTTTGAAAGCTACACGTATAATGGTCCAGATAGGGAATATCCCCAAATTCAGGGATAGTGCGACGTACTCCAGAAACTGCGAGTTACGGAATCCAGTTCAAGGGTTCCAGGAAAGAGTTGAACCGATATGAAATCAATGATTTCAATTTACTGGAAGAGCAATATCACTCCTCATGCATTTCCAGTTAATTCCACGGGGAAGTCATCTAGATAAAAATTTAAATAATTACGTACGAGTAAAAGAAACGTTTCACTTCCAAGAATGCAATTATAAAATTCAAAAATAACCGCGCCTTTTGCTACTTTTATCCTATGACCTTCTTAAGTACATATTAAGAACTTATAGGTAACCTTTCAATCCTCGAAAAAGGACAACTTTATTACATGTGGAAAACTAAAAATCAGTGGGTTTTTCACGCGATACCATGGTTTGGAATTGACTAATCTTCAAATAAGTAATCAAGTCCATGAATTGAATCGACGAGACATCTCGAGTGTGATATCCATAGTTCTGATCACGATATAGAAATGCGTCATCACCATTGACGGATCACCACCTCTGTCACTGATACAATCAATACAATATATAGTTATTTATGAATAACGAAGAAATTCATTAATCCTTACAAATGTTAGCCTTAATGAACTAATTAATGTTAGCATTATCCGGACTCCGTTTTTCGATGAGAAGTCATCACTTTCGCAGAAAATAACTCATAATTTACCCTACGATGTTAATTAGTTCAGGTGGGGAAGTTCAAGCATAAATCAAATGAAATAAATCGTAGGACAGGAAATGCTGTCACGGTACTGTCAAATGTCAATTGCATCGATTGATTTTTCCTGCTTAGGGAACACGCAGACGCCATTCCTTCTCACATCAATCGCCTTCACGCATTGCAGGTACCCTGAAAAAAATCGCAAGTTCCGATCCCCAGGGGATCAGAATCGGAGAGCGATTTGTGGGTCGAACGCGCTCACGTACTGGGGGTGTGGCGAAGGGCGGGAGTGAGGAGGAGGGGGTGTGTATGGGCAAAGAGAGGAGTGAAGGCAGCTTGCGAGGTGGTGAGGGACCAGAGGAGCGATGCAAGTGAGTGTTTGCATTACCAAAGGGTGTTGAGGGGTGAGGAGGAGGGGGGGTGCGGTGTTGTGTGCGAGTGGTGGAGACATAGATGCACATTGGGGTGCAGGCTGTGAGTGAAGACGGCAGGGGAAAGAGAGGCGAGGGTTCAGTGTCGATGGGTGGCGGCCTTAGGCGGAGTGCGGGGCTGAAGAGCGAATGTGGTGTTGTTGGAGAGGGTGGGGGGTCAGAAGAAAAGAGGGGGGGGGCGACCAGTCGCGAGTAACTTCACTGACGTGGGCTTAATTGCGAGAAAACCCTTGCACCCAACCCCCCTTGCTTTTTCTTCATTTAAGTTTGTTTTCCGCGTTTTCGGATTCCATAGCATTTGTGCGCTCATCCTGGGCGAACTCCTAGGAAAATCTTGCATGACACCCGTGCTTAATCCGCTTTCTTACCGCAACCGTTACCCCACATGACAAAGAATTCCTTGTTAAGAATTTCCAGAAATCATGCCAATAATTTCACCGGAGTGGAATTATTTTTGAACAAAAGTGCACTACTTTTTAACGTGACATTATGGGTTTATTTACGATTAATGACGTGAAAATACAAACATTAGTACCAACCCTCAAAAATATAAATCGCTTTCATTGGAAGCATACGTAGAAATGAAGGAAAAGCAAGGTATATACTAGAGCAGTGATGGGATACGAAAAGCGACGGACCAGGTTGTAAAAAATGAAGAAAGAAATAATTACTGAGATCACAAAATGAGAGTAATGGGGAGAGATATGGTGGAGTACCTACTTATAAAGGGAATCAGAAGGTTTACCGTGCGTGAGATGTAACCATGATCTTCAGAAATATATCTCGCTTCTAATTCAATGGACTCCACTTTAATCTCCATCTTAATGAGCTTGTTATTGCTAAGGATACACGAATTAATGCCTCCTTTATAGCTGTGCTTCGTGCATTTACCATGGATGAGAGGTAATTCAATTCTTTTTACATTCACTCAAGTAATTACTGAATTTGCAATGGAGTGAGGCTTTCAAATATTTATCTCATAAAAAACAAGTTTGAGTTAACACTGATTCACTGCAGAATCAACATTTTTCACGAATCAAGCCCTGCAGCTTAGCAGCATAGCACTTTCAAATTTTTCTCACAACGCAAAGATTGGTTGCAGACCAAGTTACATCTCCCATGGTGTGTGCTGGGGTTATTCCCAACTAACATTGGAATCACGGCGGCATCTGAGGATATTCTGGGTCCCGTGATTCGGGCTTTGATTGTGGTGGTGCAACGGTGCTCGGAAAGGATAACGGTGGTGTTGGTGTGCGTGTTCGGGGCGTGTTTGGGATGCGTGGAAGTCTGTGCCTGGGGGGGCGGGGTGGTGGTGGTGGGGGGTGTTTTGGTGAGAGTGGCCGTCGGGAGGACGGCGGTGGAGTGCCTGGGATGGTGCGATAAAAAAAAGTGCTCCCGGCCTATGTGGCCAGCTGGTCTGATAGAGGTGAGAAAGATGAAAGAGGGAAAATTTGGTTGCTGTTTCATCGTGTTCTTTAATACCTTCATTGCTCTCTCTTAAGCAAGCACGGGATTCGCGCGTGGGAAACCGTTCCAGTGAACGCGTCGACGACATCCAACTGAGGAACGTTAAATGAACAAAATGACAGCCATTGCCACGGCTCGAATCTTCGAAAAAAAAAGCAATTGAAAAATGACTCTCGAGTCTCGATCCAGCTCTCTGTGGTGGTTGGGTCCACGTAAGTAGCGTCGTTCACCCGGTAGCTGGCTATCAAAAGAACGGACCGACCCGAGGGTGAAATTCGATGGAAAATTTGGCCATTTGAGAATACATTTTTGTGTCAAAGCACCACATGATATGAAGATCCAAATACAATGTTCCGAACTTGTTAATTCCACAAAAAAACACCCATTCGACCGTTGTACATGAACATTTATACACCACACCGGCTGCAAATTAATTCTTGAATTAAAATTAAAAACACTTTGTACATAACATAGTCTAAAACTAACTACACCATTTAAATTTAAATGCACACTGTCTTTTTTTTTACTCCAGCGTCCAACATTAATTTTTTAAATATATGAAACCTTTCTGGTGGTTTCACATCACATTTTTTTAAGATTACGTCTAGTATAAATGGATGATACACGACCCCTTCGAAAATAACGAAAGGTTTTTCATATTACACCCTCGCAGCCACGATGCGCTCCCGTGTTCTGAATGGCCAGAACAGTGTTATTTACTCTAAAAACAATGGCACAACAATAGAAGTGAAAACGGAAGAAGACGAGTGATTGGCCAGCCACTGTGATCCGTCGTAGGAAAAGACTGTTTGAATATTAAACATGACCACATTGGACGAAATAATAGATATATACTAAAAACTATAATAATAATACCATTATACATTTGTTCAGTGTGTTATTATGAGCGATCAACACTGACTGAAAATCCCAGGTCACTAGGAGTCAAGGGAAAGGGCCAGAATTGAAAGAGTGTAAAAGTGAAATTTCAGACCGTTTGATCATATTTCATCTATTTAATCAGATCCACAACGAAAGAAGTATGAAGTATGAGGAAACGGGAAAACACTTTCCAAAGTTTTTCAACGGACTTGATCCAACTTGGCGACTCTTCTTCCATATGAAAATGTGAATCTATGACAGATAGAAAACCAGGAAGTCTGTTCATATTCGGACCCTTTCACATTTCGTCCAAAGGCATTGATTGCCACAAAAATTTGGTTGAAATCCTTGCATCGACGACAACTGAAATAAACTTATTTTTCACATTCACGAGATCAAGGAATCCATGCGCATCACACAATGCAATGCGTTATTCGTCACGGCTGGGCATTAGCGAGTTTGGCATGCTTTGTACAACAGAATGAACGCGTGCGTTTGGATCCATTATGACATAAAAATATTCATGGATATTTACAAAACTGCAAGTTACACTGCAAATGAATCAACACCACCGATTATACAACACTCCGGGCACATATTTCGTTTGCGTGACCGTGACTGAATGAACCAACGCATTCCAGGTTGGGATGCGCTCGTTTTCCCAGCGTTCCTCCCCCGAACCCTTCATTCCCCCGCCTCCTTCCACTCCCGACTACTCCAATCGGGAGGTCGGAGTGCGGGGCGGGGGACGGCTGGGGGAGGGCATTCCGGCCAGGAGGAAATGAAGGAAGGACAACAAGCAGGGTTTTCAGGGCGGAGGGAAGGGGGAATGGGGGAAGCGGAGCGGCAGGTGCGGCCACGACAACCCCTCTCCGGCCCGCCCGCCTCCTCCCGCGCTCCTCTCCAGAGAGAGCACCCACATGCCGCCGCGCCGGCCGATTCAAAGGGACTTCCTCCTCCTCTTCCTTTCCCGAGCCGGTGCCAGGAGCAGTGGCCGTCGCATGGGGCGGCAATGTGGGGGAGGGAGGAAGCAGGGGGGATTAGGGGGGAGAGGGGTGATACAAGAACAGATTGAGCGGGAGTGAAGATGGGAGCCATATAGCGGGACGGCACGCAAAACAGCGAAGCCATCACGAATGCGCAATCAGCCATGTTGGACTGACAGGATTTATGCAGTGCCTGCATTCGGAGTCAAATGGGAGAGGAATCGGAGCGCGAGAATTCACCCACTGCGCTCAGCGCTTATAGCGGTGCGGTTCAACAAAAAAAAACAAAGAACGCCGCGCATCGCACTTTTGTGCATGCCGCACTATTAGACCATGGCCGAGAAAATGTGGATATTGCAGGCAAAAAACAACTGACTTTGTTCCCTCCCTGCGTGAAGGCTCCACGCGATTCTCTCACTCGCCGCTCGGACTGTGAGGGGAGAAACTTGTCGAGGAGTTCGAAGGAGGGCGAGACTTCAAGCAGGGGGAACGGGGGTTCGAGGCGATGGCGGAAGGCGCGGTGGGTGGAGGACTTAATAATTGGAGAGGAGCGATGCGGAAAATGGGGGTGGACTTACTTGGCTTCGTCCGAGAAGACCGCCTCGAGCACCCTCGCCGCGTACTGCAAGTTCTGCTGGAGAAGGTCGGCAGACACTTGTCCACGGCGCACTTGTTTAAGCAGGCAGCGCAATCTGGAATGCGAGAGAGGAGAGGAGGGAGAGAGAGGGGGGGTAAGAAAGACAATTAGAATGGGCTCCAGTAAGGATGGAGAGAGAGAGATTTATCTGCTTTCACCTCGCTCTGTTGTTTACGAAGGCGAGATGCGGCGGTCTCGAGGGCGCCGGCGAAAGAGTCGGGGACGAGTTACGAAAAGAGCAAATCCGTGGATGCCGAGTCCGTCTATGCCCACGCCGTGCTCTCTTTTTCTCAGTCCTCGTATTTCAAGTACCTAATGCACTCTTTGAAAATGAAATTGACATTTTTGGTGAATTAGACATCCGTGTATAATCGCCAGGTCAATTTATTACGCATGTACGTGTATTCTATCTATCATCTGCGGGTGGGGGAGAGAACGACGGAAAAACCATAGCGATCTAAAAAGTGGTTTGGTATTAAGAAGAAACCGTATATTATATATATTTTATATATATATATATATATATATATATATATATATATAGTTAGAGTAAATATTAAAGACACTGTGTACAACATGGAACCAAATATATAGGACCCTTACAGAAATAGTTGACGTCTCGGTGGTCATGCTGCCATCGTCGGACGATGTCTATATATACTTATTTATGCACATGGATATAAATATATTCATTTGGAAAAAGGGCAGAAACAAAAATAAGGGAAAAATACAAGGTGTTCAGTGGTGTAGATAAAACGGCGCAGATTCCAAAGCAGAAAAGAGTTTCTTTGATCGATCCTAGAACCAGGAAAGTTACACTTGCCGGACCGATACGCAGTCAGAACAACTCCACCTTCTCAAAGCTCATAATTAATACGTGTTTAGATCCCTTTTCCTTATACCTACTTACATCCGTATTAATATATGTCCTCCTCTTGGAGGGTTCCCATGCCTGACTGTGCATTTGACCAACATTTTTCATTTCCTTCTTTTAGCTATTTGTGCATGTATATGAACTGTACCTATCCTTTATGACTCTGTGTCACTATTCAACTATTATCCTTTCTTCTTGTGTTCGTCCATCTCTCTGACAGCAGGTGAAATAGCTCCCGAGCGCCATTTCCTGGTCTATTAATCGGGACACTTGGTGTACAGATTCATAAACCGCGAGGATTTCATTGGTAATTACATATCACTTGGCCGCTAAGTAGACAATTTGGAGTGAGTCGCCATCTTTTACCTTTCCATGTTGTCCCTATATTTGTCGACGCCTAAGGGTGTGTTCCACGGTGGAAGTGAGTTCTTTCATCGTATCTTTCTCCTACACTTTCCTTCCCCTTCAAACCCTCTCCTGAAAGTGCACCAGAGGAACATATATATATATATATATATATGTATGTGTGTGTGTGTGTGTGTGTTTTTCTATATATTAATATATATATATATATACACACATATATATATTACATATATATATATACATATATATATATTAAATTATATTTTGTGTGTGTGTATACACACGGTATATACGCACACGTCCAACGATGGTGTCATGACCGACGAAACTTAAACTAATTCTCAGTGACCTTTTTCGTTTGTCTACGTTTTGATAGAGTTTATAATATTTGCTGTGTCTAAATTCACATTTCTTCCGGAATTGCCGTCTCATAGGTTGCTTCAGGAGACAACAGTCTCGCTCCTTCTACTGGATGCCAACTTCGTCCTGAAGATGCTCTCTGGAGAGGGAGCGAAACTTTTGCCACTTGAACCAACGCACGAGAATGCAATCCCGGCCGAAGTATGAATCTCGCAACGAGACGATTTGGAAGCATACAGATCAACTCATATGTACTGTGCGTGTTGCCATTACCCGAGGTTTTCGACGAAGGATTATGAGTGTGAATGCATATGTGCATTTTAATGTGTGTGCATATATATATATATATATATATATATATATATATATATATATATATATATATATATAATGTAAATAGACTAACTAGTCGACACAAACGCAGAAACTGAAACACATAAAAGAGGGACTCACTGGTTCCTAATTCCTCTTGAGAAAGGTGGTTGCACCACCGAAAATTCGAGAACCAGTGAGTCCCTCTTTTATGTGTTTCAGTTTCTGTGCTTGTGTCGACTAGTTAGTCCATTTACATTATTGTGCACGTTCGTGGGATTTTCAAGAAAGTGACTTTATATATTTATATATATATACACACACATACAGACAAACACGTGTACATATACAGGGTTCGTCCGGAAAATAAGTTTATGATGCTCATTGTCTTTTTTGACAAAAGGGGAGTCGTCCACTACGAATTTTTACTGAACGACAAACTGTAAATGCTGCATTTTACGTCCAAGTGCTCGACAGGCTTCGAAAACGAGTCGCCCGCATCCGGCCAGCGATCAAAAACATCTGGCGGCTGCATCACGACAATGCGCCGTCTCACACCGCGCTTGTCGTGTCGGACTTCTTGGCCAAGCACGGCGTGGCAACGCTGCCG
This sequence comes from Hetaerina titia, assembly GCA_037158775.1. NCBI lineage: Eukaryota > Metazoa > Arthropoda > Insecta > Odonata > Calopterygidae > Hetaerina > Hetaerina titia. The sequence continues at coordinate 47,633,942 of CM073772.1, read as the reverse complement.
CACCCGCCCTACAGCCCGGACTTGGCACCACCGGACTTCTTTCTGTTCCCGAAGATAAAGAGGAGTTTGAAAGGAACGCGATACGGGACTTTGGACGCCGTCAAAGAGGCCGTGACGACGTGTCTTCGAGAGGTTCCCGATGATGCCTTCGCGGGAGCGTTCCAAGAATGGGAACGCCGCTGGAACAAGTGTATCGACTCACAAGGGTCCTATTTTGAGGAATATTAGCTTAAGATATGTAAAAGTGCAATAAATTTTTTTCCCTGAGCTCAGTACACTTATTTTCCGGACGAACCCTGTATATAGAAATACTATATATTTTTTTTAAGAAGAGAAACAAAGAGGAAGACAAATGTTTTAGACGAGGTCGAGGGGCAGTTGGTAGGGAAATGCTCTCGCCTCTTTACGCAAAGGTCACGGATTCGAATTTCCCCTCAGCCATGTGTGTTTTTTTGAATGCTGATGAACCCGGCCCTAAGGCATTAATGGGAGACGACCCAAGGTTTAAACGACCTGGCATTCAAGCAAACGAGGTATCAGGAAAACCGAAAATAAAGAGGCACTACGAAGGGATTGCATTCGGGAAGTGGCCAGGGCAGTTAATGACTTGCCACGCCGATAAAAAAAAGTTCCATTGCTAGAGACGGAGATAAACTTGAAACTCTTGTTGCACATGCATACTTCTTTGCATATGCATCCGAGTGACGAAAAGAAAAAGTTTAGTAAAGTTAAAACATCTTTGATTCGAACGTTTTCGACGGCAACGTGACGTCACAAGTAAAAAGTCCCAAGATGTCGAATAAATTCTGGTTAACAATCATCAAAAAATTTTATAAAATATCCTCCGACTTCATGCGCAAACGAGGCAGCGAATAAAAATATACAAAAATTACAAACATCGTAACTCTTCCGTATAATAGATAATCAACGCACACGACAATTTTCGGATGGTTCTTTTATCCGTGATCTCCTGGAGTTTTATGCTGAAGCCGTCTAAGGTGGACCCCTAATTCCTCTTAAGTGATCCTTTAATTTGCCACCTTATCCTATTGATCCTCTCCTTCGATATGGCACGTCTCCCTACAGCTGCTACGAGACCTCTCAGATTAGAAACTACAGCAACGACTGCATGAATTAGTTCAGAGAGGTAGAAGCATATTAGGAGAAATCAGCCTTATTTCGAGTGCTTTGGTGCATGTGAGTGTGGGTGTGTGTGTATATATGTGTATAAATATATACATAAATATATGTATATATACACATATACATATATTATATGTATACATATATATCGACATAGACACACACATATACATATATATGTTTACAATTATGGCAATGTTTATGGCAGTCCTGATATCAAACCCAGAATTCTAAATGAAACAAAACTCCCGACGAGTGACAGTATTTACAGAGAAGTTGCAAAATGAATTTGAGATATGTTACTTACCTCCAACTATCCCACAAGAGGAACTTATAGGATTTCCAATCTTTAGTAGGAAATATGATTTGAATAATATTCATTAGTGTGCATTTAACGGCATAATTTCACAAATTAAAGGCTAAAATAATTAAGCAAATGCATTGGTTGAACTATTTTACTGTTTCTTTACTCACATCCTAACGTTGGGACAACAATATACTATCTTATGACAGTAATTACTTGATATTAAAAATGAAATAAAAATTAGTTTAAAAAAATACAATTTTTGTGGAAAATGCAAGACCAAACAGCGACCAATAAGGAATCAAATCGTAGGATATCCGAAGATCTCCTTGGATGGCTCAGAACTGAATGATGAAGTTTCTTCAAAATCTCATCGATGACTACAGTCACCATACTACCTTATCAGTACGTCTTTAGTATTGCCAGATCGCGAAAAACACCCGAGGCATTCTTTCATTTCAGATGCATTAGGACGAATTTTAACAGCCTCGACTCGAGTCTATTTTAATACGCACGTTGGGAATGAATTATAAATTTGTCAGTAACTACTAGCACCTGAACTTATGTCTGGCTTCCCAATCCGTTCATGATCCTGCCACTAAAAGCCGGATAAAGCGGTAAGTGGCATATCCTGCTTGATCTCGCAATCACTTCCAAAGTGTGTTGATCGTATCATTAAATTTTGCAACAGCTGTGAAATATTTTCGCATATTTTAGTTATATCATTTTCTTTCACTTCATTACTAATTCATACCAATGTAAAGAGTATGTTTAGAGGAGGAGAAGTTAGCTAGTTTCACTCTTTTACCTAGTGAATGGAATTGCAAAATCGGTTCAGCATGTTAAAACTTCCTTTCATATCCATTGAATACATTAAACAGAATGTTTTCAGCGTCTAATTCCAAGTAATCTCTTCCGGTTATGCTGATTTAAAATATTCACCTGCTCGGGGTACTGAATTTATGATTTACGACGTATTTTGTTGTTAACAAACCAATATTTTTAATTCCAGGCAGGCAGTAAAAGACATGTTCATGAACTCTATTAAGCCATAAGAGTATCAAAAAGAGATAAAATTTCTTTGATTGGAGACACCTTTTAATGAAATTACATTGTCTGAAGTTAAAAAAGTCAAATCCGAAGAGTTATTGTAAACCTAGAAATAGAAAAAAGTGCATAACAGGAAAAATAAACGAAAAGGCATATGAAAAAGTAACGGAGATCAAGGGTTAAAAGGTTTTAATTACGTCCAGAGATTTCTAATCTTCCATACCAAAATATTATACTTTCCGAAAAGTGAAATTTGTTTAATTGCATCTTCAAAATCGGATGACAATTTGGATGCTCGTATGTTTTTAGTTCAGATTAGATGGCCACTAACACAAACATTCACTTTCATTGATAAGAAAAAAAATTACGACTTACGCAAGGTAGAAGAGATAAAAGTCAATGGAAGGGTCAAATCCCGATTTCAAAACTTCTTCGTGCTATACCAGAAAAAAGGCCCTATTTTAATGACATTGGTGAGACGTAGGAGAGTACCTTAGGGTACCGAGCCCAGGTATTTTAACTAAAGTAAATCAAATTTCACAAACCATTAGATCGACTAATACCTCGTTTTGAAAAATTATATTGCTAGAAAATAGAGCTGATTTGACATTTTTAATCAAACAATTGAAAACATTTTTCGGATTCGAAGAGCGTTTGTTTTGTCATTTGTTACTATCAATGATTATAAGAATAAGGGAATTGAAAATAGATCAAAGTGAATTCAAACGAGTCGAAGACTTCCACTAAGTCCGATTATGTCCACTGTAAATGCGTTTTATTAGCATGTCCGCCTCACCCGGTATTTCCTCCAAATTTATCTACCTCACGTTAATAAAAATTGCAAAGATACCAAGTCAAAGTGTCCGTTCGTCCATCGCGTGGGAGAGAGGACATCGATATTAAGCGTTTAATGTGCTCCCAAAGAGTCCGGATGCTATATACTTATCATATTTAATGAAGCATGGGACACGCATAACTTTTCATGCAGGCAAAAAAACTGAGTTTTAAAAATCGTTGAATTTAACTCACGTGTTGGCAATTACGATAAGTGGGCCCGTCTCCACTTCTGCCATTCAAAATGATTTGAACGACCACTTCAATGTATCGATTTAATTTTCCGGTGGCAAGTAGATTATATAAATTATTCTTGACGGATTTATGGTGGAAACGAGATACAACTTGTATTATTTATGTCCCTTGATGGCGTAAAAACGTTTTTTTTTAACGCCGCCTCACTCAATATCAATTAAGAAAACCACGAAATTTTTTGTTGAAAAAAACACTTTTAAACTCATAGGTAATGGCGAAAAGGGTAGGCATTCATTCCGTAGATTCTACGAGCGGAGGAAAATAAGTATTACAAATGGGGAGAGGGTTGTAGCCAATTTGTTGATGTTGACCAACTTACATAGGACACCAAGGACAACTAATTTAGACAAATTAAGCCTCGATTTTCCTTGTTTACTTGAAAGTCGTACCTTTGGGAAAGACAGCTGACCAATTAAAGGCAGGAGTATTGAATAAAGCCGCAATCGTATTTGACGAAATCAAAGCATGTTTTTCCTCGAATGAATTCCACACGTCGACTATTGGCTGCATCCATATTGATTTTAAACTCAGCTAACGAATCATGGCACGCTTTTACGATTGTGCTCGAGATGAAATTGGACGGAGAGGTCTGGATGTGGTAATTCGACATGAACAGTAGGAAGAAAGTGGTGGGAAAAGAGCACTCACACAAAATTATACGTTAAGCCTACCACCGTGAAAATTGTCGAATAATAATTTGAAACCGTGACTCGGCAAACACCATCGCTAAATGAGTGGTGGCTGTTTCCTGAACAATTAAAATAATCGACCGAGACGAGAATGAATTGCTAACCGAAGTCAATCAATCAGAATTCAATATTTTCAAACGAGATCTAAAGTTAGGAGTAACGGAGGCGGGAAAGCCGGGGACCATTTATATTATCCCAATAATAACGAAAATGGATAAATATGGATTTTTGTTCGGCTGAAGTCACGCGGGAATTATGAAACCAAGTGGATAAGGGAAGTAGTTCTCAATGACGTCTTTCTGGAAATAAAATCAAACCTGGAACTAAAAGTGTACATGTTTCAGCAACACATGAACTTGCCATTATTTCTGCAATGAATTTTTGGTAAAGAAGCAGGGAACAATCAATTTTATTAGAAAAAAACCACCATAATCGTAAGTGCATAAATATTATACGCCGCTATTCATTTCACGGGGGAATATTAATACACTAACAATGACTCATTAACTCGATGTTTCATGGTTATTTCTAATGACTGATGAGTAATAAAATTAAATGGATTTTGGTAAATATTCCACGACACTTGTGACAATAGCAAGAAATGATTTATGATGAAATGATATTTGTATGACATTTTTACCCATTTTTATGATGTAATAAATAAATTCCATTTTATCTACGCAACAAATCCCACCAAAACGAAATGGGTTAATGGTGACATAAAATTAAAACGGGCAGTTCACCATAAAAATGACAAGGATCGACTCTCTCGAACATGGAGTGTCCAATAATAAAGAGAAGCCTCGGAAGGGATGCGAATTGGAATGAAATAACGCAGAAACAAGAGAAAATTCAAATGAACAAACGCAAACGGTAAATGGTTTCTTTTCCTATACTGGAATACATAGATTGAATTGAGCAAGGGATCCGAGTCTTTCCTCTTCGAGACTGGTGATAACGAGGCGCAATCTCGTGTAATGGCCTGCTTGAATCGACGCAACTCCCACGGTGAATGATGGGATCGCAGCGGGTTGTTACGGCTATAAAGCACGGGCGTACTTTTCGTGGAATCGGGCGAATGCGAATGTTTATGCACCGTCTTCCCATGAACGAGGCTGGAGGATTTTATTTCGGGAGTGGTGGCGCGACTCCTGCGGGGAATCTCCCATGACCTGTGATATGTGAAAACGGCAGTTAACTTCGTCGAAAAGCGCACGGTTTCCAGGCATTGGTGCTGCTTTGCGTACTAGAATCTCAAGATGTCCCTGTGAATAGGAGAATTTCTCTCTCTCCCTCATTCCCAGTATGCTCCAGAGAGGCGCTCTACTTCCAACTCCCATTTCAAAGAATATTTCCGATCTATTTCTCTCCTTGACATGGGCACAGCCCACGGAAATGCAAACGTGTGCTTCACAAATATCCGTGCCGAACCTCTCACGTTTTAAATAACATAGGAATATGATGTGACCCAGTGATTGACTGGGCTATGCTGGTTACTTGAGGTCACACGCAATAATACATGGTAGTTAACCAAAAAATATCTTTCCTCCAATGGAGAGAAGGCGACTTCGGCTAAAAAGATGCATTGGTCTCTGGACCACAAAGCCATACATGGTTTTGAGTGTGTGTGAAGGGAAGAGAGAGTACAAATGAAAATGAGAGGAAGCTAAGAGTATGGAGAATGAAATGATTGAAAAATAACTCAAATTAAAAATTTTCGTGTGACTAAGATGGCTGTAGCCGAAGCAAAGAAGATAATGCTCCAATAAAACTAGGCTTAAAGCAGAATGTAAAGGTAACCTTGTTCAAGTGGGAGATTCATACCACCACTTCGGCAACGCACTCATTGGAGAAGAAATAAGCAGGCACACATCACCAAACAGGATATCCCAAAGAAAGTAGGATTTCTGTGGGAAAACAACCACTAAGCTAAGTAAATTTAACCTGGGCACAGAAAAGAGTTCCTAAATTTCAGGTTAATTTTATAAGGTTGTGAGAAGGAGAAAATTGTGGCAGCGGAGAAAATGTTGGAAGCGATTGACATGTAGTACTGCTGAAGAGAGAGGGAAGTAAACAAGCGGACCGAGGGATGTCTGAAGACGCTGCTGAGAAGAAGAAAAAAATAATTTGGAGACATTTTGAGACATAATTTACTGAAGATGTTGAGGTAAAAATCGAGCATTAGGAAAAAACCAAGAATGAAAGACCAAGGATGAATTACGAGAATCAAGTGCGAGAAAGGGTCAGGAGCTGCAGTGAAATAATAGGGGCTTCAGAATAGGTTGGTGGACTCTCAAAAGCCACACTTATGACAATGATGACCATTTGTTAATCCTTTATCGAACAAGGAGTACATATATTATACTCTAAGAAGTTGTATTTCGAGAGGTTCTCCGATTATGTACTTGACAGTTCAGGTCAAGTTGGGAAAAAATGTATCCACAGACAACTTATTTAAGTTAGTTCCATATTAACTAATATTCAAGTTGATACACAAGTCGTTACAAATAATCCATGGGTGCGTTAAAGAATATCAAGATGAGTGATATCACGAGAAAGGCACTTGATGATGAATAACCTTTTATCAAAAAAAGATTAAAAATACGGAAGGCGTGAATTTACAAAAAGGGACAATGATGAGATTGACAATTAAGTTAAAGGTTAGAGCAAGGGAGAATCACCCTTTTGTCCATCTTAATACAATTATCACTTAAATTCGAATGTACCCTGAAATGGTGACATCGATTAATGAGTAAAATTCGTAATTCCTGATTGTATCTTATTACCACACAAAAATTTACAAGCTTCACCTAAGAACTCAATGCCATTTTGAGATGAATTGAGTATACGTTTGTGAAACTATGAAGTATTTCGCCTGAATATATTTATCCGAATTAAATAATTTCTTTGAAGGGCTTATGAATGGTGTGCTTGGCTCAAAATAATTCATCTAATCAGCTTCAATGCGGGGTTTCTAATAATCTCTACAACGTTATCATTAGTAGTCTACCTAATTAGGGTATGCTTTTGATGGATCCTGACTCCCTCTTTAGCTCCACATACTTTATACCTCCCTGAATTCCAACCAAAATGCCTATTATGTTCCTCCCTCGACTTATTCTCCTCATCCCACATTTGGAAGATGATAAAAGTAAATATTGCTAAAACTCAGCCATTTTGATACAGTTAAGGGTGAGATCATATTTTAATATTCGCTGTTGGACCTTCCTTTCCTCTCTTTCCTGTAACGGCCAAGTACAAATAAATCGAAATGTGAAGAGAACAGGGTAGAGCCTTGACCAATGCAATCACTGGATCATGGAATAACGAAAAAGTTTACAGGACAAAAATCAACGCTTCTTCTATCAAATAAGATTAGAAAAACGTTTAAATAAAAACTTATGTACGCTGTAGAGAAGGTACAACGTCTCGAGTACAATAATAAGTGTTACTGGCTAAAGACTCAGGAAAAATGGCAACCGTCTTAAAAAAAAGGAGGGTACATGAATAAAAAATGAATTTTTGAATCCATAGGCGAAGAATAAGATTGCACAGGTTCATAGGCGAATGACGAATTAATATATTTACTGTTAGGTTGGCATTGCATTTTCTATCGAATATAAAATACAGCTATGCAAGAATATACGGTTTAAGCTATTCGCTGGGAAGCAACAAATGAAAAACGCTCTTTGTCCGGATTTCAATCATTAATATTCTGGAATACTTTCTGGCAAAGAAAGTAATGGCTCGGTTTCATAATGGCATATGCATCAACTATAGAGGCAATTCCAGACATATAAAATCCTATTTATTTCTAGGATATCAATTTGAAAGGTCAAATAATTACTTGAACATGCGATATTACTAATATCTGTGAATTCTAGTTAACACTGAATAAATTGGCAGGCATACCGCTAACGCCAAGCAAATTCGTCTAGTTTTGAATTCTTTAAAATGGCGACTGGCAACCGTGACCGATTCACATATTTTTCAAGCTATTCTGCTATTTGAAAGCAATGCATATAAATAATTACCGTAAATTGAAATGAGAACCCCAAGTAATACAGCATCATAAACTGCAATCGGAATCATAAATAAAATTTGAATTAATCAAAAAAAACTGAACAAAATCTAATGCTATTGGGGGAGCAAATGGATTTTTCAGTCACAGACTAGTACTCAAAGTAGACTCAAAGGATACGAGGGCAAAGAAAAATATTTTCAGCGCTCTGCACCTCCAATGTACATTCTTGTGTTCGGGGACCAATAAGAAATATTAGATTCGTTAACACTTCTGATATTGACGCGTCCTTGAAGATAATGGATTAATTTTGTGGCTTAACGGTGCTCCGACGGATGAAGTTATACGCCACCGTTAGCTCCACACAAATAAATCCAAATCGTGATAACACAACATCTTGAGTGAGGTGAGATTCGAAACTGCGACCTTCGCTGCCAGTCGGCGGCCGGGTACTCAGCGAGCACAACCCATCTTGCTAACCGTGTAGACATTTCATCATAAGAGCGTGTATTTTACTTACTAGACCAGCTTGGAAACTAAAATATTTAGGAGTTTTAACAAGATGTAATGCAAAATTCTCCCTGAAAAGGTTTGTCGATACCAAGAAATATAAAGTGTGGTAATATAAGTACGTCTTTGGTGTGAATTAAATAATAAAGGTGATCATGTCAGGCCCATACAACAATTTTAACATAGTTAACGGTGACGAGTAATCATAATAGGACAGATAAAAACAATATCTTGCGTTCGGAAAATGTACCAGACAGTATAAAATAAATCCTCAAATTAAGTTCGTTCTTAAAATGTACATTAAATGGTGGACAGCAAACAATGACTAAATTTTGTTGTACCCGGGGCTTATTGCAAACTCTGACCCCGGAAAATTTGGTGGACTGAGTTCTGAGCGTCAAGAGGCAAAGGATTAAAAACCTTGGCCAGAAATTTCCACATGTACGGTTTGTTTCCGGCCATGGATTCGCTGCCGCTCAGGTATCTTCAGGCGGGCTCACCTCAGACCTCAAAATACCTTCGTCGGCGGATAAATCCAACGGAAAGCACCCGTGGTATCGGGAAATTTCCGGCCCTCTCAGTTTCCCGTCCCGTCCTCTGAACCCAAGAATGATGCGGTGAGGGGAGTAGTGAGGAGAAGTAGATTTTCCCACGCCAAAAAAAATTAGATCTCAGTAGACTCGAGCCCGATGTGCCTTATTCCTTCCGGACCTCGCGGGTGCCGCCGCACGGGATCGAAAGGGGGCGCTCCTGGATGGGCGGAGGACAAGTGCGGGACGACCTCACGTCCTCCGGTATCTTCCGGGCGTCCTCCGAATCCGGGATGCCTCGTTCCCCCCGTGGACGGCCCGGGCGAGGAGGATGGGAAAGCGGAGGGCGATGAAGAGTGACCAAACTAACGTCTCGGACGCGGAGTAGATCCAGTCCCGGCAAGATTCGAACATCTCGGAGGGGAAGACCGGGATGGAAGTCCGTCTGCTATCGCGCCCACTAACGACACTGCCGGAGGACCCGCGGCACGCCACCGTCCACCGGAAAACCATCGTCAAAATACGCGCCCTCCCAAAGTGTCCACCCTATCTCTCCCTCACCCCCTATCAACCGAACCCTTAAAGGCCTTCCTCCTCCCAATCCACATCCTACCCACCGTTTCCTCTCCTCCCACGCTCTCCCCCAACCACCACTCCCATCTCCGCCCTCTTACCAACTCGCACCCCTTTTGACGTCTTCCTCCGCGATTGTGACACAGGTCGTGAGCGGAATCGGTCAGTCGAGGGGAAGACTGCGACCTCACGCCGGCCCACCACATGCGACTCCTCGAACTCAGCTTAATGGCTGGACTCAATCCCACGGATATTTCTCAATCTTAGCATGGTGTGCCTCTCAAACCCTCCCCCCCCCCCCGTCTCTGCCTTCCGCCCCCCTCTCCTGGCCTCTTTCCTTTAATTACCTTGAGGGGCTGAATCGAAGAGTTTGCATCATGAGTTCCTCTGGCAATTGATTTGGTCAAAGGAAAAGTCACACTTTAATTTTATTTTGTTTGCGGGCACGTAGGCACGGGAACTCATTCTGCAAATGGAGTTTCGTTCAAGGAAAAGAATGTCGTAAATATTAATCATATCATTATCGTATATTAAAATGACAAAACTGCCAATTTCGACAACATGATAACATAATCACCTTTGATGTGGAGAATATTAATATACAGTCTTTGATCAATAGAATGAACATGTATTATAGAGCTTCTGATATCGAAAATTTAAGGATAGTTGCTATGATTTTCCGCTCCATCAGCTATGGTCGAATATTCCTATGCTGCTAGTTCCGCTGTCTGTCTGTCACTAGTCTAATTTCAGCTTGAAGATCCGCAGCTACTTCTATTCAATTATCGAATGCTAGTAAGTCCATGGTCGTTGAGACATTACATTAGTCAATAAAGTACACTATAGCTACTAATCTGACTTGGTTAAAAATTATTATTTCCACCAATTTTCGTAAACGATCACAAACTTTTGTTTCTCCTTGAAACGAAAGTGGTCGCTGAATGCAAGAAGGAATGATAAACCAAAGCGAATATTTTACCATAGTTCTAACTAGACGCCACTTTGTATTAAAAAAACAAAAAGCATTTTAAACATTTAAGGATTTTAAATTGTATTTTCTACTCTGTTTAATGAGATGAAAGTTATCCATTCCCTTTACAGAAACGGACATTTTCAACTTCAGGGTGTATCGCAATGTCGTCATTTGTGAACTACTGCATTCGAATATTAATGTCTGTAATCATCATTTTTATTGCATCGGCGAGGGAAAGAGAATAAATAGAACTCTAGAGAATGATTACACAATTCATAATTTTCAGCTTACTATTAAATGGAAATCACAAAAACTTAAAATAATAAAATGCTGAGTCGTAATAAACAAACCAGTTAACATATGATCAAAAGCCATGAACTAGAGGAAACCCATAATCATTTTTGCAATCAATATGGTGCATATTTCTTCTTTTAATGGTGTGTCCTATCTTTTGTTGTGAGTTCACGAGAGCATCATGCTTGGGACCTACTTTGATAATGAAAGTGGTTTAGTAAAGAGTTTATCTAATTGGATCAATTGCTTAAATATACAAATAGGGTTAATTTCCTTTGTTTATTCAAGTTTAGAACACTTTTAAATTTAACTTGAGCAAAATTTATTCCACCTCACCGCTGACAGCCTTACTAATTACAAGAGACCCTTGACAAACCCTTTTCTTCACCTCAAGGCGCTGTCGTCATTCGTGCTACCCTTCTCTCGAGTCCTCGAGGGCCAATCTTCAAATTACCATAATGAATTCAAAACGATTTAATTCGTACGCTCTTCAAAATTCAAACTCCTTTTTTAGATCTTCATGATACAATTACTTTCTAATTGGTTCCCATTCTACCCTTCTTCGTTTTTTTTCTAAAAACCCACTCGTTTTTGTGTTCCGGGAATGTCACCATCTGTGGTTAAAAAAATCTCTCGTGAACTCTTAATTTGATTGCCAGCTTGTTTTCGCAACAGTCCCCACACCCTGGACGGATTTTCTACCCCCGGCCACGTGGCTAAATTTGTCAAAAGACCCACAAAAAGAAAAGGGATGATCGAATATGAATCAGGAAAGGAAATAAGAAGGACCGTGTGAGCGACGACCCGCCTGTGACGTAACTCTTAGATTGATACCTTAAAAAAAAACATGCATTTATTTTTTTCGTTGATATCCAGAGAAATTTGGGAGAGAAAAACATCCGCGATTATGTCACAAAAATATTTTCTATCACAAACAAATTATCCCTGCCACTCTCGCATGCACGCATAGCATCTCCATTTTAATTTATACGTCCAATTGCCAAAGTTTACTTTCGAATATAAATGCTAAAATGTGATATCTACGGGGAGAACTCGACGAAAGCTAATTAAACCACAGTATTTCCAGGAATATGGAAGCATACGAAAGTATCAAACCAAAACGTATTCATTATACAACATCTGCTATATTAAAAAACTCCAATAAATAAATAAAAATTCATATATATTTTATTTTATGACTGATATAGGCGTTTAACCGGGAAAATTTTGCACTTTTAATGGCATCCTAATCAACATAATTTTTATTATGTTCTATGGTTTTAGGCTCAACAATGTGGAAATTCATTTTGAAACTTAAGTTAAACATAATTTTTCCTTAATTATTTCCAAATGTAAATAATTTGACCTAAAACTGCCTTAATTTCGACGGGTACGAGTCCTCTTTAAGGTCAAATGTCGGTTAGTTATTGATCTGGATGAACATGGCATTTCATGGTGAGAGTTATCGCGTAAGAAACCATATTTCCAAATTTAAACATTTCGATTGAAACCTCTGTAACCCTAAACTGTGAAATTACACCTACATGATTTAAAGGAACACAAACGATCTACGCGCACCATTAATGAAATCTAATCGTGAGAATATTAGAATATCACATAGCCAAACTGAATGTCAATTGGAATATAAAAGTAGATGGTAAAACACCTTTACAAATGTAAATGGAAACACTACTGACTCAGTATTATCTCTCCCCCTTAATTTTGAATGGAAATATTATCACGGTCACAGTAATGAGTATGCCCTAAAGGTTATAGAGTTATTTCCCGGTGTGTATACATATAGAAATATAATTTTATGAAAGATTATTAATGACGAAGTAGGAGACAGAACCCACGGATACAATGATAGTACAGGTGTATCTGCCGACGTCCAGCCATTCAGCCGAGGAAATAGAGAAGTATACGAACAACTGGAAGAGGTTCTAGGAACTGTAGAGGAAAACCTCATAGTAATGGGAGATAAGAACGCTGCGGTCAGCGAGAGGAAAGTATACGTGGGAGACTCCGTATTGGGAAAACGAAACGCCGCGGTGGAGAGACTGATAGAATTCTGCAACGAGAAAAACATGGTAGTGGCAAATACCATCTGAGAAGAAGATACACATGGAAGATGCCTAGAGATTAATCAAGATACCATTAACTACATGCTTGTCAAGAGGAGATAGAAAAATCAAGTTAAGGAGTTTAAGAGCTACCCTGGCGCAGAAATAAATAGCTAAAACAGCCTGGTAATCATATAGAGAACTGCGAGACAAGAAGATACTGGAAGAAAAGAGCGCAAGAGAAAAGTTCACCACGGCGGTCGAAAGGGAAATAGAAGGAAATAATGAAAATACTAGCACTGACGGTCGATGGAAAGAAATGAAGAAAATAATTACCAAACCTGCAGATGAGCTTCTTGTGAGCAAGGCGGAAACACGTAAGAAACAATGGATAACAGCTCAAATAAGAGGTCTCATAGACGAAAGAAGAAAATACAAGAATCAAGGAATTGAGAGTGAAAAAGACCTCCATAAACGGTTGCGGGACCAGGTCATACGAGATTGCAAGAAGGCAAAGGAAGAATGGATGGAAAACTGCTGCGATGAGATCATGAAAAAGGGGAGAACCGAGATGGCTTATGAACTAGCGAAGAGGTAATTCGGAGAAAGGAAAACAAAAACGCAAAAACAACCGAGCCGCTAATGGAAAAATACTAATAGATGATAACGACATTGGGAATAGATGGAAATAATACATTGAAGTACTCCATCAAGCTCCCAAACAATTAGAAGTTGGCTTAATTAAATATGAAAGCATGAGAAGTAAAGACGGAATAAATGATCAAATAAACGGAGAAATAATCAAGGCACTCGGGGTCAAAGCAAAGGATGCCTTCTATGGAATAATTATAGATAGCTACGACGACGGAAAGATACCAGAAAACTTCGAGAAAAGTATAATGATTGAAATACCGAAGACACCGAAAACAGATAAATGCGAAGAACACAGAATCTGGTGACTCAAGCATAAAAAATCCTTACTCGGATAATCAGCCGATATTAATATATATTATTATTAGGTAATCTACAGGTTAAGGTAGGTTTTCTATATATATATAAACATATATACATAATATATATATGTATATAAATAAATAAATATATATATATATAAATATTTTTATATAGATATCCTGGAAGAGTACGGATATACTTATAAAATACTTGGTGACTCAAGCATCAATATATTATATATATATTGATGCTTGAGTCACCAAGGTCAATGTTAAAAAAAATGACTAATATCGAATATATATATGTGTGTGTGCATATACACACATGTGTGTATGTGAGGGGGTAGTCTGTGTTAGCTTGTATCTTTTTATATCCTGCCACCATCTTAATAGCTCACACCTTCCTCTGAACAACCAATTACCGATTATGTGCAGGTATACGTTTGACCCTCCCCTCTCAGTATTTCCTAGACTCCTTATATTCCCGTCAATGACTCCTCAAACCCTAATGAATGTGGCTATGACCACCGAAATAGTGAAGTTCTACTTCAATGTGAATGAATATGCGTTAGCCAATTGGCGGCTTTTCGTGTTTGAGTATGTGTGTGTGTATACATGTACGTATATATTAATATCTAATATTATGATAACATATTTTGCCAGTTATCTGGGACTTGGCATTTGCCTGTTCGTCGTGGGGCACCAAATTATTCAGGGATTTTAATATTACGGAGGTGAGGGAGGAGGGGAGGACGGTAGGTAGGTGCGAGCAAGAGAAGGTCGTTAAAACTCGTTTTAATATTCCACGGTTCCCTAAATCACGACCTCCAACTTCCTCCTCTTTGCTCTCGCCAACTTTTTATCGCCAACCCTCCACTGTCATTATCTTCCTTACTCCTTCTTCCCTGTACACTCTTATCTACTTCCGCCCATTTAAATCCCTTCTCCAACTCTTGGAGATCGTTCTTTATCCATCGGCGTCAAAAGCAATTTTCTCCTGAGGTCGGGAAATGGGTTAGGAGAAACAAGGCAGTGTGTCCCCTCCTTAAGAGCTAAGAGGGTAATAGGAATTTCTTGTTATCAAGGATCGGCAGTACTAACGGCTGGAGTAATCCAAGTGAAAAATAGTCATTACAATCGAAAACTATGCACCAAAGAGTCTTACACCAATTACGTTTCCGAAGTTGGGTGCAGGAAGTGTGATTCTTGAACTATACATTAAAGATACACGTTGTATTGATTCTCAACCATGAGCTCATTGTGAAGAGTAAACTCAGTTTAAATCTTTGTAAAATATGATTTATCACCGATGTGAGAAGTTAAATAGTGTGTTACTGAAGTAAAACTTAAGAATCATCACCAGTATATACGGTGTACAGTATATTCAAAAGATAGAGACTCGCTGTGTGGTTAAGCTACTTCATTTGCAAGGTTACAGTGCCCAGCAAATCTACGATACAATGATGGCTGTTTATTGAAATGATATCCCGTCATAAGACACAAGTTTTGAGGTGGAAAATAAATTTTCAAACTGGCCGCATGTCCCTCACAGACTATCCAAGAAATGGAAGATCATCGCTAGGGCAGTGCGTGGAAAATTATTCACGAAGAACTGTACATGTCAAAAGTGTTAGCTCGCTGGGTTCCACTACTCACTCCTTTCCAGAAGCAAACAGGACGCGACCTGCAATCGCTACCACAGCGCGACCGGCCGTCAAGGCGATGTGGATTTGAAAATTTGCCACATACACCCCGTTCTCCCGATCTCGCCCCAAGCAACTTTTTATTCTTCCCAGAACTGAAAAAAATATTGATGATTTCGTTCAAAAGGTTGAACAATGGTTTTCGACGCAATCTGCTTGAGTTCTACAAAAACGGCCATCGGAAGACCAAGAAACGCCGGGAGATTTGTGTAACTCGGCATGGTGACTATGTAGAGAAGTCTTAAAAATAAAAAATAAAAATTAAGTTTCTATCTTGATTATTTTTTAGCAATAATTAAGATTTTACGATACCATGAAAAAATAACACGTACATTTAGCCAAGTATTCTCAACATTAATTTCTGAACACTTCCACATAATTTGGAATGTAGTGGTTCTAAGAGTATAATATTAGAAGCGCAAGAAAACATAAACCCATTTGATATTAATTACGTGAGTTTATTATCTTTCCACCATTATATCCCTCGGTTTCCTCATACGTAAGACATCTAAAACCAAGAAGCTCGGTTTTGGGGTTAATGTTGGCCCCAGTGACCTCCCAACCCGCCAGCCACATTTTACCCATTCCCTCCTACCCTCCCCCTTTCTCCTTACTGGGATGGGAACCCTCCATTATCTCATCACCTAACCCTGAAACCTCTGACCACTCTTCCTTAGACCACCACTTTCAATCCTTGCTGGCTCTGTGGCCGCGTCCAGGGGCTCCTCCTCCGCCATCTCCCCCGTCCGTCCCACCATAGAGCTCCCATTCTTCCTCTTCCCACCTGACCTGGGGCTACCTACGGCGGGCACCATAACCCCTCCCCAACAGAAGACTTAGATGCCCAGTTATTTTGCTGAAAGTAAGGGTCCTACCCCGGCGGCTGTCACCCTAATATACCGAATTGATGCGCAGATTAACATAACGGCACGTGATACTTGCGTCGCTTGTTAAAGGTCAAGGGTACGGAGGGTCGCGTAGGAAGAGCAGTCCTCCCTCACCCAGCACACAATCATTGCAAAACTGGAGCTAAATAAATTGATGAAATTACTTTCTGGCTGATATGTTGACCACCGCAAATAAATAAATAAATTTATATGTATACACATACATACACAAACACTCAATACATTTTATAGAGACCTTGTAAAGAAAGATATTAGACAAAAATAGACATTAATTGAAATAGTTTACGTTTTGGCTGCAAGGCCACTTTCATCTTGCAAAAAAAGAATTACATGATTACATATATATGTATGTATGTATGTATGTATGTATATATATATATATATATATATATATATATATATATATATATAATATGTAGTCGTGATTATGCAGTCATGACTTGTAACATTTACTCATTTATTCATTAATAATTCGTTAATTAAGCTCGAAGAGGAAGGTTCATTATTTTGAACTTTTGAATGAAATAGGTTGAGAAATGGTGAACCACATTTTTAATAAGTAATTATGAGGTGCATATAACTCCTCAGAAAAAAATATAATTTACACATTGTTAAGAGTTTTAACACCAATGAAAGTTCAGAAATGTAACAGTTATTTCCGGGCAGGTTGATAGAGGGGGACGGATAAATGGGATGTACCATGCTTTCACAAATACTTGTATTCTAGCACCTTCAGCTTTCCAAAATAAGCTGACGTCTATTGGTGGGGGTGGTGGAGTGGCCAGGGGAGGCGGGGGACGGCGAGTGGGGAGGATGTGGTCCGAGGAAAGTAGTGTCGGCGGGGGGGGGGGGGGCAATGAAGTGGCCAGAAAGTTTCATGGTCACAAGGCATATTCTTGAATGAGAGGGGAGGTTTCCATCAATGGGGAATATCTTGAACCATCCCAATAAGGTGCAGGATTTCAGGGGTGAAGTCACTTGCGTGTCCTTCCTCCAGCAGATGACTTGCAAAGTGGGAGTGGGATGATTTCCCGTGAAAGGTAACTTCTTCTACGTTCCTCCGCTTTCTTTTGGAAGGAGCTCTTAGTCTGCCCCACGTACATGGCGTCACAATCATCACGTTTCAACTTGTACACTCCACTTTTGTCCAATCAACTTCAACCAATTCAGCCACCTCTTTCATCTCTTCACCTCTACTCACATACACTCACACACACACACACACATATACACACACATAATATAACCAACATGCATGAGTAACTTTGTACCCGAGGATGATGTAGGCGTGTTGAAACTAGTCGTACCTAGTAAAACATTTGGTGGAAAGCTGTACGGCTTTTTTACTTCAGTTGAGATAGGCTCACTACAAAATGTTGAACGATATATATCTTTACGGATTCACTTAAACCTTATTTAATTACTGCTACCACAGAATAGTGGAAGATAGAGCATGATGAATAGAGCATTTATAAGTTGTAAGTATGGAAAAATGTGAAATTTAACGGGAGAACTGCGATTTCAACACACACAAAATAGTTTGAATGACAGAAATGTAGGTGAATGAAATTGAACCTGACGAATTTTATTTTCGTACTTAAATTCAATTTTACGAGTGAAACTTCCTCATTTTCTTGTATTTTAGTGAGTTCGAGGTTTACACAATCATACGTAGGGATTAAATTCCAAATTTCATCAAGACGGTTAAAATGGTTGTAAACATTTGTATCTCTTTATTTCAATAACCGGTTGTACGCCAGAGGACCACCGGTTAGCGACAACGACGGTAAGCCCTTATTCATCTTTCATCCTTGAGATATCACCATAAAAACGTTTATTAGAGTAACTTGTTACTTTAACCAATGCGGTAAGAACGACGAATCATTAGCCCGACCAAAATCAAGTGTTGTGGCAATTTTTTATAGAAAGCAGAAGTGCACAAAATAATTTAATGACAAAAAATATCTTTAGGGAAAAATATGGTTAAATTATACAGCGATGGAAAACATACGAAATATTGCATTTAACCAAAATTTTTTTTTCAAAACTCCACCAATTACACTCACTTGAAGATCGGATGGAATCTCAAGCAATATCAGTTTTAACGAACACGAAGGACTTTCACGGTTCGATTAACCACAGAAAATTCCATGACCTTTGCATACAACGGATGTCGAAACGACAGATTACGTATTTCTGTGCGTGCAAATGTATTACACAATCACAAACGGGATGGAAACAACAACAATACAGAGGGGAAGAGTACAATGGGAAATCGGGGACTTGGCAAGAGAGCCAAATTTTTTTGGGGACATGGGGAGATATTTATTTTATTGAAAATTTTATTCGGAAGTCTAGGATGGAGAGCGGGAGGGAATAGAGGGATGCGGAGGGAGAGAAGAGAGAGAGAGGGGCGGGCAGGAGGGGGTCGCATTACTCACTGGATGGCGGCCTTGTCGCATGCCTCTGGGGAGTCCACGGATGGCAACTCCTCGGTCCTCAGCAGCACCATATCCCCCCGGCTGCCGCTCCCGACGCTCTCCCCGCCCTCACCCCCCTCCGCCCGCCTCTCCTCCTCCTCCTCCGCCAGCCGCTCCCCCACGGCCCCAGCTCTCGAGAGGGGCGGCGCGTGCGGCGGGGGAACCCGGGGGGCGGAGGCGGACGGAGGCGGGGGGACCGGCTGCACCCCCGACGAGGAGGCGGTCGGCGCGGCGGAGGCGGGCTCGCCTCTGCCCTTCCTCGTCCCGCGGCGGAGGATGGTGAATGACCCCTGCGCCCCTGGGGGTGCTCCTGCGGGAGAGAGGATGCGATCGGGAGCGTTAATGAGGCCGGGCGGAGACTCCTCCCTTCCTCTGCCCTTTTCATCTCGGCATGCGAGGGAGCGACTCTTTGCTGTGGGTAGACGTGCCCCGCGATCTCTGATGACAAAACCTCTAGGGTATTGATTAAAGAAAAAAGACACGCGGAGGAATGAATTGAGTTGGATTGAATTTATTTTGTTCGAGAGAGAAAAATATTCGCACCAGGCATTGGTACATGAAGATATACGAGTCACATTGCAGTCGCCTACACACATCCTGCATGCTTTTCAAGTGAATGCGAAAACAGGTATACATTAACGATGAAAAAAGAGCTTGTCTGGTGCGTGTAAATAAATCTATGCCGAGTATGATATGGTTTAAAAATTATTGATAATTATGTATAGTTACTGTTTTTTCCTAATCATTTTCAACAATATAGCAAAAGTTTTTATAAGTTTCAAAAGTTCAATTGCCGTTTTTTCATGTACATTATTATTTACTATTTATACAGGGTTCGTCCGGAAAATAAGTTTATGATGCTCACTGTCTTTTTTGTCAAAAGGGGAGTCGTCCACTACGAATTTGTACCCGAACGACAAACTGTAAATGCTGCATTTTACGTCCAAGTGCTCGACAGGCTTCGAAAACGAGTGGCCCGCGTCCGGCCAGCGATCAAAAACATCTGTCGGCTGCGTCACGACAATCCGCCGTCTCACACCGCGCTTGTCGTGTCGGATTTCTTGGCCAAGCACGGCGTGGCAACGCTGCCGCACCCGCCCTACAGCCCGGACTTGGCACCACCAGACTTCTTTCTGTTCCCGAAGATAAAGAGGAGTTTGAAAGGAACGCGATACGGGACTTTGGACGCCGTCAAAGAGGCCGTGACGACGTGTCTTCGAGAGGTTCCCGATGATGCCTTCGCGGGAGCGTTCCAAGAATGGGAACGCCGCTGGAACAAGTGTATCGACTCACAAGGGTCCTATTTTGAGGAATATTAGCTTAAGATATGTAAAAGTGCAATAAATTTTTTTTCCTGAGCTCAGTACACTTATTTTCCGGACGAACCCTGTATGGTTATAGGCTTCACCTATGCATGAAAAAAGTTAGATAAAATCATAAAATTGCCTACAGTATTAAGACGGCCTAAAAAAAAAGCGCATTGAGAGGCTGCAACAAAGCATTTCTAGATTTTATAAAATATTAGTACCAAGTGCCAGGGATAGATTAATTTCCACTTTTTCCATCGTAAGGGAAATCATCAATAAACAGTGAAGATGCACTCCACATTAAAGTAAGCTCGAAAGTTATACAAGTGCACATGAAAAGGAACTTCGGAGAAAGTTAATTAAAATGCAAGTAACATTATGAATGGTGATTGGCATATTCTGATGCAAAATTGAACATTGTGCATTCCACATTATCATTTGAATCAAACAATTTAATATCATGATCGGTCGATAGATAGATAAACTTCTCTTTTCCAAAAATTTTCGAGAAATGACACACGGCGTGCGTTAAACAACTTTGCAACAGGACATTGATTGTTCTATGCTGCAGCAGAAGGAATATGTATTTGTTTTCAACGATTTAACAAGCAGTTGAACGATGGGAAATGAGGTTAGTTTCACCTTGTTTGATATTCAATTCATCTATTCATTCTGAAAAATAATTCCAATCATTTAATTTACGTAATGATGAGAGTACAGGGTTATGCCGTTGAAGCGTGAGCAATGCCAACCGCTGGGTGGCTAATACACGCGGCTTGCTCAACATTTACGCAGCGCGGGTCACATGCATTCACGGCGTCCACCCACGGGGCTCTCCTTCAGACTTGGCTTCCTCATCGCAGTCATCAACTCCCGTGGTTGGGGAATTCCGTATCCAACAGAGCAAGCTAAACTCACAGAGACCGCCATTTCACTTATCTCAATCCAAAAAATATTCGCTTAATCTTTTTTGCTTGCTGACTTTCAGAAAGTCCGATCCTGGCTTGATCATCCATTATCCACGCAACTCCCAGGATCCCGTTCGCTCTTTAACGATCCCATTGCCCTTTCTCTGAACTAATTCATCTACTTCTTTGCCTTCCGCTCAGTAGACCTCTCCGGGAGATATTACCATTTGGGAACAATTTTCTCTCCGCATTACTTTGCAGGGATTGCCAACTGGTGTAACTGTTGAATTGCAGGAGCTATTTTCTTGTGGCCTCGTTCCAGAAGAAGATTATGTTTCAAAAGAGCTGAAGTTATTTTGGTTTCCCCATGCTTTGATAAACACAGTCTACGGTTTCCCTTATTCTACCAAATCTTTGTTTGCATTTCATTGTTTATTGTTTTTTGTTTACTCATGTACCCACCCTAAGCCTGAATAACAGTCGGTTTGGTATAAAATTAAAATTGACGGTGAACAAAAACCTTCGCGATATTTCAATGGGTCACATAATTTGGACCATCTTTTGTAGATCCTATAGAGTTCAAAATGAGTATTAATTACTGTTTCAGTGCCCTTTTTCATTTTGGGCAGTACTTATGAAACATTAAGATAAGTAAAAATATCAGGTTAAGATTAGATTGTACCGTTTAAAAAGATTGAACACCTGAAGTTACAAATGCACAGGCTCTGAGGTCTAAAATAAAGTATTACGCAGTGAGGGTTCGGAAAGAAAGATTGAGCAGGAAGAAGGAATATGAATGAAGGATGTGGTTGGTTGGTGTTATGAACTGTTACGAATTGGAAAGATTCTGGAAGAGCATGGTGAAGTAGGGACGAACCAAGGTCACGTCAAGATAAAGCGGTCAAATCAAATCTAAAACTCTGAAATGTAAGCACGAGCATGTAAGACAATTCAGTATTTGATAGCTATTTTACAGACGGAGACGGTGTACTTGTACATTAAACAGTTATTGAGAGAGAGAAGAAGAATCAAGACGCTGAATGATCTAAGAAAGGGGATGGTGAAATGAGGAAAGCAACAGGGAAGTTGACCGCGAAAAACAAAGTGGGGAATGACCACTAAAGCTGTTAAATAATCAATCAATTGTTAACACCCTTTTCTGGCATCTTACGACTGCATATTTGTTACCAAGATACCTAAAAAATTATATTCACGCCAAAATGTAAACCATTTCGACAGCAAAGATTTTTGGAAAGATGCTGATCACATATTATAAATATATAAAACCTACGAAAAAGTTTTTCATGGATAAATTATTGGGAAAAACTGCACATTTTTCTTGCATATCACCTCTGTTCTTTTGTATAGAATAGGCTTTCGCTACCTATATGATTCAAAAGAAAGAAACAGCATTCCATTTAAATAAAAGGGAGCAAACACAATGGGGGAAGTACCTGATGTAATACCAGTCCCCGTAAATCCTTCATTCTTAACACACGTATTTATTGTTGCTCAGAATAGTTTACTGCATCTATTTCATGAAGATTCCGAGGAACTTCAATCAGAGGCGTATCGCTTTGGAATCAGAAACAGAATCCTCCGGCTTACGGAGGACGAAGGTATCATTTCTCCCATTAATTTTTTTAAAAAGAGTGCAGGAAGGAAATATTAATGACGTTACAGGAAACAGGTAAAACTGCTAATTAGTTGCATGCAGTCACGCACACCATTCCTCACCGAAAAAATACGGTAAATCAGGCAGGCTAGGCGATTTTTAACCGTGTGAAGTGTACGTCACGCAAGCAATCATGCCGCATGAGAGCAGCAACCAGCTGATTAATTAATGAAAGCCCTTTCGAAAAAGCACTGAGGTCACTTGACAAATGAATTAATTACTTCACCTCTAGCTCAGCTCCCACATCCTCAAGTATTTTGACCGAGAGTTGTGTCATCCCACGGACTGCGAAAACAACGGCCTTCCTTATTTCTTGCATATGCTCATGGCAAATAAAGAGGTCCGCACATGAACTTTCTCTCAGCTGTGCGCCTCATATCGTATAATTTTAGCTTTGCTTCCTTTCTCTTCTCGTCATGTTTGTACAGGTTTTATGCAGCGATGCCCGCGCAGCATTCATCTAACAGGGACAACTTCAATGCCTTGACCAGAGGGGATAATTTTTCCAAATAATAGAAATAAAATGGAATGAAAAAGGAGAGGCATAAGGCTAATGCAATTGCCATTCAGAAAATGTCAAAAAGGCCAAAGAGCCATGAATGCAGTTTTACAGTTTACATGAATTCATGCAGAAAACTGTAATTTTCCAGCACAAGAAACGTCGAACCGAGAACGTCATTGGTTAAGGTATTTATTCAATTTCTTAATTAATTAAATATTTGAAATACCATTTTAACCATTTCATACAACGCCGTTTTGTACAACTGCTAACTCTTTTGCCATAAACTGAGCTAGACCGAGTAATGTTTGCCCCCCTTTGGAAAAATATCTTTACAGTTTCATTTCTTTTTTCTTAAGATAACTTCGTTGCCTGGCTTCATAGTCGTTGCTAGTGATTTTTACCGTTTCATCTCGAATAATTTCAATGGATTAGCACCGCCTTTCAATTACGAAAGAGCTAAGGAAAGTAAAATGATATCTCACTAACGATGAATAATTATAGCGAAATGTATATTTATTGGATAGAAATAATTTAAGTAAATTATACGTAGTTAGTGGAAAAGGCGATTTTTACAGCAGATGAAATGCAATGATAACCGCATTCGGTTATAATGCATTATAACGCATTATAACCGAATCATTTATTTTTTAAGATAACTATCAGGCCTCTTCAATACTCTTTCGATACACAGGGTTTGTTTTGCATTTCCCAAAAATAAGTGGAATGATTTTTACCGACCACGAGGACGGCTGGAGTGGTGCGATTTTTGGTGGGAAAGGTGGTGAGAGATCTTGGGGAAGCAGCACAAACCCGTTTCAGTTGTCTGCGGGACGTTACATTACACATATCGCTTTTAGAACGGACCCTTGTTCAAGGGTCGCGTCACGAATTCACGATGTCACATCAAATGGAGCAACGACACGCGACTAAATTTTGTATCAAGCTCGGAAAATTGGGTTCTAAGGCCATGGACATGGTTAAAGATGCTTACAGAGATGACGAAACATCCCAAAAAACGGTTTTTCACAGCCAAAAGATGTTTCTGGAGGATAAAGAGGAGGTTGACGACGAGGAATGTCCTGGAAGTCCGTCAAGTATACAGTGCTACGAAAATGTTCAAAACGTGAGACATGCTCAATTCCGATCAATATTTGAGTGTCCGAATGTCAGCAAAAGAGTCCAATACCCTAATTATCACAGTGCATATCATTCATACGAAAGATTTAGCCATGACAAAGGTGTGTCCCAAGATGGTCATCAAGGTGCTGTCGGAAGATCAGAAGGATACTCGTGTGGAAATCTCTCGGGATCTCATGGAACGCTGTTGAAGCGACTTGGTGACCGGCTGTGTCACCACCGGATTTCTTTTTGTTCCTAAGAATAAAAAGGAGCTCGTAAGACAAACATTTTGGAATATTTTATATAATCAAAGAGTCCGTCACGAGTTGCCTGAACGAGGTTCCCGTCAACACTCTCCAGGAAGTCTACCGCGACGGGGAGAGGCGCTGGCACCGGTGTGTTGATGCATAAAGGTGATTTTTAGGAGAATTTTAGTTATTTGTACCTTGATCTGCAATGACGGATATTTCCAGGATTAATCCTAATAATTTTTGGTGCTGACCTTGTATTCGACAGATTTTTTTTAGAGGATCGCAAAAATTTATGGCACGTGAAAATTTAATTTATCCTACTGAGAATACAACACCTTGAACTTCCTAAATATTCCATTCACACTATTTTCCCTGCAAGATCATTCTAGATCCCTTAAATTGCAAAGAGTTTGTTACCTGAGAACACCGACAGGCCAAGAAAGAATTAAACATATTCGTTTTCATCACCATTGATGCAAATAAGTATATTGTTGACGCTCTTGACTTTGATATCATTATTAAGGAAGTTGTAAAAGTGATTTGTAATGAAATTTCAACGCTTAAGTAAAGGTCAAGATAGTTTTGTTCCTCTGAAACGTCTAAGACAAATTTATCAGACACTATTATTTGAAAAGAACGTGATTAGAAGAGAATAATTTACTGACAGGTTTCCCTGTCAAAGTAATACGAATGATAAAAGCTATAAAAGTTTTCGTGATGCCTTGATAATTATACGACCTGCTGATAGTCACATTACCCATACAGGTCACTTTGAACGTTCCTGTGCGCTGAAAGGAACGATCAACTCTAGAATAACTTTGTCTGGCAGAATGACCCAATGACAACTACGAGAACTTTCCATGAACCTTTTGATGTGAATGGCGAAACAAAGTGGTTTTAAACTTTGAAATGCTCGGAAAAACTGGAAGAGAGTAAATTTGAAGGGAGTTCGTTGTTAAATTGAAAGCAATGTAAAAGATCCAGATATGAACCTACGCAAATGAAATTTTGAGGGCTTGGTCAAATATTCGAAGTTCATACTTCCCAACTAAGTGCCAACTTTCAGAGCCACGGATATCAGAATCCGAGGAAACCGTGGGATATGCATACATTCCACCCGGTTCTACCATCGGATCAAGGCCTTCACCCCGGCCAGCTCTTCAAAGTTCGACTAGGGCATAGTAGGCCTTCAATTTGCCCATTCGAAGACTATATCCATGCCGAACGTTTGAACTTACATCAGCCAGAATCGAGATGGAAGACCGGAGAGAGATTTCTGCTAATAATACGGTAAGAAAACCCCAGATTTTAGATTGTCGTAAGTTTTCTTTGAGAAGTCAGGTCGAGTATATGTTAACCGTAGAATTTTCTGAGATAGTTCAAAAATTACCTAAATAGTGCTAATTTATAATTTAATACAAAGTAATTGTAATTTGATTCTACCCAGTTGGCGTATAAATATCTCAATCTATATAAACCAACATGTCACTCGAACTACTTGGTAGACCATGGACCACCGAAACAGTTTTGGGATGACTTGAGCAATTTGTTTAAGCAGTTGATGGTGGAAACTATTGATTACCAATTCCGCTTTCTAATTATTTTATTTACACTTCGCTCTTTCGCCCTAACAACTTAGTACAATATCTCAATAATCTCTAATCCAAAGGCAGTTCCCCAAGCTTCGTAATGACACTTTTTCTTTTGCAATTACCATAAAGCTTGGAACCAAAACAGTCAACGTGGGATCTTCAATATAAAAAAAAAGCTCTTCTCAAGTGAATCTCATATTCGAAACTACTTGATGGGTATTCTACACTTGGTTTAAAAGAGCATCGGTCTCGTTCAATTTTTCTTTCGGGGAAAACATCCGCCCAAAGATCATGAGACGCTTCTCCCATAAGACTCTCCTTAACGCGATCAGACTCTTGAGAAATGGCATACGGCGACTTGGAGGTGGTTATTATTCCTGCTGTAAAGACAAGCATCCACTTGCTAATAAAACTGCCGTGATGTCTTTATTCCGGTTTCCATCCATTTTTGCGTGATGCTGTCACATATTATCGCTCTGTTGGCAATTCACGCTGCGAATCCCGTTCGGTCTCCTTCACGCCGCGCTCGGTTTTTATTTGGTTTCCGCGAGCAATGATTAGAATTTATGTAAAAAAAAAGAACTTCGAATGTCTCTTCACAGTGCAACTTCTCAAACAATTTCCATAAGAATTCAATAAAATTACGCATTTGAGTCATCACTTGGTAGCGAGCTGTTAGATGGAAAACTTGATTCTTTCCACGCGTTCTTAATCGGGGTCTAAGAAAAACAACAAATCACTCCTAACCTTAAAATCGCGTTTTATAGCATTTTGGGCGATAAAGCCAAGTATTTATTAGATTTTTTACAATTTTTTCATTCACTGGTGCCCAATAATAATATGTTATCAATTCCCCGCGAGGCTCAACCAAATTTAAAATTTCCAAACATGCATTACCAAGTACGACAATCACATGAGTACATTATATTTATTTTAGAATAACTCGTTGACAAGTCAAAAACCTTCCACTTTCCGGTGAAAGTTTATGGAAATTGTTTCATAAAATATTAATTATAACGGTGGCATAAGAACTTCTTTTTATACAAAATTTGTACAGATGCAAGGGGACCAAATAATGATTCGGAAGTTTTAACGAGTGTCTTGGAATGTTTCACAAAGTAGTTACGTAACAGCAAATTTTATTCGGATGCAGTTTTACGACCGATTAAAAGAACTATTTTTAAAATTTGAGCAGAATGACAGTTTGGAGCCGTTTTCGGTAAATATTTTACGGACAAAACTTATAGCAGGTTACTATTTTTTTAATTAGTACATAATACCTTATATTAAGGGAGTTTATCACCATTTTCATCTGTTTGGATCTTAAGACTGCCTGACGTTATAATACCATTTAATAAATTAATTAATTAAAATAAACCAGTTCTTTCAGCGTAGAAAGTTAGGCAGAATTATAAAAATAGACACCAACCTATTGAGTGCCAAGTTGAAGAAAGCAACGTGAATACTGATGAAGAGTTGAATTCACACATTACGAGTACGTGTCACAATAATAAGCATGCAGTTTCTTCTCCGCAGATTAAACAAAATTAATCAAGTAGAAACACCTACTCTTAAGATTACACAGGCCAACAGTGTTTTTGGTGCCGGAGCTTTAAATGTTGATTTAAAGAACAATTGGGGTGCTGAATCCAATTATGACACTAGTTTTATCCTATCAGCTATAGTTTTCAAGATATAGATATGTTGTTACTTACGTAAAAAATCTTCTACATGATGATATGGGAATATTATATTAATAATTATCTCATTGGCCTACAATATAGAAATATACATAAAACTTATTGACAGTTTATTGAAAATAAAAGGAACACCGCAGAGTGGTTATAAATTAGTATACTTATAGATTTATTTAACTTTGATAATTATTTTCCGGAATATATCAAATATTAAAACAACTAATCGTAATATGTGCCATATCTAAAAAAGTAGAGCTGTTAAATAAAAACGGATTTCATATTTGGATTCAGCTCTACAAATATAGTTAAAATCATCACAAAGATTCCCGGCGCCAAAAAAAAATTTTTAAGTAGGATGTGTTATCCATATGCATGCCACAACAACCAGATGCCTTTTTAGGATTCCTAATGCCAGAAAAACCTTAAATAAGAGATATAACTAGAGATACTGTCAACTACCTTTCCGCATCTAAGAATTATTCAAATATCAGCTCTTCAATAGACTTAGAATATGCATCCCTAATATATTTCGGGTAATCTGGTGTCGAATGCAGCACACTTTAAAATAAAATTTGAATTAATTCCTATTTAATCCTTTATCTCTCTAAATCACCAGCAGGTGCCAGAGCAATCTATGGCATAGAATGTATTACATGTATTCGTGGCACACACAAATCACAAAAACTGCATATTTTGTTGAAATGGCACTCTTACGGGAATTATTGTTCTCCATAAGATCCACGCTTTAGTATATCGGCAGTAAAAAGTCGAATAGCTTTCCCGAAATCACAATTTCTACGAGGGAAATTCAACAAAGATGATGGTACATTTTTTTTCAGTATTAGTTTGCATAAATTCATTTCTATTTTGTATGACCAGCTTAATGTGTAATGTATATGCAAAGAAAGTTTCATCAATTTAAATTCGGCATTGCGTCTGCGGCAACCATTTCAAGTTGAAACAAATTCACTTCGCCTACGGCAACAAAGTTGGTAACATGAGACGAGCAACACGCTGCATTGAAATTCTGTTTTTCCCTGAACGGATCTTTAGCCGAGGCCTATGAAATGTGACCAGAGGCTTATGGAGAGTCTGCTCTTTGCTTTAGCTCAACGATGAAGTGGTTAAAAATATTTAAATAGGAAGGACAAACATTTCAATGGTAGGTGGACCATGAGCTCCAGTCATTACCCTCACTGAAGTAAACCTTAACATCGTTGCTGCAGTTGTGAGACAAAATTGTCGAAAAACGTTTAGAAAACTATCAAAAATATTGAAAATTTGATTTGGTGCAAATCAAAACTTGGTAACGGAATATATCTACATGAGATGTGATTGTGAGCGGTGGGTTCCGCGAAACCAACCCCGAATTGGCGATTACCTTGCAAAGATCATAGTGAAGTGTTTTACTCATCTTTACAGTCCAGACCTAGCCTCATGCAACTTTTTCCTGTTCCCAAATGTGAAAAAACACCTTCGTGGGAAGAGATTTTTATCATCAGATGCTGATGAAGGCAAAGTGAACATGTGTCAACTCGCAAAGGCTTCCGTTGACGCAATACTTGGGCGAAATCATTATATGCACTAAATGCACTATGCACTAAATATTTTACAATAAGCTAAAAAAATAACAATGCAACGATTTGAGAGTGTAGAAATCATTCGCGGTCAATGCGAATGATTTTTACACTCTGAAATTGTTGCATTGAAATGCATATTAGCGGATGACTCCGTTAAAAGTTACTGTTGCGGAATCTCCCGCAGTTTCTTGAAATATGTCTATCAATAAAACATTATTATTGGTATCCTACCGTTTAAAGTAGGTTATCGATGGACAAAAATTTAGAAAAAATACATTTCTTTCCCTCTCCTAGCAAAAAAAAAACAACCTGACATTAAAAATTAAATAACATTGCATAAAATTAAATTTTTACACCGTTACTTAAGCGAATAAAATATTTTTGATTACTTTAAATTGAACGCCCTCGTTATATTACCCTCTCAGTAATATTTTGAGAGTTTGTTCATGATCCAATTTCCCATCCTTTGATTAAATGATCAACATTAAATGGATGCTTGCGGCAGTAATAAGGTTATTATAAAACAATTGTTACAAGATCAATAGCAAAGAAGTATTAAATAGGATTTTTTATGTGAAATCAAACAAAGCAGACGTCAAGCGTGAATTTTTATGTCAATTTCACATTTGGTTTAACTACAACTAAAAGTTTATGCTCTTTCTCCGATGTGTTTTTGAGCCTATTCTTCCATATTATGTATGCAGTTTTACTGATTTAATTGTACATAGAAACTTCGTTTAATACACAAATAAAAAAAATTTCCATGGATTTTTTTCCCATATCTACGATAATATTTCATAGTCACCATTAGTTCATGCATTAGCATAGCACGATTAGTCATCGAACTTAATCTATCTCTACTCTCCAAATACTTCATCCGTGCCTTGTCTGAAAACTTAAAACGACAAAGCATTTAAGCAAGTCCAGTTCATGCTCACATTACACCATTCATTTGGCTCATGCTGGTATGAAAATAGTTTCCGCCGTGGAGATTTTTCGTCATTAATATTAAAATATTTGGTTATTCCGCATGGAGGTTATTGAGGTGACCCGAACATCGTCTTAGAAATAAGACCAGAATTCGTAAGATGAAACCAAGGTCATTTCAAATATGTAAACTGTGATGTGGAATTAACAAGTATTTCAATACGTAATAAATAATGCCATTTTAGAGTATCATAATATTTCGATAGTTCCATGACACGAACACACCTTATTGACTTTTGAAGCACATCAATCCATAGAGAATAAAGTCAAGCAATGCTTTTGACATACGTTTACAGGCCCAACTAACACACGGGCTAATTAAATGAGCTATTTGAAAACACTCAGAAAATGTTTCAGACGAAATTATAACAACTTATTAAATAGAATTCTATTGTAAATAGAATATCTAAGCAGTTTACAACGATACCATATGTTGGAACTGAGATCTACATTATCATAGCATAACGTATACATAATATAATACAATCTTACGATCTTTAAGATCCATAAACGAACTCGTATATTTAATGCTCCCAGAATCGAATGAGAATCCATCTTGAACGCTGATTTTCATTAATACCAATAGCGTCGATCAATTGTTAATAATTAAGAGTCCCACACTGTCCATTTTTAATTCCCGGGGCTCTAGACATCATAGTTTAGATACAATTGAGAATCCAGTGATGTGACTATGATGTAGTACTGATGTGAGTGCAGATGCTTCAGATGTCGGTGAATTTTTTTTCAAAATTGAATTTTGTGCTTCGTATAGGTCAGAATATAAACTTTCCTACGTCCGTTCGTCTCTTAAAATATGAAAATACAATTCAATCAATTTAAGTGCTTAATTTTATCTTTTTAGTCACACAATGAAAGATTTGAAAAGTAGAAATGTACTATATTGCATGAAACGCAGCGATTCAAGAATTGTAACATTGAAGTGAATGAAACTTATGTTATATGATAGAGATAGTTCTCTCCATGGAAATCTAAAGGTAGACATGATTTCATTGTGAAATATTAAAATATTTACCGGTATTTAAAGTTATCACAAATACTACTGCAAAATCTTACATGGTTTTATGGAATAACAACATCGTTCTTCTTTGAATAAAAGGAAGTAGACCCAAAAACGATCGATGCTTCAACGGATGACACTCATTTATTGTTATGGCTAACTTTTGCGTTCATTTAGACTTCCAAATGTTCAATTACTGAGCCACGCAATCATGAAACATTTCCTTTAGTGATGAGACTACCATGAGTGACCACGTGAAACTCAATAAATGTTCACAAATGAAAGGCTAAGCGTATTTTAAAATGAAATACTGCGCAAATCGCACTTCTAACGGAATGAAACAATAAGCGGAATGAATCCAATGTCCTCACCCGTCCGCATCAACATGTTCCGCATCATGATAAAGAGCCAACACCGGCGTAATTGGATGCGTAAGTGGACGTGAAATTCTTTGGAGATAATTGTTTCCTGGAAAATCGCAAATTACTGCCTCCAAACGCCCAAAGTGATTACCATGAATAAAGAATAGCACTCAGGTGAAAGTGGTCTCTCTGAAAATCGTGCACGAGTAACTCCAAGTGACAAAAGTGATTTTCATGTACTGAACTAATGTTTCAGTTTAAAATTAACTCTTGTTTCAAACTTAAGAGACACATACAATCCTACTTTTCCAGAGAAAACATTAATTCAACAATGAGCCGTTGAATCCCGTGGGCACATATGTTCAAATGATTTAGTTTAACATTCTCTGGTTATAAATGTATTGACGAAATATTTTTTTTGCCAGTATGGTCTTCAATTGCAATACTGTAGAGCGTACGCTCTCGTTCTTTTTGCAAAGAGCATCGTAATGGCCAAATCTAAACGGAAATTCCAAAACGACAGATCAATTTGCTCATAAAATCAATCTGATTTATTATTTGTGTTGTAATTCAACGTCGCATTAATGCGATTCAATGTTCCATCGACTCCTGTAACGAGTAGAATCGTTAACCTGGCTCGAAAATAGCATAGAATTAATTCGAAGGAGCTGGACAGTTATCTAGTGGATAATAACTCAATTTAAAAAAGTATTTATCGTGCAGAATACCCTTCATTGCTGCGCTCTAAGGATATGCGAATATTAAAATCGGGAAAGAATTTTGCGAAAGCATTCGCAAGGGATAATGCCGTACTCTATGTTTCAGAGATATGGATTATTGGAAAATCATACCAGGAAAGAACTGCTGGATGCAGGAGCTTAGATCAAATGGACGGGTGAAATAACACATGAAGCATTTTGTGGAAGCATAAAAGAGAAAAAGACAACATCACGGACAGTAAGACAAGAATTGATTTGAACAAATACTATGTTTTGAACCTAAGAACAGAATGGAAATTAGAAGAGAAGGCACCATGAGGTGGACCAAAGTACAAATAAACAGGCCAAGCAAGAAAACACAAAACTAATATTCTTAGGCGTGATAAAGTGGTAGAACGTCACGAACGATCCAGAATATAAAACACTTTAGATTTTGTTGTCCACGCTTCATTTTCGTTACTTTAAAGTCAACGCTTCAGGGTCACCATCAGGTACATTCAACCCTCTCTGACTCATGTTAATTTACCTTTACCACTCGATAACTGATGGACTCAAATTACTGAGAAAGTTCGGGGCTCCATCACGGTCTGGGCGACGAAAAGACGCGAGCAATAATGTCAGCCTAATGTCGTGGTGTTTATGAGGCCGCTTCAGGGTTTCGTCAATCAACTATCGTTACTTCCGATTTTACATATGGATGGAGGGTGGCGATGGAAGGTGCGTTTGATGTATGGTGTGAACCTAGCCCATGTGTGATAGTAAAGGCGCGTTTGGTATCAAAAAGTGTCATCGTATACACGATCATTTTGTCTCACATCTATTCTTCTTGTGTATGTGTGCATGCGCATTGTAAGGGTGACCGTTGACCAGACTTGACCGTTTCCACCAGGAAAAATTGCCTAATTACAACGAGATTTATACAATAATAGCAATAATAATATCTTGTACCTCACTAAACATGACTCTTGCTCGCTAAATTTCATTGTTCCTACTATGCCTTTTACATTTTCGGGAGGTTTCTACTGTAGCCTAAAAAATAAATGGTATTTCCTAAAAATATGATCCGATTTTAACATCGAGAGAACTTGTGTTTACTATTTCGTCCACTCTCCCTTTATCTCCTAACTCTTGGGTTAATACAATAGGACAAATAAAAAATAAATCACTTCAAAAAACGTTAAAACACACTGAAACAGAACACAAAGACCATCCAAATCCATAGAAAAACACAATAAAACTTCACATTGTAAAAATATGCATCATCTTTACAAACCCACCTTTTATTTAATGTAATACTGCATTGAACCTATGACATTCAGTTTTTCGACATGGAAATGTTAAAATCCTTAGAATAAAACCCACAGCACGAATTCATCAACGTATGATGTACTCTTACGAATTCATTCAGGCCAGTACCGGCAAAACGAAATCGCCAATGCCCGAAACACCCCAGAGGGCGACGTACGAAAATACTGAAAGCAATGGTCATATAAGGAAATTGAAAACGTATGCAAACTTATGTTTTATACAGAAATGGCCCCATTGAGAGTCAAGAGTGCTTTAAGACACTGATGATTGGGAGATAAATGTGCACCTGCTCACATAATGCATTGTGAAAGAACGTGCCTTGCAAGAACACTTAATTTGGATTTTTCCCGCAGCGATAGCGTAGTTTACTAATGTCCGTGCTAAACTTAAAATTTTCAACTTATTTTTATTTTTCAAAAGACAATCATAGCATAACGTACGCAGAAGAAATGAACATGTTTGTATTTTCATATTGGTATGCCAATTCTGAGCAATTAGTTTGACAAAAGTTTGCAGAAGTCACAAATTTTACGGTGAAAATTTAGTTTTTTCTTGATAAAACGTAGAGTTGAGTTTTTATAGTGCATACAGAGTAGAGCATCATAATTGAATGAGTGTTACCTCTAAACCTTATATCTACTTCAACATTACGAGACATTGATTTAATGGTACACGTGACTTTGTCCAATATTTATGCATTCGTGATTTTATTTCCGTATATCTATTGATTAGTGGGCTAAATAAACTTTAGTTTTCGTGTGCCTCTAATAAATAAGTTTCTAAATACCATATCAATTAACGATTTGCAAAACAAATCATCAAAAAATTATTAAATATATGTATGAAAATGTTTATCTATTTACATGTTATAATATTATACCACAGAATAAATGTATATTTTCACTGAATTTTCAAACTGAATCATTTATGCATTATTTTGTAAAAAAAATTTCAATAAATCTGAGCGCATATTCCTCATACAAATGCGCAAAAACATACTAATGGGTTGTTATAATTTAAAAAAAGCTATATTTTTATTGAACTTCAAAATAATATCTATGGAATATTTTTGGCAAAAATATCTTTTTTATTCCAAGCCCACTCACTTAGATTCATAATAACAAACCGCGAACACCTACACATACGTAATTAATTCTTAACTCGCTCAGACATTTATTAATGTGAAATACTTTCAGTATTACCATACCACTTTGAGATGGCGCCGTCACATGACTGGACACCTTAGCTTCTTTCTTATGGTGTTACGTTCTGAAAAGAGGTCGAGAATAATAACGAATTATACTGAGAGCGTCTGAGTTGGGAGAGTCCGGGAAATCCGATCCTCGTGGCTATGCGGGGAGACTGCGGAAATCTATGCGGGGAATGGCTAATGATGCCGAGGATGTGCGAAGAAAGGCGCCTATGCGCCGAGCGCATTGTTGTTAATTGCATCTTCGCAAATTTGTCTATCCAAATATACTCTAGTCAAAACGTCAAGAGGTGGAACGCAGCATAGGTTTCTGTGGACAAGCTAGAATCGAAATCCAGAGCCTCCTTATTTAAAAAAAATGTAAAATCACTATTTCTGCAATGAATGAGACACCTTCAGACCTAATTACAGCCCAATGTTTCGTTCCAGCTCGGGCTGAGGGAGGAATACTCAAGTACTAGTCAGTGCACCGGACGTGTTACAGTATTGATGAGGTTATTTTGAAAAGATTCAATTTATATTACACTTGAGGTAGCGTAACGTTACAAACTCTTTCCCGCGAATGCGCTCGCTGTCTTCCACCCTTTACATTAAATGAGTGAGTGTGATTTCCATCCTTCGACGCACAGGAAACTCCCGGTGAACACCCTCGCTGATGATGCACTGACTTCGCTAATTATGTCAACTCCCTGGGCATAAATATCACACAATATTCGCTCCTTATCCTCATCTATGACGAAATTTCATTTACACATGCCGACAAGAAGTATCTGTCTTCTGCGTATGTAATAGTTCAATTTAAAATCTCGCCTTTCAGACTTACGTAACAATTTTTTTTACATATTTAGATCCAACAGACTCCATGAAATTGTAACTAAATCATGTTTTTTCTCGCGATACTCCATTCTAGTTAAAGCCCTCCAAAAGCCCACAAACAAAGAATGTAACTTAGTCTAATTCTTTCAAATTTTACCCCTTGAGATTTAAATCCCATTTTTCATGATTTATTCATTCAGAAGGAGGACATTTGTAGTAAATTTGATGTATCGTGGAAATAAACGGCTATTCCAACCGTTATGAGAATGCTGGAAGCTCAAAAACTGCACACATTCTTTGTGTATGGTATACTATACTACGTTTTTGGGGAGAATTTTGCATCGTTATCTTTAGAGTCCCGTACGCTTCGTGACCACAGGCAGGCAGGCACTTTTTCAACTGGAAACGGAAACCCCAGTACCGAGATGGCTTTTTCACGTATTCTTTGGTTGACCTACGGCTGTGAAGAAATAAAAAATAGAGAAGATGGGGGTCGAATGGAGATTCGATCGGGAGAGGATTTTTTATTTCGAAAACGTGCGTCTCGTGGGGATGATGATAAGGTCACAATGTCCACTGAAGTTCCTTGAATTATTCTTTATTCCCAGATCTTCTCTGCTATTCCCAGGTTGGAGCAAGAAAAGATGACGGATGATTTTTTTTCCGAAATTAGTCTTGTCCCCGTTGACAATACGTTCTGCTAATGCCTACATATTTTGTAGTCTCTCTGGAATAGACCTCACGGAGGCGTTTTGACGGAACGTTTTGTCTCCCTCATCTACTCTCCCCTCACTTTCCGCTCCGAATTTCACGGAGTCCTGAAAATTCTGCCGTTGAGGTTCCCGACACGATTGACATAGGAACCAAAGGTTGGATAATTGCCTTAATTGCGTGTTGTTGTGGAATAACTATATTACGTCTTTTAATTACAGAAGATTCACTCAAGAAGTCTTCCTTATTGATAGTGTTTAGCGGCTGAGTGGTTTCCTTCCATAATCAACAACTACTAGTGATAACTATCGGCAGTCACATAAAATGAAACCGTGAATCACATAGATAAAAACGCTGAATCATATAAATAAACATGAATATTACCACACAAAGAAACGTATTTAAGACTAGGGTGACAGTCAATATTTGTCGTCAAATCGTCAAGGTTCATGTCAATTTCAACGGAGACTGTAGCCTTAGTAACGGCCACACGCTAAGATCACTTTTTTGGAGAATTAAAACAACAACATGAGAATAAAATCCCGCCTAAGTGCTCTTGATACCATTATACACACGAAAAATATTTCGAAATTTAATAATACTAGTATATACGTCTTAAGAATTTAGACTCCTGCAAATAAATTGCAATTATCCTAGGATATTTCACCCAATGATGGGTGGAAAGTATACTGCTGCCTGAAATGCTACAACTTAAAAGGAAGGTAATTCATTTTTTTTGCAGGAAAGAAGGGAGACGCTTCTTTATTCAGCATTTGAATGAATGTTTCCTCTCTGCGAAAGCTTCTGCCTTAACATATCCTATTAAATCGATGGAAAATATAGAAAGTTATACAAAAAAGCATACGTTTCCACGGTGGGGTGATAAGATGGGAAAACATTTATTTAAAGACGAGCTCATGCTTATTGTTTCCTTCTGATTATTTAAATTCAAAATTTCATCCATGTTTATTCAAAGTCTCTGAATGTGATTCAGTTTTATCATTTGAAAAATATTACTTGGATCTTGCGAAGACAAAAACAACATGAACCAGCAACATTTTTTACCACGGACGACAATAAACAGGTCAGTATAAACATTTCCTCGTTTTAAAACCAACAACAATGGCGGTTTATTCTTATCCCACACTATCGCACTGACTTGTCAATGCGCTCAGCTACGCTTGGGAACCCTTGGCTGACTGGATAACTAAAAACTTGGTCATTCGCAAATCTGATTTTACAGATTCTCCACCAATTTTTATTCTTTTCTCCAGATCTTCCCCTGCCTCTCTAACATTTCCTTCACATATACGTTGAACAGCACAGATTATTACGGACAAACCACTCTTACTCCACTTCCTAACATAGCCCATCCGGACTCTCCATCCGCAGCTGAGTAATCTGTGGCATGTAAACGTGGTGGATAAGTCTCTTATCCCTCCATTCTACTCATTTTTTCAGGAATAATGCATTGATTTTATCACACTCTCTCAATCAAATGCCTTTTCGAAATCTACGAAACAGACAAATACGTACACCCTGGTTGCATTCCATGTTCCTCACTATTAGCGACCTCAATACTGCTATGAAATCACGTGTAACTCTCCCCTTCCTGAAACCAAACTGGCCATCCCCATTTACCCTGCTCTTTATCCTCTAATTTGTGATTCTGAGAATCACTTAAGCTGTATACGAAATCAAACTTATTGTTTTGTACTTCTCACATAAGACAAGCTACCTTTCCCTTTTTTTTAAGTAAGGGTTTAACATTGATCTGACCAAGTCTTCCCTCATAAATGATACAAATTATTCCGCAAAAACTCGTCATCCCACATTTTTCGTAACCTGTCGCTAGTTTCGCGGGAATATTGTCCACCGCCACGGCCTTATTTGATTTCAATTCCCTTAATACATTTTGTATATCACCATTCAGTATGTCTGGACCCATATCATCCTCATCTTCGTCATATTCTTTTTTTATAGTATGTCTAACTTTGCCGCCCTCGTGTGCACCATACAGTTCCTTTGTATATCTGTTCCACCTCTCTTGAATATTCGCTCGTTCAATCGGTCTTTTTCCTGACTTATCTTCAATTATTAATAATAGAAAGTAAACAACAAATCTTACAATATGAAGGTAGTGTTTTAGACAAGCAAAATAGAAGTGGAGAGTATTAAAAATAACGCTACGGAAGCGAGGCCATTTCTATTAAGAAATGCGTTTTAATATTTCATTCTTAGATTTATGACCTTAACAGAAATATGACCCATGTCCTATATATATATATATATATATATATATATATTTAATTATTAAGACCCAGGTTCTTAATGATTTAGGATCATATTACAACATTTTATCATTATTAAATTACAACCTAGCTTATTACAGCAATTAACTCATCATACATTTAAAACTTCAATGACTTCAAAAGTTTTCCTTATGCTTTGTGTGTAGAAAGTTTTTTGTGGTGAGTTTGAATACGAGATCGTATATAAAGATATTTTATGCCAATTGAAATTTCAAGAAGGAAAATAAAGAGGAGAGTAATATTAATTAAAAGGTAGTGTAACGTTCCAAAAATACTCACCCGGTGGTAATTGTCCATTTTCTGCACCCTCCCCGCCACTTCGCACGACCGCAGCAGAGTCATCTTTTGTGTGGGTTGTGTCAGGAGGGCTTGCCACTGTGAATTGGAGAAAATAAGCAATTAGCTTAGATCACATTAAAATTTCATTTGGCAAGTTATTAAAATGTTTTTATTTAAATGTTTTCTTAAATTATAAACTTCCATTTCCATGAAATTTCCATTAAAATAAAATTATTTACTCCTTAATATATATATACCTATTTGTTTGGAGTTACAAAATATTTATTTGATAGTTGTGTCCATCCAAAAACCTACCTTAACCGGTAGATTACCTAATAATAATATATACCTATACAATGTTCTCGTACACAAAAAAGATGAAATTGATTTTCGACTTATCCTGCCGGTAAAAATACATGAAAATATTTAAATACTGGGGAATGGAAATTATATAATACATGACACTTACAAAATGAGCATAATCAGAGTATTGCTTAAATTTAGAGAGCAGTTTTATCAATGAAATGGAACTAATGGTGTTGGATGGCTGCGACGATTGATGACGATCAATTTTGCTCATGAAGAAAAATTGGTTATCTCCGCAGTGATTTTTCCACGTTCACACGACACAACGGAGAGATGTACAATATGGCTTCAATATACTGTAGCATTAAGATTCTCTCCACACACCTCGAAGTTTGTCGAATGTTAATATCGGTGGTACCGGAGTTTATAAGGTCATGAAGACAGGAGCATATGATTCGTACAAGACTAAAAATGTGAAACAGAGGTAAACGTGGGCGTTTTACGGCAAAATCCGGCAGGTAATGTTCAATCGCAAATGTAGGTCGAATGTCCCTTGATAAAGTTTACATGACAAGGACATGGAGAGGAAGCAACATCAGAATTGACCAATCGGGGATTGGCTGGTTACGGTTTCTCCGACTGATGAATCGGATTCGATTCCCGGGACCGGAAAAATTTTCCAGCTGCTCTTAATCCCGTTTGATTGGCATGTGGAGTATATCCAAACATGGAATGGGACGTTATGGGATGTTTCCTCTACCATTATACGGTATATTTGAATGCGAACCCCCGATTTATGCCACCCTGCGTAATAAAACGAATACTGCTTACCCGTAATCAAGTGCCTATTCATCTCAGCAAGTACAAAGCCCGAGTTTGAGCAATCGTATGCTTGATGACAACAGCTTTTGGAGTAAATTACGAGAAACTATGCAATGGAAGCTGAATGCAGTGCTGGATTATGCGCTGTGCTCAGTTCAATGGTTCAAATTGGTGTTAATAGTAAAATTGAGTTGCAATAAGAAAATTTACATTTTTAAAGCATATAAAATGGCTCTTAAGTTGAAAGCTATGGCTACAGGAGTCGCTCATTTTACTTTTATTAAGACTCTTTAGCATTTAAACTACCATTTTACGTACTGGATTTTCAAGGCGCAGTAATCATGATAAGTAACTCTTCGGAAGGTAAAAGTCAGATGGAGAAGAAGACAAATGGGAGATAAATCACAGAATAATGAACCATAAACGTGTAAAAAAAAACCATTTTATGTTAAGCAAAAAATTTTTTTTAATGATGCAATAAGTATGTTCTATTCGAACTAAGAGATACATAAACGCCGGAATTATTTACGATTAGGACGAACACTAAGGAAATCTACTTATTTTTTAGAAATGCTCTAAATGACAGAATTAAAACCCATTTCAGTTCTCCCAGGTTATTTGTGAAGAGGCCGCAGCCATCTATTTCTAACAGTAATTCCACCTACACGCACAAACAAAGACGGAAGAACGACTTTTTAAATAGACAAGAATTAAAAAAAAATGACAATCACTATAAATTCAAAACTTATTAATCATCAGAGCGATACCAGACCAATATGATTCATCTTTATATAGTCATCTTTATTCACTAGAAAGAAAAACTTGACATTGCGACGCGGATGGAAAATATTGTGATATATTATACACATGACAACTCGGATATTTTAATCCCGCGTTTCTTCTATATTACATAAAATTGAAACAAAAAAATTTAATTTACGTTTATAAAAAACAGTCATGTCCTTTTAAAATATAAACCTCACCCTAAAACTATTCCTTTAAGAGCAAGCTACTATTATTTGATGGACATAGGTCTCAAGCAAGGAAGAATATGGAGTTAAAAGGGGCTTATTTTAGAACAGGAAGTTGGGTTGCGCTCGTGTACTTGTTAGGACAGACAACGGAATTGTCGCGGTATCGTTCGGTGGCTTGTGTCCATCCAAAAGCTACCTTAAGCGGTAGATTACCAGTAATAATACTAGCCATCAATCAATTGGATACGATTGATTTATTTCGTCACGGTATGTGACGTCTATTCAGCGTCCGAGGAGCAAACTAACGAAGCAAATATATACTTGTGACAGCATGACATCATAAATCATACAACACTATCTATTTGGTCAATACAACAGTATCATGTGAACAATAATTCAACAAAAAATATCATACACAATTTGAAATACATTTAGCAACTGCCAAAAATTGAAAGCATGAAGCCCGATGAAAAAAAATTTACCGGTGATTCTTTAAGTTTCTTCTTTAAGATAAGATTTTAAGATAATTTACTCGGATTTAAGGCACGGAATTACATTACTTTGTATTAATGCTCACTAATTACGAATCGGTGCCTGGAATAATTCGGTACTTATAATGACGTTTTACCTTCTATTGAAAATTACCCTAGGACGCCTACATATCATAGAAGAACACAATCACAAAAAAGCAGAAATAATTGAAATAAAGGATAATAAACGCGCTAACCAAGAAAACAAAATAAGGACACTGTATAAGGGTATGAAAGCGTTCATTATTTTGATGGTGATCATTTGCTAGATTTGCATACAAACCACTTGGATGAAAACATGAACAACCTTAGCAAGATGTTCATACAACAAAGTACATCTGGAAGAAAAAGGTTGAAATCGCGAAACCTACTAAAAGGAAAAACTTTTCGGATGAAAATACAAGTTTCAATAAAATTAACATAACACCTAACAATAAATCACTCTGATATAAGAATGGTCAAATACAAGTAGTAAAATACACAGTAAAGTTAACAACTGAAACATTATGCATTCTGCCCGCCAAAACCAGCGCTAACTAGGCGGTAAGTCATCATCTTTATGAAGTCCACAATAAAAAGGAACTTCGGTAATTTTCCACAAATTAACTAAGCAAGGGCAGGGCGCATTTTACTTACGCTGCAAGATATCTATACCTATGAAGCAGACATACGTACTTCGCATATTAGTATGAGAAAGTGCAGAAAGTTATGTTATGCTGCTAATCAAGAAAATGTGGAAAATTATTAATGTTCTTTTCAGCCTAGTTA
Source organism: Hetaerina titia (assembly GCA_037158775.1). Taxonomy (NCBI): domain Eukaryota; kingdom Metazoa; phylum Arthropoda; class Insecta; order Odonata; family Calopterygidae; genus Hetaerina; species Hetaerina titia. The sequence continues at coordinate 47,590,906 of CM073772.1, read as the reverse complement.
TCAAAAACTTCTACAAAGTAACGCCTGACTCTGTTATTTTCATCCTTACGAAGTTTTGTCAGATATAAGGTCTTAATGCCCTACACAAGCCACGTTAAACTATGATGATGAAAACTTTCGTTTCCCTTTGTAACCAACTACTTACAATGCATGCTAGAAAGTTGAATAACCAACGATGACATGGTTCAGTTCTTACTCTTCTCTCTTTTATCGGCACACGTTGTCATCATTAATGAATAATTAAAGGGAAACTTTGTTCCGACTCTGGGAAGCTTACGTACGTTGCAAAGGCGTTAACTTGGCAGCTGCCTCATTGTTTCCTTTCTTAACCAATTATCAGTGGAAATTGATCAGAAAAATTACTTCTATGCCAACACGAGAAAGAGAAAGGTGATGGAATGTGACTCGAATAATTTTTGACCAAATCAAGCAAATAAGGTTCATTTTTTCACGACTCTCGGATAGAGTTAACAAATATATATTTAGCACGACCAAAGTTCTTACTCTTATACAAATAATTGACGCCATTCTTATCTAGACGCTTCTTTTTTAAAAAATGAAATGGTGCTTATATTTGCAAATAACTTCACAGAATTTTTTCGAAACTTCACTTGGATAAACTTTCGTCGAAGATCTTGGCACGCTTCATAGAAAAAAAATTCACTTTGAGATTCACAGACAAAATATTGACTACGAAACCTTCAAATGCCTCTCTCCTTTGAACTTGGACCTCATGTGACCTTCACTACTCATTAAATCGATTGACGGCATACACAGGCGAGGGTAGAATACTAAGTGAAGAGTTTAAAAAAGTTTCTTTTACGAAAAATATTCCATGAAATTTTCAGCCATTGCGAAACTGAAATATAATGAAAAGACGAACTTTGGGTAGGTTGAACTATTCCATGCTAAGATTGTAATAAAGTATTTGCAAATTCCCTTCATGTTCGTGTAATTTCAAAGAGGAAATATCTGTCTAGCACACCGCATAAATTGAAAATGATGTAAGAAGCACAAGTAAACACTATAATTTTGTTCCTTAAGTCCCATTTAACTCCATCTACATGCCAATTGACCTAGTTTAGCGGGAAATTACGTCAATATACGGGGATTTTCGTGAGAATAAGCCAATATTTGTGACATATTATCGGAGTTTTAATTACATACTAAGGGTTTACGCCTCGGAAGAGAAATTAGTATTCCGTGATAATTGCTTGGTTCATTAATACCTCCAAGCGTAAAAAGTCATCACTTTCAAGCAGCGATGTAATGATAGTGTCGCTTCATAAGAACTCGCAAGAAAAATAATCGAACTCAGTGGGCATGAATTCCAGAGAGTCGCTATGTTAATAAACCTATTATCAACGTAAAATTGAAGGCTAAAAAGTCGCAAGGAGTCCAGATAAGAAGTACAGAAAAATACTAATGACCTTGATTTCGTGACAATGCGGTACATAATTGAATATTTACTGGTACAAGGGTATAATTCGATCCTAAGCACTACTTGTATGTGTTATAAGGGAGCTTTAAATTACGCTTGATATTCCCAAAAGACATAAGTATTACGTAAAACTTACTTTCGTATCATATGCTATAGTAAGATCTCAATTGAAGGGAGTCGACCAACGGGGCGAGAGAGAAGAAGTGACTCAGCAAAATCCTCATCTTAATTATATCTGGATCAGAATAAGAATCATAATTACATGAACATGAACTTTACTTTGTTTAATTACTGCTAGTCATCGACATGAACAAGATGCGCTTGCGTATGTTTCATTAAGAGTATGCAAAAGAAGTTCATTAATGCTAAGAAATTAACGACAAGATATGCGTAAGATGCAGGTGTATTCATATTTTCTCTATAAGCAAAGAATAACATCACGAAGCGTGTTTCATAGCATAAAGAAAAAAAGCAACATTTTAGAGAGTATTACCACGAGAGAAAAGACTAATACGAAGTGATTGTGCACTAATTATGAACGAGTACTCAGAGTAGACAGTAGTAGTAATAGCGAGTATTAAGGATAAGGGAATAACCCAACATAAGCTTTTCCTAGACAATACTACCAGATGTTTAATCATAACCTTTTGCTTTTCCTAGTACAATACAACCAGATGTTTAATCATAACTTTTCATCATAAGTCGCAGTATGCAATTTATGATTTTCAACCACACTTTACACCAACTCAACACGATTTTGCAATTAATTTCTACATTAATTTTATGTAGCACGCGTTTTATTGGCCGAACCTTTAATATACTACATTTTTATCAGTCAATTACGCCCACTGAATTCAGAAACAATTTCCAATCGGTTATTCGAATCGAAAGATCAATCGCATTTCCTATTCCATGCACTCTTCATGTGTGTTCATATACATGTATGTGTGTATATATACACACACATGTGTATGTGTATATATATATATATATATATATATATATATATATATATATATACACACACATACATACATACGCACACATATACATAGTTATGCGTGTTATATATAATGCGTGCCCCACTTAATCGAGGTGGGTGAGTTCACGCGCGCTCGAGAGAGTTTCGTTATTAATAGGATATGTAACACTGCCATAACCTCGACTTCCAAGCGCTTTGATTGCTGCTTCATTTCAGCCGCGGCAATATATCTTTCGGTAGCAATTATTGGTCCGCCCACGGTGAAAATTCCTTGTATCTCTCCGTCCTCCCCACGTCCGGACGTCCCCTCTCTTATCAATCCATGTTGCATTTCCATTCTTTATATTTTTTTTGCTGCAATCTGCCGCCGACTAAAAACATAACAGTTTCCCATTTCTCCACAATTCGATCGCAATTACATTTTTTTTAAGCCGCTTGCTTCCGTCCAAATATCATCTCCTCAAACCCATGCCGGCGATCGATTCGGTACGTAAAGGCTCTGCCCACGCCGACACCTCGTCCTCCCCAACCCGAATCGTCGTCGTCGCCCTCGCATCCATTTCCATTCCATCTCATCCACACAACCCCTCCATCCGTAAGTGGCGACGGACATCCATTTGCGCCGCCTCCAACTCCCACACTTCAAACAACTCCCACTCTCCCATCCACGCCCATTACCACCGACAATTCCCCCCATCCTTTCCAACCCCACGCTCATCCACTTACCCCTTCCGCTCTCACCCACCTTGCCCTTTCATCTTTTCACTCCCTCTCAAACCTCGACCGTTACCGACGATCAGACATCTCGCCAAAACTATATGGATGCCCGCCACTATTACGGCCTCTCTACACATCCGGAATTCTTAGTCCCATTAGGGAAGGGAACTCGGGAGGGATAATGTAACGAGTGAGGACTTCTCCCGGGTCGGGATTAACGCGCTCCCGCTCCATATTCCTAAATTTCGATAATTGAGGCGTCGAATTATAGTAGCAACTTCCTAATTGAATCTCCATCCTGAAAAAAAATTGACCTGAGCAAAGAAAAGTACGAAGTGAATGGAAAACATTTTGTCAATACCTCTGCGGCCTTTATTTTTGGCAAGAAATAATAATGGAAGAATGTAGTCGGGAAGACTATAAGAAAACAACGCATAAACAGATATTCACGACGGGACGGAAGGATATTTCTGATCCGTCGAGATTCAAAAAAACAAACTAAGTTGCCGAAAGGTTTGACAATGGTACACGTTAGTATTATTTAGGAGATAGATATATTTCGGTAAAGTTACTTCATGCATTCAAATTATGCTTTCAATTCCCTGCAATTCAGTAAACGTTACTTAGCGAAATACTTCATTTTTAAATATTTATTTGAATTCTGACTCGTATAAAGTATGTCTTTCAAACAGGTGGCTAGAAGCTTTAATGTTACCGGGGCAATTTACAACTCAAGAAGATCTACTCTCGTATCTGTTGAGTCGGATGCATATTAGGAAAATACAATAACATGATAGAGCAATAGAATTCCTTTCGGAGAACGAAAAGCAATTGGCGAAAGCTCTGCTGACATAGGGGAATAATGCGGGTTTGGCTTTCCGAGGTGGTGGAAGGTCTCAAGGTACATATTATACGCATATCTAATTTTGAGAATCTTAAGGGAAACACCTCTAGCTAGTACCACTTATCCATAAGGAAGGGGTTCAATATCTTTTGGATTTAATGGTGGCGTTGATCGCGATTGCGGTGCACAGCGGGGTGGAATTCCTTCTTTGCTTTCGACTTACTCTTTCCTTCCACTGACTGTCTTACTGCTATTAATATTTCAATGAATTTAGCCCCAAGGTGTCTGTAAACACGATTGTGGTACCGCGTGCGAACCGCGTACCTCCATACGAAGAAAGACCAACAAATATTGTACGGCCGCAAAATTGAACGATAACGATAGGGCGAATGGCCAACAGCGAACAGATATTACATCAATTTCACAAATTTTCACGCCGAAGAGAAAAACATTAAAGCCTGATGGAAAGAAAAAAATATCCGTTGAATTTCAAAAGTGAAATTGCCGGAATATATTTATGGCGTGAACAATTCATGACGATTGGATAACATCTCCAAGGAAATTTTTTCGGCAAATGTTTTCAGGTTATAGGCCAATTAACAGCATTACTTACTTCGGGCGATTCCAAAGCAGAAATTTTACTCTTTTAGGTTTTGCGAACATTGGATAGCACAACTTTGTCATCTTAATGTTTAATCCTTTGAGGATGTGAGTCTAATGCAAATACAGGCGCAGACATCATAATAAGTGACTTGCGGGGGCTTCATTATTCATTTGGGTCAATTGTCAATCCTATACCCGCAAATGTTAGAGTACCAAACGACTGGAAGAATTCAACAATTGTACTTCTGAGTAAATCATTCAGCAATTAGCAATTTAAACATACCAGGATAAGTGTTCGGTGAAGAGTGGATTGAGTGGGCCTGGAAACTAACGAGCGCAAAACCTGGTTGGTGTAACGTGGTTTTATGCTTGGTAGGGGGCTCATGGATGATCTATTTGCACTTGAGTAAATGAGTTATTAAATCATAGAAGAGTGAAAGAAAGTATATAGTGTCATTAGCGCTAGCACGTGAAAGTATGTGGTAAAGTGATGCATGACAACACGAAAAGTCCCTTAGCAAATGAACGCTGGTTTGAAATTAAGAATGGTGTGAAACAAGGATGTTTAATGTCACCATGAATGTTCCACGTTTTTCATGAACAGCAATGTGAAAGACGAATAAGAGAGGCATAATTATTGCAGATAAATTTTACATGTCTTTCTACACGCCGATGAAAAACGTTTTTTGAGAGCCCGACAGATTTACAAGAAATCCTGGTTAGCTTTATTGAGGAAACAATGAAACTAATGGTAAATGTATCGGAAGAGAACTTATCCCGGTTTGATAAAAAGAACGGAAACAAATATTGCATAATGGGAATAAAGGACGGCGTGATTTAACCAGTGGACGATTTTGAATACCTTATCGTAAATGAAAAAGGGTGAATTCGGTCGTAGAGATTTAAAAGGAGAAGTATGACATCATTCAGGAATGTGAGAAAACGTACGCAACAATTTATGAATGTGAAATATATTAGTAAAAGAGACCAAATTACCTTTCGTTATCTAAAAATCAAGCTTTTATTAACAGTGCCTACCCTGAAAGGAAACTTTGGGGAATTTACGTTTGTATCTATTATTATGATTGTATTATGTCGTTTATATTGACGTTGGAAACTGTTAGAATGGCATGCTGTTGAATAGCATGTGACAATAGATCTTCACACATTTGTGGGGGACTTTGAACACCTTTTTCCCAATACCTTTTCCTTCTTTAACTTCTCGTACTCCACTGAGATTTATGCCAAAGTTAACATTATCCTCACACTTTCTTTCCATCCCTCATTCTGTCCAGAAGTCTACGTGTACATTTTCATAAGCGCATACGTTTATCCATCATTCTCCCTTCTATCACAACTTCTTGATAATATCTTCTTATCTCTCGATACTCCCTGGCCCTGCTTCTTCTGCCTTCACCCAAATTTCCCATCTTCCTCTTTATCGTTGACTCGGTCTTTCCTCATTCATTCATTTTTCCATTAGCCTTTTACTATTATTTCAAAAACCCCGACTCTCTGCTCCAGAATCTAGTAATCCCTTATCTTACTTTTCGTCTTTCCTGGAAATATTGATAGTCAATTCCCTTCTTGCTGTGAATGATAGCGTAATGCAATTATTATCCCAGCGCGCATTTTATACTTTGCCTATTTCAGTCAGATTTAGTGTTAGATTACTTCTATTGGCCCAGGGGCTCAATTTTCCGCCTTCTTTTCCCAATACTTCCTGCAAAAAGAAAAGTTTTAATAGGTAAGCATTAAGGTTCGCAAAAACTCGATAAGGAAATGTTCTCAGAGTACTAGGACCCAAGAGAAAGCTTAATAAACAGTCAATATTTGACGGGAATAGCTTAAAGACCTTGACTTTTAACTTAAAACTGTGATTAAGTATCTAAAATCGCACCATCAAATACCATAAATGAAGAATTTCATATTGAAACCCATTTTTGCATTGACTTAATTCCACTGGCGTAAATTCAAGTTTTTCTCAAATGAAATTATCAGTGTCATACTCTGAAAACGTATTTTTTTATAATTAACCATTATTTTAAGGTCGAAACGTACATAAATCATGTGCCAGGTGGAGCTTGATGGTAGGAAGGCATTGAATGCTATCAATTTTGGTTCACTCTTTCTCTTGAGTCACCGAAAGTGGATGGATGGAAATATGATACTATCACAGTGGGTTGGTGCGATATGACTGCACTGATTGAATACCTATCAACTCAAAAGGATTAACTGAGGGCCACTCACGATAGCCTTGCTCTGATCTGCATCCGTGAAACTTCAATTTTTCGCGTTCGAGCGTTGACGCCCCGACATCCAATTCTCTAGGCACAAGTATTTTCGATGGGTATTTCTTTTTTCAAATAAATTCTCTCAGTTATTGAAAAATCACGGCGCAGAAGTGGCATGAAGAGTCTCCTTCTCATATAGAATTTAAAATCGGTTCACTGGGGCCAAAAATGAATTTTCATGAAGTGAGAATGTAGGGCACTTTTGAGAAAAGAACTTGGGTTTTGTGTGGAGCAGTTAGAGCAAACTGAAGGGTTTTTACAAAGTGAAAAATAAATGTAATTAATATAGGAGGAGGAAAAAATAGGCATGCTGATCGGTATGAAGGGGGGTAGTAATAATGCGGGATTGAAAAAGAGGTTATGGTTGTGCCCGGTGATACTTGGTGCCATGTTAAGTGACACTTAAATGTGCTGAAATTGTTATACAATCCAAAACCTACCTGATTACACTATCATTACTAGCTTAATGAGAGGAGGAGTTCTGAAAAGCAGACGGGGTAACGCGTATAGCTTCTGTATCATGAAGATACTGACAGTGAATTACGTAGTCAGCTATTTTGTCTTTCACCGCATCCTCCTCTGAAAACTTAATTAGCGAACTTTTAACTTCTGGAACTCTCTTTTGGGAAATTTAGCAGGTAGTGTCATATAAATATTTTTAGATCAAATTAATTTATTGTTAAAATGATTTTTGTTTTCGTAAAGCAGATAAGGCATAAAATGAACTATTAGTGTAGCTTTAGACCACCGATAAATTCCTTTCGGAATTCAGGTCATGGATGCTTTAAATATTCACTGAAAAAGAACAAATACACTATTTCATATTTCGTATTAGGTTATTATCTGATGATTCCATAGATCGATGAAACACGTCGTACCATTAAAAATATTTTATGTGGTTGAGTATCACTGCCCTCTTTCAATTAATATAAAATCGCCGAGTTTTCATTACGATAATTAAAAACCTCTAGCAGACGTGTCAGAGCAATTATCATCAATTATCCTAATATGCACGCCAAATTCCAAATATTGCTACTAAGCCAAGTGCCACTGTAGCTTCACTTAATATTTGCGATTAATCCGAAATGAGTACAAATGATCAGTATATTGAGAAATTTAAATTTGGCACTGACGCTTCTGATAAAACATTAACGATGAAATAATTATGCGTGAACAAATTATTGTCAACAGATTCTTAATATTAAAAACATTTCTGATTTAATATAATACGTATTTATTATATATAACACAAAGAAGACGTCGAATTTTACGCACCCATCATTATTTTATTTCTTAAGGTATAGCAAGGTTAGTAAGAAACTCTTCGCACGTTTTAACATCTCTCTCATTAAATCCCCACAAATCACTCGAGCTTCTTTCTCTTCCTCTATCACCGATGGCTCATTACATCTTAACGTAAAGGTTCGAGGGTCTGAACTGGTCGCGCAGAAAAGGAAATGTTTTCCATAAAACGCTAATAGTCTTCTTTCAATCACGCTGAGGTTTCGCAACATATATAATCGGCAGCCGTCTTCAGTGGTCGTGAAAGGCCTACGGCTCCCACGTCACGGGCACGAATACGTTATCCAACTTTTTTGGGACACGCTTCATTGAGGAGCGTAGCTAACAAGGCGCAGAATCTGTCAACGCGGGGGGGCCCGCTCGCTGAAGGCCCTGAGGAACCAAGGACGCGTCGGCCTCGGGTTGTTTTAAGGGCTGGCAGCCTAAAAATTTCGCAAAGGCTTCGGAATTTATAGTTGTATCCCACCAGTCACCGCAGGATCCCTTGCGAACCTTGACCGGAGGTGGACAAAGTAAAAGCTGAAAAATTTGACGATCTCATTTTTGAAACCTTTTTGGGCAGGCCAAGTCTACTGAGGTCAACTGATGTGTTTAAGTGTTTGGTGAAGATTTGGTGGTTTGAGTGTTAGCATTGATCGGTTTCGAATAATATTTCTGTTCGACATATGAATAAATAAACATATTAGTTTTAACTTTTAAGTCCTCACTACTGGAGAATAAAAATTAAATAACCGATTCAATTCACTGAGAACAACAATATTTTTTATTTCATTCTTTTATTAATTTAATCACTTTTCCGAGGGAAGTAATGCACTCTTATTGTCATTTACTTTAATTATTTTTGGTAAGATTATGTAAATACTCAAATAATAAGTGACTTAAGCCTGAAAACAACTAATGTCCACCTCGTCTCGGGCTGTTTTAATAGCTGGTAGCCTAAAAATTTCGCAAAGGCTTGGGAATTGATAGCCCCATCAGCCCCTTGCGAACATTAACCGAAGGAGGACAAAATAAAAGCCGAAAAATTTGGCAATTTCATTTTTGAAATGCATTTAGCTTTCAACAATGAGATCACCGATTCCTACTGCCAATAACCACATCGTGTGCTATATTTTATTTAAAAATAATAATAAACTCTTCGATATTAAACTCGGTATTACACACAGATGAGATAGAATCTATCTTAATTGAAAAGAACCTTTAAAAACTAAAAGCGATCCATATCAATTCACTCACAATCTGTTGCTAGACAAGGAAACGGCGACTACGAAGAAAATAAATTTTTATCATTTATATTTTCTATGCCATTATTTAAAGCCGAACATATTCCTGTTAATGTAGACTTGAGGCTTTCTCAGTAATGCATGCTGCTGGCGCTGAATGAAACAAATTCGACGATGGATGAAATATCTGAACAGTAAAGTAAAACGGCTCTTGGGCTTTCACCGAAAATTTATCGATACAAACACAGAATATTGAATATCGGACAACGTAAATGATATCCTACGGCCAGTTTAATATCCTTGCTGTCATGGAAATACACACGTTCGTGGGAAGCAAAATTTATCACTTACCGACGAAACGATCGATAGCTCTCAATCGAGAATCTGAATAGCTCGTGCTTGAATATGGCTTCGCCTATCTCTTCGCCGTTTAATCTACGACATCGGCCACCGCACACTTTCGAAGAAAGAATTCTGTGATACAAGGGGAACGAAAAGTATAACGGCAGTAATTCAGCGCTCGGAGGACGTCGAGGGATCGTTTCGAGCCGAACAATGAAATCGCAGCTTCATCACTCCCGTTGGTCCGTAGAGCGAAGTCTAATCGTCATCCAGTTACGCTGAAGCGACTAAATCTAACCTCCTTTCTTCTGCGTGGACCCTCCCCGCCCCCCTCCTCCCGTCGTCCACTCCTTTCGTTCTTCCTCATTCATTATCCTCCGTCCTGACACCCTTCCCTGCATCCCTCCGCCCCATTACCTCACCTCCTACTGCCCCGCAGCCGCCCCTCCTCACTCTCCATTTCTGTTAATAAAACAGCCATCGGGAGGTAACCGGTTAGATTCGTCCAGCTGTTAAGTGCCACGTAAATAATGAACTCATGTTACCCGAAATACCTATCAAAGCAGCAGAACCTTTTCACTTGTCCCTTGCCATAAATTAAGACCGGATAAAAAAAAATGAACACCGAGGAGGCGGTGGGGAATAGGAGGCGGGAGTGCTGCTTCTTGACTAAATGAAAATACATGTTAATTTTCCGGGATCTTATTCCTGAATCGACGACTTGTTTCGCTGCACATGCAACATCTTCGGGTTCTCATGGGTTTAAATGTGCCGAATCTGCGAAGAAATTGGAAGTAATGCGAATGTATGGAAAGGAATTTTAAGGTGGTCTCCTGACGCCATGAGAAATCAATCAATTTAAACCAACTAAGACGGAAACTAAGGAGCAATTTTTCACGAAGGTAGTTGTACCCATTAATAAAAGTTTATTTTAGCTTATTAGATATCAGAATTCGATCTTCACGTTTCACATCGCAGTAATAATAACTATTTTTCCCAAATTCGGATGGCCCATGAAATAAATAATATATATATATATATATGTATATGTGTGTGTGTGAAGGGTGATTATGTAATTCGCCGTCTCCGCTTTCATATTGTAGTTGATAGAGGACACTGTTGTACTCTTCGCTGCTGGAAAATATAATCAAACAATAATAGATTTATTTTCTCGAAATGAGTTGTGGAATATTACACAATACTTTCCAATAAAAATGCTCAAAATTACCATACCAAAAACACCATATGGTACACATCAGAATCTCTTTCGATAATGGTTAAAAAAAACAGAATGGGATGAAATTAGGGCGTTTCCAACTTAATTTAGGTTTCGCACAAACTCGAGATCAATTCCAACGTGAACATTTTCCAATGGCAACACGTCGATCTACCAAACGCGGGCGTATGTCGAAGTTTCAACATCGTGAACCGAGGTACCACATTAAAAGAATAATGTCATAATTGATGTCTGATAACAGGATTTGGGTACCATGGCTTCTCGAGTGATAGGTTTCCTGGGCAAGGGCAAGGGTTTTGCTGCCAGGAACGGGTAAAAATTCACAATAAAGTTATAGCAAAAATAAAATAAAAATTTTAAAAAGTGGACAAACACTTTCCGAGCTCAAAGAGTTTCGACACTTGGTTGTCTGTTACAGCGTTCCAAATTCATGTAGATTATACTTATAACCTTCTTCTTATCGTCTTTTTTCATCTTCCACCGTTTCACCTGATTGGTGTTACGCACAAGATGGGGAGAATACGAGGGCGAAAGAATAACAATGTAAACAAATTGCAGTCCAAACAATTGAATTAAAAAATAAAAATATTATTAAATTTTGCAAATGTGAAAAAATGAACTTCGTTGATAAGGAGTTCTGAAATTGAAGCCCTGGCCTTACGCGACCCAGTTAATAAGAAAAAATAACGTTCCTGCAAAGGAAACCATTTCTCCAGCCCACCGACGGAACGCAGCAATTGAAAGCATTTAAAAAGCACGTGGTCTCTGCCCGAGCACCCAGAAATACCACCCGCAAAGTCAAGTGGCAATGGCACCAGGAAGTTCAGGCGACGGGAGGAGAGGCGCGGAAGGATGAGGCGGCGGCGGCGGGCCTGCCTGGGGAGAGCAAGAGGAAGAGAGGAGGACGCGAGTTATCGCCAACGTGCTCAGCCTTCGAACGCTGCACCGGGTTTAAATGCGCGCTGCAACACACGAGTGGCCCCGCACACTCGACGCATCGGGAGTTTTGCTCGGCAAAACTGGCTTTAAACGGAGGATGGGAGGGAGAGGGTTGCGGAGAGGGGAGCACGGTAGGAATATACACGCTGAACTCCGTTCAAATCCCCCGTAAAAAAATAAATATATATCACAACTCTCTCACCCTGGGCGCGCACACACACAACTTCACTCTCCGCTGTAAAACCACCCACTCACTCCCGGCTTGTCCTCACCTTCCACCAACCCTCACGCTCCCCTTCTCCCCCCCCCTCCTAGCCCAAACCACCATCACGCCCCCCATCACGTGCGTACTACAGGGAGCAAAGGGGGCGGAAAGTTGAAGGGAGCGCGAGGGACGAGGAAAGGGGAAGGATCGAGGCGGAGAAGTGGGTTAGCTTAAGAGAGCGCGCGCGCGAGAGAGAGAGAGAGATATATACTAGCATGTATACACACACATTCGGGGACCAAAAGATACTCTGCGCCGGTCTCGGGAAGAGAAAGTGAGGTGCGCCCTGCCCGGCTCAACAACTCCCACTCCATTTGGGCCCCGGTCTCTTTTCCGACGTGAGCACCGAGGGGTGGGGTGGGGGGCCCACCCAAACCCCCTCCTTTCACACCACCCTCCCGGGAGCCCTCTCGGCAAAGCTTCCCCCACCTCCCGCCCTTCTCCCCTCCCTCTATCCATCTCTCTCTCGCTCCCTCCCCTCAACTTCTTCGCGAGCCCGAGGCCCAGTTTTCGTAAGGCCTGCGAACGCCTTCCCCCTCCCGCCTCTCTCTCCCGTGATTTCCCAAGGCATTCATCTCCCCTTCCTCCCTCTCCGCACCCCCGAATTCCCATCCCCTAGCAACTCTCTACCCCCACTCGCCCCTATCCTTTGGCCCTCTCCCTCCCCCCAAAGTCTCCCTTTCGTATCTCTTTCAGCCTCCTCGTGTCCTTTTCAACTTTTCATGCTCCACCTCCCCCACTCCTTCCCCAGGCAACGAAAAGCCGTGCCCTCCCTTCTTGTCTCCATGCTCTTCAAAAAACCACCACGTCGCCCCTCTCATACACACACACACATATATATATATATATACACACACACATTTTTTTACATATTCACACACATATATTTCTATTTTCTATATATATGTACAGGGTGTATGTATATATATATATATATATATATATATACACACACACACAAACATAACCACCCCCAAACAAAACCCTTCCAACTCACTCCTCCCTGCCCCGATCTCCTCCTATCGCCTTCCCTCTGTTCTTATTCTCCCGCCTGCCCACTTCCTCAGACTCCCACACTCCCTTCACTGGCATCGTTTTCCTTGCAATTGTAATCTATAATTGGGTTCCGAGAATCAAATTCAACCCTTACAGATGGATGACTCCCCAAAACAGATGGTCACCGAGAGACATTCTAAAATTGTTCATTCCATCCCTCCCTCGTAAGTTTTCAAAATTCCGGGGAGGGTCGGTCGGTCGAGCGACTTCGAAAAAAAGAAATAGGAAAGGCCGTGCATGGAATCTTTTTCCCGCAAACGATTTCTTCAATGCCTCGCATATCAAAAGGAATATAACGAAGGTGGCGCCAAAATCCCGACCTCCACCCTACCCTCTCTCCATGTATTGACGCGTGCCAGAGAGCATGTCATGCTGCCCAGGGCCGCCAGCCATCTCTTTCCACCCTTCTTACTTATTTCTTACTATCCGTCCCACGGGAACACACGGCCTCCTCCTTGATCAACGGATAGGCATCGAAGTGGAGCGTTTACTGTCATGCGTCCGGTTGGGGATGGTCGAGAATTTCAAGGGTCGATCGAAGGAGAAGGAAAGGTCATCAGTGAGGAGGGGGGGGGGGAAACAAGGAGCAACGGGGGGGGGGGGCTCCATATATTTTTTGAGAACACACTCTAAGGAGACATCCCTTCCTACTGCCCTTCTCCTCAACACTGCCGCCACACTATCTTTCCCGCCCTTAGAATCCCCTTAGAGTCCCTCCGAGGGTTACCCCTCCTGTCCTCCCTCACCCTTCTCCGCACAGGGGCCCATCCCTCCACCCGCCACGCGAATGGATACATCCCCCGACCGGATTTAACTAGGTTGGTCAATCCGCGTTGCGATTCCTAAAACCATTCCCTTTAAAAACTTCCTCCCCCCCCCTCCTCAACCCGCCGAATATTTTTTTCCGTTCACTCCCTTCTATTTTTTTTCCTTCCTCTCTCCGGTTCCATTGTGCGCCCTCCCCTCCGCCTCCCCCGCGTCGATCCGACTGAGGCATTCATCGTTGCGTGGTCACCGCTAGGCGGATCACCCGGGATGCATGTTTCATTATTCTCGATAAACACGGTTCCCGTGCCGGACCACGAACCCTCTCTCATCCCTCCTCCACTCTCCCCTCCCGATTTGTTTGGCCACAGCTCCCTGCATTAGGTCACCGCGGGGGCGCATGTGAGCGTCGGGACGCCTGGAAAAGATATATGCATAAATTTTTACGAAACTATGCATTCGAGGAGTTGTGAGAGCGCAATGTAGGAGGAGTCAGGAGTTTAGGGAGGGAGATCCGGAATGCTAAAACCGAAACGACGAAAGAGAAGGTGGAAGGCACGGATGCACTGGGATTACTGCTTCGGTTATATAAAAAAAATGCTCGCTCCTGATACGTGACTAATATCGTATTAAATACGCGTGTGTGATCGACATTCCATGTTTTACGTGGAATGATGGAACGATTCTTTACTCCCAATTCGTTACGCACTTGTTTATTCTATTCCTGCCATTTTTTTCATTTAATCCACTATACGCCAGTTTTGTCATGCTTCAAATCAATAATGTTTTAAGCTTTTAACATCTCGGGGAGCAAAAACCTAATGCTGGTTTGCGAAGGATGTGATCATCAATAAAATATTAGGGTCAAATATATTACTGATTAATTCATCACGGCTCAAAGTAATAAGTTATGAATTCACGTCGTCGGCTGCGGCTTGTGAATCACGACACGTTCATTAATTCTGCATAATTGGAATTTAAACGGCAATAAATTGCTCGCATTAAACCCCATACAAATCACCGAACTCCCATCGCTGAGATGGTGGTTCATTCAGTGAATAAAGAAGTGCTTGGAAATTCCGCTTCGAATGCGGGTCCGAATCGTCCGTTCGCCAGAGACAGCCCGCCCGTCCGCTTACCCAAAGGTCGTGGGTTGAAGTCCTTGGAGTTGCGTAAGTCGTGTGACCCGAACTGATGACAAGCTGAGAGTGACTGATCAGTAACGCGGTGTACCCATAGTCCACATTCAAGGACTGCCCAAGGATCCAATTCAATATCGCAATCAGATCAAAGGCGATTTCAGGAGAACACTGGTGGTAATGCTCGTACGTAACACGTCCTCCCGTTCATTAATAACATTTTCAGCAATGCAGGAATCACTGAACATAAATAAACCATGTTTCATTCATTCAGGCTGCCGGTGCCGGAAAACTGGCCGCTACTCGCACTTGGGACTGCAACTGGATAGTGTGGATTATGCTCATTTATTTTACAAAGCAGCCATGATCGGCACAAAGGTTTCCACATTGGCTGACAGTAGATTGAACACGAATAAAGATCGTATAAAATTATGCAAATAACGCTTAACAATGCCTCTCCATGGACGTGACGGTGAGAGATTTTTAAGCAACTGTACGTCCAATTGAGAGGAGAACACCTCTGCAGAGAAGTTAGTCTTTGAAAAAGTGAGAATCTTCCGCCGCGGCAGCGCTTCTTTAATTAGTTACGCCAGCCGTTATTGCTCTGGAGGTGTGGGGGAAGCGATGCACGCAAGAGGGAACCATATGGTCCGAATTTAACAAAATAAGCCGTACTCTTACCCGTTCCCCATCCACATTCCCCCACATATCTCCCTCTCGACTCCCTCCCCCCCGCTCCAAAATTCCTGCCCTCTCCCTACGCCCCCCCCACCCATAAAATTCGTCCTCCTTGTCCCCCTTTCTCCATCCTCCCACATCGTCCCTCCCCTCGCGTTCCTCCGCGGACCGAATCCCCAACCCCCCAAACACTCCACGCCCCCTTTCACACCCCCATTCGCCCCTTCTGGGTTAATAAATGCTGCAGCGACGGCCGGTCTCGCCCTTTCTTCCCCCACCCCCTCCCCCTCACTCCCCCGGTCACCGTAACCGAAACGAATTGCTCACCCCCGAAATTGATTTATGGCGCCGGCCGCTGTAAGTCTGAGCGAGGAGGCTGCGAAAATACAAACCACCACTATTCATAGGCAACTGCGGAATCCTCCTCCTCCTTCCTCTTCGCCACCCGTGGGCGCTTAGCGCTCTCGAATACGAGTACAACCGCGGACGTGGCCCCGGGGCGCATTAATGTGCGGTCACCCTTTGACGTTTCCTGCCAGCTCCTTAACCCTCAAAATGCCTCTCGGTGGGATTGTTCAAGTTGGTTTCTTTGATGTTTCCCCTTGATCATGGCCTCGGCCCACGAAATTTGATGGTTCGGCCCACGAAATTTGATAGATCCCTTCCGCGCGGATATTACTTCAACAATTACTGTCACGAGCTCAAGTTTTACGCGAATGAAAAATGGCCAATATAAGATTTTCGGTGGTCCCCGCCACCTTGTTAAGGGAGAGAGAGTTACGAATCGTTGTCATAAATTAATCGCATTGAATTAGGTTAGCAGTCAAATTAGTTGTCGTTCAGTGAATTCTGGTTTGGAGATTTCCTACTCACACCTCCGTCACTTTCATACTCCATAAATACTTTCCTGTCCCCGACGCTCTGTTCTCAGATGGAGGAATATTTTAACACTACCCTTCATGAGAATCCATTCGCCCACATTCATTCGCGAATTGCTTGGTCAAAAACTTCCTTCGATTCAAGGGCCCGATGTTATGGGGATAATAAATATGGTCAAAGTCATTATTTTCGCAGTGATAATGTAAATCTGAGGCTAGCGATTAGGTTGATTGAGGATCTTTACAGTGATGAACTAGCATGTTTCAGAATGGAATCACACACACTGTGAATGCGTACACAACTGGAATAAATAAGGACTTCTCATTATATATGGAAATTGCACCACCCATAGATATTATACCATAACTACTACGGGGATGAAAAATTTAAAAACTTACCTTTCTTCAGTAAAATTCACGACAAAACAGAATAAAGGTGATGTGAGTTTCATAGAACACGCCAAAATACTGCCTGCTTCCCCTTCTGTTCGAACTCCATTGTTCCTCGAAATTAGTTAATCAAAGGTTAGGGTCTACAACGGGCCACTGCAAAAGGCGCTCATTGTAGACAACATGGTATTGCATTGATGTAGACATAGGAAGCAATCATTTTAACTTACGATAAACACAAAATATGTTCATTGAATCGGTACAATAGTTTGGAACTGGCATTATTAAAACTAGCTGATAAATCTGAGATACCCCGTGGCGTAGACATTTGACTTTCCTTCGTCGGATATGAAATATTGACAATCTTGATGAACGGAGTGAAGAATTTCAAGAGAAGAGTGCAGAGGTGATACGACACGTGTTTCGTGAGCAGAGCACGTTTCACCGAAATTACTGCTCGGCGTGCGAAAACTTGATATGATCAACGGCGCCAAAATATTTCGGTGAAACCGCAGAACACATTTCAATGTTCGCAATACTCTTGCGGACGGAAATGTGCGGCTCGACGTATTTTCCCTCCCGAGCAGTTTGCTAAGTTCTCGCGGGCCGTGCACGTGAATAATGTATGAATTTTCCAACATATCCAGTGGACATAGAGTTAACAGCATACTTGGAAGTGGTTCTACTATTTTGGCGGCATTTCCTGAGCGGAGAATTCGATGTTTAACGTTCGTGTGGACCGCATAAATATTGCAGCGGACGGTCCCCTTACCTTATAATTGACGAAAATGGCTTTGGCACGTACAAATCCTTGGTTCGCACGATAGCCTTGTACTCTAAGCCAATTCAGGGGCTGATCAACTGGTGGAGGGGAACATAAGACCCCCCTCTTTGGGAAATGTTATTGGCTTAAATAAAATTAAAAATAAATATCACTGACTGAGACTACTTTTCAAGCATAAAATTATCTACTGCAGGGTGTGTTGCGATCTCTAAATCAGAGCGTTTATTTTTAAATCTAACAGGATTTGCAAATACTTCCGCTCCGCTTTCTCGATTACCCCCTTAAAAGAGGTTTTCTAGGTCCGCTACTGATTTCATGTATTGCATTTCTCCGATAAACTTTTAAATGAGACCTTAAGATTCATTGATCTCGTTTGTGAACATGGCTGAATGTTGAACAAAATAATACATCGAAAACAGGTACCATTTCATCTAATTAAAGCTTACGCCATGAAAGAGACGTAAACTGAGCGAGCATTAAATTCTGTCGGCGGAATAAGGAAAGAAAGAATGATAAAAGCTCTAACTCATCTTACACATGAATATTCATGCGAATGGCAGCAAATGTACGCCTTAAACCACCTCACACATTTTGCAGCAATAAATCCAAGTTAATTATCCACAAACGAAGCATTCTTGAACTCGAAATAAATTTTCCTGTGTGTCGAGTCCTAGTAAGATGTTACTAACAAACATGCTATGGTAACGCGGCGGTATTTACGGATTCAATTCATTTATATACTGTCGAGGAGGAAAATTTATTTATTTTAAATGAGATATAACATCGCTAATCCCGTTTAGAAATAGTGAGCCCATTATTAAAACGTCTTATGCAAACCGCTAATGAAATACCCGCTGAAATCATCTTATGCAAATAGGTAAACGAGAAGTGTTACGATAGCATCTCATCTAACATTTTTGGAGATAATCACGACCGATACATTCTGTCTGTGCTCTACCCTCAAATTTCTTGGTCCTCTCTCGCATTCTAATCACTCATGACATTTCTAAAACTTGAATCTTTGATTTAGGAATCTGCACTTTGGATTTTAGCTACTTAAATACAGTAAACATTGTCTTTAGCGTGCAACATCTCACAACGTGTTTGGCGTTCTCTGCTGGTGCATGCACCTGACTTTGAATACGCAACAAGGGAAAATGGCCATGGTAATATTTTTAAATTGCGATGCGATCGATTATGTCACTAACCGAGAGGAATTTCCCGATGCGCAGCGTTATGCCTTTGAATGAGTCGCCAAAGTCATACCGTGAGACACGGACCCTTGACTTTCTATCTATGCGGCAGAATCGCGTAAGTGTCATCATGTTAGATTAAGCTGAAGGAGCTTTAATGTTGATTTTGCGATACCATAGATAGCTGTGGGGAGTTGAAAATGGAGTATTTCTTCCTTGCTTGATAAGTTATGAGACGAGTGGCGCACCTACAAAATCAGAGCGAGACGAACGCAAGAAAAAACTTACTCCATCGATGCGAAGGTGCAAGGAAGGGTACACTTTCTTGCCGGCAACGATTCTCGTCGCTTCCCTCGCCTTTCCTTCCAGTAATTTCTTTCATTCCACCATGCCTACCACCAAACCCCCTCCTCTCCTTCCTTCCCTCCCATACTTTTTTCTCCCATAGATCCATCAGCTTCCTTTCCTGATTCTGAGAAATGGGTCAGATAGAGCGCATCACTCACACACTTAAATGCCATGATATGGATCATTCTATCGCGCAAATTACGACCGAATCCGGATTGAGATAACGGTTAAGTGGTTACGGTACGGACATCTTCCGACGGACGGGACGATTTGAATTTCACATCGGCGATGCTTAAAAAAAAAATAAATACGCAACCGCTCTCATGTTGCTTGCTCAACATTTCACTTCGAATGCATTTCTAACTTCGAATGCGGGCAGAGTGTGACCCAACTTCCTCTACTTATCTCTCCCACCCTCTTCTCTCTGACGCACTGCCAATGGGCGAGAGGGATCTCTTTCTCCCTCACTCACTCACTCACTCACTCATCTTCGAGTGCGGGGTTCGGTACTAAACTCACAATTACGACAGGAGGGCGTCGCCGCACTCTTGGCGCTGCCCGGGAAGCCTACACACGCTGCCTATCAATTAAAGTCCACGGGTATGTGTTTGTCTAAAGAGAGTGGCGAATGGCTCTGCGACGTTGTTCTGCCCACGAAGTGCATTAAAGTAATTAACCTCGCCATCCCCGCGTGCTCGCCATCCCCGCGTGCTTTCCCTCGTTAACTCGCAATGCAGTTCGCCCCAACCCTGCGAGAGTCGATTCCTCGATGATCGGTAGAGGCGGAGCAATCGACTTACACTTGACTACCTCTTATCAGCTCTCGCTCTCTCTCAAACACTCCCCCAGCGATTTATCCTCTCCAAAAGGGCTGGAATCACAGAATTCATGCAAGCACCGCACGTGATTCCTGAGACAAGGGCTCTCCAGGAAAAGAAGATTCGTGGACGAGGAGAAGATGTATTGACGGAAAAGGTGGGGTATTTTCAGCTTTATTCTGCCAAAAAACCACGAGGGAGTTTTGCTTAAGTCACTCGCTCTTTTTTTTGAAAGAAAATTGTGATTGTGATTTGTGAGTGGAACTTGAATAAATCTCGAAATAGTGCAATATTAATAACAAATGATAATTCCAAAAGTCGATGCAACCGATTAGATGCGTCAAAGCATATCAATTACCAATAAATTTCCTCTCTTAATGATTAAAATGACTCAATGATAAATATTTTTACAAAAGCAACAACTTTGACGATTTTGCGAACGTGTTTAATTAATTAAGGATCAGCTAATTCGATCAGTATGCCATAGCGACAGGGGAAGAGGGTTTCGGTACTGAAAAGAGTATGTGGAGTTCATTTTAAGTTTGAGAATCATTGAAAGATTTTTGGGACAAAAGAATCCCACATGGGATACGGCTATTATTATATTTTCACATAAATGTGAGGTTCCTCTTTGATTCTGAAAATTATATACTTATGGATACGAATGCTATTTTTGAATTTTCATTCTTGAGGAGATCTACATTCATTACAAATTCAATTAATAGTTTCCCGTTTTACTGACTTCCGTTTTTCGTTGACTTATTATATATAAGGAAAACACAGAAGAGGGAAAAACTTCTAAAATATGGCACATTCCAAAAAGGTTGGAAAATATGACGGAAATGTTTCACAGGGATACCGATAGGCATTGGAAAAAGCTATGACCAGAGTATTTAGCGTCAACTAAGTACGAGGAATCCTACCGAGGTAGACTTCTGAATAGTCACATACTTAAGAGCGATTTTAGGAAAAAAAAACAAGATTTATCAAGAAGCGGAAGCCAAGACGTTAGCATTACTTCCTTGGTTATTACCATTCCGTTCATGACAATTTAGTAAAGACTGATAATAGAAATTTTTTTTGAAAATTTTTCCACATTGAAATGGTTAAAGAATATCACAGAAATACTAAAGTGAAGCATAGTTCTCGGGATTAGGATAGTAAATTGAATGCAATTTTAAAATTATTAGCGAGAAAATCTGATGTTATCGAACCAATCTGCTGACCTATAGATCGCGAGTCCGAGTGTCGCTTGAGGCATGGGTGCTGCAGAAACTATTGTGATTCCTCCTTGTGTAAATGTGATTAAAAGTATGTCCGTTATAATTTAAGTCGGATATCTTGATAAATGGAGTATACTTGATACCGGAATCGACCGGACAAGGCAAGTATTAGGTATAAAATTCAACGTAGTTGAAAGTATCTTGTAATTAGATGCAAAAGGTACCGAAGCATAAAAGAAAATTCCTTAATACATAATTTAGATCTTCAAAATGTGCATGTCGTTTCTATGGTAAGCTCTTTCTTCCGTGATAGGTGACGTTTTTAGCTACGCATTGCCAGCAAGATATACATATTGATGGACGAGAGATTAATCCGAAAAAGAATTTTCGCGACAAACTGCGAGAAATCAGCACCAGCTGTGCCTCCTCACATTTACACCGTAACGTACTAAAGCGTTTAAGATTCATTAGAGCATTAATTCGAAGACTGACGGACTGTGACCCTCCATTCCGAATAATACAGCTTCTTACACTATCTTCTTCCTTACGGATAATTATGGTGTCCATATTTGCCATTTGACGTGTTTCATATGAACCACGCTTCTACTCTGACTTCAATTGCGTATCTCATCTCATCCGTTGTGCTTCAAGATATGTCTTTGCAAAAGGATCGCGTTCTCCTCAAAGACCTCTGTATGCATTTTCATCTAATGCTCGCCACACTTCCTCATTCCAAGAAACTGCGGGAGATGCCGCAACTGTAACTTTTAGCGAAGTCATCCGCTAATATTCATTTCAATGCAACAATTTCAGAGTGTAAAAATCACTCGCGCTGACCGGGATTCGAACCCGGATCCCATCGACGGCAATTTTTCAGAATTTAAGAGGAAGCCTCAATACTGGCACATATAACTGACTAATACAACTGGCTAAAGCATTCGACCGGACTTCGAGGGATCCGGGTTCGAATCCCGGGCAAGGTGAATGATATTTACGCCCTGAATTGTTGTATTGAGTCTCATTTTTCAGCTTTTACTGCCATCCAATCACTTCTCAGTATCCTTTTGAGCGTCATGTTTCTATGAATTATGTTATTCTTTCTGCCTGCCTTTCCAATGGCCGGCCTCCCTGACAAATGCATTTCCGTATTCGACAAGAATGTTTTCACAGATTCCTTACTTGATTGTGACAACACTTTTCCACATATTTGCCACATGAATCCAAACGGATCCCTTTTTGTAATACGGTGCTATGGATTACCATGGGCACCATTACGAACTTAACCATAAGGGTATATCCAATACCCATACACTTAGGATCATCTCGTTTATTACTTACGGATCTTTTCCTTAGGGATTGTCTGTTAAAAGGGAGACGTGAAATGGTAAACGAACCATGTTTGTTTTCCATCTTTTACATTCGTTCTATTCATTGAGGTTGTTCCTGCTTCTTACATTGGCCCTAAGAATGTTATTTATTCTTACCTCCATTTCAAACTTATTTCTTATTTCACATTCTATTACACTTCCAGATTTCATTAGCAGTGCAAATACATGGCTATCGTAGGGAAAATATTATCTATCTCTTGTTTCTCATAGAAACAATGAACTCGGTTCACTCTCAAATGTAAATGAAATAGAAGGAAACATAAAGAGTACCACGGTAGAAGATTGAATGCAAACCGGTGGTATCATGAGAGGAGATGCCAATAAAGCACACCTTAAGTCACAAACCCGTCACAAAATCTGTGGTGAAAACCGCTTGAAATTCGAAAACTCCATGATAGATATAAAGTAGTTGCTGAGGAATAAATCATAACAAGTTAACGAGGACATCGAGTGATCATCACAACAGTAGCAAGGTGGGATAATAAAATGGTGAACAAAATATGGGAGACAGACTGCGGGATTCGTTTTTCCCAAGCAAAAGTTGGGATCACTAATAAGCTTTAAGAGTCCAGGCTTTACTTCTTGGAAATTCATACACCCATAGTAGAACAACAAAACAAAATAATTTGATTTTAAAATTATGTGGTTTAGTTCGTTAGTTCTTCGGTTAGTACGGTTTACTACTATAAAAGAGGGTAACATTTATGTTTGCGCATACGGTAGCTATACGCCTCTGGAATCTCTATTAGTCCCTCATGACTTGCCTTTGGGATCCGCTGAGACTGAACACCACTTGAGCTAAGGTACACAGCGCCCACAGCCGAGGCGGTACTCAAACACGCGGATATTGGGTTAGCAAGTGGGAAGTTGGGAGGGACCAGACTTCAGTAGCACTAGTAGTACATAGTAATTAGGGAGAGCGACGGACAGCTGAGGTAATTTGCGCCATTAGGTGGGTAATATGGTACGGGTAGCATGTTCAGGGGATGGTGTGAAGGATAGAGAGAAACCTGGCGTCCGACCCGAGGGATGGTATATACTCCTGCATTGCTCTCCGAATGACACCCCAATTAGAGAGCGCTTCACCACTGAAACCAGAAAACTTCATCACCATCTTGACCACAATCGAGGCGAGACATCTCGTAGGTGGTGTTGGAGCATCAAAAACGAAATGGGAAAATAAGAAAGAAATCTATATATTTATATATAGGTGTGTGTGTATATATATTTTCAAACACGAAATCCCGCTATATGGCGGACACATATTCATTCACATGGAAAGAGATTTTAGGAAAAGGGATAGGTACACGAATAAAACACGAACACTGGAGAGGCGGGGGAGGCGGAATTGAGCAGATCACAAGCGTAAAAATATTTCCTTGACCGGGACTTGAACACCAGATCTTTCCGCTTGCCAGACGGATGCTTTAGCCATTAAGAGAATCCCCCGAATACCCCTTATATATATATGGTATATATATATATATACCATAAAATATAACCATAATACCATATATATAACCATAAACACAGTAATCAACCCGAAGGTCGGTTTAGTAGGTGATGGTAGAGCTCACCCGTGTACCACGCCCGACGGCGTGTGAATATTCACACATCAGGGTAGGTGGGCCAGTTCCTTTCCCTGTGCCGGTCATGGTTTCCCAGGAAAATCTGGTACCCGAAAAATCAACTAGCTTGGGTGGAGCTGCAGGTGCCCAAAGTGCCTTGCCCGGGAATCGAACCCGGGACCCTCCGGTCAGTAGTCCAACGCTCTACCCACTAGACCACCGCGATCCGCATATATAAACACTAAGACAACAAACACCACACACATAGAAACATAAAAGAAGGACACTTACATTGGATATTTACGTTTCGACGGCACGGCCGTCGAAACGTAAATATCCAAGGTAAGTGTCCTTCTTTTATGTTTCTATGTGTGTGGTGTTTGTTGTCTTAGTGTTTGTGTGTTTGTGCGTCGCCGGAGAGCGTCATTTCCAAGTTTATACATATATATATATATATATATATATATATATATATATATATATATATATATATATATATATATATATATATATATAAAGAGGTTATGAATTGATGTCGATATTGATACATTCTTCTCTTTTGCGTTTTGGTCACTAGTTGATTTAAAGCGTACCTTACTCATTGTTACTAACTTATTTATGGACGTAAGTTTTTCCCCACGCATTAAACATTTCACAATCAATGGAAAACATTTGTGGCAAAATAATCGTCAAACGGCCAATGAACGACTGATATAGACTATCAATCAAAAGTGGCGCTTGAGGTACATACAAATGTTAAAATTGTATACTAGAAAATATCAAATCCAGTGGTGTAGAAAACATGGGAATATATGAGAGGCGAAACGTCTCCACGCAATCTCCACCGACGAAGTATTAAACAACACAGATGTGATTAAATTGAATAAACGCAGCATGAATAAATGCAGCATCGCATAAAAGAAGACATTTCTTGAAGTATAAAGGAAGACTGCTTTAGAAATCGAATGTTAGCATACATTAAATGTGTCAGAATGATGATTCCAAAACGGTCTCGACAGATGGCACACCACTCACAATTCTTTAGTCACATACTTCACCTTCATATACTATTTCAGAGCGATGGAAATGAAAACCTTTGGTGTAAGGGGAAAACAACCATAAAATCATATAAACATTTCACTCCGCTTGGCCAAAGATTCCGATACCAATGCCCTAAATATAGCCCAAACTCAATTGGTAACGTAAAAACGAGTGTAATAAACCCCCTTGCGACTATTCAATCAATTTATTGGGACACCTTTTGCAAAAACAATACGGCTACGAATCGTTGTTCTTATGACGTGTTTCATAGCATTCTTCGATAAATCAGTAATAAGTAACTGAATCAATAATACGGTTCCAGGTTATGGTTTACTACTTACATAACTAATTTTGTGGATAAAAAATGAAAATTCACGAAAGTGATCAAAAGAAAAGTACTTGAGCGCATTTAGTAAGAGAGGTCGCACTGATTTAGAATGAATCATAAAAATTGTTTCCTGCGGTTGACAATGACAGCTGCGATGTCTCAAACACAGGAAATATTCCCTAAAAATCCTTCTAGACTGGATGAGAAAACAAAATCCGTGCGAACTAAAACCCAACGGCATGGGCCTGAATTGCAGAAGAAAGAACTTAAGAATGTCATTAGGGGAACAAAGAATGCTAAAAATACAATTTCATTCGTATTCGTAGCCGTAATCCTAGTTTCAAAGGATCTAAAAAATTTCAAAAGACCATGGAACAGAAAATCCAATAAGAACGAGGAAGATTATACTCAAGAGCCGTGGGCGCACTCAACAGAAAATGGTGACTGGGCGACATTCCACATATTTCCGATCAAGAGAGTTCTCGCCGCAAATGAGAAATGCGGCAGAGCATTCAAGACTTTAGGATTGCCTCCGAAGGTGTCAAACGTGGTCCGGATATACGAGAAAACGAACGGGCGTCGAAGAAAATTTGACATCGACATTAAGAATTATCTATCCCGGGGCACTCGGGGCTTGTAACATACGGCCAGTTTTACGAAATTACTCATCAGAACAAAAAAGACATTCCATCGAAAACGGACGCGTCTTAAATGAAATAAGAATTATAAAAACAAGGAATGGGCATATGAGATATATATTTATTTAATCGAAATATTTTTGACGTATCTCATGTGTTTGTACGGTACCCATCGAGATTCTTAAATCGAGCACGAAGACCTCGCACTTCCTCAGCTTGAAATTTGTCTGCAATTTTGTTTCTACAAATTACAAAGGTTTTTGAAAAAGAAAATTACGTACAGCTTATGCTGGCCTTTTTCGAGTGCTAAAAGAAGAGCTTCTTAAAATAAAACAATATATCTCTCTCAATACATATTATATACATAAATACATAACTTAATAATAATAACTCGCTCTCTCTCTTTATATATATATATATATATAGTCACTATCTTGGAAAACCCACGAACGTGTACAATAATGTAAATTCACTAATAGTCATAAAAAACACAGAAACCAAAACACACAAAAGAGAGACTCACTGGTTCTCGAATCTTCGGTAGTCCAACCACCTTTCTCAAGAGGAATTAGGAACAGAACTCGAGTTCGAGAGTTCTGTTCCTAATTCCTCTTGAGAAAGGTGGTTGGACCACCGAAGATTCGAGAACCAGTGAGTCTCTCTTTTGTGTGTTTTGGTTTCTGTGTTTGTTATGACTATTAGTGAATTCACATCATATATATATATGTATATATATATATATATATATATATAAAAAGAGAGAGAGCGAGTATATATATATATATATTCAAACACGAAATCCCGCATACGGCGAACAAATATTCATTCACAAGGAAATAGATGTAAGGGATAAGAACAAATATAAAAGACGAACATACATGTATACATATGCATACAAACACACATTCAAACTCGAAAACCCGCCATATGGCGAACAATTATTCATTCACATGGAAAATCATATAAGGAAATAATAGATATCCTAATAAACCTAGCTACACGATCGAATTGGCTGGCAGAATATGTAGACATATGCATGTATATAAAGTGTTTCGCCAAAATTAAACAGTTGAGAAAACTTAACGCAAGCAATTAAACAGGGAGGACCAGGGCATATGATTCAGCAGTTGTCTAGTACCCAAGGGGTTGTTTGCTGCGCCGCTCCTGATTCCAAAAACATATCGTAAAACTCGAATGAGGAGTTGCATGTCACAAGTTAGGGGCAAATCATTAAGACTGAAACTGCTCGTCACTGCCGTCAGCTGCAGATGGACAGTTCCCGATGGCCCACGCAGTGCTCTAACTAGGGCCTGGAAAGAAATCCCTTGGCGTGGATTTGCTCGCGGTCACTAAAGTCATTTGAACAATGAAGCAATCTGGAAAGCGATAGATGGCATTACTAAAATTGCGAGGAAGGAGCAGGGGTATATGGAGACGATTAAATCTTCTGATTTGGCTGAAGCTTAAAACTCCGGCGTAATCATATGAATCATTCCTCCCTTGGCAAACTTAAATCATTCCTACGCCAGGAAGTTGCATTTTTTTTAACTATCGGAATTTGGCAAAACACTCCAATTCTCCATTAATACGATTGAAAAATTAAATAGAGAAAGTGTTACGCATTCGGTTTTCACAATTACTTGAGACATGGAGTGATTTAATGAAAATGCATTGCATTGAGCACAATGGGTTTTTATAAAACCAAATTTAATAATCCAAAACCTCGTACGGATGAATTGAAAATTTAATAATTTATAGGGTGTGTGGATGTGAGCGGGTGATATTGTTTGCGATGTGATAACGAACTGCACCAGCTTTCCATTAGGCGTTTGTGTCCCTCTCTAATTTTTATTGGTGCTTGGGTATGCAACCTATGCGTCAAATAGTCTCCATTATTGATTAGGAATTCGTCAACAATAGCTCACGCGTCTAAGAAAATATACAAATTATTTCTGAATTAGTGTACTTTTACGGAAGACCACCTTCATCTACCTTTATCAAGGCTAATTTCTTATTAATCAGAGGAAATAGAAAATCATGTGGAAAAATCACACCATGTATCTATATATGTAAACAAAAAAATACCGGGACCGTAAACTTGTTTATTTAATTTTTTTGTTTACATTGATTCACGACCGTAGCTGCGTTCCTTGTATATTTAAACATATATCTATAATTGAGCCCCCATTTCATCTTCAGCTATTTTTACTGACAGTTATTCCGAATAAATGATTATTTTCGCTTTCGATGTGTTTGTAGCACTGGTGTATCTAAAAATGAGAACACAAAAAAATAAATGCAAACAGCAGATAAAGAAAGTATCCAAAAGAGGACAGGGTTAAAGATTGATTAATTAACCATTGGAATATTTTTTAATAACCAATAAGTCTCCCTACATTATCAAATTCTGAACACAAATACTCCTCACTACTTGTTGGAACATTTCAAAACACAAGACCAGGCACATAAACAAATACATGAGGGAAT
Source organism: Hetaerina titia (assembly GCA_037158775.1). Classification (NCBI taxonomy): domain Eukaryota; kingdom Metazoa; phylum Arthropoda; class Insecta; order Odonata; family Calopterygidae; genus Hetaerina; species Hetaerina titia. The sequence continues at coordinate 47,561,995 of CM073772.1, read as the reverse complement.
ATAAAACTCGTAATACCGCAGCATCGAACGGTCATCTACGATCAATAATCACTGCCACCGTTTCCCGCGAGTGGAACAAACTCAGTCCAGCCTTGAGGGAAGCTCCTTCAATTGCATCATTTAAAAGAACCTTAAATGAGACGCTATTTTTTCTTTAATTTAGTAAATTACAACACTAACATTACTTATCTCTACGTTTTCGCAGGTTTTTTACACTCCCCTTCATGAGTGGGTGTTTTCCTGCGGTGGGTGTTTTCGTTAAGTACACAATTACTTACGTTTCTCCAAAAATGTTGTATATCTTTCTACATTCTTTGTACTTTTGCATATAGTATTCATTGTAAAGCGATTTTCATCCTGTAGTTCTTTTTTATATTAATTAGCACTCAAACGTAATTATATTTTCATTGAATGTATTTGACAATGGGTTAGATGGAAGAAGGGACTGCCACAGTCTCAATCTCGCCCGAATTAAGCCGAATTATTATTGACTTTTAATAATCAAACCACTTTACTTTTCGCCAGTTACGCCAGAAACTGTTTTATTTACCGAATTATTATTATTATTAATAATACCTGTTAACTTTTTTCATTAATTAGAAGGACGTCGAAAGTAATGTGGTTGGTATATGATTAATATACATAACATATTTAGAATCGATGACGGTAAAAACTACAACAAAAATGTATTTGAGAAGTTATTGCGACTAACTAATTGTAATCAGCCTGTCAATATGAAAGGTTTTACTGAAATTCAAGTTGACTGAATCCTACATTCTTCCCAATCCAATTTGAGTAATAGACTCTCGCAAAAAAATAGACTATAGCTTTTCTTCGTCAAGTGTTTAATTATAGTAGATAGTTCTACGGAGTTCACCACTTAAATTATTACTATAATATTATGATGAGTTAGCAAAATGATAGATCAAAATACGAATTAACTTTTATTTAAGTTGAGAGGACAATGGCTTCCTCGGATCCGTTTGCGTGGGGAACCCATAGGAGATCATTAATCCCTCTGACAAATGTGACTTCACCATACGAAGGGAGACGGTGCCATAAAACTAGGAACAACAACAAAATGTAAATAAAAACCTTGACGGTCCCATTCAGTGACTGAAAATAAGAGGAAACACATTTTCCTTCCTCTTTCGGTACACCAACTAATTGGAAATGAAAAAAATAGTAACTTTGTGATTCCACAGAAAATTTATTCCGACACGACCCGGGTTTCGACGTTCAACGTCATCTCCAGGTTCAAACCATCAATTACACACAACTTAAGGTGTCATCCAACTGCAGCGCTCGTCGTAGCAGCGTAGTTCTTTTAACTCAAGGCTTAGAAAAAAATGACCGCCACGAGAAGCGGGTTTTGCAATTATGAGATTGTTATTTCTCTCGTGCTTTTGAGATAACACTCGTATTCACTGCAGTCTCCGTTCACTCCCCAGAAGTTTGCTCCGAAATTTATCTCGCCATCATACATGGCCTAGGGTGCCATGCTTCAACCCCTATCGAATAAAGCAGTAATAAGCTGAGGGTCCCTGCGGTGACTCAAAAACTTAAGTTAGGCATAACCAGCCACAGATCCTCAAGCATCTGAGAGCTTGGGTGTATGCCATCAGGGAAATTACTGCTTCCGCAAATTTTACCAGAGTAAACTAAGATATTGGTGGCTCTCAAGGCCGTTAAAGTTTAGGTTTACACACTGAGGACGGATTATCTGTCTTTCTAAGCGGCCGCGAGGGATGAAAGAAGTACCGCAAGGCTGATAATATGCAAGTGGAATGTAACTATATCGACTACATTTTTCGGCACGACGTTACATAAATGGTGGGCTCATTGAGTATCTATTTAAATATGTATTGAAAGAAAAACTTGTCCATATACTGAGTAGATGCATACGAAGGAATATCCATCCCAAGGAGATTTTCCAACATTAATTGTATTTTTTTACTTATACAAGTAGAAGAAAATGTCCTAGAAGAGCACTATTGTAACCCAGAAGGGTATAATATGATGTGAGTATACTACGAATGTACAGCTTAAAAACCTTCATATTCTTACAGACGTCTAAAGGATAATATAACACAATACCCATTAGAGACATAAGTAAGATACCTTAACATTTCTTTATGTAAAATAGCTTACAACATTTTCAACAAAGGAACTTTGCGCCCACCAATGTCACTACAAACAGTATAACTATCTCAATTGAGGAAAAAAGCAGAGTTTAAAAATTTCTGATTCACTTTCTTTCAGCTAAATCTCAAGAGATTTATTCTCTTCTTAAAGATTCTCCAAAGTAACCAAGCAACCAAGGAACTTGATTCGTCTACAGAAGATTTAGTCACTTTTCAAGGAACCATTTCATCATTTTGATCTTAAATTTATTTATTCCAAGCTGGCGTGTTGTGAACACCCTTTTATCCAGCCATCCAGTATTCATCCAAAAGTTCAGAATGTCACCCTCTTATTTAATAATCTTTTCGAGAAGGGAAAATGAAATTCCGTTAAATAACAAAATTTTATTTCACTACAAATCTCATTCATTTTGTGTTCGATGAAAGATGGGGATATTTACAATTCTCGTCTAACCGGGGACCCGGGAAAAATGAAATATTTAAGATCGAGAGACTTTCAAGATGTATTGCGAATGGGTAACGCACATGAAGGAATTCATTTGATAAATTTTAAGCAAAAAATAAGCACCAAATTATTAAAAACTATATATCATCGAAACAAGGAATGCTACTGACAAAAGAACAAAAGATATTTTCAAAAGGAATGCGTACGGGTCATGAATACAGGAAGTGATTATAGAATAATGAAACAAAACTGATAATTTTAAGAATTCTACAATAAATGCTTTCGCACCGAGATGTGGGAGAGCTTGTGAGAACGACGAAAATAATTTCCAACGAACATTACGTCAAAATATTCCTGTAACATTTTAAATGTATATTTTATCATTTTAGGTCGCCCACTGACGTTATTTAACCCTTGACATGTACAGTGGGAAGAAAAAGACACGAAGCCATGTGCAGCATTGCGTGGGACAAATTTACTCCGCGCCTGTCCGACTGTACCCTTTCTGCCACGACAAAAAAATTAGTAACGACCCGCGCACGTTTGTTCGTTTGCACGAAAAAGAATATGACTAGTACAATACACCATTATCATCCTTTTATCAGTTCGCCAAAGTCAGTTCTGGGATGCACGTTCGTACAAGTACCCACTGAGTCTCAAACGACTTAAAAGAGGCTGATCGAGAAACCACACTTCTTTTTGCAAACGGTATTTATTTCGTTCGAGCTGCCGGTTTCCGGCATCTGTAGGTTCGCGGATCCAAGGCTCGCAAAAAAATACACCAGAAGAAGAGCAATTTGAAAGAAGAAAAATCGTCGATTATCCTCCGAAGCGTGCCAGGAGATAAAATGGGAGGGAGATTCCGACGACAGCGATGGGTTTCTCGCCACGCATCTCTCTCCGCTAGTCCGCACTCCGAAGAAGAAATAGGGAGAGGAGGAGGAGGGGAGAAACTTCCGCAACATCCACTCGACTCGAAGGAGAGAGACAAGGCGGCGATAAAAAAAAAACGAAACTCACGACTCTCCGGTTGGCACAGAGCGCAATCGAAGGAGGCAGGTAAGCAAATAAGTCTTCTTCCGTCTACTCCCCCTCCAGGTTATCTCGGATCTAACGGGCACCTGCGTGCTTTCACGTGGGAGAGAGCACCTATCTCCCTCTCTCTCTCTTGCATGCGCTTGCACGGGAGAGTTATCCACGTGGTCGGAGCATCCGAAGTCAATCGTACTTAAATTGCTCGCAGCCCACGGGAATCTTACTTGGCATCATCAGAGAGTGCAGCTTCAGGCTTTTGAGAGGATGGTGCCCAGTTCGAAATCCCCTGTTATGCCTTCGGACAAATATATCTAATAGGTAGGGTTGTCAAAAGCGGCCCGGGGAAACTGGGCACTTCTCGAGAAACCGCAGGGGATGATATTAACGGAGAGAGGAACCATAAAAAACACCCCACTTGTATCCTTGCATTTCTCGCGCCATAGGCGCTGTTCTTGAATTAAGTAAGGTTTTCGGGGGAATCGCTGTTTTCGTTACGCTTCTTTAAGTTCGATTCTTCGGGAGTCGATCTTACGTAAGTTTCTTCATTGCATAGCTTTTCTGCAGCCAATGCTCATGAATAACGAAAGTGGTCGCCAAATAACATACTGTGGCAATAATTCACCAATGAAACTCGTTACAGTATTTTTTTTATCGATCACCAACCCGTTGTAACACTGACCACATGTTTGTTTCATTTCCCTTGATGCATGACGTCACTTATGATACGAGTAAAATACAAAACATAGTAATTCATGATAATGTGGTTTTGCAGACCAACCTAAGACTCATCCCGTAAATAATTGGTCAGTTAACAATCCCAGAAAAAGTCATTCGTCAAAACCAAATGCGCCGTTCTTTTCAGAAAAATGATTGTTTGATATGTATTGATAGCGCTGACAATGGCATAACATAGGGAGAGGAGTCAGGTTCATATCTTACGATTCTTGCAGAGTGGGGAAGAGGCAAAAAAAAAGCCGACAGTGGCCTTACGTAATATAAGGACGGTCCCTCAGGGCTTATCGAGATGAGTTCAGCTACCCTCGTACATTGAAACCGACCTTCGGGTTGTTTTCTGGAGTGTGGTGTTGCGAGGTAGAGGAGAACGGGGGCGGGGGTATTGAATGGAGCCCCGGGGAGAGGGGAGGCTGTCGGAAAGAGGACGAAATTCACGAACTCCGCAGGGAGGGTTGACATAAGTCGAGGTGGTCTAGGGAGGGGGTGGGTGCGGGTCCGACAAGCGGGAAGCGGAGGGGGCGAGCGAGGGAAGGACGAATCCAATAACGAATTCGCGAGGAGATGAAGGGAGCGTCGCGCACCAAAAAAGCGTCTCTCGACGTCACGTGCAGGCGGTGATCTTGGGGAAAAACCATCCGCGAACTAATCGAGGAGTGATACTCCATTCGCTCACGAGCGCGGACGCACCTCGCGGTGGATAACAGCCGTAGAGCACGGGAAGAAGAACCTTCGTGACTTTCCGATCACCTTCAAATGAGTCGGAATTGGCCCGGAGGTGTGTCGCAACCGGAGGGCGGAAGAGATGCGACGACGTATAAAACGAACTCTTGTGACTGGCGGCACAACAGAGGCAAGGAACGGATAACAATGCCAGTACTTCCACAACTCTTTTTTTCTTTCCCTCAAATCGCATGGTGAACAGGAGTTCTCCTCAAATGGATGAAAAGAATTTGGGCACTGTTAATGGCGATCCCGACTCGGAGGGTCATTTTCGAACAAAATCATGACTTTCCATTATGAGGGACGGCTATTATATTTGCTCGTCCCGAGCGTTATGTGACGGAGGTTTTCGATCAATAACCTTCGAGCGAAGTGGCGTCACTGCTGGCGCGTTTCTCCGTAAGCAGTGATCTGCTCGTCGAGCCAAAGGCCGTGAGCCGGGAAATTCGACAACAATGGGACTCCGTTTACTTGAAAAATGCACATCTGAGTGTTATTCTCTGGATGTGTCGTCCTTCCATTCGCGAGCTATTCAAGGACGCTCCGCAAGGAATTTTAGAACAGAATTGAAGTGAATGCATCTACGTCGGTAATGTCCGATTACTTTGAATAAAATATATATAATCTGCCATACTTTCCCTCAGCGAATAGGGGAAAAAAATACATTTGGGTAAAACAAAGATAAAAATCCACATTTCAGGCTGAAAAGTTTAGTATTTCGTCCCTAATCATATCACTGAAATGGAGAAACGATTAACTTTCTCCACATGTATTTTTTAAGAAAAATTAGTACATCATTTAAATATTGATATTAACTGTATTAGATGACAAGGCGAATTGTACATTTTTTGTGACATACGTCACTGAATTTTCAACGGGGGTATTAGTGTTGAAATCATGCATTTCGGGTCTTCATCGAGTCACTGACAATTGGTAACAATGTCAATTTCTTTCCAAATAAATACCAATTCAATTTTTAGCAAAACGTAACATTTACCGACATATTTTTTAGACGTTTCATCTTTTACAACAATCAAACTTTCTCATAAATATTCCCAATCTGTAAATTTGAATTTTCGCTAAAATAGGAATGACTCCTGCATTCACAAATTCTGCTTTAAATGGGCACTGGAAGCATTTTTTACTTAGCATATTATTCGGCGCAATATTTCCAAAGAGAAAAATCAGACACCGATTAAAATAAACCAAAACCTTATTTATGCCCGAATTCACTCAATGCCACTATTACTTTGTATCTTGTTAATATAGAATTTCGAAGTACAAGTTTCCTTTGACAAACTTAAGAAACGCATCTTTGGCCACATTCATGAGACCGGAACTGGTGCAAAAGCTTTAAGACAACAAAACAAAGTCAAAAGATGGACCAATGATATAATTAAAGTTGATTAGCTAAGATGCCAAATCATGAAGAAGAGCAAGGACATAATTTAACCAAACAGGAATGATAAAAAAGGTGAAGCATTGACTTAGCTCTTAATGAATAAATCAATTGAAGAAATAGGCGTACAAATTGGCCAAACCTAGAGACGCGGTATGACAAAGAATTTTGCACGTTAAGTCAACCCTATGTAATGTTCTTATCCGTATAATGTGCCCATTGGTTACTCTGAAACGACTTCCAAGGCTTTCGCCGTGAAAGGTTATAGTCCAGCATAAGCACGTGAACATCTGGAACTTCGAATCATCATTTTGATTGGCAAATTGATGTTGCATTATGACGCTTTTGGTGAAATGTATACATTAGTTGAAGCAAGGATGTGATTTTTTCTAGATCGATGATTTGAGCGCGTAGGCACAAAATTCTTTCAGGATGTGGTGTCGTGTGATTCAAAAGAATACCTCTATTCGGGAACTCGGTGCCACGTGATCCCTCACACAGTTAACGGATACAGCAGAAAGAGAGGTGCATTAAAATAATATTCTAATACCTAGGCCTCTCCTTTACGAACAAATTACACTCTATGTTCATAACAGGTGTTCATGTCACACCTTGCAGGTGAACCAGCGATTGAGTTTGAGATTGTGTATGTTGTCTCATATATCCCAGCGTAACAATTGCGGTTTTTTTATTTGTATTCCAGATCCATTTTGTGTCGCCGTGAACGCCATTGCCGCTTACCAAAGTGAAAAATGATTCCGTTTGTGAATAAAATTAAATAAATAACAACTGTCGTCCAAACTGCGCTTTGGTGAAAAAAGAGCTCCCGTTCAGTGAAATGAGTAAGCACCGAAAAACGTCATCATAACATTGTAATTAAGGTTTTTCATCAACATCGACTATCGGAATTTCAGGATAATTTCTACACCATCGATTATCGGCGCTAAAATGAGAAACCCATTACATAGCCCCTACGCAACAAACTCAATATCTAACAATTTTAAGCATTCAAAATTTCTGCCATAAAACAACTGAATTGCTGTCTGATTTTTAAAATATACGGGAATACAAGGCCTTTAATTCAGGTCGTAATTCAGCAGCTAAAGGATATTTCGAATTTTAATGGCACATCATTGCATTTTTTAAGAGCACATTATATATAAAGTTCGTTCGGTTGTGAAACTTTCACGAATCGCCCTTCATTATTTACACACCCATACGCAGCCGTGTGAAATGGTGACGACTCCATTTAGTAATTAACAATTAGGAACCACGCCATACAATCGACTTGAATATTTCAATATTAAATTAATGACTGAAGCTTACAGTAAAGTAACACAGGTGGCCTAATGGGCCTTCTCCTTATCAGGAATCGACTTCCATTCCGTGAGACCAATAATATGCAGGTAGCATTATAAATGTGAGAATGTAGATTGAATCAGCTCTTTAGAGAGACTTCACTTTGCAAGGCGAAGTTTTGGAGCTGACAGGTGAGTTAGCGGAGATAAAAGGCGCGCGATAATTTTATCTCACCTTATGAATACAAGGGGAACGGCCGTGACCGTGACATTACCGTTTCCATGCACGCTCCCGTCACAAGGAATGAACCTCATGATCTCACTCCCCCTCGATGAGAGTACACCACTTGTATATCCCCTAGGAGTTAAAAACTTAAGCAGATCATAAACATCAATCGAGAAAATTCTGACTCACTGCGCGGGGTGTGGGGACACTTTGGGGGATTAAAATGTCAAAAAAAATAGGAACCAACCTCTCTCCATTGTTCGTGGCGAAAGCTTTAATCTCATTTCGCGGTCGAAAATATAATTTATTCGAATGCCTTCGGAACGAAGTGACATGCCTCCATCGGAGAGAGAGGTGCGCTCTTGCCCAACCGTTCCAAATTTCAAAATGGGAATTCTGGCGTGAGCAGAAGGAGATCCAATCACTCACCCTTCGATTCGAAGGGGGACTTCAAACCTCAGCCGATGCCGACGCGCGTCCTCCACATTTCCCCACCCCGCTCTCGCCTCCTCCTTTCCTCTTACGTCTCCACCCTCCCCCGCCGCGAGCACAAACCCAAATCCCTCCCTCCCTACGCCCACCCTCCCCAAAAGCTCACAATCCAACCTCATCCTCCTCCGCAACACCATACGGACCACCTCCCCTCCCCGATCACCACTCCTCAAAAACGGTACCTTTGACACTTTCATCCCGGTACACCCAATCGCTGTCCTCGTGCTCTCCATCATCATCCGTCGCTGTATTAGTCCATCCCCTCCCCGCTTCCACCAGCGCCGAACTCCCCTAACCATTCATCGCCCCCGGGGTTCACCTCTTGGTCGGTACCAATCAGTCAACCGATGTCACGGGACGCTGTTCTCGGGCCGAGCTCCTTACTCATACATAAGGACTTCATGGGTGTGTACACACACACACTAACAAGCGAGACGGTCGTGCCTAAGTCCGTGTCCCTCCTGTAGTCGACCAATTTCGTGCCACTGGACCGATTTCCGCCAGGTACGTGCGCGAGGGTTTGGGGGTGTGGGACGGCGTGACGTCAGAAAGTCCCTCCTCCCATCTTTCATTCGACGGCTATGATTCCAGGGCCACGTTTCGCCAAGCGGATCAAGTGCCCATCCCATGGCGAAAATGTGACACGGCGGGCAGTTTCGGCTATGTTTTATGCACTCCTTCCCATAACTCTCGCCATAAAATCGGCATCAAAAGAATCTACTGACAAAGCATGTGAAATTCGACTCCTGGATCCTCGCAAACGATTGAAATAATCTATTGAATGGTGATGTCGAAGTCGTTTGTTCTGATATTTACGAATGATGTCTTACGCTCCATGTAGTAGAGTTTTCTTGTGTCATATTAAAGAGTGGATAACCCGTTTTCCATAATTTTTGGAGTTTAACATGCAAGCCTATAAGAATGAAAGTAGTAATACGAGAAAATAAGTAAAATTAACGTGAACCTAAAATAAACACTTAAATTAGTTTTGAATTCTCCATACGTAGACCGTAAATACGTACATTATCGGAGCTAATCTTATGAGATTTTCTCTACAAATATTACTTGATTTGGGGATTAACATTATCCCCTGCGGAGTCCTTGGCTGCTTTCCTAATCACACGATATTTGACTTGCACGTACATTGTACAACACATATTTTAATCATTTCCCTGTCCAAGAATATCTACAAATAGAGTTTACTTTTAGGAATGATGGAAATGCGTCGTTAAGTGGGACAATGAGCACAAGAGGACATATCAAACTGTTAATGAAGAAGTTTTAATTCATTGGAAGAATGGGCGAAGACGAGTAACTTACGCAAGACAATGATAAGGAGGGCAAATTAATTGGTGACATTCCGAGCCAGCGAATCAATCTGCGGACAGTTCACTCAAAACTATGATTAAAGGAGCCACTAAAATCAAAGCAAACAGGAAAGAGACCCAGAGAGGAATAACGAGAAACGATGGACAAACGACAGTAATTCAAAAAGTCATCAAGGATTTAAAGGAATAACAGGGTAGGGAGCGGGGAGCCGCCGTGAATTGATTATGGCATTTCTTAATGTACGTACTAAAATAAAATGTAATTTCGACCGAAAAGTTGAGACCTACGAAATTGAACCTTCGGGACGAAACGCTATGTTTCATTCGCTGATCCTGGAGATAACATTTATTTTTGGGAAATAAGCGGAGAAAATCGATGCCATTTGACTTGCGAACAGATATTTCTCACTGGCACAGATAATCCGAGTAATTTTTACCGCGATGATGAATTTTAAAAGTTGAGCCGATATACACGTATATTTATCTTCTTTTAAGTTATCAGACGGTGTGAAGCAAAACCCCTTAGGCCGCAAGCTTTTCTGATCTTTACGTGATTTATTTCCTTTACATTCATGACAAAATTAACTATGGTACCTGGTATTATGGTATTTCATTATATACATGCCTGAAGTTGACTCTGCATGCCGATTTGATCCTCTAATCGGCAATCGCTTCATAATTAGTACCGCGGTAAACCTTAACGCAATGCCAATCGACTGAATAGTCCCAGCTTTCATTCTATATGACTATGGGAACAAGACAAACTAAAGGGCTGTGTGTTTTTTCTGAGAAATCATAAGTGGCACTAGGATAGGGACTGACCCCTTACCTTGCAGAAGTATGAAGTGCTTAGATATAATATTGCACTTTATGTTGACATTACTTCGTGTGACAGAGGGCTCAGTACGAGGTGGTTTTCCCTACGAATTCATGTCGCCAGATGGTAAACGGGGGAATGGCAGGGGGAGAGAGGCTAAAGAGAATAAATGGAAGTCTGTTGAGGGTAGCGTGGGAAGATACAAACTATTTAAATTGGATATTTCCCGTGGATCACTATCAGGGCAGTAAGAAGTATTGTGACACACATGAAATCCATTCACAAAAGGAACATGCCAACGAAAAATTCACATTAAACCAGCATTAACGTGTCATAAAACCGCCCTAGCACCATTTTGAGAGTGAAAAGCGTTGCACATTTTTTTTGCCAACAGACGACTCTCGCACCAGAAGATTGTAAGGATTTTTAAATCGACTTGTGATTCTGAAAAATTGCACATATTCGTCAACTTCAATTTTGTCCCCCACACCAATGAGCGCACAAACGTTGACGCGGAATCACCACGAATAGCCAGCAATAACCAACAGACGCAAGCGTACAAAAAGTTACTCTCGCGATGGCGTTTTTTGTCTTCGCAATCGAGTCCTGAAATTGGCGATTCAACCGGCGCAATTCCGAAGTATTTTCAAGCAGCGGGCCACGCGTCCGTCATTCTCCGCGGAACCGCGAAGGGAGCGGTTCCTCCCCCTCAGACCCAATTTAAAACTATTAAATGAACGCAACCTGGGCATAAATTGAAATCTCTGACCCGACAACGACGTTTGGACGGCACGCTGCATGCAACAGATCAACGACTCCCTAACGTTGTTTCCTGCGACAGATAGGCGAAAAAAACACACACACACACACGAGAAGAGAATAAAAAACTGATCTCCTACTGGACGGCGCGACATTCCTCCGAGGGGACGGGAAGGCGGGATTAAATTAGGGGTGAGCGGTGAGGAGAGGAGTAATTGCGTCCATTAAGTGAGCTCGGAAGCGTCGCTGCTCCCCTGATGAACTCGCACGACCCTCCTCCCTCAGCAACGACGGGAGGGCGGGGGATTCTCATTTTGAGGTTTGGCTAGAGTTTGCCGGCGACGTAGGAGTGGGCTCAATCCGCCTAATGATTTCCGGGTAATTTTTTTCCTCGAGTGGACCGGTCCCTCCTCCGTGAGGGCGTTGTTTATTGGCTGATTCCGACCGTGGCATCCGGTGAAACCATTAGGAGCCAATGTTTGACTTACCTTGACCTTTCGATAGTATTTTATACGTATGACTTGCAGCGATCGGACATGATTAACAATATGAAACTTACGTTCGGGGGCGACGCGGGAACTCTCGCTGCGATTAATACGAATGACCTCGCGTTATTTAACCGTCAACGAAGTCACTGGTGGAGTCGCGGCCAGACACACGATAATTAATAATTAAAGTAAAAAAAATCGTTAACTATACGATAGTAATTATATCAATTTATGAACTAACAAATTAATGTAATGAGATCAACCCATTCTACATTAATGTAGCTAAATAAACGACAATTTCGTATCGTGAATGCATTAAGATTCCTCTTTAACCATCTTTTCCTACATGAATTTTTTTCTTTTTTCTAATGAAAATTACCACACATTGGTTCAATGAATAACATCTCATACATGGCACGTCTTGCTAATATTAAAATTAATTGCCACGATGAAGTGTCTATCGATTATTACAAACGTATTATCCACAAAGTTACCCCCTGACGCTCAGAAATATACCGATTGATGAACTTAATCTCGTTCTTGACATTTAACGATTCGATACGAGTATAAACTAACTCCCTTCGACATGGTATTTTATATATGTATATATATATATAAATATTCATTCAAACAGAAATAGGTATAAGGAAAGCGGATAGGAAAACACATAAAAGGCGAACAAGGAGATATTTTTACTTTCGTGATCTGCTCAAAAACCGCCTTCCCCACATGTCCTGTGTTCGCCTTTTATGTGTTTTCCTATCCCCTTTCCTTATACCTATTTCTGTTTGAATGAATATTTGTGCAGCCGTATGGCGGGATTTTCAAGTTTGAATATATATATATATATATATATATATCGCGATCTCAACCTGGTAATCATGGACAGCACACTGCGACACAGGAAGATGAAGAAGGAGACACAACAACCCAGAAAAGAGCGTCAGATAAAAGTTCACCACGGCCGTCGAAAGGGAAACAGAAGGAAATAATGAAAATTCTAACACTGACCGTGGATGGAAAGAAATGAAGATCATAATTACCAAAGCTGCAGATGAGCTTCTTGTGTGTAAGGCGGAAACATCTGGAAACAATGGATAACCGCTCAAATAAGGGGTCTCATAGACGAAAGAAGAAAATACAAGAATCAAAGAAATGGGAGTGAAAAATACCTCCAGTAAAAAGTTGCAGAATCAAGTCATACGACAGTGCAAGAAGGCAAAGGAAGAGAGGATAGAAAGCTGCTGCGATGAAATTAATGACAACATGAAAAAGGGTAATAGCAAGATAGCGCATAAACTAGTGAGGAGGCAATTCGAGGAAAGAAATACAAAATCGGAAAACATCAGAGCCGCTGATGGAAAAATACTAATAGATGATGACGACATTGGGCATAAATGGAAAGAATGAATTGAAGTGCTCTATTAACCTCCCAAACCACTAGAAGATTGCTTACTTAAAGATGAAAGCTTGATAGGTAAAGACGATCGGGGTCCGCAGATATTAAGAAGAGAATTCGACAGAACCGTGGCAGACCTGAGAAACAACAAGGCACCAGGAGTTGACAAAATAAACGGATAAATAATCAAGGTACTCGGGGTCAAGGCGAAGGATGCCCTCTTTGATATAATCAAAGATAGCTACGACAGCGGTAAGGTACCAGAAGACTTCGAGAAAAGTATAATGATTGCAATACCGAAGGAACAGAAAACAGATAAATGCGAAGAACACGGAACATTGAACCTGGTGACTCAAGCATCAAAAATCCTTGCTCGGATAATTAGAAGAAGAATAGAAGGAATGATATAAGGAAAACTCTCAGAAAATCAATTTGGATTCAGGAAACACCGAGAAGCAAGAGAGGCAACTCTCAGCTTGAGAGTTCTGGCCGAAAAAATGAGACACGTAAATAAGACATTGTACGTGACATTCGTAGACTTGGGGAGGGCCTTCGATAACGCCGAAAGGACAAAGATGTTCAAGATACTAGAAGCGCTTGGATTGGACTCCAACGACAAAAGAATTATTTATAACCTCTACAAGAATCACGTTACAACAATGCAAACTAAAAATGGAAGAAAAATAAAGCCAAAATAAACAAAGGTGTAATACAAGAATGCAACCTCTCGCCAGCAATATTCAACGTATACCTGGAAGAGGCAATAAAAGAAACAAGAATTGGGTATCAAAGGAGTCAAGGTAAATGGAGAAGAAATCAACATGCTCCGGTTTGCAAATGACATTGCAGTAGTCGCGGAAACGCGAGAGGACCTGCAAGCAACTCTTTAAGTGCTATGGATCAAGTGTTGGGGGAATATAATATGAGCATCAACAAGAAGAAAAATAAAATTCTTGTGTGGAAGAGAGAAGATGAATGCAGACATCACAATTCGAGGGGTGAAACTAGAACAAGTGGAATCCTTTATCTACCTGGGCAGAAGCACAACATGGGATGGAAGAAGTTCGACCGACATCAAGCGAAGAATAGCCCAAGCTAAGAACGCATTCATGAAGAAGAGGCAATTACTATGTTCAAAAACCTTAGGCTGGAAGCAATTCCTCAAGACTTTCGTGTGGAGCATGGAGCTCTATGGTTCCGAGACTTGGAACATTGGAAAAGTGGACCAGCGCAGAATAGAAGCCTTTGAAACATGGTGGTGGAGGAGAATTCTGAAGACTAAATGGATGGGCAAAGTAAGGAACGAGGAAGTGTACAGAAGAGGATAGGACCATATGGAGAACTCTACGGCAAAGAAGAAATGGATGGATCGGACACACATTGAGGCACAATGAATTGATTAGGAATATAACAGAACGAAAAATAGAAGGGAAGATTCCACGAGGAAAACCAAGAGACATGTACGATACATAGGACAAGTCTCACAGATATTACACTTTCCGAAGCGTCGACAAAAATTTGCTGGCATCGAGCGGGGCTCGAAATGTAGAAGGATACTCCATAAAATTTTGCCGACGTCACCAAAGTTGGGGCTGGAGGTCCACCTACGCTACGCTTTATTTTGTGAATGCCGAGCACTATGTTTACGAGTTAATGGGCAAAGTGACAAAGAGAAACGCTAAAATCGGATTCATTTCCCTAACGGACTCTCCTTAGTTTTACGAAACGCACATCCCCTTCGGCTTATTTACAGGAGTACCGGCGCTTGTCGCTTAATTCCTCGAGGGTTAACCTCACCATAATTCAACCTTCTTTATAATGATTAGTCTCACACCCCGTTATCTGTTATTTTTGTAGCACTTAAATCTTGGATAAGCCCACTGCTACGATCTGAACTACCGCTCTGCTTGACCCATTCACTTCACTCTCCACCACCCTCTCAACTTTCCGCTTCCGAAGGATATTATTATTAGGTAATCTACCGGTTAAGGTAGGTTTTTGGATGGACACAACTATCAAATAAACATTTTGTGACTCCCCACCTAGCAAACTAATCTATATCAGGTCCCTTCATCTCGGTGTACTTCTTTCCTCCCTTCATCCCGTCCAACATCCCTATCCTGTTCCTACCCTTACCTCCCTTGCCCAACATTCTCCCCTCTATTACCCTCTTCAACATTCCACTACCGCTCAATACGCCTTTCATCCATTTTTCCTGCCTCCATAGGATTTCTCTCAACAAACCCCTCTCCTCACCCACCATTTCCAGTACTTCCTCATTTGTTTTCCTTTCGGTCCATTTCACCTTCTCCATTCTTCTCCACACCCACATTTCAAAAGCCTCCAATCTACGTCTATCCTCCTGCTTCAGCGACCACGTTTCCGCGCCGTACATGGCTACGCTCCATATCAGAGTTTTTACGAGTCTTGTCTTAACATCCCTACTCAACGTCCCCGTCATCAACTCCCTCCTCCTTGAGAAAGCCTCCTTGCCTAGCGCAATTCTTCTCCTTACGTCCCTACCACTTTGACCGTATTGGTCCAAAACACTTCCGAGATATGTAAACTGCTCTACCTGCTCTATTCTTTCCCCGCCTATTTTAATATTTAGCTTAGCCTTTTTCTTTCTGGAAAATCGCATAACCTTTGTTTTATTAATATTGATTCTCATCCCATATTTATCGCACTGAACCTCCAATTCACTCAACAATGCTTGCAACCCCTTAGCTGACTGAGCAACTAATGCTTGGTCATCAGCAAACCTAACAGATTTTACGAGTTCCCCTCCGACTTTCATTCCTACCTCCAGTTCTTCCCATGCCTCTTTAATCATTTCCTCTACATATACGTTGAACAGTACCGGTGACAATGGGCAACCCTGCCTTACACCTCTTCCTAACACTGCCCATCCAGACTCTCCGTTCCCCACTCGCACCTGAGCAGTCTGAGACATGTACAGGTTGCGGATCAGTCTCCTGTCCCTCCAATCCATTCCTATTTTCTGCAATACACGCATTAATTTTTCCCAATTCACTCTATCAAACGCTTTTTCGAAATCTACAAAACAGGCAAAAACGTCCTGATTGTATTCTATATTCCTCTCGACTAGTGATCTCATTACTGCAACGGCATCACGCGTACCTCTTCCTTTCCTGAACCCAAACTGATCATCCCCTAAGTAATCATTTGCCTTACTCTCTATCCTTTTGTTGATGATCCTGAGAATAACTTTAGCTGCGTGGGATATCAAACTTATTGTTCTGTAATCCTCACATGACGAAGCCTTTGCCTTTTTTGGAATAGGAACTAACACCGATCTCACAAAATCTTCCGGCCAGATTCCTTCCTCATAGATACTACGAATCAGTCCATATATGGCCTTTTTCCCACCTTTCCCTAACCATTTCAACATTTCTACAGGAATATTGTCCACCCCCACAGCCTTATTTGCTTTCATCTCCTTTAATGCCCTTTCTATTTCATCGTCGAGTATGCCTGGACCTAAGCTATCTTCTTCTACGTCATGTTCCTTTTCTATGTCTAACCTTGTCGGCCTAAGTTCTTTACCATACAGTGTTTCTATATATTCCTTCCATCTCTCTTGGATTTTTCCTGGTTCAACCGAAGGATATATATATATATATATATATATATATATATATATATATATATATATATATATATATATAATTGTGACAACCCAAAAACTTACCTTAACCGGTAGATTACCTTAAAATATATATGTGTATACATATATATATATATATATATATATATATATATATATACACACACTTTTTTGGAAAACCAACAAACGTGTAATGTACATTCACTGATAGACATAACAAACACAGAAACCAAAACACACAAAAGAGGGACTCACTGGAACTAGGAACAGAACTGTTCCTAATTCCTCTTGAGAAAGGTGGTTGGACCACCGAAAATTCGAGAACCAGTGAGTCCCTCTTTTGTGTGTTTTGGTTTCTGTGTTTGTTATGACTATCAGTGAATATATATATATATATATATATACACATATATATACATATATATATATACATATATTAGTTACTCCTCGTAGTCTGATGAAGGTGGCTGATACTATCATAATACAAGTCTTAAGAGAGTGCTTCCTTTATCACACCTTTTTATTATATTTTTACACATCAGAGTTTCTAAGTAAGTACATGCATATACAGAGACACATATATGCACGGACTAGTCTAGTCCTTCTGTCCAGTAAATAATATACCGTTCTACCGGCCCATTCTCTCCTGACCTCACTTCTCTTTTTCAATTCCGTTGCTGCCCAAACTCCCTTGGATATCCAGCTCTTCCTCATAGCTCTCCTCTTCACTCAAAAAACTTTTAATGCTCCTTCTCTGAGGCCCAGTTGAACGGGAGTTTTCCCTCCCCCTTCACCTCCAGCACTTCTCCGTGTTACCCGTCACCCGACGACCAGTTGAAAGGCGAAAAACCTCGTTGTCGCGACACGTTTCTCCCGTCAAAACCCGCTAACATGAATGTATATTACTAATCCCCTTAATCCAATGGGGTCCAAGCTAGAGGCTTGGAGAAACCAGTCCCGTCAAAAAAATATTTTATTATCTTTGATCCCGAGGGGCTAACTAATTAACCGATATCTGTTGACGTATACTTGTGCTGGTGCATGGTTTTGTTTCTGTGCATACATAAAAGTGGATTAAGTCTAAATTAACAAACAGGGATCCCAGGGACAATTAGACCACTAAAACGATGATGGCATCTGGGGGTAAGGTGTGCAGATGACGGGCTCGCTCTTCGCCGGCCATGGGCCTTACACATGGGCGGACTTGACGCGCTAACGCCGCTCAATGAGCCGCGTTTCATTTATCCTATTAAGTCATCCACTATGAAATATAAACTATGTAACTTACGAATAATAGGTTCAAATGAAAGTCAATAGAAAAATAATTATTTTGAGGCAAACAAACTGGATTCATTTACTTCTATGCATAAATGTACACAAAATGATGAAGACTGTAATATCCCACAGCGATGGTCATTTTTGGCTAATTGGTGGATAATGATAATTGTGCGGGAAACTCTAAAAATGTGAATTTTTTATAACAACAGAAAAATAAAGGTGAATCTATCGAAATAAATTTGAGAATAAAAAACAGGAGTATTTTTATTCGTATTTAAAAAAATTTCCATTTTTTACAGAAAAACTGGCTTGATCAATTAGAAGCACGCCGAAAGTCACACTCTTTCGCAAGAACTTACTTGCGAAAAGTGGCGATAAATATTAAGACCAAAGTTTATTTAAGTGAATCATAAGTGTATCTTAAAATTCTTGTGATGTTATAAAAAACAGGTATTAGTTATAAAAACACGCAGATACGAAACACGAAAGAAAGCAATCATAATCGGCTGCACTTAAAAAAGTTGACTTGAGATGTGCTGCAAATAAAATATTATTTTTTAATCACGCGTTTTGTTAGCCACTATCATGATCCTGTTTCTTTGAGACGATGATAAAATTGAAAAAAGCCATGTTCTTCAAGCACGAAAAATAACGAGAAACGCCATAAAATAATAGGGCTAGACTTTCGCGGATGCAACCTAGGTTATTCTCGTCGTAGAAACTAATACCGTTGTCCGTGCATTCGAGTCTCGCTGCGAGAATATACGTACATTCAATGCACGGTGGTGTTAGTGTTTACTTGAATTTTCTTAAGAGGGGGAAAATGCCCCAGATTTCTAAGCATCTTACAACCAAGTGGAATTCACTCTTGAGTTCTATCACCCAACTCCCCTTCTTTCCGAATGTTGGACAACGAGCGTCCTGATTTCCTAAAAATCCGAAAGCAACGCGTGGAAAAATTTTCCGCTTAATATCAAATTTCGGGTCTTTACATGATGGTAACGATTTTCTGAGATATCATTGCATCACTTCTTTTATAACAAGTCTCTCGGCATCTTTTTGACACAGTTTCCCCTGAAATTTCTGCCACCCAAGTTGAGAGACAAGAGACGATTACCGTATTTTCTACCTTCAGTGTCATCTGCAGTGTAACGTATAATATTCAGAACAGTTCATCCTTACAATCTGATGCTAATATGACAACTGTATCAATACAAATAAGAAACGGGCGTGCAAGGAAAGGTATTCTTAGCGACGAGAATCAAACCATTTTTTAGCGACCTCAAATTTGAGACGCCGATTAATAAGTAAATTATTCAGAAGAAAACTAACAGGCTTCACGTCGACACGTGAAGATGTTTCCCAGATTCTCAAGTGCGACTGTATTCCGGTAACTATCATTCCACAAATACCAAATCGCCATCCTTGAAGACACTCAGCACGACTTATTACACCATATTGTTTAAAATTAAAAAAAAATCAAATGTTTTTTGTGCCCATTAATTACGAAAGACCTTGAACTATTTGGCGTGGCGTGACAAAGTTCAATCAGAGAAAGTATTGTTCCCCGTGATCGATCGATAGATACTTTAATCGTAAGAAAGGCTAGAAAGCAAAGACTTTCGAAATTAGCGCGAGGGGAAAAAAATGAACCTGCGTAGGCGAATTTTTTTCTTACACCGCAGGGTGGAGCTCCGCCGGTGTGATGATTTTCAGTCCATCGATTTCCATTTTCGAAACACAAAAAAAGAGCCCTTTCAGCAACCTCCTCTCCCCCTCCCCCGTACAAGGCATATATGTGCTTTCTTATGTAATCTCTTACACCGCATCTCTTCACCTTTCCCTCTCGTGCACCTCTCAATCACGCCGGCCCCCCTTCTACCAGCACGTTAGAGAGCACTGCCTTTCGCAAGCAGTTCGAGTGCCGTCATGAAGACGATATGTAGCATCGATATTTCCCAATACCATAATTTAAAGCGCTTTGCTTTTCCACGAAGGTACACACCAGTCGGAAAACAGGGGCGTTCGTATTGCAAAGCTTCTCGGCTGAAGGTTCTCGACTCAAAAACGGATTAAAGGATTCTTATAGATGGTTATATATGCAGCATCCATTGCGTACGTCACTTAATTGCGTCTATGCAGAAATGGCTACTGGTTTTTATTACGTTATCGCTTTTCCTTTATAGATCTACATCATTCTTTGGGAGATTACAGTTTTAAGAGGAACTATCCATGTTTCCATTACGAGTCTTGTAAAACTAATTCAGTTCTCATGACATATCCTAATTACAGACGCATTTTCAACAATGAGGATTTCACTGGAAAATTTTGGACTTAGATCATATTAACTTATTGTTCATGAACTTCTCATTGCTTACGCGAGTGATGACATTATAGCTACGTGAAATTTAAAATCAAACTCGAAGGTGGGCAAGTGAAATGCTAACATAGGGCTCTTATTAAGTTTATTAAATTATGTAGGAAAACTCGGCTAGCAGGAGGAAATGTAGATTCATTAATTGTACGTGATACTAGTCCTTCGTACTATCATAAGATGCAAGCACGTGGAATTGGCCTTCCTTACTTCTATTTAAATTTCCAGATACGAATGTTTCCACAAATGAAGTTGTTCTTCTTGAATGTTGAGATTAAGAGCTCAAGAGGAACATGTAATTGTTTCAGGAAGAAATATAAAAAATCTCAAATACGCTCGCATATACAAAAAATAAAGCCCCAGGCCCGAAAGAAGTCCTTTAATACTGAAGGAACTTCCTAAAATAATCGCCCTTTACTTCAAAACAGTAAAGTAGACAGAAGAAGGCTTAGTATTTTACGAATGGAAGCTAGCTCACATAACTCCCTTTTACTAAGGCAGCAACAGGGAGGGCTGCGGTCATTACAGATATATTTTTAACATCAATATCCTGCAAAATTATTACATGGACATATCATTTTTATTATTATCGGTAATGCACCGGTTAAGGTAGGTTTTAAATGGATCAAAGCCAACAAATAATAATTCCCTCGTCTCCCCTAACAAAGCACAACCGAACATCCTAATCTACAACAAGTCCCTCATCTCCGTACACTTCCTTCCTTCCTTCATTCCGTCCAACATTCCTGTCCTATTCCTGCCCTTCATCGTTTTTCTAACATTATCCCCTCTGTGACAATCTTCATCATCCTATTACCTATGAATATGCTCTGCATTCAGTTTTCCTGTGTCTTCATGGTTTCTTCCAACAATCCCCTCTCCTCTCCCACCACTTTATTTGAATTCCTTCCTGTCCACTGCACCTTCTTTATCCTTCCACACACCCACGTTTGGAAAGCTTCCAATTTACGTACACCTATCATTCCGCGGAACATGATCATTGAATCAGGATGATAAACATAATTTTCAGTAATATTAGTATTGCCTTTCACGACAGAGGAAACATTCCATTGAACGAGGACGGGTTTAGTAACAGTAGAATACACGAACCAAATTGGGTCTTTTTATTGACGATATATTGCAATAGTGAGGAGGGAATATACCTGTACAAAGGATACCGCATTTTTAGATTTCAAGACAAGCTTTGAAAAGGTCCCTCACGAGAAATTAGTAGACAAACTAAGATAAAAGAGTTTTAATGAGAAGGTTACCTACCGTATTATATACTTTTTATATGTTTAAAAGTGCTTATAAACTTCATTAATTCTATATAAAAACATTTAGAATTTTTTTGTGGAATCAACAGAGTGTTTGAGTTATTTTTAAATCAAATGGTAGTTTCACGAAATCACGCCTGAAACAGTTTCCCAAACTTTTTATTAAACCGTGAACCGAAATAAGTGTTCAATGATTTGAGAGTATAAGAGGAGATGTATCCTTATGCCTGTCACTTCCTGAAAAACGTCAACAACATTAGTTTTCACATTAGCAGCGACCTTAGATTACTTCCAGTCGACGCAATGATATTCAGAGAAAGAAGGACACCTGCCGATCACGGACTACTTCCAAGCGACTTCGATCAGACATAGGAATTATAATTAAATGCTAGAGACTGTACAGCATTGAAGTTTGGAATTAAAGAAAGGAGGAAAAAGACGTAATTTATAAAAAAAAATAGATCGGATCGACTTAAACTTCTCAAAATAGGCCAAATACTTAGGTGATACGCTGACAGCAAACCTTTCATGGACTGCACAAATCAGAAGAATATGCGGCTAGCCCTTAAGAGGTCAGGATTCATTAGAGGGGTTTTGGGAAATGCAATGAAGAAGTAAGAGGGAAACGTTACTCCGCTTTGGTTTGGCTATATTTGGAATACGCGGCAAGTTTAGGGGAAAACTTAAATCCAGGATTTGGAAAACGTTCAGAGGAAATCCGCCAGATTTTCTCGAAACTGCTGCTAGAAGTGAGTAAGCTTGGAGGGTATATTGGAGGAATTAGGATTGGAGCCCCTTAATTCACGAATAGAGTTGGCAAGACTTAAAGACTTTTGGTAGAGGACAGGCGTCTTTTCTTGCAGCATCGAGGGAACTCTTATGGAACCAAATTTTATCGGTAGATTCGACCATCGGAACAAAACAAGATAGATAGACATCGTAAACGACAGATTCAAGTACTCATTCTTACCGGATGGGATTCGCAATCGTAACAAAATCGGACCCAAGCACCCTAATATATTTACTTGGAGACAAAAATATTTAATGATTAAGTTT
The DNA here is from genome assembly GCA_037158775.1 of Hetaerina titia. Lineage (NCBI taxonomy): Eukaryota > Metazoa > Arthropoda > Insecta > Odonata > Calopterygidae > Hetaerina > Hetaerina titia. The sequence goes on along the minus strand of CM073772.1, from coordinate 47,539,097 downwards.
ATTATTGCTTGATGTATGCATGCACGTGTGTTTATTTGTAAGAGAAAATATATGTTTACATGCATGCATGAACTGATATTTGTACATATGCGGAGGAAGACACACTTCAGACTAACACACTTCACCCCAAGCCCTCGCAAAGACCTTTGGGGATTTCTCTCAGTCATATTGACTCCGCCAAGCTATTGCCGTAAACTGTGCTCCGCGGTTTCTCTATTGGCCGCGGATAAATATGTCGGGAAAGGAAGTAAATTGACCAGATATTATTAGAAAGATAACCTTGTTTCCCACGCTATGCGTCGCGACGCGAGAGGAAGAAAACCACAATTAAAGAGTATCGTCATTTAATCCAAAATCTCTTAGTGTAATATCAAAAACACCCCTAGCGTTTAAAGTTGGCTTTAACGCCGTGGACTGACGCGCCTCGCGCACAACTACGAACGCCTGTGGGATTGTACGTTATGCACGATATTTTGTCGCAACATCTTGTCCCTTTTAAGCCCCCTTAATCTCCGAGTGTAATAGGACGGTAGCTTAACAGGCTAATGTATTCGGCCAAATATTGAAGGATCCGGGTTCGAATCCCGTTACCGGAAAAAGCGAATGAAATTTGTACACTGCGACACTGTTGCATTGTAATTCCATTAACATTTTTATTTTTAGTATCAAATTCCAACAAATTTTGGAGTTGGTTCCATTTTAATAGCTTAACTTATTAAAGATGCAAATCACATAATTTTGATTCCAATGCAAATTTTTTTCCATAAAAATATTAAAGTCATTTCTCAAAGCATTAATAGTTTCAAATTCTTCCGTTTTTTTTAATTTTACATTTCCAATCACGAGTTACTTGAATAAAAAATTAATGTAACAAGGCGGATGAAATTTACATCTAGGCAGATTTTATGAAAAAATTCTTGTGTATTAAATATTACCCTGCTCTCGCAAAAGTGGGAGCTTATTTCGTCGGAAAGGTTGATTTGATGAAGAAGAAGCAATGAAAGATAACGGCTCTTGTGTTATACCTTAATATTGACATCCTTCATCCCTAATACGAGTATCTATCGTTGTTCCTGCAATTCTCTCGCGAGCAAAAACGTTTTCGATTTTCCTTGTTATAAGGACTCACCGCCGCATAAATATAACATCGCTTGGAGAGGGACACACGAGGAAGAGAAGAGGATTGGTGCAAGTTGGTTGGCCGTGCATTAGAGGAGGGATTGGGGGGTTTGACGACAGCTTAGAGGATGGCCGAGGAGGTGGGAACGGTTTGCAGGCCACGGAGTGAGGGAAACCGGATCGATGCAGTGCAAATTGCAGAGTCTCTCAGTCCGACTTGGATGGGTTTCCGCCGCAGACGTAATCGCGGCCAAGACCGTCTTCGTTCAAGGCCGCGTTCTAATCGTAAAAATTCCCATAAAAATGCAATTGTAAAAAGGCGCGGGAGGAAAAGACGGATTGACGCGGGTGAGGGTGCTTTCATTTCCCCATCGACAGACGGAGACACGTTTCCCTGCACGTATTAACTCGTTCTACCTCTCTCTTCCTCCGTCACCCTCCCCACAATCCCCATCACCATCACCTCAACGCGAATTACAGATTGACGATTGGCGGGAGATGAATACGATGGGGGACGGACGGGATAGTGGGAAAAATCTCTCGTGATCTTAATTCCACGCGAAAACTACGAAAACAAACAAAGACGGGTCCAATTCTCACAACACGGAAACGCCACGGGACATCAAATTAAGCTGCCATCGCCTTTCACACCGAAGATTGCCAACTTTAGCCGTTCAACCTTCCATATCCCCCTTGGACTCCTTTAAAAACCGCTGCTAGAAGAAAGTAGGGGTGATGAGTATGCTAGGGGAAGAGCGGTGGGAGATCCGTGATTCATGAAGAGAAGAGAGAAGACTATGGTTTTTATAAGTGTACAGGACACAAAAGGTTGTTCCCGACACCGAGGCAATTACTATGAACCCAAATTCATACTGGTAGACTGGACCACTGAGATGAAATAAGAGATACAAAACCTGGCAATGAGAGGCTCACTTATTTGTTCTTCCCCCGCACGAGAGAAAACCACAAAAACATCGACCGCAACGAGGTCTTGTGAGTGCGGCCGTAGCAAAACCTAAGAAAAAAACTTGGTAGAAGAATGGGAACTCATATTATTTTGTTCTAAATTAGCCAACTTAAAATAATAAAACTTCATCGAATGCTTTTCGGCTGTGTTATCTTTTTAAATGCTTTCTCTGAGTTTTCAACGATTCGTGTCCTATATTGGGAGCATCAACGGGTGGTGTATGTTCATTTATAGAAAACAAAATAAATTAACACACAACCGCATAAACAACTACGATTAATAAAATCTATGGAAATTCAAAAATCAACAAATATGTCGACAAAGTAATTTGAATTGAGAGCTTCACGGCAATAGACCTGGTGTCGCCATCCGTATCCATTTTCAGGTACATAACCAAGGGAATAAATCACACTATTAATTTCATCATGACGTTTCCTCCAGTAGAGCAGGACAGAAGGAACTCTTGTTGCAGTGTGAATGGTTACGTTTCCTGAAGCCGTTTTTATAATGGTACGTGTAACTTGCCAGGTAAGTTAATCATAGCTTTCGTTTTAATAGCCAGTACAATTATGCAAAATGATTTCTTTTATTCAATTTCACGATCAAAACCGTAAACATGACATAAATTAGTATTTGTCAATGATTACGATATTTGAGGATTATCATTTCCTACACAGACATTTTTCCAAAAAGTTTCCCGTTCATTAACGTTTTGTCTATTAGGAATCGGACATGCTCTCCGGAACGATTATACTCCTATATAAAATAGGTGAATAAACGGACTGATATCTGCCGGAAAAATATAAAATATAACGTTCAAGTGGGGAATGATAAAAAGGGTAAAAAGGAACCCTTGAAATCGACTCTAAAACCGTCAAGTAACTTTTACCCTATTTGTTGGCGTAGAAGCATTTACACGAAGTGCAAAAATTACGAGAACGCATAAAAGACATACATGATCAAGAATTAGCGTAACGGAGAAAGGAGAACATGTGTAAAATGCTCTCCGTATTGAGTGTATCAAAGTTAACGGCTAAGAGTTACTCCATGTAAAGATAGATAATTCCCTTCTGTTTTCCTTCCCAACATCATCCACCTTCATAGATACGAGAGGAAGATACGAGGGCTTTAGCACGGAAGATTTCGCTCAGAGTGAAATGAAGGAACCTCTCCAGCGATCGAATCCATACTCAAAATTAACGGGAATGGTCGATACGGTAAATACAGCAGAAAAATTCTCACAGCTGTAAATATCCGATAAGGATACTCGGCTCGACAAAAGTATTATCAGAAATATTTTGAGAGCAGGAAAAGAAGATTACAAAAAAATAATAAATGACGCTGGTTCGGATTTTTTTAGGCGCACGGAATTCTCTTCCTCTAACGTTTGATGTTGCCATACGATACAAACAAATATTACATACGGAAGACTCTCGATGAAATTACAGCAGAAGAGACAAATGACCCCGTACTACATGTCAAAATGCGACGGACTACAATATGTTCTAGTGAAACACGCCGTAATTTTAAACAAATAGCCCAAGTGCCATTCATATACGGAAATTGAAAAACTCGCACCAAACACATCTTCGGGTATTTTAATGACTGGATAATGCACGAAAAATTAAACGGATTTCTCACAGAGAGAAACCCAAAAATACATTTAAAAAAGACATTGCCGAAAAACATTAACGTTTCCTAAATATCTAGGTATATCACGGCGGGAAATTTTCCTGGAGAAACCATTCGAACTTTAATACCGCGCAAAGAATCCTGTGCTTGTCAACCTTGATCTTATGAAGGAAAGTGAAGTATAATTGGAGGCTCTGGATCAAAATAACGTGAAGAGAAAGCATAGCACTAATATCATGGATTCAATTGCTAAAATCATTAATGCCGAGTCATATTTTAGTGATAATCTGAAGATCATCTTAATAGAACCTGGATTATATATAATTGAAGTAAGTACCATCTCTTTGCAATCACATATCGCATGACAAATAGGTATTTTCGTAAATTTAAATCCCTCAAATTTGCGGAGGACAATATTTTTGCTTACAATATTCATTTCAGCAGGCATTTTAATTCCGTGAATTTCAATCGTGCACGTAAAATAATCACATGGCCTAATCTAACGCTAGGCTAAAGGTTCCTTACAAAAATACGCTAATTTTCCTGACGAATCAATAAACTATCTGTATGAATCAGTAAAAATGGATGTGAAGTCTCTAATATTATTGTTATTAAAATCTTGAAACTTAAAGCGTACTTCAGAAATGCTCTTTGCGGAAGAGAATGATATTTCTATAGATCAGTTTGCTATCTCTAAACTGTAAACGTAATTTTAAAATAGATGTTTGTGTAATTAAAAAGAGCACGATGGTAAACTACGACCTGCTAAGAGTTTACAACTCTTGAGTACAATAGGAAAGAGGGTGCATCAGAAGAGGTTTCTTGGCTTCAAATCCTTTTAGTAAATTATCAGAGAATGGAAAAGACAGCCCCCAATATGTATTATTCATAAGCACATGATCAAAGTGGGAACAATTCAATCTTATAACTTTAATGCCCTCCACCAAAAACAGCAGGATAGCGTCATCATCATTACGACGAAGGGTGACTTTGATAGATGAGTGTAGAGATGGCTGGCACCTAACTTTCCTTTACTTTCCCCATGTAACCATTTGGTTTGTCATGATCTCCTGGTGAATAGAAAATCACACCAACTAGATTTTAGATGAGTCCGTCAAAAAATATCACCTGGAGGAGGAATTGAACTCGAAATCCCTCCGGTCAGTAGTCTTGCGCCGTATGACATATAGTATAGTACTCTAATTCTGTCGCTAGTATTAAAAAGATGCGTACGATGCAGTCGCCGAAAGAGATTAGATTTTTACCTATTTTTTCATGTCAAAATTTTCAATCTGATATCTTTCCCACTGTTATGATGCCCTCCAATAGAAAACCCAATTACAAGCATATCAAACTTGAGGAAGCTAGAGGAGCCTCATATCTTCTTCGTTTCTTTTAAATTGGAGACTTATCTAATTTGAGCAAGTGCAGGAGGAATCTTCAAGATTCCTGACTCAAGTTATCCACTTTAAGGAACTAGTAAGACCATGATGGGCGTGCACCAATATCTCACGGAAGTTTGTGAAAATAACTGGTGATTCAATCTAGAACAAAATTTGAAACAGGGGTATATTACCTACTGAAATGGCGGTAGAGATTCTCAAAATAAGATATGTTAATTATTTTAAACCTTCTTGACGTAACAGTAACGTGAATTGAACCGTAAACGTGATTAATCATTGCATTTACCAGTTTTGCCATTATTCCCTGCAGAGTTTCCTCGCCACAAAGCGCGAGAACTTTCCCGCTGGCAGTTAACACTTACGTGTGAATTAGAAAATAGAATAGGAAGAAATAATTAAGTTTACGTGCTGTTAACAGGGTGATGAACCAATCATCAAGATCACCACTATAATTTCTAGACTTTGTAGGTTTCGTTTTTATGAGGATATAATTTTATTTTATGCGTCGTCTTGCACGTTTGGTACTAAAAACTTCTTTCAGCTTCAATGACATTATACAATTATTATTTTATTCCGATTTATTCCAGAATGCAAGAAGTGCCGTGCCAATGAGCGAAGCAAAAGTAAAATTTACTCATCTGAAATGTTACCGTAAGGCTCAACTCTTCGACATAACCAAATAAAATATGAAACAGTTGCACTATAAGTAAAATAATTAAGAGCGCAACTAATCGGCATAAAACATATCCCAATTTATTCACCAAGAATCTTACAAATACGAACTGCTAAATCATTATGATATTTCAAAATGGTCCAGATAAAATTAGCATTACCTCCCGAAGTGTGATCAGTGTTTACGAGATCATGAAAACACCGGTGATTATCGAACAAGAATTTTGGGCACGACCGCGAGTGTAGGTAAATTAAGAAGAAAAAAACAGAGTGGTAATAACACAATAGAATCAAAACAAAATACTTTTGGAAAACAAAATGAAAGGAAGGAAAAGATAATTGTGGGCATTATGATAGTTATGGGAATAATAAGCAAATAAAAATCATTCGAATCAAATTAAATTTTTCTCATGCCATATAGACCAGAGTAAATGAAGATGACTTCTATGAATGGACTAATACATTATCACTTCATAAAATAAATACCTTACGATTGCACTCTTCCCCTTTACTTTCATTGCAATATTTCCCACATTTTGACTTTGCAACGCCATCTTAAAGTATATACAAACATTATATTGGGTAGTCGCCCATATAAAGGAAACTAGGCTAAGCTGGGGGAGAGGTAGAAAGAAACAAAGGGAAGAAGAAGTGAGATTTTTTTGCGTTGCGTTGTACATTGCAATGGAAGCAAGGAGGAAAGGTACAGAGATGATTCCTTTATTCATGGAGAATTTCCGCATGTTAGAGCCTGCCACACTAACGGAGAACGCTCAGCATTATTGCTCGGGCATTTCAGTTCATCAAGACTGATACCAAAGCAGGGTTTAAACACAAGTGAGGAACTTATGTAAACCACAGTATGGCACACGACTCTTTCTAAATGATGTTATTTATGCATGAACATTGCGTGAAATATAAAAAATATCACGTACAAGAGGAAAAAAATTTGAATAAAACAGTAAATAAATGATGCACGGCGAAAAATCTATTGCAAATTAAATTTTTCTTCCCATGATTAATATAATGGGCGATTTCTATCGCGAATTATATTTTCCATAAAACCTACAGGGGTCGCTTCTTTAAATGTATTTATAAAGCAGTAATTCCTAAATCAGTCATCACTTATTAGTATTTAGTCTCCAAACATATTGACACAAAATAACCCACAAACATAATCCCAATTAAAAAAACACGGCATACGCCTAACGAGAAGAAACGATGGATAATCTTTGAACAATGAAAGGAATAACGAAATACATTGGCAAACTGGGAATTATCTTAGAGTGATGAGAAATAATTGAAAAGATTATCATCACAAAAGCACTAAAAGAGTTCATTCTTTATCTTAAATACATTTTTCTTTGAAAATGTACATTAAGATATTTTACGAAGAGTACGTGTTAACTGATAATGACCATAATGACCGCATAGAAACAAAACTCTCTCTATGCTTAACTCATGTTAAGAAACATAGATTCGGTAGAAGTTGTTTTTATTGCAATCAATGCGTATTTTTGTTTAAAAATATATAAAATCACATATGGTATCACCATTACTTTACTAAAATCCCTTACTTTATTAAAATATCCCCATCGAAGAATTACACTCGACTGATAACATCCAGGTGAATCACGTAAATAGGTTATTAAACTACTTCATTCGGTGCCTAGAAATGATTCATGAAACTATTGCATTCCAGGAAAGAGTTAGCCAAATATTTTGTGATGATACTTTGCCGTCATCGTTCTGCAATAAAACCAATGGATTCATGACAAAAATATTGACCTTTGGAGCCTTGATGTTTTTATTTCCTGGAATGCGAACCAATGAACACCGGGAACGTAAACGCCGCTGAGTGAAGTACGATTTGTTTTTTGCGTTGGGAAAAGTACACAATGGACGTTGTTATTCAAAGGTTCCAATGGGTCGTATTTCAGGCGGAAAGATTAAATCTAGAGACTTGGAGGGGGAAAAAGTATAGATAACTCTTAGGAATTCTTCGGCTTATGTCCTCACTCCGGAAAGAATTGACGAAAGGTTGAGCGCAGCTGTATTTTGCCAACACCATTGGAAAAATAAACATTTCCGCAGCTGTTCTGCGTTCTTCCAATTTCAATTAAAAGTGTATACAGTGAAATCTGCCTTAGGCGGAAACGTATGGTGCAGTGAAGAGTTCCTGCTGATGACTAATTTCCGTCGCATACAGGTCTGAAACTCTGGATAGAGAGAAAAATCTCAAAAGGTGAAATAAATTTCTTTCACATTTCATCGAAACACGGACACTATCACTCAAAACTCATTGGAACGTGTAAATTAATCATGCTCTTAGATCCCAATGAAATATTAATTTCACATGACAGAGTACATGCGCACTATTTTTTTGCATTCATAAAACTTTGTTCAAGGAGTGAGTTTTGGAATGAACTGCGTACCGCTCACCAGAAATCAGCACTTGAAGAGAGACTGCTTACACATAGTTCTGCAAAACTGTTACTCTCTGCGTGATTTTTTTACGGTAATTGATAAAACTAAAGAGTTTAACGTTGTTAAAAATGAGACCAATATTTCCAATCTTTTTTAATATAAGGAATGATCTCTTTATAGCCCCTCAGTTTTTGAGCAGCATATTTTCCCCATTTCATTTTCTCAACATTCTCCTCCACAAAAATCCTCACTACACTTATTTCCACACTCCAGGGATACACATAAAAATAATGAAACACCAAACTCACTCAATTTTCACAGTCTGAAACTCTAGTATAATATCTAAAATGGATTCCATTAGCATAACCATAATGCACAGGTAACAAGTTTCGCGAACCGGTGGCAAAAAGGCCAGTGGTTTCCATGTTAAAAAGGCTTCATTAAAATTTAATTATGTTTAAATTTCCACAGCCGCAGCTCGGACCACGAATTTTTCCGCAATTGAAAAAATCTCTCCTATACACAGGTGTCATTGTACACTGTGTGTATCCTTCGCCTAAGTGCCACTGTCCTTGAGGGTTAATTCTGGAAAAGCTGGACAATAATTTATGGTAATCCTAGGTTTTCAATATTAATGTTGTGTCGTTTCATTTGGGGCTTTTTAAGGCCTTATTAGGTAATCTACCGGTTAAGGTAGGTTTTTGGATGGACACAACTATCAAATAAACATTTTGTAACTCCAAACAAAACCCAATCCAGCAACCTCATCTACATCAGGTCCCTCTTCATCTCTGTGTACTTCTTTCCTCCCTTCATCCCGTCCAACATCCCTATCCTGTTCCTGCCCTTTCCTTGCTTGCCCAACATTCTCCCCTCTATTACCTTCTTCAACAATCCACTACCGCTCAATACACCTCTCATCCATTTTTCCTGCCTCCATAGGATTTCTCTCAACAAACCCCTCTCCTCACCCACCATCTCCAGTACTTCCTCATTTGTTTTCCTTTCGGTCCATTTCACCTTCTCCATTCTTCTCCACACCCACATTTCAAAAGCCTCCAATCTACGTCTATGGTATAACAGTACTTAATTTACCGAATTCAACATAAACCTTTCTTGACCGATGGATTGTCCTTAATAATCTACTTTTCTCAGCTTTTAGTATGAACACTGGACATTTCAAAACTCATTGAAGTATGTGGCCTATACATAAAAATGCATGTACTAGCTCACACGCATTTATTTACATAATATAATTATATTACACATAAACGCTCAAACATAAGTAAACTATCTAGGCTATGATTGAACTTTTCTAGTCTAGTTCGGTTGGTAGGAACAACAGGCAGACCTTCAAAGAGGAATAGAAATGTATAGAAAATTTTAAACAATAATAGGTACCAAAAATATTTAGAATAAGGAGAACTGGAAGTCATTTATATTTACATCGCAGATTTCAGTTATTACATAAAACTTAATCGCATGTTCTCTGGCTTGAATGTTTTCAAAGTAATTTTGTTTCGGTACCACTTCCGAACATTAAGTAAATTTGTGACAATTCGACAGTTTTTATTTTGATTACCCACTCACATGATTTTCAGTTCCGCCCAAAAAATATTGTCAGTCTAATTTTCCTCAAAACACCGCAAGTTTCAAGCTACGTGTAATACACGGATAAATTAGGTTGGCTGCAGGTATTACAAGACAGCTAATCCTTGATGTTTGTTGAACTGACAAAAGCGGTATTTCAACAATTTCATTTTATTTTTGAGAAATGAAACATTCCCGAGGAGTTTAAAAGGAACGCTCAATCAACAGTTCTGAGTGCTAAGTGCTAAAATAAAAATTTCAGCGAAGAATTAAAAATATCAAATTTTCAAAAATTCAAACGGGTGACGAAATAGTGAATTTTGTCGTGTCAATTGCATTTAAGGATACCGGGGATCAAGTTAAGTATACACACCGATTTGTAAAAGGAATTTGGGAAATCGCTGTCTCAACGGAGTGCAGCCGTAGCTTTAATTGATTAGAGTAGAAATGTTTACAACCAAACTAGCTATTGATATCTTGTTTACAAATGCCTAAAAATTGATTTCATTTACGTTTTGCGATCTACTTTATACTTTTAGACACTGATCCTTCGCATATGTATCGTCGTGTCAGTATTTTGAGCTAATTAGTGTTCGAATTGGAAAAGCAGAACCATGAATCAGAAATAATCTCGACTTCCTTTCAATTTAGGGGAGCGTGGTATCTTAATGGATATAGCGTTGGGCTACTTTTTATGGGAATTGAAAGAACTGAGGGAAAGGCAGAAGAGAAATATAAGTGGAGTTGCGGCGTTGGCCGCTAATGTCCAAAGAAAGGCAAGAATTTCCAAATGTAAGAGTTATTAAAGAATGACAATAAATTATTCAGTCCAGGAGAATGATTTTTAAACTGAAATTCTCCCAACTGTTCTTATCAGAGTGCCTCGGTTAGAATCCTTTGGACTTTAGATACCTCTATCTCCACTATGACGTGATTTTTCTGGTATCAAATTTTTCTGGGAATACGTTGGCACCACAGCGGTGGGTACTGGCACCCATACTTAGTGGTGCAATTTCACTCGCCATAGGACATAACATGGGGTATCCTCACCTAATTTTGTATGAATATTGTGGTAATTGGTTTTCACATCTCTTTTCTTCTGTTATATTCTATAAGTTTTCGCAAAGATGTATGGTATAAAACTTAATAACAGCGCCAATCATACAAAACTTACATACATTTTCAACACTAACATATTAAGCATTTGTTAAAAATTTGCAAATGTGAGAATGCTGTGATATTAAATTAGTCTGAATGAAAACCATTACCTCGACCCACGATCTAGTCAACTGCTACAATTCATGCGAAATGCGAGTTCGAACTGACTAATTAATTGCATTTCATCGTACGAAGTCGATTGGAACGCCAGTTGCACCTTTGGGAATAATGAGAAAAATCTTCATCATCGGTAGCGATTAGCGGAAGGCTTCACATCACAAAAGATCACGATACATTCCTCATTACTGGTTATGGTACATGAATGTCGACCCAGGTTTCACGCCGGCGTTATTAATCCAAATAAACTATTCGTCATGAAATGCCACTTAAGGATTCCGTAGACGCAACCGCGAAATCACCATGGTAAGAATAGACAAAGGGTCCTACCTTTTTCTCACTACCAAAAGCGAATGGGCAGTGTGGAAATTCGGCAGAAAATACGAAGAAATTAGTTAAATAAATGAAAAAGGTCATCGTCAAGTTTGTTTCAATGGAGATTAGTTGACATTGGCGCCTCTAAAGCGGAAACAAGGAGATATATCTTTCATGAGATTACTCTTTCACTGTTCACTGACTGGATGAGGAATCGAGTTGAAAAGCTTCAAAAACCCGGGAAAGACTAGAATAAAAGAATTAAAAAATGGACAATATCTCAAAAACGTCAAATTCACATGACTCAATTCCCACAGAATATCCGATAGCATTATAACAACATTACCGACCAAACATATTTCCGCATATGAATAACCGTCAAGTTTATGAGCGACGCCAGAAAAAAAAACTTTTGCCTTACATCAAAATGCTATGGGGCATTCATTATCTGGGATCTAAAACGATCGAAGCATGTTTAATTGAGTAGTTCTCAAAGTTTGTACCAGGGGTTACTCTCTCTCCCCGAGGTTTATCGCTCGTGCGTCCCCGTCCGCGGCTTCCCCGCTAGGTTCCCATAAAAACACCGCAATGAAACCAAACTTAGGAAATACCAGTGAGTTATATTGGGCGCATTTGCATAAGCCTCTTTCCCCTCCGCCCGACCCCTCCCATTGCGTCATGGAATCAAAAATCGTTCCAAGGGCTGGTTTTGTCGCAACGGCATACAGTATGGGAAACAATGGCGAAGGACTTGTGGCGTCTCGCTGAGTTGATACTACGAGTCAGCCAAAAAACCAGAGTCCAAAAAAAAACTTATGTTTCCGAGGGATAAAAATATAATGACGCCACTGGGTGCCGGTGTTTGAACGAGCGGACAAGGAGACACAACACATAAGTCGGCGAAATACATTGAGTGATCGGTTCGAAATATGGTGAGAGGACGCCCACGTGAGGATTGAGAAGGGATTCGAGCTACGAAGAGAGGCGTGGGATGCAAAGCAGAATCGAAAACTGGATGAAATATCGAAACCGATGCATGAAGTTTTCGAGCAAACGTTCATGCGAAACTCATAAAAGGATCCGGTGCATGAAGTTTGTATACCCGCTCCGGTTTCACTCGCTGTAATCCCCGTTTTTTCCTATCCGCTTTAAATAAAAAAAATAAGCAGCATATCTTGGATCTTCATGGTGCAGACTTTCAATTAGAAACAAGAGCCCGTATATAGGTCCGCAGAATACTCAAATTCGAACATTGCAGTGGAATGCAAATTAATTCTTGCGGAATGCTATTGTAACGACCAGCGATGTGCTAATTAAAGCCATTGAGTCGGCAATTCCGCACCAAGTTCTCAAGCCATTCTGAATTTATGCGTTAAAGCTATGTAATTTTAAAGTATTTCTACGTTTTTTTTTCTGATCCAACCGCCATGCGACTGACGTCAATTCACTTACTCAGTTATACCCAAACTAATTGCCGAATACTTGCGAGGCTGATGCTGAGACACGATGGTTTAATCAGATTTTGGTATCATTGAGTAGCGAATATTTCTTCAGTCGTGAATAAACAATACTCAAAATATAACTAACCAATAATACTTTGAAAACCTGTATTGGAAAATACTGTCTCCTACTTAATGCTGCTGAAATCGACGCCGAGCAGTTAAGTAAGAATCATATCTATTGCGAATGCTATTTTTTGCCAAATTCTTTTAGAAAATGCTCACTCTGACACCGTTTAGGTATAGTTTTTACAGTAACGTTAGTGAATTTGCGGATTGATGTGCGCACACTGCAGTACATACTAAAATAACGGAAATAAGATGAATATCGTGAATAGGCATCATTGAAATTAAACCTTGTGCATGAAGTACTTCTATTTATTTCCTTTTTCTAGACGCTACTTTCAACCAATGTTTGTTTTCACCACAGCATAGTAATTATGAAATTGTAAAATCTATTCCAATGAACAAGGTTTTACAAATGTCACGTGTAATATTCATCTCCGAATAGGAAAAATGGGTAACGAGGTTAATTAAATACCCGTGCCCAAACATGAACTAGTAAGATGTTTAATTGTATTTAAGTGTACCCAAAAACTCATTGTTAATGGTAGAGCCATTTCTTGTTAGTTTCATTCTCCACACTCTGCGCTGCCCCTGAATTCGTTTAAGGGACTATAAGACGGTGGAGAACCGTGTTCAATAATCAAATTACTGTTTTAGTTTTGGAGCTCAAAGATATTGTTTATTCGGAGCAATGGTTAATACTGAGAATTGTTCTTGTGTTTGAGCTACACGTATGTGCCACTGTTCAGAGCCGAAAAAGTACGACGGCGCATTCACGTGTTTTTTTTCCTGACGACGACAGCAGCAGTGCTAATCAAATACGATTGGGTATTCTCAAACAAACATCAAAAAAGAACTGTAGCTTAGTCACCAATGGCTATGTTCCAATTTATTTGTCATTGGCCGTGGGTTTTCCATGGTTATTCAAAGGAAAGCTCTTTTATGGGGTGCGTGGGTGATGTGGTAGTTTCACACGAGCCAATGCGACAGAATTCCTGGAATAACGTGTACACATGATTGATCTTCATATCCAATAACTAAAGCATCTTTCAACCCTTTTGGATGCCTCCTTTTGATCGATTGCTGGATCTCGGTGCACATAAACCGAGTCGATGAAAAATCCATCGATCAATCCCAAATTTTATACTCGTATCTGCAAAGAGATGCTAATAGATTTCGTAGATATCAATCCCAAAATTTAATTTGCAAGTCTCAATGAGACAAACTATACAAAGGACTTTCTAACATTAACGACAGAGTTCAAAACACACTAACACTTCATTTACCACAGAAGATGTTCTGTAATTTCAAATTTATCAACTGACTAATCGAGCGGAGGGCTACCTAATTTGTCTCTAAACACTCTAAATGAATACCTATATACGTGAAAATCGAAGATCACCTTTTTTTTAGGCAAGATTAAATACGCTCGAAAATAAAACGCATTTTCTGTGTCTCGCGAGGGGACAATGAGATAAATTTCATTTGGCCATTGATTTCACTGATGAAGAATTTCAAAATTAGCCGTTGATTTTACTGAGTAAGGTTTGCGTGGCGATGAATGTCAAATTTATAATTTAATTACCCTGACAAACTCTTGTAAAATCTACAGGTTTCGTCGTATGGTTGGGATGAACGCTTTTAATAAACTCAATCACTCGGCATGACCACTTTGCGAAATATGATAACTAGCATATAGATAACAGGCTTATCAGAGAGCACCTAGCTACCAATTAAGTATACTAAAGGAAATTAAACTTTAATAAATCTATGTGTAAGTTAACTCATTGATTCTGAGCGTTGGTTCATTTATTATAAGCCTAAGTAAGTATCTCACTTGAAAAATATTTCATTGTGAAAATAAAATGTGCTGTGAATTATTTGATTTGAAATAGAATAGGAATGGTAATTCAGTCGATTATGATGTGATGTGGAAAGCGAACATGTTGGTACACATGCCCCAAACATTTGTTTACAGTTTCAACAATATTGAATATTTAGTTTTTTATTGACAGACACAAATGTTAGACGTGTTTTGGTGTGCTCGGCGACTTACTCCTATAAAAAAATGGTTCGAAGAATTTCCATCAAATTTTGTGTAAAAAATGGATTCAAGCGCTCCAAAACCCTTGAAATGTTGACTGTGGCATACGGTGAGTCTGCTCTGAATATAAAAAAAATGTTTATAATTGGTATAAGCTCTTCCAAGATGGCCGAGAAGATGACAATGACGAACCTCGCTCTGGACACCCCAGCATGCCACCAACAGATGAAAACGTCGAAACAGTGAAGAACATTGATTTGAAAAATCGTCGAATCACTATTAGAGAAGTTGCTGAGGATGTTGGCATATCGGTTGGCACATGCCATGAAATTTTTTCGGATGTTTTGAGCATGAGACCTGTGTCAACGAATTTCGTTCCGAAACTGCTTAATTTTGGCGAGAAGAACCGTATAAAGAGCATGATATTTTGGCCAAAAACAACACCACAATCATGCCTCGGCCACCATATTCACTGGATTTGGCACCCTGCGACTTTTTCCTGTTCCCAAATCAGAAGAGACGAATATGAAAGGATGAATTTTTGCAAAGATTGAGGAGATAAAGACTGCATCGCTGGAAGAGCTCAAGGCTATACCGAAATGTGCTTATCAGAATTGCTTCGAAGATTGGAAAAAGCGTTGGCACAAGTGAATTATATCTGAGTGGGATTAGTTTGAAGGGGACGTCTTGAATATTAAAGAATAAATTAATATTTTTTCATAAACAGACAAAGTCATATTACTTTTGGAACAAAACCTCGAACTTCTCCACTGTTACCAGGCCAACAGTGGATTATTATTTCCTACGAATCGTTGAGGAATAATATTAGTGAATTTGGCGGTAAAATGAAACGCGTCGGTCAATCAGATTTTCATGGTGGGTAACTGGTTAACCAGAGGGTCTCATATTTTGAGGAGATTATGGATTATACATAAACAGTGCAGTATTGCGAGTTGAATTCCCAACACCTAGACATATATCACTATTTCTATCGTGTATTTTTACCATAAAAAGTGGCATAAAAATCTAAAGAATGCAAAGATTGGAAATTTAAAGTCGTGAGGAAATTCATTTTCCTTTCTCCAAGTACGTGTTCGTGGCCTTCGTTAACGAATCATACGTCACATTGGAGTATCACCTTAGAAACTCCCAATAAAAAGGTACCCATTCTTTTACCCTTTCAAAAGATACTGCAGAGTGACAAAGAAAAAAAACACCTGAGAGGGGACAAGAGGTTTTAGAGCTGAGCAAACAATTCAACACCGCAACAAATAAAAAAATCGTAAACTTTCGGAAAAAATAAACGTCATTTAATACGTAGGTCCGTGTAAATGTATCCAAGGTGTTTTCTCATGCATTAAAATTATGCATCCATATGTAATTACAGGTAATTTTCATTGACAGTAAAACTTGTAAAAACAAACTTGAGGATGAATATTTAACGTTTAAAAAATCCGAGAATTGCTCAGCATTGAGAGTAAGCAACTGACTGAAAACTAATGCATTTTTAATTAGTTGGCTTAAAAATAGTTCAAAATGAAATGCATTAATTGTTTACTTAAACCGCATGCAAGGAACAGAAAACTGGATGAGAGCGTGAGTTATTTATCATACTGTTACTTTGAAGACTTAGGATAATGAACCATTCAACTTTATTCACTAATGAAATTATCACATATATACGAGTGGTATCGGCTGTTTACATAGTTTGTGAACGCGTACATTACTTTATCGTCCTATAAAGGTTCGAAAAAAAGGGCACTCAGCTGTCAATTCATTTTGCTCGAACCTTGGACGGGATCATAGATCTCAAGGTTGTAAATTTTTAAATGGTCTTCGAAAGAAATAATTTACATCGATTAGCCATTTGGTCTCCAACAATGCAAAACAAGGACTATCAAGAAAAGCGCATTGTATCAAGCGGAAAAACTCTACTTCCTCCAGTTGCGTCATGCGATGACGTCGCTCGCAGTCAGTCTTTCCAGGACTGACTTAACGAACCATAATTCACTATTCATCGATGCATGAATTCGGGCAAAGCGACCAAAAATAATCAACTAGTCGTTCCTTCCCAAGTGGCAACGCACGCGAACCACGCAAAGGCTCCTCTAAAATACGAAGAGGAAAAACACCCTAGGATATGAAGTGCTTTATAAAAACACAAAATGGGCATTTCAGCCTATTTAAACTTCTCAGAATGGAATTAATAAGGGTGGGCACTTTTTGGATCCTTTAA
Source organism: Hetaerina titia (assembly GCA_037158775.1). NCBI lineage: Eukaryota > Metazoa > Arthropoda > Insecta > Odonata > Calopterygidae > Hetaerina > Hetaerina titia. The sequence continues at coordinate 47,521,852 of CM073772.1, read as the reverse complement.
TGTTGGACTCTCAGATGTCGAATAAAAGGGCAAAATGCGATACTTTAATGTGATTTTACAATGTTTTTCTAAAAACAAGCTAAAGCAAAAAACCTCGAAGCCACTCTGAGGCTATAAATTCATATTTCCACGGTTATGTGCAGACTAATTTAAAATTTATTTAAGGAAATTGTACTAATTCACCAGTCAAGTGGCCTTTCCGAACCTCTCACCAAGTTCTCGAAGTAAATGCGTAAACATTATGCTGTCAATCAAATATTTTCACAAAATAGGTTAATTTGTTCAATACTTTCTCTCTAGAGCATGCACTTTCTGACCTAAATCCCAAATTGTCGCTGCTTATCCAATATGAGTTTTAACAAAATTAAAATGGAAAACTTCGTTTGCAGCGCTGTACTTGTTACAGATCTTAAGTTTCTAACTGCCCCTGACTTACAGGCTTTTCAAACAGTAGTATTTTAACTGCATGTTAAAATTTTATGCCTAACGAATGGTAATATTGTATGAATATATGATACACATGTATAAATATTCAAAATTAAAAAAAAGGGGATATAAGGTCAATCCCAAGCTTGGCGATGGTACATGAAACTTAGAAACCCAAAATGAAGAGACACTCACAGTTTTGGTTTTCGAATGTTTAGGTGCCACAGCCGTCTTTCTCGACGGAAGGAAGAACACTCAAAAACTTCAACTTTCAACTTAAAATAAAAGTAAAACGTTTTCTTCCCTCCGTTGAGTAAGGTGATTACGCTAATGAAATATTCACAAACCAAAACTGTAACTGTCTCTCTTTATATATGTAGATATATAAACATCAGTGCGTCCAACAACTCTATGGTCGCGCAGTCAATCAACTCTATGGTCGGTTAGGTAGGAACCCAGGTCCTCCGGTCAGTAGTCCAACCCCTTACCCCTGGAATACCTCTTATTGTGCTTTTCGGCTACGCTCAATATTAACACTGATATAGATTTTTAAAACATAGAAACACACAGAAAGGACACTCACATATGCAGTTTTGACGTTTCAACATCATCAGACAGCCGTTTTCAGAGGAAGAGCGGGCAGGATATATTTGGGAGGAGTACGGCCGCTAGAGGAGGGTCGTCATCATGACGGCCGTGCCGTTGAAACGTCAAAACACAATATGTGTCCTTTCTGTATGTTCCTATGCTTTAAAATGTCTGTTTCTATGCCTGTATGCATGTGTATATTTGTATATATATCCCGGATAAAGAAATATTTTTACATTTGTGATCTGCTCAAATCCGCCTTCCCCTCCTTTCCTGTACTCGTCTTTTATGTGTTTTCCTATCCCCTTTCCTTATATCTATTTCTATGTGTGAAGTAATATTTGTTCGCCGTATGGCGGGATTTCGTGTTTATATATAATTTTCGTAATTATATATAATATATGCGAATAGAGAGAAAATAGTGAATCTAATTCATCTTATCATTTACTTATAGCTTATATTAGGTTCCGAATTTATACGATCCAATCAGTTTCAGTGCGCGGGGCTATATCGAAAGGTCTTACTAAGTTTAACAAAACCCAACAACTAGTTAGTTCCTTTTTTTTTAAATGAGAATTTCAAGTAAATAAATAGTTCATTGTGTTTCGTGTGATACTTTAATTATTTTGTTGAATAAACTAATGACAAAGGAAGACTGTCATAACAATAATTGCAGAGTTTCGATTTAAGGTCGGGCGGGAATGGTCGGAATCTATTTAGGTTTTATTTCAACATTAAAAGATAGGGCTGTAGTTAAGTGAATGCCAGTCCCAGGGATCCATGCGTTATAGAGTGAAGTTTCTTAATTCACATTGTGGGTAAGGTGCCTAATGGCACGTACAAATCTTAAGAGAGTCCACTCGGTTCTGCCATTTAGTTTCTATGTTCGTGGACATGTATTCAAATTATCCCCTTATGAAATAATATAATGTCATTTACTATCGAGTAAGAAAACAGAAACCCTTAGTGCTTGATGCACTCTGATCTTTTTAAACGCTTCGATAGAAACCGTTTCACACTTTCACTAATAGTGTACTCGATTTATTTCACGATTGGAGTTCTTGAGATGCAAATCTAATTTAATCTGAAAAAATGAAATCAATTTAGATATTTTTGTGACAACCGAAAAAGTAAAAATTTCGAGTTTTCTGGGTATTATTAAAAAAGACCATGTCGGGGGTTATAATGTGGCATGCCCAAAATGCATTCTGTGACCATTTACTCGCCATTAAGTCAGCCCAATGGACGGTAACACCTGTGCCCTTTGTCTTAAAACAAGGACTCTTGCAATGATTTTAGACTTGTGGGAAATTACGCTTTATTCCCCATAATTATTAAAATATTATTTTCTCTGTATTGGATCTTTCTTACCTTATAAAAATCCATAGATGAATTGGATATCCAGAGATATAAATAGTATTGTTTTCTCTTAACGAAATTTTTCCTTCGAATTTAAATTATTTCATGTCTTCATTAATTTGGTCCTAGTAATTAATCGATGAGCTTCTTCTGCAGGGCTTTCCTTTTCTATTTCCTCCTATTAGGGGTTTCAATGAACTATTGGGTTTCAGAATATGTCCAATTACTTTTCTCTTTCTTGACAGTGTCTTCACTAAGTCGTCTCTTAACTCACTCTTCGAAAGATTTCTTTATTAGTCAGTCGCCCTGTCCATTTTATCTTCATCATTCATCTGAAAGAACCGCCTTCCTCGCTTCCAATCTCCTTTTCTCTAATGCTGCTATCGATCAAGACTCACATATTAAAAAAACACCATGTGGCTTTCATAATTCATGTCTCTAAGAATACAGATGTGAAGTAGACTCTACTATCATCGCTTTAGTAACTTTTGCCTTGTTAGTATCAGTGTAAAGTTTCTCAGTAAATAGCATATCTATTAATGAATTAATTGATGGAAATATGTTTTAATTGAAATTTTAACAGCTTTTACAGCTGTAAGATTCAATTTCGCATTAAATATAATCCTATTTTTGGCGTAAATACTCGCTATTTTACTGTTTATGCAACGTATGACGTAAATCTTACCACAGTTGCAGTAATTACGTGAAGTAAAGGTTCATAGCAATGACGATGATTATTTTCACGGATTAAGGTCAAAAAAACTGCACATCTCTGAAGCAATTATTTACTGGTAAATATGATTAGTGATGACTACGTGGCTTATTAAATGGTATATTTTACGAATGAAGATCAAAGGTGCAAACCAATGGCATTGTTCAGACTCATTCTTCCGATCGTAACCAACGAAAGATAAATTTCTGTGGTTACCATTTGACCCATCCTAAACGCACCCATGATCACCGATATGAATAGATACAAAGAATCAGACTTCCCTGCCAGCAGATCGCTCTAGTCGTTAGTTTGAAGCCTGCCGGAATCTCTTTGTACAAATACTATGACCACTCGAAAGGTATGACTAAACCAGTGTTATTTTGCTTATGCTATGTTATGAGATGACTGAACCAACGCCGTGGAGAGTAGAAGTGGAGACGGGCGGGAGTGAGAAAATGAGTCCCGGTCACACCCGTTGCACAACTCTATTCATTATACTGCCCTAAAAATTTGATTGATGATCACGAAAACACCCACGCACACTCGCTCATCTCCAACTTTTGGTTCTATTTCAACTTTTTTTTCCCCTCGGACATGTTTTTGCCGTCTTCAATCATGCCACGTGCTTCCCATTGTTTTCCTAGACGTGCTCCCATGAATCAATTCACAATAGATACAGCGATGAGATTGTTTGATGATGTCTATTGTGCTAAGAACGCTTTCATTGAAGGCAGTCTACCGGTTTAGATAGGTTTTGGATGGACACAGACTAACCACCGCTACTGTTTCTATGTCTCGCCTAATATAACACAACTTGACTGCTAGACCAGAATAAACCCTTCTATAATTCCAAATACTTTCTGGCTATAGCATCCAGTCCAACATACCTACTCTCTTCTTACTACCTTGCCTGTCTAACAATCACTCCTCCGTCTATCACAATGTTAAGCCTCACCAATCAAATGGTCTGCATTCACCCATCCTGCCTCCGCTGTATAACTTCCAACAACCTCCTCTCCTTCCCAAATAAGCTTAGTACTTCCTTGTATTCTGTCCAGACGACAGTACTGCCCATAAACATGAACTAGTTTTTTAAAAAATTGGGGAGTTATCACATTTAGTTTTAATCGTTACATTTATGAAGTGACCTTTGAGAACATGATTCTGGAATGTTGCTTAACAAATGAAATATATCAATTTCCTACAAAGCTAAATTTAAATCATCAACCAATATTCTTTTTAGATTTTTCCCAGATCTCCAGATGCGTCCGGAGAGAAAAATATAATTGTATCCGTTCTGGGGTGATGTTTTGTTCGAATTCCACTCCCTTATGAATGTAATCGTTTTGTCCCGATTGGTTTTCTTCTCAAACAAGTTTACAATCCAATAAGAACTCATGCCTGAGGGTGACTTAAAAAATATAAAATTACTAAACCTTTGTATTTCACATACATCCGCTATGCCTTCATAATGTCAATAGCAAAATATCAGTACTTTCACTCAACATCATGATTGGGGCACTGAAAAAATTCAGCCGAGTACTGATTAACTTTTGTAAGTTGTACATATTCACTACTTCTCTCAAGCAAAGAGATGTATGTTTATACTTTTAGTAGCATTTGGAACATTTTACTTATCTTTTCACCTAAACCTGGGTCGGAACAACGAAGATGATTGCTAAATGTAACAATTGATAATAAAATAAAAAAACTCACAAAGCGGGATTCCCATATAAAAGTGAGTGTTTCTCATAATAATGGGAATTTTGATCAAGGACCAACAGATTCAGATAAAAAAGAAATCAAATGCTGTCTCCGCAAAAGAAAGTCAGCAACACATGGCTAGATAGACCCCACTCCATCGCAATCTTTAAAGCAACAGCTAATCATCAGGGGAAATAGATAATAGTAAATAGAAAAAACTGTTCATTGAAAAAAAACTTTCGGCACTGTCTCTGAGAATGACTCCACCCATTCTTCTGCTCGAATCACTGGAAAGAAGTTCTAAATTCATTGTGAGAGGACGGTAGAGCGTAGGTTTGTAAGCGAAATGGTCAGGCATCGGGGGATTTTGCGTAATCAAAAAACATTTAAGGTGAGACGGGATAAAATGTCGAATTTAGGGATCTTGTTGCTAGTTTGCTCCACATTCACGTGAAAAGTTAATACTGCTCACTAATATATCACGAGATGACTGAATTCACGTTGAGAAATGGAAATGAAATGGATATATTTTAAGATGGATCGTTCCAAATCTTCATTACACTTTTACAGAGCAAAAAACACCTATGAAATGATGCAAAGTAATGCATCAACTTCCGAAGACATTTTATAAAAACTTGCGGACAATCGAAACACTTCATTCTGATGTAACAGCGAGGATCAGAGTATTAGATCGTCAATCATTGTTTGGATCTCAATTTTCAATGCATTTCGTTTACTACTTTTAAATAAAAAACAAAGACCTAGTTTAGACAAATTAGGCAACATGATTTATGACTTCTTACGCAGCAAGAAAGTTTGCACAATTACCACCGAAAGTTATGTTATTGAAGATAATAGCTAGTTGTACCGGGAATTTGTTTTATCTGAAGTGAATGGATCACAGAGAACAATCACCGAATCATTAAAATGATCACATAGAACATTCACAGAAATTAAATTATCAAACAGATGGAATTCTATTTAACTTCATCAGATAGTATAGCCGCCATCCAAATCTAAATAATGTTCTACCAACAGGGTTAACATTTCTGTGGTTTTGCTTTGATCATAACGCATTAGCGAACATAACCGGAAACATCAACAATGTGTGTGCTTGAAATCAATATTCTTGGTACCATTCGATGAGTGAATAGAGGAGATGAGATACCAAGAAATGCTACTATGGGTGAGAGGACATATAACTGTGTGATAGAACTCAGGTGATTTCAGGAAGTGGATGAGAATGTTTACCTAACAGAGTCGGGCTGTAATAGGTGTCCAATGAGAACGAAAGCCAACATATCAGAACAAACCTTGAAAATCGGTGTTGATAACAGAGACTTCCATTTGTAGATAAAATCATGACGCAAACATTCTCTTCATAATCTGAACAATTTCGTTTCGCTGAAAAGTAAGGACAAACGAAGCTTAAGATCGATTTATTTCCGCTTATTCGCCCCCAATTTGATGCGAGGATTTTTTAAAATAAGCGCACCAAAAGCGTCCTAGATTATTGAAATCAGCAGGAAGAGGTTTTACTCAGTCGCAGGAAGTGGCCAATTTTGCCAACTCGAATAAAAATGTTGAGTACCCTTTCATGAATTTTATTTCAAAATCGCCAGTTCGACGTGGAAGGTTTCACATCCCAGTACTCCACATTAAATCTTGTAGATACCAAAATCCTGCTAGCTGGTTCCGTCTTCCCTACCCCTTTTGAATAAACTTAGTAAGAATATATCACAGGTACTGAGCCATTATAAGATGGGAAGTACGATAATAGCTAGTTTGTACAAGCTGCATTACTTTAAAGGAAGCTTGCATAATTTTTTAATGGTAAGGCTATGGAAAAAAGTGGAGTGCGTTTCTTTAGCATAGTTTTTTATGCCACACATTCCGTCAATTTGGTTAGTTTTATAGCCAGATCACCTAGCAATGTAAACCTGTGGATGAGAACTAAAATACTTTATTCCAACGCGAGAGAATTTTCTCGATGCTACTAACAGTAGAGCATGTCCAAAGGGGCCCCTCGTCGCGTTCGCAGGTGTTTCAGTCCGTAACAGTATTGCAATCTATAACGATTCCGAAAACAGTTGAAGGGCACAAGATAGAAGCCAATCTATACTTAGGCAGATAAATACTTTATCTTTGAATAAATACGTGTCCACAAAAATGAACTTCGATATTCTAAAAATCCGTTTGAACAAAAAATAAGGGACGCGTACACAAAATGGACGAAAACAAGTAGAAGTTGGATACAATAGAACCTTGGAATAAAAAAACTCAAAGATGAATATGTACTAATTATTCGCAAAAAGAAACAAAATTCTCGTAGCGATCGCTTTTAAATTTAAAATAACTTCTTTGACATTTCTGTGAGATATTATCACAACTTGATAGCTTTCGGTAAGGGACTCGTCGAAAGTGAGAGAGAAGGAACCGTGAATAAGACACGCCTTATAATAACGACGAAAGAACAAGGCGTTCTGAAAAACATGGACGGATCGGGTCGATGAAGATCATAGCGCAATGGCTAGTCGGAAAAGCAGTCAAATATTATCCTAATATATGCAAAATCCTCTCCGTTCATTCTTCTTTGATGGACTTTTGCAAACATAGAATTGGTATCGTTATGACTGCAATAAGAAAGGTACTTTTCCGCTACGCAGTGACCGATGAAAAATCAAATGTAAGGAATTAACACCAATCAAACTTCTCGATCATGGTACAGATTAAAGACAAGTACATCCACAATCATATCTTATGCTGCTTAAAAGTATAATCATTCCACACCCTTTCAAGCCATGGTGATGATGAGTAACATTTTTATTTCGAAGGTTAGCACATAAATGAAATTCCGCTCAAGGGAAATACACAAAACTTCAATTTGATCTAAAGTTTAAAAAATAAAGATTGGCCATAGATTGAACTACCTACCTACGCATTCACCATCTCTCATTTGTATCGCATTTGTATCATTACCCATCATTATTGCATGCCATCTCCGTATTTTATCCATTACAAGCCAAATAAATATGAGGTTTCTGAAGGTCTAAAGTATCTTAATCTAAAGTCAAATGTCAATACAGCTCATCTTTGACCTCGACTCCATTGGAGAATTCGTGAGCATGTTTATACTTGCTCTTTTTTTTAAAGTTCGTTCTGGTTTGATACACCCAAGATAAAACTTTAATTTTTCCAAATTTTCCCCTAGCCATCGTTCAAAACGAGCCATCTTTAATACATTTTCAATCATTTTACCAGCATCGCCAAGGAATTTGAACAAAAACCATTGATTTCCTGCCATAGCAATTAGAATAAATATCCACCTTCTCAACAGGTCAATTCGTCAGTTCTAATGTAGGGTTTCAGCATGCGTAAATGGCGGCTGAGCATGACTCTTGGCGAGCCTTCCTCTGAACAGCTGACATTTTTAAGAATGAAGATGATTCCTCAATTCTGTCTGAGAATCATATTCCGATGCTTACCGCCTTGGTGTATTCTTGCGTTAACGGTACCAGGAGGGAGTCGACAAAGATCATCAAGTCTCCTCTGCAGCTCTCACAGGAGACACGGACACGTGTACGCAAATATACATGCAAAGTAATTGAACTATAAAACGTAGGATATTGCTATTAATCACGCGCTGTCAGACAAACTGGAAGGGGAGGGGCTCAGAGAGTATCGAGGGTTGTTGAAGCGGAAAGAATGGAAGGAAAAATCATGCAAGAAGAGAGGCGAACGTAGTAGGGTGGAGGGCTGCGGAGGTGGACGCGGGAATCGGAGACGGAGGAAGGCAGGGTAGAAAAGAGAGGGAAGCACTATTGAGAAGGAAATATCATTCATCATATATCTCAGATCCTTTCCTGGACGTATACGCGGGTATATCCCTCTTGGATTTGCGTTAGTCCCAAACCATCACGATAGTGGCCAGAAAAAGGCCAACAGATACGGCTCATGCTTATTCAAATTTTCTGAAATTATCTGCATGGAGTAATATTCATATAAAAGCAACAGAAATGGCTGTATTTCTTGAAAATAGAAATCGCGTAGGCGCACTGGTGCCCGAGGAGAGAGTTTATCAACTCAGTCGCCGACACGAATTCCTTATCTTCATCAATTCAAGCATTTGACTTCATTCAAAACACTTACACGGAAAATTAACTAGAGTTTTTAGGGATGTCTACATTAGTAAAATAGAGTGGGTGAAAAAAATAAAATTACAAAATACACTAAAATTTGCACTCGCTTGCCTCACGTTATTACTGTGATGTTTTGCTCTGTCAAATTATGAAAGAAGCACACGTTAAATAAAATCGTACAAGAATATGTCACTCCGTAGGCACGTTAACAATCGAAAAGAGTACTTCAAGCAAGAGGGGTACATTAAAGATGATTAGGTACATTATACGAGTATACTCGTAAATACAAATCTAGAGCAGTTCCTTCTACCACTCTTTCAACAGAGATTTGTCCCATAGTAGGTAGGTACTTAACTTGAAATTTAAAAGCAGACACTTATAAGTTTGTGGCCACTAAAATAAATTTCCTAGCTTCTTCATGCCTTAGATGAAATATAATAATAAGAGACGCAAAAAACTTTGTTGCAATAGTAACTGAAGCAATATGAAGGAGAACAAGTAATTTAAGTTTAAACCCACACAACATTCATAATTTTTTAACATTGACATCATTTTTCTGCCACGTTGAAAAGTTTTGATGGGATTTAATTTAAAATTGTAAATAATACCTGGAACGCAACTTTATTCAAATAATAAAAGTTAACGAAAATAAGTTCGTATTTAATCCATGGCTGAACACGAAATTTTTCCACACCGTCCCAGCTCTATAGGTACATTATTTTCTCATTTCTCAGATCTTAACACTCCATGATGCGCGATCTATTCCATTAGAATTCAACATAATTACAGTTTATGATCCTAATTACAGATAAGTCACGGTCGTATATTGCTTCTAATGATTTTTTTCATTATAACTTTGGCTACCTAAAAATACGTAGTCTCGAGGGAACGTTGACCTCTAGATTTTGAGAGCTCGTCCAATAAAAGAGCACATTATTGCTGTTTGACTGAACTTAACTCTGTTACTAAAAAGAACTTTATCCATAACGGGTACTTTAAGTGACAGTTTTCGAGTCAGGGAGCCTGAATGTGAATACTCCAAAACGAATGGCGCAGAAATGGGCAGGACGATAGCTAACCCGATGCCCATGATCAATATGCAGCCGTGTATACCGAAGTACAAATGTTAAAAACTAAAACACCTATTTAATAAAGGGTAGGATACAAAAATAATCTAAAAAATATTTACTAACTCTCTTCAACATTATAAGAGAGATTTTTCAATCTTTCTACTAATTTTCCCAACGTTTTCCCGATGATTATTCGATAGTCATTTTATTAATTAGAAAATAAGTTAAATTTCCGTAGTTCTCTACAGACATTTCATACGGTAAATAAAATATAATATTAATTAATAAAATAGAACGACATAACACAAATGTTGCTCATACTGGCATTTTTATTCGTGGTATTACGAAGTGTATATATGTAAGGTAGTGTAACGCTGCAGAAGAGCACATACGAAAAATAAAATTGAGTAAAACCTAGAGGAGGGCTCACAGCGTAATCAAAATCATTTTTTCATTGATATAGGCCATAGTTTGATTCAGACTACAACTTGATGGTTAAACTTTGAACCCTCTCTGTTACGTTTACAAAAAGTAATAAGCACTCATCATTGACCATTAGCACTGACTATTGTGTGATAACTTCCCAAGCGGAAAGTCCTGGCAACAGTCCCGGGGGAGGCAGATTTTATAGCAGCAATCCGATCCCTACAGATGCCTTGATTCGAGAAATCATTTGCACATTCGGAATATCCCTTCCGTCATAATGCGTAGAAGTCTAACTTGGGACCGCTAGATGCCTTTCATCAAGGATTGCCAACACCGGGTGTCTCCCCAACGCTTTCCAATTTCCCTCAAATTGTACTCACCCCCGTAAGCATTCACCAATAGCACTGGCGCCAAGTATGTTATCTGTGTGGTCCGATCCCCTCACACTATGAAATCTACAGTAATGAAATGGATGCCTAGTTTCAAACCTTTAAAAATAAAATTCCACGTTGAATAGGACAGTAAAAAGGATCATCATTCAATCACCACACAGGGTGGACCTTTATGCGAGGGATAAGGGAATATCGTCCGCTACGACCCGGATTCGCATTAAAAGTTTTAACTCTCAGAATTATATACATAAAAGATTTAAATATACTGTTTCAAATAACTCCGTTGGTCATGCGATTTAATGACAACATTCGAGGGGCTAGTCGGTGCTCGTTATAAAGACGTACTCGACTTAATAATGGGAGAGGAAGCAGGAGTAAGCCGGTTTGTGGTTTAAGGGTTATTGGGAAACTACTGGCTTGATCGAAGAGTTCCTTCGGAGGTCAAAACGTGGCTCACAGACTGAGTGGCTTCGAAATCTGATTTCTCATGAACCAAAACAAAAAAAACAAATATGTTAGAAAATGTATCAACGGCATAGAAGCAGCCGCAAATGTTGAAACTCAAATATGGTATGAGCAGGAGGACCGCTGGGGCCTTAGTGATAGGAACACTTGTTCACAGAACCTTTTCCAACTAATCCTAAGAATGCTTCCGCTTTGAGATCTATAAAATATGAATTACGGTAATGCCAAAGGTGTTGCTGTTATTCATATCGACGTATTCTGAAACGATTCCACCCAAACTAGACTATGAACGTCCTGAACTGATTTGTAACCTGTTGAAAACTCGACCAGTAGCTTGAAATGAAATGTTAGAAATCCAGAAGCAATCTGATTCCCCTTCGAGGGAGCACTCTCCTTCTGGAGTCGAGAGAAAAGGGTGTTTAAATATTTTAAAATCCCCCTTTGGAAACTAGTTTTTCGAAAAGAGTTCATTCCCAAAATATATGAATTTCTTTTCGACGGAGTGCTCTACCAATCGAGTCTAAATTCCACCTCACCCTCTTTTCTAGAATATGAAATGAATTCAATGGTAGGGATGAACTGAGTCTTGCTCGAATGCCGTCAAAGCGACTTCCAAAACAAGGTATAAAAGAACTACAGAACTTCAATGAAGCATCATCGTATGACCTTGACGGAAGAGAAAGAATCATGGAAGAATAGGAAGTTATGGAAGAAAGCAAAGAGAGTGTTTTCATCTCTAAATTATAATAAAAAATTAAAAGTTGTTGACTACGCCTAACCCGAATGGGAGCGGCGTTACCATTTTGCCAGTTTGTTTTTCGTTTGTATGTTTTTCTTTCGCAACGAGTAACTTCCTCAAATGAACTCTTGAATAATTCAATTCACGACGACCATGAATAAAATTGGATCGTTACTAAGGCATAAATCTTCCACTTTAATGACGGAATTTGTCGAACTGAATTGAGAGAAAATTACAACGGAATAGCTGTCCTGATTAATTAATCAAACAGAGCGTAAGTGAACATCGAATTCATGTAAAATATATTATGCCGCCGGGGTCCTAAGTCATTGAGGAAGAATCCACCCAGCGTAGCGGAAGACGGCGAAATACTAAGGAGTGAAGGTGGACTCGCCGCTGACCTAGGTCAGCGCAACCACCCGTAAGAATCGCGTCGAAGTCCAAACTCGAAAATTACGTTACCCGAGCAAAGAGAAGGCACCGGAGCAAAATCGTACGAAAAATGTTCGATGTGGAGGGCGAGTCAATTCAATTCTGGAGAAGGAGCATACTAGCTCCCCACCCCCTTGTCAGGAAAGCACTCCAAATCGATAAAAAAACCATGGTGAATAAATATGCTGAAACCAATCAAAAAGGAGTCGCTCCTCTCACCTATGACGTAGGAGTACCCGTCGAGGGTTAGGATGCACTTGGCGACGGCGGCGCCTCGTCTGGCCGTCCTGGGGGCCACGGGTGAACAGCTGAGACACCCCCTCCGGCCCCCGGAGCCCTTGCGGTTCCTGTCTCGTCCCCTCCTCTCCTCTTCCTCCGCGTCCTCCACCGCCAGCCTGTCCAAACCCATCTCGGATCGGCCCCTCCGCGCTCCCGCCTCCATCTAACGACGGCGTCCCCGGGGACTCGCGCCGCGGGGGCGGCCCAAGGCCGGGGGCGGGGCGACGACGACGACGGTGCTACTGCCGCGGACGCCTCCGGTGGCCGAACGAAGCGCGCGGCGGGAGGGGGAGGAGAAGGAGGCGAACTTCGGCGGCTTCTCCCGAGGGAACGGTGGCGGTCGGCGGAGGCGGTGCTCTTCGGTGAGGGTCCTTCGGGGTTACGCGAGGCTGGGATCGAGGGAGTCGTCGACGACGCCGTCCTGTGGAGGAGGAGGAGGGGGGAGTCTTCGAGGACGAAGAGGGGAAAGTCTTTGAGGAGGAGGAAGCGAAGGGTCAGGGGCGCGAGGGCAGAGGACATCCCAGGAGGGAAGAGGGGTCGCATGCAGCGCGGGCCGGTTCGAGAGTCAAATGTTTCCGCCTCCGAGGGGTGGCGGAAGAGAAAAAGGTGTGGAAATGGGGAGGGGAAGATGGGACTCCGGAATGGGAGGAGGCGTGGCGCGGATGAAAAAAAATGAGCGACGACCTGATGAGCACCACGTGGTCGACTTCCCCTCCCCTCGACACTACCGCACAACCTTCTCCTGATAGAGCCTATTTTGTTTTCCACGCGTATATATGTATCTATCTCACTGCTTCTCAATTTGACGCATTGGAGGATGAGAAGCGGTTGGGAGAACAGGCCTAAGGAGACTGTTTTGAGGAAGGGGGATTGTTGCTCAAGACCTATCAGCGAGGGTGGGAGGATGGGATCTATATGTTGTGCTCCCGCACTCACACTGGGGAATCGAAGTGTTTACGCCGTCTTACGTAATTTTATATCGCGTCCTCACGTAAAAGCGAAGGATGCCAGAATGTCGGGACGGTGAAGCTGAGATCGAGGGTGCTGGTTGGTGGATAGCAAATGGAGACGGGCCGCAACGAGATATGTTTTGAAACAGTACACCTCGCAGGATTTCGGAATAAATAGAGTTGGTAAGTGTGCCGTAACGGGAGATAGAGGGAAAGGTTGACTGTTCGATATCAGTTCGGGGGGAACTTCATCGTTCCGTGTCGTCTTCTATTATATGCGTTCCCATGTGGGACATGTGTTCGATAGGATCTCGTTGAAGGGAAGAGTGGGCGGCTTCCCTGAAGGGTCTCTGGATGAGGAAAAATGTGGGCGTAACGATGAGGAGGGGAGTGAATGCGAACGAGGACTTCGTGGAATTTGGGATCGTCCAGAAGAGGACAACTGAGATTCAGAGGTGATTCCTGCACTGAAGGGAATAGTCCCCGAGGATTGGGTTATCTGATTGGATGGTTGGGAAGAGGACAATAGGGTGAAGGTCAGAGGTCTCCGGCGACCTGGACGGAGATGGAGGGGCAGGGAAGGGGTAACCATACAGCTGGGCGTTTGGGATTCCTAAACTCCACACTCGGGGGTAGAGGTTATTTTTTTAAGAAAAATACAATAATACAAGATTTATACTCGGAGATGGTAATCAAATAATTAGGGCTGGGAAATCTGAGTGGGGAAAGAAAAGTGGGCGAAAATAAACGACGTGGTGGGTATATAACGTCGTATGGCACGAGATATTCGAGGAATTCGAAGGAAATGAGCTTTGCACTTATTTGCCACCGTAGCGCTGACGGCAAGTGCTGTGTGGTAATAGGGTACGAGGTTCTCGAAAGGTTTGGTTGAAGGGGATCCCAGCACCGAACAGAGGGGGAGACCGACACGCGGCTGAAAACCGCGACCGTCCTACATCTCTGTCGCCACCACGCGGACCGGGCTCTCGCCGGCCTCCGTCGACCCCGCTCGCCCGCTCGCGTTGCGGGAGAACCGCGGAGCAAGCAAGTGGGTACGCCCCGGCGGGCTGCTTCACCACCGCTCCGCGTTGGCGGACGGGAAAGCGGGCTCTCCTCGGAGACACGGGACCGCCGCCTCCGCCGACGGCGGCCGCATCCCGGGTGGAGGGACGATCGGACTCGCGATCCCCGAAGACACGCGGGGGCGACCGTGCTCGGCACCACCCCGCGGAGGGTACATATTCCGTCTGAGGGGGAGGATGAGGGAAGGGGGAACACACTTTTGAGGCGCAATACTGGAGTACAGTACAGTGAGGTCCGGAGAGACACTCGGTCGGCGACGAGGATCGAAGAGTTCCCGAATATTACGGGGCCATCCCTTCGCCGTCTAATCTCATCTCAGCCCGTATCCCCCACCCTCCTCCTCCTCACTTCCTCAAATCCCTCCTACTCCACCCACGCGCGCACATGCACAACCCCCTCCCAAACACACTGGCACTCGCACCCACACCAAGCCTCGTCCTCCCGCTATCTCCCACCCCAACTAATCCTCCCACAATCCTCCACCCCGCCCTTCACGACGTCACGACGCAGACGACGACTCAATCCCATCCGCCCCCAAAATTCGACGCACTCACACACACACTCACAATTCCTGCACCCCCCCCTCTCTCCTCCCGAATAGAACCTTTCACCACTGAGAAACACCACGATATACACTGGCGTGCACGCTTTGGATGGCCTTTTTTTTACCGGGTGGAAACTGATGACGAAAGAGAAAATAAAATGATACACCAATCCCACGCGCACTTATGAATTATTCGTGTGCGCGCGAGAGAAAAACTGAACCTCCTCTGACGCGCACGTATCACTGGATGGACGCAACAACGTTCCGCGGTCGTGAGACGATTCAACACACGCGCGCGACGCATAAACAAATGAGCGGTGATGGTTGTTGGGGCGACGAGGGGCAGCGGCAACGTCGTGTCTCCCTCTTCTCAGAAGGGGAGCTGCTCGCCATTCATCCTTTGCCGTCGGCCGGCGAACAACACGAGGGATACATCGGGAGATAGAGAGAGAGAGAGAGAAAGACGGAGGTAGGGAGGGCGGGAGGGAGGGAGAGAGAAATCTGTGGGAGATGAGGGGCGGGATGTAGAGAGTGAGGGGGGGGGGAAGGGGCTGGAGGAATGAGAGGTCGACAAAGCGGGGGGAGAGGAGGGCGGGAGGGGTTGAAGGGGGTTATCGGAGATAGGGAGGGGAAAAGGAGAGGGGGAGAAGCAAGGGAGGTGGAGGGAATCGGAGAGGGGGAAAGGAGGTTTGCTCTGCGGCGAGAAGGAAGGAAGGAGTGCACGGAGATGTGGGAGAAGAGAGGGGGTGTGGCGGGTTGGAGAGGGGGAGGGGCTGGACGGGAGGGAGGGTTTCGAGCGTACGATGTTGAGAGGGGGGGTATGGGTGAGAACGAGGGAGAGAGGGAGGGGTGGTTTTTTGGCGGTTACAGGAAGAAGGCGGTCGTTTTCAAGGGTTTACCAGAGAGGGTTTGAGGAGGGGGGGGGGGGTGGGTGAGGGGCGGAGTAAAAATCGTGCCCTCGAGACAACAGACGTGATACGAGGACCGACTCGAGTGCGTCGATAAAAATCTTCCAATTCTTTCGGGCGAAATTGAGACTGCAGGAGAAACGGGAAGGGGGGGGGGGAGATGGGAAATGGTGTGACTCCTTAAAGGGTTTCTCCGGGATGGAGAGAGGGGGAGAAAATGACAATCGTCGTCTTCAAAGAGAAAGCGGGAGCGGAGGGGTCTCGGGAGATGTGATTATTGCTGGATTAACACACCGATAAACACCCTCCCAATTTTCCGCTGGAATTTGAGACAAACGGGATAGACAGATGAGGGTGGGGAGAAGGGGGGGGTGAGATAAGCTGAACAAATGCGTGCTTTCATTGCCCACAGCCGCGGAATCCCTCAGAGCGCGCGCGTCTCCTTTAGATGCAAGCGGTGCGGAAATGGCACTAAGGAGCTTGCGTGAAGAACCCCAAAGGGCCCATCTTCAAGTTAAAAATTCAGATTTCACATTTAATCCTTCTTAGGAGGATATTCATATTTCACCATCATTGTGAAATTCATTATGGGGTAAAGGTTTTAAGGAAGCATAAACGAAAGAGTTGTTAACATACATATTTTTTCTTAATACCAAACAGATATAACTGACCACTGTCGTCTCTCGAGTTTTTCACTGTCAGTGTTATTCATACTTAAGAATTTATGAAACTCCACTGCACAATATAGTCATATTTTTCTCTATGAGCTCTCATATATACCACAGCTCATTTATTTCCACTCGCAGTAATGCCGACCAGAATGACAATTCCCTTCCTCCCTTCTTGCCCCTAGGCTACATTCTTCACCACAACTCCTTCAACAAACCACCATCTCACCCCCATCCAAATTTTTGTTTCTTATTAGAATGTTCACTAACTGCTCTCATCTGCTAATATATCAACCTAGTGAAATTCCTTTGTCTTCCAGCCTATCCAGCTTACTTTTCCCATCCTTCTCCAAACCCTTGTTTCTGTCTAATCTGTCCTTGCTCTCTTTTATCAAGGACCGAGTCTTCGGTATGTTCAACGCTGTAAGTCATATTGAATTTATTCATACTCATCCCTTATATATATATATATATATATATACACTTTTTTGGAAAACCCACAAACGTGTAATGTAAATTCACTGATAGTCATAACAAACACAGAAACCAAAACACAAAAGAGGAAAAACTCCTCTAAAAGTTATATATATATATATATATATATATATATATATATATATAACTTTTGGACGGCACAATAGAACACAGAATAAAACAGATAACACGTAAAAGGACACTCACACTGTAGATGATTTAAGCTTTCGGCCTACTCCGAGGCCTTCTTCAGGTCAGTCTGACCTGAAGAAGGCCTCGGAGTAGGCCGAAAGCTTAAATCATCTACAGTGTGAGTGTCCTTTTACGTGTTATCTGTTTTATTCTGTGTTCTATTGTGCCGTCCAAAAGTTATATTGCTCTCGTGAGTACTTCCGCATCATCGATATATATATATATATATATATATATATATATATATATATATATATATATATATATGTCTTCTCAGGACACCCTTACTCGAGAGAAACGGATATGATTTCCCTAAATAACAAAAATTTAACAACAAGCAATTTTAATAACGAGCAAAACGAGAATATTTTGTGGAATTACGTCTCCTAAGATCCTCACTCTAAACGCCAATTTCACCAAAAATACAACTCAAATGGTCATTTGTTTCACCTGATCTCTTCCGTACCCTTACCTTTAAAATTAGCACCACACTCACTCTGGCAGAGATTCTCGAGTTAACATTCATTCGATTATGGTTTATCTTCCGAAATCAGCGGCACCGACACAGGCGAGCACACCGGCAGAATGCACAGAGTGGGGAACATTTGATTACATTACCAAATAAATGAAGAATAAAGTTAATGACGACACAGCTGAGATCAAGCCGGTGGTTGCTGGGCAGTCACCGCGATTAAGGTGGCGGGAAAATCGAAATTAGCTTTCCGCGAGTCTCGCAAAAGAACCAACTTTGCAAAACTATGTTAATTCTGTCCGGCAGCGTCATGGTCAAGGAATGATAAATACGGACAAGAAAATTAACAAAGATAACAATATTGTGGAGACCAACGAAGGAGATCGAAAGCCTACGATCTACGATCGTAGGCTTTCGCAGCTGTTGAGAGATGCAGAAGTAGTTCTCGGGCTGGACTGCGTGAGAGACATTTTGGCTCAACGTTTCTCTCACGCAGTCCAGCCCGAGAACTACTTCTGCACCAACGAAAAGAGCCTGGTGAAGCCCCTAATGTTGCAAAAGGGAATGCACCCACGCTACGAACTCGGGGTTGGGCTACTGAGTAAAAACACAAAGCAAAAGACCTTCCACGAAAGTTAAGTGAATGGATGGACGAGTTCATGCAGCTCACTTTTCAACCTCATGCTTTCGCGTTCCTTAAAAGCATCGAACGAACTAGGAACCTATTCTTTTCCTAAAACGCTCTTCCTACATTCCAACAAAGAGTGCTTTGGGAGTGCGAGTGAGAAATAAAAACGTCCCTAACCGGATGAACGTTTGCGTAACATTATTCAGTCGCGCTTAGAACGAAACAACTGACGTGAACAGCGAGCAGATTGATTGTGATGAAAAACGCATAACCAATATCGATTTAAATATTTCAAGTGCTGGGAGCGAATTTGAACCCGTAATGGTGACCCATTAAGGACACTTTTGGAGCGAAATTGGTGGGGAGGTTAGCGTGGTAGTGGACGAAACGACTTGGGCGGGGGTAAATAGCCCCGGGCGGAGGGGTGACTCCCGAGTGGAGGAAATGATGCAGGGAAAACTTTAAAAGGGGGATGGGCCGATGTTGATTTTTGTCGGGTGACTATCGTGAAAGTGCCCCTGAAGGAGAAGAGAGAGAGAGAGAGAGAGGGAGGGGGCTGGCGGACGGGGAGATGGTAAAGGATGGCGGCGGGTGAGGGATGGGACTGTTTTCCAAGGAAATCGGAAAAAGGGGCAGTGCAGGAAGGAAGGAAGTGTAAGTAAGGACAGAGGATGGCGAGAAAGGGCAACGGACGCCGGGAGAGAAGGGGTGGGGCTGGGAGGATTTCGGGAGGGTATCCAGAGATGTAGACAGAGCAAGAAGAGAGAGAACGTATGTGGTGATTTAAACGGAGAAAGGAGGATATCCCATCAGAGTTTGTGAAGGAGAAGCCGTTACGATGGAGGGTGGAAGAGGAAAATGAGCCGAGAATAAGCGGCCAAGGGTAAGAAAATGGAGTTTTAAGGACAGAAATAGACGGAGGTAAAAACACGAAGAGTGAAAGATCAGCGTATGTTATCGATTATTAGCGTATAATAATGCACTCTCCACTGCTAAAAAAAAATATTTCGACCTGGGATTCGACGTTCAGGGCCTCATCTGAAAATGACGAAGTAACGAAGCATGAAGATAGTGGAGTAGTATACCATTTTCATTTGTTGAGAAACGATCATCTTTGCCTACCAAAGGATCAATCCAAAATTGAGTGTGTTTTAGGTAGCATTAAGACTATGATACCACATCTAATCTGTGAAATGAGTTCCTAGTTGATGGTTGCAATGCTCAGTTAGTAATGATACAATACTTTCTTTTCTGCGGTTTTCATTCTTGCCGTTTTCCTTCAAGAGGCTAGATTTTTGGTGGCCTAACTCTCGTCGCCGCCCTCGGAGCAGTGTCAAACGGGTCACATCGCAGAAGAAATCCTTACACTCCAAATGAATAACTCCAAAGTATTCTAAAATAACGAGTGACAAACGTCTCCCTTCTCAAAATCAACTCTTCTCAGCATAGCTCGTAACTGGGGCGTGCAATCAAAAACTTGAACTTTGACCCCCCACCGCCGCTTGAAACCCGCTAATCGCGTCGCGGCCGGTCATTGAGATAGCCTCACTCAATTAGGGCCCCCTTCTTAAATACTAATACCCACTAATGTCGCACGTGATAAAGGCAACGGGAACACGTGCCTATTGGGAGGTCGGAGGAGGTGGTTGTCCCTTTCTCTAATGACTTGACGGGCATTGAAAACGCTGTGGTTTTCATTCCCTACCGCCGTTCGGCCGCCCACTCATTCATCCGCTGCGACTCATTTGCAACGCCAGGACTATCGTGGAGCGAGATCACCTTGAGGGGGGACAGGAGCTTGTGGGGTGTTCGCGGGAAGGAGTCGAGTATCCCCGGCGGAGGTGGTGAAACGTCTGGGCGCAAACTGAAAAATCCTCCCCGCTACGTCGCGTCGACGACGTCCAAAACAATGCGAACCCAAATGCATGCACTCCTTTTTAGAAAGTACTTAGAGCGGAGATATGCGGCGGCAGCGTGGGAGGAGACAGTCAGGGGGGGAGACGGAAAGGCGGAGTGACGAGACCAGGAGATGCGACGCTGAGGATGATGATGATGACGGTGTGGGGAGAGAGAGAGACACGAGCGATGGGGCAGGGGAGGGAGAAATACGAAGGGCGGGAGGGCAGGGGGGGGGGATGGCGGGATGAAGAAAAGGACCGTGGTGGGGAGGAATGGGACGGCAGTAACTTGAGATTGGAGGAGTGGGTGTGCGGGAGAATGGGGGTGGGGGCGATCGCGGGGCGGGGAGGAAGGAGAGGGGGTGTTTTGGGGGAAAGGGGAATGGTAGTGGAAGGGGAGGAGAATTATTGAGTGAGTGGAAGGCGAGGTTGGGTGGAGAGAGCGGGAGGGGTGGGCCGTCATGGAGGAGGAAGGAGAGAGGGGGGAGGAACAAGCTGGTAATGAAGGGATGAGAAGAAAGAAACGGGAAGAAATAAGGAAGGGAAGACATGGAGCTGAAGGGCATAAAATAATAAAAAAAAGGAAAACAAGCAAGAGAGGGAGGGACTTCAAAAGAATGCGGCCAAAAGCGGAACGGGTCGAGGCGGAGACAAATTTGGAAGGTGCTATGATGCGTGAAAGATACATACATGCAAATAATAGGAGGAGAAACAGTCAGCGCAATAATATTCTTCAAATTTTCAACGGCCATTTTTGTCTTCACTTTCGGTCCCGTGAACCACATAGGTCTAAAAAATTCCGCAAACATCAGAGAAGTTTTTGTTGGGATTCTTTTTAACGCTATTTGACATACCGAGGCCTTCGTTCAACCATCGAGTCAACTTATAGGGACAATACTAAACGGGATAACGAGACAGGCAGGATGAGGGAGAGAAAAAAAATGTCGGTAAGTCGAATGAAGAGGAAGTAAGGCGAGAGTTAATGAAGCAACGCGGTGGCAGAAAAGAAGGAAAACGAGAAACGTAGAAAAGCAAGCGGAGAATTGCACAAGCGAAGTAAAGGGAAGAGTAGCGGATAGGCTTTCAAATTAAGTGAGACAGAAGGAGAAGGGAAACGCATAACGAGGAAATATAAAGGCACTGAGACAGAAAAGTCATAAAGGAAAAAGGAATGACGAGCCACGTAATAGGACCTCGTATATTGAAAACAGAAAGTGAGTTTAGGCTGCGTGATTCCCGTATTTGCACTAACGATCCTGAAAACCGAGTTCATGTGCTGGAGTTTCGACCGTCAACGTAGAAACTTCTCTGTACATTTTTAGAGAGAAGAGGGAATAGCTGGAGTCGACGCCCTTCGTTCCTCTATACCAAGTCGCAAGCACTATACCAATACTTCTGATCAGATAAGTAACGGGTCACATGGATACTTAACAACTGAGAAAATAAATTGATTCAAACAAAACAGTAACAAAAAGAAAAATCCGTCACCGACCCTCCCAGAACCCTGGAGGTGCCCCATGAAACCTCAAAGGAAATTTCTAATTGCAAACGCCGAAGCCAGCAAAGTCACGAAGGGAGAATGAAGGAAAAAATAAAAAGTATGACTGAGAAGAGACGGAAGTAGGAGGGGAATGATGAAGTAGGAAAATGGTGAATGGTGTAGGAAGCAGAAGAATGATGAAGGGAGCCAGGAAACGATGGTGAAAAGGAGTGATACGCGGGCAGCGAAGTGCAGTAAAGAGTCAGGGAAGATGTGCGGGTGGATAACAAATTTATTGCTTTGGGATGGGTGCCCCATTAGAGCAGGTTGCACGTATAGAACTCAATACGATCTCACGTGAGAAGATGCGAAAAATGAAAACAAGTAATAAGCGCGAATGAATGATAAATATTTGCAAGAATACCAGGCCAGAAGAGAGTGAGGAAGCATATGATAACAAAATGCTAAGGTTATTAAAACTCTCCGACTCAGGTCGGAAAGGCTTTGATAATAGCTAATTTAACTTATCATCATTATTAACTTGATAATAATAAAGTTTGCAGTGGCATGGCCGTGAAAATATAACGATTACAAGTTTCCAAAGGGTTGTAACTCAACCTTCACCTAAGACTACGATAATCATAGTAACTCGCTCCATCATTCATCGAATATGAATTACAAGCGAATGAAACGGAGCATTTAATAATGAGGCACGCAGGAGAACGAAAATGATGGCTGAAGGTAAAAATTTAGGTGAAACGAGTTGAGTCAAAACATAAAAAATCTGTGGAACAATATTTGAACAAATTACGAGTTTAAAACGTTTGGGCGATTATGGGCGGGGAGTGAAAGTGAAATGCGTGGAAGCGGGAAGATATGGGGATGTACGAGTACATCAGTAGGTAAATACACAGATGGTAAATGAAGAGAATGCGAGAGAGGAGGGAGAATGAGGGTGAACGATGTGGAAGAGGAATGAGTGGGTTGCGAGGAAGAGGTGAGGAAGGGAAAGAGGGTTTTTAGAGAGGGAGAGAGAGAGAGAGAGGGCGTGGTCAATGACTGCTATCGGATCGGGAGTAAAGAAAGGAGGGGGAGAAATGGGAGGTGGAGGAGGAGGCATGATGGCAGTGGGGGAGCGAGGGAGAGGAAGAAGAGGGAGAGGAAGAAGAGAGAGGGAGAGATAGGTGTGGATGGGAGAGAGAGAGAAAGTAGGAGAAGATAGCGAGGAGGGGAAGAGATGGGGAGAGAGAGAATGAAGATAAAGTGTCGGAGAGTGGCCGGAGAGTTCAGTGAGCGGAAAGGAAAAGAAAGAGAAAGCCTAATAGACGCTTGGAGGAAATGAAAATAGGGAAGCAGTTGGGGAGCTAGAGGATGGATGCAGGGATAGAGGGAGATGACAGTTAATGAAAAAGGGGAAATGGAAGGAGAAGGCGAGTGGAGGAAAAATAGGCAGAGAGAGAGGTCACGTAGGATCGGGGTGGGAAATTTCCGTCATTGAAGGGGGGAGGGAGAGAGAGAGAGAGAGGGGTGGGACTCGAGGGAAGGAGGAAGGACGCTTAAATGGCAAAGGTGTACGCGGCGTGCGTTCGAGTGAGCTCCGCGAAAATGGGCGCAGATTATCGGCACCTATCTAAAAGCCTCGCTCTCGAGCGCGGACGGACGGGGGCATAGGTGGGGAGGAGTGTGGAGGGGGGAGGAGGAGGAGGAGGAATGGGAAGGCCCCCGCCCCCGAGGGTGGGAGCGTGTGGGGCGGTGTGGGTTGGGGATGCGAGTGGTGTGGGAGGGGGCAGAGCGGGGGGCAGGGGTGAAAGACAGTGGTGGTGGTCGCGGAACCCATTGTGGGAGGGAGAGAGGAGAGTTTGGGTCGCGACGGAGGGGGTTTTGAAGGGTAGATATCGGGATTGTGCTGTTTAAGGCGATCGAGAGTGTGGAAGTCGGTCGCTTCGACGGCGTTCGACCGTGAGACGGCCGGGGAACGAATAGGTGAACGAATGGGAGAGACGAAGTGGACAGTGGGGCGAAACTTAAAGAGGGACATGCGTAATCATTTCTCCAACAGCTGTTTTGATTCCCTTCCAGCTAGTGGACACGCTAGGTTGTCGAGGTGATTATCACCCGTGGATATAACGGCGGTGAGAGAAGATTAGGAGATGTGAGACTACACGAAAGACTTGCCGAGAGAAACCCTTGGGTGAGGGCATTAAGCAGGCAATGGTTAACAATATGGCAGCACTGATGAGAGGTGTTTAATGCAACAAGGGTTTCCTTCAGGGCATCCCTGTAGAATTCCGAAAACATTTTCATTAATAGGGTAGATGATGGATGACTTAGGAAAACAGAAATATAATTCGTACGAATAAAAGAACGAAACTCTGTTTACCCATGATCAAATATCTTTGCGCTTTCAATTTTCTTTGTGGACTTGATTGATTGGCTCATACGCGTTAAGGAGCCCACAAGGTCACGTGAAAGAACGAAGCAATAAGAGGCAGAAGAAAAACCGTATGTGTTACTCGATATACTGACGACAGCTGATGAATTAAGTAACTTGAACTCGTCGCAAGACCAATTCTCAAACCTCTTAACACTGCTCCAAGGAGCTTCTTCCCCATATAACAGCTAGAGCACTCGAAGGAAAAAATCCAAGTTCCGTAAGTTTTTCCCGGGAACAACAGGGAGTATTTCCGTAGTCCTGATAAAACGCCGGAGCAAACTGGGAAGAGACCCCTGGTAGCTGAACTCCCGAACTGATCGGTCGGAAAAGGTTGCCGGCTCGAGACAAGGTACCCATAACATGCCAAACCCACCCCCGGAAGGAGGTCGAAAGGCACACCGGGGTAAATGGAGCACTGCTGCCGCTTGGTGCGGGGACCCGGGGGTTAGTCCCGGAAAAGGAAGGGGAAAGGTTAGCCGGGTGGGGCACTCGAAGGGGAGGGAGGAAATGGTGAACGTATGGGAACAGTGGGGACCGGACAGGGGAGAAGAAAGGAGAGAGGTGGGACATGCCGAGGAAGCTGGGGGAAGAGGGGAAGGCTCCGAGGAGGGGGAGAGAGTGATAGAGGGAGAGTTGTTTACAGTAATGTTGCTTATAACGTTCGGCATCGTTTTCCAAACAGTGGGGCGCGGCCCCCTGGAGGCACCGAGAGCCGGAGAGGGGAGTTGAGGTATAGTGGGGGCAAGGGTGGAGAGATAGGCGGTGGATTGGAGGGAGCGAGAAGGGCTCATGAGGCGGACGAGTAGGGGTCACAAAACTTTTGGTGTATTCACAGTCTGTTTAACCCTTCTAACCGAAGGGATCCTCGGTATGCCAAGTAATTCCGTGCCTAATTGGCTAAAGCAGATGTGTCACATTTCACCAGTTGGCGCCTTTTGAACTTAGAGACGTAATGGAATGTTTCCATGAATTATTGACGGGGTCCAGTAACTATTACGTGGAGAAATTAACTTACGATCCGATTTCTAAATATATAGCAACGTAGCCTTCTAATTTATCGTAGCTACGTAGATAAGCATCAAGTTCGCGAAATTCATCAAAGGTGTGGAAATAACCCAGGATGGAAGCCGTATCAACAGGAACCATCACAAAAAAGGTAATTTCACAAATCACAAAAATAAGGGGAACAATTTTTGAAACTATCCTTCCTTAGACATAATACAAAGTTCTACCATCGGCAGATGAGTAAGTACTCGTAAAGAATGAGTATCCTAATTCTCGATCGGACTAAGCACAATTTCTATTATATTAGAAAGACAATTGCCAATTTTACAAAACTTGCACTATGAGAAATTTTCCGACAATATACCGAAATTATCACGACAATAGATTCAAAACATAAAGGCCGGCCAAATATCGTGTAAATAAAAGGAATGGAGGGATTTCGCCATAGCATTTTTATCAACTGTTGCTCGTTAATTACTTTGCGAATTTGAACTTCCAGAGCATTGCTCCAAGAGTTTAGATTGAACGTGCAATAGGAAGTGATAAGGGTGCGGCGGTGGGGACAAGACAGTTTTCTTGAGCGAGTTCCTCCTTCGTGAAGTTTGGAAACCGCTGACGCACTGGTAGACGGGGGACGGAAGGGCATGGGGAGCGTTGGAGAAGTGAGTGGAGAGAGAGAGAGAGAAAGGCCCCTGACGAAGAATGAGTAATGACGCAGATGAGTTCAGACGAACAGGCAATATTGAGCGAGGGAATGGTTCTTCGTAAATGAAAAAAAATAAATAGCCTCATTTGGAGAGAAGGTGGAAGTATGCAAAAGCCGCATATAGTGAAGTAGTTTAATGAAATCCAATCAAAGGTTCACTCGAAATTTAATTCGACAAATGTTTTGTGAATTTATTTGTTTAACGAGGAACACATATGCGTCTTTCACTGCGTTTATATCCGTTGCTTTTACGAGGCTTTAAGCTAAAGTTTTATTATTGGCCATTTTATTCTCTCCATTGAAAATCAATGGACGTTGATAGTATGAAGCACTAACAATAACTGGTTATGGAAACAATGTGGCCAAAGTTTTTAGTCATAGTATGTAACGTGAAAGAACGCGAGATTATTTCGTAATAATTTTATCGAATTTGCATTATGCTACCATTTGAATAAGAATTTCGATCACTATTACCATCGGTGACTTCAGCTGGCTTCTAGTTATTGAGAGAGGGGCATTGGATTTGATTTTAAAATATTGCCTTCATTTCCATTGAAATGCTATCGCCTACTGAACTATGGCGCAAAGAAAAATCGGAGACAAAGCTCAAGTTCGAACATCACCTAACGAGTGAAAAATTCCGTATTGCTGGATAAACTTACCCAAAACCACAATAACGAACGAAAACGTATTCATTTGTCCTACGGTGATTGACCATAACAAATAAATACAGGGAAACATATATTAGTGCGCTTAGTTTAAAATTCGTATTTCATCCTTCGAAATTCGCAGAATATCCATTTTTGTTGTTATTCTGCACTCTTATGTGGGCGAATCACCGGGCTAATTAAGTGCAAACGTAACGTCACTCGGAAAAGAGAACGGGGCAAACTTAATTGCTTGCTGATGGCCAATGTTGAGATACATATGGATCGAAAATAGAAGAGAGAGAGGGCACAGATGGAATACGGTAAGCATAGAATGGAAAACTAGAAAACAATGAAATCAGAGCATATGCTAAGAGAATGATTAGCTGTGCCAAGCCAATTCCATGTAAGATGAGTTTTGATTCTGGCTACCCCGGACTTAAGTCACAGGGACTGCAGAGAATTTACAGGAAGGTATTAATATCACGGAATAATTTCAAAGGTATATCGCACAAGATCATCATAAAAAAATGTCCCGAAAATTGAAATAAAATAACGCATGTTCATAACTGCATTCCTGTAGTTAACTGATGGATAATTAACAAATGAGGAGAAATACGTGGAAAATTAAACTGCCTCCTACACGGACGTTGCTGGCATTGAATCGGATTCCCTCTCTCTTTCTCTCGGAGAAAAGTTTCCCCTCTCGAGTTCGTGATGTAACTCTCCATCAGAAGCTGGAGAAAAGCTTTTTGTTGGTTTTGGCAAAGCATGTTATTTCGTGAAAAAAAAACGAGAGTGGAGAATGGTTAATTCCCTTCTGATCCACGCTCGTGGGTGTCTGCTGTGAGAGAGGGACAGAGGAGTTTAAAGTGTTGCTCCTCCACTGCAGACTGTGTGAAAACGAACCAATATTTCAACTTCGAAAACAGATAGGAGATGTGCTTGTAAAATTTATATTAATTTGTCCAAAACATCACCTCCACACAAATGACTTTAACGGTGTGAAATAAGGTGTTTTACCCTTCAAATAAATATGTAAGAAAGTAAAGAATGTGGGCGAGAGAGAGAGAGAGACGGAAATTGAGGCATTCTGTGGGATGGAGCGATCAGTTGGTAGGGAAGATGGAAAGAGGAAGACAATGGGGTAGGGTTATACCCTGTGGCAAGAGTAATGGAGCGTGAAAGGTATTGGAGGATCAAAAGGTTAGGGGTTCCGGATGGAAGACTGGGGTGGTCGAGAAGGCCGGAAAATCGGTCCCAGTGGACAAGGGATTGCATCGGTTCAGGGTGGAGAGAAAGGAAGAGGGAGGGGAAGGAGTTTTGTGAGTTTAGAACGATTGTCTGAGAGAGAATGATATTTTCCTTTCGAAAAAAACACAAACATAGCGGGTCTTACTTACTATTTATTTTTTTCCGAGAGCTTGGAATGGAGAAAATAGGGAAAAAATACATCTTCGCCAAGCGGTGGTTCCGGAGGAATATTATGTTTGACGGTTATACTGAAGGTCATGGTTTTAAATTTAACCTGCGACCCGGAGACGGTGTTTGTTGTCTGTCACACGGTATATTATCTATTTAAAGTTTACGGTGAAATATAACCTCAGAATCTACAAAATCATCCACTGTGATTGATCAGAATTTTTTATCAAATGAAGCCATTCCTTCTTATAATTTCCTGAAGGAATTAAAAAAAAAATACTGCAAAATAACGCAATCGCAAGTGAAACCAGCGAGACGTAACCTTTAGTGACCAGAATTCATGCAAAATGTCCTTCTTTTGAGAGAATATATTGCTACCAGCAACTATACTATATTAAGGCACGCATTACGAGTCCAGGAAAACATTAGTGCCAACCAATAAGGGCCTATGATCCACCGAGAGTGGGAGCAATATGTAAAATTCATCCCAAGTGTGTGTTTTAATATCGACCCGAAATACAAGTCAAAATGACTATCATCCCTTATTTTTTTTAATAACTATCCATGTACATTGTTTGTACAGCATCACGACATGTAATTTATTGGTCCGAGATCCGGCTCCCCGATCCCTTTCCCTTGGCTCGAAAATAATCCACGGGGGCTGATCCGAGCCCTTGAATCCTCCCCTCAGGCTGTACCTATTGGAGAAACTCATGATGGAGCATGCGGAGGAAAGACAAACAGGAGCTGAAGGGATCTTCAACGTGGAGAGAAGGGTCAAACGCCGAGAAGGGGTCATTTAGGATTACGGGGGACGGAGAGGTGTGGGGAGAGCGTACGAGGGATAGAGGAGCCGTCCAAGAAGGCTCGCGGAGGGTGGAGGGACGAATTCCGGATGCGGACGAATGAGCATTAATGGAGGGCGGGATGGCATTCAGGGCGAGGTGTGGCGAGGGGGTTGGGTCGAGATGAAAAGAAAGCGAAGGCAAAAGAGAAATGGCGGGAATGGATCGGAAAGGAGTGAAATTCCCGGTCTGGTCGGAAGGTGTTGAATTATGAGGGCATGATCTCCGCGGGGGAGAGAGAGGGGAGGATGACGCTGGGTTGGGCGGTGGTTGCGCGGCTAAAAGGCGAAACAAAAGCGATTATTGATGCAGGCGATGTCGAACGTGGGTGAGGCGGCGGAGAAGGGCGGAAGGCAAATGGCGCTGAAGTCAACAGGGGGCGTCGAAGGGCCATGGAGAACGAGAGGTTGGAGGCAGACGGAGGGAGAACGTAAATTGAAACGGGGGTCCGGGCTCATCAGGAGACGGGGGTTGCAGGAATGAGAGAGAGAGGGGGATGAGGGGGGTCTTTCGTCGTGGAGAGATGTTTTTTGGGCCATCCCTGTTTTTTTTTGTTTTTCTGAAATTCACAACAGCATGGAGAGACGGAGTCGTATAGGCTTGTGAAACGGCGTCGGTAGGAACAAAAGTTTTGCGGGAGGCATTGTGAAAAAAAAAAATATATATATATATATATATATATATATATATATATATATATATATATATATATATATATATATATATATATGTATATGTGTATATGTGTGTGTATAAATATGTATAAATTTTTCTATGTATATATATATATATTTGTATATATATGCATATTTTTATAAATATGTACATATATATGCATATATATATGTATATTCGAAACACATCGCGGGGTACGAGCACGGATCTATCCAAAAGCCTTTATTGTCCTCCCTCCTCCCAACTGCACTTCGTCGCAGACGCCATTGTTCTGACAACGCCCCGGTGTCCGCTCCAAAACGTGCTCCTCTTCCTCCCTCCATCACTCTCCACCCTCCGTTTCGCCACTCTCCCCCCCGCACGTAATAGAATTTACCCGCTTGACCTTTACCTCTTCTCCTTCTCTCTCTCTCTCTCTCTCTCCCCCTCCGAACTCTCCATCCCTCTCACCATCATTCCCCGAACTTATTTCTCCCGCGAATTCCTCGACGCAGGGGCGGCATAGTTTCGTGGCAAACGTGACGACTTCGTGAATCGCCTAATCCCACGGCGATGACGGTACTCAGAGATTCCGTTCAGGTTCCACGGGCAGTTTACGTCAGAGTTTCCAAACCTTTCTACCGCCAGGGACCCGCTCCGATGTTTTGGTTTCTAAAGCAACCCTGTAGAAACGTGTACGAACAATGCTGTATCGAGATACGCTTATGCATTACATATTCCATCGATTCGCAAAAAATAATCGAAGAAAAATGATTTTTTTTTCAAATTCCAAATCCATTCTTTGCCAGTTAAAGGAGAGTTTGTAGGTGCTACATGAATCTCCAGCGACAACTTACTACCCTATCAATTGCCTATTTTTCAGTTCATCTAACACTTAGTAGAAGAAAAAGTTGTAAGCACTTGTGGCACATCGCACGAAGTTGCAAAAAATGATATAAAACCGCAGTTTGCTCTTCAGGAAAATTCGGCAATGTCTGATAAGGTGGCCGGTCTTGATACAATTGAACAATTTCTAATTACATTTCCGATTTGAGGCAAAATGTGCCTGAAAACCAGGAATACATTTGAATGCCCTACCTTAAACCTACGAAAAAAACGAAGTGCTTCACAGTCATAAGTTAATTATTTTTGCAGAATCTTCTCTGCAGAATGAATATTTATAACTCTCCGCTTGCAAGCCCCCCAATTAAGATGCTATGGTTGACCGCACTCCTACGTTCACTCGGCGAATAATAAAACTTCTCTCTTAACTGACAGGCGTAAGATGTCATTTTCAGATAAAAAATACATTCTCAATGTTTTAAGGATTTCATCTGCTACATGTACCTCAACAAACTAGATCACTACAAGAGATGCTGTGTGCGAGGGCATTCGCCTGAATTCTACCAGCGAAACATTTTTGGCAATCGGAAATAGAGTACTCTCCTCTATGAGGAAGTGGGAAAATAGTATCACGTGATTGAAAGAGGCCTGAGTGATGGGAGTCTAAGAAGTCATTTAATAAACAAATTTCACATAAAAATATGGTAGAAGTTGGGGGACGGTTGGCGATGGGAGAGAAGGAACGGCGAGATAATAAGACAAATGGAAAGGAGACGTTGACAAAGACGGAAGAGGATACGCTCAGACAAGTTGCTACGAGCGACGAGTAAGAAGGACTAGGGAAGGAGGAGGAGTCGAGGATTGATGGTGGACCGCTCGGCGGGGAGGAAAAAAAGAGGCAAATAATTATGGAAATTGGAGTAAAGGGGGGATAAATGGGTTAGCAGGGAAGGGCATACAAATCGTAGGACAAAACAAACAGGGGAAGACAATGTGAGAAATAGCGAAGGAGGACACGCCGTGATTCAACGTAAAATGCGTATTTGAAAGCATGGCTGAACACAAACACTATGCAAAAGAACCTTTTCTCGGCAGGAAATTAGTCTTTTCTTGGATATGATTGGGCGAAAAATTATATAACCATGAGTATTTTACCCCAAAAAAAAAGGGTAGCCTTCAACAATTCATGAAAACTTTTAATATATTATTTGTTCTAGGATCTTCCTCTTGGCATTTATTCCGTTTTCCTTTGATTATTTCCTCCTTTACTTCTTTATAGTTTCTACATCCATTCATACCACCCAAATAAAAGCTGCTCTCTCTCCCTTCTTTTTTCTCCTTGCTTCGCCATTCTATGACATCGTTCAGCAGCACTACTACACTGGGTTTCAATCGTTTGAGTATTATTTTGAATTTTGATTTCTGGGCGTTTTTTTTTCGAGCAAATGCATATAAATAATTTTAGAGTGATTATGTTGTGATATTTTTTTCATCTCCACGGCCGGAAACACCCATACGAGGTAATCGGTTACATCTGAAAACGTTTTATTTTTACGGCAACAAGAGAATGTCTCCGACCATTTCAGTTGCGTCAAATGAAACTCATAAGCTCAATTCCATCAAGTCAATACACAAACCATCTAAATCAGAAGGTGCTTGGCGGAAGGATGGAATAAGAGAGGGAAAACTACCAACGCCAAAGCCACACGACGCCCACCCACACCCTCTCCGTTAAGACTAGCGTCGCCGGGCGAGCGGGAGAACGGCACTCCTTGGGAGCGCTGGAAATCCCCGTTTGAGACCCCCGCAAGAATCCAACCGGATCCGGGGGCGTAATTGCCAATTGATTGGACACGTTGCCGGGGTCGGAGCAGAATTACAATGCTCCCCGTTCCGATCACGAAACGTCTTAATTGTTTCGAGCGCTCTCAAAACGAGGGGGCGTGCCCCCACTTTGAGGCACGTGGAAAAACGGCAGTGGTAGCAAAATGGAAGGAAATAATGAACGGAGATTTTGTCGCCCCAGACACCAGACTCGCACTGAAATTATGTGAGGTATTATTACGGATGAAAGCTGAAGACACTCGAGGTTAAGAGACTGGGTAGCCTGGGTCACGTTCCAGTGACAAGTAAAACTATGGCACGTGTGTGGTGAAAGGGATTGGTGCAGCGTGTATGGTTATGACTTCCCATGCCAAGGAAATATATTCTACTCACGAGTGGGGAGCGAATATTTCCGCAGAATCGTATGCTGGTTGCTGATTGTGAATGACGTCGAGAAAATATCACTGAAGTGATGAGACTCGGTAAAACACTTCAACTTCAAAGCGAAAGGTAAGGATTGGACATGTCCACGCATTTGGGCGAAAAAGCGTAGTAGTAAAAACATTACGAGTTCAAATCCAATTCTAAAATTAGATTAACGAAAGGAAGGCAACAGACGACAGATACATGAGAAGATGTGAAAGAAATCATTGGAAGTTCAAATCAAACATTACGAGTTCAATTGCCAATCAAAGAAATCAATCATTGCGAGTAACAAATGAAAAATCACGAGTTCAAATCCAATTCTAAAATTAGATTAACGAAAAGAAGGCAACAGATGACGACCATATGAGAAGATGTGAAAGAAAATATTTCTGCACACTATATTTGTATGGTTTCGAAACCTATTCACTGAGGAAAGACGAAGAGCCCTGACTGAGGATTAGTGAGATGAGAGTATGGAGAATGATGAAAAAGCGTCGCCCAGTGAGTAAGGCAAAAAATGAAGCGTTAGATTTGTTAGGAGGATAGAGGACAGGTAAGAGTTATACGAAAAACAGTGTATTGGGGGATAATCGGAGACGTGAAGTTGAAGGCTATGAGAGATGCGAAAACGACATGGGAGAGAGAAATAGGGCGGAAAAGAATGAGCATTTCAGTCGGAAAGGACGGGGAGAGAAAGTAGGTATCAGTTGAAGGAAACAGTAATAGGCATTCTAGCAGTGTGAATTGGATTTTAAAAGTTACGACATTTTTTCATTTCAAGTATAAGGATCAAGCCTTCCTATTGCCAGACTACCTCCATAAGAAAAGGGAACCAAGTTCTTTGAGTTGGCCAGCCGGGTAGGTAGCCAAAACGCTGACCCCGTTGGTCCTACGTCATTCGGAAAAGATTACTCCTGGTTTTTTCCCCATCTTCCTTCCATTCCCTTATCCATCCCTTATCCTGCTTTCCATATCCTAATCACCTCCCGTCTCTTCGGATAACACATCGCCATGGCATTTGGGTCCATCCCACCTCGGTCGAATACAAGCATTAAAAAAAAGCCCATCCGTCCTGAGCGGAGCCCGAGTTCGGATTGCGATCGCTGGCCTGTGGCATTCCTACCCATCCCACCTACCTCGAATAAAAGCCGTGAAACGAAAAACAATACAAAACCCATCGTAGACGAGAGTTAGAACTACAATCGCCAACGTCTTAGTCGATGGGAGCATTCCAGCCCGGAGAACTGGAGTCCAAGGTTCGCGTCCAGGCAGACGTTCTTGGCTCCATGAAAAGAATACTCCGAAGAGAATTTCCGAATATGGAAGATGTATAGAGAGAGAGAGAGAAAATAAATAGGAAGGAGGGAGAGATGGGGAGAGACGGAATTGAAGGATGATGGCCAGGGAATCGGAGCGATGTGAGAGGGGAAGGCAACGGCGGCGGGCGCGAGATAGATGTGAAGAGGCGGGGAAGGACGCTGGAGGACGGAAAGTAGCTGTGGGTTCGAGAGGGAAGATAAAGTAGGGAAGGGAGGCAGGAAGGAAGGAGAGTTGATCGAGAGGTCACCGAAGGAGGGGGATGAGCGGAAGGGCGGTGTGGGGGAGAGAGAGAGAGAGAGAGAGAGAGAGGGAAGGAGTGAGTGGGGGGACGTCGATGTGCAGAACGACAACGAAGGGGGCGGAGTCGCGGGGGAGTGGAGGAGAGTGGGACGAGAGCTGGGCTGCGGAGGAGGAAGAGAGCGAGAGGATGGGAGATGTAAGTAAACGGAGGGTGGAATGGGAGGCGATCGGAGGAAGAGGCGGTGATGGACGGAGAATAAAACGTGTCAGAGTGGGAAACAACTTACGGTCGACGTTAATGCATTTATCTTCCTCCTAAATTCATTCCCTCGACAAATGAACGATATCTCGTGACGAAGAGAAGATTTTTCAAGATAATTCGAAGATACAAATAAACATTCATGTTGCAAGGAACAATCTGTATCAGAAAATGAAACTCATTCGGCCATAGGATATCGGGGAAATTCGCTTTGGTTGGAAAGAAACAATTGTGATTAGTTTTGGCTGCGGATTCGCATTACGATGTGCTAGGGTTTATTTCTCAATGTTAGCGTAAGTAGATATTTCCTATAGCAATTACCAGCACACCTTGAGGTTTCAAAAATTTGTTGAATGTAAGGAACGTGTCGTTTAATGTAATTAAAGAAAAGATGACGAAAAAATCGAACTACTCACCTGAACCTTTGCGAAAATATCGTAATATTCGCCTGTATATCCGTCAACCCTTAATAGATATTTCTCATCGGTAACATATATCGGAGAAAAATATCTCAAGAAAAAGGAATTAAAATAAGACTGTAATTTATGCGACATCGTTCCATCACAATTTCCAATGATAGAAATAGTAATTTACTCATATGATCCATTATTTATCTTAATACTACAATCTCCGTAATATTTTTACAAACCCAATGAACATTTACGGACCACATTGCAGTTCAATATTTGTAGGTATGCAATCAACCAATCCTCCGAATTTTTATTTTTTTTTCATGATCCGAGATGTTTCATTATGCATCAGAGACCATTTGGATTAACGTATGCTTGCATGGGTTCCGGAAGTATATTGAATAGGGTGGTAGGTAGGTGAATAGATTAAAGAATCTCCCATAGCTGTATTCATAAGTATAAAATTTCTTATTGGAATCACTACACCAATACAAATCATCCGTGATTCGAAACCGTGACCATCGAGTTGAACAACTAAGGCACCAGATTACCAAGTTGTTCCTGTAAAATACGAAACAAATATATTCATGCAAATACATAAATATCTTAATTAATAAGAAGAACAAACATTTCCTCGGTGATACAGCAATGAAAAACCGTGAAGGGTTTTTAGATGGAGGTATTCAATGAGGAAGAGAAAAAACGAAGTTTTCCATACTTTAAATTCGGAATACATACAGTTGTTCTTTAACTATGAATAAATTCTAAGAAGTTCGACCAAGTTTAATATATATATATATATATATATTAAACTTGGTCGAATATATATATATATATATATATATATATATATATAATATATCGCCGAATAACCCCTAGGAAAGTTAGGAGACAAAAAAAAACTCGAATGAAAACTCTGAGAAGACAAAGGGGCATATTTATTGGACAACTTCTCATCATGACAGCAATCTTGAAACAATAGAATGAAGAAAGGATGGATTGCACAGGGAAAGCAATAATGGATCGCGCTAAGCAGATAATAAACGAGGTGAACGCAGACAGGAGCAAAAACTGAAGAACCTAGCTGGTGAGAGAATGGAGTCACCGCAAACTAATCATCAACTTCTCTCGCTGAGGGAACTGTGGATGGGCGAGGGGATTAATACAGGAGAAAGATAAAGAACCAGGAAACATATGCGAAGGCATGCCACGTGTCATCAAATAATGGAATCAAAATCTTTAAGATATAAAATATCTGCTAAAAATAACTATTTTCAATCGGCCTGTAAATCTTACAACATCCAGTCGAAATAAGGAATTGTCCCTTTAAAGGTACTTTAAATCAAACTCGGGAAAATCAAACATATGGAATTGAACAAATCACCAGATATGAGAGAAAATTTCATCATTTGTAGCGAAAATCGGGTCTTCAAGATGCGAATAAAATAAGTTTAAATGAAAGAGTTGTTTATAACGAAAAATAGCCCAATGTTGGTTGAAATTCCATATGACATGCCCTATCTTCCACACCGGCGATTACTTTGCTTTCGAAAGAAAAGTGACCAGGACGGCCATTAGCTCTCGCAATGCAATGCGTTCGAGAGACACAGCGAGCGGATAGAATATTAAAAATTCCAATTTTATGTGGCATGCACCAACGAAGTAAGATATTAATAACTACGCGTATTAAAATACAAAACTGGAATAGAGGAGCAACTCATGCCAAAAGGGCCACTTTTTTCAGTGAAATTCGCCGATTTAAATCATTTTCACTCCAACTCTCGACTTCAAACAGCTTTGGCAAACAGGCAACTTGATACACAACGAAAGCGACTGGTTGCCATAGTTACCATCGCCCAATTTGATCACTCCCTCCAAAACACTGCATCAGAGCGAGTGTCACCATCAAAGAAATGAACACAAAGGTTGCTCTTGAAAGATGAAGTTAGGTCTCACATCTAGCCCTTAGGCCCTAGAACTTAAAAAAAAACACACTTGGTTAAAGGGGTGGTGATATTTCCCTTCCCTATTCTACCTGCCATTTCCAACGAAATTAATTGGGAAATGGTGTCCATAAAATCGTACGGAATTGATTTCATTGGTGATTCCAAAGACCTCCCCGGGATCTGAACCAGGAAACCTTCGAAAAATAGCCGAACGCTCTAACTATGGCTAGATGAGCCCAATAGAAACAAATAAAGTACACCCAGTCCACTAAGATTTCAAGATGAACCTCAATATTTCATTGTAAACGAGGTGTAAAACCACGAAAATTCAAAATTAGCTTAAACACTTCAGATGTTCTTTCTTTTTTATCTACGGAGAGTTCGTTTTGGCATGTACAATTAAGTTACTAAGTTACTGAAAATAAACAAAAACTAGGGATAGGTGCGGAATGGGTAGACGGACTAGCAATCTTCGTCGTATCGTATCCCATAATAATGGTTTCGTGACCGTAAAATGCATATAGTATATCACTCGGTTATTTGTATCCCGTGGAATGACACAAACCACATCGCTTTGTCATCAATATGACGCTGGTGCGTCAGAGGATCCATTGCTCCCTGAGTAATCACTGAAATTCCCCCTGGTAGGCTTTCAAGCCATGTACACACAGCTTGATTTTGATATTAGTTTAAATTTTTAAGGAAATAACAAACATGTGAGAAAATACATTTTTGTGTTTGCAAAAATAGAACATTATTTACTTGGTACATAGTGAAGCGCTTTAGGCATTGAGTTAAGTGGACATAATGCCCAGAAAGTGCATTGAATGTGATGTAAATGGATTCCTTACGGCACGCATCAAAATGCTTTGCATATTGCTTTAACTGTGGTGACGTTAATTGTGAAATGTCTGGAGGTAGGTGAGGCCAAATGAGGCAGGTGGTAACTATGGCAACCGGTCACC